>JAREYC010000001.1:195898333-197240000 GCA_030015325.1 Cryptoblepharus egeriae
CACAGAGGGAAGGGGCAGCAGCTGCAGCCAGCCAGCCATGCTTGCAGTGCCCTCCTTGGTGCAGGGGTGCTGGAGGGGTGCCAGCCAGCCAGCCCGCCCCAGGGAGGGAGGAGGGAAGCCTGGCAGGCTGGAGTGTCCCCCCCGCACAGCCCCTCCGGGCCCCGCAGTGGCAGCTGCAGCAGGAGCCCCGCCGCTTCCTCACCTTCTCCTCCCGCACAAAGCCTCCTGCCTGTCGCAGCCAGCCCGGCCCAGCCCGGCCTTCCTCCGGCTCTGACAGCAGCTCAGCAGAGACGAATCCTGCCGCCTCCAGCCCTCCCTGCTCACGTCCGGTCGCTAAGGAACCCCAGAGCCCGCCCCCTCCACGGCCCCAGACAGGCAGCGCCACAGCAGCCCCTCGCCCCGCGCACGCGCACCGGCAGCACCGCCCCCCCGCCTCACGTGCGCCTCCAGGGCCAATGGCCGCCGCGGGCCCAACCCTGACCTGGGCGCTGGGGAAGCCCTTCGCCTCTGAGGGAGCCCTCTGCGGCTGCCCCCCTCTGACACACTCACCGCCACGTCTTCCTGCGAGTAGGCCCCACTGACCCTCGGAGGACTTGCTTCTGAGTAGGACTACTCAGAAGTAAGCCCCGTTATAGTCAATGGGGTTTACTCCCAGGAAAGTGTGAATAGGATTACCTCATAGCCTACCACACTTCCCTCGGATAACCACACCTTCCTGGGATGAAGCCCCATTGACTATAATAGGACTTACTTCTGAGAAGTAACTACTCACTCAAGCCTCTGCATGTCTACTCAGAAGTAAGCCCCATTATAATCAATGGGGTTTACTCCTAGGAAAGTGTGAATAGGATTACCTCATAGCCTATTACACTTCCCTCGGATAACCACATTTTCCTGGGATGAAGCCCCATTGACTATAATAGGACTAAATAGAACTTATACTAGGACTAAATAGTAACTAAATAGAACTTCTGAGTAGTATCTACTCACTCAAGCCACTGCACATCTACTAAGAAGTAAGTCCCATTATAGACAATGGGGTTTACTCCCAGGAAAGTGTGAATAGGATTACCTCACAGCTTACCACACTTTCCTGGGAGAAAGCCTCTTTGACCATAGATTTACTACTTAGTAGTAACTACTCTTTATATACACACTCTTAGAGCCCAAGCCTTTGCATGTCTACTCAGAAGTAAGCCATATAGTCAATGTGCTTTTCTCAGGAAAATGTGGCTAGGATTACTGTATAGCCTACTACAACTTCCTGGGAGAGCCACAGGTTCCTGGTAGTAAGCCACATTGACCATAATGAGACTCACTTCTAAACAGTAAATACTCTTGAAGTACTCACTGTTGCATCTCAATTCTGTGCATGTCTTCTCAGAAGTAAACCCCAGTCAGTGGGGCTTTCAGGAAAGTGGAAGACTATAATGGGACTTACTACTTCTGTGTAATAATAAGTTCTTACTACTGAATAGTAAATACTTACTACTTCTGTGTAGTAAATACTCTTGAAGTACCCAGAGCCAAATCTTATGCATGACTACTTATAAGTAAGCCTCATTATAGTGAATGGGCCTTGATCCCAGGAAAGTGCGGAAAGGATTATAGCCCTGCAATCTTATCCACATTTTCCAGGGAGTAAGGCTGCAATCCTAAACACACTTTTCTGAGAGTAAGAGCCATTGAACACGATGGAGCTTACTTTTGAGTAGACAAGGTTAGGCTTGTGCTCTTAGCCAGAGTTACCATAATGCAACACTTCTCAGTAGACATGCATAGGATCGGGCTCTTACCCTACAATCCAGAGTAACTACGGGAGCACATAAGAGACATTACGTGCACCCGTAGTTACTGCACCACCTAGTGAAAACCTATGGGAAATTTATATTGCAATCCAGAGTAAATTGTTCTTACACCGGAGCAAGGACTCCCCGTAGTTACTCTGGATTGTGCCCTTAGTCTGCCATGATGTTTTTGCCTTCTCAGCTTCACTCCTGCCCATTTATTTGTCCTCAAAGCAGCCCCTTTTAATACTGGTCAAGTGTTTCCTTGAATGAAGCGTTTTCTCCCTCTTACTCACCCCCTGCTTCCTACATCTGTAAAAGATGTACCTACCATTGAAATAAACTGTGTTGCAGATATGCAATTTGCAAATTTCCATGCAACAATCAGGTACTTACTGTAAACACATAATAACAGTCTTGCTCCTCCACACTGCTTCCTGCTCTTTAGTTTTGCATAATATGTTGGAACATAGCTGGAGCTCTATTTCCATATTACTCTTGGCTCTAAAGCACTGGGACCCACTTCGAAGAATGGCCCTCTGTCAGGACCCACCAAAAGTGATGTCATTAACCTAGAAGCGAAGTCAGGGCTAGAAGTGACACATCAATTTTAGGCTTAAACTGCAATTAACCGAAGGGAACATTACATAGCATATTTTGCATATTTTGAATTCATAACTCAGAATTCAAACCTTTCAACAAAGAAGTCGAAAGAAAATACAAATCTGGATCCGTCTCCAACCACACACTCCTCCCCCCTCTCAGTGTCCCATCTTATACAAGGCAAAGCACCATGCCTCTCCTATTGGAAGCCCATCCTGCCTAGCACTTCTGTACCACTTTTCCATTCTGTATTTTTAATGGTAGCTGAACTATGTGCTATGCAACACACTTGCAATTAGCTCACAGCTCACTGAGTGGGTCCCCACTCACAGTTTGAGAAACACTTCTCTAAAAAATCATTTAACAAAAAATAGAGCTTTGGATACAATCCTATACAAATCTACCTGGGAGTTGGTCCCACTTACCAGGGGTAGGCAGCAAATCAAATAATTCACCTTTTCACAACTTGTACAAACTTGAGTCACACATATCAAAAACTTGTGCACATGACTTAGGACTTTTGTTTGTGCACTTGCTTTTTTATTTGACTTGATTCTCAAAAAGACTCCAACTTGAGTTTAAATGATTTTTAAAAATGGCTCTGGCCACCCATTATGAGTGATGGTCAACTTGAGTCAAAAGGGCAGAGACCCCAGACAAAGCTCAAGACTCAGTGCTGTGACTGAAGGCAAGACTGTTTGCTAGACTAGATGTTTGTAAGACTAGATGGCTTCTGGTTCCAGATAAATGGACAAGATGTTCTGCAGAATGTGGACTAAGTAATTCAGGCTTGTTCTTTTTCAAAGGACATGTTCCAGGTAAGACCGCAGACCAAGGTGGAGGGACATGTGGTGGTGATATCCAGGCATCCCAGTTGCGAGTGATATCCACATTTTTGTGATTGGTGAAGATCAGCCAAGAGGAACTGGGGTTTTTGCTATTCAGCAAAGTGGCTACAGTGACACTGTGGTTAAATATAACACAACAGAGGGAGCTCCCCTTGCTTGCCAAGCACCTGCCAACTTAGCAGTTTGAAAGGATGTTAGTGCAAGAAGATAAATTGTACCATTTCAGTGGGAAGGTAATAGCGTTTCATGTGCTTAGGTGCTTTGCCATGCCACCCGCATTACCATGAAGTCCTCTTCTGACCACACCGGCTCTTCAGCCTTGTAACTGGGAGGAGCACTGCTCCCTACAACTAACAGGGCAACCTGCAAGGGATACCTTTATTGTTTAACTAGCAAAAAGTGTACCTGCATTGTGGGAGTAAAATTCCCCCATACGCCATCCCCCCACTGCACATCAATTCCCCCATGCGCAACATCCCCATGTGCATCAACCCCCATGAGCAACATTCCCCATGCGCATCAACCTCCGATGCGTATCAACACCTCATGCGCATCAACCCCCATGCACAAATCCTCATGCACATCAACCCCACATGTGCAACATCCCCATGCGCATCAACCCCCCCTGTGCAACATCTCCCCATTCGTAACATCTCAAATGCACATTATCCCCCCATGCGCACCAACCCCCATGCGCACCAACCCCCATGCACATCAACACCCATGTGCATCAACCCGCCATGCGCAACATCCCCCATGCGCAACATCTCCCCATGTGCATCATCTCCCCATGCGCATCAACTCCCCATGCACATCATCTTCCCATGTGCATCAACATCCCATGAGCAAAATCCTCATGTGCAACAATCCCCCCTGCGCATTATTCCCCCATGCACAACATCCCCATACACAACATCCCCTTGTGCATCATCTCCCCATGCGCACCAACCCCCATGCATACCAACCCCCCATACGCAACTCCCAAATGCATCAAACCCCCATGTGCATCATCTCATGCACATCAAACCCCCCATGTGCAACATCCTCCATGTGCATCATTTCCCCAAGCGCAGAGCATCCCTCAGTCACCAATTCTTCAATATAAAGTATAGGGAGGAAAACATGTTGCACCACATTTCACCCCCTTCTGGTTGGAATTTCTAAAAACTGGTTTTTAGTGCACCCCTCTGGCAAGGAAGGAAAACCCACCCCAAATTTCACGCTTCTAGGCCCACCAGTTTCAGCTGCGCGTTGTTGAGTGAGTGACTTTTCATTTTTATATATATAGAAGACAGATGAAGATGATTTTCAAAAGTCACATGGTGCTAAAATTTTCAGGGCACACCATCACACCATAAAATTTGCAATTGGCAAGGTTCATCATGCTGCTGTCAGAGCTCATTGGAGCACTGGAATTCACACCTCCAATTACCCTATTGATGTATGACTATCCCCCAAACTTCCACAGCATATCTCCAGACCATTCCCAGCACACAAATAGCACATCACTGGGGGAGCAATACTAACCAATTGAGGCCAGCATAACTCATATGTATCCCCATTCCCATGGTGGAGAGGCTGGTGCATGTTTGGACACATGGTTAACCTCCAAAGGAGTAGTGGAGAAGTGTCTTACAGTACTCTTGCAACACCCCCAGGCCAGCATGGTACTTATTCCAGGACTTACGCTGGCTTAACTGGAGATTAGGATTGTAGCCTGAATCATTCAAAGTATTACAGAAACAAGAAAGACAGAGAAGGAAATGTAGCAAGATATATACAGTAGTGGTACATTAGAATAAGGTTCATTTAGTGCAAAACAACAACCCACAAGCCGCATAGATCAGCATACACTGTACTTGCAAAACTGGTTTGGAGGCCATTGAGGTAATGAGCCTATGAACACCTCCTTAATTCTGAATGAACATCCTTAGTATAAAATGGTAAAAATATCCAAATCTGGGTGAAGTTAATTGCATCAATTTAAAATTGTAGCCCTCAATGTTCATTAATTTATTAGTTTGATTTATTGTAACTGCTTATTGTATGCTATTTTGATGTATGTTGGACTGATTAGTGTAATAAATTGTTGTAAATTTGCTTGCTTGATTATTTTTAGTTTGATTATTGTAACAATTGTTAATTATTGCAACAATAACATCTTTTCCTCAAAGAGAAATGTCTGTGTATGATCCTGGTTCAGTATAAATGCAGCAATGGCTCAGTCATGACTCTGACTTCAACCTGCTACAAACTATGAGAATGGAGAATGCCTTACCCCGGCCTTGCATGTTATTTTTTGAGGCCCATGATTTAGTATACAGTTGTGCAGTGGAGAACTACAGTAGAGAGCAATCACCTTTGAACCTCCACACAAAAACAAAGTTGTCTTGTGGCAGTCTGAATTTACATTCTGTTTTTCAGCCTCCTAGAGATTTTTATGCGCTTTATCTTGTTCACATTCTGATTCTTTGGCTGATAACAGGTGAGAGGACTGGAAATGTCAATAACATCATAATCACAAAATATCCACAAAGAATGTGCCACAAAGATAACACCAGTGATATCTCTGCACACATATCTTTGTGCATCATTGTCCAAAAAAAGTTGAGGAAAAAGTGCAAGATTGTGATTTATTGCCATGATCATCAATATAACCCTACAAATGTTAGCATTTCAATCTATCTACAGGATTATATACCACTTTTCAACTAAAAAGTTCACAAAGCGGTTTCCAAAGCAAAAGGAAAAATTTATTAGCTAATTAATAGTTCAAATGCTAATTAATTAAAAATTAATAGCCATTTAATAGCTAATTTCTACTGTTTTCAATGAGGAACAGTCATGCTAATTTAATGCTGCAAAACAAGTCTTGTGGCACTTTAGAGTCTTTTGCATCAGTGGTTCTCAAACATTTTAGCACCAGTACTACATTTTTTGAATGACAGTCAGGAGGACCTGCTATTAACCTGAAAGTGATATCATGGTGACATCAGCAAACATAAATTATTTAACACATTCATCAGACAAAAACAGATCAAGTGAATAAATAAATTAAAATTTACAATAAGTTTAAAATTTATTTAAATTAAAGACCCACCCTAACATTCCTAAGCAATTGCTGATCTGTTTTTTAAAACTAAACATCCCAAAGGCTGCAATCTTAACCATACTCACCTGGGAGTAAGCCCCAAGGTAAAAAAAATATATACATAATGGCCTTTGTAAAATACACTTCTGTAATATTTCCCCAAATATATGCACAATCATGTTAGCAAGTGAGAAGTCTTAATATTTCAAATACATATTGAAATGAATGGGATCCATCTAAAATTGGTCAGTGATTCCCCTTTGCAGGTCCTGATGCACAATTTGAGAAATACTGTTCTAGATGCTAGAACTGCTTGTTGCAGTTACTCTACCAAATTATTTATTGTGTGCAAAAATGGGTTGGTTCCAGTTTACTGGACAGAATTTAGATAAAGTGTTGATAGACGTGATCTTATGAAAGAGACAAGCAAACCAGATCTGTTATAAAAAAGGAAATTTATCCTTTGACACCCAAAAAAAATGTGCAAAGGCTTTCAGCCTCAATAAATCGAAACCAACCCAACACCAAATATACCGTAGCAGTCCCTATCTAAATAGTTAAGTAGTAATTACAAGCTCATCCTGTAAGTTTACACATTTGTTTAAAACATTTCATAAACAACTTATTGGCCTTGCAAAAGTGTGGCAAGAAATCAATGTTGTAATTTCTTACCACACACAGAAAAGGTGTGGTAAGAAAGAAAGACTTCAAAGAATGTACGTTTTAATATACAAATGTAGCAAATAGGTTCATTGTATATTTGTCCAGACTGTCACAAGTGTTTGCTAGGAAATCAGCTACGTTAAACCAGATTTTACTAAACCAAAATACATTGAAGAAGAAGAAGAATAGTGGTAAATGTGTGAATGTTTAATTTGATACTATAGTATTTTACATGTTCTTACCATAACCTGAGATCACATCAGTAATTTCTGTTGCTTCTCATCGCAGAATCATGTCCTCTCTTGTCTTTCCAAATAGTTTTTCCAGCTTTGCAAGAACAGACCATTTAAATGGCCTATCTTGTATGACTGAGCAAGTTTACCCATAATCTTTGGACAATCTATGACAGTGCATCATTGCCCAACAAGCAATCTTGTTTGTTTTTCCTAGGAATGGCCCTTGCCTTTTACACAAACGTCACCTCTTGAATGGTAGGCTTTTGTGACGAAGCAGTTTCAGTTAAGAACTGTATTGGTTCAAATCAAATTTTCTTTCTGAAGTTGGTCCAGGTTAACAGTTCATACCACAGAAATAGAAACCTAGTTTTGGGGAAAATGTATGCATATATTATATATGTTACACATCTTGCTGTCATGTATGCTTTTTGTTTGTTTTTTATTTATACCCCCACCTTTTCCCATGCCGAAGCAAATGTCCAAGGTGGCTTAGAAAGTTTTTGTTCCTCCGCTCCTGCTGTCCTCACAACAACCTTGTGAGGTAGGTGAGGCCAAGTGTGAAGGACTGGCCGAAGGTTACCCATGAAGATTCACGGCCAAGAAGAGATTTGAACTTCATTCTTCCAGGTCTCAGTCCAATTCCCTAACCACAACACCATTCTGGCTTTGTTTTCCCATGAAATATATGTTTAGCAACCTATGCTAACTCATAATGAGAGAGAGAGCAATGTATGGAAGCAGTTATGGTAACACACAAAAATGGTATATCGTTTGTCTTGTATGGTAAGGGAATTTTTGAATAAATAACTTCATATATGAAGGCCAATCTGAAACCATATGGGTCTAATATCAAAAACTAATAGGCCAATCTGAAACAATAAAAGAGTATTCATTCTGTGGCTATTCTTTAGAAACCTTAAACTCCCAAAAATTATAAGAACCATTTTAAAGCCATTATATATAATTTTCTCAAGATGTCTTATTGCAATTTTTCTTTTGCTGTTCCACCAATTTAATAATTATCTTGTTCCTTATTGCTGCATAATTTAAATGTTCACTTGAAGAAGGAAAGTCAGTATATGTTCCATCTTAATGTAGTTATGACTGTATGGTACCTGCATTTTTCATTGTATTTCAGTTGTGCTAGGAACAAAGTAGTCCCAAAGAAACGAGTCCCACAGAAACTACAGAACCCAGAACAGTCTCACAGAAACTGGAGGTGACATTACAAGTGATGAAGACTATAATTAAGACCACAGAGGTCAGTGTGTTGTGAGAAGAAAAGCACTGAAAATCTATGGATTAGACATTATAGTAGGCCAACGTTGTAGGAATTTATGTTGTTATTTATACAGTATTATGAATATTAAATGCTAAAATAATAGTCGCCATAATCACTTTATCAAGGTGTGATTCTATCAGCTTTCTTATAGCCCAATCCTGAGCTTCTTGGCACCACAGCATCTACTGCTGTTATCTAAAAGGTGTCAGAAGAGGTTTCTTCGGAAAAAGCAGTTTTTGTCCCATTTCCCCCAAGAAACGCCCCGAACTCCACAATGGGGAGTTCGGGATTGCACTGCAAGTGCAATGCAAGTCTGCATTGGTTATTTTATTGGTGCAGACTTGAGAGATTTAGGGTGGAATCCTGACTTAGGCCAGAGAGAATGGCCCAGCTAAGCTGGCCTAAGGTACACCGTATCCTGATCCACAGGGCCAGGAGGCCTCTCGGCTGACTTGATTGCTCCTGAAGAGGCAATGGCACAAGGGCACAACAGGCTTCCTGTGCTGTGGAGTTGTGCATTATTCTAAGGCTGAGAGGCAGTAGTGGTGCTTAAGTTGGCCTAAAACTCAGAACTTCTTCTTTTGTTTCCATTTTTACTCTGACTTATCATGGACTCTATGGGTCTACTCAGATTTATTCCTGATCCTAAGGTGACCTAAGTCAGAGGACCTGTGAGGGGGCATGTCTGCCCTGGAAACAGGTTCTGGATACAGCCTAACAGCACTGTTCTAGGCCATGCTCAATGTGCCCTCAACACAAACCTTCTGAACTGCCTAGGCTGGCACTGCTAGGCTGGTGCAGGTCCATCTGTCTTCGGCCACCCTAAGTGGACTTACACTGGCCTAAGCATTCTATGCTGCAGCTGGGCTAGCCTATCCATTCATTAGGCTGGCCCAAGTGCCAGATAGGCTAGTCTAAGTGCACTTCAGGATTTCAACCTCAGTGTCAAGCCTTCTGACCTAACACAGAGTTCGGGATATGGCAGAGCAATATCCACCAATCCTGTCTATTCCCACCTGGTTTCTCCTCCACCCCACCCTCTGCCCACCCTTGTTTTCTTTCTTTCTTTCTTTCTTTCTTACAGTATTTATATACTGCTTTTCAACTACAAAGTTCACAAAGAGTTTTACAACGAAAATGAAAAAATTAATAGCTAATTAATAGCTAATGAGTTCCTGTCTCAAAAGGGCTCACAAGGTTCTGCCCTCCTGCCAGCTCCCAGAGGTCACACTGCCACCCAGTGATTGCATTCCCCCTGGCAGTGGTGTGTCTTCTTCATGTTGCGCTGGACATGATGTCTGATTGGCAAGGGGCCAATCGCTAACCCAGCACTCGCTGGGTGCTATGAACATGCTTTAGAGCACATTTATTGCTGGAGCTAGGACTTGGGGCCAACGCTGGGTGATCTTAGGATTGGGTTCTTAACCAGCCTTACTAAGTCTAAACCTCTGTATTTGAAGAAACATATCTCTTTGTCTTACTTTATAGAGAATAGAAAGAGGCACCATGGAGGTCTTGTTTCCTATTGTTATTCCAAAAGTCCCATTGTCTCTGGTCAAACAAATACTGAAATTACTTCAATAACCAGCAAAATCTGTAAACAAATAATAGCAGGACAAGTGTGCACATTATGGAAAACAATGCCTTGAACGTTCTTCCATCTTTAGTTTTGTGGAACAACTGGATTGGCTTGATAATCTAGACTTGTTACTACCACACACACTATATTCCCGTTGACATACTTAACTGCATATTTGACTCAATTATAAGGCATCAGAAATTTTAACAATTTCCCAATCTCTTGGCTTCCTCTTGAAGGAGTTCTAGCTTTATTTTTTATTAGTCATATACAATACAAACCATTTAATTTTGATGTAACATCAGCAATAACTTCTGCAGCAGGGTTTCTACATAGTATTAATTAAAATTCAGGGGCAATTAAAATCATAGATTCTTGTCAAGGTTCTTTGGTTCCTTTTCAGTTTTCTGTGGTCAGTGAACATGGATAGGCATTGCTGAGGGAGGGTTGGGGGGAGAAAATAACAGAAAAAGGACCAGTTTCTTCTTATCTATTGTGCAACTGGATAAGTAGCCGATGCAGATAGTGAGGAAGATTGCAAAGAGTCATGCAAGAAACTTTGGGATGGGCAAAAACAGTTCTCTACATGTCATCAAATGATCTGTAATGTTAGGACCAGATTCCACGGAGATTGCAAGAAACTCATCCTGTCCCAAATGAAATGGAATTTAACATGTATCAGTTGTTCATTTTCACCTTTGCTAGGTTTTCTTGCCTGCCACCCTAACCAGTGGATAAAAGTGTTCAATAATGATAACACATTTTAAGTATTCCCAGGCAACTTCTACTATTCAGAACCTATGAAGAATACAATACGGGCAGGGCAGCATGTTGGGAGAAGGAGGTAGTATTAGGCACCCCAATCCCATTTTTCATCTCACAGGAAATAATTTTTCATCCACCATCTGTATTTGTAACAATACATATCTAGTCATCCTTACACTGGTTAATAGCTACGGTTTTTATCTCTTTTGTTTGCCTTGTTGATTGTTTAATGGCTTTCTCTCCACCCTTGGATTACCAGTGGTGTTTTATTGTATTATTGTTTATTTTGCTGCAGTAGGGGTCACATTCAGATGACAATTGTGTAACTACAAAACCGGTTGAAACTACAAAACCATTAATGCAGTGTTTTCTAATGTGTGAGTCACAACCCACCAGTGGGACGTGCACTGATTTGGGGTGGGCAGTGAATCCAAGAGAATGTTTAGCAGAATGCAGCCCCGCACAGGTATTCTAGCTTGTCCACTCCAATAATGCCCACTCCCAAAAGAGCTTAGGTGGGCCGGGGGGCAGCTGCTACAGAAAAAGGCACCCCCATATGAGATGGCTGGTGAAGAGGCCAGCCACACCAAGTAGCTGACATCCCATTTGTCTGGCTATGAGGCTTCAGCTCCACCTTGTCAGCATGGCACCAGAGCAGCTGAACAATCTGCAGCAGGGGAAGGAGGTGATAAGGAGAGGGGGCAGAGGGCCTTCTGAAGGAAGACCATGAGTTGGTCATGGTACTAATAAGTTTGGGACGCACTACATTAGTGTATCTGTGGAAAGATTATATAGATATTCAGAACTCCAGCCATAACCATGTTTGCTCAGAAGTAAGTCTAATTTTTTTCAGAGAGATTGAGCACCAGGTTGTCTTGCGTTTGCAGTACTCTTATTCTACAATGTCCTACGTGTCATTGATTTCACTGGAATTCTATCTGCCTGAATGTGCCCAGAACAGCAGCATTTGCCACTAAATTATCTATAGAGCAAAGATAATAGCAAGTATGACCTCTAACTTATAACATTTGGTCCATGCTTTTATTTGTACTTTTATTGTTTTTGTTCCAAAGAACAGCAGAGGCGATCCAGAAGAAATCACACCTTAAATGGAAATCACAACTTGACATCACACCTGGAATGGACTCTGCTATCCAGCAGTGTGCATCACTATATACCATATGATTTCTCTCACCGTTTTGAATCATGTTTAAATTGCTGCAGTATATTCAGCATTGGCAGCAAGAGTTGGCAGTTATAGAGGCTGACCACATCAAATTATCCACAGAAATTATTTGCACATTTGGAAGTATGAAACGCTCCATTTTATTTCTGCAAGGGCATGATGTTGAAGAGAGCTAGAAAAAGAACGTACAGTATTTCACCTTAAAACATTCAATGAGAGAGAACTATGATTGGATCAATGTGAATATAGGTGAAATTATAGTTGAGAACCTGTGCATTACTGCAACCCTCTGGGTTGGTCCACAAATTGAAACTGGTCACTGGGGTTCCTGGCAAGACTGTGGTAGGAGTGACACTATCTCCACCAACCAGCCTGATCATGCTGCCACCAATGCCATTCCCACTTCCTTCCTCCTATTCCAGGTTCCTTGCCCGGATGTTAGTGACTTTAAAGGTTTGTAGGAAACTCATCGCTTTCCTCTTTTTTGACTTTTTAGTCTGCAGCATCTAGAGTCAGATTCCATACTGTCTGGCTTTGTAACTACAGCAGAACTTGTGAATGAGAGGGTTGTGAATGAGTTTTTTCCATTACCAGCCAAAATGACCTTCCACTGTCCTCACAATAGCTATACAAATTTTCAGCAATGTACTGGATGACCAACCCCCTCCTGCTCATAAATTTTCTGGATGGCTTAGATCAATCCAAACAATGGCAGGTCAAGGAAAAAAGGCAAGACTGGCATTAGGGTATTGCCATATCTTAAGAAGATCTGGAGCTAGAGTTTATTTCATTTGTCTTTCACCCTTCCTTCAAGGAACTCGAGGTGGCATTTGTAAACGTCCAATCTCTTTATCCTCACAACATCCCTTGACAGCTGCAACCTATCTACCTGCTTGAGCACCACTTTGTCACCTGTCTACCACGTTACCACAGTTTTCCTTAAATCCGGCCATGAAGCTGGGAAGCCCTTGAACTTCATCACTCTCCTCAGCACCAACTTCAGCCTTGGATGCCTCTTCCCCAAGAGTGAATTTAGGCTGGAGGAAATACAGTCAGGGTGGCACAGTGATAATTTGTGTTGTCTTTAAAATAAAGATACAGGGATTTCGCTCCTTTACCCTAAACTTTGCTGCATGAACCTGTTTTTTATCCTTTGCTTTTCCTTTCGTTCCTTCTCTTCAGCTGGACTGCAGCAAAACATTTTGCAGAGAGCAGTTGTGCTTTGCAGCTTGTGGTCTGTGAATAACAGCAGCTTCCAACACAGCCTGTTTATGCTGACTCCTTTCAGCTGCAGTTTGCCCAGATTGTGACTGATGTCATCCAGGCTGCCAGCTGTACAGCCTCTTCATTTTTTCTGCTGATTCTCTGGGCTGGTTCTTGACATGCTCAGCCGAGCAAACGTGCAGTTAAAAAAACCCCGAAACAATGGATGTGGACACTTGCTTAAGCACGTCTCAAACGACAGAGCACTGTTGGTGCTGGCACGGTCTTTTATCAGCCTTTAAGTGACCTCAATTTTTACAGTAAGGATTTCAATTTACCCGGTTCCTCCATTCTGTTTCTTCATCCTCAGGGTTCATCACACAAGAGGCAGGCACAGAATGTCACTTCTGAATTCACCAGAGGTAGAAAGCCATCTTTCCCACAATCCTTCCTCTTAATCAGCCCCTTCTGGTCCTGTGGCTTTAAGAGAGTCTGGCATTAATCACATCATATTAATATATTTAACCAGGAAGTTGGGTTAAGCAAAACAAGAGAAGTTATATAAGGGACAGGGAAAAGTCTGGTGGAGTTAGTATATTAATGATTATACTGTATGTGACTTCTCATTTATTTTAATGTTGTTGTTGTTGTTGTTATTATTATTATTAATAATAATAATAATAATAAACAACCTTTATTGGCATAAAAATGTTAATATACAGTGGCTCCCTACAGAGCACTGAATCACTGCTTTTGCACCAGCATACTACATTCTATAATGGCACATTTGCACAGGCACAATAGTGTTGAGCTGTTATACCAGATGTACAGACCTCCAGAAGCAAGCTCACAGGAGTGATGTAGAAGTGCCTTATGTAGGGTTGCCATAATTTTCTTCCACAAAGTTGGGACAGGACCCTCTGTCCCTTTAGCTAGTATGTGATTACAAAAATGGGGATTGTCCCTGTTTTTTGAGACATTTGGCACTTTTGTGACACCCACAGCTCAGCCCAGACTTGTGGTGGGATTTGAACTCAGGATTGCAGCCTGAGTTCAGTGGGACCTGGTCCCAGATAAGAAGAGGCAAAATTTCACCAGTGGCAAGTACTGAAATTTCACCCCATCAAAAGGGATCCCAGGAGGTCATCTAGTCCAACCCCCTGCTTGTAGCAGGAGAGATAGGGCCCTGTCACCCATGGCAGATTGCCTTCCGCACTATAACCTCATTACGCCTCTGCAGATAAGCAAAAATAAGATTGCAAACAGTCAGCTCCTAATCCCATGCAATCCCCTGCTTGCAGATGCAGCAATGCTAACATCTGCAGAATCCTGCAGGGGTGCTTAAGCCTCCAGCAGCCTCTTGGGATAAGGAAACATGGATAAGCTCATGGCAGCCCGGTGGCATTCCTAAAGAGGGGGTAAAACATTAGATTTTTCAGGATCAGTGACACCTGTTTAAAGGGCCCAAGTTCAGCACCAACTGTAGCTTTGAAAGCAGGTTAGCTCCCTGCTAACCGAGCAAGAGGCACTCTTTCAAGTGGGTATTCCTCTTTTATTTAGCAGGGGGAGAGTAACTGGTCCTACACACCCCAGCAATGTCTGTTCAAGTGGCTTCTGCTGGTGTTCTTTTTTTTGCATTTTAGATTGTGAGCCCTTTTGGGACAGGGACCCATTAGCTATTAATTAGCTATTATTATTTTTCCATTTTCTTTGTAAACCGCTTTGTGAACTTGTTAGTTGAAAAGCGGTATATAAATACTGTAGGTAGATAGAGCTTTTTGGCTAGCTCTGAAGGCAAGGGGGATACTATAGGCTTTGCTGCTCCTGAAAAAAATTAGTATCTTGCCTCCTCTCCAGAAATGCCAGTTGCAGTCTGCTGGGCCTACTTGGATCTGTGGCAGTGGATCAAGTCCAGGAAGGAGTTTTGATTCAGTGGGTGCTGCTGGTGCCAAAACAGCACTCTTCCAGTCCCAATCTGCATTTCTTCCCATCCCCATTGCCATCAGTTCTATCCACCCATGCTTCATTCCACCCTCCCCACTTCTCTTCTTTCCACCCTCTCTGCTTACTTCCCAGGGGCAGAAGGCATCTAGAGGGGACTGGCACATGGAGCTTGCCACTTGCCATTTGCCACTTGTGATAACATCCAACCCACATTCTCCAGCATGTTACATTTTGCAACTGCTGGAAAGCACTAGCTCTGCTGGAACATTAGTTTTGACAGTGCTAGCTGCTTTTGAATTGGGCCATGTGTGTACGTTGATTTGTTGGATCTTCTGACTTTTGGCTACTGCCAGATAGCTAAAGATCATAAGGACTCAGCAATCCTGCCCAGCTTTTCTTGCAGTCCAAGCCTACATACACCTTGTTAGTCAGCAGTGTGTAGAGGTGGCCCTCCTCGCAACCTTGCCGCTATTGAAAAACTGTGACTGGCAGGCTTCTTCCTTCCCAGAACGGGCCCCACAAATCCTAATGCTGCTGTTGATTCACAGCAAAGATATTGCAATTAATTTATTCATGATTAAAGAGAGCAAAGAATGCAATTCTAAAAGCAAACAACAAAATACCATTTGTACCTGTGCTAAGGGAAAAGGTAGCCCAGGTTTCTCTTTACAACAATGTCTGATTTCTCAGAATCTTTGAAAAATATTGTAGATGTGATTTTATTTTCAAGGTGAATGTTGGCAGATATTGAAGTATATGTTGCCAGGTGCCAGTTAATACAGGGCAAGAAGCATAATTTAAACCTAGGAGGCAAACCCCATTCAAGTAAATAGGAATCTGTGCACTACAATATTTATAAATTGGTGAGCTGTCACTCGGTAATGAATGGGAAGTATAACAAACAAGCCAAAAGGGGGACAAGATAAAATCTATAAAATAGTACCAAAACAACAACACCCATTAAAATAATAGTTTTTTGCCCAGAGCGGGAAAACAGAGTGAGTAGGAGGTGTTTCTGGCCTGGACTTTCAAACTCTGAGAACCACTACAAAAAGAGCCTTGTGTCACGTGTCCCATTTCTAAAACATTTTCCATAACAGTATATAAAAGTAAGTTTCATTGAATCCATGAGGAGAGGTCTGCATTCCTAACCACACTTTTCTGGGATTTACTTTTGTCTAGGCATGTTTAGGATTGCACTGTATGTTTCATTGCATTTCATGGGTTTTACTTCTAATAGCTAGGATTGCTCTGAAAGAGAACACAAGAGGAGGTGGTTCCTAATAATTCCTATAATTAACTACCAATGAGGAAAACCAGGCCTCTTTACAGAGAAGAAAATTGAACAGGACCTACTTGCAGGCTTAAAATATACACATTTACAGACCTAGAAGAGACTTCCATAATACATGTTAAGGACCCAGCAAACTGAAGAGCACCAGAAGCAAATTAACTTTACATCAATATTTGGCCAATTGACAAAGCACACCATGCTGCTGCTGGGGGTAGGGGTTCAGTTCCTCAAAAACCCATTAATAATTGATGTTTATTTAATTAGTAAATAAATTGTCCAAAATTCCACAGCACACCTGCGAGATACGAGTGTGCAACAGCACACGGATTGAAAATCACTGCTCTAGACAGTGCTTTGCTGAAAGGATACATCTGGCCACCGGTCATCTATTGGACGAGTAGGGATTCAAACACAAATCTCCGTGATCCAAGCCCAGCACATTAGCTACTACAATGATTCCCTAAGGAAAACATGGTCTTGGATATTGGTTCAGTTTGGAAGATACATCCAACCAGCTCTGCTCATATGCAATGAGGGACATATCCAGTGGTGGGATTCAAATAAATTAACAACAGGTTCTATGTCCTAATAACCTAGATTAACAACAGGTTCTATGTCCCATTAGTAACCGGTTCTCAGAACCAGGCGCTCATTAGCAAAGGGTTCTATAGAACCTGTGAGAACCCCCTGAAGCCCACCACTGGACATGTCTCCTCCTCCTGGTGCTCTGTTTTCAAGCCTAATAACCATGGTTGCACATTTGAAGAAACCCCATGTTTTAAATTCTGTTCTAATTTAAATCATATGTGAAGGATGGTTTTATCTGTGATTTAAATAATCATTTAACACAGTATATAAATTGCATGTGTCAATGGTCCAGATAACTCACCTGTCCCATACACAAATATGTGGCTATAGACCAACATACTGTACTAGGAAAGGGGGTTGGGAGGACATATGTATTTATATACTGCATTGTGTGAAAATCAGGGTTGGTTGGACTTATCTTCCAGCATATAGCAGGATTTGCCAATTGTCCTGTGATTATCACAAAACCCGGAATTTAGAATTCTGAATACAGTATTAATGTTGCAATAACATCATAGTTTTAGAAAAGCACATAAGCTTTGTAATTTTTTTATATTATAACTACCAGCATATAACATTCTTGTAAAACTATAGACAGTGGTGCCTCACATAAAGAGCTTAACTCGTTCCGGAGGCATGTTCTATAAGTGCTGTTTAAGTGATACAGATTTTCCCATAGGAAATAATGGAAACTCAGGCAATTCATTCCACAACCCAAAAAATATTCATATGAAAATATTAACTATGTAAAAATGAAGACACACTGTAATTGAATTCAAAACATGCATTCAATGTGCATGATCCTATGAAGTCTACCTAGTCTGCAATCCTAAAGTCACTTTCCTGGGAGTAAGCCCCATTTAACGCAATGGGACTTACTTCTGGGTAGACATGGTTAGGAGGCTGCAATCAAAGACACTTTCCTGGAAGGAGGTTCAAGGTGGCCAGTGGGGACACTTGGGGCAGTTAGGGGCAGCTACCTCTGGCACTGCCAGGCAACTGCCCCCCAAGCTGGGGGCAGTTAGAGGCAGTAGCACTGGCTGGCAACCCTTTTAAACAGCATCCGTGTGGAGTGTCAGGGCTGCATAAGTGCTTGTTAAGTGAAGTGGAACTTGTTATGTGAAGCAAGATTCCTTGGAAATTTAGACTTGTTATGTGAAATGCTTGTTATGTAAGGCACTTGTTATGCAAGGTACCACTGTAATGTTATATAAGTTAAGGAATTGGACACTAGAATAATTGAAGTGTGTGTGCATGCATGAACGCACGGACTCACTCATGCATCCACGCGCACACACACAAATTACATCTTGTGATGCTGTGGTTTATGTTTCTTTAACCTCTGAACATGAAGGTGCCAGCTTTGGTTTTGAGTATAGGGGAAAACATCTTTTGGTTCTGCTTTTGTACTATAAACAACCTGTCCTGCTACCGAGTCACAGCCTGTAGAGGCACTGATCGGAAAAACATGAAGCAGGCTGAGAAGGGGTAGGAAAAGTCAACTAAACCAAGATGTGGGGAGAGTTTTGAAGTGAACCCAGCACACTGCCTCCAACAAGTTGTAGGGAACAGGCTGTTGTCAGGAAATCAAAAGCACATTGAATGAATCACTTGATGCTCTGACTAAGAGGCATGGGACTCAGCATCATGTGATAGCTAAAACTCTAAGCTCCCGTCTCACAGACATTATGCGGTGCACAAGAAATTTAAATGGGCAGATGGTAGTCATGAGCAGGATTGCTGCTACCACTATAAAACAGGTCAAGCAAAATCAATTACAATGCATGACATTCAGAAGTGTATATACATTGTTGTTGACATGATCATATGAAGCAGGCCAGCCAGAGATCTCTGGCATCTGAGGCAGCATGCTAAATGCTGCCCTTGTCCTTACCAGAGAACATGCCAGCTTTTGCTCTGCTCTATGGATAGGGGCAGAGCTGGGTGACCCCAGCCCATCTGCTGTCTGAGGTGATTCTTCTATTTGGCTTCTTTGATGGGCTAGCTATCCCTGTCATCATGATTTCAGCTGAGGATTTCCTATACTCTCTGATGATGCCAGGAACAGAACCTGGGACCTATAATCCCAAAGAGGGATTTATAACTCTTCCCCTAAATCTAATACTTTAATTGTATTTCCTTTTGATTTTTTAAAACTTATTACCCTTAGCATAAAAAAGCTAAAGCTGCCCTCCGCTAGTTGTGACCAATTGTAGGGTGCGGTGCTCATCCCCATTTCTAAGCCTTTAGAGTCAGTGTTGTTCAAAGAAACTTATGTGATCAGGTGGCCAGCATGACTGCCAAAGGCGCACGGAACACTGTTTTTCCTTCCCACTGAAGTGGTACCTATTTATCTACTTGCATTTTCATCCTTTCGAACTTTTAGGTTGGCAGAAACTGGGCAAAGGACAGGAGCTCACCCTGTTTTGTAGGACCCAGGCATCAAAAGCATTGATTAACAGGCACAGAGCGCAATTTTGTGCAGGTCTACACAGAATTAAGTTTCACTAGAATCAATGGAGCTTACTCCCAGGAAAGTATGGATAGGATTGCAGCCACAGTGACTTAACCACTTGTGCCTCCACAGCCCTAGACATAATTTTTTAAGACTGGGAAGTATAAAACTCCGACTGACCTCTAGAAAGTAGTGTTCAGTGTTGCTTTTTCACCATGATTTTTTTTACTGTTTTTAACAAATATTTTTAATCTGCTTGTTTTTTATTCAATTTAATTGTATTTTAATTATATTTTAATTGTGTTTTAATCTTTATTTATGTGCTATTTTAATGATGTTTTATTCCCTAATGTCAGCCGCCTTGGGCTCCCCCTTGCGGGGGAGGAAAGGTGGGATATAAATTGATTAAATAAATAAATTACATAAATAATGATATTATTGATTAATAGTAAAGGAAAATGTGTGTGTAAATTACCAGCAAGAAATGATGAGTGTACAGTACTAAATATGACATGTGATACAAATATTCAGTTTACAACTCCAGGTTCTTGTATATATGATGAGAAGCTGTGAGAAATAAGAACATAAGAACATCTTTGAAGACACCTTGTACTGTGCCAGATCATTGGCCTATCTGGCTGAGCCATTCTGTATGCCGACTGGAAGAAACTCTAGAAGATCTCAGAGCCAACGCATAAAGTCAGATATCCTGATGTCCTTTATAAAAGGCTGGAAGGAAAGAAAACATTTTCTGGAATGGGCACCATGCCTTCTTCATCTTTCTCTGCTGTAGCTATGCTTAAGTACATGTAACTGCAACAATGGCATTTGTTTCCCTGTTTACCTCATTTCCACTCCATATAATATATTGCTTGTGTCCATTTCTAGACTGCCTATTTCTAGACCATTTCATTCCTTTGGGGCATGGACAGTCCTATTCTCTGAAAAATCAGGACAAATCATGTGTGCAGGTGTGTAGATGGATGGGGGGCAGTGCTATAGGACTGGGTGTTCTTAGAGCCCAATCCTATGCATGTCTTCTCAAAAAATGTCCCATTATTCTCAATGGGCCTTACCAGTGGTGGGCTTTAGGGGGTTCTCACAGGTTCTATAGAACCCTTAGCTAATCAGCGCCTGGTTCTGAGAACCTGTTACTAATGGGACATTAGTTAATGGGAATTAGGATGTTAGTTTATTTGTTAATTTAGGTTATTAGGACATAGCACCTGTTGTTAATTTAGATTATTAAGACATAGAACCTGTTGTTCATTTATTTGAATCCCACCACTGCCTTACTCCCACAAAAGAATGGATAGGATTGCACTCTTAATCCTTTATCCTTATGCTACTCCCTGATTCAAATCTTCCCTTTGTAACTTTTATTAGCCCAGCATTCTTGGGAGGGAGGGAGGAATGGCAGGTATCTATATTTCCAACAAGGAGGCTATCAATAGCTTCAGAGGATTGGATTTCAACTGCTCAAACGTCATAGGGAAATCTATCATGAGTTCTTTCTCCCCCCAGGACTGTTACCTGAGATTCTTTTTAACAGGTGATGCCAGGGACTGACCTTGGAGCTTTCTGCCTGCAGAACATACTTGACCTCTCACATCAAATGAGAAAGGATGAATGCAAAGCACAACTACCTTCCAGGATGACAGCAGCTGGACATCAAGATTGAAGCCTGGAGGAGAATCTGAGAAGATATCAGATGGACATTCAACACTGAATCATCACCAAGTGGAGTCAACATATAACATGCAAATGGTGCAAATGGCTGCTATCCAAATGATAATTAAGGAGCAGCAGCAGGAAATCCTCTTCTCTGTTCTTACCAATAAAGAATAGTTGGAAAATGTTCCCTGCTGAGTGACTTATCTGAACAATGTTGGATTTAAATTTATTTAATACACAGCAGCAACCATAATGCAGCTAATGCTTTCAGAAGAGCACCAAAGACAAATGTCATCCTGTAATCTGGTTTGAATAAAATAGCGTGCTTCTCTTCTATGGGTTTTTTGATTAATTTTTTTGCAGTCAACCCTCCTTATAATCAGAATGGCTTGACTAAATTGGTTGTGATAATACAGGGGTTCTCCCAAACGTGGTTCATTTATTTCCCTTGGCAGGCAGTTCACAAGCAGAGGCAATGAGGTTGCACTTGCTGAGCTCACACTGGATCTTATCCTGTTCCTGGACAGCCCACGGCAGTCTCAATCTGCTCAAATTTGCCATACCAATTTCAATGGTGCAGTTCTCAGTTGCCCCATTAGGGCTGTTTTAGCATTATCCAGAGTAAAGGGAGAAGTCTCCCCATGTCCTGGGCCGGCACAGTAGCAGCCCCAAACTTGCACCGGATGGAGTGCTGGCATGCTAGCCTGCCTGTTCCAGTCCAAATTACTATTATGCTGCCCATCTCTTCTGCACATGTAATCCTAATTATCTAATTAACTATTGGTGATCCGAGGAAGGGCAATATGACAATCATGTTCATTATAAGTACATAATAAGTATGTACGTAAGTACATAAAAATTGGATCAGGCCAAGGGCCCTTCCAGTTTAGCTTCATGAATCTCACATGGTCCAACAGATGCCTCAGGGAAAAGAAAAGACAAAAGATACCTGTTCCATTTCCTTGATTTTGGCATTCAGAGATTGCCTACCTCTTGAACCCAGAGATTGCATACAGTCATTGTGACTTGTAATCCATGATGAACATTTCCTCCATAAATCTTTCTAAACGGAAGTGTCTCAAATGTTTGTAGCCTTTCCTCTTGCGTAAGGTGCCCCAGCCCACTAAACATTTTGGTGGCTCTCTGCACCTTCTCCACCTTTTCCAGTGCCACTATATCCTTCTTAAGAAGTGATGACCAGAACCCAGGGTGAACATATAGAATGGAGGACAGAGTGCCTCTTCCTATAAGCATTACATAGAAAAGGGAATTTAGGCAGGTGTTGCTTTTTAAACCCTTCTAAAACCTAAAGGAGCTAAACCTTCCAAAATTCCCTCTTCTATGCAATAGTTTGGCTGTGGGTGGCACAAGCGGTTAAGACGCTGTACCTGTTAACCAGTAGGCCAGGGTTCGAGACCTGGGTCGGCCCCACAAGACAGGGTGAGTTCCTGTCCTTTGCCCAGCTCTGCGACACCAGCTGGATCCAGTCATATTGGCTCTGCCTTTCCATTGGACTAATTCAGTTGCGTGGAGAGGGGGGATTTGCTGCTTGGGTAACAGCCTATCCTCCATAACAATCCAACCCAGGCTTTCGTGCTTTGCATGCAGCGTATGCAGCACCAAGCACAATACCATAGTCTTTCAAGACTGACGGAGGCCTGCTGTATGAAATAGTTAAAGGTACAGGCACTCTGTCCTCCATTCTCTGCGGTCACTCTGCCAGAACTGGACACAATAATTCAAATGTGTCCTTAAATAATAATAATATTGGCTGTTTAGTCTAAATCCCTATTTTGTGGCGCCAAAAATGGACTTGGCCCTCTTCATAGCCATGGCACACTGGATCAACATATTCATCAAGGTGTCCACCAGCACCCAATATCTACCCCCTGATTTATCACAAACAAATTCTAGGATTTTCTCAATAATATTCTGGGCATCAACTTGGAAATTCAGAACACCAGCTAAAAATATGAAAGTTATATTTATTAAATATACTGATTCACACTTCTGAAGTATGGCTGTTGACAAGTTACTGGAAATGACACTCTGCAAGAAAACAAACCATCTGTTCTCTTAAATTTATGTAGTAGTTTCCATAAGGAAACTGAAAAATTAATCTCTTGGGAATGAAAGAGAATGTCAAAATATTGAGCGCTTTGAAGATAGGTCAATTGTCTTTAAAAATTGCATATACAACTTCTAATCTGAGTGTAGACCAGCTATTTTGAACTTTCTAATCTCTAAGTACCTGAGAAGGCACAAAAATGGAAAAATTAAAATTGTAAAATTGCACACCATCAGTTTTTGGGCAATTGACAAGGCACACTGCTCTGCGAACCAAGGGTTCACATTTCCTAATAGCTTTACTAATAGATTGCTCTCTTTAAATTCTGAACAAGCAGATATTGTTACCTTGCCCAGATCCTGCCAACCTAGCAGTTCAAAAATATGTAAATACAAGTAGATAAATAGACACCACTTCAGTGGGAAGGTAACAGTGTTCTGTGTGCTTTGGCATTGAAGGCCACATGACAATGGGGATGAGCACCACTCCTTAGAATAAGTCAGGACTAGCAGGGCAACTTGTGGTAGACACCTATATCTTACCATTAGCACTTATTCGGTTATACAGAACACCTTTTCAAGTTAGGTAATTCTGAAAAGAAGAAAATATGTTTATAGAGAAAAATGTGTTGTTAATCTCTGTCAGCACATTGTTTCAGTCCCAAATTATAGAAGAAGGCATTGTAAGCATGTGCAGCACAACTCAGGAACACAAATACATGCTAGGAAATGGAGAACCTACCTTTGGAATAAAAAAAACCAACACAAAAGGGTGCAATCTTAACTTAGGCCAGCACAACTCATCGAACTTCCCATTCCTGTGGTGATATAAGGAGGCAAGCACATGTCTGTGCACTGGCCTAACCCTTTCCCAGGAGAGGTGCAGAAGTGTCTGACAGCACTTTTGTGACATTCTCAGGCCAGTACAGGACTTGTGTCAGGGCTTAAGCTGCCTGGCCTAACTGCAGATTAGGACTGTAGATTTAGGTGCCAATCCTTTCCTCCACTGCCAGCACAAATCAGCTATGCCAACAAGGTACATGCTCCCTCTTAGTGGGGTAGCACTCACTTGCTCTTATGTCCTCTCCAGTCACTGTCATTCGATCTGTATTGAACGTTGCTATCATTTTTATTGATGTCTGTATTGTTCTCTGGTGTCTCTGAGCTGTAATTTGAACTGCAGAACTGTAACAGAGACAGGCAAGTATATCCATGAAACCGACATCACTTTAGTCATCTGGATTCAGTTTCTGAACTTTCCAGTACAGGAGCTGCATCAGATGTCACAACCCCGACTTCTACTTCCAAAACGCATTAGATAGTGAAAGGGCAAAATAAATGCCACTGAACAAGCAGGCAAAAAGGGACACCAACAACAAAGCTCTGATCATCAATCTTACCTTTCTGCAGTATTGTGCTTCAGAAGGTCGGATAATAAAAAGAAAAATAATAACCTGAATTTAGCTGAAATCATGAGCAATGAATTTCATCAATTATTTCAGTAAGCTTATGAGTAATAATACCTGTTTTTAATTAAAAATTAAAAAACCCATCATAACCTGTTATCATTAATCTGCAGTGGTACTGGTAAATTGTGTTATTTGACTGGTGGTTACTTCTTGACTGGTAGTTATTACAAGAAATCATGTTCACCAGTTTTTAAATACAATAAATTATGCATCATTGAGAAACTAGATGAGGTACAAGTGGCAAAGCCAACATGAAATGGTACATATAAATCCTTCCTAACTGTTAATAATGTAGTTGCTAATAACAAGTTGCAACACCTACAGTTTTCTGGTTCTGTCAGTTGCTCCATACAGAAGAATCCTAGTGAAAAAATTGAGGCCCCCACTGGCTTCATTGGACTCAGGGCCAACATTGTCACCGAATAGTTCATACTGCACTGAAAATACAATCAACTTTGCTGGTTCTAGTCTAGACCAGCAAAAGGGCTGCTTCAGTGGGTTTGTTGATGTGCTTTTGTTGGGTGGATGCCTTCCTCCTCCTCATCTCAAGGGGATAAGTCCAGTTCTGTGGGATGAGAAGAGGACATACAGCAGATAGGCCAGTGGCTTGTTCCTTTATTAACTGATTGATTGATTGATTCATGAATTTACCATACTGGAAAATAATTGCCCATAATTGTTTATCCTAATTGTTAGTGACACATAGTCAAGTGGATTGTCCCAATGAGGCAACATAATTTGGAGGACCCTGACTCAAGAGTCCCATCTTATGTATGGTTTCTCAAAAGTGTGAGCACAAGCCTAACCGTGTCTACTCAGAAGTAAGCCCCATTGTCTTCAGTGGGTCTTACTCCCAAGAAAGTATCTTTAGGATTGCAGCCTGTGCCGCATTATAGTCAATGGGGTTACTCCCAGGTAAGTGTGGATAGGATTGCAGCTTTATTCTGAGTTCTTGTGCTGATGTGAATGCCTGTTTTCATAAAACAATAATGTCCCGATGGTCTTAATAAATTGTGAATGGAGGGAAGCTCAGCCTGCATAATTTTCATGGCCCATAAAAGTTCAGAAAGCAGCTTCATTATCCAAGGCTGCATGTGAGCAGAACGTTGCATTTCTACTCACAAACTGTAAAAAGGAATCCAGAGGCAAGGAAAAAAAATTAAGAGTCCAATGCAATGCATTTACATTTACATAAATTTACAATTTATAGATATTTACAATTATGGTACATAAATTACATTTACAGTGCAATTGCATTTACTCAGAAATAAATAACATTGTATTCAGTGGGGCTTGCTTCCAGGTAAATGGGGCTAGGATTGCAGCCTAAATCTGCCACCATCCATTTCCGTTTTAAAGTAATGATTTTTTTTAATCTGAACTTACATTATTATTCAGTCTTTCCTGTGAAGCAGAAGGAAAGGAACATTCCACCCAAAGGGGAAAAATCATAGGTGTCTGTATTGGTTCAATTGACTGCTCCGAAGTAGCATCCTCCTTTGAGTTGAATCATCTCAACAGCAACAAATTATCAGGTTTTGAATTCTGAATCAGACTAGATAGTAAGACACAAATCACACAACAGGAGGTGTTGAAAGGTGTTTTTGCAAAAAGACATTCCTCTTCTGGAATACCATACTTCTATTTTCCTTCTGGAATACAATGCTTTTATTTTTTGCTTTTAATGTAATGTTTATGTTTATGTAATCATAATAAAAAATGGAGAAATAAGAACATTTACTGCACCCCAAGTTACATTAAGAATGTAACATGAATACATTTAGTATCTGTGGTCTTTTGTGTGACATCATTATCTGTTACAAGCTAAGTATTGTCCTTAAAATTTAGGAGAATATACTGTGTTCACAAAGGCCCAGCATAAGTCCTGTGCTGACCAGGGGGTGTCACAAAAGTGCAGTAAGGGAGTTCGGTCCCACTCCTGGGGGACTGATGCCAGTGCATAGTCAAATGCTGGCCTCCCCACACCACCACAGAAAGATAGGCCAGGTGAGTTAGGCTGGCCTAAATTTCTCAGGATTGCGCCTAATATGTAGGCCAGGGCATGATTTTTATCTTGGTTCCTTTCTATTTAAAGCAAAGTGTCAGAAACAACAATCAACAGATAAATTAAACAGTGGAATTCAAACGCAAGCACAAGCCAATGACTAAGCTTCTACACCGTTGGATAGTTATAGCTCCAGTTGCTCCAGATATCCAGTTGCTAGATATAGCTCCAGATATCAGCAGCTTTATCACACTACCATCTGGAAAACTTGATGCAAAAAGTAGTCCTCATAGATGCCTAGTAACATAACTACAAGAAACCATCGTTGATCCATGACTGATATGAACAAAAAGAGGTCCTTCAAAAGGAGCAAGAACTCAAAGTCTATCTCCAAGGATGGAAGAACCATTAAATTGGAAAGCTCAGCTCCTGATGTGGGACTTGACACCAGCAAGAAGTCTGCCAGCAAGAAGACTCTAGAAGTGGATAGTCTGGATCCAGCTCCTACTGAACTGGAGCCATTTGAGTAATCAGTCCACTAATACCTAAGGACTTGTATTTCTCCCCGGCTGCAATCCTAAAGACAGCTTCCTGGGAGTAAGACCCATTGAACACAACGGGGCTTACTTTGGAGTCGACATGGTTAGGATTGTGCTCTAAGCCAGCACCTTTCTGAAATAGAAGGAATATAGTGGATTGAGGGACTACAGGTCAGAGGCAGTTCTTTTCAATTTCTTCACTGTCCAGGTGGATGTTGAATTTAGGTGGGGCATTCTAGGTCTGGTATTTATATCTGGTGGTATTTAAGTCCTCATTTCAGGTCTGATCTTTGTCAGAGTAAGTTGATCACTTTGAGTTTCCCACAGTACTGTAGCCTCACATCATCAGCTCCAACTGGAAGACAGAACAGGATAATACAGCAAAAAATAATTCCATAGTTTCACAAAATGTGTTAAGTTATTATAATTAAAAACAAATAAAATCCATGGTGGTTTTTTTTAAAAAACATAACTTTTTGTGAACAAATGGCAATTGGGCTGTGGTGACACCAGTGGTTAAGACACTGTGCCTGTTAACCAGCAGGCCAGGGTTTGAGACCCGGGTCCCCACAAGACGCGGTGAGCTCCTGTCTTTAGCCCAACTCCTGCCAACCTAGCAGTTCGAAAGCATGTAAATGCAAGTAGCTAAATAGGCACCACCTTGGTGGGAAAGGTAACAGCGTTCTGTGAGTCACGGTGTCTAGTTGTGCCGGCCGCATGACCATGGAAGTGTCTTCAGACAACACTGGCTCTAAAGTCTTGGAAACGGGGATGAGCACTGCACCCTATAGTCGGAAAAGACTGGCAGTTAATCTGCAGGGGAACATATGGCAAGTACACAATTCACTCTGAGTACAACGAAAAAGATTTCTTGACTAAAATAGGTGTGTATATGTATGGGTGTGTGTGTGTGTGTGTGTTAGAGAGTACGTGTAAACAAGCAGCCTTACTATGAACCATTTGTAAAGCAATTCAAGTTCTTAAGAATGCACATGGATACTTGTGTGTCAATTTTACAGACTTCAGAAAAAATGGATATTTTCTAGTCCATTACAAAGTAGTCATATATACATTATCTGCAATGCATGCATTGACTTAAGTGCCTTCAGATTTACAGGAATTTTTTTTTGCTTTAACAAACATCCCTTCTCTCATTAGTAAATTTGATAGTCATTGTACTTCATCCCACAACTAACCCTGCAATCTTAAACACACTTTCCTGGGAGTAAGACCCATTGAAAACAATGGGGCTTACTTTTGAGTAGAAATGGTTAGGATTGTGCTCTTCGTCACCAGTGAAGACCTTAGAGTTGACTTGTATTTGATTACTGGTATTTTTAACCCCAAACATGAAAATGTGATGCGGATGACTGGCAAATTATTGATATTAATTGACTGGAAAACTGACATCTAATATATCTCAATTCAGGTAGAATTTACCTCAGATTATCATTGCTTCAGTTTGTACCACTATAAATTTATAAGCATTGCTGTTATTTCATAGGGGTTCTTCCTTACATGCAGTCCACTAAAGAAACATTCAGATAGGTGCAGGATGGGTGCATGAAGGGATGTAAAGCAAAGATAAGAATGATATAATTTATTAATATTGAGGAGTATATTACAAATGATCCTTATTCTGCTCCTCATAATAGCTGCATACTAATTTCTAATGGCAGTGTATTTAGAATCGCATGGTAAGACCCAGATGATGTCTTATTTATGGATAGGATGTAATTTCTTGCTAAATGCTTCTAAATATTAAAAATTCATGCAAAAATGTCATCATGCAATGTCAGAACTCGAGCCACATTCACATGTCCATTTTAAAGCTCTTCAAGTATCCCTTTGCAATCTGCTTTTGATTCAGTTAATGCACATTACCATTTTTCACAGGTCAACTTTTTTTCCTCAGTTTAAATGCTGCTATATACCACTTCAGCTAGTGTGAGAGAAAATTCTCCTCAGGAATCTAGAAATAAATTTTCTACTTTAGATTTTGGCCAATATACTCTGCAACTAAACTCAGAAGCAATCCCACAGTCTAGCGCTTTCTGTATTATCTGCATTAAAGGTGATATCTGACATGCAACCAGCATTCTTGTCGATTCCACCTCTGGTATACTTTGTCGGTTTATTTTCCTTACTACTGTATTTACTTGAATCTAAGGCTCAACTTTTTCAGCCAAATTCAGTCTCCAAAATCAGGGTATGCATTAGATTCGATGGTTAATTAGATTTGAGTAAATACGGTATTTTGATTCTAAGTTTAGGGTGCGCGTTAGATTCAATGGCGCATTGAATTTTAGGGTGCGTGTTAGATTCAAGTGAAAATGATAAATGGTTTGATGCTGGCTGCATATATGGAGAGGCTTTTTAATTATGCAAGCAAATGGATCTTAATGGTATTTGGGGTTTGGACCTTGGAAAAGAGAGGCAGGAGGGCAAAGGACACAGAAAATTGAGAGGTTTTTCAGTGAAGCAATTGCAGACAAAGTCTCTCCTTTATTGTATAATGATCTGTAACAACAACAACAACAACAATTCCTTCTAAGGGAAGAGTATAAGTACACTATCTTTTCCTTTGCTGAATTTGTGATGTTGGCTTTTTCACTTCCACCCGACTTTCTCTTGCTTTCTTTTAGACAGAAAAGAGGGTGATACAAAATCAGAGTTGCTTTTATTGCATCATCCTTATTCCTTCCGGTTAATAGTGACCAAAGAGATACTTTCTTACATAATGGAGAGGTCAAATTGTGAAAAAGAGCCACTCCCAAATCTCTACAACTCTCTGGAAATATTGTATGGATCAAAATTTGCTTGTTTATTAGATTTATGTCCTACTCTATCCTGAGGCATTACATAAAGGCGTTACGTAAAACGCCTCACGTAAAGTATGTTTCATGTAACAAACAAAAATTTCTCTAGGATTCTGCTTCACGTAACAAACTCTTCTTCATGTAACAAACAAACTCATTGGCAGTTTGGGCAGACGCGCTGGCTGGCAGCCCTTTTAAAAAGGTTCAGGGCTGCCTAGCACGCCTGCCCATAGCGAAAGCAACACTTCCATGCTGTTCCTCCTGTGGCTGGGCGTTTGCTGGGCAGAGGGAGGGAAGAGCAGTGGAGAAGGGGGAAGCAGCCAGGGCTAGCCAGAAGGGAGCAGGAGAGAGAGAGGCTCAGGATGGAGAGAAGGAGAAAGTGGGCAGACACTTTGAAGGTGTCTTGGATTGCAGCCTCCTAACCATGTCTACCTAGGAGTAAGCACAATTGTGTTAAATGGGTCTTACTCCCAGGAAAGTGTCTTTAGGATTGCAGCCTAAGTAGACTTTATAGGATCATGCACACTGAATGCATGTTTTGAATTCAATTCCAGTGTTTTGTCATCATTTTTACATCCAGTCAATATTTTTATATGAATATTTTGGGGGTTGTGGAACCAATCATCTGAGTTTCCATTATTAATTAAGGGAAAATCTTTTCACATAAAGAATGTTTAAAACATTCTTTAAAATAAAAACATGCCTCCGGAGCAAATTAAATTTGTTATGTGAGGCGCCATTGTACTTCATGTAATTCTTCTAAATGCAAGCACTTTCGTTCCTCTAAGTGGCTCACAAGTGGTACATTAAGAAAAAATGGACTGCTTTGCATTTGCATGAAAGGGTTGATGGTTCCATAGAACATTTTCTGATAATCATATGCTTTGAATAATTCAAATTTGGGATACAGCTTTCAAAAATGCATATCACCAGACCTGTTCAGCCAATACAGATCAACAAGTCATGTAGCCAGATTCTGTCACTTTTGATGGAAGTGAGCAAGTTTTGAATTGCTTTGCTGGTTACGCTTGCATTGCTTTCAAGTATTGTTCTTGTTATTCAATGTTTCAAGTGTTGTTCTTATTATATAAAGCTTGAAGCTCTTCTTCCAACCCAAGAGAGGAAGGGAGGAAGGTCGATTGATTGCCTGCCTGCTGTTTTACCAAGATAAGCGACTATTTTTAAACCTAAAGGGGTGTTTATGTTTTTAAAGGGCCAACATCATCTGTGCTGAACCATGCAAAAAAACTATGCCAAAAAAAATCCACTGATAATGATGTTATACCTGTATAGGCGAGGAAACATGGTCCTTCTCATATGTTTCTTGTGACAGTGGATTCATACCCAGTGTGCAGTCAAGGTGCAATTGTATGTATTTGTGGGTTTGGTTTGTTCTCATAGTGGGAAGAAGCACCAAATTTCTTGGAGTGGGGTCGGGAACATGGCTTTTCCTGGTGCTGCCCTGGAGATCACCAGAACCCTCAAAAGCAGAAGTCATAAGCAAAATAAAAAGTCCTTAGATCTCCCAGACCAGTGGCTATAATAGCACATTAATAGCAGTTAATATATAATGACATTAATAGCACAGTCCTGTACATGTCTACTTAGATGCAAGTTCCACTGTATTCAATTGCCTTACTCCCATAAAAGTGTGTATAGGGTTGCAGCCTAAATAATGATTAATGCACAAAGAGGGAGCCAGATTTTAAATAGCCTTCTGGAAAGTTTCATAAGTTTCCCTTTCAGATTCTGTTCAACGAATCCCGATTGTTGAGAAGTTTCCCCTGTTGAAGCTAAAAAATGAAAGTACACTATTTGACTTCCTTGACAGTTTGTTTCTTATGTATAGCACTGAATCTTTTTTGCTGTTCTAGAAAACATTGTCTTGTTATGTCATGAAGAATGCCCATGAACTACCCTGAATATTCACAGTGGGAATATTTTTAAGCTAAAGGGAAAATATTTCTTGGTGTCAACTAATCTCTCAATAGTAAACAAACAGCTGATGATAAATCAGTGTGTACTTTTTGTATTTTTCATCAACATTGCAATTTATCCATTTCTTGTAAGAGCTATAGGCCATCCAAAGTGACAATCTCCATGTGGGGATGCATCTCTCCGCACTATGCCTATCTCTTTTTAGCCCTATTTTTATGCCCTGCCCATGAGATTCACACATAGTATTCAATGCCTATGCATTCTTACTACTGATGGACCTGACGTTTGGCCACTATGCGAAGAAGATCCCTGGCCCAAAATGACCCTAGATGAGCATCAGGGATCTTAAATAAGAGAACTTCAATTTTTTTAAAAAATGGGGTATTTATTGATTTTGAATTTGCTTATGGGGTACAATCCCATGAGATGAGTGTTGGCACAGAAACAGTTATTTTTGTAGCTGGAATGGGAAAAGACAAGATCAGAGCAAGCTGTGAATTGGATGACATTGAAAAATATTGACAGATTTTTACAGCCTAACCTTGAGTTCGGGCAGCCTGTCGCTGGCATAAGTCCTGTGCTGACCTGGGAATATCACCAAAGACTGTAAGACATTTCTTCATCACTCCTGGGAAGGGTAGGCCACTGCACAGACATGCACTTGCCTCCCTACATCACCATGGGAATGGGAAGACAAAAATGCTAGCCTACATAAGGATTGCACCCTATGTTTATCTCTCTTAAGATCTGGTAGATATTATGTCTTGTAGAAGTACCTGTACAAAGCAAATATGACACTAAATATATCACCATTTTCCTTTCATATGGAAAAATAAAACATGTAATCATGAACTTCTGCTTTCTTGCACCAATATGCTTACATTTCCTGTACTGTCCCTGAAACTCCCTGCATAACTATGACTTTGCATAACTATGACTTTGCATAACCCGTGCGTATTTATTTATTTACTAGCGAAAAGTGTACCCGCTTTGCGGGAGTAAAATTCCCCTGTACACCATCCCCCCACAGCACAACATCCCCCCATGTGCATCAGCCTCCCATGCGCAACAACCCTCCATGTGCATAAGTCCCCAATGTGCATCATCTCCCCATGCACTACAACCCCCCATGCACTACAACCCCCCACGTGCAACTATCCCCCATGCGCATCAACACCCCATGCACATAAGTCCCCTATTCGTAACTATCCCCCATGCTCAACTATCCCCATAGGCATCAACATCCCATGCACAACAACCTCCCATGCGCAACATCCCCCATGCGCATCAGTCCCCCATGCGCAACTCTCCCCCAAGTGCAAGTATCCCCCAAGCGCAAGTATCCCCCAACCCAACATCCCCCATGCGCATAAGTCCCGTATGTGCATCATCTCCCTATGCGCAGCAACCCCCATGTGCGACAACTCTCCATGTGCACCAGCTTTCCATGCGCATCAACCCCCATGCGTATCAATCCCCCATGCGCATCATCTCCCCATGCCCAACACCCCCACGTGCAACCCCCATGTACACCCCCCATGCAACACCCCCATGTGCAACTCCCCAGTGCAATCCCACTGCACCGGGCACCGAGCTCCAACAAAAATGACTGGCCCAAGGTCACCCAGGAACAGTAATTTTCAGTCTTTATCATCTCATGGCACACCAGATCAGGTGCTAAAATTGTCAAGGCACACCATCAATCTTTGGACAACTGACAAGGCACACCATGCTGTTGGTGGGGGGTTCAATTCCTCAATAGCTGTATTAATAAATGATTTTATTTAATAAATTAATTTTCCAAACTCCCATGGCACACCTGTGGATGACTTATGGCACACCAGTGTACCAGGAAGCTTCATAGCTAAGGAGGGCTTTGAACTTGGATCTTCCAGGTCTCAGTCCTGCTCCCTAATCTGTATACCATCTTGGTCCTCAAGAGCAATATAAGAGCAAAAGGTTGCACATGTGAAGGGGGCTGAACCTCATTGCTGGTATCAGAGCTCAGCTCTGGAGAAAACAAGTTGTGGAGGGAGGAGCAGACTGTGGGAAGGTAAAATACTAGACAGACACACAAACAAAATCTGTATTGTGGCCAGTGGAGTTAAGCCAGTAAAAGTGAGCTTGCTCATGCCATCTGTTTGCTTGTCAACCATCTGCTTTATCCCTGGGGAGATTTTCTGTAATGGCCTTATCCAAATCTCACTGCTGTGACTGTTATTCAAACATCTCCAGCTACCTGCATTAAGACTTGAAAAAGATCCTTTCTGAGCACTGGCACAGAAATAACACTGAGATAGTGCACTTATCTTAGATCCAATATTAGTATTACAAAAACATAATGTTTTGGTTCTTTTCTGAAAAATTGGAAATCCATGTGGGCTTGATGTGACAGGCGGCGATGCCTCTATTTGGCCGGATGCTTTCACACACCAGTGCATACATTTAAACCGATTCCTCTTCTAGCAGCCATGCAAAGGAATTAGTCACCAATGGTTATTAAGGTTGAGTCTCCAGAAAGAATATTTTCTCATGACTCACTTGTTGAGTCACACTGAAAAATTCCTGGGAATAAAACAGGACAACTTATTGGCAGACACGAAATGAACAACTTGCAAGCCTATGAGACAAATTTGTCTCCACTCACAGGAAATGTTGACAGCCTACCCCGAGCCAACTCTCCTGTGGCAAGTCAGCTGTGCCAATGGGGCATATGCTACATGCCATGATCGGGGACAGTCAGGAAAGCCTCCTCAAAGGCTGACCCTGGTCTGGATGCATCCAGTACACCAATCAGTAAAGATTAAAGTGATAGTTTCATGAAACATGGAATCAGATGTGTACTGATGGTTTCATCACCCATTGGGAGAGTGTGTTGAGTCACCCCCATGATGGCTCTCCTCCCCCGCTAGACTCATATGCACAACTTCAATTCAGTGGTACCACCAGATCTGGTGTCACCCTCACTCAATTTACTTATTTTAATTTCCTCTGTAAACCACTATGGGAACTTGTATTAGATGTGATACATGGAAATGACAACTGACTCATACTAACACTTCTTTGGTTCTCTGCTGTGTCATAATAGCTCATTGCTGTCTGTCTTATTGGTCAGTTTTGTGTTAAATCAGATCACAGATTCCCATCCGAAAGCACTCGTAAGAGTGACATGATTTGCAGGATTGCAACACTGCAAGGGGAGAGAGGCTTTTAAAACATAACTTATCTCCTGCTGTGATCTGGGGTGTGTGGAGAGCTCTGCATCCTCTCCATAGTGCTCCCCAAAGATTATAAAAATGAATATAGTGATTGTGATCCACTTCTAGTTTTGTGATGGCAACTCAGAACTGGGTCACAATCACAACTTTCACTTTTTACAAGCAGCAGGAAATGCTGAAAAGGGGGGTGGTTTTATTTTTACTGACAATGTTGTTATATTGTACCTCCTCAAGCAACAGCTGTGAGCTGTTATTAGTTATTGCATAAGGCAGTTTTGTTTTCCTGTTCAAAACCATAATAATTGATAGAATACAGGGATTTAAATGTAGTTTGAGCCAGTGCATTGTGGATGAAATTTCACATCAAGTGACATGATGGTATTATTTGAAAATACCAAGATTTCACAGTTTTGGCAAGGAGTAATATCACACCACCCCCAAGTGCATCACAGGGCAGTCCGCACCCCCAGCACCCCCAGGCTCCAGATGGATTTAGTCATTTGGAATGATCAAATTATAGCAGTTGTAAGGGCTATTCACACAATACATTGTACAGACATACTGGTGCCTACACACATGAATGGATTTCCTTTGAATACCTATGCATGCATCCGTCTTAAAATTAAACTTACCCTACAATCCAGAGCAACTACGGGAGCACGTAAGAGACATTATGTGTACCCGTAGTTACTGTACCACCTAATGAAAACCTATGGGAAATTCATATTGCAATCCAGAGCAAATTGTTCTTACACCGGAGCAAGGACTCCCCGTAGTTGCTCTGGATTGTGCCCTTAGAGGCTCGAGCCCTTGAAAATAAAGATTATACTAGTGTATGTGCATTCCACAAAGCATAGGAATAACAATGTGTACATAGATCAACAGTTATGGGTACACATGTTGGACACACATTGATTGTGACTATAGTCACTTGGAAACTTGAAATTTAGATTACTTTTTCAAATTACCTGCTTATGAGCGGTTTTTTTTTTTTAAAGAATAACGGATATTAATTGGTGCTAACATGATTCGCAGAGATCGGGTGCAAACAAGTCCAGTACAGTCACTTGAAACTGCAAAATAACTGGAGTGTATATTTGCAGTTATAGTGTGACAAAGAATAGGAAGTCTAGAGGTGCAATCCAGAGTAACTATGGGGAGTCCTTGCTCTGGTGTAAGAACAATTTACTCTGGATTGCAATATGAATTTCCCATTGGTTTTCACTAGATGGTGGAGTAACTATGGGTGCACGTAATGTCTCTTGCACCCTAGTTATTCAGGATTGAAGGGTAGATGTGTAAAGGTGGGAGTGACAGGATCATGAGCTATCATACATGGTTTTGTCCTATAACAGGATTTAGAAGAGGAAGTCTCCACTTCTGCTTCCCTATAATAATGGTCATGACCAAGTTCTTATAGTAGCAAATGAACAGATAAACCTATATTTGAATTGCAACGAATTCAATGATGGGAACTCATATGATAGATGCAAATAAAAATTACAACAAAGAAATCTTCTCCCTGATCCCTAGTTTTCTATGGGCAAAACTTTTGTTTGTTTTTTGTATTGAGGAATGAGTCAAATCATGGGGGCAAAGAGAACATCTACAGACCATGGGCACAAGCCTAAGCATGTCTACTCAAAAGTTAGCCCCATTGTTTTCAGTGGGTCTTACTTCCAGGAAAGTGTCTTTAGGATTGCAACCCATATGGGATATGGGTCAGGATCCAATTGTTTGTGGGTTATGAAACTGACAAGCATGTATTGAGCTCTACAGAAAGTGAAATTGAGCTGCCAGTGCATGTTTACTAATTAGTAGGTGACTATCCCTCAGTCTCTTTTGAAGGGCTGGCCAAGAAGAATGTAAGGCTACCAATGTGATCCCAATTTGATGAATGCTGGGCCCCCAAAACTTTCAAAAATGATGCTCAGCGAAGCTCAGGCTAGTGAGCAAAACTGGAGGCAATATGTAGGGGTTGTTTTGATATGGGAGGATGGAAGCAAGGTTTTTTTGGGGGTGGGGATGGTTTTTAAGGGGAATGGAAGTTGAATGGAAACAAGTCTGGTGCAGTACATATAGTAGTATGTATGCACATGTACATACATTGAAACCCAAAGTTGGACCATGGTCCTGCAAGCTCTTACACTCACCCAGATTATTCTGAATTGGTGGCCAAGTACCTTGACAAAGGGATTATCATTATTGCTTTTCATTTTGTACAATGATTTCCTGGAGACGGAGGGTAGTTATTAGGCATTTTGCATGTTCTGTCTTCACAAATGGTTACAGTTCTAATGAAACAAAATTTTGTCATGTGGTAATTGTTTGAGGAATTCTTATATGCAGTGGCGCCTCATGTAACAAATGCCTCACATAAAGTATGTTTCACGTAACAAACAAAAATTCCTCTAGGACTTTGCTTCACATAACAAACTGCTTCATGTAACAAACAAACTCGTTGGCAGATGGGGCAGATGCGCAGGCTGCCAGCCCTTTTAAAAAGCATCAGGGCTGCCCACAGCAAAAGCAACACTTTTGCCCATAGGAAAAGCAACACTGCCTAGCATGCCTGCCCATAGCAAAAGCAACGCGTTGTTTCTTCTGTGGCTGGGCATCTGCTAGGCAGAGGGAGAGAAGAGCAGTGGAGAAGAGGGAAGCGGCTCAGAGCTTGCCAGAAGGGAGCAGGGGAGAGAGAGGCTCAGGATGAAGAGAAGGAGAAAGTGGGGAGACACTTTGAAAGTGTCTTGGATTGCAGCCTCCTAACCATGTCTACCCAGAAGTAAGTCCCATTCTGTTAAATGGGTCTTACTCCCAGAAATGTGTCTTTGATTGCAGCCTCCTAACCAGGTCTACCCAGAAGTAAGTCCCATTCTGTTGAATGGGTCTTACTCCCAGGAAAGTGTCTTTAGGATTGCAGCCTAAGTAAACTTCATAGGATCATGCATATTGAATGCATGTTCTGAATTCAATTCCAGTGTTTTGTTGTCATTTTTACACCCAGTTAATATTTTATATGAATATTTTTGGGGTTGTGGAACCAATTGTCTGAGTTTCCATTATTTCCTATGGGAAAATCCGCTTCACGCAAAGAATGTTTCACATAACAAACATGCCTCTGGAACGAATTAAATTTGTTACGTGAGGCGCCACTGTATTTGTGTTGGAATCATATATGCAGAAAGCATGGAATAATCACAAATGTATTGGGAAGGAATATTAATTGAAAATTGATATGTACTGTACTTGTAAAGTGGCAAGCTGCAAATGTATACTGAAAGCTGGGAATGCATTGTGCACGCACATTAACATCAATATGTTTAGTTCGGGCCTGCAAAGAGATAAAATGCAGTAGAGAATGTACATTACAGATGATTCTCCTGGCTTTCCTTTGGGCAACACAGTCTTGAATGACGCACAGAGACGGTGTTCACTCAGCAGAGCTCGATAGCGTAATGGATAGGCTGGCAAAGTGCTCCCTCCTCCTCTTTTTCTTTTATCTTTTTTTTAAAGGATGCCCTATTTAGCTGAGTCTCATCATCTGGATGCTTTCATCAGTTTTTAACACTTCATTGATTTTTACATAGCAACAAAATAACAACGTCAGGACCGTAAATGGAAATGACCGACTGGAGAAAACAGAGGTAACAGAATCACAGCAGAGAGTGCCTGTGCACGTGACGCACATTTTACTACAGTACTTGGATAGGATTCATCCCTAACGTCTTTCTCTTTCTACCATAAATGATTAAATGCCTCATTAACTGCTGGAGAAAAAACTATTTGGGGGCCAAGATTGTGAGTGTTTTAGGGAAAGTGGCTGTAGGAAGCCATGATCTTCAATTAAAGAACAGGAGGGGTAAGGGTGGCTTAGTCTTTCCCCTCCATTTGAGCCTTTTGGGGGGGCTCAAATCCATCCCTGATTACAAGCCAGGATGGTGTGTGTGTGTGTGTGTGTGTAAATCCTACCCAATTTAGGTCAGCACAACTCACCTGCCTCCCTGTTCCCACAGTGGTGTGGGGAGGCTGACGCATGTCTGTGCACTGGCCTAACTCCCAGAAGTGGTGCAAAATTGCCTTATGGCATTTTGCGACACTCGCAGACCAGCGCAGGACTTGAGCCAGCCTAACTGGGGGTTAGGAGTACGGCTTTGTGAGCTGCATCTCTCATGGAAGTTCAAAGTCAACCTGAATCTTACCAAGAAGAGGCATGATTGCTTCTCATTGTAATAATATGGGTATGTTGCGTGAAGACATGCAGGCATCAAGATGGCCCAGGAAGAGCACTGACATAAGTCCACATTTCTCTTTTTTTTTTTAAGATTAAGGCATCTCCAACTCCTTCAGTGATTTATTCCACTGAAGTGGGGAGAAGACAAGTCACAGAGGACTACACAAAGATGTAAACTAATGAAGATGTACAGAATATTGTTTGTGTAACTGCAAAAGTGAAGGAAGTTGAATTTGTGGAATCAGAGATCCCTCTAGTGGGGGAAAGAGTGAAGCATGAATGCTGAAGCATGAGTATGCCCTGGTAATGTGGCATGCTGCATATATAGTGGTGCCTCACTTAATAAGCTTAATTCTTTCCAAAAGCATTCTTCTTACGTGAAACGCTCTTTATGTGAAGCAGATTTTCCCATAGGAAATAATGGAAACTCAGACAATTGGTTCCACAACCCCCCAAATATTCATATAAAAATATTAACTGGATGTAAAAATGATGACAAAACACTGGAACTGAATTCAAAACCTGAATCATGTGCATGATCCCATGAAGTCTACTCAGGCTGCAATCCTAAAACACTTTCCTGGGATTAGGAAACACAATGGGGCTTACTTCTGGGTAGACATGCTTAGGAGGCTGCAATCAAAGACACTTTCCTGGGAGTAAGCCCCACTGAACACAGTGAAGCTTACTTCTGAGTAGACATGGTTAGGAGGCTGCATGGAGGCTAGGGGGCTTTCCTGGACTGCTGCTGGAGGCTGTTGGGGGCACTTGGGGCAGTTAAGGACAGCTGCCTCTGGCACCCCCAGGCAACTGCCTCCAAATTGGGGTCAGTTAGAGGCAGCAGCACTGGCCAGCAGTGCTTTTAAAGAGCCTCTACACTGAGCATCGGGGTGCCTAGTGTGCCACCCATTAGGAAGCAGTGCTTCCTGTTTTTCCATGCACCCCAGATGACCCAGCCAGGTCACTTTCAGGTTGCCTGGGGCTTACTAAGTGAAGCAGTCTTGTTTAGAGGAGCACACTCCCAATGGGAATTGGGAATCACTTGTTATGTGGGGCACTTGATATGCGAGGTACTGTACTGTACTGAAAGCCATGAATGCATTTTGCATGTACATTAACATTGTACTGCAGAGACAGAAAAAATCCAGCAGAGAATGTACATTATAAATGATTCTCTGTAAAGAGACAGTTAAATGCTAAAAGGAGGTACAGATCCAACCTTGTTACACACTGATTTTTTAATACATGAATTTGATTCAGCACAAATAGCCACTACAAATGAAAAGGAACATGCTGATCCCTGGAGAAGGGGAAAATCCATTCCTTTAAAATCACAGGCTGAAAACTGTTTTTTTTCCTGTTGTAGAGAGATAGCCATGCAGGCAAACATTCAGTTCTTCAGCTGTGCCAGGCAAAGACAGGGGGTCCTTTGCATTTCTAATTGCTGAGAGCTTCTACCAAGTGCTCCAGAAGAACCAAAAGAGATCTACTCCCCATTTACTTTACAGCACAGGTTATTCACAAAAGAGTTCAAGCCTGTCTCAGATCACTTGCCTGATGAAGGATGATCATATGTCCTCTTTTTTAGCCTTGTGTCCTGAAAAAAACCTTCATTGTCTTCTTTTTCCTTGTTATCAGGCAACATGTAGCCTTTTTGTAATCAAAATATGCAATACATTAGATACAACAGTTTTAAATTTAATAATACAGTATAAATTATCACATGAAATCAATGTACAGTGGTACCTCACTTAACAAGCGCCTCGCTTAACAAGCGTTTCACACAACAATCAAAAATTTCCAAGAAATCTTGCTTCACATAACGAGTTCCGCTTTACTTAACAAGCAAGTGTGCTATGGGCATGCGTGCTATGCAGCCCTGATGCTACGCATGCAGGCTCTTTAAAAGGGCTGCCGGCCAGCACTGCTGTCTCTAACTGCTCCCAACTTGGGGCAGTTGCCTGGAGGTGCCAGAGGCAGCTGCCCCTAACTGTCCCCAAGTGCCCCCACCGACCACCTTTAAACTCCAGCAGCAGCCCAGGTAAGCCTCCCAGGAAAGTGTCTTTGATTGCAGTCTCCTAACTATTTCTACTCAGAAATAAGCCCCAATGTGTTAAATGGGGATTACTCCCAGGAAAGTGTCTTTAGGATTGCAGCCTCTTAACCATGTCTACCCAGAAGTAAGCCCCATTGTGTTAAATGGGGATTACACCCAGGAAAGTGTCTTTAGAATTGCAGCTTAAGTAGACTTCATGGAATCATGCACATTGAATGCATGTTTGGAATTCAAATACAGTGTTTTGTCATCATTTTTACATCCAGTTCATATTTTTATATGAATATTTTGGGGGTTGTGGAACCAATCATCTGAGTTTCCATTATTTCCTATGGAAAAATCTGCTTCACTTAAAGAGCGTTTCACTTAAAGAGCATGCCTCTAGAATAAATTAAGCTCTTTATATGAGGCACCACTGTATATGAGTATTAGCTTTTATTTTGTCATGTCCAACATTTTTCTTGGGCGTCTTATGTTTTGGGATTTCTTGTCCTCCAGAATTCCTGGACTTTCCAGAAGAAACAATAACAAGTGTTACTGTTTGACTCATCCTATGCCTACTCCATGTTTACGGGTAACCATGTGGTGGGTTATCATATCTGGCCACTCTCAGATGCTGTGAAAGTGAAGGGAGCGGCTCTCAACATCTGCAGGCAGATTCAGTGCAGTAGCTCCTAGTGGTCACATACTCATTCCCTTCCTGTTCCCCTCTGTGGACAGGTAGCTGAATGGAGAAAAGCTTTGGGAGTCAATCTGCTACCTCTGGTCCAGATACTGAGCAAAGCGTTTGTATAGGAAAACTGCAAATCTCGGGGTTCCTATAAAAACCACCCACACAGTAGCACCTCCTGAGTGGCGAGACGTGACAGATGACTGTAGTTATTTTACTGTAGATCAGCAGATCCAGGGTTAAAATAGAACAGTTTTTTTAATAAAAAAGATTAAACAGAATAGCAAAAGAATAAGGCAGACTGATAAATGTGGGATGCAGAACGTTAACAGATTGAAGGTGCAATCTTAACCATTTTAGGCCAGCACAAGACTCTACACTGGCCTCACCAGCACTTTTGCTATACCTCCAGGACAGCGTAGAACCTGCACTGGCCAAACTGCAAAATATAAAAAAGTTTAAGGGATATATATTTTTATTGAAATAATGTACAAACACTGAGATACAAAGTATTGGATTTCAGTGGGGTGAAATTGCTGCCAATGGCCAGCAGGGGGAGTTCCTATTCCAAATCTACTCCCCCCCCCCCACCCTTCAGAACAGCTTGTAAGCCAGGATGACCCAATGTCATAACTGCAAGAGAACAAGGCAAGGATCCCCCAAAATGTCAAACACCTCACAAAAATGTATAGCAAGACAAAAAAAAACACAAAACACACATGTATATTGTTTTCATGTGGTTCATTTAAACATTACTGTATATTTACTTATTATTGAACTTTAAAATATTGCATATTAATTTTTCCACATACAGGGTGATTCTAAATGAATGGGACAAGAAGACAAGCAACCTTACATCTTTTTGTCCCATTCATTTTGAATCACCCTGTATTTTATTACAAGGCAGCTACACTCTCGAATTCTTCCTCCAAGCCACCATGGAGGCTGGATCCAGCGCAGCTTACTTCCAGGAAGGCAAACCATGATTTACTGCACATTTGGTCTTTTGGGGCCTGTTCAAGGGACTTGCATTGCCTCAGCACAATCTTAGGATTGCGCTCTCAGTCTGTTTCCTGTAACTTTCCCGACTTTTCCCGTTTCCTATAACTTTCCCGACTTAGTTTTGATATGGTCTTAATTATTGGATTAGAAACTGGAAAGTGATAGTCAAATTTGACAGACACATTTAAAGTGACTGTATCATGATTACCCCTTGCAAGTTTCCCAGCATTTTCCCAAGCTTTAGATTAGACTAGAGCAATACACCATAGAATATATAGCACTGATTATTAGACCATGCAGAAATTAAATTGATGAAGTTTGACACGTTATGGCCAGTGGTGAAAACTCTCATTGAGGAGCCATTTACACTCTTATCCTCTAATAATCTCTTGTCATTTTTAATCATATCTCACTTTGTTAATGTCCAATGTTTTGTGACAAAATGTGTAATCGGAGAAATGCTATGCAAGCAGTTTTCTAACTTGGAATACTCCCCCTCAGGATGTTGTGACTTTGCAGACTCCCTTGAACTGTCAGCAGTACCCTGAGGAGCAAATTCCTAGAGATAATAAATTACAGGAAGGAAAACAGAATATAGCCCAATTAACATTTATCGCTAAATATTTCCCTGATGCAATGGTGAGTGCCAGGCCAATCATTTCCAAGGCTGCAATCCTAAGGACACTTTCCTGGGAGTAAGACACATTGAACACAATGGGGCTTACTTTTCAGTAGACATGGTTAGGATTGTGCTCTTAGATTCTTCTCCAGACAATTTCCAATCATTTTGAAGTATGATCTAGCCAATAGCATCTGTAGGCTTTTTATCTGCTTAGAGTGAAATTTTGCTGAAGGTGTGTCAAATGGCTACAGTTTTTAAGATGACTGTTTGCACTCCAAGCAACTTCGATGCCAAAATTTAGCAGTGACTCAAGCACAAAATTATCTGGTTCATACCCTTTAACTCTGAAAAGACTGGATACAAAACAGCATCTCTGCAGATTTAAGAAAATGGGCAAACTTCAACTGATGTACTTATAGGCATGTCAAATGATAATGAGCACCACAAGCTGCAAGGGTTGTCTAAATATTTATGCTCTTTCTGTGAGACTGAAAGAAACTACATAGGGCAGCCATAAATGGTTTATTCCTATTTCAACTCTCCTTAGGATTTCTTTCTAGTGGAACAAGAAGGAACACTGTATTTGGCCAACTCGTGCTGTGTCTTCTAATAGCTGTTACTGGACACATAAGGGATCAAATTCATGGGAAATGGTTGTCACACTAATATATGACTTAAGATGTTCCATACCAAAAATACATGAGGAAGAGTGCTGAATGTCGGACGGGTGGTCAATTCACCCGCAAATGCCAAACTACACATTACCTGAAGTTCACTGTAAAAAGGCATGCTTATGAAAGGCAACAGCTCTCAAAAATAGTCGGAGCGTGGTGATGGCAAGGGGTTTTGTGCAGTGATGGGATTCAAAGACATTAACATTCGGTTCTACACCCATCTGGTAGCCACTTTTAAATGGCTATTTTTAAACTTTATATGTCCTATCTCTCATTAACAACTGGTTTTATAGAGTAGGTGCAAATCTGCTGGAGCCCACCACTGGTTTTATGGTAAAGATCAGGGCACTCAGGTTTTAATAATCCATTACCTTTCACTATTTTCCCAGAGAATCACCCATGGGGTGGATAGGAGACATTTTTCTGATGCTGCTCTTCCTTTAGGAAAAACAAAGAAACAAACACCTTTCCTCCATGCCATGGTCCCAATGCAGATGGATCTCCCAGGACTGTGTATTGTTAATTAAGAGGCTTATTGCCATTCTTGTCTTTACAATCAAGGCGCAAGCGGTAAAGACACTGTGCCTGTTAACCAGAAGGCCAGGGTTTGATTCCTGGGTCGGCCCCACAAGACAGGGTGAGCTCCTGTCCTTAGCCCAGCTCTGCGACACCAGCTGGATCCAATCATATTGGCTTTGCCTTTCCATTGGACTAATTCAGTGGTGTGGAGAGGGGGGATTTGCTGCTTGGGTAACAGCCTATCCTCCATAAAAAAAATCCAACCCAGGCTTTCGTGCTTCGCATGCAGTGTATGAAGCGCCGAGCACGATACCATAGTCTTTCAAGACTGACGGAGGCCTGCTTTGCTTTACAATGCATTTCAGATAACAAGTCATTTGGCTTCATAGCCCATTTTAAAATGGAGCTGTCTGAACAGTATCTTTGAAGCAATTTATGCACTTGTTTAATGGACCCTAGAGCTGTATACTACATACTTTACACACAACTATTTCTTGCAACTGGATTCTGAGTACTGGATGAGTGGTTCATATTTTTTTCCCAGCAACAAGCTGCACATATTAAACATTTGCTCAGAATGTTTTATGTACTGGGAAGATTGGTAGCATATTAGATTGTGTCTTCTAAAAGTACATTTGATTCAGATGATTGCAAAGTAAATACTTCAAATAAAACTTTTTTTTACAAAAAACAAGAGAATCTTTTTATTGGCAGTTCTGTGATTGGCTGTACAGCGTGTAAACTTTAATGTCACCTGAAATTAAAAACACTCTGAAAAAAAAAACAGTTATTAAAAAGCACCTTTGGTTTGTTTCAGCACAGCTTTTGGTATTTACAGTTTTTCAGACATGTTTAATAAACTGTGAGAATTAACTGCATTAAAGATATATAAGAGTTACACAAAAATTAAACATTTAATATAGCATTTCATAATGATAAATATAAAATTTTAGAAGTTGTCACAGAGCTGAAGGCTCAAAATTGGCTCTGTATAATACTGTGCCTGGTAAGCAATGTCTACTACAGTCTAAAGATTTTTTTCTCATGAAATAACTGCACCAGAAAGATGATGCTTTTATTTAGATGCTGTTACCACCACTACTGATTCTGTTTGTTGTGCTGCAGCTATACTTCTTATCCATCTTGTTCACACAGCATACTTTTGATACTTTCACTGTGCCTGCTAACAATTGGCACACAAAAAAAGAATTGGTCCTAAGTTTTTGGTTTATCTAGCAAGTTATGGCACAAAGACCCATGACTGAAAATTTTGGGTTGAGAGATTGTTTAGTTATCATTGTTCAAGGCATATGTAAAAGGACTGCAATGAAATGGTCAAGCAACATTGAGAAAGGAAGAGTTGTTAAGACAAATATTGTTAAGACAATAGTTGTAAGGAAATATTAAAGCCAGCTGAAATTTTAAAGCTACTGAAGAACACCTGACAGGATCCCTTTGGAAAACAGTCCCTTTGGAGAACCTCAGAAGTCCATACCAAAAAGGACAGGGAAGTTCAGAGACAGTTTACCCTGATGTTGTCCTATGGAAATCAATGGAAACAGGCTAGTCTTAAGTGGCCAGCAAGTCACACTTACTTCTTTGGCTCCCCTTCTAAAAAATCCAGTAAAATACCTACTAAAGCAGAGGTTCTCAAACTGGGGTGTCACAGCTCCCCAGCTCAATAAGTCCTTAAGGGATGGGGTAATAGCAATAGCAGTTACACAAGAACCATAACTGTACCACTTTTGAGGAAAGTGTTTTTCTTCCTTACTGTGGGTCATTGCCACCTTCTCTGGGGGAGTGGGGGTGGTTTACAGGGCACAGTAAGCTACTGAGCTCTTCAGAATGGGGGGGGAAGAAATGCAATCTCAACTCATTTCTGAGTTGAGATTGCAAAACAGGGTGTGGGTTGCAAGCAATCACATTTTTTCCATGTTCCTCATGTTTACATGAGGAGGACTGCAGAGGGTTCCTGCACCCCTCTATCTAGAGGGAAGTCATGACCTACAGTGAGTAAGGAAAACACCTTTTTTGCCCGTGGCATGATTATGGTGCCTCCCTCTCCTCCCAGTCATAAATATTTATGAGGTCCCAAATTCTCCCTTAGAGTTTGGAAACCTCTGTACTAAAGTTATATTAAGACCACACTGTTACTTGTATGAACAAGCTAACAGTTTCTAGTACCGCATTGCATTAATTCTTTTAGTAAAGTAATGCAACGTTTGAAGGAACAGTGGTTATAAATCTTCAGGTCTCTGAAACAAGGACTTATTTGGTATGGGAATCTTTTTGCTTAAGGGGTTGGCTATGGGCTATTACTGCAAACATAGTCTTTACCCTTTGGGATTTCCAATATCCCATCCCCACTGTTTTTTGAGGCTTTCTTGTTTAGTGCTTATGTGAACTTACAACTCTGTAGCACCAGTGTTGTGCTATGGTGTGCCATGGGGTGGAAAGATGGGGCACAAAACCTGACAGAAAGTAGTCTTACATACAAAGTGATTTTGTGCATTTGAGATCTTGTTCCCTTGTGCTTTCCAAAACTCCATACTATAGTTTTCCAATCATTTGACAAGGTATTGCTATCTAGCCAGCACAGGTAGAGTTAGTCACCAGACTCATCTTTCAGAGGTGGGTAAATAATGAGTTGCACAGATGCAGCAACATTACAATAGGTATTCACTGTGGTCCTAACTTGTGTTCTTTGGGGGTTTCTAGCTGCAAGCAGCATAGAGAGCTTATCAGGATCTTTCTTTGTATGCAACTGGCCCTTTAACTATTTATTTACAGTACATTTCAATAGGTGGCTGTAGCCATAACACACTTCATGCTGTAACTATCATTTTCTTTCTATACAATCTACTCCAATGGTGTTATCTGGGCAACGACAAGAGCGGCCTCCTGGGGTAGCCAGGCAAAGGTGAGTACAACCTCCATTATTCACTGCGCAGTAGTTATGTCCTGTAAGAGAATAAAAATATGTCTAAAATAGGCAAACAGTTGAATAGAACAATACACTGGAAGAATATAAAGATACAAGCTACATTTTCCACTAAGCAGTGGAAAGGATAAAATTTTAGATTGCATGTAGGGTTGCCATAATTCTCTTCCACAAAATCAGGATCCCCTGTCAAACTTGCCAGTATGTGAATACAATCCGGGAAAACGGGACAGTCCCAGTTTTCAGGGACATATGCCAACCCTAGTCGCATGCCTTCTTCCTTGATTGGCTTCCTAATTTCCCAATACAGGGCTCAGTATTTATTTCCAGTTGAACATGGTATCAGTGAACCAATGGTAAAATTGGTTATCACTCTATTCAATTTTAACTGGCTGTCAGCAATGGAATGATATCACAAAGATCCAAGTTAGCAAAAAATGATGGTGCCATCAGTTGATGAGCCACCAGCTGGCCCTCTGCAGAAACAGGAGCAAAAGCAGTGTGACAAACGTAAGCAACGACCCTGCTATTGTTGAGTTCCCATCAGAGCACTGGAGAGCAACTGCCACACAGGACAAATGAAATCAGATGGCAAAGGGAAGCAGAGATGGTCACCATGTTGCCCTCTCCTTGGATAGCAAACCTTAGGATGACAAATAAGAAGCAAGCAAGAAGACAACTACTTATGCAAAACTTGACAGAGTACTCCTAACTTGCACTGGAAGAGGAAGGCAGGCCTCTGCCTGGCAAGGATCGGGGCTGTGGCCATGCTTCCTCAGGGAAGGGGAAGCTTTTCTCTTCCCTGAGATAAGGAAAGTGCACCCCAAAGGTCTAGGCAGATTCAGACTAGGTGCCTAGTAGGCGCCAGTACAGTGGCGCCTCACTTAAAGAGCTTAATTCGTTCCAGAGGCATGCTCTTTAAGTGAAACGCTCTTTAAGTGAAGCAGATTTTCCCATAGGAAATAATGGAAACTCAGACGATTGGTTCCACAACCCAAAAAATATTCATATAAAAATTAACTGTTTATAAAAATGATTACAAAACACTGCAATATAACACTGTACAAAGCACTGTAATATACAGTAACACACAACACTGCAATAAAGAAAATACTATACAGTACTGAACTGTACTGTACCTTTGAAAACCTTCATGGCTGATGTGTGGGTTACAGAGAGATGACGACTTTGGCTGCAATCCTAAAGACACTTTCCTGGGAGTAAGAACCATTGACACAATGGGGCTTACATCTGAGTAGACATGGTTAGGATTGTGCTCTTTCACAATCACTAATGGAGTCACTGCTATCCATTGGCTCAATGGAATCTATTGTCTTTTTGTGCAACTTTAACAAGCTGCTGACGGGGAGCAGCACTAGAACACTGATAAGGCACACCTTCCACGCTGCCACATACAGATCCCACATACAGACCTGACTCAGGCTGCTCCCCCCCGACGTCCCATGAGTTCCCTGGCAATGGAAGCCTATTCCAAACTTTACCCAGGGCCCCGCTGTAGCTCAAGCTAGTCTCCTCGTCCTGCCTGTGAGTTCCCTTGCCATGGAAGCCTGTTCCAAACTTCCTCAGAAGTGCTTTTTATTCAAGACAGTGCTCTTTAAGCAAGTCAAAATTTCTGAGAAAATTTTGCTCTTTATACAAAATGCTCTTTATTCAAGACTCTCTTTATTCAAGGTACCACTGTATAATCTACTTACTCATATATTCAAATTCTTCAATTGCTTACATTAAGAGACTCTAGAATTACCTTGTGGACACTGAGCCAAAGCTGTGGTTATTCCATAAAGGCGAGTGCGCTTGTGGGGCTGAAATTCATCACTTTCTTTTGAGGTTGTGCGATCCACCGCTACCACAGCATCTCTGAAGCATGCAAAAACAGCCAAAATAATGACAATTTGGGAAGATAAAATAAGAATAGTCCTATTCAGGAATATGCTTTCTGACAGTGAACATACCAGGGTCTTCCCAGGAACATGCATGCAAGTTCTGCACCTCACTTATGATTCCTGCACACTACCCCTGTCTTCTTTGTGATTAGCATTTGTTTGTCTGAGATAGCAAAGGCCTGAATAGGATTTATAAATATAATGAAAGGTATCAAGAGTGGAAAATATTTTAAAGTTTCTACCCAGAACTTCTGATGATAGCTCATTCTATGGAATCATCATATAAATAAATCATCATATAAAAAATAGACTTTACAATTATTCTAGTTCTATCCGTGAGCATGAGCACAGTTGAATCCTTCCTGCCATAGTAGAATCCTTTTATTCTTAAGGTAAAAAACAAGCATGTCTTTGTACCCTTTTAATCTGAACATTCTACAGCTCAAATTCTTAAAAGCAATATTACATTTCCTTGTGTAATGCACAATGCCAACTGTCAGGAATAAGGCATCTTGACAAGGCTGGAGACTAGGGAAAAAGATCCTCTGGATTGTTCCCAACACTGAGATTGAAAAACAGATCAACGGTTGCCTCTGTCCAGTGAGGTTCATGTTGTTGACACAGAAGAATCCTTAGCTATATAAGCAATTCTATAGGAAAGTGGCTTCTATCCATGCATTTCCCAAGGCTAAAAGGCCCGAAGTTAAAGTAATCTCTTTGAGAGGTATGGAGAAACGCTGTGCTCTTTCCCCACATACATAGGTGCTTTTGCCAGCGATTCTGATTGCGTCATATACCACATACACCCACTGCTCCTGGAAAAAAATATAGACCTCAGGTGAACATGGGAAAGGCTGGATGCTGCTGCTTTTTTGTCCCAGCCTTCCTTTTAAAAGGAATATGTCTAAAATTTTGCCAGAGCTAAACTCAGACTGAATCTTCAGACTTTAATATAAAGTATAGAGACTTATTAGGTTCTGCATATTGACTCAGTGTCCAATCCGAAATAGGCACCAACTCACAGGGGGCACATTCTGTTGCAAGTGTGCCATAAGGGATATTTTGGGGGCAAAGAGCCAACCCAACACTTAACTAGACCAGTAGAAGCCTACACTGGGCCAGAACCATTAGACTAGAGTTTCACTATATGGCTGGCTGGCAGTCTTCTGGACTGCCAGGTGGTAGAACTGTAAAATAAAGTGTAGGAAAAGGCTGGGAGGAGGCAGGGGAGGAAATTGGTGAGATGGGGAGGGACTAGAAAGGGGGCAGGACCAGTGCAGCTCAGCTCCACCAGATTACATGCCCTGTCTTGGGCCCCTCAGCCCAAACTGGATTCTGAAATTCTGTACTGGTTCCAGAGCCACCTCAGAATCAAGTATTGAAAGGACTTTCCTTACTTGGGGGAAGGGAATGAAAATCCTTTTCTCCCGAAGAGGTGGAGGTGGCTACCCCAAACTCTGGCAGCTCAGGACTGAACTGCCTGAAGGGCTTTATGTTACATGCTTCTGTATTATACATTTAGAATAAATACTGCCATAAGGCTATGACTTGACTTCCTAATATAAATTTTCCAAGCTCAGAAAAAAATGATACAATACATTCCCTTAGAAAATCTGCATTCTAATTCAACTCTATGTCTGGAAGGAGAATGACATCTCTCACTAAAAAATGCAGAAATGCCTAAATGACAAATGCAGTTTTGTGAGACCAAAGTAAAATACATTAAAACACAAATAATAATTTGTATTGCAGATTATCTTACCTTCTCCAGTCTGTGTAAAATAAATTCCTTCCATAGCTCGTAATGCTGAAAGGATATTGGATTCCTTCAAGGATCTTTCGTCGAGCAAGCTGATTGGTGTCCATACATTCAACTCTTCTGGTGCCTGAAAACAAAACAATTTGGTCTTTGTATGGGACAAATAGTTTCTCTATATGAGAAAAAAGTACAATGATGCAAGTAAAGGAACATAGTGTTGTAGTTTCCTCTAAATTTCTTCTCTGCCCCGCCCATTCCAAACCTTTTTTACATTAGATCTCAAACTTGTTTTCAAAAGTCTTAAAGAAGCCTCCAGTGGTGCATGCTGCAATCCGGTTGGCTGGCATCTTCTAAAGTGGTGTTGATTTATATTCAGCAGGGGAAGAGCACCTGTCCCTTTTCACTTTTCCAGGGTTGGTGCTATTGCTTCTTCTGCATTTTTTAAAGTTTGTGAGCCCTCTAGAGACATTTATTGATTTATTTTGCTGTATGAACTTCCTCATGAATTATGTTTTGTTGAAAAATGGAACGTAAATATTCTTGAAGATGATTACTGCTGCAGAGTACATTGATGCTGAAATAAAATACTGGCAGAACAGCTACACATTTGCATTTAAGATCCAGGAGCTAATACATATACCCTACAATCCAGAGTAACTACGGGAGCACGTAAGAGACATTACGTGTACCCATAGTTACTGCACCACCTAGTGAAAACCTATGGGAAATTCATATTGCAATCCAGAGCAAATTGTTCTTACACCGGAGCAAGGACTCCCCGTAGTTACTCTGGATTGCGCCCTTAGTTAATTGTAAATTGGATGAGTCTTTACCTGCATCTGCCCAGCACAACAATGATGAGTATGTGTCCAATGTCAGCCCATTCGGCAGTCCCAAATCATCTTTAACAAGAATCCTTCTGTTTGTGCCATCCATATACGATGTTTCAATTTTAGGAGCCTCTCTGTTCCAATCTGTCCAATAAAGATTTCTGGATGCACAAAGACAAGTTGATTTTTAAAATAATGTACTATAGACTGTATATATTATACCGTATTATTTAGTTTTATATTTAAAACTACCGTATATACTCGAGTATAAGCCAACCCGAGTATAAGCCAAGGCACCTAATTTTACCACAAAAAAACTGGGAAAACTTATTGACTTGAGTATAAGCTTACGGTGGGAAATACAGCAGGTACTGGTACTGGTCCTTTTCCTTGTAGCCTTCTTTGAACTCGTAGGCTGCAATCCTAAGCACACTTTCCTGAGAGGAAGCCTCATTGAACTTAGTGGGGCTTACTTCAGAACAGACATGCATAGGACAGGGTGACCAGATGCCAAACCCAAAATTCCTACCCCCAGGTCAAAATTCCTACCGGCTTAAAAATTGCCAAAAATGTATTTTTTTATTTTTATAGTTTTTGTTTTTGGGCCATAACTTTTGATAGGAAGGAGATATCTCCAAACTGATATTTTGCATTGGATTCTGCTCTTCAATATGAATCCAGCGGTATATGACATGAAGGGGTTTGATCCTGCCACTTTTCAGTTCACCCAAGGGGGCCTTTTTGGGGGCCCAAAAAACTCAGCTTATACTGGAGTATATACAATATACTGCACATGGGCAGTACAATCCTAACTTGGACCCTATTAGGCAGGCTGGCATGCCTGTACTGGATCCAGTGCATATTTGAGGCTGCTGTGCCAGCCTGGGGCAAGAGGAGACTTTTCCCCTTACCCCGGGTAACGCAGCAGACCCAATGGGTCAACTTGGATTTGCCCTATTTCAAACAGTGGTACAAATCAGATCAGCCTGGTACTACCATGGATAGCTGAGGAACAGGGGTAGAATCTGGAATAAGCCAGCAAGAGCTGGGTCCTGAACCAACCTCCTGCTCCCAGCCCATCCACCCACATGGTTGTATATATGTAGAAGGAGGATGATAATTTTGGCATTTCAAGATAGTGTTAGGAGAGACTATTTAGTATTGGCATCCATCAGTCTCAAAAGATGCTCGATGCTGTATGTGAAGCATGAAGGCCTGGGTAGATTGATATGGAGGATAGGCTGTTACCCAAGCAGCAAATCCCCCCTCTCCATGCCACTGAATTAGTCCAATAGAACGTCGATGACTTAGACAAGATGAACTTATGGTTTGACTCATTAGAATACAGCTTGGGGGTTCTCCTGGATTCATAGCTGCTCCTGGAGTCCCAGGTGGCGGCTGTGGCCAGGGGAGCCTTTGCTCAGCTTCTGCTGATGCACCAGCTGCAACCATACCTGAGTCGCTCAGATCTGGCCACGGTGACCCATGCCCTAGTGACATCGAGACTAGATTATTGTAACACGCTCTATGTGGGGCTGCCTCTGAAGACTGTCCAGAAGCTTCAACTAGTCCAGAATGCGGAAGCCCGTGTGGTTGCTGGGGCTCATCGGTTCGACTCTGTCGGACCACTGCTTCAGTGACTACACTGGCTGCCCATTCATTTCAGGGCTGAATTCAAAGTGCTGGTCCTGACCTTTAAAGTGCTGGTTCTGACCTCATACTGACTGTGCTGCCACTAAGAGACATGAGGGGTGTGGCGGCCAGAGATAGGGCCTTCTCAGTGGTGGCACCCAGGCTTTGGAACTTAGAACTGAGGAAGGCTCCCTCAATACAGAGCTTCAGGTGGAGCCTGAAAACCTTTTATTTCAAAAAAACTTTTTAAATGGGGCAGAGGTTGGGGGGGCAGTTTTTATTTTTTATTATTCTATTTTATTATTTTAAACAAATTTTTTAGTCTGTTTTAATCGTGCTCAGTTTTAATCTAATGGTATTTTAATTGTATGGGCTGTGGGTGGCACAAGCAGTTAAGACGCTGTGCCTGTTAACCAGCAGGCCAGGGTTCGAGACCCGGGTTGGCCCCACAAGACAGGGTGAGCTCCTGTCCTTAGCCCAGCTCTGCGACGCCAGCGGGATCCAATTGTATTGGCTCTGCCTTTCCATTAGACTAATTCAGTGGCGTGGAGAGGGAGGATTTGCTGCTTGGGTAACAGCCTATCCTCCATAACAATCTAACCCAGGCTTTCGTGCTTCGCATGCAGCGTATGCAGTGCCGAGCACGATACCATAGTCTTTCAAGACTGACGGAGGCCTGCTCTTTATTTTAATTATGTTTTAATCTATATTTATAAGTCTATTTTAAAGGTGTTTTATCTTTCTGATGTTAGCCGCCTTGAGCTCCCTCTTGCAGGTGAGGAAAGGCAGGATATAAATAAATTAAATAAATAAATAAATTGTATGTTCAACAGATAAAACCAGTTTATGGAAGAGTCATTAAAAGGGGATTGGAATATAACAAGTTATCAACTAACATTATCTAACACTAGCATACTGCCTACCCTCTCACAGGATCTGCTACAATTGCTCTGGGATTCACAAGCTCTGTGTCAAAAAGCACTCGGCGCTGGCTGCCATCAAGCCTTGCAACCTCTATTCTGTCAAGCTGAGAATCTGTCCAGAAAATGTTGCGCCCAAGATGATCAAGAGCTATTCCTTCAGGACTTTCCAAATCTGGGATAAAAAACAAAGAAAGAAATCAAGAAATGCAACACAATTCATCTAAAATATTTCTATCAAATATTTGGGAAAACAACCCAATCCAAACTCCTTGCACAGTGATGAAGCAGTGCCAACGTGGCATCCTGTGAAAGAGTTTTGCTTCTGGAGACCACCTCAGGGGAAGGTAAGATTTGTTCCTCAGCAATATCGCTGAACCAGAATAAGCCATGGATGGACCTGCCCCAGCAATATTGCTGATTGAAGTCTCACAAACTCATGATGGTGGATTGGTCCTGAGAAAGGCATTAGGATTTGATGGGCAATTCTGCTCCTGAACCTGCTCTCTTCCCAGGCCCACTCTGCCCTCCTCACTCCCTGTCACCTCCCCATTAAAGGAAATTGTGAGAAAAGAACAATCTTTTGTAGTTTGTTCTGCAAGTACTGGCAGCGAAATGAAGACGAAAAACCATGAATAGATTGTTCAGTCACACATTTACTGGCATTTTGATAATGTGCTGATTGCGCCACAACTGATGTGCTGATTGCTATGCTCCAGCATTTCCCATTGCCTGAAGATGGGACCAATTTCCTCTTACAGCATGATCCTAACGGTAATATTCAGAAATAAATATCTATGCTCAGTTGTTTACTGAGCTGTAAACAAAATAGTTGTTTACTTGGAGTCATGCGCTTTTCTCATGCACCTAAGTGGCATGCTCACTTAGTTCCCACTTTCTTGCCTGTTACACATTTGAGTCTAGAATGTGTTGGTACTGACTGCAATCCTAAAGACATTTTCCTGGGAGTAAGACTCACTGAACACAATGGGGCTTACTTTTGAGTAGACATGGTTAGGATTGTCCTTCTAAGTCTCTTCTAAGCCACACCACTAAACTGCAGGCTTCTGCCTCTAGCTTTCTCGATTCATTCATTAAAGTGCCCATATTTTAATCCATTAAATAATGTCAGGGATTATTATATGGGGTACTTGAAAAATATGAAAAGTCTTGAAAATTCAAGCTATATTCCATTAAATCTGAAAACATGAACTCAGCCAAGAGTGTAATCTGAGACTTGTCTGCTCAGAAGTAAGTTTCATTGTCTTCAATGGGCTTCGCTCTCAATAAAGTGTTCATAGGTTGAAGCCAAGCATTAACTAAGGGCACAATTCTAACCAATTAGGCCAGCACAAGTCACCCATCTCTCCATTCCTGGGGTGGCATGGAGATGCCAGCACATGTCTGTACTGGCCTAACCCACCCAGGAGTGGTGCAAAAGTGCTGTACAGCACTTTGCAACACCTCCAGGCCAGCACAGGATTTTTAACAGAACTTGTGCTGGCCTAACCAGAGGTTAGGATTGCATTGTGAATTCCTAGTTATAGAATAAGAACCTTAATATCTTGTTCTTGAAAAAAATGTTATTTCGTTATAAAGAAAAACATGGGTTTACATAGAAAAGTATTGATAATGGCTAGTCCAACCATTTTGGTGAATAGGAAGAATGAAGGTCTTACACACACAAATCTGTTACACAGTCATATTTTTGTTCTATCAAATTAGATAATAATTGTGAATTGTGAATAATTGGGGTGGGCATGCAAGTATCTCAAATATGCCAATAAAAAGAGCTGAAAAAATGTCCTTTTGATAACAGGGTCCATGCGTGAACAGGCAGTTCTGCAATAGCCCTCTTGTGAAAAGTAATCCAGCTTTAAAATTTCCCTACGGAGACAATAGTGTTGCTCTCAGCCAACAGGACGGGATTTAGACTTCAGTGTAGTCAGTAACCTTAGAGAATGGATTTTCTTTTGGAACAATTCTGAGAACTGCATGTGCATAGTTTTCCTTGGACAGTGACCAGGTCTAAAGCAACAGGAAATAGCAGATAATGACCTACTACCCTGCCCCAAGGGTTGCTAATCTTAAATACAGATTGAAGAACAAACATTTTAAAACAAACCACTTCAGTTCAAAATACAGGTTTTGGTTTCTTTCACTTGGAAAAAATATACTTTGATACATTCAAAGCAGAGAGCAATTTCAAGAAAGAAAAATAAAACACAGCTGAGGCCAAGACTGTAAATACAATTCAATTTGAGCTGAATTATACAACATCAACCTTTATGTTAAAAAAAGTTTTAAAAACAATTTTTAAAACATTACCAGAAAACTATCAAAATGAATGCATGCGTCTCCTTGAATAAACTTGGCATCCATCAGTCTTGAGAGACTATGGTATTGTGCTTGATGCTGACACTGCATGCAAAGCACGAAGGCCAGGGTAGATTGTTATGGAGGATAGGCTGTTACCCAAGCAGCAAATCCTCCCTCTTCACACCACTGAAATAGTCCAATGGAAAGGCAGAACCGATATGATTGGATCCAGCTGCATTGCAGAGCTGGGCTAAGGACAGGAGCTTCCTCTGTCTTGTGGGGACCGACCCAGGTCTCGAACCATGGCCTGCTGGTTAACAGGCACAGTGTCTTAACCACTTGCATCACTCACAGCCTCCTTGAATAGAAATTATCATAAAGTTCAGACTCATTCTCCCTTCAACATAATGACTAAAGGTTGGGAAGCATCTGTTGACAATTCTGACTTCTCACCACCAGCCCCAGAGGGGTTGAAGGAGTTGAATTGCACTGCCTTTCCAGGCAAAAAGCCTATGAAGTCAATTTTGAAATCTAAGCCCAATGGCATTACAAGCGAGCATCTCCAAACTAGCCTGTGGGTATCTGTATTGCTTCCCCACAGTCTCTAGGCTCAGAATGTGTACCAAAATTCCTTTCTCTTACCTCTTGTTCCATACTATCTTTGCAGTTTATAGAGCTGAAAGAAGGCCCATTGGGCTATCAGTCCATTGGGCTGATACTGAATGCTTGGGATTATTTTGAACTGGATCTTAGCTGCTTTGAGCAAATGAGAATAATCTACTCCTTGGCTTTCTGCCACATCTGATCTGTCAGTCAGATGGTTCAAAATAGTTTCTTTCCAGACTCTCTGACAATAAGCCAGATACAAACCCAGCACATGTTAGGATGCTTATGTAATTTATAATACATGTTGTGAACATTCCTTCTCTCTGCTCAACATTCATTTGCTTCATTTTGATTGCATTATTGGTGTTACCACAAGATCTGGAAGGAACTTCTCAAGCCTGGCAAGGAGTAGATTTATGAAACATGGGACAACTGATCCAATTTATGCAACTGTAACAAGGGAGGGAGCATTTTTCCCCATGGAAAAGCATCTCCAGCTGTGGAATTTGGGCAGTTCATACATTTCACAGGCAAGGCAGCTGTAGAGACTAATAAGAGCTGGAAGGGATCAAATGACAACACACAACCTTGCAGAACAAACCAAATACAAAACACCAGAACATCAACATTAAATAATCTGCATAAGGAAACAAAACATTATTTTAATATTCTTATTAACAGCACTGAAGAAACATCAGAGATGTTGTAATGAAGAACAAAAGTGTAAGAAAATTTAGGTTTCGGCTCCAGTCAGATCTCAAAAGCATTTTAAATCCTCATGATCCAATTCAGTTTGTGTGCTTGTGTTTTTTTAACTGTTTATATATTTTCACATATATGATTTCATATAATCATCATGACTAAACAAATACACTTGTACCGTACTTATTCCTATCAACCTATACTAGACAAAAGAACAACATTGGAATAATTTTTGTTTTGTTTTTAAGAGATATATTGTTAAAACTAGCCGAATGAACCTGCCATTGCAGTCAGTCTTCGATTTTATATATACAGTAGTGAAAAGTGTACCCATCTTGCAGGAGTAAAATTCCCCCGTACGCCATCCCCCCACAATACATCAGTCACCCCACGCGTAACATCTCCCATGTGCAACATCTCCCACCCATGTGCATCATCTCCCCATGCGCAACACCCTCATGCGCAGCATCCTGCCCAGTGCAACCCCTCCCTCCGAACAACATTCCCGGCACCGAGCACCAAATTGGCTGGATGTTGGTCAGTCTTCCATGTAAAGTATAGGACAAAACACGTTGCACCCCTTTTCAGCCCCTTAAGGGTTAAATTTCTCCACATTAGTTCTTGGTGGGTATTCATGTGACAGAAGGAACTCCCTCCCCAAATTTCATGCTTCTAGATCTGGGTGTTGGGGCATAGCATCCCTCAGTCACCGTTTCCTCAATGCAACGTATAGGGAGGAAAACATTGCACCCCATTTCACCCCCTTCCAGTTGGAATTTCCAAAAAATTCTTAGTGCACCCCTCAGTCACGGAAGGAACACCCACCCCAAATTTCACACTTCTAGGCCCAGCGGTTTTAGCAGGGCATTGATGAATGTGTGAGTGAGTAGTCAGTCAGTGACTTTTTTATATATACTCGTATATATATGCAAAGGCTGCAAACCCTTTAACAAAATGGGGCTTACTTCTGGGTAGACATGATTAAGAGGCTTTAAAGACACTTTCCTGGGAGTAAGCCCCATTTAACAAAATGGGGCTTACTTCTGAGTAGACATAGTTAAAAAAAAGCAGGCCTCCGTCAGTCTTGAAGACTGCAAAGACACTTTCCTGGGAGGCTAACCTGGGCTGCTGCTGGAGGTTCAAGGTGGTCCATGGGGGCACTTGGGGACAGCTGCCTCTGGCACCTCCAGGCAACTGCCCTCAAGTTGGGGGCAGTTAGAGGCAGCAGCGCTGGCCAGTTGCCCTTTTAAAGAGACTCCATGCGGAGTGTCATAGCTGCATACATAGCACCCAGGCCCATAGCGCACTTGCTTGTTAAGTGAAGTGAAGCTTGTTATGTGAAGCAAGATTTCTTGGAAATTTTTGCTTGTTATGCGAAATGCTTGTTAAGCGAGGTGCTTGTTAAGTGCGGTACCACTGTACATTGTTAAAACTAGCAGAATGAACCTGCCGTTGCAGTCAGTCTTCAATTTTATATACAGTATATAGATAATAAGCAGCTATACTACTATGCTTACATTTCTCAAACTCTTAGACATTTATTTAAACAGGAAATAAAACAATTAGAAAATAATGTACTACCCTTGGCTTTCCTAAATGGTCTGGCCCAATGCTCTCTAAGTGTCCACAGAAGAAGAAGAAACGCCTGCAAGGCAAAGAGCCACAAATGGCACCTCAGATCCAGAATATCACAGGCAACAGCTGGAGCATTTTAAAAGCTTCAGATGGCTTTTTAATGTGTCTTTCAACACATTTGCAACACCTGGTGCTGTTACATGTATACGCTGGCACTGAAGCGCTCAGAACTGGGCTCTCGGTCTCTATATGGGATATTTTGTTTTTAAAGAAACAGATTAGACACTTTGAAAAACCCTTTTTGTCTTTCTTTCAACACTCTGTTCTAACAGCAATGAAAAGGATAAACTCTGATGCAAGAGATGATATTGCAAAGATGAAATCAATACAACTCTACCTGTTTTTATGATTAATGTTGGCTCCCCTCCACCCAGACTTGCTCTGCCGATGGATGGACTGCTGATATCTGTCCAGTAAACCATCTTCTCCAAGCAGTCATAAGCAACACCAATGACAACTTTATCCTGAAAAAAATCACAAATCTTCAAATAAATCAAACTTCTATTACTAGAAGAAATGGTTAAGCACCAGATTTATTAAAGCAACTTCATTACTTTTATGGAAAAAGTGAATGTTAGAAGGTTAGAGAGAAAACTAGCCAAAAGGATCCAACATAAATTACCATTATAAACCCAAGCTCAAATAGAAGGTGTTATGCAGAATTATATCAGTGATGCTGATATGTAAAGCAGTTAGGAAAGGAGAAGATTTATGGCAGTTTGACACCTCTTCTGCACCCATGTGTGCTGTCAAAGCAATGCCTCCTGGAAAAGGTGAGTTTGGTCCAGTGGATAGAATGGGAATAGGCAATGTTGTGGAAGGGTTTGAATGGGACAAGGGAGGGTGTTGATAGGGTAAGTAGGTCAGGTGGGTGGAGGGGGAAGGACTGGCACTGCTGGTGCATGCCAGTTTATATCCTCTGGTGATACTGATGAACACAGACTTGTGCCAGCTACAAAATTTGCATAGGCCTATGTTAACCTGTCCCAGGAATTGGTATTTACATCAGGAAAAGGGCACAAATGTCCCCTTCAAGGACAAACCTATAGGGTACAGCATAGCATCACTGCTTCAGCACAGGGAAGTTTAGTTACAATTGGTCTTCCCAGTAAGAAAAAGCAGGATGTACTTCATCCCAGGATGAAAACAATTTGAAAAAGCACTGCAGAGAGAGTATAATAATCCTAATCCACACTGGATACAGCACAGGCATGCCAGTCTGCCTGTTCCAGTACCCCTGCTGAGCCAATCCTAGGTAAAGTGACCCCTTACCCTAGGTGATACAGCAGCAACCCCAATGGGTCTACTTGGATTTGAGCTACTTATTTCAGTGGCACAAATCCAAAAAGCTCAGAACTGCTATAGACTGCTTGGGAACGGGGTTAGGATCCAGCCCAGCTACTCAGTCCTGACCCCATCTCCTGCTCCCCCCACCTGCCGTTGAGAGATGCAGCTTGTCTGCACTCAGAGTGTTACTTTGTGACATTCCTAGGCTGGGAAAAAGGGACTTGCACTGGTCCAAGGGGATTGTGCCCTTATTGTACAGTGTAATATGCACCTTGCACCTTTTAGCTGGTGTGAAATAACTACCACAATTGTGTTTTTTTTAAATCCACAAACAAATAGAATTATAAATGCATGACTGAAAATAAAGTCGGAAATGCAGTGCATCTTGTGTGCACAATGTTAATAGTAAACTCTAAGTAAAAAACAGACATCTCTGTCTTAACATATAGAAAAGAGATCAAGAAAAAAAGAGATAAAAATTGTAGGAGACTTACCAGAGTACAGGAAATTATCAAGACAGATCATAACATTTACAGGAGATGGGAGACAGCATGAAGGAGAGGAAGATAAAGAATGGAGGATGTTTAGAACCTTGGAAAGGTTTATAGCCTTCTTGTATGAGTAACTAACTTCAAAGTCTCAAACGCTATTAAAATACTATAACCCTACAGACAGACTGTGGGAGATTCAGATTCACTGAACACAATACAGTACTTACTTCCAATAAACATGCAGAGGACAGTACTGTAATTCCTCTGACAGTTTATAAGGATTTTGACATGTGTAGCAAGCCCATAAAAGTTAGCTCTACATACAGTACAAATTTGTTTATAAGAGGTCTGAGAGGCTGTCAGGAAGCAAGGAAGGCTATTAAAACATTATGCAACAGAAACACACTTTTCTCTAATTCCTTCTAAAAAGATATGCCCCTAATATCAAGATTTCAGGCTCCTTGCTTTTTCTTGCTATCTGAACTCTAAATTTCAAGAATAAAGGATTAATTTTTTAAAAAAGATTTTAGGGCCACCACATTTATAGGAAACGAGGGTAAGTCTAAGATTTGCATGCTTGATGGTGCTAGAAATTGGAATTTGACATTTCATTTTCCTAAACTACTACTTCAGGAAAAAAATGCAAAAGTTTATCATGCTCAATGCATACTTACTGGCACATACAGCAAAGCTTTAGCGTCTACTTTCTTCATACTATTCCCCTCCAGTGGGACATGGTCAATTTTTCCACTCTGGGCAATGAGTAAGTGTGTTCCTGGAGGCAGAGGAATTGTATCTGGTTTTACAGAGGGTCCAACTACAACAGGAGGTGCAACTGTGCTCAGACCTTGTTGACAAATGACAGAAAACACATGCAAGTCAGACAGATTACACAAACACAAGCATGTCAGATAGATTACACTAACACAATGAGGCTGAATTGTCTGCAAGGCAAGACAGTCCTCCCTCCATAGTGCTGCTGCACCAAAAAAGGTGCATACAGTATACAAAAAGGGGGCAGAGAGCAAAGCTTTGCAAGAAAAAGGGCATTAGCTTCCCACAGCACAAAGGGTGTGGGACCTTTTTGAACCTGCACTAGTGATTTTGCTGGTGAAAGTCCAAGGAGAGAAAGCAGCCCAATCTTGTGCTGGATAAAGTTCAGGCTAGATTGGGCAGTTCCAGGCTGTGCTGTGAACAACATGTGGAGTTCATCAGAAGTAGTGAATATGAAGGGCTAAAAATCTTTGTTTTGTCTGGCATTTGAGTGATGGGTTGTCTGCTTGCTGTATCACCTAAGTTTTTTACTTGTTCCTCCTGTACCTCCTAAGTTTTCAGTAACTCCAAGTTTTGCCCTCTTCCAAATAGTTTTTACCGTTTTAATTTTGTTTTTAGATATTTGTCCCACTATATGTTTTATTTAACGACTGTAAGCGCCTTGGCCATCTGTTTTGAAAAGAGGAAAGGCGGAATATAAAACTTTTAAATAAATATGAAACCACAGGTCTGTATTGGAAATGCAGTTGTTCATACATAATACTGTACTTCAGTTCATTTTAAAGATCAACTATCTATATACTGTACATAGATTGTCCCTGATTTGAATGGAATGTATGTATAACAGTACCAAAATACAGACAAATAACTGTTGAACTTATTTACCTGGATACAGTTTAATATGTAAACAGCCCTAGCATGTCTGTTACTCAGGTGCTCAATGAATCAGAATCAAACAAAACAATGTTGCATTAGCTTCGTAAGTTAAGTGTAACTTACATGGAGGCTGAATTCCTGGCCCTGTTCTGGTCCCATCTATCTCATTACCATCTCTGTCTACACACCAGCAATATCCACTGCTGGGATGGCACTGAGTTGGCAAATAATTCCCGTAGACATCACACTGAGGAATAAATTGGCCAATTGGTCTGGGTCCTCTTGGACCATAACCCACAATTTCTTCTTGTTCACGCAAACATTTCGTCTTCTCTGGTTCTGTTAGTAAAAGACATAAGCAGCTGTAATTGTTTTTCATTCCGTTATTCCAATATACTAATTACAAAAACCCACTGCGGCACATTCTGACTAACATGCTCTAGTCTAGTTGTTCTCAAACTCTCTTGGAGCACTGAAAAGCATTGAAAAGTGCTTGCAGGGATCAGGGGGCCGCCAATCCAGTTTCATAACCTTCAAGTTCTGACTGCAAACTGAAAGTGGGTTCCAACTGCGTATCAGAGCACACTGCTGCAGAGGGGAGGCTTAGGGAGGGGACTGCAAACCTCTAACACCTTCTGGGAAGCTACACAACACACCCGCACCCACACACCCCCAATACATTAAAATGCATCTGGGTGCCCATGGTGCCATGATTGCTACAGCACCATTGGGACAACCATTTCTGGGTCACTCCCCAAAGGGAAAATGATTCTTTTAAATTTCAGTGTTGGGTCACCTAGTTTGAGCACCCCTGCTCCAGTCCATCAAACAGATACAGTAGTGTTCATGAGATCTGCAGTGTAGATTATTTAATTGGTAGCTGTCAGCAATGTGATTTACTAGTGAAAACTCCTGTTTGTCACTTAGGTTGACTAGGAAGGGAGTAGGAATTTCCACCCTTCTTACCTATAAAAACCAGGATGCAGCAGAGAAAGCAGGGGCTTCCTCAGTCAATACTGTGTACGTATGTGATTGCTGGGCCCAGTGCCTAACAACAGGCACCTACTTTCAGTGAGAAAATGGGTTAACTGGGATGGCTGATCTTGCTGTAACCACTCAAGGGCAGGGAAAACCATATAGAAGGACTGCCTTGGGGAAAAATTCCTCACAGAAAAATGGAAAGCAGAAAGCAGGAACTTCCCAGGCAGCAGGGAAGGCAGTCGGCTTGGGAAGATAGGGCAAACAACATCCTCCTGAGTAAACTGACACAGGCAGATGAAAATAACAAAGAGCTAATTTTATTAAAAGAAAGAAAAGACCAAAGGGATAAAAGAAAAAGGCAAGAAAAAAGACATTTAAGGAGTGGTTCCTTTTGAAACTCCTTCCTGCATTTGTGTAGAACAGAAGGGTTCACCACTAATGAATGCACATCCTACTCCACAAGCTCTTTGGCCTCCATAGTTTCCCCTCCATAGTTAGTAATCATTGCAACTTGCTTGAGGAAAAGCATCCTAAATGCTTCCACTTGTTTAATTTACATTCACAGCCTATGAGTCTCAGCTGGATACATAAATATTTTCAAATAGTAGGAACTAGCTCCCCACCATCAAGGCTAATTCCTCAAGGAAACATTCAACAATAAGGTACAGTAATTGCCTCACAGCTGAACGCTGCGGCAATTGTTCAATGTATCGTTTCAAAGAGCTATACAAGCTCTGCAATAACGAGAAAACAAGGTCAAATGTTTCTCATATGAACACATTAACATTTCGGGTGAATAATTCTGGTGGTCATAGACCCCAGCCAGAGCGCCTGGGTTTATTTATATTTGGTAAACACAGCCTAAGGGAGATGGAAGGGGTGACAAGGCTGAGACATCTGTTTCTTTTTGAAATGAAACAATAGAGCGTGAGGAAAATAATGAAGTACAGATATTCTTAATAGCTGCTGGAATGCCACTACTTATATCAGAAATTCTTTTGCTAACAAGCAGGCTATATGCTGAACATATACATAATACAATATATACTATCTAAATATGTTTCAAAATAAATAAAATTTAGCAGTTTTTTGAATCTGAACTACCTAAAATGGAATACTGTACTGTACTTTAAAAATTTTTAAATTTTAACAAGTTTTTAAATTAAAAGCCTTGATAAATTAGTGAAAAGGCAGTACTGAATAACCAACCTTCTACCAGTGTATATAAGACACATGTTGCCCAATGTCTTTTTCATTTCAGAGGAATCCCACTCAAGTTAACTGTCAACATTGTATCTTGGCTAGATGTTTAAAAGTTTTTTCCTGAAAGTTTACCTCCTAGCACACATTGAAAACCATCTCCACGATAGCCTGCATTACACTGGCAGCTGAAGGATCCTGGACTGTTATAGCAGATAGCATTTGGATGACAGCGGTTCTGCTGACATTCATCTATATCTGTAAAACCATAAATTCCAGAATAAGTAACTTATCAGATTAGCTATATAGCTTTTAGGTAAAAGTGTCCCCTGCAGGTTGCCCTGCTAGTTGTGAATGACTCTAGGGAGTGGTGCTCATCCTTGTTTCTTAAGCCAGAGAGCCAGCGTTGTTCAAAGATGCATCCATGGACATGTGGCCTGCATGTGAACAGAACACTTATCTTTCCACTGAGGTAGTATCTATTTATCTACTTACATTTGCATCCTCTAAAAATGAAATTTGCCCTGGTGGCTGCCCATTATCTCAAACCAAGGGTACAACTCTAAGGCAAGCACATTTGAAATTTGTTACATGAACAGTAAATCAGTCCTGCAGCTTCAGTAGCCAGTCATGCAGCTTCAGGACTTCAGTATGTGGCTTGTTCTCTGCCTCCCCTCCACTCTCTCAGCCTGGTGCGGGTACTGTTGAGGGTCCCAGATCCTGAGGCTGTGCCCTGATCCCGGACCAAGCTGGCAGGGGAGGCAGAAGCCACATGCTATACACAGCTTCAGAGCGCAGCTGAGCCAGTTCAAAATCCAGGCCAGTAGGTCAAAGTCAGGCCCTCCAGTGCACATCTTCCACCACCCCACTTCCTTCCAGGCAAGCAGATGGGAAGACACGCTTTCCACTCTGAGGATCAGAATCCTTGGCAATTGATCCCAGGATGCTCTGCCTCAGAAGGGAACTTCCCCAAAGCCCCTGCCTGGAAGAAAGTGGGACAGTGGAAGGTGTGAGGGTGCTAATAATTGGGGAGCAGCATTCCTGAAACAGGGGGGTGGAGCTGGGTGGCATCCCTGAAATGGGAGGAGTGGGCCAAGTAGGCTTAACCTACAAGGATGGATTAACCATCCTAAGTAGCTTCACAGACTTAAAAAAAGAAATAAGAGACATTAGTAGTATCTACATATTACCACTATTATTAATAAATGTTCTTAAGTGTCCTTGCAGCTCAAAAATTATTTGTGTCTCCAGTGAATAAATCAATGGCCCCATTTCCAAATATTTTATTAATGTCATATTTACTGTATGAGGAACAAATGTCAAGGGTGACTGCCTCCACGGCTGTCTCCTTCAGGATGCACTACACTCCCTATTTGCATGGCTGCATCAGTGCTTGAAAGACAAATAAGATCGGGCAATTAACTAAATAAAGTCTTTTAGGGACAATATAAAAAGTGGAATTAATGGCTACCCACCTATGCAGGACCGCCCATCTCCTAAGAAGCCAGGTAGACATGCACAGATATAAGAAGAGCCACCACTATATATGCAGCGGGCGCGCTGAGGAATATCACAAGTGTGTGTGCCTGTCACACAATGATTAATGGCATGTTCAACAGCTGCAAAGTAAAAATGCAACAAGAATATTTAAAATTAGTATTAAACCTTTTCTGTACAATTTTTTTGTAGAGAAAATTTAGAGGAAACAAGAATTTAGAATTCCAATACCTGGTGCTAATCATGTCATGATAACCTTTGTCCACCTTCAGCATTCTGCAAGACTTTGGCTGCAATCCTGACGTGCACTTAGGCCAGCTTACAAGTGATGCTGGTGACATGGGTTAGGGCTCCACAGCTCCTCTCCAGATTTGAGGTGCTTTGCATGCTCCCATTTTCAGAGGATCGTGGGGAAGGAACATGCCAGAGGTCATGCCAGTGCAAAGGCCAAAGCTGCACTCAATGGAGTAAGCAGGTCTGACATGGGACAGATTGAGAAAGGCAGTGACATGGGCAGGGTTGGGGTGGATCCGACTGGGAAGGTGAAAATGCAAAAAAATTGCATCCTGTTTGTTCTGCCCACATTTTTAAAGCAGAAAAAGAGAGTCAATTCTGCAGCCAATCACATGATAATAACCACAGCGCATGAGCTCTTGCCAGGGAGACTAGAATTCTGATAACAGGGATGCAGCATTGGGGAGGGGAGGGGAATACTAACACTGGTCTTTACCCTGGTGCCCCCAGGAACTTGGCTCCAGCATTTAACAAAAATAGCTTTGCATCAACTTATTTAAGAATATTTACATACCACTTTTAAACAAAAAAGTACTTAAAAGTGATTTCCATATATAATCAAACAAATATGTGGACAGGTAGAAAGGGGAGCTTTGCTAGAGAGTGTGCGAAGGGTAAGTGAAAGGTCTTACATGTCAGTGCACTTATTTTTCATGTTAGTACATGGAAGGAGATTTTATCCAAGAACACATTATTTCAAGATCCAAGAAATAGGGTGGATTATAATGTAAACTGTGAAAAAAGCTAGTGCTCTAGTTTTATCTGCAGAAGTGTTACAAAACCAACGTTCAAGGATCTGACTAGATTTATGGCGAGAAAAATCAGAGAGAGAATTCATCTCCTAGGTAGCAGGGGAAGCATGGTGTCTGAGCATCTTGTAGGATTAGCTCACTTCAACCAAATATAGTGGTACCTTATAAGACAAATGCTTTGTAAGAAACTAAAATTTCTAAGGAATTCTGCCTTGTAAAACAAACAGTGCCTTGTAAGACAAACAGTTTTACAATGAGAATTGGTTGTAAAAACAAACAAATTGATGGATCTGCACCAATAACTCTTTTAGTGAAATTTAGTCATCCTTGGCCATAAAGGTCTTTCTTTTTTGTTTTACTGTACATTATATTACAGTGTTTTTATTAATATTACAGTAATTGTGTTGGGTATTATATTACAGTGTTTTGAATTCAATTCCAGTGTTTTGTCATCATTTTTCCATACATTTAATACTTTTATATGAATAGTTTTGGGCTGTGGGACCAATCGTTGAGTTTCCATTATTTCCTATGGCAAAATCCGCTTTGTATAAATAATGCTTCATAAGACAAACATGCTTCCAGAATGAATTATATTCATCTTACAAGGCACCTGTAATTGCATACACAGACAGTCACATGAAAAACTGTCCTAAAAACACAACAGAGCCCTCATATTGGTTAGGAGAAACATGGGACTCGGCTTCCCTATTCTTAGCTAGATCTAACCAATTGTTTCTAAGAGAGTAAGATAGACAGAAAACCATTCAGGAAATGTTTGGCTATAGTCTTAAGCTCAAATTCACATCAAACATATGTTGAAACAGCCAAGATAAAAGAAAGGAAATACTTAATACATTTACTTGGCAGATCCTGCAAAGATATGAATGTAAAGCATCTACATAGCCAATTCATGCTACATAATTTCATTGAAGACTTGGAGCACACTCCTATCCATATCTACTCAAAAGTAAGCCCCATTGTGTTCAATGGGATAGTGTCTTTAGGACTGCAGCCTTCATGTATTAAAGAATTTTATTCTTGAATCTATAGTTTTCTCCCCTTCCTCTCATTTAGCAAAACCTGACAGAAACTTTAATGTTTCAAACTGGTTACAATGCTGTAAATAGATCACAGGGATTATTTTACCCTTGTCTCAATCATAGAGCAGACACAGTCCCCTGACTGTGTATTACCGGATAGTCCATTCATCTCAACTTCTTGTTCTGTGCTACTGCAGACATACTACATATTTATCTCATAGAGAATTGAGAGATGGATCAATTTAATTATTAATTTTATCTGTAAACCGCTTTGTGATTGTTTTGTTGAAAAGCACTATATGAATAGCATTGATTGATTAATATATGCAATACAGAAGTGAATTTATTCATTATGTTTTTTTTACCTGACTTAAAACAGTTGGGACTGTCTCTGGATAAGTATCGGAGTGAAGGAAAGAACCAAAATTTTAGGCAAAATAGGCTGCAGTCCTAAACTCGAGTTAGGCTGGCATAAGCCCTGGTGTAAATCCCATGCTGACCTGGTGCTGTCACAAAAGTGCCATAAGACACATCTTCACCACTCCTACAAAGGTTAAGCTAGTGAACACGTATATGCTAGTGAACAAGTATTTCCAGACCACCATGGGAAGATATGCCAGGTGATTTAGGCCAGTGTCAGTTGGTTAGGATTGTGCCCTTAGCTTCTTATTTGGAATAATATTAAATGCACAAATATCCTAGTGGGAGCTCAAGACTTAAGATTATTGATAATTCTCAGAAAAAATAAGATCTTTCAAAAATTCAAAATTGTTAAACTACTACCAGTATTTCATTTTTACCTGTGTTCCAAATCAGGAAAGGGCAAAAAAAATTATTATTCAAGAATGAAATATACCTTGGCACTTTCTCCAATCGGTCTTAGTACTGCAAACACAATAATGGAAGTTTTTAAAAAACAAACTCACCCACACACGTACGTCCATCAGCTGCAAACTGATAGCCCTCTAGACACTCACATCGGAAAGTTCCCGGCTGATTATTACAGACCGCATTCCTGTCACACACTGTTGGTTGCTCAAGACATTCATCTATATCTGTAGGGAGAAGCAGTTATTATAATAGATTTCACGAATCCCTGAAAATTACCAAGGCATCTCAATTAATTACCTGATTTGAAACATGTACCAAATGACACATTAATATATATGCAATAAAGAACACAGTACAATGTTTGACTGGTTCGCTTATATTCTGCATCTGTTCCAGTGTCAAATAATTCATTCATAGGAATGCATCCTAAAGAACTGTGCTTCCAGCCAGAAATGTTTGTCTTTATTCAAAAATACCTCTGGGAATCCCAGTTGAGGCTGATTATCTTTCCCTGTTACACCATTTTCCTGCTGAACATTTGCAGGGAAGTTACTACTCAAGTGGGGTTCTTTCGAAACAGTTTCCCCTTCTAATGCATCATATCCCAAATGAGATCCCCATGGTTGTTTTTTTTTAAAGACCAAAATAGAAACTCTACTGGTTGGAAGTATGACTCTTTAGCCCATGTTCCCATAGTCTTGGTGTTTATCTAAACAAATAATATGACTCTCAGAGTGGTATTTTAACCTTATGACATGTGGCCCAATTTGTGGGTATACTTCCTTGTGTTTTCTTCTTTTAAATTTTTTAAACAAAAGCAGACTGGGAAATTTGAGGGTTTGAGTGTAAAAATGGTGGAACAAAGGGGCTGTTATCTGCTTCCCCTTTGGCCATTCTTTTGTTCAAAGCCATACACAAACATCCAGCTACTCTTTATCACAGGTAAGATATCTGTTTACACTGTTACACTGAACAACAAAAGTAATTTAGCAACATTTGACTATATATGTTTTTGTTCACAGCAAAGGAAGTATTACCAGCAAAACAAAAGGTTGATAAAAAGAAATACAAGGGTATTCCACCACAACAAATTGACATAATGGAAGTAGAACACTTTTCTACAGAAATATTTTCATACCATAACAAGCACGACCATCTCCTCTGAAACCCACTGAACATTCACAAGTGAATTGATTGCGTGGTCCTGGACGACAAACTGCATTGGTGTCACAGCCATGGGTGCCTGTGTAGCATGGATTACGGATTGTATCAGCAGATCCATCTGTCAAAAGGCCACAGAAGAAATTTACATGAGAATACAATGACCCTACTAGTATTTACAGATCTGCTTGCTCATCAATGAAAGTATGGTTGAAAGCATGATGTTCAGGGCCAGGACTAAAAAATGCTGCCCCATCATAACCCCTACCCTCTATGAGGCACATCTGGAAACATTCTGAGGGCTGGAGAGGCCACCCAGCCCCAGGCAATCTTCTGAGGCCTATATAGGGCTTCCCATTCCCTCAAATGTCCTTGGAAAGGCCTATTAAAAATGGATGGCAGGAGAAGAGGTGACAATAGTGCCATAGGGCAAAATCCATAGCAGTTACGGGTCAATGTAGTTACATCACCCTCTAGTGTTATCTTATGGAGAGTTATCTTAACTGCTCCAGAGCAAGGGGCTTAATTTCACTTTAGGCCATACATGCCCTGACGCTCTCCCAGGTACACCTATGATTGGAAGCTAGATTTGTCTATGCTAGAACTGAATCAGGAACTATCACAATTAAAAATAAACAAGGAGTAGACCCTAGGCAAATAATATGAATTGAAAGAACATTTTTTAAAATGCTAAGGATCTCCAACATTTTATTTTTTGTAAATGGTTCAGTTTTTGTGACCATTAGCACAATTCTACACATATCTACTCAGAAGTTTCATTTATTTCAGTGAGATTTACTCCCTGGTAAGTGTGGTTAGGATTGCAGCCCAAGATTAAAGATGGACTACAATCATGTACGCTGAAGGTGTATGGAAGGCTAGAGGGTATCCCAAATCTGTGATTACACCAAGCTCCACCAAGCTACATTAGGTTGGATCGTGGCTGGGCCAGCGGTACACACATAAGATTGCACTGTTAAGCGGTCTTAAGGTAATTAAAATACACACACACACACACACACACACACCTTAGCCTCAAGGCTAAGTTCTATCACAATTCTTTAGTACTCTAAAAACAAACTTTATTTGAAATGTCAACATCTTGAAGAACAGCCAACCAACAGAGCTGACAGGTGTCCCTTGTTATCCACTAGGATTCCATTCCGGAACCTCCTGTGGATTAAAAAATAAGTGTATAAAGAAAACATTGAAAAATTGGTTTAAAGACCCATTTCAAGGTTTGTTTTTTTCCTCCTACATTGTATCTAACTGAATAAGGTAGTGCCTCAGTATATGCAGGGGTTTGATTCTAGGATTTAAAAATGGAATGACTGCTTGCATGACTGCCTCTCTATAATAGCAGAAAAGCAGTTTTTTAAACTATGATTTGCAGTGGCCATTTGTGTTGAGTCAAATTCATGTATTTAAAAAATCCATGTATAACAAGGTTTGCCCTATACTATTTCTTCCAGCTGACAGCCAGCAACCATGTAGACAGAGTAAACAATATAAACTCCTAACTAATCCCAAAACAGTACAAAGGATATGAAACCAAATTGTTGTCAATGAACATACTACTAATAGGTCCAATAGAATTGCTCATGGCGTATCGTAGAATTTGTTCATCTCTGTTATACAAGACAAAGACACTGTCCACTGATAGCTGCTGAGTGGCTGGAACAGAATGAAGAGAGTCATCATGAATGCATTCATCAAATGTGATAGTCTGTCGCCATTGGTAGGGAACAGTATATACTGGAGACACTCCATCCCTTTCTGGTTCTGTCACACTGTACTCTCTGGTAGTTGATGATGTGATAACTGAAACAAAGAGAGAACATAGTATTAAGAAGGAAACTAAAAATACATATATGTAAAATGAGTCAATTGGAACTCATTCAAATCACTATAATTGAACAGAAAAGACAGTATTAAAACAGAAAGCTGACAGCTCAGTCCTGAGATGCCTGCAAATTTGGGCCTTCTGTGGTGCTATAATGGCTGCCTGGTATTCCTGGGCAGTATCCTAGGAGTACAGAGTATACGGTACTCCCTGAGAAGCCACCATCACCACATATCTGATCCCTTTCTCTAGGTAAGGAAAATAACCCTTCAATGGAGCTACTCGATTCTGTGGCAGCCCTTGAGCTACCACAGAATCAAAAGCCTCTGTATTTGGCCATGAGGCTCCTTCCCTCTTCAAGTCTCTTCTCTGACCTCTCCTCACCCTGGAATACCTCCTCGCTACCTCTCCCCACACTCAAACCACAGTTTTAACCAAATGGATCTTTTGTCAGCAAGGTGATATCTTGACTTCTAATTGTTTAGTCCTGCCATAGCTTTTCTCCCCGGGAGTAGATGTCTTTTAATTTCTTGGCTGCAATCACCATCTGCAGTGAACTTAAGAATCCCCCCCCCAAATGAACTCTGTCACAACTTCCATTTCTTCCCCTTCTATTTGCCATGAATTGATGGGGCGAGAATCCACAGCATGGTGAAAAATGTTATCTTAAACTGATCCATCCAAATTGATTGCTTCATGTCTACACTGGGATGTCACCATGGTTCTGAAGCTGCATTATGAACAAGCTGATATGAACATTTATGAGAGGGGTCCCCCAATCCTTTTGGTTTGCCCTTCTTATGGAGTGACTCTTCTACCAGTACTGACTGCCTTAAGGCAATCAAACAATCCTCTGACAGTAAGTGCATGCTATTGAAGCACCAGCAGGACATGCTGACAAATCCTCTCCTCAAAAGCACTGAGGAGGCAAATGGGGGGGGGACACTGGATGAGGGGAGAGCAGAATAAGGTAGTAATGGAAAGATGAAACAGGGAGGAGACATGGCAAGGGATGGGAAGATTTAGGTTGGGAAACAGACAAGGCTCAGCAGCTGCCAAATGCTAACCACCTTTCCAGGCCCGATCTACCATCCTGGGTCAATGAGGACTTCCAGTTTGCTGATGCAGGTCCAAGTAGAAACCTCCACCATGTCATGAAGGCTTATGTCTAGTAAGGGAACAAATTACCCTTACCCTGAGGAAACCTCCATGATTCCCCACCCCGCAGTGTTAGCCTTTTCAGTGTCTCCCCCTTGGCATTAGGGGCTGGGGGGGAGATATGAACAGGATTGTGCTTGAAATGTCACTACATGATTTGTCTTTGGTGATGGTTTTCTTGTGATGTATTCTATGTTGTCAGATTTTGTCTGAATTTAATACAACAGAAGCTAGAATGTTAAGAATGGTACATGGTAACTTTTCCTGTTGTGTATTATCATATAAATTCACCATTGGTCTGTAGAGAATATCAACAGAAAGAAGCTCTCAGATGGGAAAACCCATTTTCTGCTAAAAATTTAATGTGAGAATCAACTGCTGGCTACAGTTTCCAACTCTTGCCTGAAATCACACAGTCAACTATGTGGTAAATGGAAAGTTGTTAACATTGTTAATCTGGAAAAACACTGTTAATCTAGAAAAAAAACACAGGACTGATCTTAGTTATGGACCCAATAGTACGATAAATTAGGCTACAGTTAATCTAAAGCAGAAGCCCCTCAAAATGTCATAGTGGGCCTCCTGTCAACAAAATAACTATTCTAGCCTAGTCACATCCAAGATGAGCAGAAGATTCAGTACATAATGTTATCTCTTGGCCCAGACTTAGAAAGCTTGTTAAAACAAACAAAAGGAGTAAAGTTTCATGAACCTACAACTTGTTTTTAAGGTATTTATTTCAACTCACCAGAGCTAGAAGAGTGATAGAGTTCAGTGTAGGGCTCTATTTGCACTGAAGAACCAAATGGGATCTCAGGTACTTTGCCTTCAAGTTCTGTGCTGATTGTAAGATGTCCATGTTCATCAATCCCACTGAACTTCTGCTTAATAGTCACCTTGTCATTAGTGTTGAGAAATGTAACTTCAGCTTGTCTTGTAAATTCACCACCTAAAATATTAAATGTTTTTGTATTACAGTACTTTTAAAGATACATTTACCTATCACCTGAAATAATTCTAGTGAAGACCTTTCCCTTATCCAAACTGAAGGGTCTTTGTACTACAGGATTCTATAAACGACCTTTAGTGTTATTACTCAAAATTCTATAAATGACCTCTAGTGTTATTATTCAAAATGGAAAAACGCACATAACCAACAAATGAAAAAGACAGAAGAACTGCCCAGAATGACTTCTGATATGATATATATGCTATAAAACTCACAGTTGTCCCTTGTTGCTTATCCATCTGTTTCTTGTACACCTCCCGCTAGAAACATTATGCAGATAGCAAACAAATTACAGAGCAGTTTAGAAAAGATTTTTTTTAAATGGCCTTTATTTTCAAAATCTATCATGGGCCATCTTCACCTTTTAAGAATGGATGGTGATCCATAACAGAATCAAAATATATATGGTACTCACAAACCATTTCACTGATTTAAAAATGTAGATTTGTAAATAAACAGTTCAGAACTACAGTACTCAGTTTGGGTTGCCAGGTAAATCACAACCCTTTGTAATTCTAAATATGCAAGTTTTTTAAATTAAAGCTTCCAGGACTATCTCACACACAAGCTTATATAGCTACACCAGACTAATGTAAGTTCCATTATATTATGGGACCCACCCTCATATATGCAGTCTATGGTTGAGCAAAATGTGATGTAACAGACAACTGTACATTGTACTGTTAGGACTAAATCAAGGCCAGACTTAAAATATATTTATTCACTTTTGTTTGTACAAGAAGCAATGCTAGCAAATAGCTCTGGTTTCAATGAAAATGGATTTCAACACCCTCCTGCTAATCAGCTTAAATTTTCCTGAAAATTAAAAATACTTTAAAAAATGTAGGTCCTAAATATCAGCTAGCGGTTTTGATGTAGGCTGGAAGTTGCCAACTTCTCTGCATTTGTCTTGCAAACAAAAACACATTTGAAGTAATATCAGAGGGTAGCAGTTGTTTTAAACGGAAAAAATGTAAACAATGAAATTCAAGCTTGTCTCTGATAGAGAATGTCCTGTCTCTTTGTAGTGATTTTTCCATTGTTACTGGTATTATTATTAATATATTATATATTTTATTATTATTATTATCCTGATTATTATTATCCTTCTGGTAACCAACTGATCTTTCCTCACATTTTTTCCCTGACTTGCAGTGCAATCCTATGCATCTCTACCCATAACTTCAATTGTCCAATGGCATTCAGGAAAGTTCACTGCAGACTCAGCATACTGGCCCTGCGCAACTTGTTCTATCCCAGCATTTACCACCAATGTCTTGATTTTTTCTTGTAGGCCTCTCTGTCCTTGAATGTCTGGGCAGACTGGACATTTGACATCTAATTTACCATAAGTGCATGTATTGTATGCCATACACTAAGTAAAATAAATAAACCAACAAGTGGTATGCAAATCACTGATGCTTAAGAACTTTTTTTTACTACAGAGTTCTTCTTGTGTAGAAATGATCCACCCACTATTACTAGCCACAAAAAATACGAAGTCATTTTTAAGCATCAAACGTAAAATTTACCAGTAATGCTGAATCCATTTTTAAATCCTTGCTGCTCCACAGCAAACATCCATCCAATGATACCCCCAATAGAAGCAAGAGGAAGTAAGGAAAAACCTAGTGCTTCTGGAATTGTGCTGATGGCAGTATAGGCTCGCCCATGGTTCATCACAACATAAGAGTGAAGATCTGTATTCTCAAACACAATTGGTACAGGATTGTTTCCTACAAAGATTCGTCCTTTGACTTTTCCATTGACTCGTTGAGGAGAACCTTTTACCAAAAACAAAAAAACAAAAAAAGTTATAGCACAGCCATTTCTCTTAATATAAAATGTTCTGATGCAGGATTGTATTTTCATGGTTTGTGAGTAATTCAAAGGATCAAAAAATTAATAAACAAGTCAGTATGTAACATTTTGCATCACAAAATTGATCAGGGAAGGCACATTTCAACTCCTCTTTTTGCTCTGCTGGTGTGCTGAAAAAAGAATGTAAGCCACCTCCACCACCCCTCCTGCGAGAGAGAAGATGGGCCTGATGACTCTTCCCTAATAAGTAGGGAAGAGTGCCTACTTGAAGCAGCTGTTTTAGACCATCTCAAGGGTACTTTCCCCTAATCCAGCAGTTCTCAAATTGGAGCCTCGTGATGCTGAAGCCTGGGAGTCCTATGCTCTGCTCCCTTAAGGACTGAGGAGGGAAAGGCAACAATGCGATCCTCAGATCATGCCACTTGGGAGGGCCACAAAAGCTTCCCTGGACTTACCAAAGTGTGCAACAAGCTCACATGGGTGCAGCAAGGCCCACTTCAGCCTCCACAGTGCCCCATGTTTCAAAGAGAGTCAAAATAACAATTGTGACCCACTTCCGGTTTGCCTCCCCACCACCCACAAATAGATACAGCAGGGCTGAAACTCCACAAAATTCTAAGAACTGCTGTCCTAATTCTTAAAAATACAGATAAGCAGTTCAAGATAACAGCAAACCTAATTATATGGCAAGAAGATTCACTAGATCTTCTTTTTGAGGATAATTTACCCTGCAGGGCTAGAAATGATTTTCACAACAATTCTAACATTCTAAACAATTCTGGTTTATCAAGTGGCAGAATATTAAAGCTGTGAGCACCTACCTTAAACTGTTCTTAGTGTGATCTTTATTTTAAATAAACAGTGCTTTTATATCAAGATAAAATGATCGTCATAAATCACATAAAACTTTCACCATCAGAAAGTCATTCTAAAATGAAACTTTACAAAAATTATGTATTATATATAACCTATATTGGTGGCATCTACCCAGCACTGTGGGAGTAAAATTTCAAGAATATCTGTGGGCCAGGGCCCAGCTGGGCACTGGGGGGCATCAGACATTGGCACTAGGTGATAGGAACTTGGCACTGCTGGGCACTGACAGGCATCAGTATGCACCAGCAGGCACCAGGCATCCCTACCAGGTAGAAGGCACCAACAGGCGGCAGTGGGCACCAGAGGGCATCCCTACTGGGCACTAGCAGGTAGTGGGAACTGAGCATCCCTATCAGGCCAGGCATCCCATGTGGGCACCACTTGGTACCAGACATTGGGCACTACTAGGCACCACACACTAAGCAGCAGGCAGCACCAGGGACTATTAGGCATCCCTACCGACTACTGGGCATCCCTGCCAGGCACCAGGTACAAGACACCAGCAAGCACGAGGAAGCAGTGAGCAACAGTAAACACCACTGTGCACTGGGCACTAGATCAGTTTTAGTGGGTCCTTACATCACAGAAGGAATGTGTTCCCCAAATTTCATGCAGGGGAGGGAAGGGGAGTGTTGATCATTCAGTCTTCAATGTTAAGTATAGGGATAAAAACATGTTATACCCCTTTCCACACCCTTAGAGATTAATAGCACAATCCTATCCATGTCTACTCAAAAGTAAGCTCCATTATTTTTAGTGGGTCTTACTCCCAGGAAAGTGTCTTTAGGATTGCAGCTTAAATTTCTAAAAATCAGTTCTTAGTTGGTGCTCCTTATCACAGAAGGAACATGCTCCCCAAATTTCATGCTGCTAGGTCCAGGGCCTTAGAGTGAGTTCAATTTTATATTTAGAATACAAAAATGAAAAAAAACAATTAAGATGAAAAATAGGAGTACCGGTAACTCATCATAAATTCAGTCAGAGGTTGACTAAAATTAAACACTAGCTGTTCATTCATTACAGTTCTGAGATTATATTCTAATATTCTGACACAGATGCTTGCAAAGCTATTGAAATATTATCTGTCTTTGAAGCAGCAGGATACCCATATGTATTCAGAAGATAAGAGTCTTTCAAAACATGCACTGCGGTATTTTAAAATATGTCATTTTAAAACAAATCATAATTACCTTCTGCTACACACTGCCTGCCATTTCCTTTATAACCAGCAACACAACTACAACAAAAACCATTTGGATAATCCTGGCAGGTGGCATGAACTGAGCACTGATGGCGGTTGTTTGCACAGGTTTGTTGGATGTCTGTACTATAACGGAACACTATAGAGAGGAAAAACATATTTCTCAGCATTAGCAACATAAGTAAGGACAATGTTACAATTTACAACAAAATACATTTTACATCATACAAAGAAGCAGCCCTCAGATTTCATATGGAAGTTACTCAAGGTGGGGCTTCAAATGGGAGGTGGAAAAAATTGGGAGGATGTATGTCAAATTAACCTCATAAAATTTTTAAAACTGTGAGAGAAACTTGCCCATAACAGATGTCAGGAGAGAATTGGCCTCTGCTCAGAGATTCCCAACAGAACAACAGATTGGAGATCTCCCTGGATTAAGATCTATAGATCTGTGGAGTGGCAGAAGCCATTGCAGCTTCTCTCCTCATGCCATTGTTTCCCAGCTGGAGCACAGAAGTGAAAGCCACATGCCCCAGAGTCATGTGAACCCAGAAAGACCAGAACGACTCATTGAAGCTGTTTTAGTTGAGCTGGGTACTTCACAGCTAACCAGAATTGGGGAAACCGCTGGTTTATGAAGCATGGGTGAGCAGTAGAGATCAACATCAGTAGAGATGTTTTTAAAAACTTACTCTTTTCTATACTCCTCCCCACCTATTAATTATTTGTGGGGGATTCCCACTTTTATCACCCCACTATTCTTTAGGCAAATGTAATGGCTTAGTAAGAAAGTGTATTAAAGTGAGTAGCTTTCCTACAAGATACACACACAACTCAATCCTATCCCCCACCACCAGCATCCATACAGCTACACCAAAAAGGTATGCACTGTGTTTTATTGGGGCGGGTGGGGGGCAATCAGACAATCTGCAGGAGGCAATTTTGCACTTTTGATATAATGATCAACTATAGGTCTCATCAGTTATATGCCATCTATTTTAATGGCATATGCTTAAAGAAAGAAAATGGGTGGGGAGGTTTTTTAAAAAGATAAGCATGGAGGTGGTTACATCGCTACAAGATCCACCCAATCCTACCTCCTCCTCACTCCTCTTGCCCACAAATGCCCCTCATCCTTCCGCTGCTCCCCTCCCCACCCATGCCCTCCCCCCACTGACAAACCAGCATTAGAGGATCCAGGGAGGCTACTCCTTCACATCCGGCACATTGCCACCTTTTGTCATATCAGAGGTCAGGCTGTGTTGCAGGAACATGAGTTTCAGCAATGTATCCCAATGAAAGAATTGCGCTGTCTTTTGTCTTTTTTAGCTTTTTGTGTATGTTTACAAAAGAATGCAAAACAGCATTCTTAGATTCTCAATCTGAAAAGTCTTGGACAAGTAATTTGTATAAAACCTTAGAACACTATTCACTCAAGTGAAAAAACACAGTCCTGTATCTGTAAATACAGTCAATAGTAGTGTTAACATAGGTATTAGAGTACTCATTTTAGAGTTCTTAAAATGACCTTACCAATTCCAGTTTCATCTTCTTCTTCCACATTGAATATTTGTTGCCGGTGAAATGGTTGATCTGGAAACTGGAGAGGTGGGATTTTCCCTGTTGGGAATAGAGGCACAGCTGGTGGCTGCTCTGTTAAAATTTGGTATGAAGTTTGCAAGCCATCTTCTCCTGGCTGAGGTAAATTATAGCTAGTATGCAGCTGATCTCCTCTCCTGGAAATATCATACGATACTTCTTGCTCACTTGTTCCCAGGGGATCCTGGTGCAAGACAGATGGGTCAGTAGTAACTTCTGGGATCTGGTCATAGTCTCCATATTCTATGCTGGAAGGAGTTTCAGTGATTTTGGCTGACAGAATATTGTCTGAGTTACCAATCTCAAATGCCCAGATACCATGTTTTCCCAAATTGCTGTGCCTAAAAAGAAAAGAAATTAACAACAATTGCTTAAAATTTGTATACAGTTGTAATGTTTATTACAGAAATTTAAGACTTTTTGCACCACTAATTACAAAAATATTGATGTTTCCTGATCGTTCCCCCATTTAATACAGCCCATTTAATTCCATGGTATGGCTGCATTAGCATGAGTGGCGGGGGTTAGGGTTGGGACACCATTTTATCTCTACCACCAGCAATGTATAGTCAGTGGTGGGCACCAGCAGGTTCGCACCTACTCTATAGAACCGGTTGTTAAAATTTCCTGGCGGTGGCAATCCGGTAGCAACGGCGGGGGGTGGGGGGCAATTACTAGGGGACCAGTTCTGTAGTTAAAGGGTGCAGCCGGCCAGGTCCTTTCCCCTGCTGCTGGGGCTTGTGGGGTGCCTTGCTGGGCTGGATGGCAAATTTAAAAGTGCCTGGCTGGCTGCCCCTGCCGCTCCAGCGAATGTGGCTGGGACTGCAGCCTCACAGTCACAGCCCATCCTCGGCATGTCTACTCAGAAGTAAGCACCATGATCGTCAATGGGGCTTACTCCCAGGGCAGTGAGGGGATGATTTCAGACTCAGAGCCCTATCCTATGCAGGTCTACTCAGAAGTAAGTCCCATGACAGTCAATGGGACTTACTCCCAGGAAACTGTGGCTGGCACTGCAGCCTGAGAGCCCAATCCTAGGATGACTACTCTGAAGTAAGTCCCATGACAGTCAATGGGGCTTACTCCAAGGAAAGTGTGGTTAAAGTTGCTGGGGGGCACTAACAAAAACTTAGATTTTAAAAACTTAATTTTTTTAAATTTTTAGATTTTAAAAAAAAATTCCCCTTTAAGTACTCCCTGGCCCTGCCCCCTTACCCTGGCCATGTCCCCTGACCCAGCCTGATCCTGCCCACTTCCAGGGAACCAGTTCTTGGGCCAGGCTGGGCCCATCACTGTGTATAGTGATATGATTCTTCATCCAAAGAAATAGGTAAGATATAGTGGAGAATTTCACAGACATTTTACATAACATATAAGTGCTACTGAAGAAATAAAATGCAGATAAATTCAATGGTTGGTGATTTAGAATTGTAATCTCAAATGTTTACATTTATCAAAACATTTATCATATTTATATTTATAATTTTATTCAAAATATTCAATTTTTTCAAATTATTCAATTTTATTCAAAAAATAAAGATTATATTGGTATGTAACAGCAATAGTAAAGCCACAAGTTTAATCATTTAAATTTTCCAACATAGCCAACTATTCATTGACAGCCACGTTTATTTTCACCACTCTTATTTATATTCATTTATATAAAATACCTTTAAATGCAACATCCATTTCTTTCAGTGCAAAACTATATTTGACAGTGCAAAACTATATTTGAAAAACTGATTTAAAAAGGGCATACTTGTGCAGATTCCCGATGATCGCTTCCTCATTAGCAATTACATTGTATGCTCCAGCTTTTACCCATAAATAGTAATTTGTAGAGGGCTGACTAAAGCCAACAGTTGCTGGGACCATTTCATTATCATTTTTAGAATGTGTGCTGTAGAACTGCAAACCATCTTCTGGATAAAGGAAAACAGCATAGGAACTGGAATCAGAAGACGCTAACACAGCCTGGAATGTGTTTCTCTGTGGGGAAGATTCAAATTTCATTTATTGGTAGAAATATGTGAAAAGGACAACATAAGAATATTTTACAAATCTCTGAAATACAAACCAAGTTTACATAACACCAAATGTAATAATTACAGATATGGTATCAAGATTTTTTTGCACACAAATAAGCTTCCACATCAAATAGTGAACTTGTGAAGTATTCAACCAAGTTTCCACAATCAACAAGTAAACCTAAGATTAATCATATCCCCATTTTGTTAGATTGGCTCATCTGAAGCTAACTTATTTGAAAGCATGTCTCACTGATTTCATAGAAAAGAGAAAGTAAATAGGATTTCAGGTACTCAGAACCCAATCCTGAACTGCCTGGGGCACAGGGCTGATGCAACACTAAAAATGGCTGTTTGTGGGCACTGGGCAGCCATCACCAGCACCTGGGGGGGAGGGGGTGCTGCAAAACCCCACTCTGCAAAACCCCACTCCCTATAAGGGACCACCATGCATATGCCTTTTCATCCATCGACTGTTATGCTACCACATACTCACCTTATCTTGAAAAATAGCATCTTCTCTAGGTCCTGCATAAGGAGCCACAGAATCCCAGGTAACAATGACAACATTGTTTGGTTCAAAGTTAGCTTCTGGAAAGCCTCTTTGAATATAATGACTAGCAAGTTGGAGGACATCAGGTGATGAGTCTTCCCTATAAAAGATTTTCCCACGTCCACCTGAGGTATCCAAATCAGCATAAAAGGGAGCAATGCCTCCAAAACTGAGAGGAAATTGGCCAAGATAATCTTCTTCTCTTGATGGCTCACCCACTGCAATGATGCCATTAGTAAGAACCTAACAGGAAAAAAAGATTGGTAAAATGTTTAATTAGACCAAGCAGAACCCAAAACTAAAATCTCAAAACTGTCAAAAATGCTCTGTATGTTATCTGAAACACACTTTGGTTGCAATCCTGAAATCAACTATGGTATGTACAACCTTCCTTTGCCCTACAAACAAGCTTCCATATGTGCCATAAATATCAGGAAGTCCAGAGCTAATCCCAAATAATATTTACAGTGTGAATTAACATCACATGAATTAAAGCAGTTAATCTATACATATAAAACTAGCGAAATGTACCCACATTGCAGGAGTAATGTACCCACATGCAGGCCTCCGTCAGTCTTGAATGACTATGGTATCATGCTTGGCGCTGCATACGCTGCATGCAAAGCATGAAAGCCTGGGTTAGATTGTTATGGAGGATAGGCTGTTACCCAAGCAGCAAATCCCCCCTCTCCATGCCACTGAATTAGTCCAATGGAAAGGCAGAGCCAATACAATTGGATCCAGCTGGCATCGCAGAGCTGGGCTAGGGACAGGAGCTCACCCTGTCTTGTGGGGCTGACCTGGGTCTCGAACCCTGGCCTACTGGTTAACAGGCACAGTGACTTAACCATTTGCGCCACCCACAGCCCTACCGCCACATACACCATCCCTAAATTTGCACAACACCCCCATTGAGCAAAACACCCCATTGCACAACACCTTCCCACGAATCCTCTGTTGGGAGGATTCCAGCCTCAGAGACCATATCTGTGCTATCCCTGTCTACTCATTAGTAAGTCCCATTGTAGTCAGTGGATCTTACTCCCAGGAAAGCACAGATAAGACTGCTGCCTCAGAATCCAATCCAATGCCTGTTGCTCAGAAATAAGTCCCATTATAGTTAATGAGGCTTACTCTCCAAAAGAGTGTGACTAGGATGGCTTTGTGCATTTTCAACACATCCTGCATTGGAAAAGGTTGAAAATCCCTGCTCTGAGTACACATCCATCGAGACACTGGGCTCTCACCTGCAATCCTATCCACAGTAAACTAGCAATAGCTCCATTTATTATAATAGGATTTGCAGCTGGAGGCAGCTGTGCTGTGTTCTAGGTGGAGAAGCCCTCCCTCCAGGTTGCCAGAGGCAGAACTCTCCCCCCCACCCCTGGGCTAGTCCCTGGAATTTTTTTCCCCATAGAACCAGTCCCTGGGGCCAAAAAGGTTGATCACTGATGTACTTTATGTCCTGCAATCAAGACAAAAACTTTACACAGTCATGCTTTCTGATGAGATAGCAAACACTAAAAACTTACAACTGGCCTAAAACTCTGATAATATCAGAATGTTTGCAAGAATTACTTAGGAAACTTTGAAATCAATGAATGGGAAACCAGGACAAGCATGGGAACATCTGGCGTTAGAGATTATTGGTATGAAAACCTACAATGAGAAATGGTTCCTAAAGCTCTCAAATGAGCACAGGATGTCAAGCCACATTATGACCTTTCCTTTCCAGACAGGAGACACCAGCATGAGTTGTCCAACCCACATTTAGCTTCTCCATCTGTTTGTACTGCAGATCAAAAAGATCACACTCCCAAACAGAATTTCCCTAAATAGTGTGAATACTCTACAAAATTCATATAAAAAATAAATTACACACTAATGTGAAACAAATGTTACAAACTCAAACTTCAGAAAAATCAGATTCTACTTTACAGAAGTTTAAAGCCCTTCACAGTCTGGGATCAGGTTATCTGAAAGACCACCTTCTCCATATATTATGGAAGGTCATCTGAATGTTGTCTTCTACAAGTGCCACCTCTCTTATCTCAAGTCAGGAGGATGGTGGCATGGTAGTGGCACCAGAGTTATGGAACTCCCTACCAGGGGAGTCAAGTTCTACCCCCTCCCTTATGGTGTTCCAGCAAGGACTCAACACCTTTTTGTTTCGTCTGGCGTTTGGGTGATGGCTTAGCTGCTTCCTGTAACTAAGTTTTTACTTCATCCTCCTATACTTTTAAGTAACTCCAAGTTTTGCCCGTCTCCAAATAGTTTTTACTCTGTTTTAATTTTGTTAGATATACGTCTTATTGTATGTTTTTATTTTACTACTGTAAGCCGAATGGGGCATCTGTTGTTAACAGAGGAAAGGTGGGATATAAATCTTTTAAACAAAAAAAAATTAAATAAATGTTCAAACAAACAAAAGCAAACACAGGATGCAATCCTAACCAACTTTCCTACACTGGCATAGCTGTGTCAGTGGGGAATGTTCTGCTTCCCACAGTTGGGGGTCAGCCACGAAGGACTTCTCAAGATAAGACAATGTTCGCTGCCTTATCTTGGAGTTGCATGGAGTTATCCCAGAGCTAGAAAACTAGTTTGGATTGCACACACATTCATGTCCTCAAGCGAAACCTGACTGTCATCCTCTACATACTTTCCTGGGAGTTACCCCCACTGAACAAAATAGAACTTGCGTCTGAATGATTACACACTCAGAAAAAAAGATTAGCATATTTTTTAATTGCCATGCCCTACAATCCAAAGTAACTATGGGAAGACATAAGAGGCATTTACTCAGGATTGCTATATACATTTCCCATAGGCGGCACCATAATTACGTTGCTGTAAAAGGTCCCGTAGTTATTCTGGATTGTAGCTTTAGTTTAATATATAGAGTGTTCATTCAGCTTTTATCAACATTTAAGTATTAGAAATATATATGCTGCATAGCCATTTTGGAAAAAAAGTTGATGGAAGAAAAGCACAGATTCCTGTTTAAATACCACTTGTTAACTGAAACTGATTGACCTCAGGAAAAAGATTGTGTAAACTAGAGAGAGTGTGCAAGAATTGTTCTGGAATGGAGAGTCCTTGGAGCACTAACAAGTGGTTAAACCAAAATTCCCCCTACACACACCTTCTCCCTCCCCTAAAAACCTAGCAAGTACATGTGGTTGCAGAGTGATTTTTGTTTAACAACCATACATCACTTTGCAGCAAAAGCCCCAAAGCAACGCAAAGATTTTCAAAATACAGTATAGGAAAAAATAATAAAAGAGAAGCGCAATTCTACCAACAATCATAAAAGCCATTAATTCAGGGGTGCAGAAATTAATCCAGATTTAAGGTAAGATTAACAGGTGAGTTTTTATCTTCAGGATAAAAACAGGAGAATTCCAAAGTTTTGGTCCAATAACCAAGAAGGCTTTGTTGCATTACACCAGGGCCTCCAAGATTTTTGGCAGGAGGGCCACCTTATCTCACTGACACTGTGTCAGGGGTCAGAAAACTAATTTACATTGCAAATTTGAATATATTTACATAAATTTATATATAAGAATGTGTTGGAGCGGATTACAAGGCTTACCCAAGGACCAGATAGAGGGGGCTTGCTGAGGGCCACATCTGGCCCCGGGTTGGGGCTTAGAGACCCTTGCATGACACCAACAATCACAGAATAGAAGCAGGACGTGGGCTTTGTGTCTTCTCGTAGCATTTGTAATAACTGGGCAAAAGGCACTGGACAAGAGGAAAGAAATAACTGGGCAAGAGGCACTCTTTCAAGTGGGTGTTTCTCTTTCATTTAGCAGGGGAAGAGTAACTAGCTCTCCCCACCCCAGCAATGTCTGTTAAAGTGGCTTCTGCTGGTATTCTTTTACATTTTAGATTGTGAATCCTTTTGGGATATGGACCTATTAGCCATTAATTTTTTTCATTTTCTTTGTAAACTGCTTTGTGAACTCTTTAGTTGAAAAGCTGTACTGTATATAAATACTGTAGCGAGAGAGAGAGAGAGAGAGAGAGAGAGAGAGAGAGAGATCTGACTTAATAACTCATTCCTCTTCTCCATTCCTCTCCACTTTACCCATTAGTTTATGCTCTCTTCTACGAAAAGCCTTTGGGTCAATGATGTACTGCTGCAACGCACACTCTGGCACACTCTGACAGTACGAAGTTTAACACCTGATAGAGGCAGGAGAATGTAGTGGTTCTGGTGTTGGACTTAACCCTAGAAGACCCAGTTGGGAATAAATGTTGCTGGCAGAGAGACCTGCAGAGCTAACGTAAGTGCTGTACAGCCTGGGTGTGTGGGGAGGGAGGGCATGGGACACGTGCTCCTGGATGTAGGAAGGATGATATGGAGGTGGGTGGGAAAGGCCTAGGATCCAGAGTGACCATATACTGGCACCCAAAAAGTAGGACAGGATCCCTGATTTTCCAGGCCCACTTAAAATCCGGACTTAAAAATTTTTTTGGGGGGGAGAACTCTGTCCTCTTTTTTGGGTGCCAGCATATGGTCAACCTTTATTCAGAAGTAAGTCCATTGATTCAATGGGTTTACTTCTGAGTAGACATAGAGGATATGGGGCTTACTTGGGCTGCTGCTGCCTGCTGGGGAGGAGGTGGTGATTGGAGGCTGTAGGTGGAGGTCGTTGGTGAAGGCCGGTAGGGGGCATTTGGGGACACTTAACTGGCAGCTGCAGCATGGTGCGGCTAAGTGTTGCTGGCTGTGGCAGCCATTTTAATCTGAATGTGCAATGCTTCCTATTCCTATTCCAGCCGTGGTCTGGCAAGGTCATCAGGAGGCAGCTTTCTATGTTCATAAAAAAGCACATTGTAAAAATGTGCAACATAGGTACTTTAGAAAGGTTATAGGCTCTATATTTGAAACCACAGTCAAAGTTTTGAACTATCTGATGTTTTCAAGACACATTATGGCAAGTATCTGTTTTGTCCTAACTGAAGGAAAGTTACATTCTGAAATATAGTGGTGCCTTGGTTCAGTAGCATAATCCGTTCCAGATGCATTCTTGTAATCCAAAATGCTTGTAATCCAAAGCAGATTTCCCCATAGGAAATAATGGAAATTCAAACAATTGGTTCCACCATTCAAAAATATTGTGAGTTTCCACCACCACCACTTCCAGTGGGTCTTGATTTACATTTGAGCTCCTCTGGGCTGCAGCCCTCAGCAGGTTACCCTAGCTCTCAGCCAACAGAGACCTTGCAAATGTTGCCTCAAAGGGGCTAGAGGAAGAGGCTTGCTTCACCCAGTTCCTCCTCTCTGCCAGAAGATGCATAGGTCCAGGCCTGCCTGGTTCACATCACCACCATGCTCTCTTTTCATTCCTGGCAGCTGTGCTCTATATAGCTCACACCCACCTCCACAGGCTTTCCTCAAGAACTCCTCCCAGTTTGGGCCACAAACCCTTGTTTCCCTTCTCTGACTTCTGCTACATCAGGAAGTTTCCTTCCCCCTCCAGCATCTTCCCTGGAGAGCCAGAGGACACCTCTGAAGCATCACCAGAGGAGGTAACCTCTGTGGAATACTGCTCCTGTGAGGGTTGGGAGTTGTGTAGGAACCATACCTTCCAGCAGTTGAGGTCTTGGGAAGACCCCATACCCTGACAAATATAGTGGTACCTTGAGTAGAGAGCATCTTGAATAAAGAGCATTTTGTGTAAAGAACAAAATTTTCTCAGCAATTTTGACTTGTGTAAAGAACACTGTCTTGAGTAAAGAGCACTTCTGAGGAAGTTTGGAACAGGCTTCCACAACAAGGAAACCCACGGGGGGATGAGGGGACTAGTTTGAGCTACAGTGGGGCCCTGGGCAAAGTTTAGAATAGGCTTCCATGGCCAGGGAACTCATGGGAGGTCCAGGGGAAGCAACCTGAGCCAGATTTGTTTGTGGGATCTGAGTGTGGCAGTGTGGAAGGTGTGCCATATCAGTGTTCTAGTGCTGCTTCCCATCAGCACCTTGGGAGTGTTAGTTGCACAAAAAGACAAAGATTCCATTGAGCCAATGGACAGCAGTGATTCCATTAGAGATTGTGAAAGAGCACAATCCTAACCATGTCTACTCAGATGTAAGCCCCATTGTGTCCAATGGGTCTTACTCCCAGGAAAGTATCTTTAGGATTGCAGCCAAAGTCATCTCCCTCTGTGTAACCCTCACACCAGCTATGAAGGTTTTCAAAGGTACAGTACAGTTCAGTACTGAACTGTATTTTCTTTATTGCAGTGTTGTGTGTTACTGTATATTACAGTGTTTTGTACTGTATTATATTGCAGTGTTTTGTAATCATTTTTATAAACAGTTAATATATTAATATGAATATTTTTTGGGTTGTGGAACCAATCATCTGAGTTTCCATTATTTCCTATGGGAAAATCTGCTTCACGTAAAGAGTGTTTCACATAACAAGCATGCCTCTGGAACAAATTAAACTTGTTACATGAGGCGCCACTGTTTATATTTTCCGGAGAGTTGGTCCCACTGCAAGCAATAGAACTTCTAAGTAGACATACCGACATACATAGAATTGCAGAGAAAGGCTATTAAAGTTAGTGGAAATTTTTTCACACTATTAATTCTAGAACATGTTCGTGTTCATTTACTTTGTATTTTGACTCTATCCTACCCAATCCCAGGGGAATAGAGAATGTGGGTGCAGTCCAGAGTAACTACGGGGAGTCCTTGCTCCGGTGTAAGAACAATTTGCTCTGGATTGCAATATGAATTTCCCATAGGTTTTCACTAGGTGGTACAGTAACTACGGGTACACGTAATGTCTCTTACGTGCTTCCATAGTTACTCTGGATTGTAAGGTGTGTCAAACTGACTCAAAACTACTTGTAAAAGAATCAGAAAAGAAGAATCCATCACACAAGCTGGACTACTAGGTAACCAGGTCTGACTAGTGAAATGCTTCTCTGCTGAGCCTAAGAGCGCAATCCTATTCAGCATATGAATGGTGGCTCCAAACACCTAAGCATTGGATTAGAGTAGGCAGAACATCCTCTTGGGGAAATAGACCATTTCCTTACCCCAAGTAAAAGCCTGCTAAATAGGGCTTCTTGAGTCTGCACCAGCTATGTTGCTTCTGAGCCTAACTCACTGAACAGGATCCAGTGAAGGGGTTTCCCATTAGTCTCATGCCCAAGCAGCTGGACTACCTGCAATTTGCCCACAGCCCAGTAGCTCTGCTGAGCTGCAGGCAAAGTGTGCAGGTACACCCCACCCACTGGTCTATGGGGAAAAAAATTATCCCACAGAACCAAGCCATGATCCTCAAAAGTCTGAGACTCTGTACTGTTGGTCTGCCCACTTTGTTAATTAAATAAAAATGTACTGTAATATAATACAAAATTCAGGGACTTTGTGCTTGAAAGTTCTCCAAGTTGCAAGACGTTATGTGATCTCTAGATCTAGAAGAGTAAGCCAGATAATCAAACCTCATTCAGCTCCAACTTGTAACTGTTCTGAGAAAGTCTACAGAATCAGCAAATAAAACTAATTCATAGTTCAACCTAAGAGAGGAATCATATAATAAATCCTTTGCTGCTGTAGTTTACCATAGGAATGCCAATTATTTACATCTGAATAGGCTCAGTCTGACCCTTTGTACTCAAACATACAGTTGTAATTTCTCTTTTTGCTTGACCTGTAGTGGAGTAAACTGCTGAAATAACAGCAACAATGCCTTTTCCAGTTGTGAGTTCTGGAAAGGACAAGGCCCATCTGCTTTCTATTTTGTTTGGAATTAGCAAAAATCTATTCTACATGCCAGAGCCTTCTGGACAGTTCTTCCCCTTCCCACCCATCAACCACCTCTTTGACTTACTGCTGCACAGCTCTTTCTTCTCAGAAAAAGCAATGCAATCTGTCAGGAGCTGCCAGATGCCCCCCACCCCGTTCTTATGGGATAAACTTTGCTTATGTTAGACATTTAAAGATGGAACAGCCCAACTTCACAGTTACAAGAGGTCCTGTTCAGTATAGAACATCCTGCTGCAAAGAATTACAAGCACGGCAGGGTATCCTGTTTTAATATGGAAACTTATATACCAGACCTTAATTTGAGCCTGGTCATAGACCAAAAATCCATTTTCTATCAAAGGGCTCCACCCTGAGACATATGAATGAAAAGATGTATTTTAGAGCAGTGGTTCTCCAGCTTTTTAGTTCCAGGACCCACTTTTTAAAATGACATTCTATACATACCACCTATATTGACAGACTTTTAAAAAAGACAGAAGTAATAACAAGGAAAAAAACCCTTGTTATGACAGAAGTAATAACAAGGAAAAAAACCCTCAAACATTCATCTAACTATGACGTCAATCCTAAAGACACTTTCCCAGGAGTAAGACCCATTGAACACAATGGAGCTTACCTTTGAATAGACATGGTTAGAATTGTGCTCTACATTTACATAAGCTTGGAAACTGCAGGAGAAGGATCTTTATCACCTACAGTATTTTAATAGTCTCAGGGCTTGAGACAGCAATCCATCAGTGGAACCCAACACACAATTTGGGAATTACTGACTTAGAGCACAATCCTAACCATGTCTACTCAAAAGTAAGCCCCATTTTGTTCAATGGGTCTTACTCCCAGGAAAGTGACTTTAGGATTGCAGCCTTAGGCTACAATCCAGAGTAACTAGGGGACCTTTTACCAACGTAGTTACGGTGCCACTTATTGGAAATGCATAGAGCAATCCAGAGTAAGTGCCTCTTACATCTTCCTGTGGTTACTCTGGATTATAGGGTTCAAGAAACAAGAGTGCCTCTGAACATGGGCAGAAAGCACATGCTGTCAAACCAAGAGGAAAATACAGCCAGAGTCTTTCCCCTTCCCACACAGAAAGTTCTCAAAGGGCATAAATTCCCAAGAGGCTTGAGGGAAGCACTCCTCGCTTCTAGGAATTATGTAGCCACCCCACAAGGACTTTCCTCTGTACAGGATTTGGCCCCAGTGGTGGGCAACAGTAAACCATCCCCCTTCTTCATTCACAAGAGCGGTGACTCGCTTCTCCTGACTGGGTGAGATGGGTTCCATAGGATTCCCTAATGGTTCTCCAAGCATTTCAGTCCAGAACCCCCTTCTGAGAATGACATTCTGTCCGGGGACCCCCCTAAAAGTGATGTCATGACCTGAAGTATCATTAAACAGGAAGTGACATCATTGTGGTGCCAAAGCTTTTCATGGCTACTCAAAAGTAAGCACCATTGTTTTCAATGGGACTTACTCCCAGGAAACTACATTTCAAGATGGCCATGTCCAAGGCTAGCTTCCAAGATGGTGATTCCAGTTTTATTCCCCCTGGAATAAAGTCGCAACCCTTACTTTGAAAACCACTACCCTGATAGATATCCTAATCATTGCCCCTTTTCCTGAAGAAACGCCCCTCCTTATACACCCTCTTATGTGGACGTGGCCCAAGGAGGGGGCTGAAAAGAGGCAATTTGCAAGGGGAGTAGGATGACCAGACGTCCTTTTTTTACGGGACATTTTTTTTAGCCTGTGTCTTGGAGAAGAACTGAAATTTCCTCCTTTTCCATATGAGCATTCCCTGCAGGTAGTGCACAGCCTATTTGCAATTAATGAACTACCGTATAAGCCAATGATTTTCAACCTTTTTTATCTCAGGGCACACTAACAAGGCATTGAAATGGTCAAGGCACACCATCAATTGTTTTTACCATTGACAAGGCACACCAGGCAGTTCAAATCTCCCAATTTTCCTATTAATTGATGACTCTCCCCAAAATCCCATGACACACCTGAGGACTCTCTACACTACACTGGTTGAAAATCACTGGTGTAGGCACTATAGTTTTAAATTTAATAGTAATATAGCATTTCAATTAACCACAAGAAATCAACATACAAGGATTTTTAGTTTTTCTCTAACCACCTTGGGTGCCCTTCAGGAAGAAAGGTAAAGTACTAGTAGCAGCAATGATGCTATTGCTGATAACAATAGTAATCTTTTGCCATGTTCCATATTTTGGGGTGTCTTGTCATCTTTTGTGGTTATAACATCTGGTCACCCAGATGGGGAAGTTTAGACTACAACTCCATTCACTTAGCTGGGAGTAAGCCTGACTGATCAGAGTGGGGCCAAACAACAGAAGAGGACAAGACCCCCCAAAAAATGTAGGGCACCCAAGAAAAATGTAGGACGTGACTAAATAAAAGCTAAAAACACTCATGTACTGTATATTGCTTTCACGTGGTTAAACACTATTATCAAATGCAAAATGATTGTGTAATTTATTACACAATTTATTAATTCCAAGAAGAAGGGAAATGAAGATTTTTTCCCCCAAGACACAAGACTAAAAGAAGACGACAAGTCCTGGAAAAAGAGGACATTTGGTAACCCTGAGTGGGACTTACTTCTGGGTAGACCTGTCTGGGATTGGGTTCTTAGGTGGCCGTAAGGGGTAATGGAGAAAAGTTCTAGTTGCTTCCAGTTTCCTTCCAGTTGCTGCAGAAACAAGGGGGTAATTGCCCTCTTGCTCACCTGTGGGTATTCCCATCCTGGGGTGATCATATGTCACAACCACAAATGAGGACAAGTCCCCCCCAAAAATGTAGGACATCCAGGACATAATGTAGGACATGCCAAAATAAAAGCTAGAAACACTCACATACATTGTTTTCATGTAGTGAATTAAAACATTACATTACTTATTAATGAATTTAAAAGTATTAAACATTATTAATTAATAAGAAGACTGTGCTGCATGTTCAGAAGGAAAAGGAGGACAATGAAGATTTTTTCCAGGACACAAGGCTAAAAAAGAGGACACGTCCTGGAAAAGAAGGATATACAACCACCTTGATTTAAAACTACTGCATTTAAATTATTATTTATTAATATTATTATTATTTACGAATGTGTTACATCTAACTAATGAATTGCAAGAGGGTCACACGCTTCCTGCTCACAAGGAAAAAGAGGACAATGAAGATTTTTCCCGGGCACAGGTCAGAAAGGAGGACGTGTCCGGGAAAGCCCAGCTGGTGAGCTGCCCTCCCCCTGCCCTACTCACATAGAGGGAGCGGACCCTGGAGCCGTAGAAGCGCAGCGGGGTGCTGAGCTCCAGAGGCGGGGAGGCGGTGTCGTCTCCGGGCTCCAGCAGCGCGTCTCCTCTGTCGGGGCCGAAGGGGAAGAGCAGCCCCCTGGAAGGAGAGCAGCCCCCGGGCTCAGCCAGCCCCAGTCCCAGCAGCAGCACCCACAGCCCCCAGGCGCCCAGGCTGCCCATGCTTCTTCTCCCTGCGCCTTCCTTGCGCGGCTCCAGGGCGAGGCTGAGCGGAGACCCTCCGAGGCTCCGGGGGAGAGGAGGGGAGGCGCCTCCCGACCAATCCAGGGACAGCTGCGCTGCGGCCGCCTATCGCTGCCTCCCCAGCCCCAGCCCCGACCCTCAGCCTCAGCCTCAGCCCTCCACTGGACTGCCCTGACTGAGGGAGCTCCGCCGCCCCTCGCTCGCTTCCCGCCCTTTCCAGGCACCCCCAGCACTGCCTGCCCTCACAGGGACCCCAAACACACCTCAGCCTTCACAACACCCCTCTGGGGTGGGCTCTGGCCAGGCTGCACACACCTCATGAGGAAAAAAGGAGGACCAGGCAGACCCAAAATGTAGGACACACAACAAAAGTGGAGGACATGACCAAGTAAAAGTATATGTGTGTATATATATATATATATATATATATACACACACACACACACACATACAGACCCTCTTTACTTAAATCTAACACACATTTTCCAGCCAAATTTAAAGCATATTCCTAACCATGTCTACTCAGAAGTAAGCCCCATTGAGTTCAATAGGACTCTAGTGACGCCCCTGCCTGTGCTCACCTGGGGGTGTCACAAAAGTACAGTAAGCCACTTCTGTCCCACTCCTGGGAGGGTTACAGTGCAATCCTATTCATGTCTACTCAGAAGTAGGTTCAACTGAGTTCAGTGGGGCTTACTCCTAGGAAAGTGCTCTTAGGATTGCAGTCTTAGGCCAGTACACAGGCATACACCAACCTCCCCACAATACCACAGGAAAATACTCCAAGTGAGTTAGACCAGTCTGAATTTGTTAGGATTGCACCCATAATTTATGAAATACAAGAAACCTAAATTTTGCCTGCTCACATGGAAAAGGAGGACAGTGAAGATTTTTTTTTAGACACAAGGCTAAAAGACAGGACAAGTCCTGAACAAAGAGGACATATGGTAATCCTGAGTTAGCTAAATTGACTATAATGAGTCTTACTTCTAAGTGGAAATGCAGAAGAGATTGGGCTTTATGCCACTTAAGAGTACAGAAATTTGCTAGATAACTACAGCCAAATGTACTTATGAGTCTCAAAAGTAGGGTTTCTCAATCAGTGGTAATGTAGTATGGGTACCAAATGTATGTACCTGAGGTGGTATCTGGTGCTACTCATGGATCTGCTGGACACCAGCCACCCTGCAGTAGGATCAGGAATGTGACACATCAAGCACTGGTTGGAGGCTTCACTCTGTGGGTAGTCTAAAGCAGTGGTCCTCCATCTTTTTGACCCCAGGGTCCTTTTCTGTGGTAAAGAAATTTTCCAGGGACCAGCCCGGAGCTGAGGGGAGAGTTCTGCCTCTGGCAACCTGGAGGGAGGGCTAAGGGCTTTCCTACCTAGAGCACAGGACAGATGCCTCCAGCTGTAAGTCCCATTATAATAAATATATTGCTAGAATACTGTGGATAGGATTGCAGGTGAGAAATCAATGTATGCCCCTGATGATCTGCAGGAGTGCCACTGGAGTTTAGGGAAGGACATTGAGGATGTTAGTCTCCCTGCCAGCACTGTAGTGTGCCTTGTCAATCTCAGTGTGTCATAAGATGAAAAAGGCTGAAAACAGCTGATCTAACCTCTATCTGGCTCAGGTAATGTGGCTCAAGTAACATGGCTTCTGTGTAGTGGCACCATAACTATGGAATTCCCTTCCAGGGGAATTAAGAACTATTTATTCCTACCTTTTCAGCAAGGACTCAAAACAACTGTTTCATCTGGCATCAGTTGATTGGTGGCTGTTTGCCTTCTACACCTCTGTAATAGTGCTGTGGCCTTCTCTGGCTAATTTGTCCCTCATCTCCAACAATCTGGGTGGGTTTTTTTTCTTTTAATGCTTTCTTTTTTGTTTTGATAATTAATTTGATAAAACAATATTTTAGTGGATTATTATGATCCATTTTCTTCTTACAACATTTCCATTGTTCTTTTCTTATAACATTATAACATTATAACATCTTTATACATTATAACATCTTATAACATTCATTGTTGTTTTCTTATAACATTTCCAGTGATTCTTTTCTTCTTTTCTCTCTTTTTCTCCCTTGTTTTTGAGACCTTGTTTTGTACAATGAGACTGCATTGTACATTTACTATGGAGCTCCATAAACCACTTGGGCATTTGCTTCAGCGTGGGAAAGTCAGGATATAAATTTCACAAACAGATAAAATAAAAAATAAGTATTCCCACATTGTGGTAGCGAATTCCATAGAAGTTAAGTATGTGTTGTGTGAAGCACTTATATCTTGTGTAGCTTCTGGACTTAATATAAGTCCACTTCTTTTCGTGCTTACAGTTGTCTTGCAAGAATTCAGCAAGAACTGCTCATGTTCCAAGATGAGGGAGAATTTAACTGTACGCCTTGCAGACACCAAATATTACATGCTGCACCAAAATTAGAGGCAAGTAAGTAAAGATCCCTCAAATCAAAGAAGCAGCGAATTTATACTGTACACTTTATTTTTGCATTGTTTCTGCTGGAATTTGGCTTTTCAGTTAAGAGCTTAACCTTAGGTCAGTACATAGGGCTGGATGCCAACATTATTCATTTACTGCATTTGTTGCATTTATGTCCTGCCATTTCTGAGAGAATCTCAGGGCAGTATGCAAGATTCTCTCCCACTTCCCTTTTTATCTAAGATTCACAGTACATATTTGACTTATATGGCAAGTCCAAGAGAATGGAAAGCTCTGGAAAGACTTTTAATGATAAGATTACAGGGCAGTGTTGCTGGAAATGACTTGGAGACTATAGTACGACAGATAGAGGTATGAATAATTGACCAAAAAAAAGGGATGTTCCTTCCTGATTCTAGTACAAAGGAATGACAGCCTGGGAGCACTAAGAATTACAGTACAGTGGTACCTTGCTTAACAAGTGCCTCACTTAACAAGCGTTTCACATAACAAAGCAAAAATTTCCAAGAAATCTTGCTTCACTTAACAAGTTCCGCTTCACTTAACAAACAAGCGCGCTATGGGCACACATGCTATGCAGCCCTAACACTCTGTATGGAGGCTCTTTAAAAGCGCTGCCGGCCAGCGCTGCTGCCTCTAATTGCCCCCAAATAGGGGTAGTTGCCTGGAGGTGCCAGAGGCAGCTGCCCCCAAGTGCCCCCACTGACCACCTTGAACCTCCAGCAGCAGCCCAGGTAAGCCTCCCAGGAAAGTGTCTAACAGCCCAATCCAGAGCAACTAATCTGTCCACATAAGAGCCCTTAGGTTGCCCTATCCAACACTAGGTTGGAGCAACTGCAAGATGCTCCAGCCCAGTTACTCTGAAGGAGGCTTAGGGCAGAGCAAGGCAAGATAGGGTGCCCTAAGAGAGGTGGACCTGCTCTGCCCTAACTGGGGCAGCCTAAGCAGCTCAGGAGAGGCAAGTTGAGGGCATGTTTAGCATTGCCTAGGGCAGAGCAGTTACTCTGTATCCAAAGCCTGTTTCCAAGGCAGAAATGCCCTCTTCCAGCCCTCAGAGTTATACCACCTCAGGACCAGGTATAGTAATGAATAGACCCATAGGGGTCCATGATAAGGCCTGAGTAAGAATGGCAGTGCTGACCAAAAATCTGAGTTCTTGGCCAGCCTAGCTGCAACCACTTCCTCTCAACCTCAGGATATGGAACAAACTACAGCTGCCCACAAACCTCAGGATACAGCAGGCCACTCCAAGAAGCCCCTTGTATTCACTGTAGAATGTACTGGCATCTCATCAGGGACTCCTTATAAGGCAGGCACCCAGTGGCGTCACCAGACTGGTGCGGCTGGTGTGGGCTGCATTGGGGATGCGCTCCGTATGGGGTGATGTGCCGGAGGAGTTTGACTGTCCTTTGGCAGGCCCCGGGCGTCAGCACACCCATTCAGGCCTGCTCCAAGGCGGAGAATCAGCCAGAAGCTGAGGAGCTGGCCTGAACGGCCATCTGAGATGCACTGCGCAGAAACACACTGAGCATGCCGAACAGCTTCAGAGGAGACTTCCTTAGAGCAGAGAAAGTCCACGCCTCGGCACAGCCATTCGGCCTCACTCAGGAGGCGGAGCGGCAGCCGAATGGCTTCAGAAAGAGTACTGCACAGGCACCAACTCTGACGCCTGCACAGTCTCCCCCGAAGCCAAAAGGCTTCAGAAAAGTACTGCACAGGTGTCAGAGATGGTGCCTGCGCAGTACTCTTTCTGAAGCCAGTTGGCTTCAGAAACAACTGCGCAGGCGCAAACTTTGGTTACTGTGCAGTCCAGGTGGGGGGGGGGGGCGCATCCCAGGGATGACGCACAGACTTCCGCACCAGGTGATGTGCAGAGTCATGTCACCACTGTAGGCACCACAGCTGTTCCTTGTTCAGTGTGATCTGAGGGGTGTCTCCTCAGGAGCAAGTCTTCCCCTTGTGTCAATTACTTAGCATGCTCTGGAGCAGTTAGGGCAGCCCAGTCTTCCTGACTCTCTGGATTCAGCATAACTTTCTGCTCTGGATACAGAATAGTTAGGAGAGTGCAGTTAGGTCAGAGCAGGCTGAATTTGCTCTGGATTGCAGCCTTTGATTGCAGTCTCCTAACCATGTCTACTCAGAAGTAAGCCCCATTGTGTTAAATGGGGCTTACTGCCAGGAGAGTGTCTTTGATTGCAGCCTGTTCACCATGTCTACCCAGAAGTAAGTCCTATTGTGTTAAATGGGGCTTATTCCCAGGAAAGTGTCTTTAGGATTGCAGGCTAAGTAGACTTCATAGGATCATGCACATTGAATGCATGTTTTGAATTCAATTGCAGTGTTTTGTCATCATATTTACATTCAGTTAATATTTTTATATGAATATTTTGGGGTTGTGAAACCAATTGTCTGAGTTTCCATTATTTCCTATGGAAAAATCTGTTTCACTTAAAGAGCATTTCACTTAAAGAGCATGCCTCTGGAATGAATTAAGCTCTTTATGTGAGACACCACTGTACGATTCTGAACAAGCTTTAGAAGGTATGCCCATTGTGACCTTTATTTAAAAAGTCAAACTGAGTCAAATGAATACCTCAATAATTTTACATAAGCCTACTGTTCAGAAGCAGTTGGAGACTTCAGTTGGTGGAAAAGGATGCCATTATATTATTGGATTGCAATGGTAGATTGGATGGAACATATTACTCCAATCTTGTATGATATCCACTGGTTGCCTGTTAGTTCCTCTGCTAATTTCATAGGGCAAGTTCTTAAATCCTAAACTACTTGAGACATCCAAGAATATCCAAGTCAAACTTACATCTTAAGCAGAACCAAATTCCACCCCCATTGCTGGCATGTCTTGCACACCCCTTTGTCATCATCAGTGTTCACCTCTTCCACTGCTGCTGCTTCCTGTAAACTGGCTAGGAACTGGCTGGGAAAGACATACAGAAACTCTTTCTCCCAGTATCCTTTCAATCCAGCAAATTTCACTGACTCAGGTCTGAGTAGCCCCATTTAGCAAGCTGGGGCTCAAAACAGGGTAAAGAAGAACTTTGATCTAGGAGTTTAGATGCAAACATGTATTAAGGGTTAAATCTTATTTATTTACTTTTGCATTCTGCTTTGGCCCCACTTTGCTGCTTATCAGATATTCCCAGCGGACAGAAGTCTGTGTGCCAAATACTCTTAATTCAATAAGATGACGTCCGTCCATCCCCCTTCCCTCCTGTACCACTTCACCTCTGTACAGTTTGATGTAATAAGCTGATGTGAACAAACCACACTGCTTCTGGGATATCCTGTCTCTAAATTGCCCCCAGGATTTTTAGCAGACTCTTTAAAACAACATTTTTCCAACCTTTTTTATTTCACAGCTAACTGATACAGCACTAAAACTATCAAGGCACGGCATAATTTTGGACAGTTGACAACTCATGGCACTGCTGTCTGGGGGCTCATATCCTTCAATGGCCCTACTCTCCAAACGGCACACCAACGGACCATTTGTGACACATCAATGTGCCGCACCTGACTAGTTGAAAACTGCTGCTTTAAAGTGAAACTAACATGTTTTGAAGGTATTTGCCAGATTAAAAAGGAACAATAGGTTCAAGGAGAATCACAATATTGTATTATTTAGGGTGCCACTTAAGCTAGATCCTAACTGCCTTCCTGGGAGCTAGGATCTTTGCCGCTTAAAAAGATGTACTAACCCGTTAGGGCTGCTACCATGCTACCTGGGGGGGCGGGAAAAGGAAACGGATTTTCCTTGACCCTTGTTGCACCATTGCCAGCCAGAACACTACACTAGATACAGGGCAGGCCAGTTGGCCTGCTTATTCCAGCACAGAACAGGATTGGGCTACCCATTATTTAATGGTATTGAATGTACTGAATAATTATCAGGTACATTTGCAGCCCCTTTCAAGTTGGCTCTGCCAGTCAATGTTGAACCTTCATTATGAGGACAATCCAGAGCAACTAATCTGTCCACATAAGAGCCCTTAGGTTGCCCTATCTAACACTAGGTTGGAGCAACTGCAAGATGCTCCAGCCCAGTTACTCTGAAGGAGGCTTAGGGCAGAGCAAGGCAAGATAGGGTGGCCTAAGAGAGGTGGACCTGCTCTGCCCTAACTGGGGCAGCCTAAGCAGCTCAGGAGAGGCAAGTTGAGGGCATGTTTAGCATTGCCTAGGGCAGAGCAGTTACTCTGAATCCAGAGCCTGTTTCCAAGGCAGAAATGCCCTCTTCCAGCCCTCAGAGTTATACCACCTCAGGAGCAGGTATAGTAATGACTAGACCCATAGGGGTCCATGATAAGGCCCAAGTAAGAATGGCAGTGTTGACCAAAAATCTGAGTTCTTGGCCAGCCTAGCTGCAAGCCCTGCCTCTCAACCTCAGGATATGGAACAAACTACGGCTGCCCACAAACCTCAGGATACAGGAGGCCACTCCAAGAAGCCCCTTGTAGTCACTGTAGAATGTACTGGCATCTCATCAGGGACTCCTTATAAGGCAGGCACCCAGTGGCGTCACCAGACTGGTGCGGCTGGTGTGGGCTGCATTGGGGATGCACTCCGTATGGGGTGATGTGCCGGAGGAGTTTGACTGTCCTTTGGCAGGCCCCGGGCGTCAGCACCCCCATTCAGGCCTGCTCCAAGGCGGAGCAGCAGCCAGAAGCTGCCACTTGTCTGAGGAGCTGGCCTGAACGGCCATCTGAGGTGCACTGCGCAGAAACACACTGAGCATGCCGAACAGCTTCAGAGGAGACTTCCTTAGAGCAGAGAAAGTCCGCGCCTCTGCACAGCCATTCGGCCTCACTCAGGAGGTGGAGCGGCAGCCGAATGGCTTCGGAAAGAGTACTGCACAGGCACCAACTCTGACGCCTGCACAGTCTCCCCCAAAGCCAAAAGGCTTCAGAAAAGTACTGCGCAGGTGTCAGAGATGGTGCCTGCGCAGTACTCTTTCTGAAGCCAGTTGGCTTCAGAAACAACTGCACAGGCGCCAACTTTGGTGACTGCGCATCCCAGGGATGACGCACAGACTTCCGCACCAGGTGATGTGCAGAGTCATGTCACCACTGTAGGCACCACAGCTGTTCCTTGTTCAGTGTGATCTGAGGGGTGTCTCCTCAGGAGCAAGTCTTCCCCTTGTGTCAATTACTTAGCATGCTCTGGAGCAGTTGGGCAGCCCAGGCTTCCTGACTCTCTGGATTCAGCATAATTTTCTGCTCTGGATACAGAATAGTTAGGAGAGTGCAGTTAGGTCAGAGCAGGCTGAATTTGCTCTGGATTGTGTCCTATTTGTGTTATTCTCAGGAAAGAAATGCATTCATTTCAGAGTTTAGTGAAAAAAAATATGCAAGATATGCTACAAAAATGGATTTTGTTACAAAGAAACTGGCCTGACTTGGATTTACTCAAATGAAATGCTGTTACTTTGCCAAGTGGACAGAGCTCCTGCAGAACTGGGCACTTTTTGAATGGGGAATTGTGCTCACTTGCACAGATCCTGCTGCTTACTACACGCAGCAGCAGCAGCAATAGCAACATTCCAATCCTTCTGATGAATTCAGTGGCTGCAGGCCAAGGTCATACTCCAAAGCAGGAGACAGCATGGATGCCAAAACATCAGGAGATTGAGAGATTCACATCTGCCATAAGGCAGAGGGGCCATAGCTTGGAGATGGAGAGTCTCACTTCAATCTCCATGTGGAGCTGGGAAAGACCACAGTTTTGAGCAGACACTGATAGACATCTTCCTAACATACTAGAGACCCATAGTCTGTTCCTGCCTCCAGTAATGATCTTGTATCAGTGACCATGGCCAGTCAGAAACCCTATATGGCCATTTCATTGTTGCCGCCATGTTTGTTTATTTTACAGACAATGGCCATTTAAAGCCATTTCCATCCAGTATTGCGTATAAACAACAGCATCCAAATGTGGGCCATGCAGAAATTGATTAGTTGAACTTCTACATGTGTACATGAAACATGGAAACTATAATTGGTGTGCTGCTAGAGGAGATATAATCTGGGACAGCCAATTGGCAAAATGAATACTGCTACATTTTCCATTGATTAGAGAAAGTGAATAATCTCTTTAACCTGACAAAGCAATTAAAATTAATTTTTCCAGCAATAAATGTTTGACATTTTTATTCAACTGAGCAGGCCTCTGTCAGTCTTGGAAGACTATGGTATCGTGCTCAGCGCTGCATACTCTGCATGCGAAGCACAAAAGCCTAGGTTAGATTGTTATGGAGGATAGGCTGTTACCCAAGCAGCAAATCCCCCCTCTCCACACCACTGAATTAGTCCAATGGAAAGGCAGAGCCGATACGATTGGATCCAGCTGGTGTCGCAGAGCTGGTCTAAGGACTGGAGCTCACCCTGTCTTGTGGGGCTGACCCGGGTCTCGAACCCTGGTCTGCTGGTTAACAGGCACAGTGTCTTAACCGCTTGCGCCACCCACAGTCCTGGGGTTAGTTTCAACTGAGAACATGAAAATAATTTGCAGAAAATACAGGAAAGTTTTATTCATAATAGATGAAGGCTGCAATCCTAATCACACTGTCTGCGAGTACGTACTATTGAACACAATGGGACTTACTTCAGAGTAGACTTGTTTAAGATTGCACTGTATAGGAATTTATTACAAAGATTACAAAGACATACAGGGTGCAATCCAGAGTAACTATGGGAAGTTCTTGCTCCGGTGTAAGAACAGTTTGTTCTGGATTGCAAAATGAATTTCCCATAGGTTTTCACTAGGTGGTGCAGTAACTATGGGTACACATAATGTCTCTTACGTGCACCTGTAGTTACTCTGGATTGTAGGGTCAGTCTCTATGGGGAATTCCTCATACCCTACTACCATGTGTCAGTTTACAAATTATGGAGACATCTACTGGTCTTGGCTATTATAGCATTCATACTGACTACATTTTCTTCTGCATTCATATTTTATGTGTGGACTGTCAAGGAACTGAGATGAACCATGAGCAGAATAACTTGGAAAACACTTATAATCATAAATCTGAATATGGCACTTCCCTTTTGTCTGGATGCTCAAAGCTTCAACACAAAGCACAAATGCTTCTAAAACTTTTTGCCATATAGGGAAAAGGAGGACACTGAAGTTGTTTCCCAGGGTGCAAGGCTAAAAAAGATGAAATATTCTGGAAAAAAGAGGACATCTGGACAGCCTGCCTTTATTACAGCACCATGTGTGTGACTCAAACCATGCAAATAACTAATAGAACACTTTCTAGAGATAAGGTGGAAATAAATCTTCAAAGCCTACATCACAATCAGACTTTATTCTGAGGATGTGGACACCAAGGATAAAAGGGAAGGGAGTGCAATCACAGTGTTTCCTAAATAATTTTCCTTAAGCGGAGATGTCATAAACCTTTTAAAGGAACATTTTTATGGAATATGTATAATAGCTCTTTTGGTAACTGGGTCCAAATAAGATCTAAGCTGATAATAACCAAAAAGGCAACATTAAAAGATAAAAAAATACAGGGCCAGTCAGGGCCAGCCAATTCATGAAGCCAACTGGAATGGTGGCTTTAAGTTACCGATTTGTGGCTAGTGACCATCTCTGTGATGCTATAGGCCTCCCAAGCTGTTGTTGCTGCTGCTCTTCTTGCTCCTCCTCCCCCCACTCCCTGGATTAGAAATGGAAGCTGGGTTGAGAGAGAAAATGTGAAATTGGAGGAAAAGGCCAAGCTAGAATTGGAGAATGCAGGGCGTATTAATTGGCATATCACTGGATAAAGAGGGCTGATGCATCAGGCATCAGGAGATCTTATGCCGGATCTGTTTTAGGCTTAAAAACGATGGTTTTTTACCACCATCCAAGAAGTGTATGGTTGGTCAGATCTCTGAGATCAAAACGGTATCTATAATCCTTTAATCCTAATCCTGATTTAAGTAAATTCTTCTGTGAATTCTAATGTTGACATATATGAATTCATCTACATGAATTTTTCTTCCACATTTTCCTCCCTGAGCACTCACAATTTTCCCCCCAAATTTCTGGTTGTTTTGCATTACTGCTATGGCCTAGCTTTTGTTCACCCACTGCATGATCACTTGTGCCCATTCTCTGCTCTAATTTTGTGCAACACTTGAATCCCATGCAGATGTTCAATGATGGTGCAGAGCAGTGGTTCTCAAACATTTCAATCTCCATCTACTTTTTTGGAGGAGTCTTTCTAAAGGAATCTTGTGGAATCCCAAGAGTACAAGCACATGCATGGAGCAGTGCAGTACTGAGCCCGACACTGAATATCATATTAGACTTATTTGTATAAGTTTGCAATTGTACATAAAATTAAGCCTTCCATAGATAATTGCTTGACCCTTATTTAAAATAGAAAATTCTAAGCCTATTCAGGAATTTTCTGCTCCTCATCCAAGTGAAAGGGAAGCAGAAAACAGTGACTTGCATTAGTAGCTTCCACTGGAAGCAGCAGTAGCAGCAGACTTGAGGTGAAATGGACCCTATACTTGCCCCTGCCTCTGAAACCTCAAGATCAGCTGGCCCTTATGTCCAAACAATTGAAGATGCATGATCAGGAAGTCATGCAATAAGGTAATCAGGATTCCTGATCTCATGAAAGAGCCTTACAGAGATACCATACGCACAAATCCCTTGTGCGTAACATTGAACATCAGGACATTTGGGGTATACCCAGTGGGTCCATTGATATGAGGGGGACCAGGCCAGTGGACATGGTCCTGCTTCACTCTTCAAAAATTCAGTGAATTTGTGGGGGATGAATGAGTGAACACAAATTCTGGCACTCCAAAGTTTCCTCCCCGCTTGGCATTTGATAAGCAGATATGCATATGATGTTATGTAATCCCCTGAAATAAATGTTAGCAATTTCTTTTACATAGGATGAGCTGCCTATCAAAAGAGCAATAAAATGATCAATGAAATGACAGTATTTTCATATTTCATACCTGGAATCCAAGAAGATTAAGGCTGCAATCCAGCCTCCACTTAGGCTGGCATATGTCTTGGCATAAGTCGTGAGCTGCCTTGGGGATATTACAAAAGTGCAGTCAGACACTTCTGCCCCACTGCTGGGGGGATTAGGCCAATGCACAGGCATACACCAACCTTCCCACACTATCACAGAAAGATAGGCCAGGTGAGTTAGGTCAGCCTAAATTTTGCCCTAAGTTATCAAAGGTAAAAAAAGATAGATGCTGAGGGCCCTGACACCCTCTCTCCATGTGTTTAGCTTTCTATGTCAGTAGGGCAACTTGATGTATTGAGGTCTGCTAACCTGATCTCTCCCTATAGATCAGGTGTGTCCAGCTTTTTTTGGCAGGAGGGCCGCATCATCTCTCTATCACTGTGTTGGGGGCTGAAAGGAAAATAAGAATTGATTTACACATCAGGTTTATGAATGAATTTAAATCAGTTTATAAACACTACTAAAGTTGAGAACAGAACATGATCAGGAGCTGAGAAGACTGCAATGGGGTTCTGCCCATCTTAATAAAACTGCAGTCTCTGGCCACTCAGCCAGAAAAAAGCCCTGTTGCTTATTTCATGGCATAAACTGGTGCAGATTTTCTGGATGTCCCATTAAACAAACAAAACAGCCTTATGTAAGTGTATATACCTACCTATCAGTGCTGATCAGCCAAGATAATCTTATGTGATGTATGGGTTGTGATTTATACTGATGATTTTTGTTTTGCAAATTGATCCACTGAACTATACTTTTTAATTAATATCATAGTTGTTCATTATTATGTGTGGTGTTTTTTAAGCAAATTTTTGTTTTTCTATGGATCTGTAAGAAACTGCCTGAGAGCTCAATCCTACACTTGTCTAGGATTCAGAAGTAAGTCCCATTGTGTTCAGTGGGCTTTACTTCCAGAAATATACAGGATTGCAGCTTGATTGTATTAAAGTAGACTCCCAAACTTTAGAGTACTTTTATAGATGGACAGTGACATTTACAGATGGACAATTGTGGAAGTTACAGCGAGTAAACAGTTGTTTCTTAAATAGGAAGGTAAATTGGAGGTAGTTCGCCACACAAAGTGTACTGCTTTAGAGGATGGTCAAATTGCCCACTGCATTTTGTCCTAAATTTTCATAGTTTCCAGTGAAGGAGTTCATCTGGAACATCCATGTTTCCTGCAGAGTGAGTCAAGCCTCTCTGAAAGACCCAGACATATACGTGGGGAGGAACATATGAGGCAAGGCACTGATTTGCCCTCTTCCCCCTAAGTGTCCCTCTCAGCAATACACTAATGATGCTTTTCAGCTTTCACCAGCTTTGCTAGTGTTCAGAGTATTTAACAGCAATATTAAGTAGAAGCATCAAGTATAATGTTTTATAAGAAATCAAAACAAAATCTACAGTGGTAGATTGGTTTGCCAGTTTGCTATCATATTTGCATATTCATATTTGTGTATTAAAAAAACCTCTTGGCTGAAAAGTGGACTGTTTAATTTTAAAGGACAAGCAGAGGCGCAAACACAAAGAGCAGCTTTTTGGAGTTGTTCCTTGCCTACTGCTGACGGAGGCAGTCCTAATGAATCATTCTGGATTGTGATCATGTGCTACAAGCCGTCAGTGAGCTGCAAAGAGGAAGTGCAGATTGTTTTCTTTTTTTCTTGGTTCCTCTGCTGTAGGAAGATGAAAGACGAAGGAGGCAGAAGCAGCAACAGGGAGAGCTAACCAGGGGGGCCTGCCAACTTCCACAGTTCAGATGGAGGCCCTCGAATGGGACCTGATGACCAATGACACCTTTCCCCCAACCCTGAGCCCGGCTGTGCCTCCATACGTCAAGCTGAGTCTGACAATTGCCTACACTGTCTTTTATTCTCTTCTGTTTGTGTTCATCTACATCCAGCTCTGGCTGGTCCTCCACTACAGGCACAAGAGGTTTAGTTATCAAACCGTCTTTTTATTTCTGTGCCTACTTTGGGCTTCTCTTAGGACAGTGCTTTTTTCATTTTACTTCAAAGACTTTGTCACTGCAAATTCCCTCAGCCCCTTCATCTTCTGGCTTCTTTATTGCTTCCCAGTATGTCTCCAGTTTTTCACCCTGACACTGATGAACCTTTACTTCACTCAGGTAAGAGAAAGAGCATTTCTGCCCCAGACAGATCTGGGGCTTGTGGATTTGGCTTGATGGAATTGTGGGTTCTGTTTGTTTGTGGCAGGAAATTCCATTTTTTGTCTATCAACATTTTTGAATACTGCTAAAGATCATATCCATACAGGATCTAACATTTCTGGTTCATTGCTTATTGCATGATACTGTTGATATCTTAGTGGAATTCTCATTTCTTGCAAATGTTGATGTTATCTTAAGTACAGAAAGCACCCCCTTCTCTTGAGTCAGACCACTGATCTATTTGGCTTTGTATTGTCTGCACTGATTAGCAAAGACTCTCCAGAGTTTCAGAAAGCATCTCAGGACTGCTTGACCATGCACTTAATTCCTTCAACGGGCAAAGAAAGTATATCTAGTTCCCTTGAACTGCAACCCCTCCCTTAAAAACCACAGATGAAATGATTTTCATCTGTGGTCTTCCAAGGAACATTGTGAAAACCACTTTGCTCAGCACATTCAGCAGGCCAGCTGATTTTACAAACAATGCAAAAACAAGGTTTCACAATTCATTCGTGTCTGTTGATCAGAGAGCCTGAATTTTGGTGACAATTCTATGATCTCACTCACACAGAGCTACAATAAAAAGGTTACTGCAAACTTCCATACATAGCACAACCCTAAGTAGGTCTTAGAAGTCAGCCCCATTGAGATAAATGGGACTTACTCCCAGGTAAGTGTGTATAGGATTACAGCCACAGTCATAAATCATAAAATCAGAGTTGGAAGGGATCCAATGGATCATCTAGTCCAACCCCCCAACAAGGAAATCCTGGTCTTGTGGGGCAGTTATTTGTTTTTTTGATGCAGGAGTTCTTCAGTCAAGCTGAATTTCAAAGTTCTGTTCCATGGGGAAGAAGGTATTGCATGTTGGAAATTTCATTTTTCCTGGCAGTGGGAAAAAATGGTGTAAAAGTATGTGCAGGAAGGAGGCTTGTGTGGTGAGAAAGTTAAGAGTGTTAGCAGTGAGCAGGGAAGTGTGTGGTTCATTCTTACCAAAGCCACAAACTTGCCAGGTGGTCTTGAATCAGCCAGTATTAATATCACAGCCTCCACCCAACCTTCTGGCCTTTTTCACAAGGCTTTTATAACAGAAATATGGAGCTTTGAATACTTGGAAAACACTGTATAAGTTTGAAACACTATTGAGCAATTTGATATTAGGACCTGATCAAGATTTGATAATTTTGACCTAAAACTTAGCCTAAATATTATAAAGCAATCATGTGTGTTTTCTTTAAAATACATCACTGGGAAAGCTTCTGAAATCCCTGGGAGATTTCTGTTCAACTCCCATTCCTATTCAGTTAAGTTGTTTGAAAATGTCTGTGATTTACAATCCAATTCTATGCATGTTAATTGGGAAGGAGGTCACATTAGTACTAAGGAAATGTATGTGGGATTAAATCTTTTGTCCTCAGTTCCCCATTTGTAAAGTTAGATGATGCAGACACCCAAAATTGGATGGATACAGAATGATGGTGGAGGTGGGCCATGAAGAGAATCTAAAGATATTTTCACATGAAAAAAGAGCCCCATTAGATTTCTATCATGTATGGCTAGTATATTATGCTTTGCCATCAAAAAAAGGGACTTGCAGAAGTAGAACACCAAAAAATGCAGTACTGCCAGATTTTTGCTTATCACAGAAAGCCTCAAATCCCAACATGAAGTTTGAAAATATAGGAACAGCCTCTAAAGGATTATAGCACACTCCATAGAATAAGCTACACACTTTCCTACTTTAATTGATACTTCATGCTATAATCAAGAGGTGACAAGTTTAGCTTGTAATTCAGCATAGAGTCAGGAGGACTGCCCTGCTAAAAAGAAATACACCAACATTGACATAGCAGACAAGCAAAGGCAAGTGTGAAAGGGGAGGAGAGGAAATCACTACTTGTTTGGAGGCAACTTTGACCCAGATAAAAAGAAGACGGCAGACTGGTAATGCCTTACCATGCACAGAAGTATGATGCTTCAGTCTGTAGAAAAGTTACTGATTGTTAGCACAAAGATAAGGCTGTGGAAGGGGTCAGGAAAGTGGCTGAGATATTCATTAATGCACTTCTTGAAACATGGGTGGGCAGGAGGAACGTTTCAGAAAGGCCAGCAGAGTAGCATCTAAACTTCTAAAGCATAGTTTGGCAAGTAGCAGGGTAACCAGATATTGGACCATCAAAGAGTACAAGATCCCCCAAATGTAGAAGATCCAAGAAAAATGTAGGACATGACAAAATAAAAGCTAAAAATCTACATCTATATCCATATCGTTCATGTGATTAATTAAATTCTATATGACTTATTATTAAATCTAAGACTATTGCATATAATTTATTAATTACAAGAAGTCAGTGTGCTGGTTGCTCATAAAAGGAGGGCACTGAAGTTTTTTTCCAGGAAACAAGGCTGAAAAAGAGGTCACGTCCTAGAAAAAGAGGACATACGATCACCCTGGGCAACTAGCATTAATCTTAATTTTGATCCATTATCTGAAGGTGTGTGTGCTTCATCCTGTCCAGGGTTGGCCCAAGGCAACTTGCAGTCTGAACCCACTCCCAAATTCTGCTGACCCCCAAACTCTGCCCTCCATGACATGCCCTCTTTTTGTTTCCCTTAAGGTAATTCCAAAATGACAGTGATCCATGACATGAATGATGCGGCTCATGTCAAGCATCAGGAGGAGTAGCAGACTTGTGGCACTACTAAGTGGAGTCCACACTGACTGTCACTGTCTCCTTATAGTCCAGCATCTGCTTCCCAAACCCATCACCTCACTATTTTTTCAGTCCCTTTGAATAAAACAGAAAGCGTGAGACCCATGGGACATTCCCAATATGACCCGTGCTTCCTATTTTGTTGAGAAAGATCTTAAAGGAAAGAGCAAAATAAATGGCTACAGTTTTGTCCCTTTGGTTTTTTTTGTAGGATTTTTATAGAGAGGCAGTACATCGTGGTAGTAGCAACAGTGGCAGGTCATGGACACTGTGCTATTAATAGGGGGCTGCAGCCCATGCTAGAACATTTGGGTACAACACCATTACTGGCAAAAAATTTTAAATTCTTGGTACAGTGGTGCCTTGCTAGACATATGCCCTGTAAGACAATTGCTTTGAAAGATGAACTAAAATTTATATGGAATTCTGCTTTGTAAGATGAAAGTGCTTTGTAAGTTGAATGCCTATTGGCTGGACTCTGGTGGCTGAGGGTCCTGCCTGCAGTACTTCCACTTGGCCAGCAGAGGGACACACAGGCATCAGAGTCCTCCCCAGCAAGCATGGGAAAACCCTGGAGCCCCCCCCCCCCCCAAGGAAGCCTCCCCTGCCTGGACCCACTATAAGTACCCCCCCTTCCTCCACCCACCACCTTCCCTGCCTGGACCCCACCCCACTTTTGCATCCAGGCAGCAGTTTTTGCAAACTTGGAGTCAGGCTGGCATTCTACACACTTTCCTGTGAGTAAGCCTCAGTGGATTCAATGGGCCTTGATTCTGAGTAGACTGCAGAGGATCTTGCCCCTTTTCAATCCAGGCAAAAGCCATTGCTCCTGCTGCTCCTGTTGCAAACTTGCAAAGAATCAGGCTGGTATCCTACACACTTTCCTGTGAGTAAGCCCCAGTGGATACAATGGGACTTGATTCTGAGTAGACAGATCTTGCCCCCTTTGCAGTTAGGCACAAGCCTTTGCTGCTGGTCCTGCTGCAAACTGCTATCTGGTTTGCATAGATAGATCTCAAACACACAGGGAGAGGTTCCTTGTTAAAGATGCTCAAAAAGACACCAGTGACTCTTTTGGTGAAAATTAGTCATCATTGGCCATAAAGGGTTTTCTTTTCTGTTTTACTGCACAGTGTATCACAGTGTTTTATTACAGTAATTGTGTTCTGTATTATATTACAATGTTTTGAATTTGATTACATTGTTTTGTCATCATTTTTACATACAGTTAATATTTTTCTATGAATATTTTTGGGTTGTGGAACCAATCGTCTGAGTTTCCATTATTTCCTGTGGGAAACTGTAAGAAGAATGCTTTGTAAGATAAACATGTTTCCGGAATGAATTAAGTTTGTCTTATAAGGCACCACTGTATTTTTGAATAATGCGATCGTGTTATATATCATAGGGTGTGTATTTTAATTCGGAATGCAACAGAACAAACCACGTTGAAATATCTCTAGTCTTGATCCAAAAATCAATCAATGTTGGCTTTACTTTCACACAAGATCTCAACCAGAGTGGGAACATTTGAAGTCTCAGGTTTACAGATGTCTTAAAACAGTCACCCTTTTACACGTAATCAGACTCATGAGGAATATTTTTAAATACTTTTTTCTGCTTTTCTTTTGAAAAAAAATCCCAAAGGTACTAACAGCAATAAACACAAAATACAAAGTGTCAAAGATCGTCAAACAAATCTATCATCACAAAATTAGAATAATATGACAAAAATATTAATTTGCCACAAGTTAAATTCACTAGTATTAACTACAACATTATAATGTCAAAATTATTTAGCAATCAAATTTGTTACCATAACCAAAGTGAGCAAAAAATCTAATGAATGCAGCAAAGCAAAACAGTGATACCCAGACAGTAATAGCAACAGTAACAAAAATATAACATACTGGACAAAAAAACATACTGAAATGTTCTAGATTTAGGAAGAAATAACTTTGATTTCTGTGAAAATTGCATCAGATTTCCTATTCTTTGTACTGTGGCAATCACATTCTTAAGATACAATTTTCCCGAAACAACTGAGAATATTTACCATGTTAGACTGAGTAACTCAGTCTAACATGGTTAAGATTATGCATGGTTATGCAAGCCAGATTTAAGCTTCTTTAGTGGATGGCAACACTCAGCTTTTCATTTCACCTTGAAGAGCTTTCTGCAGTTGTGAAGCTTACTTTCTGCTTCACATCAAAAGAAAATGATACATCCTTTCCTTTGAGTTTTGTAGCTTGTGAGAGGCCAGGAAAGTGGAAACTTTTTTAGACTATGGGGTGAATTCATGAATCAGGTCTTTAGCTTCTGCCTTCCTCTAGATCAGGGATTTTCAACCAGTGTACTGTGGCACACTGGTGTGCCACGGATAGTCCTCAGGTATGCCGCAGGAATTTGGGGATTGACATTCATTAATAAGAAAATTGGGGGATTTGAACAGTCTGGTGTGCCTGGTCAATGGTAAAAACAACTGATGGTGTGCCTTGACAATTTCACTGCCTTGTTAAGTGTGCCAGGAGATGAAAAAGGTTGAAAATCACTGCTCTAGATTGAATGTTCACAGTGCAAATGGGGTGCAAATCTGGGGGAAGTGCAAATCTGGGGTGGGGGGGAGAAGATTGTACCTATGCAAGAAAGCTGCTTTCTGCTGAGTCAGATGATGGGGCCATCAACTCAGGCCTGTGTACTCTGACTGGCAGTAACTTCTCAGAATTTTAAACAGGTATTTTTCAATCCCACCCTGAGATGCCAGGGACTGAACCTGGGAATTCTGCATGCAAAGCATGCAATCTCCTATAGAACTATGGTGCTTCCACAAAACAGGGTGACCATATGTCTTCTTTTTCCAGGACATGTCATCTTTTTTAGCCTTGTGCCCTGATTATGATTAGATGCAACCGTTAGATATAATCATTTTAATAATTAGATGTAATCATTTAAAATATAAGTAATATAGTGTTTAAAGTAATCACATGGCAGCAATATATGAATGTTTTAAGTTTTATTTTGTCATTTCCTACATTTTTCTGTAGGGCTGTAGTGGCACAAGTAGTTAAGATGCCTTTGCCTGTTAACTAAGGAGGCCTTCGTCAGTCTTGAAAGACTATGGTATCGTGCTCAACGCTGCATACGCTGCATGCGAAGCACGAAAGCCTGGGTTAGATTGTTATGGAGGATAGGCTGTTACCCAAGCAGCAAATCCACGCCACAGAATTAGTCCAATGGAAAGGCAGAGCCAATACAATTGGATCCAGCTGGCATTGCAGAGCTGGGCTAAGGACAGGAGCTCACCTTAGCTGGGTTAAGGACCGGTCACCCCTTCTTGTAGGATCTGGGTCTCGAACCCTGGCCTGCTGGTTAACAGACACAGTGTCTTAGCCACTTGCGCCACCCACAGCCTACCTGTTAACTGGCAGGCCAGGATTTGAGACCCAGATCCTACAAGAAGGGGTAATCTCCCATCCTTAGTCCAGCTCCTGCCAACCTAGCAGTTCGAAAGCATGTAAATGCAATTAGATAGATAGGTACCACTCCAGTGGGAAGGTAAAAGCAGCATTCCATGTGTCAGTCATGCCAACCCCATGATCACAGGAGCTGTCTTTGGACAGCGCTGGCTCTAAAAGCTTAGAAATGGGGATGAGCACCACATCCTACAATTGTTCACAACTAGCAGTACAACCTGTGGGAGATACCTTTACCTTTACATTTTTCTTTGCGTTCCGTACGTTTTTTGACCTTTTTTCAAGGGCCTATGATGCAAGGGCACCCTTACAAATGAGGATAGTTGTCTGATTCCCAACAGAGATGCAAAAGTAAATATGCCTGAGTTTTCCAAATACAGTGGCGCCTCACTTAAAGAGCTTAATTCGCTCCAGAGGCATGCTCTTTAAGTGAAATGCTCTTTAAGTGAAGCAGATTTTCCTTAAAATAAAAGCAGATAAAGGAATTAAAAGCAGATAAAGGAATTAATGGAAACTCAGACTATTGGTTCCACAACCAAAAAACTATTCATATAAAAATATTAAGTGTTTAAAAATGATTACAAAACACTGCAATATAATACTGTACAAAGCACTGTAATATACAGTAACACACAACACTGCAATAAAGAAAATACTGTACAGTACTGAACTGTACTGTACCTTTGAAAACCTTCATGGCTGGTGTGAGGGTTACGGAGAGGGGATGACTTTCACAATCACTAATGGAGTCACTGCTATCCATTGGCACAATGGAATCTATTGTCTTTTTGTGCAACTTTAACATTCCCAAGCTGCTGACAGGGAGCAGCACTAGAACATTGATAAGGCACACCTTCCATGCTGCCACACACAGATCCCACATACAGACCTGACTCAGGCTGCTCCCCCCGGACGTCCCATGAGTTCCCTGGCCATGGAAGCCTATTCCAAACTTTGCCCAGGGCCCCGCTGTAGCTCAAGCTAGTCTCCTCGTCCCGCCTGTGAGTTCCCTTGCCATGGAAGCCTGTTCCAAACTTCCTCAGAAGTGCTCTTTATTCAAGACAGTGCTCTTTAAGCAAGTCAAAATTTCTGAGAAAATTTTGCTCTTTATACAAAACGTTCTTTATTCAAGACGCTCTTTATTCAAGACCACTGTACTGTATTTTTTCAATTACCTGCTCTACCATTGAAATGCCAATGGAGACTCCCAGGGCGTTTCTGTACACAGATGTCTCCTCCCCTCATTCTGTGACTGTGTCATCAAAAACTTCTTCCTTTAAACTTCTCATTTGGATCTTGGACCTGTTTGAATCATGGAAACAAAATGAGGAAGTTTTAGAGGACAGCGTTGAATATGATTGGAAACATGACACATGAGGCAAAGACCAAGGGGAAATGGAACAAGATATATTTAGTGAAGAGGAAAAGAACAGGGGAATATGTCAGGTTTCAGGCATTTAAAAGGCTCCCATTTAGATTACTAGGGCTATATGATTTTGGTTGTAATCGTATGCATACTTTGCTTAGGAGTAAACCCTACTGAACAAAATAGGACATTCCTCGAAGTAGATGTACCTGTGTCAACAGAAGAGCTTCCCCTTGCCCTCCTGCCACCCTCGCCATACCTCTGTGCAGCTTAGGTCTTACCTGAGCTCCAGTGGTAGCCAAGACTCTGATTGTGGTGTCAATGGGGTGGTGCCATTAAATCCTTCTGTGATAAGCTAAACCTGCCTCAATTCCCCCTTCTGTGCCATGACTAAAGGTAGAGGCACTCTGTCCTCCATACTGTATGGTCACGCTGGGTGGTGCAGCCTTCCTCCTTGATGCTGTATACTTGCTGGATGATGCAAATATGCTGTAACAGCACTTTTGCGACAACCAGCACTGGCATTGCTATCCCAGCAATGAAGGCAGTGAAAGGTCAGGGTGCCCAGCCCTTTCAGCTCAACAGCACTTACATCCAAGAAGACATACATAGGATTGCGCTGTGAGTGTAGAGAATTTGAACTTATCTTTAAGCCAGGCATGTAACTAGCATAGCTTCTTATCCATACAATTTAGCTGTATGTATGTGTAGATGGCATTTTATGGGTGAAGATAAGCACAGGAAGTCCCATAAAAGACAGGTTGTGGCTCACAATGTTTGCAATTTAAAATTCCCCAGTGGTTGTGAAAGACAATTCGGGAGCGGGCAGGCAAGGTAATAAAACCATGGAATGCAGGCAGGAAAGGAAGAGGCAAGAAGAGCTACTGGTGAATGTGAGCAAATGAAGTTAAAATCTTGTGGTCCATCCATGTCCATTCCAGATGGTGACCCCATGCAATGCTTCTTGCCAATGCACTTCAGCTCAGGTTTAGGATTGAGCTGTATTATATTTCATATGTATAATGTTCCAATTCTTGTTCCAGTTCTGAGCATCAAGGGCCCTTTACAACTGTTGCAAAAGATGACAAGCCTCAGGCAGTGAGAAGTGAACCATAGACATGCCAGTAGACTGGAGACACTGGCTGTTGCTACTAAGCTGGAAGAAAGTGATGAGATGCACAAAGGCCCTCAGGGTTCAGTCTTCAGGGTACTCAGGGTTCAATCCTACCCAGCTCTCCAGTCCTGATGCAGCTGCAACACATCCCCAAATGAAGAGAACAAATTTGTAACAACTAGAGGAGGGCTCTTGCATCTGCTCCCTATTGTAGGATGCAGTGCATGCCTTATTTGCATGGTTGCATTGGCCCTGGAAAGCTGGATAGTGTTGGACTCTGACTTCCCCAATCTGTGGGTCTGTGTGGACTTGCACAAGCTACAAATGTTCCCTTACCCTGAGTCTTCCAGAGGCCATAACAAAGAGTCACCCTGTTCAGGGTGCTAATTGGGCTGAACGTCTAATAGCCCAGTCCTATCCACACTGTCTACACTTCTTTGCAGCAGTGCCAAAATGGTTGCTGCTTTGATCAGTACAGGTCACAAGGCTCCTGGAGGTCTCCCTGAAGTAAGGGGACTTTGGATGCAATCCTAACCAATTTAGGCTGGCATAACTCATCTAGCTTATCATTCAGTGGTTGTGTGGTCAGCGTATGCCTGGGCACTGACCTAATCCATCCAGTTTCTTAAGGCAGTTTTCTAATACATCCCAGGTCAGCGCAGGACTTAAGCTTACCCCTTCACTCACATTTCCAGGTCAGAAAAGAATGGTTTGGACTTCCAGTGATTAGTTGAACAGCACAAAGTTTCGCTGCAGTAGATGATAGCAAGGATCTCCTGCCTCCTTGCATGCTAAATGTTGATACCTTGCAGTGAGTGATGTTGGGGAGGGTGGAGGAAGTTACTCCATGATGCAATGTGTCCCTCTTTCACTTTGATGTCCTAAACCGGAACAGTGGTGTTACTAGGGTTGGTGTCATCAAATGCAGGAGGCTAGCGCTCACCACCACAAAGGACATCCTCTCATGCAGCAGAGAGGGACACTGGGTATGGTGGGTATGGCCGACTCCACTGGGTATTTTGTCTTACTCCACAGGGTATTTTGATAGAAATATTTATTTAATTTTTTAGTTCAGTTATGCAACTTCTCTAGAAATTGCTTTACGCATTACATTCTCAGCTGCATGAATAAGGCCGTAGTGAATGAGATATGGCTACCCGCATATTTAAAGCACATATACAATTCCCTCCCCTTTAATGAGTAGATTTGTGTTGGTTCTATAGCTGGACCATGTTTTCTAATGCTTTTACTGGGATGTCCTTGAATACCTTTGTTTACATGGGGAAAGGTGAGAAATTTGCAATAATTAAATACAGGCATATCATATCACATCACAGAACCAGGATTGGCTTTAAGACCTTGCTGAGTGTATATTTTACAACAAATCTTTTTTTGCTACCATATAACATGTGGAAATTTGTTGAGAAGGTGGATCCTCTATTTGCAAATCAGCAATACAAAGAGATATATTACCCCAATGCAGTGCTGTGGTTTTCACGTAAATAAAAATTTAGTTCAACAAAACACATAGGTATGATTTTATAATTTGTTTGAAATTCAAACCGTTTGTCTAGAATCCGAGAATGTCCATTCCAACTGAATTTATCATCTTTATTTTAAGTATAATAGGCTACTGTTTGTGTTTTTTTTGTTCTAGGTGATTTTCAAAGCTAAGTCAAAATACTCACCAGAACTACTTAAATACAGGTAAGAAGTACATATTTTGCAGTGAACAAAACAACCATGAATTGTTGGTCCATACTTTAAGTAAGAGTACTTTTTATTTACTCAGTGAAGTCTTTCTTTTATTAAAACATATTATAAAAGAATTTTGTGGGGTTTCTTTGGGGGGGGAGCACATTTCTGTCTCTTGTACTTTGAAACATGCAGTGTGGTCTTTCTAATACTTTGATTGTGATGAGGATGAAGGGAGTAGGAGACATGCACACCACCCTATGCTCCTTGTGTATGAATGTGAAATATTTTCTATGAATGTGAACATAAAACAAATAAAAATGTTAAAATGTAATCATAGAATCATAGAGTTGGAAGGTACCCAGTAGGTCATCTAGTCCAATTCCCTCCTAGCAGGAAATCCTTCTACAGCATCCCCAACTGGCGCTCGTTGAGCCTCTGCTTGAAGATCCCCAGTGAAGGAGAGTCCACCACCTTCCTTGGCAATTTGTTCCACTGCCGAACTGTCCTCACCATCAGGAATTTTTTCCTAATAATTTTTTCCTGATAATTAAGGAGATGCTACAAAAGGTCAAATGCCCGCTCCTCCATTTGAGCAACTGGTTGAGCCACCTTCCACTGGCTCAGTGGATAAAAATGCTATGCTTGTCAACCTGACAGTTGGTGGTTGGAGACTGGAGTACCACGTGATGGAGTGAGTTAAAGGACTTCCATTTCTTGCCCAGCTCCTGCCAGCCTAGCATTTCAAAAGCATGTAAATGCAAGTAGATAAATAGGTACCACTTTGGTACCACTCTTCACCATACCATATCAGATTTTTTATAGTGTAGAACTTCTGTGACACAGTAGAAGGCTTGTAGTAGCACTATTTTCTATCATTTTATTTTATAGCTGCTGTGATGCTGGGAAAAGTGCATTTTAACCATTTGAAACCTTGTTATTTTCAAGCATATGCACTGCACTTTTCGGCAGGCTAGAAAATAATAGTTCTGGGCAAAGTTCCCAGATCAAGTTCTTTATGTGGAAAAACTAAAAACAGCAATAGTACTTAAAGAGCTCAAGATAAGAACATTTGGAAAGCCTTGCTGGATCTGGCCAAAGGTCCACCATCTAATCCAGCATTCTGTTTTCCTTAGTAGCCCAGCAGCTGCTTCTGTGAAGCTCAGAACTAGGAAAGACAAGCAGACTTCTCTCCCACCACTGCTCCCCTGCCACTCATATCCAGACACTCACTGCCACTGAACCCAGAAGTGGCATATAGTTCATTTATTCAGCTTATGGCATGCAATACATGGACTTCTGGTAAATCAGATGTTAATGTTCAGTTCATCCAGCCATTCAAGGACAGAGTGGCCTACACTGAAAAAAACCCAAACACTGTAAATCAATTTACAGTTGGAGACAATGTGATGAATAGTTTCTTGAGGAGCACCACAGTCACACTGAGGGATAGATATTGGATCCCATTTACCCAGTGAGTCCTGTCAGACACCGTCTTGGGTACGGATCTTGTTTAGAGTTGACCAATGCTTGTGAGGTATGTCAAAACCTGGCATCTTTGTAGAGGGTCATCTAAGTATCTGCCTGTATCTGGGCATTCAGCAGCCCATTTAGCTTTCCATTGGACATTGACATCAAAATGGTTAAACAGCTGTTGTGTGAGTGCCAGAGAGGACTTCCTGCCAACTGATAAATGAAGATCAGTGTCCACAGGGGTAGAAATGGGTTGTTCATATTTTACTTTATTCCTTCACTAACAGCACAATCCAGAGTAACTATGGGAGCTCTTGTGTTGAGATAAGAGACATTTACGTCGACATAGTTACGGCACCACCTATGGGAAAAGCATGGAGCAAAAAGTAAATTTTTCTTGCGTCGACACAAGAGCTCCCACAGTTACTCTGGATTGGGCTGTAAGGCATCTTGTCTTTGTAGATTGGGGGGGGGGGGGGCTCCAGTGATGGGATTCAAAGAAATTAACAACTGGTTCTCTGCCCATCTGGCAGCCACTTTTAAATGGCTATTTTTAAACTTTCTATGTCATATCTCTCGTTAACAACCGGTTCTGTAGAGTAGGTGCAAACCTGCTGGAGCCCACCACTGCGGGGGCTCAGATGGGGAGCCAAAAAGTAGGAGTAGATTTTATACAACTGTTTATAATCCTCATGGTTTCATTTAATCTGGCATTGATCTTACTAGTGTGACAGCTATTAAGCAATACAGGGCACAGTATTATGCTGTGGAATAGACCAGTCCTAGAGCTGATATTCTGATATTAGAGGCTCCCCACCTTGATCCTCTTAGGACAAAATCCAGAGTAACTATTGGGAGTCCTTGCTCCGGTGTAAGAATAACTTACTCTGGATTGCAATATGAATTTCCCATAGGTTCACTATGAATTTCACTAGGTACTGCAGTAACTGTGGGTGCATTTAATGTCTCTTACATGCTCCCGTAGTTACTCTGGATTGTAGGGTATGTTGTTTCTGGTATAGATTTTAGGATAGCATAAATTGATCATGACTAATAACCAACAATAGACTTGTCCTCTATGAATGTATCCAATCCTCTTTTAGCCATCCAGGCTAGTGGCCATCATGAAGCCATCATGTTCATAAGCAAGGAGGAGGAGACTACTGCCTTTAATGCTGAAAACAAGGACAAAAGGAGCTCAGGTGATGGGGAATTGGTGGTCTGTCTCACCTCTTCCAAGAACTTTAGACACACATATGTTGACTCTGGAATTTGTTGAGATTGTTGACACTCACTTGAGCTTTGCAAAGCATACCTTCAAAACCCATGTTCAAGATTTGCTGTTTAGGTATAAAAAATGAAAATGGTATTTGGGTTATTACATAAGGAAATGTTCAACAGATAAGCAAACCCATAAAGATTTTTTTGCATCAGAATGAACATTCTTTGGTAGCAAAAGCTCTTTGCCACTTGGGATTTGCACATCTGGGCCAGGAATAAGTCACAGTTACCAGTACTTCTTCCCTTCATCTCACTTTCTCCAAGCTTAAAAACCCCACATCCCACTTGTCCCTTGTAGGGAAGGTGTTCTAATTCTCCGATAATTTTGATTCCCCTCTTTTGTGTCTTAGCTATCCATCCAATCTTTTAATCTACAATTAGTTGCACATAACCATTAGTTGCATCCACATCCACAGATGAATGCGTTCAAAAGATGGATGGACTTTTCATTGAAAAATGGTATATAAATACTGTTGTTTGATCAGTCCAATTCATGGGGGGGGGGGGGCTTTATGGGTATTTCAACAAAGATGCAAATCTACTTAGAGGCAGAGTGACCATATGACCGGAAAAACCTGGATTTGTCCGAATTTTAGCCTCCTGTCCGGGTGTCCTACATTTTGGCTTCATTGTCCTACATTTTGACTTCATTTTGAAACTTCATGATACTGCTCAGTACCCCATCGTGCCATATGTCATTTGATTCGTATTGAAGCGCAGAATGCAATGCAAAAATCAGTTTGGATATGTCTCCTTGCTTTCAAAAGTTATCATCAAAAAACTGAAAAACAAAAACAAAAAATACGTTTTTTTGGAAATTTTTTAGAACGGGTAGGAATTTTGGCCTGGGATTAGGAATTTTGGCCTTGGGGTTCAGGAATTTTGGGTTTGGCATCTGGTCACCCTGCTTAGATGTACACATTGGTTGCAAGTGCAGGTGTTTGTTTCTGCAAATGCCTTGATTGGGATGCACACTTTTGTTTCTCATTTCCTCCAACATTTTTATGAAAAGTGGTGCTGAACTCCATGGATATGGTCTGTAAGGCTGTTGTGGAAAAGTTTATGTGAACTACCCTTCCAAATACAGCCTCCACACCACACTTATGGAAACATAGACAACGTTGCCAAGTAGCACAAGAAACTGTAGTCAGGGAAAAAAATCTTAAGCTACTACATCATACTATGTACAGACCTACTACATCCTACCAAAAGTGCTTTTGATCAGATCTCTCCTCTTGTGATATCAAAATACTAGTCATCTGCACACCTTTTTTGCATTTCTGTGAACATTTCATAGATCTTTTATTCAGCAATGCATTATGCTCTTACTGACCTGCTATCATGGAAGAAGCCTTATTCACTGTGCTAATATTTAAGCTGTTTCCTCAATCCTCATTGTGATATAAGGATATCCTTTGTGTCAGCTGGAGTTCCTGAGATGTATCAGCAGATGTTACATGTTATTGACATCTGTTGTGATCCACTTTGACATTTTTGCACAGCTAGTCCTCTAAACTAAATAAGAAGCGGATTACTCCCCATATGGAGAACTTTATCATTCTTTTTCTAGTCTGTATTTTTAAAAAATATTGGGCGGGATCCTTTTTTCTCTCCCCCCACCCGATTGCTTCAGTGCTTTTTCCGGTTTGTGGAAAAATCTCTTTGTGGAAGAGAGAGGGGAGATTTGTACCAGTCTCCCTTCCTGCCCTTTTAATCTGAAAATCTAATCATGAATGCTTGGGGTCCCAAAAGAACCCAGAGGAAATGGGAACACGCATGGAAGTCATCCTTCCCCACCAGAAGCCCCCAACCAATCATACCATCAGTTGTATTGCAACTGATTGTTTTAGTTTAATTTTTAAATTCCTTTAGGGTCCAAGATGAAAGAAGCTTTTTAAAAAATAAATACTAACCTTATCTAATTTATGTAAACAAGATGCAGTGATGTTCATGGGCTTAGAAGTTGGCTTTCAAAGGGGATTAAACACATTCATATTACAGAACAAGTCTGTCTTTGGCTATATGAGTCATGTTGGATATGTGTTACCTCCTGGCTGAGCAGTAATATACCTCGAAGGACAGAGAGTGCTATTTACTTACAAATCCTGTTTGTGAGCTTTCCAGAAGCAACTGGTTGGGGACTATGGCAAAAAGGATGCTTGAATAGATGGAGACTTCATGTGGTACAGAACATGTTCTTATTTTTAGCCTTATGTGCTGGAAAAATGTCAGTCCTCCTTTTTCCTGTGAGCAAGCAGCATACGAGGTGTGTCAGTAAAGAAACGAGACTTTTCTCAAAATAGTTTTATTAAAAATATAGAGCTTTGTCCCCTTCAAAGTAATCCCCCCAGAGTTAATGCATTTCTGCATTCACTTCTGCCACCCATGGAAGCACTTGGCAAAATCCTCCTCCTTGAGGCCCCTTAGCTCCCTGGTTGCAGTGGCCTTGATCTCTTCTACAGAGGCAAAATGGGTTCCTTTGAGCACAGTCTTCAGCTGTGCCAGAAGTAGCACAGTGAGAGATCTGGGGAATAAGGAGGGTGGTCGAGGACTGCTATCTGTTTGTTGGCCACGAACTTCCTCACACTGAGCACAGTATGTGCAGGCGCATTGTCGTGGTGAAGCAGCCATGAATTGTCATTCACAGAGCCTGCCTGCTAGGTTGCACTTGGTCATGGAGGTGATTGAGGACCTCCTGGTAGAAGTGCTGGTTGACTGTCTGACCCTGAAGTATGAACTCATGATGGACCACTCCCTTCTGGTTGAAGAATGCACTCAACATGACCTTGATCTTTGATTTGGACATGCGAGCCTTCTTGGGTCTGGGTGAAGATGAGGTCTTCCACTGCAGGCTCTGTCTCTTGGTTTCTGGATCATACTGGAAGACTCAGGCCTTGTCTCCTGTGAGGACCCAGCCAAGGAATTCCAGATCATCCCCAGTCTTCTCCAGCAAGTCTCAACAGACACTGACCTAGTGCTCTTTCTGGTCATCCGACAAAAGCTTGGGCACCATCTTGGTATACACCTTCTGCATTCCCAGCTCCTGCACCAAGATGGTACACAGTGACTCCCTCTTCAGGCTGAGCTCCTCTGTTATCATCTGCACCATCAATCTGCAATCACTCCACACCAGCTGTCTCACTTTGTCAGTGTTCTCAGCTTTCGTTGAGGAAGGCTGTCCTGACTTGGGGTTATCCTCCACCTCCTTGCATCCACTCTAGAAGCATTTGTGCCACCTTAAAAGATTTGCATCTTTTCCATAAGCCTCTTGGCGATATTTGAGATACTCGGTTGGGCCTTTCCCCAACTTAGCCAGGAATTTCAAATTGATTCTTTGCTCCATGTTTGTGCCACCTCCAGTTGTGTGACAAGGTGTAACAGCAGTGTGATACACAACAGCCTGAAACAGAAGCACAGAGTGAGATAAACAATACTATAGCAGAATAGTGGTGAGATGTTGCGCAACACAGTGACATAAGCAGTTAGCCAATTGACTTTGAGGCATGAGAGTGGCTTCCACAGGCTCGTTTCTTAATTGTCACGTATAGTGTTCTTGTAATTAATAAATTATATGTAGTAATTTTAAAATTAATAATAAGTAACATAGTGTTTAAATTAACCACATGAAAGGAATATATGAGTGTTTTTGCCATTTATTTTTGTCATGTCCTACATTTTTGGGGATGTCCTACATTTTGAGGGCCTTGTCCTCTTTTTTGCAGTTATGACATCTGATTACCCTGAATCCTGGAGGGCTCTAGCTTATTGTCCTCTCAACCAACGTAATTATCTATACATGCAACACAAGAATATCTTCCTGGAGAAGCAATTTAGTAACATTTGCTGAAAATGTAATTTGGTGTCATTTTGTTAAATATTCTGGTTGTGTTTTTCTTCCCTCCCTTTAGGTTGCCTCTGTACCTTGTGTCTTTCTTTGTCAGTCTCATTTTCCTGTTGGTGAATTTGACATGCGCTGTGCTTGTAAAAAAAGAGAATTCCAATCGGGAAATCATTGTATTGGTCAGGGTTGCTGTGAATGACACACTGTTCGTCCTGTCCGCCATCTCACTTTCCGTCTGTCTCTACAAGATCTCCAAGATGTCCTTAGCAAATATTTACTTGGAATCCAAGGTAAAGAACTACTTAGAATTTTTTTAACACATCTGGAAAAATAGCATTCCCAGTAGAGATGTGTGATGTTAAAGTCTGAAGATGGTTTTCCACCTCGTTGACCATAAATTAAAGTGAGCTATTTCAACTCATGGTTTAGCCCAAACAATTATTCCATTAAGGCTGCAATCCTAACCTTGCCTATTCAGAAATAAGTCCCATTATGCTCAATGGATCTTACTCCCAGGAAAGTGTGATTTGGATTGCAGCCTAAACCTATATGAATTCATGCTCATTTTGTGAGTTTTAGGCCTGTTCACCAAAAACATACTAAGCATATTTTCCCAACTCGAACACAGGGTTATTTTAAACCATGAAAACTGATGGAGAACCATGGAATATAAAAAATACTTATCTGCCTCTAAAGTAGAGATCCACTGTGAGAACACAGAAGATGCCAAACTGGAACGGGGAAGGGAGTGCAACATCACAGTAGTAAAAACTTTCCACATTACAGAAAAACATTTCTGATTGTAATACCACCATTACAGTCACAGGTTGTGCAGTCACACTTCCTTCAGACCATCAGAAAATAGCCCTAGAAACAGAAAGCAGTAGGGACATATTTTAATCCCAGATCTATAGGATTGTCTTGGTTGAGGAGCAAGAAGCTAATTTCCCCTCAGTCAACAGAAGGAACCATGAGTCGAAAGGAAAGTCTCCCCCCCTCTACCATTGTGGCTTCAGCAAGGAAGAAGCTTCCCTGATATGATGGGAGTGCCAGGTTACTTGGGGATTTGGAGCAAAGTCCTGTAGTGGGGTCCCCATGGAACCTATTCCCTTGACGGAGAATTGGTTCAGGGTCAGCCTAGCCAGGTGGACGCAGTGATGGTGGACACCAGTGTCAACCTGGTCAACCTCTGGTTCCACCCATGGAGAAGGAGACTGGGCTCTGAACAAGTACACTTTTTCTGAACCCAGTTCCTTCATCCCTTGACCACTGATGAAGGGAGCCTGTTTCTCTTTGTCTTGAGTGTAGAGGAAAAAGAACAGAGACTGGGGCTCAGGAAAAGTGTGCCCTTGTGTGCTAATTTTATTTCTAACTAGCAAAAAGTGTACCTGCTTTGCGGGAGTAAAATTCCCCCGTGCGCCATCCCCCCACTGCGCATCAATCCCCCACGCACATCAACCCCCATAAAACATCCCCCATGTTCATGCACCCCATGTGCATCATCCCACCTATGTACATCAGACCCCCATGCACAACAACCTGCATGCGCAACATCCCCATGTTCATCCCCCTATGTGCAACATCCCCCTATGTGCAACGTTCTCCCATGCGCAACATCCTCCCATGCGCAACATCCTCCCATGCACAACATCCCCTCATGCGCATCAACCCCCATGCGCATCAACTCCCTATGCGCAACATCACCCATGTGCAGCATCCTCCCCAGTGCAAACCCTCCCTCCAAACAACATCCCCCCAGTGCACAAAGCACCAAGCACCAAATTCACTGGAGGTTGTTCAGTCTCCCATGTTAAGTATAGGTCAGAAACATGTTGCCCCCTTTTCAGCCCCTGAAGGGTTAAATGTCTCCAGATGGTTCTTGGTGGGAGTTCAGGAGACAGAAGGATCCCTCCCAGAATTCCTTGCTTCAGGCCCAGCAGTTGCGGAGGAATGTTGATGAGTCAGCAATTCTCAATGCAAAGTATAGAGAGGAAAACACGTTGCGCCCCTTTTCACCCCCTTCCGGTTGGAATTTCCAAAAACCGGTTCTTAGTGCACCCCTCCCTCACGGAAGGAACACCTAACCCAATTTTCACACTTCTAGGCCCAGCGGTTTTGGCAGGGCGGTGATGAGTCAGTAATGACGATGAAACTTAGTTTTATAAAACGCATTGTGCCCCTTTCCACCCCCTTCTAGCTGGAATTCCTGAAAAGTGGTTCTTAGTGTATCCCTGCATCATGGAAGGAACACCCTCATCAAATTTCACGCTTCTAGGCCCGGTGATTTTGGCTGGGTGTTGATGAGTCAGTGATGATGATGAAGATGCCTTTTATATATATAGATTTCTAATTATGTGCTCAGTTTTATTTCTCATTGCCACCATTATTTGCTGAGTAGTGGAAAGCTGTATTTTTCTATGACGATGGTGTGGTGGGGTGGGATGAAGCTCCAATGAATTTTTCTGAGATCAACCCTTCTCAGTTCATTGCAGTGAAATGAATGGAGTGAGTGGGGAGATCTCTTTTATTCTTCTGTTGTTCTTTCTTCCCTTAATAAAGGACAAAAAAATTAATTTATTGCTTTGCCCTTTCTCCTTCATTACTTTCCAGGGTACAATTTGACCCATTTTAGTCTTCCCACATCCATATTCAGTCTGAATAATCTGGTGGGTTAAGCATTGACCCATTCCCTATGGATGGCTGCCAAATGTCATCCCTGAGAACATTAAATAATAAAAATGTTCTTTTCTTCCAACGAATGGAGTATGCTGACAGAATATTTTATACTGAGGTTATGTTTTCCTACTAAGTGATTTGCTTTGTTCAAATAACTGGATTTTAAAATGTAATCGAATTTTTAATGCTCTGCATTTTATATAATCAAACTTAATTCTTTTGGAGATAATAAAAGAAAAAAATGCATGCCAATACATAGCCTGTAAACACTTTCCTGGGAGGAAGCCTCATTGATTACAGTGGGGCTTACTTCTGAGTGCACATGCATAGGATTGTGCTGTAAGTTCCCTACTACATAATGCTCCTTTTTATGGACTCAGACTGTGACCTCAGACTGGTTTTGAAGCAAGCATTTGTTCTAATGTAATGTGGGTTGCAATTTGCATTTGAGAATCAATACATTTGCATGGAGAATTTGGGAATCAAGAGCTTCCGTGTTTCTAAAAAAAGGAGACTTAAGCACAGGGTTGTGCTTGTTGTGACTGTTAGAAAAAGAGTGAGGCTTGTTTCTGAAAATGAACAACCACATGAAGCTTCTGAATAAATGTGTAGAATATGTTACAGTGGAAGGGCAGAATAATAGCAGAATCATTAGATTTGTTTTCTTAACCAGCATGATGTAAAAGCCTCAAGAAATGTTGATCAAAATGATTGAGATTCAAGTATTACATGGATATTGTTCTGAAGGGGCCTGACTCCTACATACATTAACAGCACAATCCAGAGTAACTATCATAGAATCATAGAGTTGGAAGGGACCTAGTAGGTCATCTAGTCCAACCCCTGCCTGCAGGAAATCCCCCTTGAGCATCCCCAACAGGTGCTAGCCCATATTTTTCCAACTTCCCAATTAAAACGTCATGTAGGACCTTGTCAAATGCTTTGCTGAAGTCAAGATAAATGTCATCCACAGCATTGCCACTGTCCAGTAAGTTCGTAACCTGATCAAAAAAGGAGATCAGATTTGTCTGGCAAGCTTTATTCTTGGTAAATCCATGCTGGGTTGTTTTGATCACCGAGTACTTGTCTAGATGTGCACAAATTGTGTGTTTTATGATTTGTTCTAATATCTTGCCCAGGATTGAAGTCAAACTGACTGGTCTATAATTTCCCGGGTCTTCTTTTTTCCCCTTCTTAAAGATTGGGACCACATTCACCCTCTTCCAGTCCAGTGGCACTTCTCCACTCCTCAAGGATTTCTCAAAGATGATCAACAGAGGCTCTATGGGAGCTCTTACGTCGACATAAGAAAAATTTACTCTGGATTGCTTTATGCTTTTCCCATAGGTGGTGCTGTAACTACGTCGATGTAAACTATGTAACTACAAGCACAATCCAGAGTAACAGGGAGTCCTTGCTCCAGTGTAAAAACAATTTGCTCTGGATTGCAATATGAATTTACCCATAGGTTTTTCACTAGGTGGTGCAATAACTATGGGTGCACATAATGTCTCTTACATGCTCCCGTAGTTACTCTGGATTGTAGTGTTCATCTTACGTCAGTGTAAAAGATCCCATAGTTACTCTGGATTGTGCTGTAAAGCACTATCTTTCAGATCTTACTCCTGTTCAAGTTATGGGAATGAAAGGCTTATTATAAGGCCTTTCACTGCACTCAGGCTTGAATTATGCCTTCAGCATCACAATTTTGTACTGAAATGAAAAGACAAAGATTTTAAAGTACTTCAAAAATTTCTAGTCTTACATATATTATACATAAACCTGTGTAGTTTTCCCTGCTGCCACCAAAAGGTGAAAAAAAGTAGGAGCTAGGCTTTAAATTGAATGTATGGGGCAGCTGAGCTTTAACATCTTCCAGAGGAAAAAAGAAAACACTTATCTGAATTTAACTGATCAATAATATTCTGTATTTAAAAATATAAAACATAATCTTTTTTAAATCCTAAAACTTACATAACTGATACCAAAATACCAGAAGCAAATCCAATGTACATTTTTGTTTGCCTTTTTGTCCCATACTGTGCCATGTCCTTTTATGGACTAGATAACACATCATGCCTGACAAAGCAGGCTTTTTCTACAACTGAAAGGCTTGGCATTCTGTCAAACCACTGGTCCTTGTTGGATTGAGAGCCCAATCCAATGCTGGTCTACTCAGAGGTAAATTGAGTACAAAAGTGTGGGTGGGATTGCAGGGTGAGATTATTACATATGTGTTCTTTCTCTGTCTCTCTTCCAGGAACCAGAACTGCACCATTTTTGGTGCTCACTTGCAGATGCCAAATATAAATATGCTAAAAATATGTGTCTTTTTCTCTCTTCTAGGGTTCATCTGTATGTCAGTTAACAACAATAGGAGTGATTGTTATATTACTCTATACATCAAGAGCCTGTTACAATCTGTGTATTTTAACATTTTCTCCAAACAAGACAGTGAATTCTTTTGATTATGACTGGTACAATGTATCAGATCAGGCAAGTATATTATTTTCATCTGATAACAAATCTTTGATACTTGACTATCTAGTCTAGAAGTCAAGCTCTCATACAAACACTTTGCAGTCAAAAGCAGGTTTTTGCTGGAAGTTCTGCGGATTTAGTGTAAATGCTGCACAATGTAGGAACATGAATAGGAACTTGCCAGTACTTAAGAACTTGCCACATGTACTTAAGATCCTTACTTGCAACATGTACTTAAGATCTTAGATATAATACCAGATTTACTAGCCTTTAAAATGAGGCAGATCTTAGCTTAGTCCATATAGTTTTTACACATTTGTCCTGCGCATTCATTCATTGTAGTGTGGCGTTTGGACAGAGAGAGTATATAGCTGGTTTGCACAGACTAAAATACTGGATTACCACCCAACCTTCCATACTATACTGTTTCATTCATTGGCTGGAAACTCCTTCTGTAAACAGGAGAGTTACATTTGAATAAGAGCTTCTTCTACAACCAGAAGGCTAGTTTACAACCCATTACCAGTTCTGAGAAATATAACCAGGGGCATCTGTTTTTTGGTATAGGTCTATCAACATTACCATTACCCATGGTCATCAATGGTAGATCCTGAGTTTCAAGATTACTGTAGTTTTGAAGCCATAGCATCTGCCAACAAAGTCTTAACATGATTTGTTGAGAAATTCAGAAGCACATCAGGTTTTTTGTGGCTTATTCAGGCTGAAATCCTCACCTGCCAGGTAGACCAGCCCTGCAGTTCTGTAGTCTTTGGGTGCCCAGTGAGGACTTTTTGATGTGTAGGTGATCCATGTGAAAGCTGGAAAACTAGCAGGCCCTGCTTATTTATTTAGACCAAGAGGATTCAAGATGCATGTAGAATTTCTCTGACCTATCTAGTTCACATAATTGAGATCATCTAGTTTTTTTACAAGATTTTGTAAATTGGATAAGAGCTCAGGACTACATGAAAGCAATTTTCTTTTCCTATGTTTTATCTTCTACATTAGCTGGTATGAGTGAGGATGTTGCTTGCAAAGGTTGAATGCAATTGTTCTAACCGATTCCACTCTAATTTTGCAACAGGCAGACCTGAAATGCCAGCTGGGTGATGCTGGGTATGTTGTATTTGGAGTAATACTGTTTGTGTGGGAGCTCTTGCCTACTTCCTTAGTTGTGATCTTCTTCCGTGTTAGAAACCCTACAAAAGACCTAGTAAGTTGCTTTTTTAAGACATGATATGTTTACTTCTCCACACTTAAACTGTTTTGAAGTCACATGCAAGTATAAGCAGTTCTTCTAAAGTCCAAGAAGCTACTAGGTGTGTGAATGTGTTTGAAGGATCCATCAATGACATTTTGCTTCAGCATAGTTATTCTTCCACTGAACCCATAACCATAGCTCAGAATGGCTAATGGTATATCCCTCTGAAGTTAGAGACTATCTTATGGTTGGAAGCATGATACAGGTGTCCCTTGTTATCCATTTCCATGTGTCTTGCTCCTCCATTGCTCCAAATGGAATAAGGTTGTGCCTCAATATCTGCAGGGGTTTGATCCTGGGACTCCCTGATGATATGGAAAAATGGGTTAAATGTGAAAAATGTGTTAAATAAAAGCAATTTTTAAAAAATTAAAAAGTGTATCCCATTACAAGTGTTTAAAAACAGCTTTTCTTACTGTTGTAGAGATGCAGTCAGCAGTTAGAAATGCAAAGGACCTCTTGCCTTTTCCAGGCTCAGGTGAAGAATGGAATGATTCACCTGCCTCTGCATTACCTGCATTACTGCCTCTACATCAGTAGAAACACAGTTTTGTAAACTGTGATTTCCAGTGGCATTTGTGCTGAGTCAAATCAATGTATAAAAAAATCAGTGCATAACAAGGTTGGACCTGTACAATGTTTTAGGCTCAAAAGACTACACATTTTTCTAGGGAAAATCTATCAGTGTTATGTTTCTGTAGCTCTATGGTGCCTGCCATGGTGCCTGCTGACCATGCGTTGTTGGTGTATTGCATGGTAGATACCAGTAGGTTGGCAACCAGCAGCTCAAAAGGTTTCCAGAAAGTTGAGCTGTGGTTTAGTTTGTACTACTATTTAGTGTGTACTCACTCTCTCTCTCTCTCTCTCTCTCTCTCTCTCTCTCTCTCTCTCTCTCTCTCTCTCACACACACACACACACACACACACACACACACACACACACACACACACACACACACACACACACAAATTTCTAAAATTAATTTTAAAAAATACCAAAAATGGCAACAAGAACTCTAATCTACATTTTTAATAAAGCATCAGCATTAGCTGGTCTGGTAATTAGCCACTAGAGGGCAAAAACAGATAAGAGAACAGCAATGCAAACAAAAACTAACAAGAACAAAAGCTGACAAGAACTGTTGAATTAACAGCAAAAATTTATGCCATAAATTGATTTTCCTAGATATACACATTGTTCTTTTGTCCACGTTTCTAGCAAAGTCTACTGAGGTATAAGTCCCATTGTATTCGATGGGAGTTGTTCTCAACAAATAGTAGCACTAGCAGAACATGTGTGTGTTCCACTGGTGCATGCTATTCTACAACCCCAATAAAAAACAGTAACTGCAGAGTTGGCATGCGTTCCTCTAAGCCAGTGATTTTCAACCTTTTTCATCTCGTGGCACACTTAACAAGGCACTGAAATGGTCAAGGCACACTGTCAATTGTTTTTACCATTGACAAGGCACACCAGACTGTTCAAATACCCCAATTTTCCTATTAACAAATGTCAAACCCCAAATTTCTGTGGCACACCTGAGGGCTATCGGTGGCACACCAGTGTGCCACAGCATGCTGGTTGAAAATCACTTCTCTAAGCATTGGCAGAATGCAGGATAGTCCAGGTAGATCTGGGAGAGAAGAGAGCAGGGAGGGCGAAACAGACTGGGCCCAGAAAGTGGGTGTGATTGGTGGCACCAGCCCATGCCATCTCCTATCCTCTACAATGTTTTAGGCTAAAAAGACTACACATAAGAACATAGGAAGAGCCCAACCAAAGGTCAATCTAGACCAACTTTCTGTATGGTCCTCAAGGAACCTGGTTCCCTCCCTCACATTCCTAAGTCTATACAGGAAATGTTTGATTTGTGTTTAATATATTGTATAACTCACCTAACTCCTAAATGCTTTGCTCCTTTTCATAGACATCTAAATACTTATATTCCTAAATACTTTTCATAGACATTTTGCAGGGCCATGATTCAGTCTTTAAAAGTGTATATTGAACAGACAGTGACCTCACTCAGTTTTGGAAGCATACACAGAATTGTTGCAAGGAGTAGTGGAATGTCTATCCCGTCCCTTAAAGATCTGAATGGCCATTCCATCCTTGGAAGAGTGGAAGATAATGAAGAATCTTAACCCTAAAGAAGTACAGCAAAGCAAACAAACAAACCCCTTTGGGAACTCCTGTACTAACACTTATTAAGGACCGGTAAGGCTGCAATGACTCCAGAACTGACAGAACATGTTCTCAGAGAGTAGAGGGATTTCAGAACATGTTGTCAAACACAGCAGAGCTGAACTCCCACAGCCTGCCTTGCAGAAACTTTGCAAAACATATCTATAGCCTGGTTCTTTCTTCCATCCTCTTAATAAAGATAGGAAAAAAGTTAACAGCAGCTGTAGAGAGCATAGTGTCAAGAAAGCAACTGTGATATTCATAGGCAGGCATTTTCAAAAAGGCCAGTGGGGACATGAGTGGACAAAAGAGAATAATGGATGACATGAGAATTCCCTGCTTTCCTTCTAAAAAACACAAGATCTTCCCATTGGAAAGGGTGATACAAATAACCTCTCTTTCTGGCACAGACAAATCCAGGGATAGTACCAACTCATGCATTCAGTTCAAGGTCTTACTTCTTTGACAATCCTCGTAGATACGACAGCGATGACGACTTAGCATGGAGCATCTCACCACACAGCATCCATGGCAGGTGAGGCAGGTGGATGAAAACAGAAGGTGGATGAAAGGAACTGTTCCTCACAGCATTCTGTAAGATCTTGAGGGTCTTAAATCTTCTAGCAAAATACAGAAAGGAATCATGCCTACAGTCTATGCGGGCTGCTAGCAGGAAGGGACATAGCTGGTGAAACTGAAAACAACAGCACCAAAAGCTGAAAAGAGTGGACTGATTATATACTGTATGGATTTAGAGAGCTCAACCCACCATAGGATTCTGCTGATCCATTAAACAAAGACCCAATTTGTTTTTCCATTAGGGTCATTTAACCCATTTATACCTAACATTCCACTGTGCTCCACTGTGTGTTAAATGGAAACGCTAGGATTTATAAATGTATAATAACCTCTCAGGATTAAGGCTGCAAACCTATGCATATCTTCTCTGAACTTAATGGGGCTTACTCCCAGGAAAATGTGAATAGGATTTTAGCCTTCATCAAGCACATATCGCCCATAATAACAATTTACCCTTTGCAGCACATCCCCAAGCATGGATTATGCATAGCACATCTCACTCAATTGCATGAAGGTCTAGCTTTCATATACATTCTAATGAAATTTCAGCTATTCTCATCCATCATTAAATTGGACAATGCTGGGAAGCAGCAAAAGAATGGGAATTACTTTCTGTAGCGTATTGCTTTATGGAGAGCTGGGAAGAAGATCTGTTAAACACGTTATAGCTATTTTGACATACAATTAATGATAGTTGGAATGTTATTGTATGTGGCACACGATGGCACATAATTTGAGGCAACACAAATTATACTCTAATTTATTCTCATAAATTGGGCCTTTTTAGCGTGAAACATTTAAAACATTTAATTTACATCTCAATCCTAAATTGCATTGACTTGTGCTATAACTGACCTAACCTGCACAAGGTAGGTGCCTGCTGCAGGGCAACTCAGGCTAAGGGGATATAAACAACATCCCAGCCAACACAATGGAGTTTCTCAGATCTATGCCAGCTGTTTTGCATACATAAACCTGAGCAGCCCATGTAAGGCTAATCAGGCCAAGGAGGGGGAATTCAATTTCTTTGATTTGGATTAGGCATTGGCATTAACATCCTTCAGTCTGAAAAGACTGAAGAGTATCCTTCTCCAGAGCACGATGGCCTGGGTAGATTAATATGGAGGATAGACTGTTACCCAAGCAGCAAATCCCTCCTCTCCACGTCACTGAAATAGTCCAATGGAACGGCAGAGCCAAAATGATTGGTTCCAGTTGCTTCGCAGGAGTTAACAGAACGTGATTGTACACAGTAAGGAACTGCTTCTGGGGCTCTGACTCCGGATTTTGTCTTGAGGTCGACTCCTGAAGCCTTTCCCTTGGGATTAGGAGGGGACCAATATTTCAAATATGAGCAGTCCATGTAAGACTAATCAAGTCAAGGAGGGAGGTTAGAATTTGGCTGGCAGTGCTACAGCTGATCCTACCTCCTCCTGGTCCCACCCAAAATACCTCCATTGCCTGTGTTCCACCCTCCAGCCACAATCTCCCACCCCATGCCAACCGGCCTTGCCCAGAGTAAATGTAATTTGTCCAGGTCTACATTTTGGCCAGCAAAGCAGCTTTTGAGGAGGCACAAACATACTTTATATCATGCTCGTAACACTCCGGGGCCAGCATAGGAGACGTGCACTGGCCAACCACATGTGGATTATGCTCTTAGCTGAAATTCAGGGTTTCTGAAATCCCAGGAGTTTATAACAAATTCCTGTAGGAATTCATTCTAGGATTTCAGCAAGACATGCCTACACAATTCATTGAATCAAAGTTGGAGTAGTGCATGGAAGAAAGCTCAAATGTTCGTGCTATGACATTTCTTTATCTGCACTCCTAACATAGTTAATTTATTTTTATCATTCTCTTTTCTAGTTTCTCCCATGACTACTATGACTGGGGATATCAGACCAACAGCTTTATGTCTCAAGTTGGATCACTTCAGCAAGACTATCTGACGGAGACTGAACGACCAAGCCCAAAGTAACACCAAACCATAGCATCTTTTTGGTGTGTTCTTCAGAATTGCGAGACATTGTTTTTGTGTATTAACAATGGTACACAAGGTTCAGCAGTGTAGCATTACTCAAAGTATAGGAAGAAAAACGTCAGATTTATTTTATGAAACTACGCTATAGTTATATTTTCATTCCAAGATGCTGTGTTTATGCTGTGATTCTGCAAAAATTTGCACATGTACTCAGTGGTGTAGTTAAGGGGAGGAGGGAGTTGCAATTGCACTGGGCAACAAACTCTATGGCGGCAACAATCTGAGCTTGACACTAAAGGCCAAAATTGTGAAAACCTTGGTATGTATAAATAATACTATCTTATTATATATATAATTGGAAATATAATTCAATGCTGAGTGTATTGAAACAGGGAGACAGGTGGGTTATGCTGGCCTAAATTGATTAGGATTACCCCCTGGAAGTGACATCACTTCTGGAGCACCATTTTTAGATTGACACCAGGCTACATGATAATTAACTATGCCACTGAATGTACTTAAAGTTACACAGAGGAGAACTCTTTTCCCTCAGTGAGCCTCCTTTTATATTGAAGACTGAATACGAGTGCCTCTTTAAAGAAAAGGTAGGTTTCTTGTCGTTTTGGTTACATTTTTATGTTGGAAAGAAACTGTTATAAATTTATAGACTCCTTTTCATATATTGTCACTGTTTATATGTACAGAAGTAGCTTTGTTTAAAATGCCAATGCATATTATAAAGGACATTGTATTGGATGAACCTTTGCGGTGACACAAATGTCCAAGTTACACAAAAATATTTTGACCAATATTGATTTGCAAATAAAATAATTTAAAACTAATAAACAGCTTTTTTTGTTTTTTTTAAAAACCAAAACCATTTCATTCCATTGATGCTGTAGAGATCTAAAGCTGTAAATAAAAGAAATTACTAAATCCTCAATTTAACAGACTAAGGAGGGGAAGAGGATGCCTGATGCTGCTGCTGCAAGTCACTTAAATCCAAATGTTTATGACAATGCAAATATGACAATGCAGATGCACAAAATGCATGGCTAGTTTAAACATAGGACTAGCTTAACTAAAGCCTGTGAGATCTAGTAACACTTACTGGGAAAACAACAAATACTGCACTAAGTTCTCTGAAGTTATTTTCAAACAGCAAGTAGCAAAAGAAGAAAACTGTGCTTCTAATTTGGCTCTCCCTCAGTCAAACAAACTCACTTCCGTTGATACTATATCCATAAGAGATCATAGAATCAGAGTTAGAAGGGACCCAGTGGATCATCTAGTCCAACCCCACCTGTAGCAGGAAATACTTATTCCTTTGATTTCTGGACTTATATAAATTGAAAAAATATATAGAAAAAATTAGGAATTCCTTACCTGAAAATGTCCTATTCTCGGAGGTAGGAAAAGAGAGACATAGGGTGCAATCCTAAGCATGTCTACTCAGTAGTTAGCCCCATGCTGTTCTATGGGACTTACTCTCAGGAAAGTGTGTTTAGGATTGCAGCCATAGGCTGGGGATATACCACAGCCTCCAGGAAAATCCCCCATCATCCTGGGGGATGAAACAGCAGGCAAGCCCGGAGGCTGCGAAGAACCCGTACTTTCCTGCATGCATGGGGACTCTACAGGGGGTCTTCAGGGCTTGCAACCACTCTGGAGATGCACTGCTCTTCATGGAAGGAGTGTGAAGTGAGGTGGCCTGATGCTCTGAGCTGCTGCCTGCTACACATGACCGGGGGGCTCCTGAAGGAGAGGCCTGGTCCACCTGGGGATTAGGGCCCACCGTGCCCTGAGGTGGAGTTGGAAAGACCCAATGGCATTCCAGAGGGTGCTGGTTCTGCTGCTCCCTGGCTGCCTGGAGAAGGGAGGATATGAGGAGAGGAAACTAACTTGACTCTGAGGAGCCCAGCAAGAATGACCTGTTCCCTGAGGGAGAATGGGCTGGACTCGGAAGATAAAGTCGTCATCCCCTCCAGGGAGAAGACTTCGTCTAAGTCTGACCCATTCTCCAGAAGTGGGAGGGGCTAATCCAGCCTGTGAATGCCCCTTTTTTCCTTGCCTTCGGAGAAGATTACAGCCTATCAGCCAAGGATGGCTAGATGCCTGCCAACTGCCCATTTTTGGAGTTCAGCAGGGGTCATGCATTCTAACTGCACTTTTAGCAAAACATCATGTGTAAAGTTGTGTCCTGTGATAACCATTTGTAGGTTGTGCACATTCAAAGTGTCATTTTAAGCATACCAACCATCTGCTAATATTGTCTGAAAGAACAGCAAGCAGCATGACTTCCTCTTCTTGGAGTCTTGGAACATATTTAAAGTAGCTTGTTTTCCAAAGGAAGACAATCTTTTTCACTGTTCCTTTACACATTTTAAAATCATAAATTTATGGAACCAAAGGTTATGGAACCAAATGTGGGTTAAATCAAGCAATGTACTGTAAATGCATCAGTATATAGACAAGAACAGAACAATTTCTTCAGTTAGAGGTTTAAGAGCACTTTTATTTTTTGTAAAGACAGTTTTACTAATCAAAGCAAAACATATTTACAAATCTGTATATTGTACCAACATAGACATTCATGCTGTATTCAAACATCCTTCACTAGATACAAATATTACATGACACACAGCTTCTAAGTAAGCTGCTCTGTCAAAATTTACAGAAGTCCTCTTACTGCAGTTTCAAAATTTAGAAACCTATTTGTTGTTTGCTATTGTTCTGGGGTGACTAAATTAAGTTCTCTTTATAGACAATGATTGAAGATCAAATTTCCATAGATTGTACCCGTTTTATTAAAAATGTGTTTTTAATCTATGATTAGGGATTGCATAGGTAGGATATGTTGTAGTAAATTACACAATCTGACTGTTTTTAAAAAATTAGTCTGTGATAGGTATTCTCTCCATAAAGCATCTGAATGTACCAACAGAACACAGAAAATAGACACTATTCTTCAAAGTGTCTATCAAGTGGGATATTTTAAATTTTTATATCTCTATAAAAGTTTAGAAACTTGCAACACAGTAAAGAGCAGAGTCCACAGGATACTCAAGCATAGCATTTAGAGTCAGCAACATTTAACTCTACTTTCAGAAGTCATGCTTAACATGAGAGACCCGGGAACAGAGTTAATCCTGTCTCCTCATAAATAAGGCAGCTGTGAGACAAGAGAAAAATTGAAAGGAGCAAAGAAGCAAGCGCAACAGAAAGTGGGTTGACGTAAGAAAGCTAATCTTTCCTGGAGGCCAACGGACTTATTTGAGCATAATCCTTACTGGCTATTTCATTATCTTATAAAACACAGCAAGGTAATTGGTTGAACACCTAGTACTTTGGACAGATGGAGAAGTTTAAACTATCTCCACTAGCATGGAACTTTGAAATTTTTCCAAGTAGACAATGCAGTCAAGATGAAATTACTACAATCCATTGTAAAGCAATCTTTGAACTGAAGTGAAAAAGAAAAACCTTTTGAAGTGGTACAAGAAATGTATAAAGAGAGAAAACAAAGTCAGAGATTAGCATAATTTACAGTTTAAAAATTAGGTACTCCTTCATAAATATCTTGTCCAAAGACCAAACTTTTCCACTTTAAATATTCAAGTTGACATTAGATTTTATTTTTCTTTAAAAAACCGTTCACGTAAGTCCTCAAAAGACTGGTTCCATTCTGCCCGATACAGCCTGGTAATGCTTGCATCTACCAGTAGATACAAAATCCTTTGTTAACTTGCCTGTTGTAATAAGACTTTGAAATTCTGAAGTTCTCTTATACTTGTAGAAAGTCTGCAATTGGAGAACAAAGAGACTGGGATTTTAAAAGTTTCACCTTGTAACCCACCTCATGGTGGAAATATTTGCAAAATAATATTAGCTCGCCACTTTCTGCTTTATGTAGAACACTGGGAATTACCTGTATCGAACTACCACCGTCTGATATTTTTCAGCGTGAAGATTTCACAGAAAACTCAATGAAATTCTGACACAAAAATATTGAACAAAAGTACTCTTGTGGGTATCTTTTACCTCACTGTATGAAATCAACATTTTGACCTAAAACGTAATTGTTGTACCTGTATCTAGATACCATTATATGCAGCTGACATTCATTACCTTAAAGGTTGTATCAGAAATAGTGCTTGGGCTAAGAAAGCCACTCTGCTCCCCTCTACCAGGGCAACTTCTCAAGCCTCCTACAAAATGGTCTGAATGTTTGGTGGGGGGCATCTTTGGGAACAATGAGGAATGTAGCATGGTGGGCTGCTGCAAAGGGGGGAAATCACCAAAAATCATGCAGAAGCTGTTGCCATGAATGAAGCTACTTCTGATTTCAATTCCTAAAAAGACACAGATCTCATTTTTTTCTTTTTATCTTGCACTTTTAAACTAGTAAAATGTGCCTTCATTGCAGGAGTAAAATAACCCCTGTAAGCCATCCCCCATAGCATCTAACACTCCCCAGTGCACCAATCCCCTATACAACATCCCTCCCTTGCACACCCCCATGCGCACCATCCCCCCTTGCACACCATCCCCCCAGTGCATGAGGCACCGGGTAATAAATTGGCTGGATGTTGATTGGCCAGTCTTCAATGTTAAGTATATGCCAAAAATATATTTCACCTCTTTTCAGCCCCTTAAGGGTGAAATTTCTCAACATCAGTTCTTGATGGGTGTTCATGTGACAGAAGGAACCCCCTCCCCAAATTTCATGCTTCTAGGTCTGGGGATTGGGGCAGAGCATCCATCAGTCACCAATTCGACAATGCAAAGTACAGGGAGGAAAATGCGTTGTACCCCTTTCCCCCCCTCTCTGGTTGGGATTTCTGAAAACTGTTTCTTAGTGGGTACCTCCATTAAAGAAGGAATACCCTCCCCAAATTTCGTGCTTCTAGGCCCATGATTCGTGTGTGTGTGTGTGTGTGTGTGTGTGTGTGTGTGTGTGTGTGTGTGTGTGTGTGAGTGAGTGAGTGAGTGAGTGAGTGAGTGAGTGAGTGAGTGAGAGTGAGAGTGAGAGAGTGAGAGAGAGAGAATGAGAGAAGGCTAACCAGACAAGAAGATACTGGCTAACCAGCCAGACATTTTGGTGGTAGATAAGGCCCAGAAGACAGCCCTGGTGATAGATGTAGCGATACCAAACGACAGCAACATCAGGAAAAAAGAGCATGAAAAGGTGAAAAAGTATCAGGGTTTGAAGGAGGAATTAGAAAGTGAAGTGTGGCAAGTGTGGCAAGTGAAGGTGAATGTGATCCCAATAGTGGTTGGAGCACTAGGGGCTGTGACACCCAAGCTGGAAGAATGGCTCCAACAGATTTCAGGAAGTACATCAGATCCAGAAAAGATCCAGATCCATCAGATCCAGTAAAGCGCATTGCTAGGAACAGCTAAGATATTGCGCAGAACCCTCAAACTCCCAGGCCTCTGGCAGAGAACCTAGGATTGAGGATAACATACATACACCACCCATGGAGGGTGAGAGAGAGAGAGAGAGAATATTTTTAATCTTGCAATTAGAGCACCCATTTACAATTTTTAAAATCCTGCAAAGAGGGGCAGTCAAACAGTCCAAGTCTAACTCAAGAGACACAACAAAATAAAAGTGCAACTTGCCTGCCAAATGCATTTAGAAGAGCAACGATTTCTTGCCGTGTAAGCTGAAATCCTTTTGAAGGACTGTTCTCAGGAAGTTTCTTTATTTCTTTTTCAGAGAATAAGATCTTCAAAGCAGTTCCTAAGCCTTGAGTCTAAAAACAAAGCCAACATAATTAATATTAACTTATTCTTGTCCAATGTATCAAAAATGTTAACTAAAGAGTTTAACAGCTTGAATGTAAGGTTACGATAAACCAGTGTTTGCTTTTTCAAGCCCTTATCTTCTGCAAAATCTTGTGCAGTTCACAATCATTCTATTCTCACATCAGAGACCACAACTTCATTCTCTGTCTAATGTGCCAACTGTGATATTACCCAAAGTCAGACTACCAAAGAGTTATCAAAGTGCTGTTAACATTGAACTACTGGAATTTAGACTAGAATGTCCTTGAAGGTCACCTGGAAGGATGCCCTTGAAGGAAGCTCTCTTGGTAAGTCAGCCATATTCAAGGTGACATGCACACATTTTCCTGGACATGTCCTCTTTTACAGTCTTGTGTCCTAGAAAAAACCTTCACTGTCCTCCATTATCTTGTGAGCATGCCATCTTACAATGTAGTATGTAGCCTTATAATAATAATCAATTATATGTAATATATATATATATATATATATATATATATATATATATATATATATATATATATATATATATATAATTAAAAAGTCACTGACGCTCACAAACTCAATCATTAAGCCTCGCCAAAACTGCTGGGCCTAGAAGTGTGAAATCTGAGGTGGGAATTCCTTCTGTGATGGAGGCACCCACTAAAACCGGTTTTCAGAAATTCCAACTGGAAGGGGGTGAAATGGGGTGCAATGCATTTTCTTCCCTATACTTTACATTAGGAGTGTCAAACTCATTTCATACAGAGGGCCGCTTTAGCATTAATGGTGTCTCACGAGGGCCGCAATAGCATTAATGGTGTCTCCCAACAGCCGCAATCCAAATGTTTGTATTTGGGCAGAAGTGCCCTCCTCTCTCCTGGGCTCTTTTCTCCTGCCCTGGGAAGCTGCTGCTGCGTATGAGCCCTCCTTCCTCCTGTGCTCTCTCTCTGGCTCAAAATCAAGTGTGCTGCTGCCGCTACTGAGCTGCTTGTTGGGGTGGTGGATCACTCGCAGGCCACAGGTGTGCCTGCAAAGGGCTGCATGTGGCCATCGGGCTGCCACTTTGGCATGCCTGCTTTACACTGAAGAATCCCTGTCTGAGGGACACTGTGCCTTGACCCCGGACCTAGAAGCATGAATTTTGGGGAGGGCGTTCCTTCTGTGACATCAAACCCACCAATATGGTGCCTGATGCACTGCTAGGGAGGCTGCGCATGGGGGATGATGCACTGGTGGGTGTTGCACATGGGGGTGTTGTGCATGCAGTGGGGAGTGGGGGGCATATGTGTGGGGGTGGATGAGCATGGGGGGTGGGCATGTGGGGGAATTTTACATTCCGCAATGTGGGTCTGTTTCTGCTAGTTTAATAATATAGTGTTTGAATTAACCACATGAAAGCAATATGAGTTTTTTAGCTTTAATTTTTTCATGTCCTACATTTTTCTTGGGTGTCCTACATTTCAGGAGGGCCTTGTCCTTTTTCCAGTTATGTCTTACTGTCACCCTAGCCATACTGCCCTTATAGTAGGAGTAAAACGATGGTATTTGTCCCTTCTCACTGCCAAGGGGGCAAGAAGGGGCCAGCCAGACCAAGATTCCAAGGCTGTACAGTATATAAACCCATAAGCTGAAAAATCAAACACTTAATATAACATACCTGTAGTTTACCCCATAGTCTGCATTTATCACATCCAACACAGTCCATTATACGGGATATGTTCTTGAAATGCAATCTGAATTCTTCCTAACAACAAATAAAAATGCTTATTTAAAAGAGACAAACTGTAAAATGTGTTTGATGGTCTGAAATTGTACGGTTCTAAGGATGTTTCAGGCTCAAAGCTCATTTACACTAAAAGGATGCAGGAAACTTTAATTATGGGCTTGCCCTCTATATATTATAGTAAAAAAGCATTATTTTCATATAAAACAAAAGGAGACCAATAAAGCCTCCCACACACTAAAAAGGGACAATTCAGATATTCTAAGCCATTTCTGCTCAAAGTCACATATATACAATAGGGACGAAATGGGTAAACCTGTGGGCTGGGCGGAAATGGGACCACTAATTTCCTAGTAGGATCCACAGCAAATTTGCAAACACATTGTTATCTGAAATGGCCTAGGGACCTTTGCTGATTGAAACTTAGTTGTGAATGAACATTCTAAGGGAATGTTGATCACATAATAATTCTTAGGTGAAAAATGAAGATTTCCCTGGCTTTCAGTGATTAACAGTGAAATTTGTGTGTTTACCTTTAAAGATTTTGCTCCCTTTTTCTCTCCCGCAAACATGGATTTTTCATTGAAGTGCATAGGAAAAGACCTACCATAAGTGAATTACACACAAGTTGTCAAAGAATCTGGTTACACCACAATTTACCAAAGTCTGCCACAAGCACTCTATATTTTACAGCTTACAAACTTGAAAGAAATATTTACTTAATAGTGAGTATAAAATCATATATCACAAGCATATCCAACTACATGAAGCCTCTTATAACAACAGGAACATAGGATAGTTCACAAACAAGTTACACATTCTCCCTGCTACAATTCTGAGACTGAATGCAGCATTATCAGACCCAAGCCAGATCTTTCGTTACATCCTGACTTTCTTAACCTAGTTGTGCACAACTTGGAAGTCCTTCCAAATTGTCAAGGGATGTATTTAAGGCAGTGGTTTCTCAAACTTCTCAGGAGTAAAACTTCCAAAGTCAGTCAATGCAGGGGCAGGGGATGAGGGCAACTGCAACTAGAAAGTGCTTTGCCATTTCTTCTTTTCCATGTTCTAAGACCCGGGGAGCCATGCAGAGGGCTCTTTCCAGCCCCTGCAGCAGCCGATAGTTAAGTAAAAGCACCCCCTCCTTTTACTGTTACCTTGGGATGGCATTGCTGTTCTCAACCCCCTCCCCCACCATGGTTGAGCTTAATACACATTTGAGAACCAGTAGCGTCTAGAAACTTTACTTGCACAATGAACACAATCTTAACCATGTCTACTCAAAGGTGTTCAATGGGTCTTACTCCCAGTAACGTGTCTTTAGGATTGCAGCTAATGACTGGTAAATTCCACTAGTATTCAATTCCACTGAACTACTTTCCCTATCCTTGATTATTTGTATTTATGTTCTAGCTGTTCTGCAGTTTTAAGCTACTATATCACAAAATTTTAGTTATGTGCCTGATAACTAGAAGACCAATCACTCCCAACTATCTTGCAACCTTTTTATTCTTTTCACTACATACAAAGAGAACAGAAAAATTCTACTCTGTAGCAAGATGTGCAAGAAAGGGTGCCTTTCTTATGGAGAAAGTCAATTCCAGATTCAAGGCATCTCCTGAGACTCACTCTTATCTTCATTAATAGCATTTTAATTAGAAATTTTAATATTTCAACTCCAACAGACTATACAGAAGTCTACATTAAGTGTGGAACCAAGATAGGACACTTACTTTGTATCTCTGAAGATTTCTAACAAAAGGGATTTGGTTTCTGTATCCTCCCGGGCATTTCCAGTGTAGAGGTCTACTATTGAACGTTCAAAGTAGGACCCAACTTTCGACAATGCACGCAGTTCAATCAAATACAAGAAATATAAATTTTTTAGCCGCCGTGGACCTTCGCCTTTTGTTTCAGCAGAGTTAAAACGACGAGTGAATTCCTTTACATTAGGTCCCCAACGAGGTTTGCTCCAAGTTTCTGAATTTAAAAAAAACAATACATTTTTTCCCCCTGAGAGAAAGTGAGGTGGGGTTCAAATAATGGTTTTTCAGGCTTATAAGCAATTTAGTTTTCCTCAGCAATAAAACCAAGATAAACATAAAGTCAAGATTAATCAAATACCTTCAAGTAGATATTTTGCGCACAGATGCAAGTTAATGCTTGCATGAAGTCCAGAAATGAGTTTATAGAATACACGTTTTTCAAGACAGAGACCTAGAAAAAAGTGTTAAAACATAGTTGGTGAAAACCATAACCCAATACTCTTTAAGTTTAGAGATGTATACATAATACTTAGACACATCATTTATAATACAGTTCTCACTGGAAACTTAGAATATCACATTGCTCTTTAATTAATGTCTTATTCTGTATAAAGAGCTTCTATTAGTGAAATACAAATTTATGTTGTGATACAAATACGAAATCTACAATAGAGGAGATTAGCCATTTCATTTTGCACTGCAAATTAATACAGAAACAGAGGGGATTACCTTTTGATGAAGAAACATTTTTCAGAAATAATTTCTGAAGACACTGAGGTTGGACTATTAAAATGTATTCTGATTAAATAGCCCTTTGTAATTCTTTGGTGACTGCAACTGGTAGAGCCAGCAGCCCATCTCATCAGAACATCAATTATACATCAATTATTCCTTTAGCTTTTTGGCTATGATTCAAAGTACTGTTTTTCAATTTGCTACAAACGAATAGGTACATACAGTGGACACTATCTGATTTCTTATATTCTGCAACCATCTTTCAGATCAGCAAACAAGTTTGCTGCATGACAAGTTTGCTGTTAAGTGTATGCCAAACAAGCATGACACAGAATAGTGTCAGGTAACTTTGCTCAGATTGATTTGCTTGCAATGCAGTCAGTCAAGATGGTGTTGTAATCATTATTTTCTAGTCTGAAGGCATTTATCTGCATGTTTGCAGTCTCATTTACCTTCTAGCCATGTATAGAATGATTCCCCTGTGAACACACAAAAAATACACATATAAGTAATGTCACAATATCCAACTTTTAAAGCTAAACATCCAAATAATATCTCAGTGTATATAATTTTTAATAAAACCAAGACGACCAACAGGCTTTATTCCTTCCATGCGTCCAAGCAGCACTCTCAATACATATGTATAATTGGGATTTTTCAACCTAATGTACATCAATTTACAATTAACGTTCCATGGACCCTCCCCCCAAAGGATACAGAAACAACGGATCTGGGAATGCTATAAAAATACAGGCCCCTGCACCACATCTCATGTCCGTTAACATGGTTAAAAAGCTTACCAAGGCGAAGCTTTCTTATTTAAACAGGTTGCTATAAGCTAACCATTTCCTGCTTAATATTAGAGCAAGTTTCATAAAGGATCCAGGCTATCAGCAGCTTTCTCTGCCTTCCAATACCTGCTGCCTAGTGGTGCCCACCAGTGCCTATCCATGCCCAGAGCCCAAATACTGTTGAAATTTTACTCCTGCAATGACGGGTTAATACTACTAAGTGAATTAATATAAGAGAGGACTCACCATCATCTTCCCCTGAAAAATGAAAATGTAGAAAATCAGTAACATTTTACTTTTGTGTCTGTATTGAAAAATGAAGCATATATTTGCCATCACTGATTTAAGCAGCATAAACCTTTTCATTTGGAATGCAAATTCACCCTTTTTAAATTCAGGATGTGGTGTTCATTCATCCACCAAGAAATATACAAGGATAGAAAGAATTGGAAATACTGGAATTATTTCATTCCTTCCCACTCCTTCTGAGGCTACCAGGGTAATAAGTGGAGGAGGCAGTAGATGTGGTGTATACTCTTTCCATCTCACTAAGCCCCCTCCCAGGGGTAATGAAGAACTGAAAAGGCAGTAGATTGGACAGACACATATCCTGGACAAAAGCTTTCTAGGGACAGATCCTATCAACCCCACTCTGGTGTACTACAAATGAGGATGCATAGTTCTCCACTCAAGGTTGGACTACACCTGGGTGGAGAATGGCAGAAGGATATAGATCCTATAAATTAAATACATACGTATGTAAGAAAAGGACTTCACTAGTGAGTCTTCAGTCATTAAGTCAATTTTCCTTTTCTGAATTACATACAGTTGTATTGAACTTTCATAACCATTCTTATAATTACAGAAAACTGAAGTATTTAGCAACCCACCCTTGCTGGGTGACAGTGGATTTAGTGGACGATACACTGATCGAGGCCTATAGGAAAAATAAAATAGGAATATATATATATTTTTGGAAGCCAAACAACTTAAATATTTCAAAATGTATAATGTAGCCCTCTTTCCCCAGTTACTTGAAGCAATTTTCTTCATAGATACTGTTCCATACTCTCCACGCAGAGGGACCTTTGTATCCAGTGTAACGCTCTGGATTCAGGAGTAAATCCACATACTGAGCATCAGGAGATCTTTCATCTAAACAAAAAATGACTAATTTGGCTATATATTTTAATGTACTACTCCACACAAAAAAGCTACACAAATGTAAACAATACTATTTGTTTTACTAATACTTTGGACTACTAGCGTTCTCTTTATACAAAGCATGCACAAATTAGATATTACGTAAGGAATAAGTTGTAATTATATATTATTTTTGAACACTTGAAAAATAATCATAAACAGAATAATCTGATTGGATAGGTAGGTTTATAATTGGTTTCAGAAAAAAATCCTTGTTTTAAAAAGCCTGTTGTCTAATACTGATTGCCTTTCATATTCTCCAAGTTTATGAAATATTTCTTAGCAGTATCCATAGATACTTAGTAGCTGCAACACTGCTATTGCAAAATTCAGATGACATTCAAACCATGGACTTGGGAATAAATGAACCCTTGCAAGCTCCCCCTCTGTTTCTTGTTTAATGCTAACAAATTTGGAGTGACATCTGAAATCAGCAAGTTATGTTTAGTGTTTGCTAATTCCGAAGTCATGACAGAACTATAATTAGCTTAAATGGTTAACAGAGAGAAAACTTGTGGATAGTACACATGAACCGATGGCTTAGTTGTGTTTGTCAGACCATCTTTTCTAAAATAATATTTCTAAGAGTACAGGTGATGCCTTGGTATCTACAGGGATATGTTCTCAGAATCCTATATCCCAACAAATGCAAAATTTATTGGATAAACAAATCAGTAATGAACCCCTATAAGCCCTCCAGAGGTGATCAGAGATCTGTTCTGGTTGCCTATGGAAGGCTTAGGTGGGACCAACTCTGGCTCTACATGGGTTCAGGGGACTCATATTGAGCCATATCCACAGATGCAGAATCTGAAGATAAGGAGGCCTCATCTGTTAAAAGGTTTTGACACACATACTGTTTATAAAAGAGATAGGCAACATTTCAAAGATGATTTAGCAACATGTTGCTCTGGAAAACCTTTATGTGTCAGAAGAACAAACAATTTTACCATCTAGTTCACAAAAATGGTCCTGCGAATCATCATATCTGGCCCAGTCAATGAAAGCCTCTTTACTTTGGTTGCTGTGGAAAAGGAAAGAACAATTACAGCTGGATACATTACAGTTATTACAAGTCTCCCTGTTAGTTTTGAGGTGAGATTGATTCCAAGATGATCCCAATATCTATTAGAGAAGTGGTAAACCCCCCCCCCCAAATTTGGGTAGATTTGTAGGAGCTTTGGCATCACAGTGATGACATACGAGGTGTGATCAATAAGTATCAGGACCAATGCTATAAAAAGAAAACTACAACATGTAACAATTTGGCATTTAATCTCCTTTAGAGTAGTACCCTTCAAAAGCCACACACTTAATCCAGTGCTGTTTCCGTTGACGGAAGCATTCCAGGAACTTGTTTTCTGGGATAATCAGCAGCTGCCTCATCACATTCACTTGGATTTTCTCAATATCCTGAAATCTTGGGAAGAGGAAAAGTCTCAAAGGGAGAGATCTGGGGAATACAGTGGCTGTTGGATGTAGGGGATGTTGTGTTTCTACTGAACCAAAACTACCAAAAACTACTGAACAAGCTGCGCTAAATGGGAAAGGTGTGTTGTCATGGTGCAAATGCCATTCACTGGACGCATGCAATTCTGGCCTTTTCCAATGAATATCACCCCACAAATGCCACAACACTTCACAGTAGTACTTCTTGTTTTCTGTCTGACCACGTGGAGCATACTCATGATGAACAATGCCCTTGTAGTTGAAGAAAACGGCAACAGTGTCTTCACTTTGCTTCAACTCATTCGTGCTTTCTTCGGTCTTGGAGAGGTTGGGGTCTTCCTGCAAAGACTGAGCCTTGGTTTCAGGGTCATACACCCACGATTCATCACGTTGGTTTCAGGGTCATAGCCACGTGTTTTCAAAAAGTTTATTGTTCGACACAATCAAGGAGATTTTGCGAAACTAAAACCCGAGTTTCTTTTTGGTCAGCTGAAAGCAGTTTTGGCACAAACTTGGCTGACACGCATCTCATACCCAAATCTTCAGTGAGTGGACTGAACTGTAACTAATCTGCACATCCTCCAATAAATCACGGATGGTGATTTGGCAATTTCCTTCATGGCTGCACGTACATTTGCAATGTTTTTCTCAGTTCTGCTGGTTGCGGATTGTCAACATTTTGTTGGCCAATTTGGAAACGTCTGAACCACTCGTACACTCATGTGTGGCTCATGCACTCCTCTCCATACACTTTCTTCAACTCTGCATATGTCTTTGTGCAGGCATCACCAAGCTTTTGGCAAAATTTGATGCAGATTCTCTGCTCAACTTTCTCTGATTTCATGCTCAATGCAATGATCACACACTACGCATGTTCCTTCCAAGCACTGCTGTAAAGAGAGGAAGTGAGCTAGGACGTTAAAACTTAGTGTGCATGCATAGTTGGGGTCAAGGTCAATCTGTGCCAAGTGGCTTCACTCTGCGTATTTTAGTTCCTTTATTATGATATGTATTGATCACACCTTGTATACCGGTAAGTTTGACAGGGGGTCTTGAACAGATTTTGAAGTTTGAAAGGGTGACTGAAATGCTCAAGTACTACTGCATTGAAAGGTCCAACCAGACTTTCAAAACAGTTCACAAGAATATTTTAATTACAAAGATAAGCCATGTTATAAATCTACCATAACACAAAATAAGATTTGCAACATTCTCCATGTAGCAACACAGGAGACAAGCAACTTAGTGTAAATTGCAACAAAAACCGAAGTTTCTTATCTGTGAGACTCCTGTTCTTGAAGGAGGAAGGGAGAGCGCTCTTAACCAATGGGTGTTGTCCCTCCCCTGCAGGAGGCCGGACAAACTCAACTCCTTCCTGGGAGGGCTGCCACAGCCCCCCACTCTGTCTACCGAGCTGAGAAGACCCAAATACCCTTCACCTTTGCTTCAACATGCTCTATAGCAAGAGACTCAAAAGCCAAAGGTTAGTTATGGCACCACCACAGTCACATGCCAAAAAGAGAGTACGGTATAGGCAAAGAGAAGGAAAAAAAGACCAAACCTTCCATCGTCTGGCTCCTACCAGCATATCAGGAGTAATGCTGGAGATGAGGATCGAAGAAAGCAGTAGGCAGAGTGCTCTCCCTTTCTCCTTCAAGAACAGGAGTCTCACAGCTAAGGAACTCCCATTTTCTCTGCAGGAGGAAAGGAGAGGGCTCTTAACCAATGGGATATAGGGTGCAATCCAGAGTAACTATGGGGAGTCCTTGCTCCGGTGTAAGATCAATTTGCTTTGGATTGCAGTATGAATTTCCCATAGGTTTTCATTAGGTGGTGCAGTAACTAAGGGTACACGTAATGTCTCTTACGTGCTCCCATAGTTACTCTGGATTGTAGGGAAAGACAAGCAGTATCCGTCTGGAGGAAGGGTGGGGAGATCCGAGGATCTAAGGTTACAACTACCTTTTGTAACACCCTCCTGTCAAAATCCGTATTGGCCAAAGCCGCTTGATCAATCTTATGTTTCATAAATATAGAAGGTGTAGACCAGATGGCTGCCCTACAGATGGATTCCAAACAAACAACCCCTTCAAATGCAGCCAAAGTTGCCGCACTCCGAATTGAATGGGCTGTAATTCTGGCAGCAGGAGTTTTCCCTATGAATTAATATGCAACGGCTATTGTCCCTTTCAACTCCGCCTTACGTGAAGGATTGGGACAAAAGGAAGATATAACCAATTCTTGTGCCCTGTGAAACCAAGAATTGACTTCTGGGATAAATGAAAGGTCAGTGTGTAAAACCACCTTATCTTTATGAAATATGCACAAATTTGGGTTGATAGACATGGCTCCCAATTCCAAAACCCTGTGTGTTGATGTAACTGAGTCCAAAAAAGATTGTTTTGAAGGTCAAATACTGCAATTCAGCAGAGATTAAAGGCTCAAAGGGAGGATTAGTCAAAGCCGAGAGAACTAGGTGTAAGTCCCAAGATGGGAACTGATGACACTTCGGGAGGAGTGATGTGACTTACCCCCGCCAAAATGTGTCATATGTGCAAGCACTCTAGTGCCGCCGTATTACCACCTGCTGCTCCCAGTGTGCTCCTTAAGGCAGTCACTTGTCTTCATAGTGTCATTGAGTCCTTTATCCAGTCCATCCTGCAAGAACTCAGGTACATGCTTAGTTTTGATTTTTCAAAGGGGAAATTCCCTTTTGAAGACACCATGAACAGAATTTCTTCCAAGTATTCTCATATACCTTAGCCATGGGTGACTTAGATCCCAACAGAGTGTCCAAAATCTTATTTGAGTACCCCTTATTGGCTAAAGCTTGCAGAACCCAGGAGTCTGAAGTAACTAGACTCTAGCAATCCGCAAAGGCCAGAAGCCGAGCCCCCACTGGGAGAGACTCTGGCTGACTTTGAGTCATGCAGAATGATGCTCTTTTGAGAACCTGCCAGTTTGGGAAGAGGAGGAACCTGTTCGCTTGGACTTAAACAGGGCCGTGTTTCTGTCCCAATGGGCTTGGAACGCTGTCCAGAGTTCCTCACCTTGTATCCTGAGCTGGAGGGGCGAAAAGAATGTGGTTTCTTAAACTTTTTGTTTTTCCCTGATTTTCAATCAAAGGTTCAAGACCTTCTTCCAAATAGCTTCTCACCCTTAAATGGTATGCTGAGAATCCTAGAAGAACCACCAGTGTCACCCTCCCATTGGTGTAGACTAATATGCCTCCTGGCCAAGACACATGTGACCATGGACCTAAGCAGATAGATGCAGCTCATCATATGCACAAACTGCAGCTGCGGCTGAAGCCAAGGCGATCTTTTCACTTTGCAAGACAGCTGCTTATCCTCAGCTGCCAATTACTGATCCTAGATATAGACTGCTCTAGAGAAAATTCAGCTGGTCATTTCACCCGGAATGTCTGGGAGCCACATTCAAAGTTGCACTTTAGCACAGACTCAACCTTTTTGTTGCAATTATCCTTAGGCCCTGACTCCCCTTCAGAAGGCAAAGTTGTGGCCGAAGAAAATGCTACAACTGGTGCATCAACTAGGGGAACCTTGGGTCATGATCGGATCTAAAAGAGTATAAAACTTGTCAATAACCCCATTATGGTTGTTTGGTTTCAGTAAAGTTTCCCATTTGGCAGTAAAGACCCTCTCCATGGTCTCAGGAAAAGGAACCCAAGGCTGAGGGGAACCCTCAAAGAAGGTCTTAGCCTAAAAGGAGTCCCCTTAAGAAGTGCTGGCTCTGGTGAGGTGGGTCAAGGCCGGAGAACAGGCCAGGCGGGAAGAAAGAGAGGGGGCAAGAAAGGAAGGAGAAGTGGGAGCAGGAGCTCCCAAGACACATGTCCAGTCTGTAGCGAGGCTGGACAAGATTGGACTGTGGAAGTACTCTTGGGAAGGAATTGACTTCATCCAGCCTCCTGCAGAGGAGGGACAGCAGCCATTGGTTAAGAGTGCTCTCCCTTCCTCCTGCAGAGAACAGTTAGTGCAAAAGGAGAAACACTATAATTCTATCGTGCTAAATAATGTCTCCTGTCCTCACTATGCTGCTCTGACCTATTAAAGGTTAAAAGATAGGCCTTGGTGGAAAGGAAATGAGGAAGATAGTTAGCACTGTCTAAAAACAAATTTCAAAATCATGAAACTAGGGGACAAGATCTGGCTGCTCCTATCATGATAGTCTTCCACTGTTACTCATTATGTTAATCATTTCTGCTAAAAAGATAAAAGTATGTTTAGTTGGCTACATGAAATTTGTTCTGCGTTAATAAGACAGAATACCATGAATATATTATCCTATCTCTAGTACAGTATACACAAGAACAGCAAACTCTTAAAACTGAAATATATCTTACCTTAATGTACTATTAACTGCTCCCAGTTTGTTAGCTTGTTCACAGTCTTCAAGTTCTTTGGTATGGTTTGATGACTTTGAATACTGCAAGACAAGATATGCAGTATTATATGCCTTCAATATATTTAAACTTAAATACTTTCAACTATGTGCCACCTGTGATTTGGAGTGAGATAGTACTTTGAATAGAAGTTGAGTTGTGTATAGAACATTTTTATGACCCTCTTTAAAATCTTTTACACGTACTACCTCATTCCATGTCACTGCTACCTTCAGTAAGGATCAGGAAGTTGCCTCAAATACAAAAGGTTGCAACACATACCTGAATAATCAAGCATATTTGAGATTTGTTATATCAGACACATAGACACAAGTACTCATTAACAAGAACTTTTATTAACAAGACTATTCTTTCTTTGGAATTTCCCCAAGAGCTAGTTCCTCAAATGACCTTTAAAGGAGGAAGCAATGTTAAGTGCATCCTGATCAGGTTGCCAGTTATGATATCAGGCCCACCTTGTTTCTGCATACATGGAAGAAAAAAGTACAGCTAGAATGATCAGCTGTGTTTCCATAGGAACACAGTGGGATTAGGGGAATTAACTTTCCTCTAAAGTTGTCTTCAGGGGAAAAGGTTGTCTGCCAGCCTTAACATTCTCTAGTGGGAGACAGCAAAGACACAAACAGTATCACGAATGCCCCCATTGAGCTTTGCCACTGGGTAAACACAGTGCAATGCTACAAAGACATGGTTTTAGTGAGTAGACAATGTTTGGCAGTGACGCAAATGTAATTTGTCATTCGCTTCCTCTGTGTAGAAAGTAATACAACTGTCCTAATTTATGATTTTAGAAGAGTTTACTTACTTTGTTAGCACTTCCAGCTTTAATTCCAACTGGAACTTTGCTCTAGAAGAAATTCAAAAATTAAATGGCTACTCATCATTTACAAATTATTCTCAGCCTCAAAACAGAAAAGTTAACATGTCAAATAAGTAAGGCAAAACCATCTGGAAGCTATTAGAGTACCAACATCCGAAATACATAAGAAATACAAGCTGTGTATTTCTTATGATTAGAAATTATTACTGGCTAATGTTGCAGTGTTGTAATCCTATGAGAAAATTAAAAAAATCACAACTCAACATCTCACAACTTTCAAAGAAAAGCAAACATCACAATTCAGAGTTTACACTTCTCCATTTTACTTATACAGTCATACCAGTGCTATGTAAACACCTCAAAGTGGGTAGGTTCACCCTATCAGCAGAAAATATACTATATTTTTTGACATTTCCTTTATTTTGAAACATACCTCAGGGCAAGGCTCCACATGGCAATCTCGGATAGAGCAATGGCCAACATCAGCCCAAAAAGGACATGGTCTCTTCAGATTAACCTTATAATTAAAACACATACTTGCTGTCAGTCAATTATATAACCAAACCAAATGGCAGAGAATCCTCTTTATCACATTAAGTAGAGATATTTGAAAACTGTTACTGTATTTACTTTACTCAAAAGTAAGCCCATCGTGTTCAGTAAATTTTGACTTAACTGAGAACACTGGAAAAGCAAATAATAGAGAGACGTGCCACCAACAGTTGGGATGCAAGATACTGAAAGTTATTTCAGTGTAAAGGCCACCAAAAATAATTTGGTTAGATTAAATGTGCACTCAAAGACAACTTTTGTAATAATTTCCATTAAAATTAATACCTTTAAATTATCACTTAAATTTATAATAATCAAAGGTAGCATTGTCTTGCCCATGTGCCTACCATCATTCAGAGAAGGTACCTGTCTGGCCTCTAGGAGTGCTCCAGAAGGCTAGCACCAGTGTCAGAAAGGTACTGCTACTAGTGGAAGCTCACCAACTTTAAAAAAAATTGCCCAAAGAGTTATCAAAAGACTATCTGAGAATATGAGGCAAGATGCTTCAAACGCAGAAGTCAGACTTCTGCTTCAGTTGCACCTGAAACTTTCATTTGTTCCAAGTCACATGAAGCTCTGCCAGTGATATAAATGGCTCCAAAGGGAGCTTTTTTGTCCTCCAGCCAGCAGTGGCTTCCTCTCCACCTCTCCCCAGGACATCTCCAACCCTGTGCTGCTGTGGGAGCTGGAGATTCTGAAGAACAGCAAGATTTTATCCTTGGCAGGCCTCTTACAAAGGGGCTTCTTTCTGAGTAGAGAGGCACAGGAAAGGGTGCGCTTGAATGGGGCAGAGCAGAAAGGCTCTCCTTCGCTGGCCCCACATAGGGCTCCGGTTGATGGGGCAGCAGAGAGGGCCCTGTACTGCCTCTCTGGCCTCCCTGGCACCCTGCCAGCATCGCCCGCCTGCTTGACCGTGGTGCCTTCAGGACTGCTGCTTCTTAGCTGGCCCTGGGAGGACTGCTGAGGGAGATACTGCAGGGAATGAAGCTGGTCCTTTGGTGCTATTCCCCCAGCCTGGCCACATCAAAGCCACACAACTGCTCTCCTGCTGAAGGCTCTAGAAGGCACAGGGTCTCAGCCCCAAGGCCTTCCATTCTGTTGGTGGCAGAGTGGGGTGAGGGGGGAGAGATGTTGAAACTCTGGGCACCAGTGATGGTGACAGGCTTGCTAACAATTGGGGTAGTGGCAGCAATCTTGCCTGTGTCTTGGCATACTGGCAAGAGCTGTTCCACATGCTAAGTGTAGCACTCATGCTACTCCTGCTACAAGTTATTCAATTCATGTGAACAGAGCAGTGATATGTAGACGTTTTCTCAGTTTTACTGAAATTAAAACTTTGTTTCTTCAGTTCACTTTACTCAGTCAGTGCACCATTTTACAAAATAAAAAGCAGTTTTTTAACAGAAGAAATCAAAAACGTAATTTCAAAAGGAAAACATACAATTGAGAATATTCTCTATTTTTAGAGTAAACTGCTGTACAGCTGTAAAATACAAAACATTTCAAATTATCACAGCTTTATCAAAAGATAATTTCCATGATATTTCTAATCTTTTGACTATGGAACAAATCTTATCTAGCATACAACTGCTGCCTGGGCCAATACGTGCCACTTAAAAGATTCTTAAAAAGATTTTAGTAGTTCTTAATTTCATCTAGTCTTGTTTGTATTTTTTCTGTGGTTACGGTTTATGCCATATTTAATAAAAACTTCTTTCTTTCAGATACACAAATCATTTGTCTTGCATTACTAATGCTACTATGCATATGTACTACTCGTATAAGAGGCTGACAGGAATTCTACAACTTGGATTAGGACAGTGGTTCTCAAATGTTGAGGGAGATTTTCTCCGTCAATATGTCTTTGTGGCAGAGGAGCTAGTGCAGTGATGCAACCAACAGGACTGCGCTCCTGTGGGGCAAGGGGGCAATTTTCCACTTACCAGTGATGGTAAAAATTCCAGCTGCAAATAAACCAGAACAACTTCCGGTTCCAGCTCAACTTCCGGTTCCATAACGCTCACACTTGTACTCATTTCAAGCCTTGGGTAGCCCTGAAAACTCTCTATGGAGATCCCTAGTGCTCTCCACACACCCACACCCCAGGCAGCAACTATGGAAAGTGGCAAAAATCCCCCCCCAAAAAATTATGGGAATTGCACTGCTGCTTTCCACCTTGCCCCACACCTTAAAGTCGCAGAAGACCTTTACATGACCTTGGAGGATCACAATCTCAGTTTGAGTAGCACTGGATAAGAATACCCAAAGAAACAGCCAGCTTGTTGTTGACAATGGTAACAGTGCTTTAAAAATGGAAATCCATATTTTGTTTTTTCCTATTCTTAACCATTCTGTAACTATAAAAAGGGTATATGGATACCGTGTTCACTGTTTCTTTGTATGTAATCCAAGAGACTTTTTGAATCCTAAACTGAGGTTTCTAGTAGCACTGTTTCTGAAGTAGGTGGTTAAGCTAGAGTGCTTTGCCTTTCAATAATAGCCCTGAATTAGCAAATCAGCAACACTTTCGGGTAGAAATTTCCAGTTTTGTTACAGCCTTCAATTTTCAAGTTTTATCAAGAAGCAAATTCCAAAAGCAACAGCTGCAGTTTGCATTTGCTGTGCAGTAGCACAAGTTATATAGACTGACCGCAAATAAAAGCTATTTTCAGTAAAGTACACCTTGGATAAAAAACAGAACATTCTCTGAAGGTCATCCACTATGACTGGTCATCATTAGTCACCAATACATTAAAGATTAGTATTGTAAATGTAACTGTTTACGTTTACATTTAATCCTATAATCATATTAAGGTATCCCCATTTCCTGATGGTTCATTTTCTGATGATCTGCTTTTTTCAACACCTTTCAATTATAACCAAAAATCATTCCTTCAACACATGTTCCACCTTTTCAACCACCTTTCTGGTGTTCTAAATAAAATTGTCCTCCTCCATGTTGATTTGCCTATTATATGAGACTCAGACTGTTTTGGCATGTGTTTGTGAAAGAGAGATCATACACTGCCACTTTTCCTCCTGATTTATTTCCATTCCCAAAGGAGTTAGTCAATTTTCAGAAAAATTTATGTGAAAACAGAATTTGCAAGATAAAGGGGCTAAAAAGCATTGGAAGCAACATTTGTAAACTTAAAAAAGACTAGGTTTCCACTTTTCACCATAACTCCAGTCCTAACCTGTCAGATAGGTGGAGGAAACCTGTACCTGTTTATAATGTTACTGCCATTTTCAACCAATTCTAAATAAGAGTTTTCAAATGTTCTTTAGGAATCACAAGAATTACATTTCATAATAGTGTTATTTTAATACTGCATTCAAAATACAATTTTTCTTACAATCCATTTCCCCTCTACTTCTCAGAAAGAAATTGCTTTCACTCAGCTGTGCAATAAAACATTTTTATTTTACCTTGTAGTATCTGAAATAATCCCGTTCTTGCAGTTTTTGCATTTTGGGGAAGATCTTAACATTGTTGAACTCATCAATGCTTTCTATATCACATAAGCAATCGTCAAGTAGTCCTGCAAGCTAGAAAAAAAAATACTAGTACACCATAAAACTACATGGCAATATCTTTACCAATATCTAAATTCTAGAGCATTTTTTATGGCATAAGAAGAGAGCAGAGAGATTTCAGCCAATAATTATACCATGTTGCATTAACATTTCAGGCAGAAATTCATTTATACACACCAGATGTTGAAGGATTCCTCCACAAAGACACTTCCTCATGGGAATTTGCCCAAACCAAACAAACAGTCATTATAATTCTTCAAGCTTGTGGGCTTTTGCATGAAGCAGACAAGCAGCTGCAAGTGTGCCATATAGCAATCTTCATGGAGGTACCTTCTGTAGAGAATTTTTGTGATGTTTGAGACAATCTTGAGTTTCTCTAAAGTTAAAGGCTATAACCATGAGCAGCAGCTCATATGCTGATACAATACAAACATAATGATCTTGGATCCCAAACACCTCAGAAGTTAAATATGTGCAGTGGAGGGGCTGTGATGCAATCCTCAGGATAGTGATGCTGTCAGAGATGGGAGGGTTTTTAAAACTTACCTGCAACTAACAAAGTCTTGGGGGTGGTGGGTTCTTAGGGCTCCCCATGTCTCCAAACATCTTGCTGTGGAGTCCAGCAGAGGACTTCCTGGACCCCCAGGACATGGGCACTGCCATGGCTTGTTAGGCAGAAACAAGGAGTGGTGTGCCTCCATTGCCTCAAACTAGTTGGCGACAGGTGTGAGAATCAGCAACACACTGTGCTTTGGTGTTCCATACTGTGCCCCATCTCCTTAGCCACCATGGCCAGAGACCACAGAGACTACAGAAAAGTGAGATGCTTGTAAGGGAGGGGGAAACAGCAACAGAACATGGGGCCAGGGATGAATTGGCCTGTTTCAGCCTTTAACAGCTGGATGTGGGAGATGAAACATTGTTACAAGACCCTTTCTCCCACCTTAAAAGAGACTATCTGAAATTGATACAACTAGCTTCTACTAACAAATGATTCATGAAACAATTTTGTACATGAGATTGCATAGCATTCTTTTGTATCTAAATGTTCTGTTAGAGTCAGTGATTTTCAACCTTTTTCATCTCATGGCACACAAAGCACTGAAACTGTCAAGATACATCATCAATTTTTTTAAACAACTGACAAGGCACACCATACTGCTGGTAGGGGGCTCAAATTCCCCAAATACCCTACTAATAAATGTGCCAAATTCCCAAAGCACACCTGAGGACCATCTGCAGCATACCAGTGTAACATGGGATGCTAGCTGAAAATCACTGAGTTAGACAATTAGCAAGTCCCTATGCTACTCTTGACTTTATCTGTACTGTGAAATGCAATATATACAGTGATGGGATTCAAAGAAATTAACAACTGGTTCTATGCCCATCTGGCAGCCACTTTTAAATGGCTATTTTTAAATTTTATATGTCCTATCTCTCGTTAACAACCGGTTCTATAGAGTAGGTGCAAACCTGCTGAAGCCCATCACTGAATATATACTGAAATAGCATTTTTATATTCAGTTGAACATATGCTAAAATGATCAAATATATATACAAAACTGAAGAGTGACTGACTGACTCATTCATCAGTGCCCAGCCAAAACCGTCTGGGACCAGAAGTGTGAAGTTTGGGGAGGGTGACCAACTAAGCAGCGTTTTTAGAAATTTTTTCAGCAATGGTGCTGTGTTGTTTTAATAGCTCAGCAATCCAAAGCTTCCTAGAAGCCTTCCCAGGAAGTCCCACATAGTGTGCATTGCAACAATCTGGATCAGATGTGTCAAATTTGTTTTATACATTGGCCCAAAGACCAGCATTCATGCTGTCAGCTGAGGGCCAGAAGTGATGACAGAAAGCAGAAAGTAACATCATTATGACAGCCTAAAATAAACATTTATTCTCACAAAACTTATTAGTTGCCAATGACAGGAAAGAAAATGGCACATCTTATTCATATTTATGAAAGAACTCAATTATCATGCTAGGAGACCTGAATTATTACATGGGCCAAATAAATGGCTTCTGGAGACTGTATCTGGCTCACAAGCATCATGTTTGACACCCGAGTTAACTGGATGAGATCAAAGTGTGCCTCAAGGTGGCAAGATGTGATCTATTCAGGCCCACTATTTGTGAACAGCTAGGTCTCCAAACCCTGGTCTGGGGGTTAGATGCAGCCCTCGGCAAGTCTCAATGTGACCCCTGACAAAAACCCTGTATTCAGCCCTTGGGCAAGACTTGCAAATCATTCCAATAATTCTTATATGTAAATTTATGTAAATGTATTCAAATTTGGAATGTAAATTAGCTCTCCCCCTCCTGACACAGTGTCAGAGAGATGATGTGGCCCTCCTTCAAAAACTTTGGAGGCCACTGAACTAGCACATCAATCAAATATGGGCAAAGGCACTCCTGGTCCTTGTTTTTTTTTTTAAACCAAAAGAAGTCCCTGGGCTGTTTCCAAATTAGAACTAAATCAGAAATCACATTTAATCCCAATCCTACAATGTATGATCCACTTTTAAAAACCATTTTCCACCCCCCATCTCCTATTTATTTTCCCTCTTACCTTCCATTTGTCTCCTCTTAAATATCCCAGAACAAATGATAGAAAACACTGGTGGATTCTTTGATAGACCAACAACTCATCTGTTGGTCTATCATTAAATGTTAAACGCTATCTGGGTAATAGACACATTCTCTTCAGACTGTTTTAAGAGCCCAATCTTTTCATTTCTACTCAGAAGTAAGTTCCATTATAGTCAATAGGGTTAACGCCTAGAAAAACGTGGATAAGATTGCAGCCTTATTTAACATTGTAACTGGCCTTCCTCACCCCAGCCCTGTCTTTTCTAATGGCCAGTGTTCTTTTCATCTTTTGAGAAGGAGCCCTTTTGGGACATGTATCCATTATTTATTAGATGCTTTCTCTGTAAACTGCTTCATGAACTTTTAGTTGAAAAGAGTTATATAAGCACTGTTAATTAGTAATAATAAATGTGAGCATAAGTGCACACCTAAGATACTTTTAAGTGTCCACATATGCATAACACGTATGATTACAAACACATTTATTAGACAGACAGTGCAATCCTATTTGGGTCTACTCAGAAGTAAGTTCCATCAAGTTCAATGGGGCTTACTCCCAGGAAAGTGCTCTTAGGATTGCAGCCATATGTTCACCAGATTCATTACTGCTAGATATCTGTTCAGGAGATATAAAGGTGTCCCTCATTATCCACTAAGGTTCTGTTCCAGAACCTTGCATGGATAAAAAATTTGTGGATAAAAACAATGCAAAAATAGATTTAAAGACCCACTTCTAGGTTTCTTGCTCTTCTATGGTGCCTAGTAAAATAAGGTAGTGCTTCAGTATCTGCAGGAGTTTGATTCTGGGACTGAAGAATAGAATGACTGCTGAAATTACTGCACTTCTATAATAGCAAAAAAAGCAGTTTTTAAAACTGTGATTTGCAATAGTCATTTGTTGTCAAATCCATGTATAACAAGGTTGGACCTGTATAGTGATATCTCAAGATATAGATAAATATAACCACACAAGTATAATTTATATCTATAGGTATACAGCTAAGTGTTTTGCTTGACATATCAATCAATAGTATTTATATACCACTTTTCAACAAAAAAAGTTCACAAAGCAATTTACAGAGAATAAGAGGTAGCTAATGGATCCCCGTCCCAAAAGGGCTCACAATCTAAAAAGATATAAAAGAATACCAGAATATAGGTATATATTAATATATCCAGATACCTGTATACGTGTGTGTTTATGCAGAGGTGTCCAAAAGTTTCAACTTTAGGGCTCCTGGACCTTTAACAAGTGTGTAGAAGAGAGAATTCTAGCAGGTGCAGTTCATGAACTGTGAGAGGAGAAGCAGCACCTGCTGAAATTCCCTCCATTACACACTTGTTAAAGGTCTAGGAGCTCTGAAGTTAAAAATGTGATCTATAGGTATACAATTATACATATCTTGATATATCAATATATATCTATATCCTGAATAGATACCTAGTTAATACTTTTAGTTGCATACCCACAGTTCAGCCGTGTCCAGCTATAACGCACACATATACATACATAGATATACACACATGGGTATGCATATCTCTATTTAGATAGCTATAAAGCTAAATATATAGAATGTGTGTGCAACATGGAAGTCAGCAGTACCATAGATCTTAAAGAGTTTTTGCACAATACTGAAAGAAAGCATGAAAGATGCTACTAGGGATGCTTTACATGCCTGTGTTTAGGCAAAACTTTGCACTTTATTTGTACTAAACACAGAGCAGCTTCTTCCTCCTATAAGGGGCAAAAAGTCTGCCCTTCCTCTTTCTCCAGCTGACATAACTCCCCACTCGAAGCTGGCACTCAACATCTGCTAACCGAACATGAGGCTTCCAGGTCTACTCAGAAGTAAGTGCCCTTGTGGTCAGTAGGCTTTACTCCCGTGTAGGCAGGGACAGGAATGGAGCCTGGTGAAGAGCAGGAGGGGGTGGGATGCTGCTCCACTGAGCCCGAGGTGCCTCCGCGGCCAGTGATGCTGCCTGCTGGAGGTGCTGGCGGTGGCGGTCCCGGAGCCCCCTGCCCTGCCCTGCCCTGCCCTGCTCACCTGGGCCTCCGCCGCACACCAGAGGCAGCCGACGGCCACCAGGAGCCTGGCCGCCAGCCGGGTCTCCCTGGCAGTCCCGCGGGCGGCCGCGCTGCTGCAGCTGCTCATGCCTCGGGGCCCCGCGCCCCCCGCCGCCGCCGGGCAGCTAGCAGCACCGCGTCGAGGACGGTCCCCCGGCCGGGCAGCGCCTCCCTCACCGGCCCCGAGGCGGGAGCCCAACCGTCGACGCTGCCCGAGTCCTGTCCTGTCAAAAGAGCAAGAGCGTCCCCTCCGCTGCCCACGCTATGCTCATCTGCGCGCGCGCCCCGCCAAGCGCTCCCCTTTATAGAGAAGCCGCCACCGCCGCCACCGCTCCCACAACAGCTCCTCCCGCCCCCGCAGCGCTCTGGGAAATGTAGTTCCATCGCGTCATCGTCCTCTGTCTTCGGATGCTCCAGAACGCTTTCTCTTTCAAGTCTCCGACAAAGGGGCGGGCCTCGAAGTCAAGCGGCCAATCGGAAACAACCACGCGAACCATCAAAACAAGAGAGCAGCGTCACGTGGGCGGGAAAAGATAAAGGGCGTGGCTCCATCTCCTCTCAGGGGTGGGGGAGGGGCACTCACAAAGCCTCCTCAGGTCTACTCCGAAGTAACTCCCATTCAGTTCAATGGGGCTTACTCCCAGGAAGTGCGCGTGGGACTGCAGGCAGAGTTGGATATGCGAGTGGGAGCACCTTATATATAGTGCTTACATGTGTGGTACTATGTACTCCTATAGCACAATACAGTGGCTTTATATACATAAAAGTAACACACGCTCATACATATATAAACCATATGTGGTTTATGTTTGTATACATATGTGCATGTGTTACTTTTATGTACACAGAAGCGCTATACATATATGCATGTGTTTTATGGATATAAAAGCATTATACACACGTGTGTGTGCGTATGTATATATGCATGTTACTTTTATGCATATAAAAGCATAATAAACGCACACATATATACATGTACAGGTGTGTGTTACTTTGTGTGTGTGTTACTTTGATATACTTTGATATATACAAAAACACTAGACACAGATGTATGTGTGTATGTTTGTATATATGCGTGTGTTACTTTTATGCACGGTTGTGTATGTGTATATACACACACACACAGGCAGTCTGCAGCTGTCACAGAGGTACAATATAACAACATTCATCAGTAAAAACAAAACCATCCACATTTCCAGCATCTCAACTGCCCTTTTGCTTCCTCTCTCCTCAATGGCTCCCCTCAACTGCCATTTTGCCATCTCCTCAGTGGCGCTCTCCGATTGCCCCCCTAGCCTCTTCTCAGCCTGACCTGTTATCAGTTGACATCTGGAATGTTGACAGTTGCATCTCCTCATCCTGCTTGATTGACACAGAATGTTGGCCAAAAGAAGCAGAAGCCTTACACACAGATGATGTAAAGAGACAGCTTAGTTAGGATTGTGCCCTGTGTGTGTGATCCCAGTAGCTAGCCAGTCACTGGATCTACCACCACTTCAGTGGTTCCCAAACTTATTCAACTGGCAGCTCCCTGGACCTATGAGCCATTGGTTACAGTTCCTCATTAGAACTACTGTACAGTCTTATGTGCTGGCTGTTTACAAGTACAGTGGCGCCTCACGTAACAAATTTAACTCATTCCGGAGGCATGTTTGTTATGTGAAACATTCTTTACGTGAAGTGGATTTTCCCATAGGAAATAATGGAAACTCAGGATTGGATCCAGAACCCAAAAAATATTCATATAAAAATATTAACTGGATGTAAAAATGATGACAAAACACTGCAATTGAATTCAAAACATGCATTCAATGTGCATAATCCTATGAAGTCTACTTAGGCTGCAATCCTAAAGACACTTTCCTGGGAGTAAGCCCCATTTAACACAATGGGCCTTACATCTGGGTAGACATGGTTAGGAGGCAGCAATCCAAGACACTTTCCTGGGAGTAAGACTTATTTAACACAATGGGCCTTACTTCTGGGTAGGCATGGTTAGGAGGCTGCAATCCAAGACACTTCCCTGGGAGTAAGAACCATTTAACACAATGGGGCTTCTGGGTAGACATGGTTAGGAGGCTGCAATCCAAGACACCTTCAAAGTGTCTCCCCACTTTCTCCTTCTCTCCATCCTGAGCCTGTCTCTCCCCTGCTCCCTTCTGGCCAGCCCTGAGCGGCTCTCCATCTGCCCAGCGGACACCCGGCCACAGGAGGAACAGCATGGAAGTGTTGCTTTCACTATGGGCAGGAGCGCTAGGCAGCCCTGACGCATTTTAAACAGGCTGCCAGCCAGTACGTCTGCCCCAACTGCCAACGAATGTGTTCTTTACGTGAAGCACAGTTTTTTATGTGAAGCAGAACCCTAGAGAAATTTTTGTTTGTTATGTGAAACATACTTTATGTGAGGCGTTCTTTACGTGAGGTGCCACTGTACTGTGTCAGTGCACACTGGTGTTCCATGAATGCTCTGCAGATGTGAAAAAGTTATTAGTAGAGCCATTGGAGGATGTGCGCCTCCTGCCAACAACATGCTGTGTTTTGTCCAAAAACTGGTGGTGTGCCTTGATAATTTTTGTACCTTGTCATTGTGCTGTGAGATGTAAAAGGTTGAAGTCATTGCTATGTATTATGTAGGGCCAGATTTAGGTTTGATGAGGCCCTAAGCTATTGAAGGTAATTGGGCCCTTTATATGTCCAGCTGGCCTTTCTCAACAACAAATTGTCGCTGTTTATGTTGTGTTGAATAGTATATGCTATATGGTAATTTATGGACCTAATTTATGGACATACACAACACAAGACACTGTTCTGTATGTAGGCTTTATTTTATTTGTTTTTTATCTTATATTTTGGAAATGTGCATCCAGTTTTTATCTTTTATGGGGGATCCCCAAGAGAGTGGGGCCGTAAACTATAGCTTGTTTAGCTTATACTTAAATCCGGCAGTGGTATTATATAGAGCATCTGATTTTTTTTGGCAAGGATTCCATAGCTTTCCTATAAAGCTATGACTCCCTAGGGAACCTTGGCTCACGGCTGGGAACCACTGCACTACTTGGTTCATCCTAATAGCATTTCCCTGCTTGTTAGTGTGTGGCAGGTGGGATGGTTTATAGTAATTGGCTCCTTACATTTCTGTATAAAATGGGTCCATCATCAGGCCACCATCTAATGACTGGTGAGCTTCAAAGCATTAGATGGAATTATTGGAAGGGCTGTACCACAGTGTTGTTCACTCTTATTTCTCTATCCTGCTCTGGATGGATGGGCATAGAATATGATGGAATGGATGTTTTACACCAATGTAGCAGGGGTGTTACTGCAACTTAAGCAAAAGATTTCATGTTAGTTTCTAAAACATGCACAGTCCCAAAGATTTACCCACTTTTATGGTGTGTGCTATTTCTCAATCTTCAAACAAAGTTTGGGGTTTTAAACATAAAAATAGTAATTCTGGTTCTCTTAAGATCAAGGCTGTAATCCTAAAGACACTTTCCTGGGTTTAAGACCCATTGAACACAATAGGGCTTTCTTTTGAGTAAACATGGTTAGGATTGTGCTTTACATCTTTAACATTATTGCATATGTAGGGGGCCATGCTTGGCTTAGTGAACTTGAGACCATGATGGGCAAGTGTACAGGTGCCATATAATTTGGAGAGAGAAAAAACAGAAATCCATTTCAGAAGTTTATTGTGGGGGGGTATTATGTGGCTACAAAATCTATTTTCAGTCAGCTTCCATGCTGCATGTGTTGATGAGTTACCTTCTGCCATGGAGAAAAATGGGATCAAATTTTGATTGTTGTTTTTTGCCAGAAGTTGACAATCTTGAAAAATGTGATTCAAAGCTGTGAAACTGAGCTCCTGTGCAAACACTCCTTAACTTTGCCTGAGGCAAATAGAAATAGTTTTTTGTGCTGCTGAAATCCTATACACACTTTCCTGAGAGTAAGCTCCATTAAACACAGTGGAGCTTACTTCTGAGTAGACATGCTTAGGATTGTGCTGATCATTTATTGTTCCTCTTACATTCTAGTCAAGCATGTTTTTGATCTTGTAATTTATGCTAATTCTTGATTTTGGGCCTCCAAGCAAGGAAGGACTAATATATTGGTGCAAATATGGGTGCACTTATCTATTGTGAAGGTATAGAATTAGGGATCATACTACTATCAGTCAAATGCTAAAAACATTTTTCTCCACTGTTGTGCATACTTAAAAATTTAGCATTAATAGACACAAGACAAATCATATTTCCTTGTAGTCATAGAGTAATGGTTGCTGTATTTCTTAACCTGGAATTTCTTAACTGAATTCCTGGAATTTAATTGAAATCTCTTAACTTGTAACATCTCTGCAGGTCTGTTCCAAGACATCTGGATCCTAATCTGGCTCTGGAGCTTGCCAAGTGCTGCCCTCTTTAGCTGGTGATTTGCCAGCTGCTCCTTCAGTATGCCCACCACTCTCCTTTCTTCTATACTTCTGCTTTGTCTTGCTTTCCTTTTTTCCATCCAAGGAATGGGAGGATGTGGCTCAATGGAGGCAAATGGGTAGATGGAAGTGGGCACCCCTACCTAAGTGCTACCTGTCACGATGACATGTTGTTTTCCTGTATTGTATGTGTGGTGATGGTGGGAACTAAATACACAAAGTGCCAAGAAAACTTTTCAGTTATCTTGGACATGCCCAATCTCTCTTTTCCTTCCAAAGATTGGGCACATTTTCCTTCTTTATATGGTGAAGGGAGGGAGAGGGAGTATAATCTGTGATCATTTGAGCCTTTTCTCTAACCTCCTTTAAGAAGATTCTCCTTCTGTTTCTATGGAATTGACACATCTTTTAGTGCTAGCCATTTTTGATGTCTTTCAAAACTAGATCTTTGCGTACACTGTAGTTATTATAGAGGTGGCTAGGACAAGTTATTCTTTGAAATCTCAATAGCATCTGATCTTGAACTCTTCATAAATTAACTAGTATATACAGGAACACCACCTGAATCTCTTTGTCATCCAAAACAGTTGCAATCCCCAATGCCTAACTAATTACACTGAAAATTCCCACAAGTGTGCAGATTTATTCAGTGTTCTTTCCCTATGATACGTGGATAACTAGAGCACAACCTCAATTATACATCTCACAGGCGAGACTCAAATAAGGATTGTTTGTTAAATCCCTTTGAGAGCTTCTGATCTAATACACAATGGCTGCAATCCTAAAGACACTTTCCTGGGAGTAAAACCCATTTAACACAATGCTTACTTCTGAGTAGGCATGGTTAGGATTGTGTTCAATGTGAGTTTGAAAAAGTGCAAGGTAAAAATAATATAGGACTACCCTCAATTTTTGTGGGGGTTCTGTTCCCAAAATGCCTACTGTAATGGAAGTACAAAAGATCTCTCAAGGAGATAGGGTGTGGTGTCAACAGTGGGCCCCTTAGCATGTGGGGTTAACACCTGGGCCTTAACACAACTGCAGACACTTGATGATGGAAGGCCCTCAGAAATAAAAGCAGCACCTGGGGGAAAGAAAAGTATATGGTTTGTAGAAGGAAAGGATTTGGAGAAATTGAATGGGCAGAAGGAAGGACTTTGGAGGAGTGGGAGGATTGATGGCCTGGCTCATGGGTAGACTAACTAATGGAATGGTTGATGGAGTAGTGGACCTGCTGACTGACTAACTGGTGGAATGATTAATAGATGAATAGATTTTTGAGGATAGTTGGCATGGAGATTGGTATGTGGTTGTCACACCCAAGATCTGCTAAAAACCACGGTGTTAGTATGGTGGCTAGAGAAGCTGCTGGAAGGAGAGGAAGAAGGAGCACATCTGCAGGTTAAACAGGTGAGTACCCTGGGGGTGGAGTCCAGCAGCATTGCAATGTAGCATTAGGGCCATTGTTGTAAAAAGAAGGGGACCTAATCTGCTTAAAGTTGAGTGAGATGAGGCATGGGTGCTTGTGAATACTGAAATCAACAGCTATTGGGATTAATGGATTTCAGGAGGCCTCAAACTTGCAAAACTGACTTGAGTACTGTACATAGTTCTGGAAACATTTCAGATGACTAGGTAGGCTACACATGGCTTCTCTGACCCTCAAAAGGCCAAAAAACATAACTTCTGACTGCCAGCCTGCTTTTCAAACCTGCTGCCAGTTCCTAAAAGTAAGCAGTCAATTATTTTATAATTGGGTTGGGTGGCTATCCATTTAACTTTCAATGAGACTGTACCAGTTGGGGTTCTTTGGTACCTCCAGTGCTTGCTTTGTCTTTCTCCTCTACCTGCAAGCTGACATGGGATGAGGTGATACTGCAATTGGCCATGGTTTCAAATCTAGAAATTACGGTAAATCTAGATTTGAGGGTTGGGGAAGTCCAAGAATGCCCTTAATAAACAGATCAGTTTTTTCTTCAAGCCTTTTGTTTAACTTTCCCTACAACAGAAAATAAACTTTATTTGGTTAAAATATAAATTCAGTGTCCACAAGTTCCCATTAAATCTGTTTTAAAAATACTATGTGATTAGGATATTATCTGTTGCCCTTGGAGCAGATCGGAAGCTTGGAGATCAGGTTCCATGTGGCTTGTCTCAGCTGAGACATGTGTCTTTTGCCACACATAACCACTTCATGATTAACATGGGTTGAAACACTATATCTACAATGACAATAGTCTAAGGTGGTCCAAACCCTGGCTTTCAGCCTAAATGCGGGTTGCAGCGAGCCTCACTGTCGCCCATCTGTAACGTCTCTATCAGACCCTGGGTAAGCCTTGTAATGTATATAATACTGACTTGCATGTAAATTTATTCAAATTTGAAATGTGCATTTTGCCAGCCCCCGACACTATGTCATAAAAATGATGTGGCCCTCCTGCCAAAACATTTGGACACCCCTGCAATAGCCCTACATATGCTACCAATGTTCAGAAAATGCACAGTTCTGAATTGCAGCCACATCAAAACTATGGTAAGACACTAATTATAATGTTCTTTTGTTGGTCTTCCTGTTTCAAGCTCTTTTTTCACGGAGGGAGTATTTTATTCCATTTTATTTCTTTCATGCATAACTCAATATGGGTATTTTTTGTTTTCAACTGCTTATCCTTTTATGTTTTATACTGTTTCTTTCAGAGGCACAATTGTAAAAGTTGAAATATAAGAACCCAAGACAGCCACATAACCTCACTCCCACAACTAAGCCAAGCTCCTTATGCCAAGTCTTGCTCTCACAGTTGTGCCCAATCACTTGAAGCACAATAGCAGGCCTCCGTCAGTCTTGGAAGACTATAGTATCGTGCTCGGCGCTGCATACGCTGCACGCGAAGCACAAAAACCTGGGTTGGATTGTTATGGAGGATAGGCTGTTGCCCACACAGCAAATCCCCCTCTCCACGCCACTGAATTAGTCCAATGGAAAGGCAGAGCCAATATGATTGGATCCAGCTGGCGTCGATTGGAGCTCACCCTGTCTTGTGGGGCCGACCCGGGTCTCGAACCTTGGCCTGCTGGTAAACAGGCACAGTGTCTTTACCACTTGCGCCACCCACAGCACAATCCTCCTCCTCCTCCTCCTCCTCCACAATTCTGCGTAGGAAACCTGACTTTCTTCTTAACTCCAACCCCCCTTGCTTACTCTTAACATCTGCACATTCACACTCTCTTTGCCAGTGGCATAGCACCGGGCTACAAGCTTTAGAGGGGCTACTAGATGAGCTTGACTCTATTGGCTAAAATTGTGAAACAGGCTATATATGAATGATAATACCATCATGTTATATAACATTAGAAAGGTAGTTTTATGCAGAATGCAATGACGCTCCCAATAGCAAACAGGTGCTTTATCTCTCCTCTGCTGAGGAGAAGGAGGCAGGTTTTTCCCCAATTTTCTTTTTACTGGGAGGTGGGCATGGCACACAGGGGTTCCTCCTGCAATGGTGGGTAAATTTCACTAGTAAATAAACTAAATAGTACAGCTTTGCAGGGACTTGGTAATTGCTTTGAAAAATTCATTGGTTTGAAAGCTTTGGTGTCTTAAACTTTTTAAAAGAGAAAGTTGAAATCAGTATCTGATATCTCAGTTATAAAATTTGCAGGATAAACAGCAGTAATCAATAAGTTACTTGTTTCTCTTGCAAACTGACAGTTCATCACTGAACTGTGATGACTGCTAAGTGTGAAGAAACACTTTGTACTCTGGTTATGGCTTGTTCTACTGAATGATAATTTTAAGTTCATGCTTTGCTAAGTTGTTAAGCAAGCCAAAAGAGAACCTACGGAAAAAGAAAAGATACCTATAGAATAGGAAACCTGGAACCTATTTAGACGATGGTGCAGAAAATAGGGTGATCAGTACAAGTCCTCTTCTTTGCCTTATGTCCCGGAAAACAAACTTCATTGTCCTCCTTGTGAGTAGAGAGCAGATAGCCTTCTTGAAATAAATTATGAGCACAATCCTAACCATGTCTACTCAAAAGTAAGCCCCAATGTGTTCAATGGGTCTTACTCCCAGGAAAGTGTCTTTAGGATTGCAGCCTATATGTGATGATGATGATCCCACATGCAATCCATGGGTTGCCCCTTTGTTTTGTCAGATCAGGGGTGTTGAGTTACTGGGGAGGGGTGGGGAAGGGGAAGCCAGATTAGCAAAGTGGCCCCTGAGGGAAGGTGTCTTAAACCCCATGTGAGCTGTGGTCACTTCCTCCTTGCATGTGGCATGGTCACTGACACCCCCACATCCCACCCAGTAACAGCCTGAGCCCCTATTTGGTCTGAGTAAGAATTTTTTCCTGCCTTCCATGTTTGGATGTTGGGGGACAGATTTTTTTTGCCTACTCCAGACTGTGAGGGGTTGGTAGGTCCCCTCCTGCAAAGGGCACCTGACATTGGTCACTTTATCCTATACACACTTTCTTGGAAATACGCCTTGGCAAACACAGTGGAAATTACTTCAAAATAAACATGCACAGAACTGCAATGATTTAACTCAAATTGCTTTAACTGGAAGCTTAATCTTATGTGTGTTGACTTAAAAATCAAGGCTATAATTACATGTGTGCACAGGATTACAGAAGTGTAATGTGATCCTAAACACGCTTGCTTGAACTAATTCTCAGTGAGTTTTCTATAACTGCTAGTATTGCAACCTTACCTATTCAGATTTGGAACCACTCTAGATTTAGGCATAATGATCACATTGTACAAATCACTGTATTGTTTAAGGATGTGTGCTAGGCATCCTTCCAGAGTTTACTTTGCAAGATTAGAATCAGATTTATAGATCTGCAGTATAATTGCTGGTTTTGTTGACTTGTTTGCTAACAAAGTAAAATGGCCACATATACTTTGAATGTTAACTATAAGCAATTCAGGCAGGATTTAGAGGCTCCACCAATCCATATAATTTGTGGAAAATTGCAGCATTCATTTTTCAAATTTGCCTGTTCTTGAAATGCAGAGATGTTTTATGATGCTAGACTTTTGAAATCTGGTTCATTATTAACCATGAAAGTTCCTTTTAACAACAAAAAGACTCTAGTAAAAGAGAACCATTTTATACTTTCACCAGTAAGATAATATCTTTATTGAGGCCACCAAAAATGTCAGGAAGTAGGAAATAAACTTTCAAATGGCAATTCAGCTAATATATGCAACTGTTAGTTGGATTTTTTCCCTAATGGCTCAGAATGGCTATCTGCAATTTTTGTATGACTTCAGTAAAACAGTGAGCCATGTCTATACCTTTGTGTTCCATGCAGGTTTAACATGGACCAGACTGTACTTGCATTAAATTAAAAACCAGTTTTAGGGTGCAATCCTAACCAATTTAGGCTGGCCTGACTCATATGGCATATTTTCCCATGGTGATGTAGGAAGATCAGTGTATGGCTGAGCGCTGGCCTAAACCCCTCCTCCTAGAAGTGGAGAAGAAGTGACACCCCCAAGTCAGCACTGGATTTATGCTGGGGCTTAGGCCAGCCTAACTGGAGTTTAGGATTGCAGCCTTAATTTCAAATGCTCTGAAAATTTTAATAACTTGGTTTGAAATTCCTTCTTTCTATTATTCTTATTACTCATTAGCTTTACAAAAAAAACTTTCTAGGAGAAAAATGAAATCACAGTTGGCAATGAAAATAGAAATTTTTAATGGTCCATCTTTCCTCAGACTTTGAGACTGAGATGGAAATTTGAACTTAAAATTTTATTTTTCAGTTTGCGACATCATTGGGATGAAATCACCAGAGGGCACTGTTTCTTTATCTCACAACACATGGAGGTTATCTGCTAATACAGTTTGTTGAGATCAGTTTTATATGCATCAATGTAGTTTAACCTCTGGGCTGCAACCCCAGTGGAATCATGGCAACCATGCAAGAGCAGATTGGATCCAATCCAGTAATGTTATTACCTTATCAAAACTGAATTGTTGATATAATCCTGCACTTCCTCTTCTGGCTGCCTTGCCTTGCAGCTCCTAAGACAGGCACTGCTCAGGAGGTTACCTCACTGGGTTGTTGTGTTGATACAAGAGGTGGGGGAAATGGGTCCTAGGAGGGGTGAATCAATGGTGAGTTTCCTGCTTTATTTATTGGGGTCATAACACAGAAAATGTTGATGATCACTGATACAGATTGGGGTGGGTGAATCCTGGCCTGTTGGCTATTTGCAGCTTTCAGGGACCAAGTGTTCAGCCCACAGGGAGCTCCCAATATCAAATGAGCTTTTAGCCCATTGGAGCCTGTTGTGTGCTAAGGTTGAGGGGGTATATGCTAAGGCAGTGGTACTCAAAGTGGGGGTTGGGACACCCTATGGGCAGTGATGGGATTCAAAGAAATTAACAACGGGTTCTATGCCCATCTGGCAGCCACTTTTAAATGGCTATTTCTAATCTTTATATGTCCTATCTCTTGTTAACATCCGGTTCTATAGAGTAGGTATGGACCTGCTGGAGCCCACCACTGCCTATGGGGAGCTGTGACCTTGGATCTGGGGGTTGCATGAGGGTGGGACCTGCCATCTTGGAATCTGGCACTGTGCCTTCCTGGGAGTAAGACTCATTGAAAACAATAGAACTTACTTCCAGGTATACATGGTGGAGCAATGGCATCACAGTGACGTCACATCCCAATAAGTTTGTCATGTGTACTATAAATAAGCTCAGTAAAATTCATTCATGTAAGTTCTATTGGAAGTGTGTTTGAATTACTTATATTTTTGGTGAAGCATCTCATTCAGTGGTGGGCTCCAGCAGGTTCACACCTACTCTATAGAACTGGTTGTTAACAAGAGATAGGACATATAAAGTTTAAAAATAGCCATTTAAAAGTGGCAGCCAGATGGGCATGGAACCCATTGTTAATTTCTTTGAATCCCATCACTGATCTCATTGTAGTAACTCAGTAGGATTCCTGAGGTCAGCAACTAAAAGTAGTTCTAAAAAAATTAAACTTGGATTCCTGGATAAGCTGTGAAGTACTTTGTCATGGAAAATCCAGACATTTCTAGATCTGAATGCCAGCCGCTAAGTGGCAATTATAAGGACCAATGAACAGCTTGATAGTTTTTAGAGGACATAAAGTACAGCAATACTTTATGTTTTTCTTACTGCTGATTATCAGGAAAAATGTAAGTAGCTTTGTGAAATGAATCTGTAGTGTATCTTTTGCCTTATAGTTCATCAAGCTCCTAGGTCTAGCCAAAGTTATGGTATGTTATACACAGAGATGGGCTGGCCACATCCCAAGATCCGGTACGCCGGAAGTGGGAGGGGCCAGCTGGGGTCAGGGGGTGTGGGCGGGGCGAGGGGCAGGACTGGGGAGGAGCGAGGGGCGGGGTGACGTTGGAGCCTGCGCAGTGCCTGCTTAGAAGCCGGCCTGCCAGCTTCTAAGCAGGCTCTGTGCAAGCACTGCCACCGGCGCTCACACAGAGCCTTCCTAGAAGCTGGCACCGGCTTCTAGGAAGGCTCTGCGCAAGCACCGATGTCGGCGCTCACACAGAGCCTGCCTAGAAGCGGGCAGGCCGCCTCTAGGAAGGCTCTGCGAGAGCGCCGATGTCGGCGCTTGTGCAGAGCCTGCCTAGAAGCGGCCTGCCCTCTTCTAGGCAGGCACGGTGGGCGCAAAACATGGTGGACCGTACCGGTCCGCTAGGTTTTGCGTTTCCCTGTCGCTGGCGGTACACTAGTGGCAGGGAAACTGGGAGAAGCGGTACGGGCGCGTAGGCCCGTACCAGTAAGTGCCCACCACTGGTTATACACCTTTTGGTTTACTGATCTTTTAGTTAAGTGCTACCCTGATTTTCAAATTAGCAGGAATGACCATTCACTAAAGAGTGCGATGATCATTATTTCCGAATGATTAAGATTAAGATATCACAAACATAAGCTGTTTGCATTAAATTCCAGTGATGTTAAATTAGCAAATTTTAAATCTCACTGATGTCAGCATGGCCAAATCTGAATTATATAGTGAACAAGTTTTTAGAAGCAGGTTTTACTAACCAGGCAAATACAGTGGCACCTCACATAACAAATTTAATTTATTCTGGAGGCATGTTTGTTATGTGAAACGTTCTTTACGTGAAGTGGATTTCCCCATAGGAAATAATGGAAACTCAGACATTGGTTCCACAACCCAAAAAATATTCATATAAAAATGTTAACTGATAGAAAAAGGATGACAAAACACTGCAATTGAATTCAAAACATGCATTCAATGTGCATGATCCTATGAAGTCTACTTAGGCTGCATTCTTAAAGACACTTTCCTGGGAGTCAGCCCCATTTAACACAGTGGGGCTTACTTCAGGGTAGACATGGTTAGGAGGCTGCATTCAAAGACACTTCTAAGAAAGTGTCTCTCCACTTTCTCCTTCTCTCCATCCTGAGCCTCTCACCCCTGCTTCCTTCTGGCTAGCCCTGAGCTGCTTCCCTCTTCTCCACTGCTCTTCTCTTCCTCCTGCCACAAGAGGAACAGCACAGAAGTGTTGCTTTCGCTATGGGAAGGTGCGCTAGGCATCCCTGACACTTTTTAAAAGGGTTGCTGGGCAGCACATCTGCCCCAACTGCCAACAAGTATGTTTGTTACGTGAAGCACGGTTTGTTACATGAAGCAGAATCCTAGAGAAATTTTTGTTACTTGGAACATACTTTACGTGAGGCATTTGTCACATGAGGCGCCACTGTACATGCTTTTTCAGAGAGTATTCCTATAAGCCAGAATGACCATAAGTCCTTTTTTTCAGGACATGCCCTCTTTCTAGCCTTGTGTCCTGGAAAACTTCATTTTCCTCCTTTTCCTTGTGTACAGGCAGCATGTAATCTTGTAATGAACAAATTATACACAATACTTTAAAACTTAGTTAAGTGATATAGTGTTCAAATTAAGAACATGAAGCAGTATTCCAAGATGTTTAACTTTTATTTTGTCATGTCCTACATTTTTATGGGGTGTCCTATATTTTTGGGAGGGCTTGTCCTTTTTTCTGAGATTATGACATGATCACCCTGGCAATAAGCTCACTAATGGAATCAATTGTCAGGAAAGCTGATGTCTTTCATACTTGGAAGCAAGTCTCATTAAAGTCAATGGAGTTTACTTCCATGAAAGTATGGATAGGATTGCAGCTTCAGAGCCTGATTCTATGTGTGTTTATTCAGAAGCAAGTCCATTTATAGTGAATGGTGTTTATTCCCAGGAAAGTGTGGATAGCATTGCAATCTCACTGTTCATTCTGTGTGCGTATACTCAGATGCAAGTCCCATTTTAATCAATGGACTTTACTCCTGGAAAGCATGGCCAGCACTGCAGCCTCAGAGCCTGATCTTACACAGGTAGGAAAACTGATGTCTCAGGCTGCAATCCTAAAGACACTTTCCTGGGAGTAAGACCCACTGAACCCCAATGAGGCTTACTTTTGAGTAGACATGGTTAGGACTGTGCTCTTATATACAGATATTTTAAAATTTTATATATTTTTATTTTAAAGATATATATTACATATTTTATTTTATGTAAGATATATTTAAGGATTTACATAAACACACATAAAAAGCAGGCCTCCGTGAGTCTTGAAAGACTATGGTATCGTGCACACGCTGCATGTGAAGCACGAAAGCCTGCGTTAGATTGTTATGGAGGATAGGCTGTTATGGAGGATAGCAGCAAATCCCCCCCTCTCCACGCCACTGAATTAGTCCAATGGAAAAGCAGAGCCAATACAATTGGATCCAGAGCCAATACGATTGGATCCAGCTGACATATACACACACATATACACACACACATCCAGTGGTGGGATTCAAATAAATTAACAGCAGGTTCTATGTCCTAATGACCGGTTCTCAGAACCAGGCACTCATTAGCAAAGGGTTCTATAGAACCTGTGAGAACCCCCTGAAGCGCGCGCGCGCATGCATATATATATGTGTGTGTGTATGATTTCTGTGGGATTGTGGGATACCTAGGTACTTATAGTTGGTCTCTACAGGCAAGGAAGACAGCAATGTCCAAGTACCATCAAAGAATACGACAGATCCTGAAAAGCCAGCTCATTGGGAAAAATAAGATACATGCCATCAATACATATGTGCTGCCAGTCATCAGATACCCTGCTGGCATAGTAAGCTGGCCACAGAAAGAAATGGAGGCAGCCGATGTAAAGATCCAAAAGCTCCTCACAATGCATGGAGGTTTCCACCCCAAGTCTAACATCCAGAGACTATACACTAGTCGGAAAGAGAGCGGCCGGGGTCTGATGAGCGTCAAAACTACTATCCTGGATGAAACACGGAATATCCAGGAATATATCAGTAAGATGGCACCCAAAGATGAGCTGATGAGAGAATGGTTGCAATCCTAAAGACACTTTCCTGGGAGTAAGACCCATTGAACACAATGGGGCTTACATTTGAGTAGACATGATTAGGATTGTGCTCAATGTCTCCAGCAACAACAGCAAAAGCAAATACAGAAGGCTGATCAAACTGAGGAAGTGTCCTGGCAAGATAAGACCCTGCATATGATGTACCATCACCAGATAACCGAAGTTGCTGACACTGAGAAATCCTATCAGTGGCTGAAAAGAGCTGGCTTCAAAGATAGCACTGAAGCCCTCATCATGGCAGCACAAGAACAAGTACCAGATCCATAGAAGCGGGGATTTACCACACAAGAGAAAACCCAAAGTGCAGGCTGTGCAGAGAAATGTCAGAAACAATCCAACACATCGTGGCAGGGTGTAAGATGCAGGCAGGAACAGCATACGTTGAACGGCACAACCAAGTAGTCGGCATTGTGTATAGGAACATCTGCTCAGCCAATGGACTAACCCTTCCCAAGACCAGATGGGAGACCCCTCTGAAGGTTGTGGAGAATGACAGGGCTAAGGTCCTGTGGGACTTCCATACCCAGACAGACAAGAAGGTACTGGCTAACCAGCGAGACATTGTGGTGGTAGACAAGGCCCAGAAGAGAGCCCTGGTGATAGATGTAGCGATACCAAAAGACAGCAACATCAGGAAAAAAGAGCATGAAAAGGTGGAAAAGTATCAGGGTTTGAAGGAGGAATCAGAAAGACTGTGGCAAGTGAAGGTGAATGGGATCCCCATAGTGATTGGAGCACTAGGGGCTGTGACACCCAAGCTGGAAGAATGGCTCCAACAGGTTCCAGGAAGGACATCAGAACACTCGATCCAGAAAAGCGCATTGCTAGGAACAGCTAAGATACACGCAGAACCCTCAAACTCCCAGGCCTCTGGTAGAGGACCCGACATTGAGGATCTCTACTCCCTAGAGGGGGTGGAGTAGAGATTGAGGAGATATGTGTATGTATGTGTGTGTATATATATATATGTATGTGTATATGTGTATATGTATATGTAAGATACACAGATATTTTAAGAGATAAATTTTATATAAAATAAATACATATCTTTAAAATAATATGCGTAAAAGATTTATAAAGATTACTTTAAAGAAACGTTTTAAAAGGCGTGCATGTAAGTGTGAGAGGCTCCCTGTTGTGAGGCATGCAGAGCTAGCTCTGTGTGGAGGCTGCTGTGAGCGACCGAGGCTGCCAGGGAAGAGGTGCAGCTGGGGGTGGGGAGAACAAAGCTCCCCCTTCTGCTCTGCTTCTGCTTCCCCTGGGAGTTGGGGCTTTACCTGCAGCTTCCGCTCCCTCCAGACTGGGCTGCTCACCTGAGGAGGGCGCGGGGCTGCCATCAGTGGCAGAGGAGAGGGCACTGCAGGCTCTGTCTGGAGCAGTCCAGCCAGCCTCCCCATGGCTTCTGCAGGGGACCCTCAGCCCTCAGCAGGTAAGCTGGGCCGGGGAGTGGGGGCTCCAGGGACTCCAGGTGGGGCCGGCCAGGCGGAGCCCGGAGTGGCCAGAGGGGCGGAGGAAGGACCGTAGGCTTGGCACCTACCCTCTCCTCCCTTCCCACGCCTGCCTTGGGGCCACTCCGCCGGCTGCCTCGGAGGGAGGAGGCGGAGGCAGCCATACCTCCCCTCCCCTCAGAGCTCTGCACTCTCATTCACAACAATGGGACTTGCCTCTGAGTAGACATGCAGAGGATTGGGCTCTGAGGCTGCACTCTCAGCCACACTTTCCTGGGAGTAAATTCCATTGACTATAATGGGACTTACTTCTGAGTAGGCACACATAGTCTGGACCTTGGGGGCTGCAATCCTAACCAGTAACATCCATTGACTATGATGGAACTTCTGAATAGGTATGCATAGGATTGGGCTATAAGCCTGCAATCCTATCCTCACTTTTCTTGGAGAAATCCCATTGACTAGAATGGGACTTCTGAGTAGACATGCATGAGGACACTTGAGGCTGCAATCCTATCCACATTTTCCTGGGAGAAAGCCACCCCATTTCCTAGAATGGGACTTACTTCTGAGTAAACATGCATAGGAATGAGTTCTTGAGGATGCAATGCAATCCACACTTTCCTGGGAGTAAGATCCATTGACTGTAATAGGACTTGCATCTGAGTAGACACATAAGATTGGACACTGAGGCTGCAATGGTATCCACACTTTGGTGGAAGTCAGAACCATTCACTATAATGGGACTTACTTCTGAGTAGACACGCATATGGCTCTCTCAGATCTTCTGCAGGAAACTCTGTCCCCCAAGTGACTCTGTCCCCCTCCTAACTTTTCTTTTGTATATTGAGAGAGATTTGGTGAGAAAAAAGCATGCCTTAGTACCTCACCCTTGAGATCAGGAGGATCTTAAAGGACTTGATGAATCATTCACTCAAGCACTAAATAAATTAAGCCCTGCAGCATCTCTCTGAAGTGCAGCAGAAATACTGCAAAACGTTGCCTTCTCCTGTAAGGCTGGCAAATTCTTCTCCCTGTCCTCCAGCAACAACAAATTTCTACCTGTCCCAACCACAATTTGGCTATAAAATCAGATCACATTAAATGAGTAAATGAATAGCTCATTGAACACCCAATTCAAGCATTGGGGTGACCAGCAAAACCCCTTTTAAAAAAAGTCAATGATAACCATCCTTTGCTTTTCTAGTCTAGTCCTTGTTATCATTAGAGTTCTGTTCAAATACCTCCCATGGATATTTTTTAAATATGTGTATAAAGAAAACAAAGGAAAAATAGGTTCAAAGACCCACTTCCACATTTCTTGCTCCTCTATTGCACCAAATGGAATGTGGTAGTGACTCAGTATTTGCAGGGATTTGATTCTGGTACTGAAAAATGGAATGATTGCTCGCATGACTACCTTTTTACAACAGACACCCTAAATCAATAGTACAGGTACAACCTAATTATCAGCGTTTTATCTGCAATTTTTTACAACGTGAATGAGGTTGGGTCTTTAAAAGATAAACATCCCTTAAGTAGCAATAATAGCTGAAAAACAGCCTGCTTGTCATGGCAATGTAGCAGGCAGTTAAACTTGCCTGATAAAGCCTTCATAAAGCACTACTTTATACAGCAATGGGTTTATGTTACATTTTTATTACAATACTAGCAAAAAGCAAATCCACGTTGTGGGAGTAATATTTTCCTATATGCCATCCCCCCACGGCGCATCAGTCCCTCGTGTGCATCATCACCCCGTGCACAATTTCCCCCATGCGCAATTTCCCCCATGCGCAATTTCCCCCATGCACATCAGTTCCCCATGCGCAACTTCTCCCCCGTGTGCATCAACACCCCACAGGCATCAGTCCCCCATGTGCAACTTTCCCCATCATCAGTCCCCCATGTGCAACTTCCCCACGCGCATCAACACCCCACGCGCATCAGTCCCCCATGCGCGTCAACGCCTCATGCGCAACTTCCCCATGCGCAATTTCCCCCGTGCACATTAGTCCCCCATGCGCAACATCTCCCCGTGCACATCAACCCCTCATGCGCAGCAACCTCTCTGAACAACATCCCCCTCAGTGCACCAGGCACTGGGCACCAAATTGGCTGGATGTTGGTCAGTCTCCCATGTTAAGTATAGGACAGAAACATGTTGCCCCCTTTTCATCCCCTGAAGGGTTAAATTTCTCTGGATGGTTCTTGGTGGGTGTTCAGGTGACAGAAGGAACTCCCAGAATTCCATGCTTCAGGCCCAGCAGTTGGGGTGGAACGTTGCTGAGTCAGCAATTCTCAATGCAAAGTATAGGGAGGAAAACGCGTTGTGCCCCTTTTCACCCCATTCTGGTTGGAATTTCCAAAAACCGGTTCTTAGTTCACCCCTCTGTCACGGAAGGAACACCCACCCCAAATTTCACACTTCTAGGCCCAGCGGTTTTGACGGGGCAGTGATGAGTCAGTCAGTCAGTGACTTTTCTCTTTTATATATATAGAAGAAGAAGATAGTACTATAAACTATTAAACTAAATACTGATCTATACTTATAATCAAAATACTATATTTACTCAAATCTAATTTGCCGACAAATCTAATGCGCACCCTGATTTTGGAGACTCAGGGCAAAATCATAGCAGTTATGGGTCCACACAGTTACGTCACCCTCTAGTGTTATCTTCTTAACTGCTCTGGAGCAAGGGGCTTAATTTCACTTTAGGATATAGGCCTATATTCAGCAGGAAAATGTGAGCGTTAGATTCAAGTAACTAAGCATCCCCATCCAAGCATCCCTATCAGGCACCATTGTGCAGTGGGTAGTGGAAACCACTGGGCACCAGTGGGCACCACTAGGCAGCGAGCGTTGTAGAGTTGCCCTAATTTCATCCCATAGGACTGGGTGAGACAAGAAGGGAAAGCCGGGATATGCTCTGGGGGGCAACTGGGACATGATCCTATGTGGATCTACTTGGAAGTAAGCTCCCATTATAGTCAATGGGGCTTACTCCAAGGAAAGTACAGTTAGGATTATACCATAACAGCACAAACCTTGGCATGTCTACATGGAAGTTAGTCCCATGGTAGTCAATGGGGCTTGCTCCCAGCAGAAACTGTGTTGTGGGGGGGGGGGGGGCAGCAGGAACAGTCAAGGGTCTTCCCCGACCAGGCAGGCCCACCGCCCCCCAGCCCTTTGTGCTGACCTGCAGGTGAACTGTTGATTGCAGGAGGAGGTGGTTGTGGCTGCAGAGGCAGAGCAGCACTGCCTAGCTGGGAGCCCACATAGCCCAGCTGCCTCCCCACCTGGTGCTGTCCACAGCCCAGAGAAGTCAGCAGTGGCTGTGGAAGGCTCATCCCAGGTGCTGCATCTTCTGACTTGTGCAGCCACCATTGACTCCCATAGGTTGCCCAGAAGTCTGCTGGAGAGGCAGCAGGGCTGGGTAGGCTCCAGAAACTCCCAGCCGGACAGTGCTGCTCTGCCTGCGCTGCCACCACTTCCTGCAATCAACAGCGCATGCAGACACTGTTCCCCCATTGTGGGTCCTGGCCGGATCATGATTCTTGAAGTTGGGTATACCCTGGGGAATCCAGGGGGAATGGTAACCTAACTGTGTGGCAGCGAGCATCGCCAAGCAGTCAGTGTTCCCAGATGAGTGGACTTCCCTAAAGTAGGATAAAGGGGGTCACTGGAAAAGAGGATAATCCTATCTGCACTTTCCCAAGAGTAAGTCCCATTGGTTATAATGGCACTTACTTCTAAGTAGAAATGTGTAGAATTGGGCTCATAGAAATAAAACAAAAATGACAGTCCCTTGGCCAAGATATGTCCAGTTTTTTTAACTGAAGTAAAGTAGAATAGAATAAGCATAGAATTAGAAAAATCAGATTACCAAAAATATCAGTTTCAGAACTACAGTGGGTTCCTATATCCACAGCTTTGAGATCCATGGATTTCAAGGTCCACATGGAACTTGCAGAAGTGAGGAAAATCTTTCATGTGGCCTCCGTGGCACTCGGAATACGTTCTGAGGCATCAGAATGTCACTTGCAGTTTTGTGGACAAACTTCAATTGTAGGACACAGCAAATCCACATTTGTCTGGTTACTGTTAAACCAGAGTATTTAAAGTATTTTTATCCCGTCTTTTTTGTCAGCGGCTAGACAAGGCAGCATAAAAAGAATAGAACATCAAAAAGTAATTTTAAGAAAATACTTTATATATTTATCATTGCTGGGAAATGTGATGACTAAGCTGCTCTTGCTTTTCCATCTATTTTGTTTAAAATACTGCATTTACCCAAATCTAATACTCACCTTTTTCAGCCAAATTCAGTCTCCAAAATCAGGGTGCGCATTAGATTTGATGGTTAATTAGATTTGAGTAAATTAGGTATTTCGATTATAAGAATAGGGTGCGCATTAGATTAAATGGTGCATTAGATTTAAGTAAATGCGGTAAGTCCCAATTAAAGGCCGATGAGGGAAAAAATTTCTCTTGCACACTTTGTAATAGGCAGAATTGCAGAAAAATTGTCAAACAGACATGTTGTTCTGTAGGATGTGGTCCAGCCCATCTGATTGGGCATCCAAGCGTACTGTAATAGGTCAGCAAGCAGGTGGGACTGAAAATGTTGTCATAAACCATAAACTGTCCAACTGGAGAGATCAGTGACCTATAGCACAATCCTTACCATTTCTACTCAAAAGTAAGTCCCACTGTGTTCAGTGGGTTTTACTCCCAGAAAAGTGTGTATAGGATTGCAGTGTATATCTAACTCAGGTTTCTTAAGGCAACTCCTAAGGATGCTTGCATGTGTGTGTGACTTGACTCTCACAGAAAACTCTTATATTTATGGCTGAGTTTTTACCTTCCTCTTTGGGGGTGGAAGAGATTTAGGATACAATCCTAAGAATGTCTACTCAGAAGTATGTCCCACTGTGTTCTATGGGACTTACTCTCAGGAAAGTGTGTGCAACCTTAATATAGTTTAGAAGGCTGTGACTCTTATAGCTAGGGACTGGTGAGTTAGACATGTTAAGGAATTTAATGTAGTTTTCTGTTTTGTCTGTAAAAAGCCTATCTGCCTTTATTTTTTCCTAAGCTCTGCAGTTGGGCATTGCAAACCTTCAGGTTTTTTCTAAAGGCTTTTGCTTTTTTTGTCGCTGAACCATCTTCCTCTTCCAGTTAAAAAAACCATGTTTTCTTTTGTTTACTGCTTATTGTGCATTAAATTCAAATCTTTGCCTCAGTTCTTCTCATAGCATGTAACTGGGAGGAAGGCTTCCCAAGATTGTGTCTGTCTTTACGCTTGTAGAGCCTCAGTGGCATAGCTACAGGGGGTGCAGTTGCACCAGGCTATAAGCTTTAGGGTCGCTACAAGCTGAGCCTGACGCTAGTGACTAAAATTGTGAAAAACTGGATCTGTATGAACAATAATAACATCATGTTATATATTTCTAGAAAGATAATTTTATGCAGAATACCATGAAACAAACTACTTTGGAATATCTATATTCTATTAAATGTTATGGCTAATTAACCAGAAAATGAAAACATAAAAGGCTTTGGAACAAAAGTGGGTTTTCTTAACTCAAACTTTCCCATGTTACTGACTGCTCTAAAAGCCAATGAGATGTAATTCTTATATTTATGGAACTAATAAGGTGTTAATACAAATCAGCTCTCAATACATCTTCTCTTCTATCTATATATATAAAAATGAAGTCACTCACTCACTCATCAATACTTTGCCAAAACCAGTGGGCCTAGAAGTGTGAAATTTGGGGTGGGTGTTCCTTCCATGATTGAAGGGTACACTAAGAACTGGTTTTCAGAAATTTCAACCGGAAGGGGGTGAAAAAGGGCACAACACGTTTTCCTCCCTATACTTTGCATTGAAGAATCCCTGACTTAGGGATGCTGTGCTCCAACCCCTGGACCTAGAAGCATGAAATTCGGGGAGGGTATTCCTTCTGTTACATGAACACCCACCAAGAACCGATGTGGAGAAATTTAATTCATAAGGGGCTGAAAAGGGGTGCAACGTGTTTTTGTCCTATACTGTACTTAACATGGAAGACTGACCAACCTCCAGCCAATTTGGTGCTTGGTGCCTGGTGACCTGGGGAGGATGTTGTCTGGAGGGAGGGGTTGCACGGGGGAGGATGCTGTGCATGGGGGTGTTGAGCATAAAGAGATTATGCGCATGGGGGATTGATGCGCCATGGGAGGATGGTGTACAGGGGAATTTTACTCTTGCAACGTGGGTACGCTTTTCACTAGTATATCATAAAACAGTTACATGCTAACTGGGTATATAGGCACTTCTAATTGGTGCTCCTCTCATATTTAGCAGGGAAAGAATAATCATTCCTTGTTGTCCCAGCACAGTTTCCCTAACCAATAAAGGACACAATTTTCATTTTTTAAACTTAATTAAATTTGATTTTGTTGTTTCAGGGCAGGGAGGGGGGCAACAAAATCTTCTTCAACTCAAGATAGCAAACAGGTGCTTTAGCTATGCCACTAGCAGAGCAAAAAGTATGGTGAGGAGGAATGGGCATGTTTTCCCCCAATTTTCTTTTTAAAAATACCTGCGGATGACATCATTTCTGGTTTTGGGCCCTGCAGTAGAAGTGGATCAGGGAAAAGGGGGCATCAATAGCAGGGCTCCCTTCTTGCATCACCACAGTATGGCAAAGAACATTAATTAAAACATTTCTTTCTTTCTTTTTTTAGAAGATCATCAAACAAAAGAGCCCGTAGAAGATACTGACCCTAGCACTTTATGCTCAGAAGTATGCAATTTCCTGAATTTGATATAACATTAATGTAATTGGTTAGGATTGCACCATCATTAGAACATTATGGTGTCATTGACAATTACTCTCTTACACTTCTGGACAACTCATCATCCAGACAAGTGATAGTCTCAGACCTAACAAACCATGGTTTGTTGTTGCAACTGTGAGCCATAGAGGCCTTGGGCTTATGCACTCTCGCTCTTAATGTGCATGTGAAAGGGAGGAGATTGAAGACTTTCATGGATTGATTCTTAAGTGCTGTTTGCCCAAAAAACTTGGCATCCATCAGTCTTAAAAGACTATGGTATCTTGCTCGGCGCTGCATACGCTGCATGTGAAGCACAAAAGCCAGGGTTAGATTGATATGGGGGACAGGCTGTTACCCAAGCAGCAAATCCCCCCTTTCCACGCCACTGAAATAGTCCAGTGGAATGGCAGAGCCAATACAACTGGTTCCAGCTGAGTCGCAGAGCTGGACTCAGGACAGGAGCTCACCCTGTCTTGTGGGGACCCGGGTCTCGAACCCTGGCCTGCTGGTTAACAGGCACAAGTGGCTATTTGCACAGTGTGTGAATTTATGGAGCTGTTGTTAATTCCAACTTGCAATTACTTAGCTAACAAGAATCTTTTACCAGAATCAGATACTTTTATATAATCGTCAATGGAGCAGATGAAGCCCTTAGATCTGTGTTATAGTCAGTTTGATGAAATGGCTCTACAGCTGGATAATCTCAAGATGGAACCAGATCTTTGGAAAGCATGGGAAAGCACTGAAAACAGCAGCAACATGTCTGATGATTTTCTCTCCCATCATAACATAACTCAACCTCTCTCCTAATTTCATTATGTCATATACTTCCCCTCTGTGAATGATACTGAGATGGGGAAAGATTATAATGAAGTCAGGAAACTTCATCTGAGAAGATGCTCTGGTCTGGAGGAAGGTTATATTGTGGGGAAATTAAAATACTGATTTCAGCCATGCTGGCATTGAGAAGAAAGCTGCTGTTGCCACTGGTTCCAAGATCTACCACATTGGGAACTCCAATATTGGAGGGGGGCAACTGGAGATCATGTTTGCTCCCTCAGACCTGGAACTGGTCAACCGTGGTCTTAGGCTCATAACCTGTGTTCACCTTGGGCCACAAGCAGAGGTGGGCTTCAGCTGGTTCTCACCCACTCTATAGAACCCGTTGTTATAGGACAGATGTCTATAGAACATATAGGATATATATTGTTATAGGACCTATGGCTATAGGACATAGAACCTGTTGTTAATTTATTTGAATCCCACCACTGGCCACAAGTTGTACAGTACTGATATATTGGAATGCACTAAAGTTTGTATATGGCTAAAAATAAATTGTTCATCAAAATGTACTTTGTAAAATTGTACAAACTGCTTTTCTACTCCCACTTTTTTGGATAGGCAGAAAAATACCCTGTTCAGGATACGGCATTACCCAAAGGTAAGTGCGGAGAATTATATGGACAATTTTCATATTAAACAATGTAATAATATGAATTTCATTTCATACTGATAGCATATATTTACTGGTATTAATTCTCTGCTGTATTACAGAAGCATTTCTTTTCTTAAAAAAATGGCTATGCCGGGCCCCAAAGGACTGCCTGCAAAACAAAAAAAAATGGTTTAAGGTCCCTCTTCACAGCAACCCCTAGTATTTCCCATGATGCCGTTTCTAAGGGTTAGGGAACCAACTGGAACATGGTTCAATGGGGCAGGGAATAATGGATGTTTGAAAGTGGTTTTTGCTCACTCACAGGGGGTGGAATTAGATCTTAGCCATAATATATTCTGCTCTCTATTAACTTGAAATAGCATCTTCAACCATTTTTGTGTCTTCTTTTGAAGTAGGTTGTAATGAACCAAGAGTATAAAATGGGGAAAATACATGTTATGATTAAAGGGAGATAATTATTTTGAAGAGGTTGCCAGTCTACCTGTAGCTGCTTCACCTGGAAAGTGTACAAAATGAGAAAATGCCAAATGAAGATAATTCTAACATTAACAACCAGACATGCCATCCTTATTCTCTACTCTTGTCTAAAACATCTGAATATAGAAATTTATTCAAAGGATTGGCAGACCATTCATATTTCACATGACGTTGTCAATTTTGCTACATGGCATATACAGTTTCTCATTATCTGCTAGAGCAGCAGTTTGCAACCACTTTGCCATTTGGTGTGCCATAGACAGCCTTCAGATGTGCAGCAACAGCAGGCGCATGGGGAGACTCCGTTACTAGAAGGGCAGATTGGGTATTTGAGCCCTTATTGACAGCATGGTGTGCCTTGTCAGTGGTAAAAAGACAATTTTAGCACTTTGTATGAGATGGAAAACGTTGAAAGTCGCTGATCTAGGGTTAGAAACTCTGGCAGATAATGAACTATTGATCCTATGTGATCAATGGAGTTAGGTGCAAGGGGCACCCTACGGCGGGAAGGCGTAGCATCAAAAGAATCCAGCAGAGTGCAGCAGGAACAGCAAAAATACTTGTAAATGCTGCAGCCTGCAGTGACCTTCTAAAGGCTACAGGGATCTTTAGAATTATGCCTGCATCCAAAGTAAACCCATTTAATATGACTAGAGAAAGCTTCCACCAGCTATTTTTAAGGGATCCACATTCATCACATGGACTATTCTGGAGGTCCCTGCAGCCTCTGGAAGGTTTCTGCATACTGCATAATGAGAACAGAGGCCCAGATCATGAGAGAAGGTAACAGTTCTGTCACTTGCAGATAGCAAATTCACATATAAAGAGAAGTAATTGTAATGTTGTGCAAATATACTAGATAGGAGACATGAGATGGCATGGTTAACTAGTTGCTTGTGGAAACGGAATTCCTCCCAAATAGAAGGTTTAGTAGCTAATATGTATTAAACCTTTTATAGGGATAGAAATAAACAGTTATCAATTAATAACTGCTGCAAATGAAGTGGGTGGCTAACAGAAATTAGCACTGCAGGAGAGATAAGATTGTGGCTTTGCAAGATTGTGGCTTTGCAGCCACAGCTTTTGTGGCTATAAAAGATGTTTTGGTTCAGGATAGGGGTGACAAGTATAATAGCGAGCTGCACTCACCCATTACATGCATGAACAGAGTTTAACTTTCTGTTATGACTTTTATTGTGCAAGGCTGATGATGTGCCTCAAATACTCACTTCTGTACTCTCAAGCATGGGGTTGTCAGCTGTTATGCTGAGGATTTTGTATAAAACTGCATGGCTATGAATGCACAACTTGAATTGTCATAATCTAGTGAAACTTTGGAAAAGTCACAATTTTGTTTCAAGATGACTGAATGTGACTAAGATTTCAGAATTTTTGTCTTTTAGATGAGGAATACCAAACCGAAAAAGTTACACTGGCAATAGCATCCATTAACATAAGGAGCCTAACATTGGATACTGGACTGATACAACAGGTAAAGGAAACACTTCAAAACTGTCACATTCAAAGACTCACTGAGATATAAATTTTAGATAGTTGTGTGCCTTATCAACAGGTTAGTGTCAAACAGTATAGGGTTCAGTGGTGGGCTGAGGCTGGTTCGGTCTGGTTCTTGGGGACTGATCCGGTAGTGCAGGGGGCCCCCAAACTGTCTGGACCGGTTCGCCACTGAGGCTTGTGGGGCGCTTTGCCGGGCTGCCGCTTGGAGCAGCAAATTTAAAAATTTAAAAATGCCCGGCCAGCTGCTGCAGCCTTTACCTGCTGCGCCAGCGGCCAGCTGCAGCCTGAGAGATCAATCCTATGCTGACTACTCAGAAGTAAGTCCCATGACAGTCAATTAGACATACTCCCAGGAACGTGTGGCTGCCACTGCAGCCTGAGAGATCAATCCTATGCTGACTACTCTGAAGTAAGTCCCATGACAGTCAACGGGGCTTACTCCCAGGAAAGTGTGGTTAGGATTGCTAGGGGGCACTAACAAAAGCTTAAATTTTTTTAATTTTTAAAAAAAAATGTAAAATTTTTAGTTTTTTTAAAAAATTCCCCTTTAAATTCTTCCCACCCCCTTACCCTGGCCCCGCCTCCTGACCCGGGCCCTGCCCAACCGGGGAACCGGTTGTTGGGCCAGGCTGGGCCCATCACTGACAGGGTTGAAATATAACAGTCCATACTTGGAAATCAGTCCCATTAAAATCAGTAGGACTGACTTCTGAGTAGACATGCATATGATTATGCTGTGTTATTTCAGTTGCATATAGATCTGAAAAAGGAGTACCACAACTAGGTAAGTTCTCTAAGAAATGGGTAGCAAGATATGGTAATTCTTGTTTTTGCATACCCCTAAACATCTTGATGTGTAATCCTGGGATCTGCATACCTGACTGGAACCACTGCTTTAAGGCACAGAGGATATAGGAAATTCTGGCTGCAATCCTAAAGGCACTTTCCTGGTAGTAAGACCCACTGAACACAGTGGGGCTTACTTTTGAGTAGACATGGTTAGGATTGTGCTTTCTGTCCATCAAGGACTATTACTGCTACTTTTTCAGCATAGAACACTCTGTCCTTGAATGGCCGTGCGGACTGGACGTTAACATCTGATTTATTTTATTTATTATTTGATTTGTATTCTGCCTTTCTCCCTAAAGTGCACCCAAGGCAGCAAACGATCAGTAAAAACAATGACAATAAAAATAATAAAATACAATTAAAAACAATATGAAAAACAACTAAAACAGCAGTAAGACCAGATTAGGGATGATGAAGACATATTTAAAACATTGTGTAGCCTCGAAAGCTTTTTTAAATAAAAAGGTCTTTAGCCATGCCAGAAGTTTAAAAGAGAGGAGGCTAATCTTAATTCAAAGGGGAGGGAGTTCCATAATGCAGGTGCCACCACCAAGAAGGCCCTGTTTCTTGCTGCCATTCCCCTAACCTCTCTCCATGGCAGCACAATCAACAGGGCCACCTCAGATGACCACAGAGAACGAGCTGGATTGTATGGAAGGAGGCAGTCTCTCAAGTACTCTGGTCCCAGGCCGTTTAGGGCATTAAAGGATATAACTAGCACCTTGAATTCGGCTTGGAACCAAACTGGCAGCCAGTGCAGCTGCTGGAGCAGTGGAGTGACAGAGTCAAACTGCTGAGCTCCAGCAACTAGCCAAGTCGCCGCATTCTGAACCAGCTGTAGCTTCTGAATCGTTTTCGAAGGCAGCCCCATGTAGAGTGTGTTACAATAATCTATTCTTGATGTCACCAAGGCTTGGACCACTGTGGCCAGATTAAATCGAGACAGGTATGGCTGTAGCTGGCGCACCAGCCGAAGCTGGGCAAAGGCACTCCTGGCCTCAGCCGACACCTGAGCATCCAGGAGCAGCTGTGAATCCAGGATCACATCCAAGTGCAATCCCTTTCAGAGCAAGGCAACTATCCAGTACATGCACTGAGGATTTCTGAACCAGGAAGACATCTGTCTTGTCAGGATTTAATTTCAGCTTGTTTGCCCTCATCCATATCTTAGCAGCCTCCAGACAACGCTCCAGGACACAGACAGCCCCCTTAGCATTGGAAAGGAGAGAGAGATAGAGCAGAGTGTCATCAGCGTACTGATGACACCCAGCTCCAAATCCCCGAATGACCTCTCCCAGCGGTTCCATTTACCATAAGTCCATGCATTGTATGCCATATGCTAAATAAAATAAATAATCTGCTTCCCGTTTGGAATGAACTTACTCTTTCAGAAGCAACCTCTATAACTTTCCCACTGAAGAAACTAGTTCTTAAGCAGTCTTTCCTTATGCTTGATTTTGGCTGAAATTCTAACCTCGGTCGGCACAACTCCTCAGCCTTCCCATTCTTGTGGTGATGTAGGGAGACAAGCCATGTCTGTGCACTGCCCCATTCTTTCCCCTGGAGGGTTTTGTGACATTCCCAGACCGGCAGGGAACTTGTGCTGGGGCTTATCTCGGCCTAACTAGGTGTTCAGATTGCAGCCTTAGTTATGTGTTAGTCACCCAGGGGAACAGCTGATCTATAGAATCATGTGGACGGGCTTCTCCTGTGGACATCATGGGGCAAAGCAGCTGGATAAGGGATAGTAAAAGGGGCAAGTTTTGCAGTGAACTATTTAGGTCTAGAAAATTATTTCAGCTTTTTGGACTTTGTTTTTAATCCATCAGTCAAGTGAGGAAAGAGATGCCTTGGCTCACATAGTGAGGCCCTTTAGTATACAGCTAGCAAGCCAGGAGTTGAGACTTTGAGGAGGGGAAACTTGATCAAGCTTTGCATTGTATTAAACTGGATTCTATTTTTTTTAAGTCTTTAAAAAGTAGTGAAATATATTCCCCATACAAATACTTCACTATATTTAGATTTGCAGAAGCCATGTTTTGCCCTTAGGGTATACTGGTTTTTCTCATCTTCCATCACATGCAAGACAAATTTGTAGTTTTGTCTGGTCTTGCCATTTATTAATAGGCAATAAAAGAGTCTCGTTAAATGATGAATTTTTTGGCTAGTCACATTACTTTTACAGGATAAATGTACACTGGATAGTGGTGCCTCAGAATGGACATAACCATATCTATAAAGCTAATGTTATAAAAGTAATTGCAAGCCATATGTAAAAAAATCTATATATCAATTAACTGATGTCTGACTAGCATGGAGCACAGGGATTGCAAAATGCATGGTGACCAGGTGTTTCTGGCATGCCTCAAAAAGGGCAAGAATGTGGCACAGAGTCAGGTTCAAACTCCTGTCACTCCAGTGTTACTAAAGTACAGTATCTAATATTTTGGATGTGTGAGGCTCTTGCTGCTGTTAGCTTAGAGGGAACTCAATTAATTGTGCTGATTTATTATAACAATTTGAATAAAAGCTCTTATTCTGATTTTTAAAATTGCATAATGCAGGAAAAAAGAAGCTTCTTGAGGAAATTACCTCTTATACTTAATGGAGGTTTAACCAGTTCTCTGTTTAGCATGTGAAACTGAGGTTTTAGATACATGCCAGATTCAAGAAAACTAAGAAGTATCATGGAAGAATAGAGTGCAGAGTGCTAAATATAAATCGTATCATCGGAGAGAAAGGTGTGGAACATTTGGCTCCCCTTCACCTCCCCAATTTTGAGGACAGATTAGATATTGTGTGTATAGTTACCATGGCCATATCAAATAAATTATCGATGTCAATTATTTGGAATGGATTTTCTGATGAAGTTAAGTGAAGGTGGGTAAGGGTGTCTGGTTGCAACGTATTATATAACTGCATAGTTTACCTGTATTTGCATGCACAGCTTATGATCTCCTCCAGAGTATTCTGTGATACTCTCGGGTGAATGACGCTATACAAAAGCCAAGTGTACTTTATTTAAAATATCTAAAGGGAAAACCCCTCCTGCTTTCATCTTTAAAGCTGTAATAAAAGAAAAATGGGATTCATCTGGGTTTGCAGCCTCTCAGTAACAACATAAGCAGCTGCTGTTGATTTTTCACTACAGCCAGGATTTAGGTACCTTCTTTTTGTCCTCGTGTTACTTTTGAGAATCTGAACTTGTTGCAATATTCTCCAAAAGGTTTACACTGTTCAAAATATCCACACTCCTTCCAATCTTCCGCTTGTTGGTGGAAGATTAGAAGGCAAATAGTTTGTGTGAATTCAGGTAGCATAGAGCACAATCCTAACCATGTCTACTCAAAAGGAAACCCCATTCTGCTCAATGGATCTTACTCCCAGGAAACTCTTTAGGATTGCAGCCATAGATTGATAAATTTAAAACTCCTCTGTTTTCTTTGAACATGCTTTTAATGGAAGATTACTTTTGTTTGCAGCCGGAAGAAGATGATAGTAGCCAAAGTAGTACTGGTGAATCCCCTACAGGTAATGCATTGCCTATATTCAAATGTATTAACTAGTTAGACTACATTCTTTATTAAAATGATGTTGAAAACTGCCAATGTTCTGTGTAAAAAGAGGTCTTTTTTGTATGTTATCACAAGAGGCCTTTTTATGTTTGAAATTGCACAGTTCCTTAGAATAGACAACATGTTGGTGGTCACAGGATGATATTGAACTTGTTCATCTGCATCACTCATTTTTGATTTTTTTTTTTTGGCAAGTCTCTACAAGAAAGTAAAGACTTGCTTCTGAAATTTTTCTTGGAAAAGTTACAAAAATAACCCCATTCTGATATGCATGTGCTCACAGAACCACTTCAAGAAGGCATCCTGTGATAATCAAACATTATAGTGGAATCAGCTTTGTTTGATTGTGTGACCCATAGCTCAGTGGTTAGGGTACGTACTGTCATATATAATGTATAACATCCTGGGACGGATTTCTGACATTTCCAGTTCTCATATAGGAGAACTGGGAAAGAGACTTATCAGAGGTAATGGCACAAGACCATCTTTTTCTTTTCCTCATGCTCCTGGGATTCAAACAGAATAGGGAATGAAGAGAAAGTTCAGAAGAAAGGAATGTGGTAGGATTTGAGCATTAGAAACTCTCTTCTCCTCCACACATCCATTCCCTTCACCTTCTATGGAGCGGGAGGAGGTATACGGCTTCTACTAATCTGGGGCCTGAGGCAATTTGTTCAGTCAGCTCTGTCTTGCTTGTCCAAAATCTTCATATAGCCATATACTTCCAATGCTTTTTATTCTCTTTACATAAATAGTGTATAAGAACATGCCTTAAATTGAGCCAGAACGTTGGTACATCTGGGTCAATATTTATCTTGACTAGTAGTGGTTCTCAAGATTCCAGACAGAAATCTTTCCCAGCCCTACCAGGACAGTGCACAACAATGACTGAGCACAACATTTTCTGCATGCAAAGCATGTGCATGGCCTTAATTCTGAAATACCAAAATAAACACCTGGATATGTCTATTTATTTTGAAAATAGCATATGAACTATATTGTTCCTCAGCACTGCAAGCATGTTTATGTTCCAGAAAACAAAGCAATAATGACCCACTATAATTGTGATTCTAGATCTGAAAAAACAATGCACAGAGAATGGCACCTGCTCCTTATGCAAGTCCCACCAACCAACCATCAGTGACATACTCAATGATGAGGACTTGCTGTATATGATGAGGATAAAATTAGATCCGTCTCATCCCACGGTGAAAAACTGGAGAAACTTTGCAAGCAAGTGGGGAATGACCTATGATGAATTGTGTTTCCTGGAACAAAGGCAACAGAGTCCAACCTTGGAGTTTTTGCTACGGAATAGTGACAGAACTGTGGAGCAACTTATTGATCTATGCAAATTATACCAAAGAGTTGATGTTGAGAAAATGCTGCTGAAATGGGTGGAGAAGGAATGGCCAAGGAGAGGGCATGGAACCTATCAAAGCAACTTCTAAGGAGGGGAAAAAAGTCCAGTCCATTTTTTTTCCTACAATGGAAAATAAGGGAGTAGCAGGGCTTTGTTGTCACTGGTATTTGTGGAGGCTTGCTAGGAAAATAGACCATGAGCACATATTTTACAACATAAACTGTTTAATATATCTATACCCTTTTAGTGATGAGGGTGATTTTTAAATATGAATTATGGAATGGACAGGTACCTTCAATCTGTTGTTGATTGCTCATGGATTTTTCCAAACAGAAAGCAAAGAATTTCAAGTCACAGAATGCTACTTAGGCTGACCACACAAACTGTTAAATTCTGTTTTACAAATATTAAGGTTAATAAGGTTTTGATCCATGCTTTAATTCCTATATTGCTTCCACTGAGAGTGAAGGAAGACCCCTGGATTTCTCTATCAAAAAGGGTACAGATCTGTACTCATGAAATGAACTGTTTTCTTAAACCAGTTATAACAGGGGGTGGGGCAGGCTCATGCCTTCTCAGGATGTCTCTGATCATGATCATCCTAGAGAGAAAGTGGAACAGAACCAAAATTTTATTGAAGCTGTTAATTCTAATGTGGAGAACCATGTTAAGAAATTATGAACAGTACCAAAATAATTAATGAGCTTCTAAAAAAAATACAAATCACCTAATGTTCTTTGCATTTGTTCATATGATACAGCTTTAGTTTCAACACTACAGTTTGAATGGATGTTTTGGAAACAGTTTTGGATTAAATGGTTGACACAGAAATTCTGTCAGCTTCACTCAGCTGTTGCTTTTGAAATCTATAATCAGCAAATACGTTCCCTTGACTTAAGGATGGTTTTTCCTCCTGCTGTCTTCTTACTATCAGATGTCATTCACATCTTTCAAGCTCTGACATGCTTAATAAAAATGAAACCCTGTTCATCTATATTTGGAACATTGAGCTTTGGATTTGTTAAATATTCAGAGAGGCTGCTTTGAAAAACCAATTTAAAAAGTATTATAAACAAGATAGACAATAATTTGTGTTGCGCCTTTAGGGCGCATAAGTCTGTACTGTGGGTGCAAGAAATCAAATACTTAATTTACAAAGAATTTTCAAAGAATTTCCAGCACTACGTGATTGTTTCAGATACTGTACTCAACTTTGCCATGTCTGTCTGGTTTAGATCTTTTAGCTGCTTTGAATTAAAGTGGTTAGATCACAAAATGTGGGTGATATATTAAAATATTTTAGGAGTGATTATGTTAATTGGAATTGCTCTTTCCCTGTAGCAGTTGGAAGATATGTTCTAACATGTTTCCAGAGACAGTTTGAGAACTAGTCTTAGAGCATGCTGTTACAAAGCACTTAACTTGACGATGTTTTAATCACAATTTTAAGTGATCTATTAATCTTGAGATACTATTGTATTATTATCAGTAATGTGGCTAGATTATTCACTGGTTTCTGCAGCAAGAAACAATGTCAGGCACAGTGCCAAGTCAGAGTTAAAAATCAAACACTATTACACTGCAGATCACTACAGGTTCAAATGGTGACTATGAGCACAATCCTAACCATGTCTACTCATGAGCAAAGCCATTGTGTTCAATGGGTCTTACTCCCAGGGAAGTGTCTTTATGAGTACAGCCAAAGTAAGTAGGAAAAAAAAGTAGCGTTCTGTGAATCGGAGCAGAACTAGTGAGAAAGCAGTTTCAAGTTTTTTTTTTTAAATAGTCTAATAATGGGCTATTAAATATTGCATTATGGTTGTATACATATTGATTGATTTGGTAGGAATTACTTTGCAAGTAAGTACGAACGGAATTGCAACCAAATTCGTACGTACAGAATTGCAACCAAAGGCTACAATCTTAAGCATATTACTTGGAAGGAAACAATATTAAAATTAAATGGGATTTGTTTCCAAGTAAAAATGCTTAAGGATACAATCCAGAGTAACTATGGGACATTTTACACTGAAGTATTTACAGTGCCACCTATGGGAAATGCATAGAGCAATCCAGAGTAAGTGCCTCTTACATCTTCCTGTAGTTACTCTGGATTGTAGGATGTCTGCAAGCCAATCATATACATTATTACTTAGGAGTAAGTCCTGATAATTCAGTAGGTTGTACTTCCGAATAGGCCTGCATAGGCTTGCTCTGTTAAAGAGTGAAAAGTTTTTCAGAACTGGTGTGAACATTTCACTGAAATTGACTCTACGTAGGAGGTGATAGGAACTCCTTGGATCATAATAGTTTTAACTGAGAAGCTCAACATCCAGGTTCTTCCGATAAAATAAAGTTATTGTGATGTGAACATTAATAGTTTGTAGCACTTTGCACAGATCAGGCAGTAAAGCTTGACAATTCATTGAAACTTAAGCCAGAGAGTACTTACTCCTATTATTTGCCTATTAATAACATGAAAATAGTATGCTGAAATTTGCTGAATTGATATTTCTTTACTGTAAAATATGTTTGCAAAGTCTGTTCTTTATATTATCAATCTCTTATATATCTTTGTTATATACTTTGCTATACTGCTGTATGCAATGTTAGTAAGAAACAAATTATGATTTTTTTAAAAATTAGATTTTTTTTAGTGCATTCTGATTCTGTTTTGAACTATTGTTATTTAAGACAATTATTGTAATCATTAAAAAGACGAAAAATTTGAAGATCTGTAAAACCAGACTATAGCCTTAACGGAGTGCACAGTGGGACTAAGATGAAGCTGTCATTCATTGCCCCATACGCACATCTCCTTGTATAGATATTGAAAGTGAAAAATCTGATGATAGAACATGAAAATCTTTTCCATCCCACAAGTTACAATAGAAAAGTGTCTCTACTAATAAACCTCTGGTGTATTAGCACTGTAGATGTTTGTTTCTAGTGAGTTTGATAGAATTACAGCCTCACTCTTTCTGAACACAGTGGGCTTATTTATAAGTAAAATAAAAACACCTTTTTAAATTATTTTCTCCAATCATCCTCTTCAGGAAAGGGTATGTTGTACCATATTTATTGAATCACAATCCTGTTTCATATCAGGGAAAAGAGACCAATACAGGCATGTGTAAATGTAAAATGTATCATTGACAGCATTTGTGATGTGGGGCATGTCACTGAGGGCAAAGGCAGGAAGTAGAAGTCATCTTGTACTTCCATGATCCTTGCAGATAGCAGCATTGACAAACTTTTCCTTCATCTGCTGACCTCCACATATAAAACACTAGTAACAGCCTGCAGTACAATATTGAATATTACAATAATATTACAATGAATATTACAATATTCATCAGTAAAAAACCATCCACTTTCCAACATCTCAACTTTCCTTTAGCCATCTCTCCTCAGTTGGCTCGCTAAGCTCTTGGCCTGCCCTTCTATACAGTTGAGATTCTATTAGAGTACATGTACCATGGAATCCTAGAGTTGGAAGAGACCTAGTAGGTCATCTAGTCCAACCCCCTGCCTGCAGCAGGAAATCCTCCTAGAGCATCCCCGACAGGTGCTTATCGAGCCTCTGCTTGAAGATCCCCAGTGAGGGAGAGTCCACCACCTCCCTTGGCAATCTTATTTTTACTTACTTTTACTTTACCTTTATTGGCATTTAAGCAGGTTAAACAAAGTTACAACAGTCAGTGAAATATAACATATTGGAGGGGGTCCCTTGGCAATCTGTCCACCGCCCTCACTGTCAGGAATTATTTAATAATTATTATAATAATTATAATAACCATTATTTAACTAATTCTAGTGGCTGAATGCAGTATAGCATCAGACACACTAACACACATGGGTTAATGCTTTTATGTAGATACTAGTAACAGCCTGCAGCTGAATATAACATCATTTATCAGTAAAAAAATAACTCCATCCTCCTTTCCAGCATCTCAACTGCCCCTTTGCCACCACTCTCCTCACTTGCCCCCCGGTCTCTCCTCAGCCTGATCTATTATCCCAGCGGCAGTTATAAATGTTGAAATGCAATTGGAATGATGACAATTGCCTCTCCTCAACCTTCTCTGTCCCAGATACACATGGGAATAGAACCCTCAGAAGGTGCCTCTCCTCAGCCTGCTTGATTGACATGGAATTTTGGTCAGAAGATGTGGACACTCTTAAATCCAGGTTACAGCTTTTATGTAGAAAGACTACAGCCAATCTGACATGATGAAGGGCTCACTACCAAATGGTAACCTATTTCTTTTCCTTGGCCCACCTGGCTCCCTGCCTAGATAAATTTGACATGAGGTTCCTTAAAAAATCTCTGCTGAGAGATCTATTTTTGTCCACAACAAGCAACTATAATTACATTGTTGGCATTGTTCCCCTGTCACGACCCAGCAAAGCATGACCTGCTTATCTAAATGTGAAGTACTTCAATGCATGCACAAAAAGATCCCAATTTCTTTTTTATATTTTCTTTATACATCCTGTGTTATAAATACACCGTGTTCTAGCTGCTGTACACACATTTCTAGTTTATAGTGTTGCATTTACTCAGATAAGTAAAATCAGAGATACAAAGTAGGTGGATACTATGGGTTGAATCCAAAGTTGGTTACATCAGCTGGTTGGTCTATTCAGAAGTCCCTTTGAATTCAATAGCATTTTCTCCCAAGTAAGTCTGTATAGAAGTGCATCCTGTGACCCACTGAAATTATTGACATGTAGTCACTAACTTACCTTATTTTTAATTATTCTTTGCTTAATCCTTAGGGATTTTCTTTGGATGCAAGTGGATCAGTCTGGTCTCCTGAATACTAAGAGGGTAGATCATCTGTCCTAAGTACCGTAATAAACATTTTCATGAGACAGAGTTGGCGCATTTGAGAGAAAACTGTGAATCCAGGGATAGATATGTGTTCTTATTTGAGAGGAAAGGGGTAGGAATTTTTCCATCTTCCATAAGTTTATGCTTTGTCAAATCATTTCAAAGACTGAAAATGTACAGAGTTAACTTCTGAATCAGACACAAGTATGACAAGAGACTTCTGGCTTCCCACCCTACATGAATTTGGCATGTTAATTGATAAATAACTTCTTCCTCCTTCCGTATTTTGTCATGTGAACAATTTTTAGGAAGTAGCATGACTCCAATACAACATTTTGAAAGTACTTTGAAAACTAAACTGCTTGCTACTCAGAGCATACTGAGGAACACTTTGAGGATTGGGAAATTAGGCTTTCAACTCTTTCTTTTTCCAATCCATTCACAAAGTCACAAACCTTGTGGTAAATGAAGAACTTGATCATGAACATGTCTCACTGCAATAAAACAAAATAGCCTTTCCAACCTAAGCCGGTTTATTTAATTTATTAAAAACCTTTATGGTCTGTAGCCAGAAAGTCTCTCAGAGCATCTAGAACAGCGTTTCTCAAAGTGGGGGTCGGGACCCCTTTCCTGGGGGTCACCTAAAGACCCCTGGTGCAGGGGGCCAGGTCAGGCTTGCAAGACCTCTGGCTGTAGCTGCGCATGCACTGGGGCTGACTGACAGCCTCAGGGCCCAATCCTATGCATGCCTACTCTGAAATGAATCCCATTGTGTTCAATGTGTGCATAGAACACACATTTCATGTGTAACAATGAAAATACATCCTGCATATTGGATATTTACATTACGATTCATAACAGCAGCAAAATTACAGTTATAAAGTAGCAACGAAAATAATTTTATGGTTGGGGGTCCTCACAACATGAGGAACTTACAAAGGGGTCACAGCGTTAGGAAGACTGAGAACCACTGATCTAGAAAATCAATCAAGAGGAAAAAATAAATTAAAATAAAGAAATATATTTGTGTGTGGAGGGGTCCTTAGTACTGGGGCTTCTCCCCATAGGGTGATTAGTTTTGTGAGAGACCTGCCTAGTCAGCATGAACCATACCAGCATGTGGAAGTGGTGATGTTGCTGGCTTTTCCTTCTTTTGGGTATTTATTTCTGGGTGCCATTCAAGTAAAATCTCTTTATAACAGGAGTGCTATCTCAAAATGTTTAGATATGTTTTTCACCTAAGAGCTAAAAATGTTGTTTACTTAAGAGTTAACAACAAAGAATGCAGTACAAGTAAACATCCATAGGATTGGGCTGTAAGTTTCAAAATAAAGAATATTAATGCCATCTACTGATGGACTGTAGTATTGCAGTCATAAAATCATGGAAGATCAGTGAGTCTTCCATCTCATGTGAATGCAGGCTGTTTGCAACTACAACCTTCCTCAACATATGGCTGGCTGTTCAGCTTTGTGTTTCTTGACTTCCAAAGATGGAGACTTTACTGCTTCCTAAGGCAATTTCCAGCCCTAAACAGATCTTATAAGAAAGTTTTTCCAACCAAGCTCCTGTTTAATCAAAATCTCCCTTGCTATCATATACAGCTATTTGTCCAGGTCGTGCCCTCCATTGCAACTTAGTACAAATCTGTTCCTTCTACAAATCTGCTCCATCATAACAGCCACTCAGGTTTTTGTCAATGCAGTAGGTACCAGATCACCTCTTAATCATCTCTTCTTCAAACATAACCAACTCTTTCAACATATAAGATGAGTTTCTTTTAAGATCAGTTTCATTTATCCAGTTTTCCATCTGCCAAGGTAATCTTGGATCCTGTTCAGAGATGGGCTGGCCCCATCCCAAGATCCGGTACGCCGGAAGTGGGAGGGGCCAGCCGGGGTCAGGGGGTGTGGGCGGGGCAAGGGGCGGGACTGGGGAGGGGTGAGGGGCGGGGCGACGTTGGCGCCTGCGCAGTGCCTGCTTAGAAGCCGGCCTGCTAGGCTGGCCTGGCAGGCTGGCTTCTAAGCAGGCTCTGCGCAAGCGCCGACACTGGTGCTCGCACAGAGCCTGCCTGGAAGCCGGCCTGGCAGGCGGGCTTCCAAGCAGGCTCTGCACAAGCGCCGACACCGGCGCTCACGCAGAGCCTGCCTGGAAGCTGGCCTGGCAGGCCGCTTCTAGGCAGGCTCTGCGCGAGCGCCGACGTTGGCGCTTGCACAGAGCCTGCCTAGAAGCGGGCAAGCCGCCTCTAGGCAGGGTCTGTGCGAGCGCCGATGTCGGCGCTTGTGCAGAGCCTGCCTAGAAGCGGCCTGCCCGCTTCTAGGCAGGCGGTGGTGGGTGCAAAACATGGCGGACCGTACCGGTCCGCTATGTTTTGCATTTCCCTGTCGCTGGCGGTACGCTAGCGGCAGGGAAACGGGAAGAACCGGTACAGGCGCGTAGGCCCGTACCGGTAAGTGCCCACCACTGATCCTGTTCCCATGTTCTGGGATATCTGTCCCAGTTTGGTGTCATCTGCAAATCTGATGTGAATCCCCTCTAAACCCTCATCCAAATCATTTACAGATATAATGAACATCTGATGGTGCAAGTGGTTAAGACACTGCCTGTTAATCAGCAGGCCAGGGTTTGAGACCTGGGTCCCCACAAGACGAGGATCTTCTGCTACAGGCAGTAGGCTGGACTAGAAGATGATCTACTGGGTTCCTTCCAACTCTATGATTACTAGTTTTATTTCCAGAGCATTCCCTGGATCTACCAAGCTAGTCACTGTATAGGATAGAGGTCTCTAAACTTTTTGGCAGGAGGGTCACATCATCTCTCCGATACTATGTCAGGGGCCACAAAACTAATTTACATTTCAAATTTGAAAAATTTACATAAATTTATATGTAAAAATGTATTGGAGTGGATTAAAGGCTTGCCCTAGTGCCAGATAGAGAGGTCTTGCCAGGGGCCACATTAAAGCTCGCCGAGGTCTGCATATGGCCCCCAGACCAGAGCTTGGAGACCCCTGGTATAAAAGAAGAGAAGGTTTGCCCAACTTGTTATGCTTCAACACTGTGTTTGGTTACACCAGATTGCTACAGAATCAATAAGTAGGAGCACCTATACAGTATTGATAGATTTTTCATGCAGTATATATTGCATGTATATATTGGTTGTGTGGGTGGCTGTGGGTGGCGCAAGGGGCTGTGGGTGGCGCAAGCGGTAAAGACGCTGTGCCTGTTAACCAGAAGGCCAGGGTTCGATTCCCAGGTCGGCCCCACAAGACAGGGTGAGCTCCTGTCCTTAGCCCAGCTCTGCAACACCAGCCAGATCCAATTGTATCAGCTCTGCCTTTCCACTGGACTAATTCAGTGGCGTGGAGAGGGGGATTTGCTGCTTGGGGAACAGCCTATCCTCCATAACAATCCAACCCAGGCTTTCGTGCTTCGCATGCAGCGTATGCAGCGCTGAGCATGATACCATAGTCTTTCAAGACTGATGGAGGCCTGCTTTTTTATATTGATATATTCCTGAAGAGGGAGCGCCTTCCACCTTGCATCTTATATCTGGTTTTTCCTTTCTGGGTCCTAAGTTCAAAGGGGATTAGTTGAGTCAGCATCTGTGCTTGGAGTCAGACCAAGAAAGAACTGAAGGACTGTTGCACAAATTCTTAGTAATCTTAAATCTCATTTGTGTGCATACAGTGTCCACTTTAATGCCAAATTGTGTAACCTTTCTCATTTGTTACCACTACATTCCAACAGCCAAGCCACAATGCTACACTAAAAATGGGGCTTTGAATATTCTGTGACCACATTACTCAAGTGTGGAATTTCATATTGGGTGCAGAATTCACAAGTTTAAGAATTGCAATTAAAAAAAGAAACAGATAATATTAAACAGATAATATTTAGATAATATCTAAATTTAAATATTTAGATAATATTTAACAGATAATATTTAGAAACATTTAGATAATGTTTCTAAATATTTAATATTTAGAAACAGATAATATAATTATTATTATATATAATAATATATAGATTTTATCTACCTAACACGCTAGATAAAATATGTGGGAACCTCAAAAGCTCCAGTGGAGGGGACAAAGAATTAGAGCAGCTCCCCTTTTTAAAACACTATAGTTAACAAAAACATTAATCTGATAAGAAAACAAGACTAGATAAGGGGGGAATTGTATCATGATGTAAAAGTTTACAGGTAGTTATAGATGGTACCTTAGAAAAATCCCAAGAGCCCAATTAGGCAGCACTTTTGTAATTAGTAAATATAGTGTTCAATGGCTGTAGTGGCTCAGTGGTTAAGGCTGCAATCCTAAAGACACTTTCCTTGGAGTAAGACCCATTGAACACAATGGGGCTTACTTCTGAGTAGACATGGTTAGGATTGTGCTGTGAGTCTCTGTACCTGTCAACCAGAAGGCCTGGGTTTGAGACCAGGTGCTACGAGACAGAGTCAGCTCCTTATCATTGCCCAGATCCTGCCAACCTAGCAGTTGAAAGCATGCAAATGCAAGTAGATAAAAAGGTACCACATTGATGGGAAGGTAACAGTGTTCCATATGCCTCAGCATATAGTCACACCAGCCACATGACCATGGAGATGTCTTCAGACAGTGCTGGCTATTCAGCTTAAAAACAGGGATGAGCGCAGCACCCAGTGGTGGTCTTCAGGGGGTTTGCTAATGAGCATTTGGTTCTGAGAACCTGTTACTAATGGGACGTAGAACCTGTTGTTGATTTATTTGAATCCTACAATTGATCACGACTAGCACTACAACCTTTACCTTTAATATAGTGTTTAAATTATCCACACAAAGGCAGTAAACAGTACATGAGTGTATTTAGCTTTTATTTTGTCATGTCCTACACTTTCCTTGGGCTTCCTACATTTTGAGAGCAGGCCCTATCCTCTTGCAGTGATGACATCTGGTCACCCTGGAGAGCCTTCCACCATCAGCACAACATGTGCTTTGGCATTAGAAAAGCTGAAAAACACCCATACATATTGCTTTCATGTGGTTAATCTCAATATTATATTGCTTAAATTAAAAGTCATTACATATATTACATGTAATTTATTAATTACAAGAAGGCTCCATGCTGCCTGCTCACAAGAAAAAGGAGGACAATGAAGATTTTTTTTTTTCCAGGACAGAAGGCTAAAAAAGAGGACACAGCCTCTAAAAGGCTAAAAAAGAGGACATATAGTCACCCTACCATAGAAAAATATAGAACTTGACAGAAGAAAAGCTAAAACACTCATATATCGGTGGTTGATTTAAACAGTATATCACTTATTAAATTTAAAACGATATAATTTATTACATTTTCAGTGCAATCCTAGGCATGTGACAGTGGTGGGCTCCAGCAGGTTCGCACCTACTCTATAGAACCGGTTGAGATAGGACATATAAAGTTTTAAAAGAACCATTTAAAAGTGGCTGCCAGTGGCTTTCTTAATTTCTTTGAATCCCACCACTGATGTCTACTCAGAAGTAAGTCCCATTGAGTTAAATAGTATTTATTCCCAGAAAAGTGTGGTTAGGATTGCAGTCATAGTTTATTAATTCCAAGAAGGCTGCCTTCTGCCTGCTGACAAGGAAAAGGAGGCCAATGAAGATATTTTTTTTTCCAGGACACAAAGCTAAAAAAGAGGTCGTGCCCTGGGAAAAGAGGACATAGGATCACCCTGTCCAAGAGAGAAGTGGTCCACAAATGACTTTTGTGAGGCTGTGCCTCAGCTGTGGAGAGGATGGTCCTTTAAGGGGAGGAGGAGCCCCTGCCTGATGAAGTCATTCTGTTGGAGAGAACCAGGAAACAGAAGAATCCTGAGAATCCATTTTAAGCAAGCAAGAAGGGGAAGAGCCTGGAAGGGGTTGATGTCTACTGGGGTTGGACTTGGAAGGTAAGCTGAGCAGGATCTGAGTTGAGAAGTCTAAGAGCATCTCCCTAAGAGGAACTGGAGAGGGCTTAAAAATAATAAAACAGGGTTCAATACAGACAACTAGCTGAGGATGTGAAAAGGAAGGGGAAAAAGGTGAGTGGAAGTAGTTCAGAAGTCCCATTAAATTCAATGGGACTTGCTTCTAAGGAAGAATATATTATTTCAGCCTTACATGCTGATCCTATGCATCTTTATGGGAAAATGAACCTTACAAGATTCAGTTGCTCCCCACTGATTATAGTACTATGTTTTGTTTTTCCACTGTAGTAAAGGTTGTGTTAACTGATTTGGAAGGTACTGTTCTTCATTACTACAAAAGGAGTCATCCTGAATATATTAGTGTAGCTCCAAGCATAATGCAATACATTGATGTAACTTCTGAATAAACAGAACAGAGGAGTTGGGGTATGTGGTCCATTAGTTAACAGAGTAACAACTTAGTATGGTTCTGCTGATGTTGATTTTAAGTGGGACTAATATCCTCACTGGAAATTGTTTCTTTGAAATGTTCCTTTAAATTAAATGCAATGTAATTCCAAATGAATTTTGTTTTTACAATTGGGGCAAATACACCAGTTCGACTTGTGAATGGTCATGTCTGAGAACTTTGCTGGTGGCATCAATGTTTCTGCCAGTCTTGGTTGTGCAACTATGTTTTTGGTTGTCCTGACAGTGGCTGTCATTGTGAAGTAGCTCCTAAGCACTTGTGTCTGTCAAATATCTCTACCTTGTATATTTGTTGGAAAGTGGTTTCTAACTATAGCTGGCTGTAAATGGTACGGTGTTTCACATCGGGCCTTGCACCAATGTGTAATACATGTTTAGGGCAGTGTTAAGATAAATGTGTTGTCAGCTGCTGTGACTAATTCATGAATTTAGTACAGGAACAGACATGTTCCTTTTGTTGATCCTTGCGGAGCTTTTGCAGAACTGAGGTATGTGGTTCATGTGCTATGTCACAAGTTCATCTCTGGTGTTGATACTTTTAAAAATATCCTTCCATTCCATTTTTTTCCAACTTAGCAGGAACTAAGTTTCAGATATTGCCTGCAATTTTTTTTCCCCAACAGGGTACACGTTGTGGATCTTATAAAGCTAGAAGATTTCCCCCAAAATGACGTCCTTGAACAATCTTCAGAATAAAGTTGAAAGCCCGGTAACTATCTTTCTTATTTTCCTTGTCACACCAATAAGTTTTATCCTTCCGTTATAAGAGGGTTTCTGGGTATGTTCAGTCTGTGAAATGGTAACTCTGAGGAAAAAGTGAAGTGTAGAAAAGCAGATGGGACAAGTAGCAGGTATTCAGTCAGCAGGACCACCAAGGGTTCTATTGAGGGTATATAGGATGAGAAGAAGCCAAATAGGAAAACTTGATGTGGTGAGTCTGAAAGAAACTAGAGGACTGTGAAGCAAATAGTTGCTGTGGATTTTCTTTAGGATATGAAGAAAGGAGCGGCGTGGGCAAACTCTGGCCTCGGGGCCATTTGTGGCCCCCAGAGAGTCCCCCGTCTCCAAGGAGCCTCAGTACTGTTGTAGCACATGCTGGCCCTAGACTAGCTGTTGCGACATCCCATAATTGCCCCAAGTGTATTGGTTCATGTCTCTGTATGTTTTCTGCTTTTCCCTGGACATTATTTTAACCCCTTCCCAATTGTCTCTGAGCAACTTATGTTTCCAAGTTTTTCTGGCTTAGGCTATAATCCTAAAGACACTTTCCTGGGAGTAAGACCCATTGAACACAGTGGGGCTTACTTTTGAGTAGACATGGTTAGGATTGTGCTCTTGGTCTATATTATTTGACTGTGCAAGAGGTACGAGGCAAACAACTCACACCATAAATCTTATGTGTGTCTACGCACCTATACAGTATCATAATTCTATACAGTATAATATATAATATGTAATTAGAAATAAGCTCAGTAAAATTTATTCATATAAATTCATATTTATTCATTAATTCATATAAGTAATGAATTTTTATTCATATAAGGAATGTATTCATTTATGTGAACTTACTCAAATTTACAATGTAAATTAATTTCCCCCCCCCAACCCCTGAACACATTGTCAGAAAGATGATGTGGCCCTCCTGTCAAAATGTATGCCCATATAGCAGAAGGTTAAAGTCCCCATCTTGAACCTATTCTTGTACCTATTCCCAGAAATATTCCTTGTTCTACATAATGAACATAAGGCAAAATGCTATGCATATCTACTCAGATGCAAGTCCCACTATGTTCAATAGGTTTTACTCCCAGGAAAGTTATGTATAGGATTGCAGCCATATTCAGTTTATATAAACAAGCAGTCGACTGAAAGCATACACAGTGCTCCTTGCTGCTAGATGCTGGAGCCGGTTTTGGCCACGTTGCCTCAGACCAATGTCTTTGGTGGTTTGCAGTAGGATAAGATAAATCTATATTGCATGTAATAAAAGCAGCCACCTGAATCTTTTATATTCACTACCTTGATTGCCCTTTATCTGAAGTGAGTTAAATTTGTATAATGAGCAATCTCCTAAAAACTGATAGTGTTGGGAGACTCTGAAGTTACTGTATACATCAGTTTCTATGCAGAGCTGATCATTTTCTTTCCCTTATCAATATAAATGATCAGCACCTGCTGCAGATGATGAATAAGAAGTTTGCCAAAAGGGTGTGAAGACGTTTGGCACTCTTCCTACAGTCCAGAGTAATCATGGGAGCACGTGAGTCGACGTAGTTATGGCACCACCTAGTGAAAACCTATGGGAAATTCATATTGCAATCCAGAGTAAACTGTTTTTTATGTCAGAGCAAGGACTCCCCATAGTTATTGGATTGCGCCCTAATGCAAGGGATTGGCGTGACTACATTTGTAAACTGCCATCCTTGCAACATATCCATGTTACTTTCCATTGCTAAAACAAGTGAAAGATGGAAATGGCTTTCTCTCATTCTGACTACTTTTCTTTACAGACTATTCCATACATTGGGACAATTCTTGGTGGTCTCCTGCCTGGAAATCTAGTTGCAATTTGTGGGTTTGTTCCAGAAGATGCAGACAGGTAAGAGTTAAAACCAAAAGTTTGTTATGAATCACTTTCAATGCAATCCTAAGCATGTCTTCTCAAAAGTAAATCCCATTGTGTTCAATGGTACTTACTCCTAGGAAAGTGTGGTTAGGATCTGAGGGAAAGTACTGGCCATTTTCCATTAAACTTCCAGTTGCTGGTGCCTGGGATTTGTTGAGCTTTGCTTCAGAGCTTTTCTTTCCTCCTTCCTATCTGTGTGAATTGATGTGTGCATCACATCTTTTGTGAACACTAACTTCCCTTGGGTCTGATAAGTCAATGCCAAACTTAACTTGGCTTCATGGGGTTGTTATTCACACATTACTGAAGACTTGTGGAAGCCCTTGCCTTACTCAGTGGTTCTCAAACGTTTAGCATCAGGACCCACTTTTTAGAGTGAAAATCTGATGGGGCCCACCAGAAGTAATGTCATGACTGGAAGTGACATCAGCAAGCAGGAAAATTTAACAATCTTTTCCACACTTACCCAGGAGTAGGGCCACAAACCTAAAGACACTTTCCTGGGAGTAAGACCCAATGAACACAGTGGGGCTTATTTTTGAGTAGACATGGTTAGGATTGCACTCTAAGTCCCATTGGCTTTCATTGTTAAAAACATACAAGTACCCTATTAAAAGCATAGATCTATAACACTTCCCTAAATGCAGCCATACACCATGGTAGCATCAGTCTAATATTAAAAATAAATACTTTATTGAAATGAACGGGGACCCATCTGAAACTGGTTCATGACACACCTGGTGAGTCCTGACCCACAGTTTAAGAAATATCCTTTGATGGTTACAATTGCTGTATTTTCTTGGTGAACTGAACTGACGACCATGTTTCATTTTTATTGGCAGGTTTCAAGTAGACTTCCAGTGTGGCAGTAGTATTAAACCTCGTGCTGATGTAGCCTTTCATTTCAACCCCCGATTCAAAAGATCTGGTTGCATTGTTTGCAATACCCTGCAGGAAGAAAAATGGGGCAGGGAAGAAATAACTTATGAGATGCCTTTCAGAAAAGGGCAGTCGTTTGAGATAGTTTTTATGATTCTGCAAGATAAATTCCAGGTGAGAATCTAGAAGAATTATTTAGCTACATCTTATGTCATTAAGGACAAAATCCATAGCAGTTACAGGTCCACACAGTTATGTCACCCTCTAGCGTTATCTTATGGAAAGTTACGTCACCCTCTAGTGTTAACTGCTTTGGAGTAAAGGGCTTAATTTCACTTTAGGATATAAGCCTAAGTTCAAAATTTTGAGCATTGAAGTCCCTTGAATTCTAATAGGAAGAAATTAAGCATGGATTTAGATCTTCTTGGAAATGCATCTTGGGTTGCAATCCTAATCTCCAGTTAGGCCAGCGTAAATCCTGTGCTGACCTGGGGATATCACAAAAATGCTGTAAGGCACTTATGTGCTACTTCTAGGGGAGGGTTAGTCCAGTGCACAAACTTCTGCTTGCCTCCCTACATCACCACAGTTATACAGATGAGTTATGCCAGCTTAGGTTAGGATTGCACTTTCAATGTGTACAATATTCTCTGAATTGCACCTTATTCAAACCTGGGAGAAGAAGCTTTTCCACCCCTTCAAGTAACTGCTTCTTCAACTTTGTTTTTTGAAAGCTACAACTCTCATATTGCTTGTCTATAGGGGCCAGTAAACATAATGCTATTTCATTCTTATCCCTGTTACAGAAATAATGTTCTATTCTTATATCTTCTCAAACTGGAATATTTGTTATATAGCCTTTTTGTTTCATATTAATGCTGGATTGGTATATTCTTATATCTCTCTCCCAGTAACAACAAAAGGGAAAGAGGGAAAATATTAAGATGCTGAATTGGTCTGGAAAGCCTTGCCATTGGATCTGGACAAATTTCTGGAGGAAAGGTCCAACATGGGTTCATAGCAGGGCCATTGACCTGATCTAGTGGGGCTCTTATGTTCTTAATAGTTTCAAAAATCTAAAATTGACGATTTTAGGTTTTCTGGGAGACAGAATTTGCAAGGTGTATGGAGAAATGAATATGTATTAAAGATGTAGATATTAATAGTGGGGGAAGATGTGACAATTGCCACTGAAGGACAGCTGAAGACTTTACCCTACAATCCAGAATAACTACGGGAGCACGCAAGACATTTATGTTGATGTAGTTATGGCACCACCTATGGGAAATTCATATTGCAATCCAGAGTAAATTGTTCTTATGGTGAAGCAAGGACTCCCTGTAGTTACTGTGGATTGTGCCCTTAGTGATGGTAAAACAGTGGTAAAAATACTGTCTTCAGACAATATTTTATGGAAGAAGCAGGCCATTGTGCACATCTTTGTGTGGACAAAGCCTTGGAGAATCTCATGATCTTTGGTTCTGAATCACTTGGTGCATTCTCTGACAATGAGTAACTTGTTGGAGACACTCCCAAAATGTGCAAGGCAAATATCTGAACTATTGAATAGAATAACCCTATAATATTTTTGCTAGTTATTTTCAAAATGTGAGAATAAGATGCATTCTTAAGGAAAATGAAGTTTAGATAGCAGATCTTCATGACCTTTGGGTTAAGTACCTCTGTGTATGTGTGTTTTTTTTAGGTGTCTGTGAATGGAAAGCACTTATTGCTCTACAAGCATAGGATTAATTTTGAAAGAATAGATACACTTGGGATATCTGGAAAAGTGCAAGTGAAGTCTATTGGATTTGTTTCAAACAGCGTAAGTTATTAAGCAAGACTGCAATATCTTTTGGGATTGGTGTTCATTTTTTTTCTTGTATGTTCTGCTTATAACATTGTGCTGAAGTGCAGTATGAAGGGTTTGTTACAGAATGGATCTGACAATATAACCCTCGCAGCCTAAATATCAGGAGGTGGAGTTATTGCTGAAAGAAGCAACTTAGCTCTTCAGTGGGAAAATATCTCTTACTCCAGGGGAAGGTGTTCCAAGTTCAATAAATCTGGTTGATCAGATCTGTAGAGGGATCATTTTGAGGAGAGTGAAGCAGTGCATGACTCATAACAAACCTATGTTGGCCATAGACTCCTATAGTTGAAAAAGGTGAAGCTGGGAAACTAGTTGTGTGCACACACTGCCTGTCTTGTCTTACTGCGTTGCCTGTTGAAGTGGGCTTTAGACTAGTAATATAAAGGCAATGCGTGGTCCTTGTTGAAAATAGTTTGCCTAGGGGGTTTTATTGGAAAAATGATCTCGATGGGATCACTTACGAATGCCAGCCCATCTCCTCTGTACTAAGTTTTCCATATGTGTACTCAATCTCTTGTCACTCAATCTCTAAAAGACTGATCTCCAAAAAGTGAGCCTTAAGACTCAAAACTTGAATTCTGACTTTACATTTTACAGTGTGGTTTTGCAGTATCTGCAAGTTTACTGTCTCGGTATGAGTGTTCATTTGCTGCTATAGTTCCATATATATTCCCATAAAACCTTGAAGGTTAATCTGCAAAAATTACAAATTCACACACATGCTCATTGAAAATATGAATTAAATATCAATTGGTTACAATTGTCAACATTTATGGTTACAGTTATTAGCACAGCAAATCGTATTTTCTTCTTAACAATATATGTCAATTATCCAAACATTGATCTCCCAAACTCTTTCCCTGCAGCCTTTGCTAGGATCTCGGCCATCCTTGCTGGAGGCAACACAGGATAATAAGGGAAATGTAAGTATTCCAGTTGTCTGGCTAGGTTTGCAGTTGTGGTTTGTTCTTATATAGTAGTTCACCTTTTCTTTATCTCTTCAGCAGGATGAAGTACCTGATGACTTGCAGCTGGTGAGTATGTTTGTGAATGTTAAACTGCATGCAAAATACAACATTGTAGGGGATTAGGAAGTCATTTAAACCGAGGTTGCATTAGTCTTTCACTGTACGTCTAAAAGTTGTAAAATGCATGCACTGGCAAGTGCAATGCTTTCTTTGCTGTTGTTAGGTGCTTGTAAACTGGTCCTATCTTAAAATGTGTGCTCTTTGCTGTCAGGTTATCCACTGGGACAGTTGTTGGTCACTTCAGCCTAGGACCCCCTTTCAATCTTTGGAATCTGCCCAGGACCCCCTGTCAAACTTGCTACTCCAATATGGAACACAAGGCTGAAAAAGAGGTCCTGGAAAAAGAGGACATTTGGTCACTCTGCCCCAAATTCCCAAGCTCTCTCCCATTCCACTGTCCCCAACCTCACATGTCCTCTCTTGCCCCCAACTTCCCCCAACCCCCAGACTCTTTCCGTCCCACCTTTCATTCCATGCACTCATTCACACACCCATTACACATATACTCACTTCATGCACTCATACACACATGAATATGCACACAACCATGCACTCACACACACATACACCCTATGCTCCCGGGAGAAGGCGGACTTAGAAGGCACTTGGCTCAGGTGGTGCCTGCAGCAAGAGGCCCTTGCGGAGCAATGCAGAGGTTGGCTGCACTCCTTCCCCTCCCCAAGCCTGGCTGCCCCCTTCTTTCTGAGACCATCACCCCTCAAAATGTAGGCCACCCAAGAAAAGTGTAGAACATAACAAAATAAAAGCTCAAAACCCTTTTATTTCTTTCATGTGCTTAATTTAAATACTATATTTAAATGTACTGAATCTTACATTTAAAATTATTACATGTACAATTTATTACGTACTAGTGAAAAGCGTACCCACGTTGCAGGAGTAACTTTCGTCCCCATGTGCAACTTCCCCCCCCCCGTGCACAACTTTTCCCCCCGTGTGCATCAACACCCCATGCACAGCATCCTCCCCAGTGCAACCTCATCCACCGAACAATATCCCCCACAGTGCACCAGGCATGGAACACCAAATTGGCTGGATTTTGGTCAGTCTCCCATGTTAAGTGTAGGACAAAAACACATTACACCCTTTTCAGCTCCTTAAGGGTTAAATTTCTCCAGTTGGTTCTTGGTGGGTGTTCAGGTGACAGAAGGAACTCCCAGAATTCCATGCTTCAGGCCCAGCAGTTGGGGCGGAATGTTGATGAGTCAGCAATTCTCAATGCAAAGTATAGGGAGGAAAACACGTTGCGCCCCTTTTCACCCCCTTCTGGTTGGAATTTCCGAAAACCGGTTCTTAGTGCACCCCTCCCTCATGGAAGGAACACCCACCCCAAATTTCACACTTCTAGGGCTGGTGGTTTTGGCAGGGCGTTGATGAGTCAGTGAGTCAGTCAGTGAGTGACGTTTCTCTTTTATATATATAGATAATTTATTAATTTATTAATTTCAAGCAGGCTATAAGCTGCCAGCTCACAAGGAAGAGAAGGACAAGGACAATTTTCCCCCAGGATTCACAGATAAAAAGAGGATGTGTTCTGGAGAAAGTGGACACCTGATTAAAAAAATAAATAAATAAAAACAGCCTTAAACACCTACCTACCCCAAAACACCTACCTACCCTTAAACAACTACCTACCCTTAAACACCTACCTACCCTATTCTTATCCCAGAGGGATAAGAATAGGAAATTAGGCTTGGAGAGGGGGAAGAGGAGTTTGGACTATTTTTACAAATAAATTTTTTTTAAAAATTCACATTAGAGCCAGTTTCTATCATTTTCATTGTTTGGTGGTGGTGGTGGTGGTGGTGGGACTTGTAAGCGCCTGGTGACTGGGATCAGGGCCATGCAGGAAGCCTTGCGCCTCCTGGACTGACCTTCTACACCAGCCAAAGTGTGTGTTTGCTTAATTGCAAATAAACACGGCTGTGCAATGAGGAGAGAACTTCCTTCTGGGGTGATTTTGTGGGCTGCACTCATTGGATCAGACCCTCCTTGAATTGCTCTCAGCCTGCCCTTTTCCACTGGAGCATGTTTGCTCTCTCATGAGTAAAACCACGATATAAATTACTTTCATCTTCTCATGCGTTTTCTATGCATATTTTTCCTTTTCAGTTTTTTGGGTGTCTCCAGGACCAAGATGGTGGTCCCTCTGCCTTTGTACCCCCCTGGGGTTCTTGACTCCCACTTTGAAGACCACTGTACTAGGATACATATTGAGATCAATTTCATCAATGAACATGTGCTCTTTAGCCAGGGTTGGGGTTCACTTCATATTTTTTTTGGCTCCAGAGTGTGTGTGTTGTAGCTGCAGACATATTACACTGGCATTTTGTGCCCAAAAGAATGTAAGTTTTAAATAGCTGATGTCAGTCCCACAAATAGGGACACAGCTTTGTGACGCCAGTGTGTAACTTTATATTTAAAATTTTTATCCTTTCCAAAACTAAAAGGTATCTGGGAGGAGGAATGAACAGAGGCTTGACAGAACAGAAACCTATGGGACCTATTAACTATGTGCAGTAGTTCTCAAAATTTTAGAGAGACCTAGGCTGCAATCCTAATCTCCACTTAGGTCAGCCTAAATCCCAGCTTAAGTCCAATTCTGGCTGGGGGTGTCACAAAAGTGCCGTAAGACACTTCTGCCCCATTCCCTGGAGGGGGGGTTAGGCCAGTGCACAGGGAAACACCAACCTCCCCACACCACCATGGGAAGACAGGCCAGATGAGTTAGGCAGGCCTAAATTTCTTAGGATTGCACCCATGCTTCCTCAGGAAATCTTTATGGGGAGAGGCTAGGCGGGCAATGACACGTTTCCCAGGATTGCATTGCTAAATAGCATGTTTTCACTTTTTCTTCTGGAGTGCTACAGGAGGATCATGACCCCCTAGTTTGAGTACCACTGAACTATGGGAGTGTAGCTGAGACAAAATGTGATTGCTGAGAAGCAACTGATGCTTTGCACGGCAAAGTACTTTATTCAAATATTCCTACAAAGCTGGAAGTAAAGCAACGTTGTCAAAAGAGAAAGCTTTGCTGGTTTTCAACTATGTGTTGTACTGGAATAAACAGTGAGGAAGGAGTAAAAATTGGCAAATGTCAACAACAGTTTTCCCCACACTGCAACTCCTTAACTAACTGTGAATGTAATTGCACTTTCAGGTGGTTCCCTACGTTGCACGACTTCGTTCTTCTTTTGAGCCTGGACGAACAATTGCCATTAAAGGAGAAATTGATGAAAAGCCGGATAGGTTAGTAAATTGGAGTAATGTTCATAATTCCTACTGGAATGTTTTAACTCATGTATGTTGGCTCCCATCTGTGGCTCAGTTGCTGTGTTATTAGAAAAGGGGCTACTTGAAGAGTAGGGAGAACCCTGAATTTATGGAAGCTAAAAAAAATGGATGCAGACTTTTGAAGGAAAGAGACAAGATGAGAATCCAGAAGAACTGTGAGCGACCTCTGGGTTTTAAAAAGGGCCTGTCTGAATGCCAGATGCAAGTGGCTACAAGATAAAGATACAACAATATGATACAGTTATCTTACTGTCTTGTGTACAGAAGGTGTTTGGATCTCATCACCACATTCTGAAGCATTGGGATTGATGCTACGAGAGGCTATGATATGAGCTGCAGTTTAGAAAGAAAGCTGCTCCCAAAGGCACCCACTGAAGTTCGGTTTTAGGGCCTCCTTGTCAGGAATTTGGGGGCCTTTCCAGCCATTTCCTGGGATTTTCGGCTTTTGAGGCCTGCTGCAGGCCAACTGAGCCACTAAGGCTGCTGGTTAAAGGAGGGAGGGAAGGAAATTTCTTTCTCCCTCCTTGCCAGACTTTACAGCCTGCTTCCCAGGGGCCTCCAGTCACTGAATGGCTGGCTGGGAAAATGACTGTGGCCAGCAGAGCTCCCAGTCCCAGAGGGAGAGAGGGAGGCTCTGCTTGCTGCAAAGGAAGGAGAGACCTCAGCTGAGGCTACTGGAGAAGAGACCAGAGGAAGGAAGGAGCCTGGAAGTGGGGCTGCTGCTGCTGCTCTGAAACGTTGCAGAGAGTTTGGCTTGGAGGGAAAGGAGGGGGGAAGAATTTTTTAAAGCAGGGTTGCCAACTGACCAGAGTAACCCCAACCTGCCCTGCTCCTATGCCTTTGTAGGTAGATCCACCAATAAATACTTTCCGGGGGGGGGGGAAGCATGTAATTCACAACAAGGGCTTGCGTTGTTCAGGTTTGGGGTCTTTCATCCAGCTGTTAAAGCAGAGCAGCAGGGGCTGGGTGTAAAGTTGGCAACCTTCTCAGGGTAGGGATGATCTCCTGACTCTTTAAGTTTTAAGCCTCCAAGCCCTATTGTGTCTACTCAAAAGCATTATAGTCAGTGGAGCTTATATTGTTAAGGGGAGAAAGGGAAGGAGACTGAAAGACCAAGCCTGTGCATGCCTGCCTGAGAAAGGCTGGCTACTTGGATCACTTAAACATGTGCCTTTTGGTTTGGGAAATAGGTCTTGCAAAGAGTGTGCTAACAATAAGTACAGAAAAGCAATACAATGTTTTTAGCTTTTAACATGTCCTACATTTTTGGAGGGTGTCCTACATTTTTGAATATGTCAGGAATTTTGCTTGGATGTCAGGAATTTTGGGGGACTTTGCCCTCTTTTGGGGGTTTGGGCATCTGGTCACTCTGCTGCTGGGTCACTGGGAGTTGCAAGAAGCTACAATAAATCAATGGAGCTCGGGCATTTTAGCCTGGCATCCCCTGCCAACCTTGCTGGGATATGACATCACTGCCTCCTCAGACACATGTCTACTCAGAAGTCCCATTGTGTTCAGTAACTCCCAGGAAAGCCCTCTGCCAGATTCCAAGATAAGGGAACCCACCCTCTTGTGAGCCTCCTGACCCATTTCCACTGCATGGTTCAAGGACCACAGCAACTCAAGTTTTTTTGTCAGAGCATTTACTAATGCTTGACACTGTTACTCATTATATAATTAAAAATATCTAAATATATGTAATATAAACAATGTTTGAAGATAAATGTTTGTGAACATAAGGGGTCTACCTGAAAAGGATATAATCCGCTTCCTTTTTAGCTCAAATAGTCCTGACATAGTCAGGGAGATAATATGTTTTTTTTAAAAGGGTAATTTCTCTTAGGGGCGAAACAGTGGGCCTTAGTTGACCACTGTCGGTCTGGTAGGAATGTTTTTTGGCTAGTGTGGCAATCCGGGCCTTTTGGACAATCTTGGCTTTTATTGAACCCATGTATGTAATTTGTTATGAATAGTTTTAAAGCCCTAACTATTATTGCAATTGCTGAGTGTTAACATCTATTTGTTTAATGTACTGTAACGTTTTTTTATGGTTGTTATGCCAATAAAGGTGACTGTACTGTACTACATAAAAAATGTTTATATTGTAACTAGTGAAAAGTGTACCCACGTTGCGGGAGTAAAATTCCCCCCTGCACATCAAGCCCCCCCTGCGCATCAAGTCCCCCCATGCGCAACATCTCCCATGCGCAGCATCCTCCCCAGTGCAACTTCTTCCTCCAAACAACATCCCCCCAGTGCACAAGGCACCAAATTGGCTAGATGTTGGTCAGTCTCCCATGTTAAGTATAGGACAAAAACATGTTGACCCCTTTTCAGTCCCTGAAGGGTTAATTTTCTCCAGATGGTTCTTGGTGGGTGTTCAGGTGACAGAAGGATCCCTCCCAGAATTCCATGCTTCAGGCCCAGCAGTTGGGGTGGAATTTATTTATTTTATTTATATCCCGCCTTTCCTCTCCTACAAGAGGGAGCCCAAGGCGGCTGACAAACAGGATAAAACACCATTAAAATCAAATTATAAATATAGATTAAAACATAATTAAGAAAACAATTAAAATACAATTAAATTTAAAAAGCTCAGAACAATTAAAACAGACTAAAAGCATAAAAACAGTAAAAATAAAACAATACAACAGTAAAACTGCCCCCCAACCTATGCCCCATTTAAAATGCTTTTTAAAAATAAAAGGTAAGGCTCCGCATGAAGCTCTGTATAGAGGGCGCTCTCCCCAGTTCTACGGGGTGCCAGCACTGAAAAAGCCCTATCTCTGGCCGCCACACCTCTCACGTTTTTTAGTGGCGGCACAGTCAGTAGAGCCCCTTCAGATGACCTTAGGTGACGGGTCAGATTGTAAAGAGAAGGCGGTCCCTCAGGTACCCTGGACCCAAGCCGTTTAGGGCTTTAAAGGTCAGGACCAGCTCTTTGAATTCAGCCCGGAAACAAATGGGCAGCCAGTGTAGTCGCTGAAGCAGTGGCCCGACAGACTCGAACCGACGAGCCCCAGCAACCACACGGGCCGCCACATTCTGGACTAGTTGAAGTTTCCGGACTGTCTTCAGAGGCAGCGCCACGTAGAGCGCGTTACAATAATCTAGTCTCGATGTCACTAGGGCATGGGGAATGTTGATGAGTCATCAATTCTCCAATGCAAAGTATAGGGAGGAAAACGCTTTGCGCCCCTTTTCATACCCTTCCGGTTGGAATTTCAGAAAACCAGTTCATAGTGCACCCCTCGGTCATGGAAGGAACACCCACGCCAAATTTCACGCTTTTAGGCCCAGTGGTTTTTGGCAGGGTGTTGATGAGTGAGTGAGTGAGTCAGTGAGTGACTTTTCTCTTTTATATATATAAAGGTTGATTGTTGTGTAAAGTTTTATGACAATAAATAGAATGGACTGATGATATTCCCTCATACTGTTGAGTATTCCCTCTCTTATTCCCTGGTATGGCTTGCTAAATATAGCCTACAGCAGTATGACTAACATTAACATCTGTTAGCTTTACAGTGAACCTTAAATCCAGTGACTCGGATGACATTGCTTTACATCTGAATCCTCGAATGAAAGAGCAAGTGCTTGTGAGGAACTCTTACCTGCATAACAGTTGGGGAGAAGAAGAAAGGCATATGACTAATTTTCCGTTCAGTCCAGGAATGTACTTTGAGGTAACCACAACAAGGCCAATAAACCGTATCATTGATGTAATACAGACAGTTGTTAAGGGTAAAAAGGATAGTGAAGCAGGAGCCCTCTAATGATGGGAGAGGGTTGCTTTGAGTAATCAATCATCATAGACTGCAGCGAGTGAAGGCATCCAGTCACCTGTCATATGATTTGAAAAGCTGTTTGTTATGCTTTAAATATATTGTGCCAGGTTCAAAGAAGAAAAAATGGCAGTGATCCTGGGTATGGTGGTTGTCTTAATTCCTGTGTCACTTAACTTTTAATGTAGATTATCTTCAACAACCTCATCCTATACCTCATTTTTAGCTAATATAACAGAAATATAACTTGTCGTTCTTGGCTGCAAGGCTGATCAGTATCCTTAAAGGAGACTCTTGGCTTCAATGCAAATGTATACGAATGTGACTGTATTGTAGTCATAAAAAGGTGATTGGACAGAGGGTGAGTTAACTACCTTCATTTTTGGTAATATAAATTCTTAGATAGGGAGTCTTCTCAGAACTTGAGTTTGAATTGAAACTTTAATTCTAGTTCCATTTAAGGATGTTTTAATGTTCTTTTCACTTTCAGCTGATAATATTTTGTGAGCCCTATCACTACAGTGTTGCTATTAATGGTGTGCATACCCTGGAGTACAAGCATCGGTATAAACAACTTAACAAGATCAATATATTGGAAATTGTTGGGAACCTTCGACTGCTTGATGTAAGGAGTTGGTAATCATGGAGCACTACTCAGTTTTTTTCCCCTCAAGTTGCCGCTGGAAAAGTTGCTTGAACTTTTTTTTTCAGAGTGTGGGACGGGGAGAACACTTGTTGACCTTCTCAATAAAACTGGATTTAATAGATGACATGAAAAGGCTGTGCAGAAATAAGATGCATTATGGTTAAGAACTAACACCTTTCAGAAGAGTGCAGTAACAAATAGTAAAAATAGTAATATTAGCTTTTGCTAGTGAAGCTCATATGGTAAATTAGTGCAAATGGTAAATACAGCTTTTGCCTCAAGCTCAAAGTTAGAAAAGACAAGTCATGTGCTGCTTGCATGCATTTCTGGTCTCCTAAGAATGTAGATGGAGGTGGGAGCTTTAACCATTTGTCCAATACAAGTTTCCTATTAACTCTCTCCCAAAGTGTGTCTTCATTTCCTCCCTCCGTCCACTCAATTGTGAAAATTGCACTCAATGGATTTTTGGATGGGAAATGTTACAGGACAAAGTAAGTGTCCCCTCCTGTGGACCATGGTACTAATGCATATTCTCCTGTGTTTTTCCTTCCATTTTAAATGGGAAAATGCAGAAAGATTTGTGTTTGAAATAATTACCGTGGCTCTAACTTGTTTGGACAACTTGTTTTCATTAACAGAAGGCATTAAATGTATGTAAATGTAAACAGAAGGCATTAACTTCTGATTGCACTGTTATACTTGAAGGGTAGTTCAGACAGGTTTACTGGTCTCTGTAGTATTAAGACTAATAGAACTTCAAGTATCTATTGGCGGGAAGAGGATTAAAAGCAAAAGCTCTTATGGTGGTTTTAGGAATGAAAGGCAATTTCTTTTGCACTGAGTTACTCAAAGGCTCTTTAGCCTTAAGGAGTTCAAAACTTGACTTCTGTGAAGCTTTGTAGAAATTGCTGTATTTCCAAAATAAAACCAAAAATCCAAAATATCAGAATGCCTATGCTTTTTAAAAAGTACTTCTTGTAACAGGTGGGTACACGGGCCAACTCTGAATGGGTAGTTTGTAGAATAGCTGCACTCCTGCCATGGGGAATATGTAATTAAACCCAAAGCTTCTGTTTAGTTACTAGTTGGCTGTCCTTACATTGAAAGATGACTAGTTTGCAAATGCATTTATAATAATACATGGCTAATACAGAGGCTGTATTACTAATTATTTCTACTAATGCTGTAACTGGACTAGAGACAGTAAGTATGGACATAAAAATTTCTGAGTAGTAAAAAGCACTTCTTTTGGGAGCCCTACTCACTTGTATAAGAAGTGATAACTGTTCATTAGCTATATGCAACACCCTTATTTAGAATGTTTTAGCATAGATTCTCTATTCCTCTCCTTTAGGGGACCAGCCCTAATAGATCATACCCCATGTCTTTGGAAACACAGCATTATAGGCCCTCTTTCTATTAAAAGGAGTTATGTGTATCCCAGAGGAGATAGTGATTAACTGGGGCAGCACTGCAAGGCAGACAAATACTAGCTTCCACTTGCAGGACATTTTAAAAGATGTTTTTGTAGCTTGTAAACACTTTATTAAAAAGTTACAAATTAAAGCTTTGTTTAACATGGAAAAATTATTCACAACTGTTACATATGTTCAAACAAACAGTACTAAAGGAGGGGAAGTACAGCAATACTGAAAACATGACTGACTTTAAGTAAACTGCAGTTTGCCTGGGTCCTGCCCAGCCCCTAGAAATAGCTCTGCAGTGGTTCCCCAAGAATAACTTCAAGTTGCTGAATTGTCTTCTGGCATTGATGTTCTACCTCTTCAGACTCATCTAAAACAAAATAAAAAATGTTCATGAAATTTTCTTTTTCAAACTTGCTTGAATAATTTAATCAAACACTGTGACTATTTAAATTAAAATGGTATGTGCTAATAATGTGAAAAGCTTTACAATATATAAAGTAATAAAGAATACTACATTATTTATTTGATTTATATTCCACAATATGAACACTATAAAAGGAAATACAATCCAGTGCTTAGTGTTTGCTGTTCATTTACTCCACCCAACAGTAACTTCAGAGCTATCTGTCAGTATTTCCATATTTTGAGAAGGATGGACAAACCTAAATGGACAAGTTCCTTACTGGAAAGGCTTAATACAGATGCAAAGTATTGATAAGTATAGTGGTACATTACCTTCCATAAGCTCTGCTAAGAAAGGAATAGATTCTGGCAGGAGCACCATGTAGTTTTCTCTTATTTTTTCTGCAAGTTCTAATAATGCCAGCAACGCAGCAAATCTAACCTAAAAAAGAATAGCCACAATTATAACAGCTTCTCTGCAGAGCTTATCAATGAATCAGTTAAAATTAAATTGCATTCAAATACAGACTACAGCAGCCGTTTTTGAGCATTTCAGCCTAGGACACCCTGGAAGTGATGTCAGAAATCCTTCATGTCTACTCAGAAGTAAGTCCCATTGTGTTTCCTGAGACTTACTCCCAGGAAAGTATAGAGTGTAGCCTGTGTACCCTATTCCAAAATAGCAGTGCCCAGCTTTTTCAACTCCTCTGAAGTGAAGTCGCAACTCCCACTTTGAAAATCACTACTGGTCTACAGAATCAGTCAGAATATGAATTCAGAACCACAGCTTTGTTGACACCTCACTAATAAAGATCTAGCCAGTTTATCTGTAGATTTTACATCCACATATCTAGCGCAACATCATCAACAGTATTTATATAACCCTTTTCAGTGAGTCAACAATGTCCTCAGACTCAGCTCCACCTGAACCCTCAACAAAAGAGAAATCTGCTTCTGTATTTATTAAAGTATGTCACATTCACAATTACTATTGTGCCTCCCATCTTTGTCACATCAGGATAGCTTAAAATACAATGTTCTTTCACATACCTTAGGTGATGCATGTCTCATCTTTAGTAAAATCTGATAGTTCAATGGCTTCCACAGAGAGTCATCTGCCATTGCAACTGCAAACTGGGCTATACATGGGATCAAGTGCTCTGTCACTCTTTCATGGAACTTTTCTTCTCCTCCCAGTATATTTTCCAGCTGTTTAAAAAACCACATAAACCAGGTGAAAATCTATGTATATAAAACTGAAAAATCACTGATTGACTGATTCATTTTCTGACTCATCAAAACCCAGCCAAAACTGCCAGGTCGAGAAGTGTAAAATTTGGGGAAGCTATTCTTTCCATGATGGAGGCCCCACTAAGAACCAGTTTTCAGAAATTCCAGTGGAAAGGATGAAAAGGGGTGCAATGCGTTTCCTCGCTATACTTTACCTGAGAATCCCTGACTGATCACTGCCCTGTCCCAACCCCTGGACCAAGAAGCACAAAATTTGGGGAGGGTGTTGCTAATGTGACATCAATACCCACGAAGAACTGATGTTGAAAAATTTAACCCTTAAGCGGGTGTAAAGGGGTGCAACATGTTTTGTCCTAACATGGAAGATTGACTGATCGACATCCAGTCAATTTGATGTCCGGTGCCTCATGCACGGGGGGGGGGGGGGGGATTGATGCGCATGGTGGAGTGTTGCATGGGGGGGGATAGCAAAAGGGAGTATTTTACTTCTGCTACGCAGGTACATTTCTCTAGTATAGAATATTTTTATTTTGGTAGTTAATATTGAAAAAGGGCAGGGGAAGCTAGCTAATATCACTATCAAGTTCACTGGAGTCACAAAGTATCAACATTTAATTGGAAGATAGTTCTGTTCCGTATAAAGTAAAGTATAAAGCAACTGTAAAGTAAGTTGCTAAGGTCCTAGTCCATAACTAGAGATAGTGCATTAAGGATAACAGAAAATAAGGATTAATCCAAAGAATATAAGCCCACATTTATTTCCATACACTCAAATGACACAATAACAGAAAATGTTAACATGAAAATGGATATTTTTGTCCAACTGTTAAGCAACAATATCTCATACAATACCTGATCAATCAAAGGCATCATCAGTGTCTCAGCTCTCTCTTTGCTCACAAAATGATGGGAATCGAAAAGGAAGATTTTGTGTAAAGAATCAAGGATGGACTGTAGCAACAAGCAGCTCTTTTCTGTATTGTTTTCAGAGTCAAAGAAAGCTTCATCTGTAGAAAAGAATAAAGCATCTGCAGTGGAATCATCATTAAAATAAATTGCAGTTTTGCTGGGTTACAATTTATACAAGTTATCAGAGAATGTCATACCATTCTTTGCAAACTCACTGACTTTAAGCACCTCTCGCCAGGTCCAACTGCTCTCAGCAGCATGTTTATTCTTACTAGTTATGCTGAAACTTGTGTGGACACGAGAATAATATGCTACAAACTGCAGCAGTCAGTTGCTTCTGAAATATGTTATCCAGTGTGTCAGATCTGATAATCTTCAATTTTCATTTAGAAAAAAAACACAGTTCTAGTTCTTATGTGTGGTCATGTGAAAAGTACTTTGAAGTTATGATGTGCTATCTAAATTTGTGTGAACAGCACTGCCTCAGACAATCCAATACTGTTTGACATCACAAACAAACTGAGTTATGCTTTCATAGTGGTACTGGAAGCTGACCTGTTTTGGAAATATTGAGGTGGTTCAGGGTGTCAGCAAAAGGCTTCACTAAATGACCAGCAAAGAGAGAAAACAGTCCTTTTAGCTGTTGAGCAATGCAATCTGTCAACTGGTAGAAAGTCAACTGTCGGTCCTTCAAGGCTTCTTCAGTTTTCGACCAATCAAAAAGCTAAAATAGAGAGGAAATTTAATTTGCATATGAATACAAAATTATTTTGCTGCTTGTAAAAAACTGCTAGCACCAAACTGTGTCAGATTCCTACCTTGAAAAAGAGAGGCCGGAAAGACATTTCAGAAAGCTTCATAACCATACTGATTAAGCAATTAATAATTTGAGACTCTATTTTACCAACTTCTTCCAGATCGTCCTACAACAAAATAGATGGCATCACTCAGCAACATTTAAAATCTGTGTTTTTGCTATACAGTATTTAATATTAAAGACACGCTTGGGTCTCTAATTTCTCTATACACTGACCCCCCAGAAACTGATCAACCTGCATGTCTCTAAAAATGAAGAATCCACATATGCATAAGAAGTCCGGCTTCGATCCTACATTTATATGGGAGTTATTCCATTAATCACAGTGAGACTGATGAGTAAATATGTATCGGGACTGCATTGTTAGGCTTTTGGTCAATGAGATCTAAGCAGCTCTGTGAAGAATTACAGCCTATGAATTCTTATCTTGACACATCTTGTAAAAAACTTGTACATTCATGTTTGCTCCACATCACCTGGGAATGCTCAGCTCTAAAGTCCAGGGCCTTCATGAAAAATGCTGTAAGCTCAGACTGATGGGCAGTGAGCTGTTCTTTTTCCAAAGTTATAATATGTTCCTTTAGAATATCCATAAGTGTACCTAGACAGTTCTAGAAAAACAAAAAAAAATCAAGTAACTGAAAGTCAGATGTCTAAATCATCACTATTAGGGAGAAGACGCCTTTCTAAAATATAATTTCAAACTGTTTTTATTTCCCTGAAATAAATCAAATGAATATAGTCCGCCCACATCTCACGTAAGGACTCCAATGTAAAGCAAAAAATGTGTATAATCAAAATTTCCTTAAACCTCCCCAAACATAGAGTCTTGTAGGAATTAAAACAGCACAGTATGAGATTCACTTGGGAACTGAGACAACCCAGGAAATAACAGCTCTGTCATTTCAGGCTTCCTTGGGGCATATACCAGTACTCAATGAACAGAAGCATTTCTATGTTCAGCATTTCTAACAATTATGTAACATACAAATGTTCATCTGCTGCTATGAGCAACATGTTTGTTTTTACTAGTTTTGCTGAAGCTTGTGTGGACACAAATTTCATTAAAGAAAGTAACCAGTGGTAACCACTGTCCTTAAAGAAAGTAACCAATTGTTCAAACACCAGGAAAACACAGATGAAAGCTATCAAATTGTAACCAAAGTGTCCATGTTGAATTCACTTCCCATCCCTTTGAACCTTCAACATGATGTCAACTGATCTATGTCCATTTGCACTGAATATTATGTACCTCTATATAATAAGCACTTCTCTGCAACATTTCAAATGAACTGCATCATTACTAACCTTCCAAGTATTTGCAATTTCAGTGTAACATTTTGTAATTACTGGAAGAAGAACTCTTGGTGGAAGTTTTGTTGCCAGCGTTGTTTTCAGACATGACACCCTTACATTTACATGGGATGACGGACCCATTTCAACTGCAATTCTTTCCAAATGGACCACCTAAAAAGATACCAGAACAAACAAAAGATACAGTTCAGCTAAGCTCTGCAAAGGAAACTTTTTGTTATTTAAATCTGCCTTGTGTACTTATCCATATACTACACTTTGCCCTCCAATTAGGGCTAAACATTGATTATATAATGTGGCCAGAAAGACAGGTTACAGAACACCCTTCTCCCTCAAAAACCTGAACCACTGAAGTCGAGAGAAAAACTATGTTGGAAAAACATTGTGTATAAACAAATAAGGAAAAAGAATGTGATGGCTCTTAAGATGGGTCTCACCTCATAACAAGTCTGACTAGTGGTCCACCTGCCAAGTACTTTACAGTCTGCCTAAGAACAGCTCTCCGGTACTGCAAACAGAGAGCTTTCCCTTTCTCCTTTAACTCCAGAAACCAAGGATGAGCACATATGTGAGACAAAGACCCTTTCAACATTATACTTTGATCAGACTTGTTGCAACATGAACACAGTTAAGAGGGAAAACAAAGGAGTTTCAGGCATCTACAGTACAGGTATCAACATTGTGCTCCAGGTCACTGGATTATATCTGCAGGTGACTGAACAAAAAGTAAGCAGTGTTTTGGCTGTCGGAAGACAGATTTAGTTTAAACATTCAAGAAAAAACTTAGCTGACTACGAAACCTCTTGCCCTCCCCCACTAACAGGCAGACCACGACTGAGATAAGAAGAAAACACCAGTTAACCTGTTAACCCTACAAGTTAACCTGTTAACCCTACCAGTTAACCCTACAAGTTACAAATAACATCTAGGCAGCAATATACAGTTCTAACTGGTTTACAGACACTATCAACTTTTTATTGTTAGATTCCTAATTTTTCATCTCCACTTCAAGATCTCCACTCACCTGCAATAAGGTATCCAGCAGGTATGGACTGAGGAAACAGGGCAGTGTTTCTACAACCTTCAAGAGAGCTGTCACTGCGCTAAGCAAGTAAATTTCACTGGCCACCAACTCCTTTTTATGTTTCAGAGTCTTTAGTAATGCTGGCATAAGCCTAAAAATAATGCATACAGAAGGTTTATTCACTTGTTTCCAAATAAGACCTCCATCCCAATAGATAAAAGATCTTTCTTCATCATTCTGCTTAAGCAGATTTGATCATGAGCTCTTTAGAAGCATATTAATGTAAAATACTTCAAATTAAATGTTGCTGCAAATTCAGAGATGGGCCATCAAAGAAAGTTATACTTTATAAAGTCTAGCTTTGTAAGAATGAATATTCTCCATTAAGTATATGCACACAAGGAATTGAACACTTGCACTCACATACACAGGCCATAATTACATGGATATGACTAGTACATTGAAGCAAAGGGAAGGCTTCTTAAGCCGCATGAGTTGGCACAGTGTCATGGCTATGATTGCAAGTTCAAGTCTTATCTTAACCACAAATTCACTAGGCATCAATTAACAAACCACATATCTGTAATATGAGGAACAACAATATCTGGTAATATGAGGAAAAACAATATCTGGCCTATGCTAGAGGGCTGTGGTATGCAATAATTATATAAAGTGACTGGTAACAATCTAAAGTGCTAAATAAATACAAAATGCTTTTCTTGTGCTGGGTAGCAATACCTTGGGAGATGAGGTATGGCCAGTGCTCTCAGTGCACAGGTGACCTCAGCTGCACATAGCAAGGCACTCCCTGTAACGTTTCTTTCTTCCTTGTGGTCTGAAGAAATCACATCAATGGCAGTCTGCAGAACAGGGACAAATGGTGTCTGGTTTTCTGACCCAAAACACTTGCAGAGCAACTTTAGGCCAAATAGAGCAGTCTGCCTGTTGATTGCTTGCTCCTGCTTCTCCTCAGCCTCGCTCACGTTCTGCTGCACAACAGCAAGAAGATCAGGAACCATTCCTAATAGCAGGTCAACCTAAGATGCAAAATCAGAGAAAGAAAAAAAAGCTAATTAGGGGGTCTCATTGTATGCAAAATAGTTTAAGGAATGATGGGCTATCTTCACCTGGTATCTCCCAGCAACCAAACATTCAAGCTAGGAATATATACTGTCTAAAGCCAGGACACTTGGACCTCTTTCTTGTCATCCTTTTCCCTTATAGAACACTAGCAAAAAGCGTACCCGTGTTGAGGAAGAAACATTTCCCCATACGCCATCCCCCCATGGCGCATCAACACCCCATGTGCAACTTTCCCCCATGCGCAACTTTCCCCCATGCGCAACTTCCATGTGCAACTTTTCCCCATGCGCATCATCCCCATGCGCAACTTCCTCCCATGCGCAACTTCCTCCCATGCGCAACTTTCCCCCATGCTGTTCATCCCCCATGCTCATCATCCCCCATGTACAACTTTCCGCCCATGCGCATCATACTCCCATGTGCATCATCCCTCATGCACAACCTTCCCCCACACGCATCATCCCCTATGCGCATCATCCCCTATGCGCAACTTTCCCCATGTGCATCATCCCCCCATGCGCATCATACCCCCATGCGCATCATACCACCATGCGCAACTTCCCCCATGCGCAACATCTCCCCATTCGCAGCATCCTCGCCAGTGCAACCTCTTCCTCCGAAGAACATCCCCACCACTGCACCAGGCACCGAGCACCAAATTGGCTGGATGTTACTCAGTGTCCCATGTTAAGTATTGGACAGAAACACGTTGCCCCCTTTTCATCCCCTCAAGGGTTAAATTTCTCCACATGGGTTCTTTGTGGGTGTTCAGGTGACAGAAGGATCCCTCCCAGAATTCCATGCTTCCAGGCCCAGCAGTTGGGGTGGAATGTTGATGAGTCATCAATTCTCCAATGCAAAGTATAGGGAGGAAAGCACATTACGCCCCTTTTCACCCCCTTCTGGTTGGAATTTCTGAAAACCAGTTCTTAGTGCACCCCTCCATCACGGAAGGAACACCCACCCCAAATTTTAAGCTTCCAGGCCCAGCGGTTTTGGCAGGGCGTTGATGAGTCAGTGAGTCAGTCAGTGAGTGAGTCAGTGGGTGACTTTTCTCTTTTATATATATAGATGATGAAATTTTATTTTCCCTGTCCTGGATCCTGGTTTTTTGACTAATCATAAAGTGTCTAAGAATTGCAGGAAGAATTAGAAAGCAAAAAGCAATAAAAGAGATAAGAAAAAGTATGGGTTACTTGTGTCTTCTGCCATTGTATGCGTTGTTGCAACTTGTTGTTTAGGAGATCCATGGCTTTACGTCTCACAGAAGGCAGCTTATTGGCCATGAGGCTCCTGATTACAGGAATAAAAGTTTCTGTTGGCAGTAAGGCATTGACCTGAAAAGAAACCAAAAAAATGTAATGTATGAAAAAGTATGTCCCTGCCATAATATTTGGACTTCTTCCACTGAGGAAAACTAGGAAAAGAAGCATGCCTCCCACTTGTTGAACTAAGGACACAAAACGTAATTCATTAGACTCACTTAAGAACTCCTGCTCACCAGGCTGGAGTGGCAAACCGGACTTCAAAATTGGCAGACATGGCTTTCTATGCCCAGTGTTTGTATCAACATTTGAATCACCAGGCAAATCCACCATACTAAAGACAGTCTAATATCGAAACACCACAAAATAGAGGTTTTTGCTCCCTTAAGTAACTGTTTGGAATTAATGAAAAGTTCATCTGAAGATTCATCAATAGGAACCACTTGCATAAGGATGTGAAACTCATTTCATACAACAGACTGAAGTTAGCATTCCTGGTTCTAGGGGCCCGAAGTGACAGAGGATAAAATATGCAAATCTTGATTAGACACAAAGGGACTACAAATCAGCAACTTGATTCCTCAAAGAAGGCAAATGCTATTCTGATGTAGGATGCAACAACTTCTAATATTGTTAAGGAAACTTACTTTCCAGTGAATTAACAATACAGCAGTTTGTTTTCCAATGTGCTTAGGATTTGCTATCTATTTACCTTAACACTCTCTGTCATTCCCAATCCTGTCTCTCTCCGCTCTCCCTACGCCCAGGTGGCAGATCAGTACAGATTTGGGAAGAACATGTTTGCCCCCAAATCATTCACCAGAGCTGAAGGCAAGTTCTTGTTTATTTAGTTCAACAGGGAATTATATTCAATCTACTCCCTTGAGTCTCAAAATCTTTAAGTCCCCTCTGCGTTCCCCCTGGGTGCCCTCTTTTTGCAAGCATATTTATCTTCTCATATTTGGCAACACTCTTGTCTTTCCACTCTTGTTCTTTCCCTTTTCCCTTGTCTGGTCCCCCTACTACCACTGCATGCTTCTCCTCTCTTGGCTCCAAGCACCTCTCCTTTTTCTGAGGATGGTCACCTGGAGTTCCAAGATCACTACACAGCTCAACAGCTGAGAGACAAAGAGGACAGCAGAGATAAAGTAGACAGCAGTTATATCCTTAACAAATAATTAGTAAGAGCCCAATTATCATGGGGCTGGATAAAGAGCTTTCATGAGATATATCTGGCCCACAAGCCTTATGTTTGGCATCCCTGAACTAGTTGTGCTCTTGGAAATATACCACTCTCAAATTTCCCATGAACTGTGATCAGGGCATTTTGATTAAGATGCAGCTGAGCACACTCCTCAACTAACTGACAGATTATGGAACTCTCAACCACTAAAAGGAAAATGTCAAATCACAGATGGAAGTAAAAAGAAGTGCAACTATTGCACTGGTATTTGTGATAATTGAAGACTGAAAAAAATCTGTCTCCATCACCAGCAGCAGAAACTTACTTTGTCTAGCACATCGTAAGACTTATTGAGGAGAGCCCTCCAAAACTTTGCTGTTGGAGAGTCCGCATTTTCTTCTACGGAGCACGCCACAGTGTTTATGTAGCAAAGAACTTCTTCCAACAATCTGGATAAACAACAATTATGGTGAATCACTTAAGTCCACAGAGGAATATAATGGATCAAATCCAAACAAACCTAGTCTTGATAAGGAACTGCTGCGAGACTTCCGAAAGTCACAACTAACTCAATTCTCACTGTTTCAATAGGGCTTGGGTCAAGTTCAACATTTTTTGAAAACAGTTAATCCTTCCTTTAGAAAGAACACCATCACTAAACCATTTTACTCATGAGAGTTGTCCGTTGGGGCAAAGAAGCCGGGCAACAGAGTTGTGTATACTGCCTATGAATAGTAACTGTACCTTAATAAAAGTACTGGTCAAAACAAAATCCTTTTCTTTGTTCACTAACTACCTGGCAGTTTTAACAATATAATTCCCATCCCCTCCAATTTTAAAGAAATGTTTCTTCTTTTGTTTTCCTTCCTTCTTCTTCACATCTTAGGCATAGATTTATTCCATATGTCTTTAACTAAAGCAGGCCTCCATCAGTCTTGAAAGACTATGGTATTGTGCTCGGCGCTGCACACGCTGCACGAAAGCCTGGGTTATATTGTTATGGAGGTTAGGCTGTTACCCAAGCAGCAAATCCCCCCTCTCCACGCCACTGAATTAGTCCAATGGAAAGGCAGAGCCAATACGATTGGATCCAATCGCAGAGCTGGGCTAAGTACAGGAGCTCACCCTGTCTTGTGGGGCCGACCCTGTCTTGTGTTTCGAACCCTGGCCTGCTGGTTTACAGGCACAGTGTATTAACCACTTGCGCCACCCACAGCCATGTTTTCAACTAAAACTCCCCTTATTGCTGTTTCTTTTTGAACTTTTTTCTGCATTCAATAAAAGATCAAGCATACCTCTGTTCAAATTGTTTTAACTCCTCAGCATCTTCACATTCAACCACCTAGATAATAAAAAAATTACTGTTACCTGGACAATATCAACCTACCAGTAAACCCAGCAGATTCAATCAGTGCTCTGATGCACATGATGGCATGTTCTTAGCTAGCAGCCCAGGATTTTTAAAAATGAACACCAAACATAAAGATCTGCACTGTTGCAATTTCATCATGGTTTATAGAATCCAGTCACACCACAGAATCTAAATTAGCTCAATGACATAAAAAACCCAACTATAAAATATTTTAGATAGCTTGATCACAAAATAATATTTAGACACATAGCAGATCTTGGACACATAGATCCCTCTTGGATCACAACAAGGAAGTCTTAAAGGATATTTCATGTACTGGCTGTCTTCTGGGCCCAATCTGCCCACCCTACTCCCATGTCATTGCCCCACATTACACCCCTTTGTCCTCCCTTGCTCCATTCTGTCCTTGCATTGTTTATCTGCTGTAGCACATTACTCTTTCTGCAAGTGCATATGGGAAGGTTTTGACTTTCCCATGGATTGACCTGGAGACTATACTGTCTCAATGTGTTTCACGGTAAGTTTGCAATAGTATGCACTAATAGAGCAGCTGCTCTGCTGGCATATATGGGGGTTAACATTATGCCATAAACAGCAGTATGATTTCATTTCTTAGAAAGACTTTGTATAAATATAAAAAATAATCCACCAACTTACCTTTTTCACAAAACTGTGTGAAGCTAGAAGCTGTGCCATGAAAGACACAGACAGAAATTTGAAATGCCTCAGCTGTTTGCCAGAGTGAGACTCTACACTGAAAAGTTCCATTTCTTCACTGTGTGATTTTGTCTTGCGTGATCTTGATTTCTTTTGTTCAGAGTCATCTATGGAAACAATGCCCCCGCCATTTTAAGCAATTGTTTTGAGAAAGAGAAAGAAAAGGACACAACTATAAATATCTTAATTAAAAAAGTAAAGGTCCCCCACAGGTTAACTGCTAGTCGTGTCTGACTCTAGGGTGCGGTGCTCATCCCCATTTCCAAGCCTTTAGAGTCAGTGTTGTCCAAAGACACTGAGTGGAATTCCAGTCAAGCAGTGTTCTAACCCCAGCACTCTGACCACTGAGCCACTGCAGCTCCTCTATATTAATAAGAGATATCTAAATTAATTACTAAACAGTCCCAAATTACTAAACAGTCCCAAAAGGTGTAAGTGGTATAGCTCAAATTATGCAGTTTGTAAAGCCTATTTTGTAGTGGAAATTAAACTCTGAAAATCCCAATAAATTTATTTCATCTGTGTAATTACTAACTTGTAGTTTATTTCATCCATGTAACAGACTTTAGAAACACCAATCTATAATTGAGCTTTCAGAAAGGATATAAGATAAAAAGACAGAAGAGAATAAAAGAACACTAGAATTCCAGATGTTTCTGCTTAAAAAAAAAAGCAGGCCTCCGTCAGTCTTGAAAGACTACGGTATCGTGCTCGGCGCTTCATACGCTGCATGCGAAGCATGAAAGTCTGGGTTAGATTGTTATGGAGGATAGGCTGATACCCAAGCAGCAAATCCCCCCTCTCCACGCCACTGAATTAGTCCAATGGAAAGGCAGAGCCAATACGATTGGATCCAGCTGGCGTCACAGAGCTGGGCTAAGGACAGGAGCTCACCCTGTCTTGTGGGGCCAACCTGGGTCTCGAACCCTGGCCTGCTGGTGAACAGGCACAGTGTCTTAACCACTTGCGCCACCCACAGCGCTGGGAGTTTCTGCTTATCTGATCTGTATTAAAGCAGAGGTATGAAAGTTGTTTATCTGGTCATTACCTTCCTTGTTCGCTGGCAGTTTTGCTAAATACTGCAAGATAGCCATCAAACTCTGTAGCTGTTGTTTCACATTAAATTCACAACACACAGAAATCCAGAATTCAGTATCAGTCTCCAAAACAGTATCCTGCATTGGTAATGGAGGGACAGGGAGAAAACGACAGAAGAAGCAGTGTTAACAGAATTCATAATGTGAAATGCATTTTTAAACCGATGCAGTGAAACGTAATTCCTACCTTCTCCCCATTGGCTACTGAAGTAACTGATTTTGTCACATGCTGTTCAAACAACAGCATTAAAAGAATCCAGAGGAATCGCTCTCCTCCCAAAGTGCTGATCAGCTGCTCGAGAATTGGGAGGCGTCGATGCTCGGGCACATGAGGAAGAGCATCCACAAACACACGGACTATTTTAATCACAACTGCTTCCATGTTTCCTGCCATTTCGTTATCCTTCTCAGCCTAAAATACAAATATTCACAGAATTAGTTTTGTACACTCTAATGCAATTTGAAGAGCATTTTATTAATGCTAAGCAAAACAAAACTAGATGAAAGTTATTTCTAAAGTTATTTCTTATTTCTAAAACAGTGAACAATGTTATATACTCTTCAGGTGTTTACGCAGTGAGGTTCCATAATCCTGTGTATGTGACCAAATACCAAACTTAAAATGCCATACCTGTATCAGAGCCGGAATGACCATCTTCACTGTCTTGTTAATCACTTGGAAACTATAAGCATCATCCAGGCGCATCACATTTGCCCCCATGAATGTAAAAATGGGCATGATATTGTGCAGCACTTTGCCCTGAGCAAAAGAAATAAGAGATAAATCTTTCCTCTTTCAGATAGTCTGTGCAACAGATTATTATAGTTACTGTGATGTGGCTGGGAAAGACCTTTCCAACTGCCAAGAAAAGGCCAGCTGAGCTCTGCAAAGTGGGATCTGACTGCAATCAGAAAGACGAGAAATATTTCCCATCAAGCATGACCAAGTATGCCAGCTCTTCCCCCTTCCTCATCATTTAAATTTTGCAGCAGGAGTGAAACAGGTACTATTTGGAATTTAGGAGAAATAGAGCCCCTGGTCCCAAAACAAAAATGATGGTTGTGAGACAATTCAGAGACTGACAAAGGGTAAGGAAGAAGAGGAGATTAAAGAAAAATGAGGGCATTTCTAAGAGGCTGCAGTAACCTAAGCTTTGAGAACTGCCTTGGAGGAAAAGAAAGCAGCTTAACCAACAGAGTTTGGAGACTGTTGCAGGTTTGTTCAAGGTCTCTTTAAAATCAATGCCTGAAGTACCAGCAGAGGTGGGATAAACTAACAAAGTCATCCCGTCTTAACCGTCCATTTCCATTTTCAACTTAATACTTTTCCTTCTTGACAACGTCTGCAACAAAAATGAACATGTACTCACAGGAAAAATTCCAGCAGCAGCACCAAGCAGGAGCAAAGCATGGTGATGAGTCTGAGGCATTTCTGAAACTCTGATGCACTGAACTATCAGTTCCACGTTAAATTTCTCTTCATCAAGAATATCTCAAAGAGGAAAGCAAACATTTCAAAGCTTAGCAAAGTGGAAATTTTAAAATTAGGAATACACCATATCTCACTTGGTTTTCATATATCAATACAATTTTCAACTGGGTCATTAACCAATGCATTTGGTCAAAAGCTAACATGCCCACACCCATACTTTACAGCAAAGACAAGTGTTCATACATCACATTCAGGAAGCCAGTATGGCATGGAGGGTGAGAGACTATGGCAGGAAGAAGCCCAGGACAAGCTTCCACTTGGCAACAAAGCTCATTAGGAGATTTGAACAGGTTTCCCAACCTTGCCTATCACAATGGGTTGTTAGGTGAATACAGCAGGGAGAGAGGCAAAAACTTTAAATGCTGCACTGAGTTCCTTGGAGGAAGGGTGGAACAGAAATATAAATAATCATAATAATTATAGAAATGCAAAGCTATTTTTTTCTTTACCTGCTTTTATCTTGTCGCCATCTGGGAACAGTTTCTGACAAATATTTAATAAACAGCCCAGTATTAGCTGTTTTGTGTATTCCAGGTTTTCCTGTTTTGCAGAGGGTTCTAGACACCTGGAAATTCAAATTCAAAATTCAAATTGTCATATAAGCCATAAACAAATCAATTACTGCAGTGTCCTGACACACAACTTATTTCCACTCAGACCATAGCGCCAAACTGTGGCAAGGGTTCTTACAAGGCCTTCAACATATCTGGACTCAGTAAAGGATGCATAGACCTTATAATATTGAGTTGTCCCTTCTTCAGGGCTGAAGTTTAGGAATGCATCAGGGGATCTGCCATAAAAGATTATCTGTCTTACAAAATATATGCTCTCTAAGACAAGTGTCATTTACCTTGCCAGTAAGCTGAAAAGGCAAGGTACCAGTGCCTGTGGCCGAATGAGCTTCTTCTTGTGTTGCAGCAGTTCCAAGATAAGCATAATTCTCTGCCAGTTCATGCTGTTTTCTTCTGGTACGCATTCTTGATCTGGTGCTTTTCTGAAGGGTGAAAACAAAGAACTTAAATTTACTTACAAATAAAAGTTACTTGCAATAACAGCTTACTGCTTAATAGGATGGGCTAAGATAGTTCACTGAATTTCATAAGGAGGGGGTCACAGCCTGCCTGGAGCCCTGTCTTAACAACAGGGCTTTGAGCAACACTTTCAGTCGCAAGAACTACAGATGTCCCTTCTTATGCTAGGGTTCTTTTCCAGAACCTTCCGTTGGTAAAATAAATCTGTGTATAAAGAAAACAATGGAAAAATATATTTAAAGACCAACTTCTAGATTTCATGCTCATCCATTGCACCTAATGGAATAAGGTAGTGCCTTAATACCTGCAGGGGTTTTATTCTGGTACTGAAAAATGGAATGATTGCTTGCATTACTACCTCTCTACAACAATAGAAAAGCAGTTTCATAAACTGTGACTTACAGTGGCCAATGCGTGTATTAAAAAGTTGGACTTGAACACAGGCAAGTAGGCAATTGGAGAGCATTGGCTATATTTGTAATGTAAACTGTAATGGCTTTATATTAGGAAAAGACATATAAAGAGCAACTTTTAAGCAACCTAACTAGACGGGGGGAGGGGGAGCAAAGAGGAGAGCAGAAAAGATGGAGCAAAATTTTTCTTCCACACTTTCCCCCCTCTGAGCACTCACAATTTTTCCCCCATATTTCCAGTTGTTTTGCACAACAATTATGACCCAACTTTTGTTCACTCACTATGTGATCACTAGTGCCCACGCTCTGCTGTAATTTTGTGCAACACTTGAATCCTATGCAATGATTGTGCAGAGCAGCGGTTTGCAAACATTTCCATCTCCAACTCCCTTTTTGGAGAAGTCTTTCTAAAAGAGTCTTGTGCACCCCAAGAGAACGAGCTCATGCAAGGAGTGGTGCAGTACCAAGCCCAACAGTGAATACAGCGAAGAGCCAAAATAGAAAGGAAATAAGGGCCATGAATAGTGAAGGCAAGAGGCACAAGATGAGGGTGGCAAGAGGCACAAGATGGTGAGGGCGGTTCAGCAGTGGAACAGATTGCCAAGGGAGGTGGTGGACTCTCCTTCACTGGGGGTCATCAAGCAGAAGCTCAATGAGCACCTGTCGGGAATGCTCTAGGAGGATTTCCTACTGCAGGCAGGGGGTTGGACTAGGATCCCTTTCAACTCTAGGATTCTATGATTCTAAGATGAGCAGACTGGACCAGGAGCAGATGGAGGACACTTACACTATGCTTAAGGAGCACCAGAAGGGGTCTCAGGGAGACCTCAGGGCTCCTAGAAGCACACTTTGAGAAATGTAGACAGTACATTTGTCCCAATAATGATGGTTGGCTATGCATTCATTCCATATCTAATGCCATGTTCATTTCAGTGTACATATGGAAGTGTACAGGGCTGGAATTTCCATGAAGCCACCTGGGAGTTTTAACTCAATTGGCAAATTTGGAGGAGGGACAAATTGATGAGACCCCACATCTGTCTTCTATCCTGCTGCCAACAGAGCTACACTCTCTGATCTTTTCCTGGGCTTAGAACAGCCCCAGTGCCATGGGAGGAAAAAGGGGGCAGTGTGAAGCAGGATAGGAAGCTTGCCTAACCAACTGCTTGAAAAGCACCAAGTGGGCAGGGAGTGGTAATCTGGAGCCCATATACCTTTCCAAGGTGGCAGAAATGAGAATATAATCTGAAGAGAATATAAGAATGTAAGAGAATACAAGCGCCACTTCAAAAGGTAAAGTAGACCCAATATAAACACAGAATAGCTTTACATTTTCTGTACATCATACCTCTGCTTTTGCATCTTCTGTCTTCTTGTCTGGTGAACAGAAGCCAGGTTCTTTGCTTTTGGCAGAGGCTCCAGTTCCATACTAACCTGCTCAGCATCAACTGAAATCTAAATAGGAAGTAAGAAGACAACATTTATTCCAAAAGCACAGCACAATAATCAGACACTCACACTATATTATAGGTGATCCGGCCATCTTTTCATCGAGAGAATGTCACATGGCAGATTCACATATACAATCATTATCAAGGAGATACTATAACAACTGATAACTTAATGGACAGCACTATAAAAAGCCATTTACTGCTTGGGTAGAAGCATTCAAATACTTTGGTATTTCAGAAAAAAATTTATCCTACCTTTCTTCCCACTACTGAGCAACCCAAAGCTCAAACCAAAGCTCACAACAATATAATGAAAATACAACAGAAAGAAAAATTGCAGTAATAACAAAAATACACAATAGCAGCAAATATATAAAAAAACAGAAACATATTTTTCGGAAGCAATCTAAAAATCTTATAAAAGCTGCAACCAGTAATACAAATGCAGAACTAAAACAGATCAAACAACAAAACTAAAGTAACACAAACAGCAGACCTAGGGCAGGAAAACCAAATGGAAAAGATAGATATTATGCACCCAGTGGAAGGCCAACAGGAAGGACATATAGTAAAACCTTTTGAAGAAAAGACCCATTAATACCACTTGTGATATAGGTATAGCAACTTTGTTGTCAAATCAACAAAATCAAACTTTGTTGCCTAGTCATGCCTGTGGGAATAGGAACTTTCTTGTCCTATTGAAAGAAAAGTGATGTTTGGAAAGAAAAAACTGTTTTTAGTTTTTTTTTAACTATATGACACACAGATGATTGTTCCATGCCTTAGCTTAGCCCATTTTAGTGAGTTCATATTATGCAACACATTGAAAACAGTTAAAGCTTTAAACAAAATAATAGTAATATGATGACACAATCCAACTCAACTTCTCAAGATGGATGGTATTCTAATTACTCACAAGACTTACCCCTTTAAAAACACTGCTGATCATCTGTGCACAATGAGGATTTTTGCATTTCAGCAGCAGATCAAAAAGAACTCCTAGTATCTTTTGTTGAACCTTCCTATCTGACAGCGCAGCAAAGAAGGATTTTGTAATCTATAAATAATTAAGAGAATAGAAAATGTTAATGTGCATTATTCTCATGTACTGAAGTGGAAAAATTATTAGTCCTACTTTACCGTTTATGAACTGAGAAACAGTGACTAGCCAATATCACCTTACAAACCCACCATCATACAAAATTTGAACTTGGGCTTCCCACTTTAAACTTCCATAAACTATACACTGGACCATGTGGACCTCAAATTCACTGGTAGAGTCTGAGCCATGCTAAGTGCTTGTGGGGACAGGGGAAAGGCAGTGACACAATCCCCAGGTTTGCACCACTGTGGGTACAGAGAGGGCTTTTGTTAGAGGGCTGGGACCCAGGGAGTCTGGGGAGCCCAGCAGGCAGGGGTCTTCTGCAGGGCTCTGTCCCACTTGACTAAACAAAACTGGAGCTATAATGGTGGGCTGTCTAAATGGGGGGTTAAAAGGGGATTTACTTTTGTGCTCTGTGTTGGTACTTGTAGAAATTTTGGAAACTTCAGTGAATTTATTCATTAATCTATGTTCCTTCTCTATGTATTCTATGTAATCTATGTATTCTATGATCCTAATCTATGTATTCATTCAAATTTTATATTTAAAATTTTTCTCAGCTTTCATTACCAGCCCAGATATTTGATGCAGCCCTTTGGCCAAAAGGTTTAACACATTCCTTCTCTAAAGCCTCCCCTGCCCCTGCAGTGGCATGATCCTTGGAACTGCGTCACTGCCTTCCCCTGCCCCTTAAAGTATCAGAGCCCAGAGGTCTCAGGCTGGGATGTCATGAAGGCCCAGTTTGAGAACACTGCACTGGACTATGTAACTTTCAATGACAAAAATGTTGGAGGATAAATATACACAGAAGTTATGCATATGAGTACAGTAAATCCCCTGCTTACAAACCTTCAACTGATGAACTTTCAACAGATACAAACAAACCTCTGGGATGAGAAAGTGAGTCCAAGAGGCTTGTTCATATCTATGAAAGCGAAGGTTCATTACTTCCATTTTTGGAGGCTGGCAAGGCAGCTCTCCCTGGGGTCTCAGCACATACTGGCTAAGTTCTACGGAAAACTACCCAGAGACTGGGAGTTCCTGATAGTGTGCAGGAATTTCAGTGCCTAGGCTGGAGGAAGGATGATTGAAGAGGTGATACAGAAAACAGCTGGATTAGCTTTATATTCATAATAATTTTTAAAATGTAAGGAAGATTATAAGTACTGTGCTCTAAAAGAATCTTGGAGAGCTCTTGCTGTCAATAGAAGGCAAGCCCTCCCCTTCTCCAAATGCTAAATCCACTTCAGGCTACTGTCTTTTGAAAAAAAGAAAGACACGCTCACCTGCCCAAGTGCTCTAATCTGAAAAGTAGAAAGTCCTGCGTAGACTTCCTGTGATGCATGCAAAGCTTTGATGAACAGATCAAGACTCTGCTGATTCATGGAAAGAAGTGGAGCTGAGAACTCATTGTACTTCCCAAGAATAAGATGCAGAACAAGGGCTTCATCTTTTAGTAGCTCCTGGGGTTTCTTGAGAGCTTTCTCTAGTAATCGATCCAGGACAGGAAGAAGATGAGAAAGTACCAGCTGGAAGTAGAAAATATTTATGTTTAAGACAAAAGTTTCCAGGATCCAATATACTTTAACAAACTTTCAGAAACAATGAGAAAATAAAAACAAGTATACAGTGACAAGCACTCTTTGGAGAAGAACTGCTCTCTATTTTCATGCTGTTTTCATTCTGCAAAAGCTGGTCACACACACCATTCAAATTATCTAGCATTTACAACACTGGTATATCAAAATGTCTTACTGCACCTCCATCTGAAAACACTTTATAATAGACTATCATGAAAAGTGGTCTTCAGAATGAAATTGTTTATCCTAAAAAAAGTTTATAAGTATTGCAAGTAAACTTCAAGCCTAGTATACATTTTGAAAAAAGAGCTCAGTTTTACTTCTAGAAGTGGGGCACGTAAGCATGAGAAGTACAAAGTGACATAGATACATCATGTTTCCTTCTCAAAGGAAGGATTGTGTGGAATTAGGTGTCTCAATATGTGCTAATTAAACATGTTAGGCAACAGATGTTCTGAGCACTGGCAGAATATGGCAAAAAATCATAGAACACCAAAGATACACAAGCCATTTGCTATCTACATACACTCCTAAGGAGGCCTATCTCTCAGATTTGACAAACTATAGTAACAGAAAAAAAATAAATCTCAGCCAAAATTTTCACTCTTCCAAATGAAAATGAGGAGGTTTCTTGGTATACAACATGAGGATAATTTTTTAAGACAGGAACAATGGGTTGACTCTTCATTTGCATGAACAGAGTGACACTTCTCATGCAAGGAGGCCGAAATCTCTGCCCACTCTCCCTTCCATTAGCAGTCCTTACGTTTATATATACTATTCCTGAGGAGCATGCAAACGCTCAGAATTAGCTTCTGGGTGTCCTGGGGTATAGGAAAAAAGGGGGTGAGAAAGCCTCATTCTGTAGCACTGAGTAGTTCATGGCTCTCCACATCCAAGCCATTGATGGAACTTTATCACTACTCACAATTTTCCATAAAACTATAAGGGCTCTGCAACTTTATGGAATACTGTGAAAATTTAAGATTATGTATTTCTGTATTATAATTCAGAATACAAGAACAAGTGTATTCCACCAAAATATGTGGATGCAATGTTCAGTCCAGTGAAATCTGCAATTCTTAATAACCCTGTGAAGCAAAATTATCTATGGTGCCATTTAAGTTAAGGGATAGCAAAGCAAACACAAAATTCAAGAATAGCCAGCACATTTGTGCAAGTCACACACCTTGCCATTGATTCCATGAAGTATTTTCAGCACATTTCTTGCAATGTACGACGGATACCTTATGGCTTGTGCACATTCAAGTAATGCTTCTAGTGCTTCAGAAAACTTCTGCTGTGACTTTTGTTGCTTTTGAATATTTAGTTCCTCAAATAAATCACCCAGATTCTACATTACGAACAAGAAGGAAAAGACACATTTTCTTTACAGTATTTCTGACTGAACATAGTGACTAAAACTACATTGCAATCAATGTGAAAACGTAAACCACTATGTAATGAGAGCAGAAGTGAAAGAGCATAATCAACACATTCTACTCTCTAAGAAACCATGAAATGTTTTCTCATGATATGGGTTCTCTTTTAGGAAAGACTCCTGGTGGAAAAGACCTTTATGACTGATCCCTGATGTTTCAGTGCTGTTATTTGTCCACAGCTTAAAACACTTAAAACAGCTCAGTAACAGCAACAGCTCCATGCAGAGCAGCAGCCATGGATGAATCAGGCTCCAAAACCAATTTGAAATCTTCAGAGAAGGCAGGAAAATAACTGGCTTCTGTGAGGACATGTGAGCACCTCTTGATTAAAACACTGAGTAATGGGGAGTCCCGAGAATTGAAGCACATGATATCTGTATCTGTTCAATGATTACCTGTATTACATAAGTTTGGTCAGATATTATCTCTTCAGCTTTCTGCACTAAAGTATGAAGAATGGGATGAAATACAGATTCCTTTATTTCACTGAAGCAATTCAGGCAGTTAAGAGCAGCTCTTCGGATTTCACTTACAGGACTTGCCAAATTAATCAGCAATGATATGACCACTGGAAAGGGATAAAAGTGGGAAGAAAGTTTTTTAACATGTACGTTTTTTAACAACCTGCTGCTATACTTTATATATACAAAATAATAAACTTCTTTCAACAAAAATATTCAGAAAACTTTGCCCAGCAAAATAAACAGAAAGCATGACTTTAAAGGCAAAGTACTTTCTATTATATTAAATTCCTAATTGAAAATGGTTGTATTCTTTCTGACAGTAAGAGCCCTTGTACAGTGTGGCCCTTGTGCAGAATTTAGGACAATTTCTGAAACAACTGATGTGTTTTGCTTAGATCCCAGAATCCACTTCCAACATCATCTCCTTTTTTTCCCTTTTTAAAATACCTCTCTCCCAGGTTCTCTCTGTAGTAGTGTGCCATGCCTGTTCTACAACACTGTCATAGTACCCAGCCTGTAGTTGGTCTGTAGAACTCCGTGCTACAGGAGGTGGTGATAGTATCTAGCCTTAATGCTTTTAAAGAAGGGACAGGACAAATTCTTAGAGAAAAGGACCATCATAGGCTACAAGCCATGTGGGGGTGTGTGTAGAGGTGGTCAACCTCAAAATGCCTAATGCATGGGAGGATGCCTGGACGCAGGTGTCATGTGTACTCCCTGAGGCATTTGGTAGGCTGCTATGTGATACAAGAAGCTGATATAGATGGGCCTTTAACCTGATCCGGTGGAGCTCTTCTTATGTTCTTATAGTCCTACCTTGAAAAATATGGCTATCGGTGCATAGTACCTGGTGAGGCTTCCGAAGCCAGTTGCTTTTTTATCGGCATAGTTTGTGATATGAGCATTGCATGCCCTATATACAAAGCCCGTGTCTGTAGCACAGCATCTGTCACAAAGTTCAGTTGATTGGAGATGTTATAACTATATGTCCATAAGACTGATAAAAATCTGAATTGATTCTCTGGCTCTTTCAAATGTACCTTCAAATTAAACAGAAAAGTCCTTAGTACATGTCACTTGAGGGATTGGTAATGGTGGTAATCAGTTATCTTTCACTTTAATCTGGCCTTGAGAAGACACAATGCGCAGAACAGAATTAGTCTCAACATTTTATTAAATGTATATACTGATTTAAATAGGGAAAATTACCTCAAAGAGAAGGCGCATCATTCTGCGAAAGTGATTAGCATATAGTCCTTCACTGGCTCCACGGACAATCATGTCAAAGAGCCCCAAGAGCAGGTGCATGTAGTCTTGGCTCTTTCCATTGAGAGATTCAGGGTTCCACCACATCTCATCTGTTTGAATGCACAAAAGAGGCCATCAATAACTGCACCAAAACAATCTTCAGAAAAAAGATGACCCACAGAACTGAATGCTAGCCATGTCCAAGGTCAAGAACACTGGAACCTGTGGAAATCAAAACATAGACCTGCAACAAACAAAGCAACTTCAGAATGAACAGTGGAAAGACTGATTCTCCTGCATTTCAAGCCATGACTACTTACTCTTCAAGAATGACTCGGGTGGCGTCAGACCTTGAATGAAGTTTCTCAGTAAAATGATGGTCAAGGCAGAATCTTCCATCTCAACACACATACCAGCAGTTATTCTTTTTATATATGTTATTAAAAACTCCAGTAATGTCTCACTCCCAGATGTGAACTCAACGGGTAATCCAGATGCCTGAGAAAGATGAAAAAGGCCTTTGACATCTAAGCCAATTATTTCTTATTTAAAAAATTTATATCCCTCCTTTCCCAAAGCGGCTTACCAAAACTTACAGCGCAATCCTAACTACTAGTTAGGCCAGCATAAGAACGGGCACAAGTTCCATGCTGGCCTGGGGGGCACAGCAAAAGTGTAACAAGAGACTCTGGGGTGGTCACGCCTGAGGACAGACATACGCCAGCCTCCCCACACAATAGCAGGAATGGGGAGTGGATGAGTTATTCTGGCCCTTAATTGGTTCAGGTTGTGCCCTTAATATACTAAAACAGGATAAAATTATAAATTAACAGTTAAAATCTCAATTATTTGAAACCAGCACAGCAGTAATATAATTCTAAAAGCACAAAGGTGATGACACATATGTTGGCTCACATCATCATCTGTCTTTAAAAGTGAACCTATGTTTTGGATACAAATTATGCTTTCATTTTCCTAAAAATTTAATACTGCAAGTTTCGGGTGTTAATGGTTGCTGAAGGGCCTTTGGCTACGGCATTTCGATGGAATGCTAGAGGTGCCCTGGTAGGCCAAGATTTTCATTGGTTTTGGGCCTTCCTTTACTCATTGGTCACTGTGATTGGTCACTGTGACTGTATGAGCTAAAGCATCAACTGTGATCTACATATTTATAAGAATGCGGGCATAATCCTAACCAGGTCTACTCAAAAGTAAGCCCCATTGTGCTCAATGGGTCTTACTCCCAGGAAAGGATTGCAGCCTGTGGCAATTAAATATGATTTAATGTGCAATGGATATGTTCAATACAATAAAACATAACATATGTTATGCTTTGTAGCTTCTGAGGAAGAATTATAACTTCAAAACGGGACAGACAATCCCGGGACTACTCCTCAACAACTTGTGACCTTGAATCTAATCTTTGAAAAACTTGAACAAAAAAACTTAAACAGTAAAGTGGAAACAACCTGTGAACTTAACAAGTTGTGATTTTGAATCCACTCTTGGAAAACTTGAGGAAAAAAACTTAAAACAATTAAGTGGAAACAACTTGTGAACTTGAAAAGTCTCAGTTTCAAATGAACTTTGAACAAACTGGAACTGGTTTGATCCTTATTTTGGACATTTATAAGTTGTCCTTATGTTTTATGTTCTTCTAATACTGTTTATATATCCTGGCACATAATTGATAATTATATTTTCTGAGAGCTATATACAATAGCAGATAGTGATTACTTGATTTATTTGGGTTCTAGGATACAGCGTTCACCCTGTTGGTATGGCTGCATCAATGCTAAGGAAACCTGGATAGGATTGGGCCCTAAAGCAAATTGCACAAAACACACTGGAGTCTATGCTGCAGTCAAATGCCTGCCTAGAACTGCATTTTGCACTTGCTCTCCCCACTCTGTTCCCCATTTCTTTCTTCCCATAACAAAACAGAACCTCACCGCCCCAGGATAGCTATCTTCCAACTGCTGCATTTTTCTTTTCAAAAGATAGAAGACCTTCAAGGCCAATGACAAATGGTGCTCCTCCACTTGTGAGCTGCTGCAGCAAGCCTGGACAAGGACAGAGCTGATGACATGATCCACTATTTTCTGTTTCACTGTATCAGAATTCTTTTCAACTACACTGACAAGACCTTCCACCTGGAAGAAAAAAAAATCACATGACAATTTGTTTTTCTTGTAAGCTTTCGTGAAACCAGTTTTTTTTAAAGGAGCGCAGCCAATCATTGTGAAGGCTAATCCTGCCACATGGTGTTCTGAATTTCCCATCCATTTCTTTCCAAAAGGTCATGCACAAATCATGATTTCAATAAATAAAAGGTTCTAAATATAAGAGACAATCCAAGCAATTTCTGTTAGTGACACTTCCAGAGTAGCATGATTTAAAAAGCAACAGATTGCCTGTCTACCAGCAATGGAAGAAACTTCCCAATTCATTTCCCCCCCTAAAAAGAAAATTTAGCACGTCAAGCTACAGTAGGGGGCATTCAACCAAGCAAATATACAGCTTTATGTGCAGAGTATCCCAGGGCAATATTCAGCACCTATAATAGTTTAATGTGCAAAGATTCCATCTGAGAAATTCAACATTTCCAAGATGTTCCGTAGACTACCAGCCAGAGATCTGACTTAATCCAGGCAGCTTCATATATATCCATCTTGCATTTTTCCTTCCTTCCTTCTTGCATTTTTAACTTCCACATTTTCCTTCCACATTTTCCTTCAGAACATGCAAATAAGCATTCCAGGTCTTCTTCATCAAGTATGTATTTCACTATCTAAACTAGACACTAATCTAGTGAACCGTGGAGAATGTTTTTATGATTATTATATAACTATATTTTATAACAGCCAATCCTCCATAACAATCTAACCCAGGCTTTCGTGCTTCACATGCAGCATATGCAGCACTGAGCACGATACCATAGTCTTCCAAGACTGACGGAGGCCTGCTTTATTTTATGATTATGGACCTATATCAGACAATGTACTGCTTTTGATTAAAAAGAATATTGTATACTGCACACATACCATCTGCAACATGAATGAAGAATCCACTGAAGTGATGTTCTCTGACAACTGCTCAATCAGTTTTGCACTAGATGTTTCTACCAAATCTTCTGATTTAGATATCTCAACCACCTTTTTGATAACTATTTAATAGAAGGGAAAAAGATACATCACACCGAACAGTCCTAGCCCTTAAGTACTGAAAATGAATTGTGGCTAAAGGTATTTAAAAATATAGCTTTAAGGCAATCCAATTCGTTTAATATTTTGAGTAACATTATACCTTTAAATTTTCAAAGCACATGCCATCACTCTCATAAATTGGGCACTTACTCTTGCTTCTTTCACAATAAGAAGTTTTATGCATTGCCAATGCCTTCACATATCTAACTAGGAGGAAAACATTCCTCCTTTCTAACATATGCAGTTTTAAATGAAGCCTCATCTTACCTCGGCAGCTCAATCCTAACTTGTGATGTAACAGGGAGGCTGATAGGCCTGCCCTATTCTCAACAAAAGGTTGGGGCCAGAAGTGGCTCAGCCCATGGCAAAAAAAAAAAAACAACACACTTGCCCTTACAACGAGTAAAGCTACAGCAGCCCCAACAGAGCTACTTGGATCTGCACCATCAAAAGAGGTGACACAGATATGAGCTGCCCAGAACTATTCCAGGATGCCTGAGAATGGGGTTAGAATCTGGCACATGTGGCAGATCCTGACTCAACCTGTCAGATCCTGACTGCCAACCGTACCTCCAACACTAAATGTATCCTTCCCACTCCCACAGACTGGCCTAACTTGGCCAGCATGAATCTCCTTGTTGAACAGATCAATAGCATGAATTGCCTGTTAGATCACAGGCTGGATCAGACTTCCACCTCATTGCAGAGAAGGTACAAACATGCTTTCTGATGTGTTTGCAACACTCCAGGGCTAGAGTAAAGGACTTACACTGGTCAAACACACAATCAGCATTCTGCTCTAATTCACCGTTCCCTCAACACCCCTCTGTACTCCACAAATCAAGCAACAGCCAAGCATCAAAATCAAGCATCAAAAGCCAAGTCTGAAAGTCCTATCACAGCCTCTTTAATTGTAATCCTCTGAGGCTAAAAATAGACCCCATCTTCCCAAAACTCTATTACATTTTTGTCTACATCTTGCTGCTTGCACCCAATTTGAATTTTATGTGCTACTGTTCAACAACAACTCTGTGAATTAGTCTTAAGAAATGAAGCTTGTACACTTTGCAGGCTGCCCAGTCACTCCCGGGGTTTCTCATGACTTACCTTCTGGCCAGCCTTTCAATAAAGGATGTAGAGAACAAAGGCCAGACTCTGCTACACAAAGTGCCACTTTCCATTCAGCAGATTTTGAATCATTGCTAGTTATTATCATGAATGGTAGCAATGCTAGGATTAAGCGATTCAAAAATTCTTTATTTTCTTTCAGAATCTCTTCTTTAATTAAAAGGTGAAGTGCAATCTCCAGGATCTTGCTCCTAAAAAAATATACAGAAGGAAGAATAATAATAATTTTTAAAAATCATATCTACAAAATCAAGTTATGCTTCCGAAATCATTCCATTTGTAAAACATTCTCACATGGTTCAATCTATATATATAAAAGAGAAAAGTCACTCACTGACTGACTCACTGATCACCGCCCTGCCAAAACCGCTGGGCCTAGAAGCGTGAAATTTGGGGTGGATGTTCCTTCCGTGAGGGAGGGGTGCAATAAGAACCAGTTTTCGGAAATTCCAACCAGAAGGGGGTGAAAAGGGGCGCAACGCGTTTTCCTCCCTATACTTTGCATTGAGATTTGCTGACTCATCAACATTCCTCCCCAACTGCTGGGCCTGAAGCATGGAATTCTGGGAGTTCCTTCTGTCACCTGAACACCCACCAAGAACCATCTGGAGACATTTAACCCTTCAGGGGCTGAAAAGGGGGCAACGTGTTTTTGTCCTATACTTAACATGGGAGACTGACCAACAACCAGCCAATTTGGTGCTTGGTGCCTGGTGCAGTGGGGGGGATGTTGTTCGGAGGAAGAGGTTGCACTGGCGAGGATGCTGCGCATGGGAGAAAGTTGCGCATGTGGGAAAGTTGTGCATGAGGGATGTTCCGCTTGAGGGGATGATGCACATGGGGAAAAAGTTGCGCATGGGGAAAAGTTTGAAATGGGGAAAAGTTGCGGATGGGGGAGGTTGCGCCAAGGGGGGAGGTTGCACCATGGGGGGAGGTTGCGCCATGGGGGGAGGTTGCGCCATGGGGGGAGATGGCGTATGGGGAAATGTTACTCTCGCAATGCAGGTACACTTTTCGCTAGTATTTAATAAAATAATTAATCAGTACAACACCATCAATGTACATGGCGCTTTACAAACAATAAGAGGACAATGTCCTACTACAAGGACTATACAATTCACCTAGATAAGTGAAACTACAGAGAAATGCAGACAGAAAATGACTGAATCTTAGTCCCCGAATCTTAGCAGGGGGAAAGAGAATTGGGAGGTGGTGGCAAGGGAAGAGTTGGGCTTCAAAAAAAGACCTGAAGAAAGTAAGAGAAATTGTGCAGAAGTTCAGGGCAGCAGCTCCAGGCAAGGGGGCTACTAAAGAAAAACCTATTAATGTGAAAGTCTTTGAGGGAAGTGTAAAAAGACAAATTAAAGAGTTTACCATTTTTCATCCTTTGATAGGTCTGCTCTTTCCAAGAGACACAAGAGACTGGAACAAATTTGTTCATCAAATGTCTTCAAACCAAGCAACATGGTCTGGAATAAAGCAAATATTATTAATATGCATGTCAAAATAGCAGACAGACAAAAATAAGGATAATGTTCCAGTTAGTTATGGTCAGTGCAGGCTTGATGCAGAAAATGTAGAAAACTTAATTATCCGAAAGTGCAAGAAGGAAAAGCTATGTGTATATTTCTGAAGACCTACCTTCAATGCAGAAAGAGATGCCAAAACCACCTCTAGATTATCATCTTTAAGGCGCATTAAAATAGCTTCTTCTATGAAGGATTCATCAAAACCCTCCTAAAGGAAGAGAATACAGCAGGGGGAAAAAATCACAACTATCATAAACAAATTTTTCCAGTGGAACAGCAGTTGTAGCAAATGTAATTAAGAATGTGATCCAGGTATGTCCTTGGGCAGGTGCAAATCCTTGCACTTGAGGTGTCACAGAAGTGCTGTAAAGAACTTTCATGGGACTACAGGAGTTGGGAGGCTGGTGCACAGACATGTTCCAGCCTCCAAAGACCTAATCTGGCCCTGCTGTTATAGCAGAAAACAGTGAATTTCTGCCAGCTGAGACAGGCAGGTATGGGGATCTGGGGAGGACAGCATGGTAGCAGGACAGGTGGGCCAGTAAACCAGGATCAGGGGTGGGCTGGACCACGATCTGACAGGCTGCAATCCTAACCACCCTTTCCAGAGAATAAGACCTACTGAACACAATGGGAATTTACTTCTAAGTAGACTTGCTTAGGATTGAACTTTTAGTCTTGAGCCTAATCCCTGTCTTTGGTGGCAGGATCCAAGCAGATCTATGAGACAACCACTGTGTGACACAGGGCAAAGGGAAAAATGTCTTTTACTTCAAGTTGCTCTACAACCCAGCCCAACCTTCCTCTGGATGCAGCACAGGCCAGCAGGATGCAGAACAGGCCTGCCTGTTCCAGGGAGGACGGAACTGGGCTGCTCAGTATTGAAGAATAAGCTAAATTAGCAAGTTACAGGCAGAGCCATTTATAAAATCACAATTGTAGCCTTCACATGATAAAAAGAAAACCTTGGTGTACGTTTCAGTGTTGGGGTACAAACTTTGGTTCACCTTTGAACACTGCAGTTCACTGGCAAAGCCTTCTCCCAAGATTCTCCTCAGCGAGGAATGCCCAGGGGACAAGCCGGCAGAGATAAGCTAATCCAACACCCTTGTACTTTGATACAATTGAACTCAATTGGAATCAACATAATATGACTTACTTATGTCTGCCCAGGATGACCTAAGATTGACCATTGTTGCAGTCCCTGATAACCAGTCTCCTGCCAAGATTATGCCAAGACCACCTATTTCTTTGTACCATCTACTGATTAACTGTCATGATTCACTATGCGTTGTGTGTAACCAATAAAAGACCTGGCCTCAGAGAGGCCAAGAGAGATTCTTCCATCAACCACACACTGCATATCACGTGTGACTTATTACAACGTTTCAGGACATGTCACAAACTAAAAACAGCTGACTGTTTCCCCCCCAAATTTCTATCTCCTGCCATGCACTGGAGATGACACATGAAGTTCTCCTACAGCGAACCACAAGAGGAAATGAAGGTTGAATGAAAAATGAATGCTGAAAATTTCCCTTTCTGTTCTGCAAATATACATATTTCTGTGACCACACTGAACAGTGCTTGATAATTTAATAAGAACCTACGAATAGTCCAAAAAAAATTAGTGACAAAAAGTCAAAAGAATCCAATTCAGGGACAACCAACCTTTGATGATTCTATTATTTCTTTCAAGTGATGAACTGCTAGGATTCTGACTGCAGGCTGGGGATGATTCAAGCTAAGTAGCAAAGACGTATCAGAAGCGTCTAGAAACTGGGAGGAGAGGTTAAAATTAGTAGCATGTTCAACTTATTTATTCAATCTTTTTTATAAATATAGGCAAAATAGTAAATATTCATTATTTGCAAGGATCACTTTTTATTATTTCCATTGACATCCTGCCTTTATTTTAATTCAAGTTGCTTTACAACCCAGCCCAACCTTCCTCTGGATGCAGCACAGGCCAGCAGGATGCAGAACAGGCCTGCCTGTTCCAGGGAGGACGGAACTGGGCTGCTCAGTATTGAAGAGGATCTCAAGTGTTTAAACCAATTTAAAAAAGAGCACAGCTGCAGCTGACACATCCAAGAATCAGCTTTAACTTATGACACACGCTTGTTTCATCAGGCTCCTAAAAACTGATAGAGGATTTCTTGGATCTGTACTGGAAAGACAATTCCATGTTCAAAAGGTGTCCAAAAGAAGGTCTTGTTCCACATGCATGGCAAATAAAAACAATGGCATGTTACACAGAGTCTCCTTGAAAGATCTCAGTGGGTGAGCAATTTTCTGAATTGAATATGACATAAATTTAGCAGCCCATATGAAATTATCCTACAGTCTTCATAACCCAGATTTTCTTTTTTAAAAAGGAAGATACGGGGAAGGTGACCAATCAAAAGAATTTCTTTACTATATTGACTTCACTGCCACTGACACATTAAACCTGAAATTTGATTTGCAATATGAAATTTGAGTGCATGATCAAGAGCTCAATCCTTGTATGTTTATTCAAAAGTTAAGTCCCATTATAGTCAATTGGGCTACTTCCCAGGTAAGTGTGGATAGTCTTGTAGCCTCAGTTTACTACAGAAAACTTGGCCGGTTTACTTGAAAACTTGAACTGCGAAACTTTAATGTTACATTGCATAAACGAAGACTGCACTTTAGAAAAAGCTAACAATTCCTGTGCATCTGCAAGTTGCAAGATGTGGTGGTGGGCAAGCTGCTTTTTGGGCAGTTTGCCATTAATGTTCTTCTCACGGAGAAGATCCATTCCAGGGAAAGCATGAATATAGCATGATAAATCACTGATCTAGAGCACAATCCTAACCAGGTCTACTCAAAAGTAAGCCCCATTGTGTTCAATGGGTCTTACTCCCAGGAAAGTGTCTTTAGGATAGCAGCATTAGATGCAGTGAGATCATCTGTTATGGTTTTGAATATATAGTCTAAATAGCCTGTTAACATCTTAGGCTCCATAATTCCTGATGTATACAGAGAAATAATGTCAGAGTTCATATAATCACAATAGGACAATATTCTCACACACAGTGGCTGAAACCAAAGAATTCAGGTAGTAGCAATCCAAGTGAAAAAGGGGCTTATTTCTGTTTCATGTATGCAAGTGCACACATAAAAAGAATACACAACAATTTTATGCATGATGTTTTGTGCTACATGTTCTGTTCAGTAAAGTGTTGTGAATTTCTATGCACAAGAGCCTTGCATTACTACTTTCAGTTACACAATCCCCTTTATGCAAGCAGAAATATAACTTAGGAAATAATCCCTTGATATTAACAAATCATAGCAATCCAGTCAATATTACTTTAAAAATAAGTACATAGTACATTCTTGAATTATTCTATTTATTTTAAACACAGTGACAGAAAAGAACTTTATCAAAAATGTTATTTGGACTTACCTGATATTTACCACCACTCAATGAAAGAGAAATGAACTGATGAAAGAGATCCTGTTCCTTCTCACTTCTAACATCTTTCAAATAGTCTTCCAGTACCAAATCTAGCGTTCTAGGGTATCTGCCACATGCAAAGAAAATGATATTGTCTTCTAAAGCACATTCCACTTTGCAAGTTTAAAGGCAAGGAAAATATTTTTTACATCTTAAGAAATCCACTACAATTAATCATTTAACAATATAAAGGACGTAGATATCAAAGTTTGCACCCAATTCTCAAAATATCACAACCATAATTCTAATGTCCAACCATACATCAACATATTCCAATATATGTTGGAGAAATAAAAACCCACCAGTGTAGAAACTGGCCTGCTGATGCAGGTACAATGTTGGAAAAATGCTGTGCTGACATACCTTGGTCACCAGCATGTTGGAAGAGAGGCCAAAACAAGCAGGAGACAAGGGTGTGCTATGCGAGGGACAAAGACAAGTTAATGTATAAAAGTGGTCTTCGGGTGCCTGGGACCCCCTTTCATACTGAAAAACCTGTCCAGGACCCCCTCTCAAACTTACTGAGATGGCAATGTGATGACCTTAACTCTCCAATTCTTCCCAGCCTCAGCTCTTCAGAGGATGTGAGCGGGCAGGGAAGAGAAGCCCTGGCAACCCACCTGAGGAGTGGTGCTTCAGGAGTGGTGCACAGGATGATACCACTAAAGCCCGATGGTTGGCCCAGATTTGTCTGAGCCGGTTGGGGATACATCGCAGCCCCAATGTGTGAGTGCAGGTTGGGATGCACTCAGAGTGTCCAGAGCAGTGAGGGGGAGGATAGACCAGCAGCCCCATTGGGTGTGCTGCTGCCTCACTGGGTGCCTCCATCTTGGAATCTGGTACTAAAGCACCTAGTGCCAGATTCAAAGATAGCAAATCCAACCACGTCATGACCTCCCTTACATGGGTTTGCAACCCTCACGTTGAAGACCACTGATGTACACCATATCCTAGCCCTTCTTCAGAGAAGAATAGACCATGATGAAACGTGAGTTGGTGGTGACAGAGATGGGGTAGGTAGTAGGAACCCCAAAAGGAACAATGGGGAAGGGGGAAACAGAAAATTGTACCTCCTGTCATCCCTGTACCTCATACACTTTCCTTTTTCAGACTGTCGGATACAAACTATATTTGGCAATCAAACACAGCACACCAACCACAGCACTAAAACTCCTACCAGAGAGACTTCTGCTGTGATGAGAAAATGCTCACCATGAGGCTATACTTTCTTCAAGGGGAATTTTCAGGATGGGAAACCATGGCTTGCTTAAATAGTTAATTATGGTGGAAGACATATGAATCAAAAGGAAAAGTACATAGACAAATACCTTTTTCCATTTTTATTACTTATACTATATAGTCAGCCTGAATCTTAATGCACTGTGAAATCAATAGGTGTAAAATCAAATATAGTAAAAAATACAGTATATACAGTACTTTAAAAAAAATACTAAAATCACAGTTTGAGAAACTTGCAGCACCAGAGAGAACAGCAGCTTCATTCTCTCATTTCAGGCTCATTCCAATGCAGACAGAGAGCAGTGAAATGGTTGGTGGAGCTGCCTACATTATTTAAACTATTATTTTTCTGAATAATAGAAAAATAGGGGTGCTGAACATAACCAGTGCTTAATTTGCATGCGTTGGTCATGCATAAAATTGGGACTGACTGCACTTAACAGCAGGCTTTGCTCAGAGGATACAGTGCTTAGTATCAGCATCCATCAGTCTTGAAAGACTATGGTATTGTGCTTGACGCTATATGCAAAGCACAAAGGCCTGGATAGATTAATATGGCTGTTACCCAAGCAACAAATCCCCCCTCTCCACCCACGCCACTGAAATAGTCCAATGGAACAGCAGAGCCAATACGATTGGTTCCAGCTGTGTCGCAGAGCTGGGCTAAGGACAGGAGCTCACCCTGTCTTGTGGGGACCCGAGTCTCGAACCCTGTGCTAAGTAAATTAAACAGTATATATTGGCTACAATCCAGAGTAACTATAACAAATCCAGATTACTATAACAAAGTAATCCAGAGGAACCTTTTACACCGACGTAGTTAGGGTGCCAATGGGAAGTCCATGGGAAATGCATAGAGCAATCCAGAGTAAGTGCCTCTTATGTCTTCCTGTAGTTACTCTGGATTGTAGGAATAGTTAGGTTTATTTTAATATTTCAAAATACAGTATTAAGAAGCAGGTCAATGTCCTATGATACTTCTCTTCACTTACTTTTTTTCAAAAAGCCTGATCAGAGGTAGCAGCTCTTTATTGATCTCCGCCATTCTGACGGTATCTATCTCTGCCCCACAGGAGATGTAGTTCTCCAGAAATTTACTAAAGTGGATATAAAATGAACAAATCATATCTTTACCAGGTTCTCTCTTTATAGGCACTAACAGATAACACTACTGTAACATTTTCACTTACAATACTGTTTTTATTCTGAGCTTCTTCCTCTTCTTATAACAGGTTTGTTCACAGTCAAATCTAAATGCACTTGCACATATAGTAATCTTTATTCATATGCAACTATAGTGAAATATCAAAAATGCTTCTCATTCCCAAGTGACAGATCTTTAAAGAAAAAAGGGCCTAGAACAGAGAGCACAATACAATCGTATTTTCTGGCAATTGAAAATATAAAACATATGACCAAATCCACCAACAGCATTTAGGACATGAAATTAACAAGTTCAGTAGCAGAGGTTAGCTTACCAGGCCAATAAATGATCCAAATCTTTCTGTAGTGGTATATGTGTAATGATAGCTTCAAGATGGTTTATGGAGATTTGATTGTCATTCACATCATTTTCTTCTTGTGCTCCTTAAAAGAGGGAGATGTTAAGTCCCACTAAACCTGCAACCACTATACATAAAAGCAGGCTTAGGCTGCAATCCTAAAGACACTTTCCTGGGAGTAAGACCCATTGAACACAACGGGGCTTATTTTTGAGTAGATATAGTTAGGATTGTGCTCTTAAAATATTTTTAAAAATTCCAAATGCTTGCCATGCATCAGAATGAATGCATCTGTGCAGGACAGCATAATGCACTGATTCTTGGATTTTGCCTCAAAGAGTATTACAAAGCCAAACAGAACACTGTAAGTTGCTCTTTCAACTAACTATGAAGAATCATACTTCTTAGTATCATACCTTAGGCCCCAAACGTCACAAACATGAAATTATTCTGCATACATCAACATACCTGCCTTTCCATAAATAACTGAATGCACTAGATGTGGCAACATGTAATGCAAAACTGGACGGACATCATAACCTGCAGAGACTTCCTGAAGGACTGTAACCAAATCTGGAATGTTACACAGATGGGTAAATGGTCTGTGGAAGAAAACAAAAGCAATAATAAAACAGGTGTCTTTTTCTTATACGTTGATCTACACTTGAGAATTCTTAACTCAATCTCATCAGAAAGCAAATTTAAGGTGCAAATTTTATGTTAAGTATGATTGGGCACACTTTCCTGAGACTGGGTTACATCAAAGACTTGTATCCCACTTTTAGATGAGTTCCCATTATCTGATATACCTATAAAAGATATGGGTGACTGTGGGTGGCACAAGCGGTAAAGACGCTGTGCCTGTTAACCAGCAGGCCAGGGTTCGATTCCTGGGACGGCCCCACAAGACAGGGTGAGCTCCTGTCCTTAGCCCAGCTCTGCGACGCCAGCTAGATCCAATTGTATTGGCTCTGCCTTTCCATTGGACTAATTCAGTGGTGTGGAGAGGGGGGATTTGCTGCTTGGGTAACAGCCTATTCTCCATAATAATCCAACCCAGGCTTTCGTGCTTCGCATGCAGCGTATGCAGCACCAAGCATGATACCAAATGAGTGGCGCCTCATGTAACAAGTTTAATTTGTTCCGGAGGCTTGCTTGTTATGTGAAACACTCTTTACATGAAGCAGTATTTACATGAAAGCAGTATTTACATGAAGCAGTATTTTCCCATAGGAAATAATGGAAACTCAGACGATTGGTTCCAGAACCCAAAAAAATTCATATAAAAATATTAACTGTTTATAAAAATGATTATGAAACACTGTAATATAACACAGTACAAAACACTGTAATATACAGTAACACACAACACTGCAATAAAGAAAATACTGTACAGTAATGAACTATACTGTACCTTTGAAAACCTTCATGGCTGGTGTGAGGGTTACAGAGATGGGGATGACTTTGGCTGCAATTCTAAAGACACTTTCCTTGGAGTAAGACCCTTTCAACACAATGGGGCTTACGTCTGAGTAGACATGGTTAGGATTGCGCTCTTTCACAATCACTGATGGAGTCACTGCTATCCACTAGCTCAATGGAATCTTTGTCTTTTTGTGCAACTTTAACATTCCCAAGGTGCTGATGGGGAGCAGCACTAGAACACTGATAAGGAACACCTTCCATGCTGCCACACACAGATCCTACATACAAACCTGGCTCAGGCTGCTCCCCCCAGACCCTCCATGAGTTCCCTGGCCATGGAAGCCTACTCCAAACTTTGTCCAGGGCCCCACTGTAGCTCAAGCTAGTCCCCTCGTCCAACCTATGGGTTTCCTTGCCATGGAAGCCTGTTCCAAACTTCCTCAGAAGTGCTCTTTACTCAAGATGCTGCTCTTTACGGAAGTCAAAATTTCTGAGAAAATTTTGCTCTTTACCCAAAACGCTCTTTATTCAAGTCGCTCTTTACTCAAGGTATCCACTTTACTCAAATTGTGCAGCTGACCTGCTCAATTTGTGGTACTATCAAACCATTTTCCCCTGCTGCTCTGCCCAAACAGGAGACAGCTGAACCATACTAGCAGACTGGCTCCTTGCTAGTCAGTAGAGCCATTTGTAGGCATGGTCTCTCTCTTCCTCTAACAGCTCTATCTTTCAGATGGGCCCTACCACTCCAGCAATTTCTCTACCCTCTGGCTTATTGCATCTTCTTAGTTGGGGCCTTCTGCTATTCAGGCAGCCCAGTACTCATCCCTGGAATCACCAAGATGATCCTCCTGCTTTGGGCAGAAACTCTGAGAACTTCCAGCTATACATGATTGTTTACTTCTGTTGAGCAATGACCTAATAAAAGGCTTTCCCTTGAGAAGAACCACTAAGCAATCGCATGACAATTTCTATGGTTAAAAGATATTCCAAATTAAATTCTTTTTGCGGCAACTCAAGTTTATATGGGGGAGTTATATGGAGGAGGGGTTTGTTGTCCACTGATCTGATAATCTACAGGTGCTGAACTGGAGCTCTCAAGCCTTCTGAGTCTGACTGGAGCTCTCCAGTTGGTTCTGAAGTCTTTCTGAACCCCAAAGAATATGCACACCTCTGCCAACAGCCCACAGACCCTTCAAAGTCATGTCTAAAGGCCCCAGGACAACATTCTATAGCCTGAAGAGGCCGAACACATCTACCAGGATCTCTGTATCATTCAGAAAGCCTCCAGGGGGCTGCTCCTGTCACCTTTTGAGACTTGGAGTTGGTCAAAAGGTGCAGAATAAAACATCTGTGGTTTTCCTTATTCATAGGGGTTCTTTAAGACAGAATCCCAGCTGAAAAAGGAAGCTTTGGAGCTTGAAGTTCAAAGACAGGAAGTTGTTAATAAAAGAGACATGCATTAAAATCTTAGTTCCTTAAAATAGCTTTAAAAAACTCATTCACTTATCTTAAATTCAGTAGATGAAACTATTTCTCAGCACAACTCCAAACTCCATCATTATGACAACAAAAAGGTTAAGGAAAGGTTAAGAGAAAGGTTAATGTTAAAACATTTTTCACAATTATCAATCAACTTTAATATTAGCTTTGTAAAACTGAATACAGTATACCATAGCTAATGAAATATTTAAATATGTTTCAGTGATTAATGTATGTAGAGGCAAACTGGCCTCACTAATCAACAGCCACATACTTACTTTTTCCCAAGTCCTTCTCTCTTCTGACTCTGGAGCAGGATGATGAGGCAGCCTAATCCCTCTTTGATAAGACTGGGTGTTTTGGTCACAGTCTTGCAGATTTGTAACATCAAGGAATTAGTCAAGGATGCTTCCATTGTCATCTTCACAGCCAATTGGCAGATGATCATGTAGGTTGCTGCTCTATAATCCACCACTGAAGATTTCAAACCCTATGTTCAATAATTAAAAATGCATTGGGCACTTAAGTACCAAGAGACATAACAGGTCTTAATAAAGCCATAACAGAGATTTACCTATAACAAATTAAATGTTTTTTTAATTCAGAATCTATTATGTGCATCAACGACCATGTGGAGTTCTAATGTGTGCAGGCATCTCCATAAGAAAACAGAGCAGCTCTGCAAGGATGTCCCTTTGCACATGTGCAGTTAGTCTCTCCATTACTGGGTATGGGGAAGCCTTTAGAGTTCCTGTATCTACAAGATGCAGTTAACGTTCAAATCAACTCGAAATACACTTTCATTTGTAGAAGCAAACAGATTTTAATCAACAATTCAATTAACAAAGATGGACAAAAAACCAAAGGGAATGAGGCAATTGTTGATCAACTTGAGACTCTTGAGAATAATTATTTTCAAATCCTGCTGACATGCCCACAAACCATGTCACCATTTCCCCACAAGCCAAAAACCAACAGAGCAGTAAAGCCAAAGGGAAACTATCAATTTACATCTATCTAATTGAGCACAAAATATTTCCTCAAAAGCCAACTGCAATAATTCAAAGAGAAAAACAATTTCATCTAAGGAACACTGAGGATTTCAGTACCTTTTGGATATAAGGAAGCAGCTTGGAAACTATAGTATCTGTCACCCGTTCTGCAGCCATGAGGGCAGACACGATGGTGGAAGCATAAAAAGTAAACAGGACTCTCATCCGTGGCAAATTCCCAGGACACAGTGCAAAGGCCTTGAAAACAACATGATATTTAGAACAAGAATACAAAGCAAAAGAAAAACATTGTATCATAAACAGTTCTCAAACAAGATACAATTTTCTATAAGAAAACTCTGGGTCAGTTCACACACTTAGCAATAGATAATGTCCGCAGAAGTAGATCTGCAACACTTGCTTATCAGTTATGAGACAGCCTCTGTCCTGCTTTTTTGCAGGGGTAGGATTGTTTAAAAGGGACAATGGAGTGTGGCAATGTTGTGTTGTCTTGTATGTACAATGGGGAAGGAAGCACATGTATTATCCCCTCTTGTCACATTCCCATGATCCAAAGAGGTGAGCACAAGAACCAACCTCAAAAAACTTCAATTTGTATATCACAACATTCTAATATAAAGACAGCCAGTGTCTTGTAGTAGTTATTGTTCAACTTGAGCCAGGAAGCCTCAAACCCTAGTCAGCCAAGAAGCTTTCCTGATGACATTGAGCCACCCTCTATCTCTCAGCCTAACTTTCTTCACAGGAGCGTTGTGATGATAAAAGAAAGCAAAGGAACAACTGGAGGAACAGCAGTATATCAACTGGAAAAAATAAAGCTGCAATCTTGAGCACACTTAAACACAGTAGGACTTCTGAATAGCTGTGCACAAGATTGCACTTTAAGTGTTCCTTTTCCCACTAATTAATGCTACGTTATATTTAAATGATATTCATTAGAGAAACAATGTCTATAACGGTAATAAAATAAACAATGCAGGATTGGCAAAATATGACTACTGTAATATGTAGTATCTGCACCTGATCTGCCTGGTTCCAGAGGGCTCTACCGCAATAATTGCAATTTGGTACAGTCAAGTTCCAATTTTCTTGCTTCCTTTTAGTTTTTAGTTCTTCAGTGGATTGTTTACTTTATATACTCAAAGTGTATATAGATTGAGGACACAATCCTCTTGAGTCCTCAAGAAAGATTGAGGATGCAATCCTAATCAATTCAGGTCAGCACAACTCACTCATCTCTCCATTCCTGTGGTGTTCTGGGGAGGCTGGCACATGTCTGTGCACTAACCTAATTCCCCAGGAGTGGAGCAGAGTGCTTTACGGCACTTTTGCAACACCTCCGGGACAGCATAGGACTTGTGCTGGCCTAACTGGGGGATAATGGGATGCAGTTGGCTTAGAGCACAATCCTAACCATGTCTACTTAAAAGTAAGCCCCATTGTGTTCAATGGGTCTTACTCCCAGGAAAGTGTCTTTAGGATTGCAAGCCTTAGTGGTTAAAAGCACCATGCCTGTCAATCCGAAGATCAGTAGTTTAGCGGTTCAAGACCCAGGTACTACAATACAAAGTGAGCTCCTATCCTTAGCCCAGCTCCTGCCAACCTAACAGTTTGAAAGCATGGAAATGCAAGTATATAAATAGGTATCACCTCAGTGGGAAGGTAACAGTTATGTGTGCATGCGGCCCACATATCCATGGAGGCGTCTTTGTACAACACTGGCTCTAGAAACAGGTGATGAGCACTGCTAGAGTTGGTCACAACAAGCAGAGAAACCTACAGGGGATACCTTTATCTTTTATACTGGGGTTAGGATTGCAGCCTATAACATTAGAATGGAACAGATTACCAACCTTTACAGATCTTGTTACTAGACTGCATATGAAATCCATGAATCCGAGGTCTTTGTAACAGTGTGTAATCAAAGTTCCTCGAGCAAGAGGGACTCCTGGTTTCTGTTATTAATTAAGCAAAAAAGAAAAATGCAACTATATGAAACAGTTTACTTCAAAATATACATCTTGAGATATGTGAATGACATGAAAAAGCATATTTGTATTATTTAATTGAGGGATTAAATGCTTGTATAAGAAACTGGTTCATAAAGAAGTGGCTGTATAATAGAAATTCTAACATACAATAAAAAGAATAAAGAACTTCTGCAATAAAAATAAAGAACTTCTGCATAAAACCTATTCATAATAGAAATTCTAATATACAATAAAAAGAATAAAGAACTTCTGCAATAAAAAGAATAAAGAACTTCTGCATAAAACCAAATAACTGTTCTGGAACTGGGATTATTATTTCCCACACAGTATCCTTCAACTAGGTCAGAAATAAAAATTGGCCCAATGCGAAGTTCAGAATATGGTGGAGCAAAGTCCATTAGACCCATCCCCTCCTACTCCAGTTCATCCTCCACTCCACCTTCCCCCCACCTGTCCTCCTGCACACCCCAGAGGCTCCACCACTGCCCAATCTCACTTACCCCTCAGCAACAGTGCATTCTCTTCCTGTTGGCACTAAGCCCAGTGCCAGTATTCCCTTATCACCTGGTACTGTAAAAATGCTTTATAGCACATTTATGGCACCCAGTATTGAGGCTAGGGCTTAGCACTGGTATTGGCTGAGCTTAGGATTGGTCCCTAACGGTGCAATTCTAACCAATTTTCCAGCACTGAAGGGCAATGAGATAAGTGAACAAACATTGCCTTACTTTAAGGAGGCCTCCATGATCACCACCCCAATTACAGGATGCACCACATTCCCCACTGGCACAGTTTGACAGCAATGAAAAGTTTATAAGGATTGCGCCCTTAGCCTTTTAAATGGAGTCTTTTGTACAAGAAAGTTTGATAAGATTGTGCCAAACTGCTGCACTATAACCCTATGTTGAGGACTTAAGAGTAGAGTTTTTCATACATTTACTTTTCACTGCTTCACCTGAATTGGATGCAGCCAATGCCACCTGTGAGTTGGATCACTGATCTTTAGAAGCTGGATAACTCGCACGAACAATTTAGTCTCATGATAGGGTAAGACACAGCCAATTAAATTGTCAGGGTTGTAAAGGTGAATATGAAACCTAGCAAGAGAAAAACAAAAAACATACATGATCAACGAGTTAACTGTTATAACTTGAAGAACTTGACCTTACAGGTGACAAATGATTTCAGAAAAGAGCAAGTCCCATCCATTCACTGAGCAAGAGTTTTATAAGCAGCTGTTTATAAGTAGCTGGAACACATTACACCTCCCCTCCCCCACCCACATTATCCTAAAATGTTGCTTCCTTGAGGTTGAGAAGACAACCAGTTGCAACAGTCCACAAAGTGAATTGCAGGTTGCTAAAGACAAACATTTCATTTAGGCATCTTATATGTACTTTCCTAGGAGTAAATTTCATTCAAACAATGGTTCTTACTTCTGATTAGGCATACATAAGATTGCACACATGGGTTACCTATGAATCAGCCACTCAAGAGACTTCTGTGCCGGTTTGAGCAAGAAATAAGGGGACAAATGAATCAGGAATAATGAAATATTTTCATCCAGTTGCTGGTTCACTGCTTTAGTTTGGACACTGCGTTCCAAACCCTTAGACACTTGACTGAAAAGCGTTGACTGAAACATCTCAAATGATGGATCAATCCCAATCAGCTCTTCCAGGCCAGTGCACCCTATGAAAAATGCAGAAAACAGTTTATGCAAATATTTTTAGTATCCTCTGCCAAGTGGCATTAAAGAATCACATTAACATAAGTAATATATGATCGACAGTTTCACAGGTACATCCTCTGATTCACATGAAGGTGGTCACCGTCACAAGTGACAGGGTGCAGTTGCATATGCAGAAAGGAGGTACAGCCCAGAACTGTCAGATCTACTCAATCTGGAGCAATTAACAAACTTTTGTACTGCCTCAACGTATAAGACTATTAAATTTATATTCTGCATTTCACCCAAGATTGCTGTCTACTTCCTGACACTTCTTTAGCTTCAACAGTACCAGGAAGCAACAGAACCACACACTGTTTGGAAGTTTTCCAAGGTCAGGAGATGAGTTCTCTGCCTTACCCCAAATTGAAGAGAAAAAAGAGTCAGGCTGCAATCCTAACTGCCAGTTTGGCTGGCACAAGTCCCATGCTGGCTGGAATTGTTACAAAAACACCAAAAGGCACTTTTGCACCACTCTAGGGATGTTAGGCCAATGCACATAACATGCACAAGCCTCCCCACACCACTACGGGAATGAAGAGATGGGTGGTTGTGCTGGCCAAAATTAGGAAGGATTGTGCAAGCTCTCAGTTGCAAGCACAAATTTTGGCCAATTATCCATTTCAGCAGCAATTTTTGACTCTTGATTTTTTTCAACAGTCATTCTTACCTATTGCAAAAAAGGTTTCCCTGTCAATATTAGCAGCTTCTTTGGAATCAAACAGCAGCGATGCCACTTCATTTCGAGATAAAAGGCTAGGATCATTCTGAGGAAGCGCAAGGCGTTTTAGCTGGTGAGCGAGAGATGTCATTTTTGCACTCCTGTGGGGGGGAAAACACAAGTTATGAGCTTTTGCAGATCAAGCAAGTATTAGAGCAGTGGTTCTCAATCTTCCTAATGCCGTGACCCCGTTATAAGTTCCTCATGTTGTGGGGACCCCCAACTATAAAATTATTTTTGTTGCTACTTTATAACTATAATTTTGCTACTGTTATGAATTGTAATGTAAATATCCAGTATGCAGGATGTATTTTCATTGTTACAAATGAAATGTGTGTTCTATGCACACATTGAACACAATGGGATTTATTTCAGAGTAGGCATGCATAGGATTGGGCCTTGAGGCTGCAATCCTATCCACATTTAGATGGGAGTAAAGGACTCCCTGATTATAATGGGATTTATTTCAAAGTAGGCATGCATAGGATTGGGCCCTGAGGCTGTCAGTCAGCCCCAGTGCGCGCGTAGCTACAGCCGGAGGTCTGGCAAGCCTGACCTGGCCCCCTGCACCAGGGGTCTTTAGGCGACCCCCAGGAAAGCTCTACGCGACCCCCAAAGGGGTCCCGACCCCCACTTTGAGAAACACTGTATTAGAGATACACCAAAACAAATCTAGTGAGGCTGACTTGCAAGAAAATTCTGAACTGAAAAGGTTTTTCAATACCCTAACTGGATTTGGATCTGATATCACATTTTTATTCAATTCATACTGAGTAAGCAAAACTAAACATTATAAACAAAATTTGTAAGTTAATTTTTAGAGATTTTGTAAACATCTCAAAACTTTTTCCAAGAGCCAGAAATCCTTGAGCTTAAATTAAACACTTGATGGAGTGGAGAAAATCAAGTCCATTTAAGGTGTTTTGGATGTGCTTTTCAAATGCCAAAGCTTAACTTAGAAATGCTGCCAAGATTCATTAGCATGTATTTCCCTTGTGCTGTTGATTAAGGAAAAAAGACACAGAATATTGATATGTTGGTTTTATAATTTCCAAAAGGTTGTATGCGAGATATTCATTAGCTCCAAAATCCTTTTTCAGATTTCGATTATGCATTTAGGCAACTTATGGAAAGAGGTGCAACCATCACGTGTTCAGAGGAAGGACTGTGGTTCAATGGTAAGAATGCTTTACATATGGAAGTCCCAGGTTTAAAGCTTGCTTATCTCCAGGTAGGCTAGTAAAGATCTTGGTATAAAAACTGGAGAGCCACTATCAGACACCATAGTTAGTAGTGGACCTAAGATATCAGTAAAAGCCCAGATCCTTTGAAGGGGAGAAAAGTTAGAAATTATCCTCATATGACTCAGATAAGAGAGCCCGCTGATTTCAATCTTATTCATTTGTCCATAAATACTGTCAAAATACCTGGGTAAAGATCTGAAAAACACAGCACTCATACTTTCCTGGTAAAAAAGGGGGAAATAAAATCATCAAGTGCCTATTCATTTGGATTATTTTTGAATCCCGTGTATGCAATATGTATGCATTTGCCAATAAGGAAAAGTTTAAGCATGCATGTTTATAATTTTAATAAGTCGAAACATACCTGAACAACATTCTGGAAATAACTTATATCATGACCAGTCAAAAAAGAATCATAAATTAGCATTCAGATTTTATAGCATTTGGCTATTCTGGTTGCTGATCAGGCTGGATATGTCAAGATTAGTAAAAGGAATGAATGTGAAATGATCCTAAAAATTCTGTATTTTTCACCATGCCGTATACTATCTTTATGCTGTATAATATCACCATGCCGCCTTGGGTTTCCTTTTTAAAGAAAGAAAGGCGAATAAATAATTTTATATGGATAATATCTTATACATGCGACTGCCACCACGAAGCAATCATCAAGGAAAAACCCCAAGATGATACTGTAACATGGAGGAAGTTCTCATGTCCCTTTGCAAGTTCATAAATGAAACAGGACTTGACATATTGATCTAGAAACAAACTCTACCGAACCAACAGTTCCAAGGAAATGTAACTGTGGAAGGCCTGAAGGCAGTGTTTTTGGCAACCAGTATGCCTTGACAATTTTAGTGCCTTATCAATGCACCATGAGAAGGAAAAAAATGAAAATCTCTACTCTGGAGGTTTTCTCCAGATAGAAACGAACTACCTCTGATGTTTGTGAGCTCCTGGGAACATTAAACAGCCTTTGACTATGACTCAGCCCCACTATGCACAGTCAGACTCGGCACACTCTCTACACATAATGCACACTCTGCACACCAATATACTCTTTACACTCACAACTCTACACATCCACACACGCACACAATGTGCAATCTAAACCCACAGTGCGTTCTCTCCTCACCCAATACACACAAAATGCACACACAAATACACTCACATCACACACGATTACACATGCACACAAAACTTACAGTCTAAACACACAATATGTTCTCTCCTCACCCAATACACACAAGATGACACACACAATTACACATGCACAGAAAACATATAATGTAAACCCAGTGTGTCCTCTCCTCAACCAGTACACACAAGATGACACACAAAATACACACTCTCTACACACACATCACACACAAAATGTGCAGTCTAAACACACAACTTGTTCTCTCCTCACCCAATACACACAAGATGACACACACAATGCACATACTCATTAAGACTCCACACAACAACCACTCTCTACCACACAGTGTAGCCTCTATACCCACAATGCACTCTCTTCACACAGTAAGGGCACAATCCTAATCATGTCAACTCAGAAGTAAGCCCCATTGTGTTCAATGGGTCTTACTCCCAGGAAAGTGTGCTTAGAATTGTAGCCTAAGACTCACACACAACACACACAGAGTGCACACTCCACACAGTAAGACCCTGCATTGAGCTTCCCCTGGAGGGCCAGGGAGAGAGAGGGGGGAACCTGAGCCCCATGGGGCTTACTCTCTAGTAGACCCTGCTGGCTCTGAAGGAAGTAGGAAGGCGTCTGGCAGCCCTTTCCTGGAGGAGCCTGGACCGAGCCCGCCTCTACACCCCTCCTCTACCCAGCTGACCGTTACCTGCTCTCTCTCCTCTCCCCACGTGCGTCAACGGTTACTTCTCACCTTTGACCCGGAAGCTCACACTTCCGGATGTGCCACTTCCGGTTCCGCCCCCGTAATGGCGGCGCTCAGGGAAGGAGCGCTGGGTGAGGGAGTCAGAAGTGATGGCGCCTTGCGCTCTGCTGCCCCCTCTGGCCACTCCCTGAAACACACCCACTGGCAAGGCTCTGAATGACACACAAGAAGTCTCAATCCCTAAAGACACTTTCCTGGGAGTAAGACCCACCGAACTCAGTGGGGCTTACTTTTGAGTAGACATAGTTAGGCTTGTGCTCCAAGGCTGCAGTCCTAAGGACACTTTCCTGGGAGTAAGACCCACTGAACTCAATGGGGCTTACTTTTGAGTAGACTTAGGCTTGTGCTCCAAGGCTGCAGTCTTAAGGACACATTCCTGAACTCAGTGGGGCTTACTTTTGAGTAGACATGGTTAGACTTGTGCTTCAAGGCTGCAGTCCTAAGGACACTTTCATGAACTCAATGGGGCTTACTTTTGAGTAGACATGGTTAGGCTTGTGCTCCAAGGCTGCAGTCCTAAGGACACTTTCCTGGGAGTAAGACCCACTGAATTCAATGGAGCTTACTTTGAGTAGACACGGTTAAGATTGAGCTCAGAGTGACAGGGCATCAGAGCATCACAGTCATGGGCTTTTTTTCCAGGACACATCCTCTTTTTTAGCCTTGTGTCCTGGAAAAAAACTTCATTGTTCTCCTTTTCGTTGTGAGCAGGCAGCAGGTAGCCTTCTTGCAATAGACAATCATAACCATGTCTACTCAAAAGTAAGCCCCATTGTGTTCAATGGGTCTCACAGGAAATTAGGTAGGATTGGAGTCTATAGGAAAGACAGAACCAGGCTCTGATTGTGTTGGCAGACACACACCACAACACTCACTCCCAAGCAGGGGAGAGAGAAAAAATACCCTACAATCCAGAGTAACTATGGGAAGACTTAAGAGGCACTTATTCTGGACTGCTCTATGCATTTTCCATAGGTTTTCCATAGGTGGCACCATAACTATGTCAATGTAAAAGTTCCCGTAGTTACTCTGGATTGTAGCCATAATCTCAGTTTTAGCTTATTTTTTCCCTGCACAGGTCTACACCCACACAAGGAAGGGCCGGGTCCTACGCCTGCACAGTGCCGTCAAGAAGAATGATTAAAATGTCTTTAATGTGTCATCTGTCACAGGAAGGATGAGGATCACTGAACCCACATGCACAGATGTTGCCTCCTTGTTATATTGCTGTGATGATTTAGAGAGTCATTTGCATGCCTCCCACTTCTTCTGACCTTGGAAATCATCTCATAAAGGAGACTGTAAGCCGTAAGCTGATTAGCAGGACCGCTCATCAATACTCTTTCTAGCAATACATTTACTTTCCTGAATAAAACCAGGCTACTGTCAACACCTTTTAAATACCATTTCCTGCAAGAATACATGTTTGGTGGTTCCCAAAAATTTCCCACGATTTTAAATGACACTCTATTGCAGTGATTTTCAACCAGTGTGTTGTGGATCTTCCTCAGGTGTGCCACAGGAATTTGGGGATTGACATTCATTATTAGGAAAATTAGGGGATTTAAACAGTTTGTCAATGGTAAAAATAACTGATGGCGTGCCTTGACAATTTCAGTGCCTTGTTAAGTGTGCCATGTGATGAAAAAGGTTGAAAATCACTGCTCTACTGGGACCCACATAAGTCTATTGGGACACTCTAATGGGACCCACATTACCAGACTTTAAAAAAAGGAGATCTGGAAAGAAATATTTCTTTATAAGTAATTAGTAACAGCCCTCAGCTGTCACATGCAGAGGCACAATATAACAACATGGATCAGTAAATATTCTCCGGCTTTCCAGCATCTCAGCTTCCCTCTCTCCTCAGTGGCTCTCTTCATTTCCACTCCTAGCCTTTTTTCAGCCTGACCTGTTATCAGTTCATACTCAAAAGCTGTTGTTGGAGGGAAGGTGGAGTACCACAGGACATGAAGGATGCTAATATTGTCACACTGTACAAGAACAAAGGCGACAGGGGTGACTGCAACAACTACCGTGGCATCTCTCTTCTTAGTGTTGTAGGGAAGCTGCTTGCCCGTGTCATACTGAAGAGGCTTCAGGTGCTTGCAGAGAGAATCTATCCTGAATCACAGTGTGGATTTCGAGCCAACAGGTCCACCACTGATATGGTATTTTCCCTTTGACAGTTGCAAGAGAAATGTAGGGAACAAAGACAGCCACTCTTTGTCGCCTTCATAGACCTTACAAAGGCTTTTGATTTGGTTAGTAGGGATGGCCTTTTTAAAATCCTCCCCAAGATTGGATGCCCACCTCAGCTCCTCAACATCATCAGGTCCTTTCACGAGGACATGAAGGGCACTGTAGTTTTTGATGGCCTAACATCAGATTCCTTTCACATCCGAAGTGGAGTGAAGCAGGGCTGTGTCCTCGCACCAACTTTATTTGGGATCTTTTTTGCAGTCATGCTGAAGCATGCTTTTGGAAACGCAACAGAGGGAATCTATCTCCGGACCAGATCAGACGGAAAACTCTACAATCCTTCCAGACTAAGAGCAAAGTCCAAAGTCCAGCTGAAATGCTTGCGTGAGTTCCTCTTCGCCGATGACGCTGCTGTTACTGCTCACTCTGCCGAAGACCTTCAACGACTTATGGACCGTTTTAGCAAAGCCTGCCAAGACTTTGGACTAACAATCAGTCTGAAGAAAACACAAGTCATGGGTCAGGGTGTGGACTCACCTCCCTGTATCACAATCTCTGAACATGAACTGGAGGTTGTCCATGACTTTGTGTACCTTGGCTCAACTATCTCTGACACTCTCTCCCTAGACTCTGAGCTGAATAAACGCATTGGTAAAGCGGCTACTACATTCTCCAGGCTTACAAAGAGAGTATGGCTTAATAAGAAGTTGACGGAACATACAAAGATTCAGGTCTATAGAGCTTGCGACCTGAGCACACTCTTGTACTGCAGTGAGTCTTGGACCCTTTATGCATGGCAGGAGAGGAAGCTGAACACCTTCCATATGCGCTGTCTCCGACGTATTCTTGGAATCACCTGGCATGACAAAGTCTCAAATGACACAGTATTGGAACGTGCTGGAATCTCTAGCATGTTCACACTTCTGAAACAGCGGCGTCTACGCTGGCTTGGGCATGTCGTGAGAATGGCTGATGGTCGGATTCCAAAAGATCTCCTATATGGAGAATTAGTGCAGGGAAAGCGCCCAAGAAGGAGACCACAGCTGCGATACAAGGACATCTGCAAGAGGGATCTAAAGGCCTTGGGAATGGACATCAACAGCTGGGAAACCTTGACCTCTGACCGCTCAGCGTGGAGGCAAAAGACCCAGCATGGCCTTCTCCAACTGTAAGGGACACTTGTTCGGCAGGCTGAAGCAAAGAGACAGACCCAAAAGCAGCGAAACCTGGGACCTGGGCAGGGGACGGAATTTATTTGTCCTCAGTGTGGAAGGGGCTGCCACTCTCGAATTGGCCTTTTTAGCCACACTAGATGCTGTTTCAGGACCTCCAAACAGAGCACGATACCATAGTCTTTCGAGACTAAAGGATGCCGATAAGACTCAAAAGCTGACTTGCTTCTCCTCAGCCTGCTCAACTGACATGAAATGTTGGTCAGAAGATGTGGACACACTTAAATGCAGGTTAAGGCTTTTATGTAGGAAGATAATAACCAGAAAATATCATCAAACATTTATCTTCCTGAAATTTACTCATACTTGCAAAAAGTGGTAGTCTTGGAGCGCAGATTCCTGGGGATGAATGTAATGGAATCACCAGGATGAAGGCAGTGGAAGGCAAGATCCAGCAAGGCCATGGAAGTGGAATGGTATGACTTCTACCAGCTTCATCTGGGATCCTGAGGATGACTATGGCTGCAATCCTAAAGACACTTTCCTGGGAGTAAGACCCATTGAACACAATGGGGCTTACTTTTGAATAGACCTGCTTAGGATTGTGCTCTACATCTAATTTTTTTTAAAAAACCAAAACAGAGCTTGCACATACCTATCATGACTTGTAACCCATGAAGGATTTTTCTTCGAGAAATTTGTTCAATCCAGGGGCATCACTAGGTTTCGTGTCACCTGATCAGGAGGCCAGCGCATCACCCCCATACATTGGGCAGGGCAACATTATGAATGGTGGATGTGGTTTTGTGCTATTGCCCTACCTCCACTGATTTTTTTAGCCATACATTTTAATAGAATAAAGATATTTCAAAGTGGTTTGTTTCTCTGCGTTCTGCTGTAAATTACACATTCAAAGGTGTTTAACATGATGGGATTGTTTCTACAAACCATGACTGTAGCCATTTAGGTCACAAGGGCTGCCACCCCTTTCAAGGGTGCCCCCTTTCTAATGCCCTAGTAACGTCCCTGATCAGGATCATTTTGGAAGTCTCGTCCTCTCCTTGGCTGTCTTCCACTACAGTCTAGGCTTACTCGCCAGTAAACACAGCTGTGCAGTTCACATCCATTTTCAATGCAATCATCAGGTACCTCCTGGGGTAATTTGTGGGGTCTGCATCATTGGATCAGGACAATTCTGGTGTCCTTAGATTCCTCTCAGCCTGCCCTTTCCCAGCTTGCCCTTGCCCAACTCCTCCCAACCTAGCATTTTGAAAGCATGTAAACTGAAGTAGATAAATAACTATCACTTTGGCGGGAAGGGTATAGTGTTCTATGCACTTTGGCGTTTATTCATGCCAGCCACATTATCATGGAAGCATCTTTAGACAACGCTGGCAGTTCAGGCTTTGAGCACAGCACCCTAGAGTTGGTCACAGCTAGCTGGGCAACCTACAAGGGCAGGTCACATTTGCCTACCTGCAATTAAAGCCGCGATGTGGGTCACTTTCACTTTCCATAGGGTTCAACGCATATTTCAGGTTGTTGGCCAAAACTTCTGATAGGAAGGTGCTTTGGATTCTGCTCTTCAATATAAATCAAATGGTATATGACATGATGGGGTATGACGCACCATCACAAAGTTGCAATTTTTAGGTCCCAGTGTGTGTCACCCCCCTTTGGTGCATCACCCAGTGTGGACCGCAGCACCTGCACCACCCTAGTGATGCCATTGATTAAATCCCCTCTGAAAGGCATTGAGGCTAGATGTCATCTTGTGGCAAGGAGTCCCACAGGCCGGTAAGTCAGATGGGATAGGAAGTAGGAGTACGAGGGAACCATTGACATGAGAAAAATAAAAAGGGTGTACCAGCCCCTGGTAAATAAACTCAGGAAGTAACCCCAAGAGTGCACGCATCAGATCTAAAAACTCTATGGCTGAGTGCATGGCTGCTCTCTTGAGTTGGTGCATCTTTTGGACTTGAAGGGTAATCAATGCTGGCCCTTTATTAACTTGGATTTACTAGCAGGGACCAGATAGCCAGCCTTCCTTTTGACATACTTTGGGGTAGGCATCCTTTGGGGTAGACCAATGTCAAATCTGTGGTTGGTGCTAACTTTGTGCACACTGGTTGCAATCAGTGTCAATCTGATGGGAAACTGTTGTGATCCAGCTGTTCACTTTGCACTTCTGATTATCAGTGCAATCCTAAGCATGTCTACTCAGAAGTAAGTCCCATTGTGTTCAATGGGTCTTACTCCCAGGAATGTGTCTACAGGATTGCATCCTATGTCTAAAGCATTGTTTCAAAGCATCTCTGAAAATATTTATTATAGGATTTATAGACTCGGGGTGAAATCCAGAGTAACTACGGGGAGTCCTTGCTCCAGTGTAAGAACAATATACTCTGGATTGCAATGTGAATTTCCCATAGGTTTTCACTAGGTGGTGCAGTAACTACGAGTGCACGTAATGCCTCTTATGTGTTCATGTAGTTACTCTGGATTGTAGGGTACCTCTCTCAAATAATCCCAAGACTTGAATCCGGGCATTTTACAGAGGCAAGATGACCGTAACCCCCCTTTTTCAAATAAGATTTTTACAAGTAATAATTTATGAAAAGAAATCATAGGATCCTCCATGTGTCCCTTCACAGTGCACTTATCATCCTGACTGCACAACTCTTGTACTTTCCAAGCTTCCCCAGCTTCCCTGACAGCATAGTGGTTTACAAAGGGAATATTTTAAGCAACAGATCTGCTTGAAAGCTTCATAATACAGTCACAGCCTTCTCTTTCTTCCTGATTTACTATGCAGGAATTGATTAATAAAGATAAAATGGAAACACTTGTTTTCCGTTCTGCATACATAAATTACTGCAAACATGACTCTGAAATATTGTAATAAGTTATTCTATACACAAAGACTTGGTCTTCCCTCCCATTCCTCTTCCCTCCTCCCTCCTCTCACATTCTCATTGCTGAACCATTTTTAAAATCCTGGATCTGTCTCACCATTTTTTCCAATCGTATGCCAGCACTATTTGTAGTTTTCCACCTGTCACTGTTTGTATTACATTGTAAGTCTGTATATGTTCCTGCAGTTCTAACAGACCAGGGGGTGATTGATTCAAACTTCTAGTACAGTCTTTTTTTGAATTTAGTAAGATGTTTGGGCTGCAAATCATCTATAATTCCCTTATGTATGGCTCATATACTGAAATCACTATGGACATGTCAAAGGATTCTGTGTGTAAATGAATATGTCAAAATACCTACCTGCTAGGTTTCAATATAATTTTTATACTGTTGCTGTTTATCACCTTTGTTCAATTCATATATACTATAAGAAAAGGTCTCTGGTTAGTATTTTCTTTGTCTTTCTTTTAGGTAATAAGCCTGTTTCTTTTAGAAAATAAGTCTTTTAGATCTGTAAAGATATGTTTTATTCTTTGTATGGTGTTTAGTAAAATTTAAACTCAGATGAAATGATAATACTTCTTGCCTGTATTTTTGGATGGTGAAGCTGCATGAATGTGCCCTCGTGTGGTCAGATAGCAATTATTACCACAACCTGGAAAAACTGCTGTCCAGCAAGGAGGTTTTCCACTGTGAGGGGCAGAGGATGAATGGGTTTAGCCACTGTAACATATGAAAATGTCAGAGGAACCTTTTTCTTGTTACAGGCAATCAAGTCAACTGCATGTCAGGACTTTGCCAGATCAGAGCCTGAGGATACAATCCTGTCCACATTTACATGGGAGTAAGCTTCCCTGCCTTTTATGGAACTTACTTCTGGATATACAGTACATAGGATTGGGTTATGAATGTGATATTGCAAAACTTCTCCATGCATGGAGAAAGCCAATACTGTTTGTAAAATCAACCATTTGCTCTTACATTTCATTTATGCAATTCCTCCTCTATTCAAGAATTCACTCTATAAGTTGCTTTAGCTTCTTACAGTCTTTCAAGGGCTGATGCATGAAATCACTGTTATTTTCTCTGTGGAAGTAGTGGAGCATACGTGTGGGGGTGTTGTGTAACTCACAGAAATGGGGTCCACGGTTGGCTGTGAGATATTGGTTTAAGTATCATGCCCATTAGAGGATCTGGTTGTCCAAGCCAACCCTTGAAGCCATCAAATCAGTATACTGGTACTCAATGTGCCATCAGGAGGTGGGTGTGAGACACAACAAGGAGAGCACTTTGCCCTAGAACTTCAGCAATCTGGGATCAGCACTAATGACTGGTAGACCGTGTGTCCAGATATTAATTGGAGATCATATCAAAGCATTTATACTGGTGCTCTAAATCAGACCTATGTGCAGAAATTCTGACATCCATTTTACTGCACTTGAATTTTTGGTTTAATTATAGATTTATATCTCACCCTTCTTCAGAAATTTTAGGTGCTGGTACAGACAGCTCCAAGAGATTTCTTATCCAAGGAAAATCACTAGATCAACTTCTCGTTTCACTTCAGTAAAGCTTGATATTCCAAGACTTTAACTGTTCAGAGAAACCAGAGAAAAATTACTGGAAGTACTTATTAGTACTTACTTATAACTGGAAAAAATAATTCTAGAAGTTAGAAATATGCAACCAACAAAGCTGTGAGAGAAGTGAACAACTTCAGAGTACACAGACAGTGCCACTCAGAATGGTATCCTTTTATAATTCTTTGTGGTTTTTTGTTCTGAGGATGCTAAGATGGCAAGACAGCATCAAAGGTAAGATTGGATAGTGAATGCAAAATTTCATTTCTCCAACTTCTAAAAACATAGAATTGGTCTGCTTGTCCAGATCTGACTTACAAGCCACAGGGAAATATAGTACTTGGAAAAGAGGGGAGGGGGCTGGATAGTTAGGAATCACATGACAGGGCAAAGGGATAATAGGCAGAAGGAGCAACAGCAGCTTTCAGTGTGAGCCCAGCTTCCTTTGGGAGAATCACAGCAGCAGTCCAGGGGCAGAAAGACTGGGGGGAAAAGTGAAGGCAAATCCTTACTTGCAGATTGACAGCTTTCCCTTGTCATGTCAGCAACACAATACCTATAATCCTTTGTCACAAAAGAGGACTTCCCAAATATTAGTGTTTTGAACTGAGCTTTATTGAGAACGAAGAAGTCTCTGCAGGTGTGATACAGATTCGGATTTTTAACCAACATGACAACTCAAATCGACCATAACATGCATTACAACTATGAATACGAAGAAGATGTGTATATGAACCAGGAGGAAGAATGGGACAGAGACCTGCTCCTGGACCCTGCTTGGGAGAAACAGCAAAGAAAGGTCAGGACAATCAGATATCAATTGTTTATGGAACTACAAAGATGACATTCTGCTTAATTGTTTAGTATCCAGTTGATGTTATTACTGGTAAAATGTCAGTACCAAGTTTAATGTCAGGGTAATACTTTATGCTGTGATGCTGCTGCTCTATGTGCTGCTTTATACTTTATGTATGTGATGACTGGTCCATAAGTTTGCCACAAGAGGTATGAGATAGGATGATTTATTAGGAGGACCATTGGGGAAGTGAGTCCCCTCCAACAAAGAGTGCCTTATCAGTTGTCAAAAAACTCTTTACGATTTTAGTACCTGTCATGCTGTGAGATGAAAAGGGTTTAAAATTATAGGTGTAAGGCGATATGGTAGTTATAATACTACAAATTTGGGATTATTGTATATCACGTTAGCTGCTGGGAATGTTACAATGAATATGGGCTTGCAGGGTCACTCTACTAGAATTCTAAGATTTGGCTAAAATATAAATGAAAGAAATGCATATATAGTTTATGGTCTATGTTGTAAAAGGAATACTGATGTCATCCTGGTTGTGCTTTATGTGACCTGAATGTGCTAAAATGTGGATTAACAAGGTAAAGAGGGCTGAGGTGAGGCATGTGTTCCAGCATGTGTGTGTCTGCTTTGCCACGCATCCAAATATTCAGTTCATCAGTTCATAGACTGGGCTCTCTAAGCATCACCACATACCAGTAGCATAGGAAATGCTGGGATTCCACAAGCTCAGTCAGCTCATGACACTTCCAAGGTTGCATGAATTGGTGAGAAAAATAAACAGGTGAAATGTTATCTTCACTTTGAAAGGGACTGTTCATGCTTTTGGCTGCACATCCCTTTTCACTGAGCAGAAGGAAATTCATATTTAAGCATAGGAAATTTATAAAATAATTAGTAATTAATGCAAATTATTAGGTCATTCCAGTTGTAGGGTAGCTTACCTGCAAGACATTTCGCATTCGAATGCAATGTCATGCTTCTTTGATCACAGCACTTGATAGGATGCATATCCAGTGGATGGTCCAGTAAAATCTTCTTAGCACTTTTCCCCATGCTATGGAAGGGTCCACTTAGGATGGTCCAGTAAAATGTGTAATTTTAATTGGGATCCCATCCCCTAAAAAGTTCTCTTCTACAAGCAACACTGAAATGATCTGCTCTTGTGTAGATCATATTAATATTTCCAGAGATGGCACAGGTGACATTCCATACGGAAAATTTATTCTCTTTTTTGAAATATACTTTTCCTCATTGTACAGTGTAGTGGGGTAGCTTTGCTTCTATAAAAACAAAAATGGCCAGTGCTTTGAAAACATTACTTCAGATGTTCAATTAATTCCTCCCCTCAGCCTATAGAAATGTTGGGCATGTTTAATGTCCTTACCACACTTTTCTGGGAGTAAATACTTTTGAACACAATGGGACTTACTTCTGTATGAATATGCTTAGGATTGCACTCTTAATCCCTTTAAAATCAGTTCATTTCTTTGAGTTAATATGATAAAGCATGACGGATTTTCTTTGGATTGGGGCCAAGAGTAACTCATTCTGCCTTTTGCACCTTGATACCCACAAGTATATTTGTCCATTATTAAATATTTCATTATTATTTTTATCTTAAGAAAAATGTAATTTGCACTTATGGTTATATTTCTGAGTATGCATTTCTTTTCCTCATTTTAATAAATAAGACAGTAATTTGAAGAATGGTTAACAGCATTAAGTTAAAGAAACTACTAGTAAACAATGCTGCAGTGCAGCCCATTCATTTCATTGGAATATATGTTTTAGGAGCCCTGGGTAAATGCAAGCAGTGCTCAGCAACAGTTGGTAGATTGTACTTTTTGTCCTTAGTATGCCCAACAAACATTAAATGGATATATACAGCTATAAATAATACCAAATAAAAGTCAGTCTCTTGTCTTGGCTTGGAAACCAGTCTGGCATTTGTGTTTCAGCATTGATACTTTCTCAGTAGAAGGATTGCTGGATTTGAAAAGATCTGAGAGTATCAGACACTTCTTCATAGTGCTAAAATAAATTCCACAAAGTACATTCCTAATATTCGTGTATACGATGAGAAGACTGTAGCTACATGGTTGCTGAGCTTTGTTCAATCTAGTAATATAATATTAAACAGTGATCTTGAAGCAAGCCTGGCAGTTGGCTAGCATGCATGTTCTATGAGACAATCTTGGAACAGGACAAAAATAAATGCCATTGTTTCTATTGTTGGCTGCCCTCTCCAGACTTGCCATTTCAGGATATGCATGGTATGAGATCTGTCAACAGTTGTTGGTAACACATGATGACGTCCTTAGGATTACAATGGATGTGACGCCTAATTATAACTCTAGCTTATAGAGTTTCATAGTTTGCAATAGTTCAGGATACTTGGTGTAGAATTCTTCATTTTAGAGATTTCCATAAATTTTCTGTAAATGTTTCAATAAATTTCCTTATATGAAAAAACTATGACGTGCATTTGATAGACAGTATTTATCATGAATGTTGACCTTAATGTGGAGGTCCAGGAAGAGAGGATCCCAAATCTTTCTAATGCAGCAAGTCTTGACTATTCCACTTTGCATGGTCTACCTATTGGAAGTTCAGTACTACCAGTACCACCATGATGTCATCATCAGTTACCTCTGGATTTGGAGGCAAGATGTAACATAACAATACCAGAAAAGACCCAGTGCAGACATAGTAAAGACACAGGGCTTTTTGAACGTGCCAAAAGCATACACTGGAGCTGAGCCTCTTGCAGATGCCTCTTGGCCTCTTTGCTAGGCAATGGGGATCTGAAGGTCCATAGGTACAACCAAATACCCTATCCCACAGGTACTCCTGGACACCACATTAAGTACCACAGACTGAGAACCACTGACCCAACGCAAGATTTTTTTAAAGACACCTTGTTGTAGATAGAATGACAGAAAGTCAAAGCTGCCCTGATAGACAAATCACTACTCAGTGCAGGCAACAGCTACATTTCCCTGACAAATGATTATCTAGCCATACCCCCAAATCCAGAGTAACTACGGGACCACGTAAAAGACTTTACGTGCACCCATAGTTACTGTACCACCTAGTGAAAACCTATGGGAAATTCATATTGGAATGCAGAGTAAGTTGTTCTTACACCGGAGCAAGGACTCCCCATAATTACGCTGGATTTTGCCCACAGTTGGTCTGTTCATCAATATGATTCAAATATGTACAGATATGTTCAAAAAATGGTTTTTTAAAAATATTTTTTAAAAAGATTTTTGTTTTCATTAACGTGATGGCCACAATCCAATTTGAGTCATGTGTTTAGATTTGCTTAATTGGACTGTTAAAAAATTGTCTCTTTTATTTTGCCAGATCAATCACTTTATGAAAAGAAAAAACAAGACCTTGAGTGCTCCACATACTTTTTGAGGATAACATGGTTCATGTTATGGTTCTGTTTAAAATTTTGCCATAAATCAGAACAGGCTGTTCATCCTCAGAACTATATACTGTAATATTTTTTCCCTTTCTAGCATCACTGTTATAGTTTAGACCACTATAGAATTTGTGATGCGCTTTCTTTCCCCAGCCCAGTTCTTTCTCTGATCCAGATTCTCAAATGTTTGTTCTCATGGCTTGGGGCTGCATCCGCCTTGGAAATTTTGATAGGATTGGGTCCTATGGGCGCAATCCAGAGTAACTATGGGGAGTCTTTCCTCTAGTGTAAGAACAATTTGCTCTGGATTGCAATATGAAATTCCCATAGGTTTTCACTTGGTGGTGCAGTAACTATGGGTACACGTAATGTCTCTTACCTGCTCCCATAGTTACTCTGGATTGTAGGGTATGTCTCATTAAACTCAGCGGGGACAGCTTCTGTGTAGGACTGTGCATAGAGATCTTTGTTTCCAGTGAGCAAGATAGGATGTAGCCAAAGGGCGCAATCCTAACCAACTTTCCATCACTGGCAAAGCTGTGTTTGTGGGACATGTGCTGCATCCTGCAGTTGGGGGACAGACATGAAGCCCTCAAGGCAATGTTTCTTCCCTTACATTGGAGTTTCATTTTGCTTGCCCTGGAGCTGGAAAATTAGTTAGGAAATTAACTAAGCTGGAAACTAATTAGCTGGAAAATTACACACTAAAGCTACAATCCAGAGTAACTAAGGGGCCTTTTATACTGACGTAGTTACGGTACCATATATGGGAAACCTATGGGAAATTCATAGAGCAATCCACAGTAAGTGCCTCTTATGTCTTTCTATAGTTACTCTGGATTGTAAGGCTTGTCTTATTGAACAGAAAGGGATTACTTCTGAGAAGGTAAAATAAGATTTTTGAACACTTCCTGCTATAAGCCAAGGAACATTATTTAAAGGAAAAGTGTATGAAATGTTGAAAAGTTGTAATAATTAAACTCTTTTATAAAGCATTTTTCAGTGCAAACAATGATCTACATGTGGAATAATTTTTAAGCAATACAGCAACCAACTTCTGATGCAAGTGAAGCTGAGCAATGGGGACAGGGAGGCCAGCAAATGAAAACCACATCATACACTGCCCTAGAGGCAATGCACCTCTCAATTATTACAGGAGCCATTTGCTGGCAAACCAGAAGGCACTTCTTTGTTGGCAATTATTTTCTGTGAATACATACATGATTAGACAAATTTCATTTCAGATTTCATTCCAGAGCCACTGGATGCCACTGCCACCCAACAAATAGAAGCAGCTCTGGAGTGGAAATTGAGATCTGGTTGCTGGAATGAAGCTGAAGTGATGAACATGTTGTGCAAGAATTCAAGCCATGTAGTTTTTTTCCTTTTCTTTTCTCTTAAGTATGCTTATGTCTCACAGTGGCAGCAATTGTCAATTTCAGTCAAGATTTCACCTCTAAAGAAAACTGCGGTATGGAGGGATGGGGAAGGGTTGGTCTTTGTCCTTTCCATTCCATGACTCTTCTCTTATGCGCACATGCACACATAGTGAACAGACCTGAGAAGGGTCATTGGTGTGTGCCCACCAAACAGTCGCACCAGTAGGGAAGAGCCCTGCTGGAATGAGGGGCAGGAGTCTTTGGGCCAAGCACAGCTAGGAGCCAAGGTCTAGCCACCTCTGTCGTTTCAGAAGTCTTTCCCCTGTAAAAAAATGGAATACATTTGTTGACACTGACATCTGGTTGCAGGCAGGGGTGTCACTAGGGTTCACGTCACCTGGCTGGGAGGCCAGCGTGTCATCCCCATACACTGGGCAGGGCAACAATATGATTGCCCCACCTCCACTTTTTTGCCATACATTTTAATCCACTGATTTTTAAAAAGCCAGTGGGGGTTCTGGAAAAGAACTCATGTAGATGATGGTGTTACTATTTGTAAAAAACTAACTACACTAAGGCACGCCAAGGCAGGATTGTTATCATATTGACTGCTATAAGTGAATTCACATAATACAGACTGTAACCCCAGCTGACAGCAAATATGGTGCACTGCAAAAAGGTTTAGACAAAGCAAATGTCTAAGAATGTGAACACAAGTGGACCAAACAACCTACTTAATGGAAAGGCAAACCTCAAAGCCAACAGACAAGCTAATGACTATTTTGGCCTCAGGAAAAAATTTATTCCTGACTTCAAGGATGCTGTGCAGAGAATGGACACTGGAGGCGGGAGCCCTGGAGGCTCTCTGTTCTGGCCTGGCCTAACTGCGGAGGAATAGCCCAACTGCCTATAGGGCGAATTGCACAGGTGCAGCCTGGCAGCCAGGCTGCGCTTGGGCAGTTTGCCTTGGCTGCGAGTTGAGCCAGGGCAAACTGTGCAGGCTCAGCTGTTAGGCTGCACCTGTGCAGTTTGCCCCATAGGCAATGCGAACTGTGCAGGCACAGCCTGGCAGCGGGCTGCACCTGTGCAGTTAGGCCACCTCCAGTCTGGGATCCAGTGCCGGTGTGGCCTGTTGGGAAAGGTGCCGTGGACCAGCACTGGGCTGCAGACCAGGTGTTGAGGACCCCCGAGATACATGATTATATAAAGTCTTGATAGGATTTAGCCATTAGATGTAATAATGATGATACTGAGCATCCAAATCTTCTAGGCAGCTTCAAATCTGGTAACATTTTCTCAGTTGAATTTTCTTACTTTTGCAGACATTTACAGCCTGGTGCAACTCCCATCTACGGAAAGCAGGCACACAGATTGAGAACATTGAAGACGATTTCAGGAATGGCCTTAAACTGATGCTGCTCTTGGAGGTCATTTCAGGTTTGTTTGCAAACAGTAAATGTTTTCATTCCTCTATTAAAATGCCATACCCTTCAGTATATATTAAACATTGCTATTTGCTGTATTTACTGCTGACTGAAGCAAAATGAAATCTCTTTTCTAACAGCCCCAAAAAACGTGTAGTAGAAATCTATAAACAAATTATGATCCCCATAGAATACATTGCTGACTTGTATTTTAACAGTCCTAACAGACTTTCCCTGGGACGTGAATAGGGAACATAAGTGCCTGAATCTACTTCTCTGTAAATAATCGTGAATGGCAGAAAAGGAATGAAAAACAGTAAAAATGGAGCACTTCCAAAGACAAGAAGTACATCAAATCAGAATGAGAAAAACAGAGATAAGAAGTCTTATCTTTGCATTATCTACGTTTCTATCTCCTTTTTAATTTGATTTTTGTGCAATTTGTCCATTTGTGGAATTTTGTGTACATTTACTTGGAAATTACCACTGAATTTTTGGACTTCCCGGACTTCCTTCAAATCAGGCTCCAACTGATCCAGTTTTCTTCATTATGAAAACTCCTTGCAAGAAACCCTGCAAAATAATATTTTGTTTAACCCCACCCACAGTGGCCATATAGAACGGAGGATAGAGTGCTTCTACCTTTAAGCACTGCATAGAGAGGGGAATTTAGGCAGGTGCTGCTTTTTAAAACCTTCTATATTGAGCTAAACCTGCCTAAATTCCTCCCTCTATGCAATGCTTAAAGGTAGAAGCACATAAAGGACATTGAAGCGCATGGGATTTTGATGCACATGGGGGTTGATGTGCATGGGGGTTGATGTGCATGGGGGATGATGCATTTGGTGATGTTGATGCTCATGGGGGATGTTGCGCATGGGACGTTGATGCGTTTGGAACGTTGATGTGCATGGGACATTGAAGCGCATTGGGGATGATGTACATGGGATTTTGATGCGCATGGAGGGTTGATGCACATGGAAGGTCGATGCGCATGAGGCACAATGTGCGTGGGGATGATGTGAATGGAGATGTTGCACATGGGATGTTGATGTGCATGGGCAGTTGATGTGCACGGGTGAATGTTGTGCACGGGGTGTTGATGCGTGTGGTGTGTTGATGTGCATGGGCGTGTGGCATGTCAATGCACAGGGGGGATGATACACTGGGGGTATATTACTCCCATGACAAGGGTACATTTGGCTAGTGAATCATATTTCTAACATGCAAGATAAAATTCCAATGTGTATTTTTGGTCATCTTCAAATGCAGCTGGAACAAGAATACTTGTAAGAAAAGGAAATCTCTTCTGTCAGCTGAAACCAAGAGTTTGGTGTATTGTATTTAGCTATACTTTTCTCCTGTGATGGATAAGGGTGGGGTATCCCCATTTTAAGTGTCAAAATAGTACAAAAATGACCCTTCCTTTCAAAACCTTGCCTGCTCTTCTCTTTTACACAGCATCTCTCCTAAAGAGCTATTCTCATAGCTGAGCTCATGTCTGCCATCAGTCTTGCTGAGGGGAAAAGAGCACTATCAAGACAGGTTTTGGTGAGGCAAGCTGCAAGTATGGAGGGATTTGACTCCCCTCAGATCCTATCCTCCACTTATGCCTCATTTGGGAAGATGCAGTTTTAAAATACATATCTGCTACTACTGCTTATTTTTGTACTTTGGTGGATGAGTTGCACTCCATTCTCTGCGCAGCATCCTTGAAATCAGGAATAAATTTTTCCTGAGGCCAAAATAGTCATTAACTTGTCCGTTGGCTTTGAGGTTTGCCTTTCCATAAATGAAGTTGTTTGGTCCACTTGTGTTCATATTCTTAGACATTTGCTTTGTCGAAACCTTTTTGCAATGCACCATATTTGCAGTCTGCTGGGGTTAAAGTCTGTTTTATGTGAATTAGCTTGTAGCAGTCAATATGCTAACAATCCTGCTTTGAAGTGCCTTAGTGTAGATAGTTTTTTTAATAGCACTATCATCATCTACATGAGTTCTGTTCCAGAACCTCCACTGGATTTTTTTTAAAAATCAGTGGAATAACAGATTTAATGACCCACTTCCAGATTTCTTGCTCCTCCGTTGCTCTTAATGGAATATGGTCAAGCCATAATATTGAGGGACTTGATTCTCAAAATCCCGGCCTGTACAAAAAAGTGCATGCCATTACAATTAGTTTCAAAACAATATTTCTTCCTATTGTAGAAAGGCAGTGAGCACTGAGAAATGCAAAGTATCCCTTGCTTTTGCTCTGCTGCAGAATGAAATACCTGCCTCTCTACAACAGGAAGAAAAGCAGTTTTTGAAAACTGTTTTTTTTTAAGGGATGCCTTTCCCCCATTCACTAGGGATTGGCACATTCCTTCTCTTTTGCAGTGGCCACTTGTGTTGATTCAAATCCATGAATAAAAATCTATGTATATCAAGGTTGGATGTTTACATTATATTTCACTTGTCTTGGCTGGTCCCTGCAACCAGATTTCAGTGTCAACAAATGTATTTCTTTTTTTTTTTACAGGGGAAAGACTTCCAAAACCAGACAGAGGAAAGATGCGTTTCCATAAAATTGCAAATGTCAACAAAGCCCTGGATTTTATTGCCAGCAAGGGTGTCAAACTTGTTTCAATTGGTGCAGAAGGTATGTGGCCATGCATTCAGCCATAAAGTCAGCACTTTTGAAAAGCTGCCCGAGTTTGATGTATTACAGTTTTTTGAGAGCTGGTTTTGTTCAGCATGTGGAGAAGGACTCTTTGGAACATTCAGTTCAGACTCTGCCTTCCCTCAAACTATCACCACCCGATTGCAGACTGACAATTTTATTTATCAGCCAAGGTACCATAATTCTCTGTGGATTTAAAAAGTTTCATAATAGGAGAAAACTGGTGGCAAAGCTTCAGTATTAATTAGTGATTAACTGTCTGCAACCAACTGTGTAGAACTAGGTACTGGATGACATCCAAAACAAAACATCTTCTTAAAAAGGTAGAAAAACATCAACAGCCACCTTCCTCTTTAAACTGGATTGTATGCAATTATGAATACAGTGTTAGTAATTAATGTGGTACCTGCCAGGACTACAGATTTCTTCTGTAGTCTCCGTGTGGATGTGCCCAAGGAAAGAGGAATGTCCTAAAATTCATTGTTTTTGTAATTTATGTTGTACTGAAAATTATTTGTTTATTAAAATTACTTTTAAAGGTACATTCTAATTGCTTAAAGGGAGGGGGCAGTGTGAACATTACAAGAAGGGGATAAAATGAGTCCACAAATATTTTGATTTCCTTGTAACTGGAGATCTATTGTCCTGTCAATTGGTAAAGGAACACTGTGTAGTGGAAGATTTAAACTGATCCGGTTCCAGACAACGGGATAGGCACACCTATCCACCAGCACACAGAGGCACACAGATAGCACACAGAGAATGACAGCTGCTGCTTGTAACCCTCCTCCTCCTTCTTGTTGCTTTCTTATCTGCTCTCTCACAGTCCTTCCCACCCCTCCTGCCCAGTTTACAGATGGGCAGGGATAGCAGGGAGTGTTTAAAGAGAGCTCCAACACATACAGATTTCATCAGCTGCCCCATTTTTCTTCCACAGTGAGCTTTTTAAAGGGGAGGACTTGACACAAGTCTTTTAGAGTCATGAAGGGCTAATTGGGTGACTCAGAAAGTTCCTCCATTATGACCCCTTTTCAAGTCAAGTTGCAGGGAGCATTGATTCTATACTTGACCCTGTCTGACTTTTCCCATCACTGTAAGTTTCCTAATAAGCTGTTAATGGGATCAAAGAGACCCCAATTTAGCCACTGTTTTTAAATTTTGTATGATTAGCTAATGTAAAAGATATGAATCATAATCTGAGCATGGGAAGTGGGAGAGTTATGTATATTTTTCTAGACCTTTCTCTTTGAACTCAATAGGACTTAAAATGCTTTACATGGATTAATCTATTGCTTTTTTAAAAAAGGATTCTTAATAATAGTACAGAGGCACAATTACATAGGATATCTGGGTTGAGTAATGACCATAATGTGTAAGACATCCTGTCCACCAGAAATATTCTGAATCAAAATGAGCTCATATTCTAGAACAGGAGTGTCCAAAGTTTTTGCCAGAGGGCAAAATCATCACTCTTATGTGGGGGGCCAAAAAAAAAAAAGAATCGATTTATATTTCAAATTTGAATAAATTTACATAAATGAATATATTAGAGACATAGGCTGCAATCCTAAACACACCTTCCCATAGAACTGAATGGGACTTACTTCTGAGTAGACCTGCTTAGGATTGCACCCATAATGTATGACTGAATTTAACCAATTAAATTCGTTAATTAAAATCAGTTCATAAACACTTTCTTACACAGAGAGGTGATCTTCAAACCAGTTCGTAAGCATTTTCATACACAGAGAGGAGGTGTGTGCAGCCTCCCTGAACCTTAGAATATTCTCTAAAGATGAAGGGAACTGAGCTCCCCTTGCCTCTGAAGGATTATAGACCTTGCCAGTGGACTTGATGGAGGTGGCTTGCCAAGGGTCTCATGGTGGCTTGCCAGGGCCTGCAACTGGCCTCCAGGCTGGGGTTTGGGCACCACTGTTCTAGAAATACAGAAAGGTATAGATATTGTATGTAAATGAGGTCCAATCCTATCCTTTCTAGGACTGATACCATCCTTATGTAAGAGAACAGATGTTCTCTTGAAGAGTCCTAATGTAAGAGAACAGATGTTCCTTGAGGAGTCCTCCATGACTGCCTCCCATTGCATGATGCAGTGCATGCCTGCCCTATTGGCACAGCTGTGCTAGTAATTTATTTATTTTATTTACTCAATTTATACCCCGCCTTTCCTCCCCCATAAGAGGGAGCCCAAGGCGGCTAACATTGAAAAATAAAACATCATTAAAATTGCTAATAAATACAAATTAAAACATCATTAAAATACAATTAAAATACGATTAGACTAATAAAAACTAGGAACAATTAAAACAAGCTAAAAACATTTGTTAAAAGTATACAATAAAACACTAACACACTGCCCCCCACCCTCTGCCCCGTTTAAAACGCTTTTTTAAAATAAAAGGTTTTTAGGCTCCGCCTGAAGCTCTGTATTGAGGGAGCTTTCCTAAGTTCTATGGGGAGGGAGTTCCAAAGCCAGGGTGCCACCACCGAGAAGGCCCTATCTCTGGCCGCCACACCTCTCACATCTTTTAGTGGCGGCACAGTCAGTCGGGCCCCCTCAGATGACCTTAGGTGACAGGTCGGATTGTACAGGAGAAGGCAGTCCCTCAGGTACCCAGGACCCAAGCCATTTAGGGCTTTAAAGGTCAGGACCAGCACTTTGAATTCAGCCCGGAAACGAATGGGCAGCCAGTGTAGTCGCTGAAGCAGTGGCCCGACAGAGTCGAACCGACGAGCCCCAGCAACCACACAGGCCGCCACATTCTGGACTAATTGCAGCTTCCGGACCATCTTCAGAGGCAGCCCCACGTAGAGCGCGTTGCAATAATCTTGTCTCGATGTCACTAGGGCATGGGTCACCGTGGCCAGATCTGAACGACTCAGGTATGGTTGCAGCTGGTGGATCAGCCAAAGCTGAGCAAAGGCTCCCCTGGCCACAGTCGCCATCTGGGACTCCAGGAGCAGCTGCGAATCCGGGAGAACCCCCAAGCTGCGAACCTGCTCCTTCAGAGGGAGTGTAACCCCTTCCAGAACAGGATGATATTTCAATACCCGAGTCGAGGACTTCCGGACCAGGAGAACCTCTGTCTTATCAGGATTTAATCTCAGCTTGTTCACCCTCATCCAGTCCCCCACTGCCTCCAGACAACAATTCAGGACTTCAACTGCCTCCTTGGACTCAGGAGGAAAGGAGAGATAGAGCTGGGTGTCATCAGCGTACTGGTGACACCTCACTCCAAACCTCCGGATGACCTCTCCCAGCGGCTTCATGTAGATGTTAAATAGCATGGGGGATAGAATGGAACCTTGCGGCACCCCGCACCGAAGAGGCTGGATAGGATTGGGACCCATGTTTCAAAATCTAAAATTGAACCTAAAATTAGACCTTGAGAGGGCTTGCTTCCTTTGGCTGTACAAATGAGCAGGGTAGGGAGTGAGAAGAACATTGTGGACTGAACTGTACCCACTGTATTATTTATGCGAACTGGATGCTTCAATAAATGGATTCCATTCCTGAAACAAGATTGCACTGATATGACCTTGCCTACACTTAACCTGGATTATTAAATGAAAATTAACCTTGATGTCATAGAATGTGTTTGTAACTAAGTGACTCCAAAGTCATACCCTAAACATAAATGAGAAAAATGTCAAAGAAATTATGTGTACTCATGTTTCCAACACTGTTGCCATGAACACACATACACACATTTGGTGTTTCTCATGCATGTGCACAGGATTGTGCACACACAGTTTTTAGACCAAAATGTGCCTGACCCAAAATTAAACTCAATTTATAATGTGAGAGGTCAAAATTGAGTGTTCATATATGGCTCTTTGGTGGTCATTGTTTGGATAGTATAGCAAACAATTAGGCCAATGGTTCCCAAACTGCAAGTTGTGGCTCCCAATGGAGCTGATACATCTTCTCCCCAAATTGCCACCCTATACAATATGTAGGATTGTAACTCTAATGGGGAACTGTGGCCAATGGCCCCGTAAATCAAGATAGCTACAAGTCAAAATAGTTTGGGAACCAATGAATTAGATTGATTGGAACCATGAGACAGAGTTTTCAAAAAATATATATTGTATGTTTACTTATAAGGTCAGCTGAACAGAGATTTAAGTCGTAATGGGTGAAAGAATATTTATACATAGCTCTGTTCAGAAAGTCACAGGTTACTATTCCAAGACATGTGGAAGCATAGATTTAAATATAATGAAATCTTACTTTGTTATGGCATTTACATTTAATAATTGTCCCTAAAGCCCATCAACTCTAGGCACTAAGGGTTCACAAATATGTAATCAATGGTGTAGCCCAAAAAAGAGTAGTGAGGTAAAGTTTGGATTAGAAAAGTAACTCAAAGGGACAAAGGGTTCCTCAGGGTAAGGGAAAATAATTTTGGGGAGGACTTCCTGAATGCCCCAAACTATAAAATGCAGCAGTCAATATTTTGGCACTACTGAATTGGGAGAGGTTAATTCACAGGATTGGACCTTTCAGATATGTTTTGTTTCTCACTGTATATAACTACAGGATGAGCCTACTTATCTCCAGATTTTGAATCCACAGATTTGGGGTTCCTCCAAATCCTTGTTGAGTCAGATTTGACCAATTCATAAACCTTCTGGATCAGGGTGACCAGATGCCTAAACTTAAAAAGGACAAGGTCTTGGATTCCATTCAGCCTGGTCTTTCTGGTGGACAATGGCACATTTGCCTACTCACGAGTATAGCCATGATATTGGGCACTTTCACTTTCCCATAGAGCTCAATGCATATTTTTATTTTTAGTTTTTTGGCTATAACCTTTGATAGGAAGGAGATATTTCAAAATTGATTTTTGCATTGGATTCTGCTCTTTAATATGAATCCAACGACATATGACATGATGGGGTACTGCATACCATTGCAAAGTTCCAAAATGAAGCCAAAATGGAGGACAATTGCAACCCTTTTGGAGGACATACAGACAGAAGGATAGAAAAGAGGACAAATCCGGAAAAATCCAGTCATATGGTTACCCCATTCTGGATGTTCTTCTGAGACCCATGGAGGGTGTACCCAACCTTTACAGGCATCAGAACAGCCTGTCGAGGGGCTAGAAGGGCACTTCCATTACTGAAAACACAAAGAGCCCTACTAAAGCTTCTGAAGCTTGTAGAGGCTACACACAATCAGAACAGCTCCAGACACACTGGAGCAAGGCGCTAGTCACATTCAGAGATTGTCCAAAATCTACATGATTGATTTCACAATCATTGAAATCAATAATCTGATTTTAAATTTTTTTAAAAAAAATTCACAATCATATGAAATTCATGTTTCATATAAAACATATTTTAACTGCACCAGTATCATTTAAATTTTAAACTAGTTTATTTATTTTATATTGCATTTTTTATTGAGCATGATCTGTGGGTGGCGCAAGCAGTTAAGACGCTGTGCCTGTTAACCAGCAGGCCAGAGTTCGAGACCCGGGTCGGCCCCACAAGACAGGGTGAGCTCCTGTCCATAACCCAGCTCTGCGATGCCAGCTGGATCCAATCGTATTGGCTCTGCCTTTCCATTAGACTAATTCAGTGGCGTGGAGAGGGGGGATTTGCTGCTTGGGTAACAGCCTATCCTCCATAACAATCTAACCCAGGCTTTCGTGCTTCGCATGCAGCGTATGCAGCGCCAAGCACAATACCATAGCCTTTCAAGACAGATGGAGGCCTGCTTTATTGAGCATTAAAAGAGTGGTATAGAAATATTTTGGATGAATGAATTATGGCTGGCATAGTGACTTTGTGACCACAGTATTGCATGAAAAAGAATTTAAAAAAATTGTTTCACTGTAGAAATTGTTGATGGAAACGTGAAAATGACCCTGGGCATGATCTGGACTATCATCCTTCGTTTTGCTATCCAAGATATTTCAGTAGAAGGTAAGAATATGTTTCATGAGACTGTTCTCAAGCATTTATGTCAAGGACTACTGACTGAAGTTGACAGGTTGTTTAAGCAAATGATCTCTTTATTGACAACATTGAGTTCTGATGTGGTGTTATAGAAGTTAACTTCTAGAGCTGCAGGCTGTCTAGACTGGCTGATGCCTTCTTCTTTGTATTTCTTTGAGAAGGCCAAAGGGAAAGTTCCCTTGGGAAAACCAGGCCTTTTACTGTGGATTTACTGTAAAGTGCAGCTGTTCATTTCTTTTCCCATTGCTGAAGTTCATTAGAAAAGGAATTGAGAAAAAAACTGCCATTATTACAATGCCATTGTATAAACAGATGGTAAGGAATATTGTGTCCAGTTGTGGTTGCCATATCTCCAAAAAGATATAGTGGAAATGGGGAAAGATGCAAAAGAGATTAACCAAAATGAGAGCAACCAGACTGGGGCAACTCCTTTATGAGGAATAGGTTCACCCTTTGGGACTCTTCAGTCAAGAAAAGAGGTGCCTGAAGGAGGACATGATTAAGCCATACAAAATTATGCAGGGGATGTATAAGAGAAATGCTCTTTTCCTTCTTACACAACACCAGAACCAAGGGACATCCACTAAAATTCAGTATTGGGAAGGTTATGACAGACAAAAGAATATATTTCTTTACCCAGCATGTAATTAGTCTGTAGAACTCCTTGCCACAAGATGAGGTTATGGCATCTGGACTTGATGCCTTTAAAAGGAGACTGGGAAGTCTTCTGGAGGAAAACATCACAGGTTACAAGCCGCCTTCAGATTTTAGAAGTAGCTATCTAAGAATGCTGAATGAAAGGAGTGGCATCAAGATACAGTTCTCTTGTGTGCTTCCCGAGGCATTTGGTGGGCTGCTGTGAGATATAGGAAGCTGGACTAGATGGACCTTTGGCCTGATCTGGTAGGACTCTTCTTATGTTCTTACAGTCCTAAGTAAAAATACTTCTTCCTGTAATGCTGTCTTACCATTATAAAGAACGTTTTGACATGGTGGAGGATTAAATCATGCGATCTCCTACCTGATCCTGGTGGATAGTGTATGATGCTTCTACATAGGGTTGCCAATCCTGCAGTTCTGAGTTTCCAGGAATTGACAGTCTCTAGGCGACTGTTGAAAGCAATCCTACAAATTTTAGTAAGGCCTCCTTGGCTTGAAAAGATTACATCAAGTTGAGAGGAAAATATGGTGAACCTGTTTATTGGCAGTGGACTGGTGGCCAACCTCAAGAAATGCTGATGCTACCCTCTTAGAATGCATTGTATAATGGAGAATCGATCATGAGGTGGAGGCAATGTGGACAGCTTTGTATGCCTGGGGTTGTGTAAATGCCCTTCTTCACTCAGGCATAGGGATAACGAAGAATGTGGCCTGGCCTGTCAAATAGTTTGACGATGCCTAGAATGGCCTTTTCATTTCGTACTGGATGACTAACAATCATGTCAGTATAATGAGTCATACTCTGACCTTGAGGCATCAAGTAGTTATGAAAAGGAATTGTCATAAAGGGCAACAGTCATAAAGGGCAACAGTGATAAAGGTCTCTTAACTATTTCCCCCTATTTTTGCTTACTTTACCTCATTTTGGTCATCTTCAAGCAGGTGAAGGTGTGACATTATCATACTTGGGTTACTTAAATTGAAGCACAGGGATAACCAAGTGTAATCTGCCCAGTCTACTGGGAAATCTAATGTAGGTTTGAGGAAGGTGCACCCAATCCTATCCCCAACAGTGCTGCTGAGTGCTGCAGTGACAAAATGGCAATTGCTGGAGGCTGCTGAGATCTCTTCAGGAAAAGCATCAACTTTCATCCCCAATCCCAGGCAAAGCCCCACACCCCACAAAATGAGTCTTTTCAAGATTGTGTCAGCTACTTTGCCTGTGTAGAGTAGAGAGCCCATGTCTTGGTCTTTGCAGCTCGAAACAGAGGATAGGATATGGAAGGGCTCCACTAGTCCCATGTCCTCCCAGCCCTATAGCAACTGCTGTAGGAATTTATATAACAAACCATCTCACCCTTCTTTTCTCCAGGCTAAACATGCCAAATTACCAAAAATAACATGCCAAAAATAACTTTTTGTCCTAGAACTTGTTCTCCTGACTTCTGATCATCCATGTTGCTCTTCTCTGAACGCCCGCCAGTTTGAATGCACTTTCCTGGTTGTGCCCAGAACTGGACATAGTACTCCCTTTCTCCATTCCTTTTTTCTGTATTTTTAATGAACTAGTTGTTCTTTGACCTTTGTCTACTTCATATTCATATTCAGTTTATTCTTTTTTAGTTTATGTTCATGAGTAATGCAGTGAGGGAGTCACATCTGATTGCTCTAAGATGCTATTGTGATTTTATTTTTGAGCCTGGGGTTCAAGGCACTTCTCAGCCTATTTTCCCTTATGGCCCCGCTGTGTCTGAACTCTGTAGCCTGGTTTGTTGGCAGCAAATAGAAATAACTAGATTTCCCTCTAGTTATCTGTTCACCTGCTGACCAAGTGAAAAGGGAAGAGGGGGAACAGGATAGAGTGTGTGAGAGTTAAACACTAAAGCCTATTCTCATCAGCCTCCTTTCTGGTTTCTGAAAGCGTCAGTGGAACCCTAAGCAATCTTTTAAATCTGATTTAAAGATTGAAAGATTTTAAATTAGATTGAAAGACTGAAAGATTGATGACTGTATTATGGATTCCAAATGGCTTAGGACAGAAACTTCTGGGGGACGTGAATGTGTTTTTATTGAATTAAATAATTTTAAACTGCTCACTAAAATGGAAATTTGTTCTATTGTGGCATAATATGATGAAATCAGAGGTTTTTTCAAATCTTTGATCTCTGTTGCAGAGACACGGCAGCTTTATAAATATGATTTTCCCATTTAGCTCCACTTAAAAAATACAGCATTTCAATGAAGTACTGTATTAAGGAAGCTGTTGCTTGAGCATACACGTTCACTGTTGATTGAGCAAACAGATGTCCTTCATTATGCAGTACAATATGTAATAAATTAACTGTTTCCTACACTTTGTTGATTTTGAGAATAATTATTCCTGACAATTTTATTTTAACCTCATTATACTGTAACAATTAAATAGTTCTTTAGGAAAATGAAAACTCTTAAAGGATTTTTATCCTATCCTCACAAAATGTGAATTATGCTTTTATAGGTTTTGAAGAGAGAGCCTTGTTCACTAAATAAGAGGAGGCGTAAAACTTAAGGTAGCTTAAATGGTTCACAGCATATTCTTCTTAAAGGCCTAGTTCTACTAAGGGGGCATCCTCAAGGAAGTTTGGAAGAGAAATGGGTGCACAGCCAATGAGCAGTCTCTGCAGTCACCTTGTCAGAGTCACTCTGTGCAAGTCCTCAGCCTGATCCCATCAATACATGTAATTGTCAGTGGTGACTGTGGACAACAAAGCCTGGATGCTACCTGAAGCTAGGTTGAAGCTCTGAGAAGTGGTGGGGAAGGAATTGGGTAGGAGGGGAGCAGGATAATTATTCCTGACAATTTATTCCTGACAATATAGGATCTGACGCATAATGATCCTGAACTCAGGATCTGAGACATAAGGCCTGACACCGAGTCTTTCAAGTCTCTGGCAGTAAATACGTGGCACAGACTTAAGAAGCCCCATTTCAGGGCTTCAGGTTTTCCCTGGTAGAAGGGGATAGTCAGGATGACAATATCTTCTTTTTTCTAGGACGTGTCTTGGATTTTGGCCTTATGACCTGCAAAAAAGTTTTCATTGTCTACGTTTTCTTCCTTGTAGCCTTCTTGTAATTCATAAATAACAGTAGATGTACTGTAATTAATTATATTTAATAGCTTTAAATTTAAGAAGTAAGATTGTGTTTAAATTAAGCAATATATATGCAATATATATGAGCAATGTATATGAGCATTTTTAGCTTTTATGTTGTCATGCCCTATATATTCCTTGGGTGTTCTACATTTTGGGGGACCTTGTCCTCTTTTTTTGGTTATGACATATGGTCACCTTGGACATAGTACCTCACCCCGAGGAGACTTCTGGCTGTTTCATGGTGCATGCTGGATACCAGGGTAGGCACTTTGGCCCCGTTGCTCCATTGGGCACAGGGAAGCTCAGAAGTCTGCATGGCATGAGTTGATCAGGAAGTTTGCAAAGAAGGGAACTTTAAAAGTTCATTTTCTGTGTTTATTTCCCACTTTTCTAGATTAGTACATAAGCGCTAAGCCTCCCATATCGAATCCTGGGACTTGTGGTTATGGTATGGTGTTGAGAATTCCATAACCTTATTTGTTATTTTTTTTAACACTGTGAAGTCACTATTTAGCATTATAGCTGCAGTGGTGGTGGAAGTAATGTTCATCTTCACTTCCTCTTCAGGTGTTAAGTGAAGTAATGTTCATAACTGTATACAGTATTTACATTATGTAATTTTATGTAATCAATATCTTAAAAGTCATTCTTCTAGAATGGTTGTGCTCAAAGTTGCATATATTGCACACCAGAAATGCAGTCTCAGCTGCAACCAGCACTTTCTTTGTGAAAGCACATTAGGACTTCATATTCTGAGATTGGGACGATATGATGACCAGACCAGTTGTGCTGATAATGCAATATCCGCCAGGAGCTATTGTGCCTGGATATCTGTGAAGATGTAATTTGCCAGACTGTTGTTTCACCCCACTCTGGAGATATAAAGTCCTGTGGTGTTTCAAAAAAATGAGAGCCAGACATATGATTGAACCTTGGATTTGGCCCCTGGGCCAGGATTTGACCAGCCCTAGAATAACTATGATGCAGTGAAATAGTTATTACAATATTAGTTTTCAGTCACTGTACTCTATATAGTTTAATTTTAATTCCAGAAAAGGAGGTGGAAAGATAGATATATAAGTAACCATAAGTACAAAACATGAATTGCCAACAGAAAGATGAGGTTTTATTCCAAAACTGGGTGAAAGCAACCAGAAACCCTTTGATATTGAACGCCTCTTATAGGTGAATAGTAATAGAATCGACAGCATTGTTTCACACAGGTACTCAACAACTATAAAGATACTGAGTAACAGCAGTATAGTAAGCTTGTTTTGAAAAAGTGTTATCTGTCTTATATGTACATCTCTTTTTTATTTTTTTCAGAGACATCTGCCAAAGAAGGCTTGTTGCTGTGGTGTCAGAGGAAAACTGCCCCTTATAGAAATGTTAACATTCAAAACTTCCATCTTAGGTAATAATCATAATTTCCAGAACTGAATATATCAGCTGAATATATCAATTTTGCAACATGTAATTTGCACTTGTAATTGGTCCCTTTAATTTGCGTTATATTTAAAATAGCAGCTGCAGAGATCCTGATCACCATCAGGACTACAGTACATGGGAAGAAGGCATATAATTCTCTTCCCCTCTGACACAGCTCCATTTCAAATTCAACGTAGGTGCTTCAGTGGCAGTTTCCTTCACCCAGGGGCTAACCACAACCAGTGGGACCAAAAGGGTCTAGTTTGTGTCATTATTTTTATTCACTGCACTACTTTCGCAGTGAAAGACATGATGTAATTTAGATCTCTTACTATGATGTCATCTTAGGTGACATTAATAAGTACGGAGTCTAGTTCATTATTATCATGATAGTGATTAAGAGCACAATCCTAACCATGTCTACCCAAAGTAAGCCCCATTCTGTTCAATGGGTCTTACTCCCAGGGAAGCGTCTTTCGGATTGCAGCCTTATGTGATGCAGCTTCTATAGAGACTGGAAGAGTCCAGGAGCACAATAGTAGAGATACAAGCAGAGTAGAACTATCCCATTTTGTTTGTGGAATGATTAATGAATGTGAGCTTTCCTATGTCAGAAAATAGTGCTGAGTAGGACTCAAAGGAATAGAAGTCTTTTGTTGAGCTTAATTAGATCAAGTATGAATAAGCAAGCTTTCAAGTCTTACATAAACTCTTCATCAGATGAAATGAATGGTGGCAGCATCTCAAGCACTGTATCCAGAGAGCCAGGTGTTTAAAATTTACATTGTGAATACTGGGTACTTGCAAGGTTAAATTAAAAGTGAACAAAAATGTGGCATTTTACCCACGTTCCTGCAACTTGTTTCCAGAGATAGTTACAATGACCAAATAGCTTTAAAAAAAAACCATGTATTGTGCTTCAACATCATGTGTGGTTAAATCCAGCTCTTCAAGTTACATGCCAAGAAGTATTATGCTCTCCTACGCTCTTAACATCATCTGATGAAAGTTGTGCTTTTTGAGAGTGCAATCCTAACCAATTTTGGCCAGCACAACTCACCCATCTCTCTATTCCTAAGGGGGCCTAAGCCCCTCCACCCCAGAAGTAGTGAAGCACCCCAGGCCAGCACAAGACTTGCGCCAGGACTTCTGCAGGCCTAATCAGAGGTTAGGATTGCACTGTCAATCCTTCAAAGGTCAAATTGATAGCTATGCAAGCAGTGATGGGATTCAAAGAAATTAACAACTGGTTCTATGCTCATCCGGCAGCCACGTTTAAATGGCTATTTTAAAACTTTATATGTCCTATCTCTCATTAACAATTGATTTGGTAGAGTAGGTGTGAACCTGCTGGAGCCCACCACTGTATGCAAGGTATAATTTTTCTTTATTGGCACCATGATTGGAGTATACTTTTCAAGTTGTATCCATTGCAACCTTCAGACATTCAGCCTCTACACTGTATAATGAACTAAAAGGAGGTATTATTTAATTGCCTACACAGACCTAATCACTATTTAGGAAAATAGCCTTGTATGAATATGAATACAATACAAAAACATCTGTGAAATGTAGTTCAACAGATCTGGAATTTTTGGTCATGCTCTGAAACCAGAATAAAACATTACAGGATTCACAAATTCATGCTTTGAACCTCAAAGTGTCTTTGACAGTCTGTGAGAATTATGGCACAATCCAGAGTAACTACAGGACCTCTTACATTGACATAGTTATGGCGCCACCTATGGGAATTGCATAGATCAATCCAGAATACATGCCTCTTACATCGATGTAAGAGATCCCATAGTTACTCTGGATTGTGCTATTAGCCTAACAAGTCAGAGCAAACCTTGGCATTAGAGAGAATTTCATAAATTATCATGATTGGGCATCATAAGCAGCTTTCTGCTTGTCATCTGATCTTAAGATACCAGATACCAATATTTTATTAACATCTTTCATTTTACTCTTGGGTGCTTATTGTGAAGCTGGAAAGATGGCCTTGGCCTCTGTGCGCTCATCCACAGACACCGACCAGATCTTATTGACTATTCCAAGCTATCAAAGGTTATCACTTTGGGTGACACAGCATGTTGATTGCAGTGACTGGGCTCACTTCTTGTGTGCTAAGCATGTTTCTGAATGATAATATGAATTTAAAGGTGTATTTCTTGTGGCATGCAGGCACATAGATGTGCTCCAAAAGTTTGAGAATTCTTCAGTAGAAAGGGTGCAAACCGGTAAAAGTGCCATAATGAAGTGAATATAGGTATAATGAAATTAATAGAGGTATAGTTAAGCAGAAGCAAAGTTAAATAATTACATTTACATTACAAAATAATTACATTAAAGTGATTGTATTAGGACCTAATCAAGATTAAACTTTGCTGGGTTGCACCCAAAATATTTTTTATATGCAATCTGAGAAAACATGGGACAACTGGAGCACTTCATAAACAATTGTACAGTACTAACCATGCATTATATGTAATAGATGTTTGGAGCTTGCTTTACACTCTTTTCTTTTGATTGTTTGACTTTGGGCAAAATCCAGGTAACTAAGGGGAGTCCTTGCTCCGGTGTAAGAACAATTTACTCTGGATTGCAATATGAATTTCCCATAGGTTTTCACTAGGAAGTGTAGTAACTACGGGTGCACGTAATGTCTCTTATGTGCTCCTCTAGTTACTCTGGATTTGGGGGTATGTTAAGAGGGTTAATAGATATGCAAAGGGTTGATTGTGTTTTCGTTTTTTGTTTTGCTTTCTGAATGCATTTCCTCTTGAAACTGAAAGAATGGCCTTGATCTTCAATATAATATTTCAACCATGTATCTCTGTGTAGATTTGCTATTTGCATAAAGAATCCACCGCCATTGCCTGACACAAAATGTGCCAATCTAAACTTGCAGGGTTATCTAGTCCCACTACAGTGCAAATCTAAACACACTTAAGCTGAATGTTCTTTTTGAATAAATAAGAGGCCCGATTGTTTGTATCTTACTTGGTAGTTGAAGCTATAGTTGAGAAGGTGTTCAGGAAGAAATAACTCGCTGAATAATGCTTCAGTTTTGTTTAAAATAAAAAATAATTTCTATATGTCTTTATGTCAATCAGTAAGTAATTAACTATATTTTTTGGTGTGTGTACAGGATGATCCATTGGGCAATATAAACCTTGCCATGGATATTGCTGAAAAACATTTGGATATCCCAAAGATGTTGGATGCAGAAGGTAAGTAGCTACTGAACATTTAATAAGCAGTGGATGGGAAAGAGCAGCATTTTAATATCTGTGGTTGTAATCCTAACTCCCAGTTAGGCAGGCACTAGTCCTGTACTGGCCTTGGGGTGTTGCAAAAGTGCCATAAGATAACTTCTGTGCCACCAGTGAGAAAATGGAAAATATGAGTACATTTTGTTTTCAGCAGTGGTTTCCCTACACACTGAAGAGAATCAGATAGTACTGAAGGTCATTATACCCCCCCCCGTTCCAGACTACAGTCTGAAGGCACATGACACAAGCATCTTGCTGAAGCTAAGCAGATCTTGGTAGGGACAGGGTCAGGAGTTGGCCTTTTCCTGAAGCTGGGGAGGATTCAGGATTCTGTACAGATTGTTCCTGGTGCCTTTATGTAGTGGTAGTTGTGGTGAAGTCAGTCTTGGGGCCACTGATGTGAGATCACAACTAAACTTTTTAAAGCCCACATACATTTATTTCTCAGTTATGTAAAAGAAACATTTTCCATTTCTCCTGTTTCTGTATGCATCATGATGTAGATGTGCCTCCTGCCTGGAAAGAGGCAAATCCTAGAACAGTGAGGGCCAATATAAACTAACCAATTTAGGCCAATCAAACCAATCCTATCCAATTTAGGCCAGCAGAACTCACCCATATCTCCCTTTCCCATTGTGATGTGGCAAGGCTGGTGCATGTCTGTGCACAGATATAATCCTCCCAGGAGTGGTACAGAAGTACCAGTACTTTATCTTGTCTCCTTCCCAAAGGTAAGCAAAGTAGCTCCACAGTGGGGCTAATCAATTCTGCAGCAACCCAAGGTTTGCTGTACAATCAAGAGACTCTGTGTCATGCTGGTAGGCCCAACGTAAAGGCTCTGGACCTGGTTGAGCTAAGCTCCATTATTCCCTCCCTCCCTCCACCTCCCCATCCTCTTCTTACTCTGGAAAACCTCCTCTCCGCCTCCCCCATACCCATTCACTTCTCCACTGCCCAGTGGTCTAGGTGACTGCCAAATAGTGGAGCACTGGTGGTGCACTGGTGCTTTTGCAGCATCAGCTGTCATTGAGCTAGCTACTACTTAAAGAGTCGTGAGAGCTAATAGTCGTATTTGTCATGTACCGGCACTAGCACTCAATGCTGGCTACTGAGATTAACATCTATAAAATTAATAAGCCTAAACTCTTCTCAAAGCTGGAAACGTTATATGCAGAGACTAGCGAAAGGCATACCCGCGTTGCGGGAATAAAATTCCTCCGTATGCAGTCCCCCCATATGCATCAACCCCCCATGCACAACTTCCCCCCATGTGCTTCAACCCCCATGCACAACTTTCCCCCATGTGCAACTTTCCCCCATGCGCATCAACCCCCCATGCGCATCAACCCCCATGCGCATCTGCCCCCATGCGCAACTTCCCCCATGCACAACTTTCCCCCATGCACAACTTTCCCCCATTCGCAACTTCCCCTATGCGCATCAACCCCCTATGCGCAACTTCCCCATGCGCATCAACCCCCCCATGCGCATCAACCCCCCATGCGCATCAACCCCCTATGCGCAACTTCCCCCATGTGCATCAATCCCCCATGTGCTACTTCCCCCCATGCGCTACTTCTCCCCATGTGCTACTTCCCCCCATGCGCTACTTCCCCCCATGCGCACCAACCCCCATGCACTACTTCCCCCATGCGCTACTTCCCCCATGGCACCAACCCCCCATGCGCAGCATCCTCCACAGTGCAACCTATTCCTCCTAACAACTTCCCGCCAGTGCACCAGGCACTGAGCAGTAAATTGGCTGGATGTTGTTCAGTCTCCCATGTTAAGTATAGGACAAAAACACTTCGACCCCTTTTCAGCCCCTGAAGGGTTAAATTTCTCCAGATGGTTCTTGGTGGGAGTTCAGGTGACAGAAGGAACTCCCAGAATTCCATGCTTCAGGCCCAGCAGTTGGGGCGAATTGTTGCCGAGTCAGCAATTTTCAATGCAAAGTATAGGGAGGAAAACGCGTTGCGCCCCTTTTCACCCCCCTCCGGTTGGAATTTCCAAAAACCGGTTCTTAGTGCACCCCTCCATCACGGAAGGAACACCCACCCCAAATTTCACACTTCTAGGCCCAGCGGTTTTGGCAGGACGGTGATGAGTCAGTCAGTCAGTCAGTCAGTCAGTGACTTTTCTCTTTTATATATATAGATAATTTACCTTTGAACATATTCTTGTATCATGTGTTTATGTTTTAGTGTTATGGGAGTTGTTAAGGACTGTCAAAATATGGGGCTCCGTTGTAAAGGCGCTCTCTGTTAAAATCAGTGAGTGTTCTTCAAACTGCTGAAAAATTTTGGGGGACCATTTCATAAATGCCTGTTTCTCTTTAAAATACCTCATTATGCCTGGCTTTAGCACTGCCAAAAAATGTCATGAAACATTTTCTTTATAAGTAATGGTTTGCCAGGGAGCAGTGAATTATGGGAAAAAAAGAAGTTTCAATTATGAACAGAAAAGCAAAAGAGATAATGGAAGAAAACGTACCAGCAAATTGAGAGGATTAAAATATACATTAAAAAAGTAAAATGTGTTCTTAGATTGCCAGTTGTTTTGTGCTTGCGCACTGTGCACTAGTACCATCAGTTGGCACTTGGTGCCAAAAAGGTTTGCCACCACAGCTGTAGTTGGATCGAGACAAGCTGCCATGAGAGAAAAGACCTTGTACCTTGCAACTATTTCCTTGATTTTAGATTGTGGCAGTACCCTAAGCAGGACCTTATCAGATGAATATAAGGGACCTGTATGGGGAAGATGGTCCTTATATGTATCATAGTCCTTGCCGTATAAACTCCATGTGTCATCTTGCATATGCTTTTTCAAAACCATTATATATTTTAGTTAAGCTTGACCTGTGAAATCTTTCTGGGGTTAGACTTGCCCGTAGGGGGAGATCTTTCAGCACCACTGTCAGAATGCAGCACAGTGAAAATCAGGTACTCATTGGATGGGGCCGTTGGGATCTGTCTCTGTAAATAAAAGCAGACTGCTTGAAACGTGAGTTTTTTTCCAATGAGAAGTGGATACATGCATTAGTTCTCCACAAACATTATTTTTAAAGCATTGGATATAAAGCAATACACAAGATTTCATTTTGAGTTTCAATATTTTATTTTTCCAGCAGCACAAGTAATGTGGCAGCTGATTAATTTCAGCGTTGCAAAGCCTGCAGCGCAGTGCTGCAGGCCAATACCTATCTTGCATGGAGAAAACAAATCAGGATGACATCCTGCTCTCTCTTCCTTCTGCATTTCCACTCACATTCCTTTTACTTCTCCTTTTGTAGATATTGTGAACACTCCTAAACCTGATGAAAGAGCTATCATGACTTATGTTTCCTGCTTCTACCATGCTTTTGCTGGTGCAGAACAGGTATTCATCACCTGTCTCCTTTGGATTGCTGTGTATTTTTTCCTGGAAAAATATGGAAAGCCCATATTTCCACTGGACTTTCATTTGTTCTGAAATATCTCTCTACAATATTTTGCTTATTAATTAACACAAGACTGTTGAGCAAGAGTGCTTCTTAGTTTTCATCAGAATCTCCTTGTGATACTGAAGCTATTACAGGCTCTGTTGTAATATCTGTTTTATTTAAAACGGATGGATGATTTAACAAGTTGACCACCAACAGAATCCTTTACTATCCGTGCATATTCAGAAGTAAGCTCCATTCAGTTTAACTGTGTGTGCTTGGATTCATAAAGCATAATGCTGACCATGTCTACTCAAAAGTAAGCCCTGTTGTGGTCAAAAGTCTTACTCCCTGGAAAGTGTCTTTAGGATTGGAACCATAGCCATATAGAGAAATGCAGTGTGAAATGGCTTCTTACATAGATACAGGTATGGCCCTTGCTGGCTTGATGCCTGCCCTTTTCAGGCTGCCATGGTCATAGAAACAGCGCGGGTGCCTGCGTGTTAAATAGCTCTTCACAATTGTTTTTTCTATGCATGACTTCTCAAACAAATGAACATGCAAATGACCCCAAAACATTTTTCATAACAGAGGGTTGTGGTACAGTTCTACCTTTAACATGACCTGAAAAATAATAGAATTTTAATATTTAAAAGGCTGCGCTCTAAGATGATTTATAGCCTGGGCAGCACTTGCAATTAAATGGCGTCAGAAATTTTTTTTATCAGTGCAAACATTAGTCTAGAAGTTTGAGTGGTGAAAATTCATGTCTGTTGCCCTCTGGACCCTCATATTAATCATAGGATGTGTCTGCATGGAAATCATAGGATGTGTCTGCATTTTCGTATTCCTAGTTTGGTGTTACAGAGCAGAAATCACTGCAAAATTCTTCTGTTTTAACCCCACTGAAGAAGTATTGTAGTGCTCAGACACAGGTTCCATTTGTTCTAATGAGATTATCAGAATTTTGTTGTTGTTCACATTTATATACCTTCCTTCCTCTGAGAAGCTCTGGGTGATGTAACTGGCTTCCCCCCTACTTTTATGCTACAACAACACTGTGAAGTAGGTTAGGCTGAGAGATATCAACGAGCCCATTAGTATGACTGCAGAGGGATTTGCATCCATAAAACTTGCCATATGAACCATGTGAAGGTGTAATCCTAAACAATTTCCCACTGCTGGCGCAGCTGTGACAGTGTCAGCGCAATCCTAATCCTTGGTTAGGCCAGCACAAGTCCTATGCTGGCCTGGGGGTTGATGCAAAAGTGTTGTAAGACACTTCTGCATTACTTCTGGGGAGGTTAGGCCAGCGAACAGACATGTGCCAGCCTCCTCAAACCAAGAACTGGGAGTTATGCTGGCCTGAAATGGTTAGAATTGCACCCTGTATGTGCTGCATCCTCCAGTTGGGTGCAGTGTTGGAGGCCATTTCTCTTCAGGAAGTAAAGAATATGAATAAAATGGGCTAAAACAGTGTGGTTGAAATTCTCAAAATAAACCCCGAATTGGGCTTGACTAACATTTTACCTTTGCAAGAACTAGGTGTTCATTTCTGGTTCCATCTAATATTTCCATCTAATGATATGTGCACATTATTTTTGTTGTATATTTTATAGGCGGAAACGGCAGCTAATCGGATTTGTAAGGTACTTGCTGTGAACCAAGAAAATGAAAGGATGATGGAAGAATATGAAAGGCTAGCAAGTGAGGTAAAGAAGTCTGATAACTATAGAGTAATAATTCTGATAATTAAAAAGTCTGATTTGAATGATAGGAATGTACAAATTAAATTTGCTCAAAGCTGGTTTATACTGCTGATATTGTTATTCATATACAACTGTTAAGCAGAGATTATTGCATTTATACCACTAGTGTTTGAACCAGGGATGGGCCTGGCCCAACCTAACAACCAGTTTGCCAGAAGTAGGCGGGCCAGGCGGGGTCAGGGGGCGGGGCTGGGGTCAAGTGGCGAGGAGAGGGGCGGGGCGAGGGGCAGCCCCAACCCTAGCATACTGTGCAGTACACAGTACTGAAGAGGACATGACAGTGCTTGCGCCAACCTTGAAGAGGATGCGACCGCACTTGCGCCAACCTTGGCGCATGTGTAAGACTCATCCTGAACAGGATGCGCCTGCGCCAAGGTTGGTGCAAGCGTGGTCACGTCCTCTTCAGGATGCCACTTCGCCTGCGCCGATCTTGGCGGAGGCAGAGTTGCATCCTCTTCAGGATGCAACTGCGCCTACGTCAAGATTGATGCAAGCACAGCGGTGGGCCCCAAGGGCGAACCGGTTCGCCCCTTTCTTGACCCGCCACTAGCAACCGGATCGCTAGCAGCGGGCCAAAATTAACAACCAGTTCTGTAGAACCGGTGTGAACTGGCCTGGACCCACCTGTGGTTTGAACTGAACTATATATTTTTATTTTTGGTCTGGCATTGTGTGCATCCTTGCACACAAATGTGATCAATATGAGCTTTAGTGTTAGGTAATCCGCTGGTATACTATGAAGTCAAGAGCCCCATGTTTGTAGATTGGCTGCACGAGCCCAACCCAGGGTGTCCATATAGAATGGAATACCTTTAAGCATTGTATAGAAGTGGAAATTTAGGCAGGTGCTGCTTTTTAAACCCTACTATGTTGAGTTAAACCTAAATTTCCTCTTTTATGCAAAAGTTAAAGTCGAGGCTATCTGTCCTCCATTCTATATGGTCACCCCGGCCCAACCGCAAACTTCCAAATATGTATATTCCAAATAAACTTTATATTTCAGTCATGCACAAAATAAGCTGATGCCTAAATTGTAATCATTCATCCAAGGATGGGCTTCAGGGTGCAGAGCGAAAGGAGGTCTTGCTTACACCGTTTCCCAGTGACTATAAGAATGCCTTTTCCCCAGAGGCATACCAAGGCTTCTGGCACCCATGGCAACACCTGACATCACAACATGCAGCATCTTGACGTCATCAGAGCACTTGCACTTTCTGATAGGAAAGCAGAGGGAGCACAAATATATGCAACTGGCTGGGATATTTTGCCTGATTGGCTACTGAAAGGGCGCATGTACTCCAACTACTTCTCGATGGAGAAGCAGTTGGAATGAGGGCATGTGCTCTGTCTTCTGGGCAATTTCACCTGACCATCTGCAGAGAGTGCACATGCACTCAACAGTTTGCCGGGAAGAAGCCCCTGGAGCATTAGCACTTGATCGGCAGCCAGCAGGACAATTTTGCACAACCAGCTACAGAAGGCAATTGCTCGCCAAGGAATTACCTGTAGGTAAACTGTTGAAAGGTACATGTACTACTTCCCCTTACTCATCTACTTCCCCAGTTGAGAAGTCATTGGAGTATGGAGCTCCGCATGGCTCACAGTTGGGGAACCACTGCCCTAAGGAAATCCTTTGCCTATTATCTAAATAGCACTCATTTCAGAAGCTCTAAGTGCTCATTTGCCTATAGATAACGCTGAAAACAAAAGTAACTGAAGTTAGGACATTTCTTTTATCTGTATGAAAAACAGCTTTTAGAATGGATTCGTCGCACAACTCCTTGGCTGGAAAACAGGACCCCAGAGATGAGTATGGCAGCTATGCAAAAGAAGTTAGAGGACTTCAGAGATTATCGCCGTAAGCACAAACCTCCCAAGGTCCAAGAAAAATGCCAGCTGGAGATCAATTTCAATACACTACAAACTAAATTGAGAATCAGCAATAGGCCAGCTTTCATGCCATCAGAGGGAAAGATGGTTTCGGTAAGTAAAGTTGCATACCAATCTTTTCAGTTGTGGAATATTTCACGTGGCTTGGGAAACTGGATGACTGGTTAGGTATCATTACTGCATTACTATTTTGAGTGCAGAACTCAAGGATGAAGATGTAACAATTAACCACAATTCATTCTGCCCTGCTCTCATTCTGTGGCCACCTCATTCCACCCATCCCCAGTCACTATCCAGACTCTGCTTCAAGATCTCCAGTGATAGTCTACTGCAGTGATTTTGAACCAGTGCGTGTGCCACAAGATATTGGACAATGAATTTATTTATTAAATAAACATCATTTATTAGTAGGGCTATCGAGGAATTGAATCCCTCACCAGAAGCACAGAGTGCCTTGTCAATTGTTCAAAGATCTTGAATTTTTGCATCTGATTGGTGTACCATTAAAAAGGTTGAAAATCACTGGTCTACTGTGACAGAGTGTTCCATGGCCAAATAGTTCTTACCATTACAGTTCTTACTACCTTCCCAACATTTAATTAATATCACCATTACTGTAATTTGAATCCATTTGTCCTGGTCCTACCCTCTGTGTCAACTGACAACAAATCTTCTCTATCTTCTTCTATATATATATAAAACAGAAAAGTCACTGACTCAGTGACTGACTCATCAATGCCCAGCTCAAAACCGCTAGGCCTAGAAGTGTGAAATTTGGGGAAGGTGTTCCTTCCATGACAGAGGGGTGCACTAAGAACCAGTTTTTGAAAATTCCAATCGCAAGGGGGTGAAAAGGGGTGCAATGTTTTTTCCTCCCTATATTTTCCATTGAAGAATTGCTGGCTGAAGGATGTTCTGCCCGAACCCCTGGTCCCAGAAGCATGAAATTTGGGGAGGGTGTTCCTTCTGGGACATCAATAATACCCACCAGGAACGCATGTGGAGAAATTTAACCCTTAAAGGCCTGAAAAGGAATGAAACGTATTTTTGTCTTAACATTGTTTTGACATAACATTGAAGATGTTTTGACTTAAGATGTGCTGACTTAAGATGTTTTGAGGTTTTGACATAACACTGAAAATTGATTAACAATTTGGTGCCTGGTGCCTGATGCACTGGGGGTATGGTGCGCATGGGGGGATGATGCACATGGGAGATTGATGTGCATAGGGTTTGATGCGCATGGCGGGATTTTGTGCATGCCAAATTGATGTGCATAAGGGGTTGATGTGCATGTGAGATTGATGTGCATAGGGTTGATGCACATCGAGGGATGTTACACATGGGAGATTGATGTGTGTAGGTGGTTGATGCACATGGGGGTGTTACACATGGGGATGTTGCACATGATGCGCATGGAGGTTGTTGCACATGGGAGGTTGTTGCACAGTGGGGGAATGGTGTACAGGGGGAATGTTTTCGCTAGTCTTACATAAGATACAGTAGCTCCTCAGATGTTTGTAGACGATTGAAGAACCATTGTTTCTTCAAACTAAATATGCTCAACTTCATTTTTCTGCTCTTTTCTTAGTCTTTTTGATATTTTAAGGGAAAGATTTTTCTACTAAATTCTAAGATTGCAACCTGAATCAAGAACTTTCCCCATCAAATTCATATCGAATTTTTTTAATGTTCCACCCCAAAACATTTCATAAACAAGTGTTCTAATTATGAAAAGGGAGTTGGAGAATCATATACAAAAATACCACTATGTACTAGGAGTAATGAACTATCAAGTTATCTTTTCTTACATGCTAGTTGCAGCTTGCATATATCTCCCATCTTATCATTTAGTGGAAATTGAATTTGCTTGCTTGGTTTTCTGAAAGGTCTGCAGTTAATTGACAACACTTCCAAATACTTTCCATTCTTTTTTTTCTTTTTCTTATTTTTGTTTTTCTTGCATCCCACATCTTATTCACCTCATTTTGCACTTACTATTTTACTATGTATCCAGCTTCATCAGCACACATGCTGTACTAAATTGTAAAGATAGCAAGAAAGACAGGTCTTTGGCTATGAAGTTTATGGATCTAAATTTTGATTCAGGAGGGACAGAATGTGGAGGAGGGCAATTCATATATTTAGCAGGAGCTAAATGTTAGTGCAAAAATCTTCAGAAACATAAGATGGGAATGAAAGGTGTTCTGTTTGTGTTCATTGCTTCACTTTTCATAGGATATTGCCAGTGCTTGGCAAAGACTAGAACAAGCAGAGAAGGGTTATGAGGAATGGCTGTTGAATGAAATACGGAGGCTTGAACGACTGGAACATCTTGCAGAGAAATTTCGGCAAAAGGCTTCTGCTCATGAAACCTGGGCATATGGTAAGCTGGAGACTGTTCATTCACTCTCACAAGCTTCAGTTACATAGACTTTTTAGTAATAAAATCACTAGAGGAACATTTTATAAAATAGCTGAGTGGTTTTATAGTATAGAGCTGTTCTTTCTGTTTTCATATGCTTATTAATATAACTCTTAAATTACAATGAAATTCAGCTTTGGCTGACTCTAAAAAACAGATTTCAGTTACTTATGTTTTGATCGCACTCTCCTACTTTAAGCTGTCTTCCAGTGCTGGCTATATTGTAATTACACATACAGTATATCAAAATCCCTATTGCCTGGTGCCTATGCTTTTGATAACAAGCAGGGCAACCCTATTGCTGCCTATTTTGATAGCTTTAAAAAAGTTTTAATTTGGAATTTATGTTTTTGTTTAGAAGCCAAACTCTCCCTGCAGGAAACTCTAGTGACACTCCATGCTATAAACTTTAGCAAGAGGGTATATGTCATATTTTAAAATATAGAAACTCCTTCACTGCCCTTCAAAATACCGTGGATATCCTTGTTGTTGCAGTAAACCCTGCTGTTTTCTTTATTTTAGTACATTCTAGGCTGTGTGTCTAACCACTCCAGTACTGGAGCACACATCTACTTTGCCTAATAAAAAGGCAAAAAATAAAATTAGTTTGCTATACTTCTTAGTGCTATCCCCATTTCCCATTCATAATGTAGGGATGATACAGGCCTGTGACACTTTAGCACAGGGTTTGACTGACTTCAGACCTCTATGACTTAAAGCACAAGCCTAATAATGTCTACTCAAAAGTAAGCCCCATTGTGTTCAATGGTTCTTACTCCCAGGACAATGTCTTTAGGATTGCAGCCTTACTTTGTATTTTCCCCAAATCCTGAGGTCTACCAACCATGACCAGCAGGATCAGATTGGTGAACATAAGCAAGTCTTGTGTGCAAATGTAGCTTCTTCCACAAATGGAGGAACCTAGAATACATTTTTTAGCAGAAAATTTATCACACTCCAGGAGAACTTCCAAATACGGTTAGTGGGCTGAGTTCAATTGTTCACAACTGTAACAACCCATTATAGCTTCTACCTGGAAAGTAATTGGCTTCTCTGTACAGTCAGTGAAGGTCTGTAGAATGAGGGGTAGCATCATAGCAGCAAGATTCACACCTTCACCTACCCATGTTTAGATTATTGTAATGAACTCCCTGTGGAGCTGCTTTTGAAGACTGCTCAGAAACATTACAGCACAAAATGCTGATGTAAGAATTCTGAAAGTAGAAGAACGTGTGTTATTCCTTTGCTTGAATCAGCTGTGCTAGTTACCCATTTGTTTCCATTCACTATGTTATTGTATTCAAAGCATGACATGACTTGGGACCAGGATGACCATCTCCCACCATCCAGTTTGCTCATCTACTAAAGGCAACTAATATGGGCCTTCTACATATCCCACTGACTCATGAGATATGGCTGGCAAAGAGAGCTAGAAGCCCCTTCCTTTTTGTGGCACAAAGAATGTTAAAATCCCTGCCCACGTGTGATCCAACTTTCAATGTTTCTTTTTCAATAGACTTTTAATTATTTCAGTGATCAGTGAGTTGTCTACTTTTTCTGAATTTCTTGCTCTTTATTGATTTTTTATTTCCTGCTTTTTTGTGATTTTCTTGTTTAATTGTTGTACTCAGAAGTACAATGAGCCATTGAAATCAATTGGATTACTCAGAAGTAATAACTCCCCGGTACATGTGTACTGTATAGGATTGCAGCTCATTGACTTGGAATGGGAAAGGCAGAATATACAGTAAATATGTCATTTATAAATATAAATATGTCATTTATGAATGAATTGCATTCTGTTTGTTGATCATGCAAACCTCATGGACCCTCCAACGTTTGCTGAGCTGAAAATTGATTTAATCCTGTGAAATACAGGACTAGGTCCTTATGAATATTTATATCCTGCTTAATCATTTGCCTTCTCATTGGCAGCTCTTTTTTATTTATTTCTTCTTGCCAGGCAAAGAGCAGATTCTGCAGCAGAAGGATTATGAATCTGCTTCTCTAACAGAGATCCGTGCTTTGTTGAGGAAACATGAAGCTTTTGAGAGCGACTTGGCTGCTCACCAGGACAGAGTGGAACAGATCGCTGCCATTGCCCAAGAGCTGAAGTATGTTCCATTTAAAGGCACACAGCTGCTGACATTTACCCGATAAACTCTTTCCAATAGATTTGATAGTGTCATAGGTACAATGTAAGAATTCCACAGATAGCTCTATAAGTGTTATTATCTTGGCCTGCTCACTGAAAACTTTTCTTATTTCCTCTTAAACTAAAAATAGAAGTTCTTTTGCAGGGCAAAGATTTCAAAGCTACATTAATATTAAAACAACCGCCTTCCTTTCCTTGTCAGTAAGACTGATGAGGCAGGTCAGTTCTGTTTGGCTTGAGAGTTACTAGAAATGAAAACAAGCCTTACGTTGCAATCCTTATCATATATACTAGGGGCTAAAACCCAGTGAACAAAATGTAACTTACAGTACTTCCAATATGTATAGGATTGTGCTTTTACAGAATCTTCCCCCCCCAGTTATTTTCTATATTCTAGTAACTTTGCTCAAGATAATATATAGTAAATAATTGATTGTTTATAGAGATCTGTGTTTAAACTATGGATGGTCTGACATCTTGTCTTTGTGATAGCACCCTTGTTTCTATTTTTAGAAAATTACAAGGAAGACTACAGAAAGCCATTTTGGTTGAAATTGGAGGGAGTCAAAGTGTGGAGATTGTGGATTTCATTGTGTTTCCTGGCATCTACCTCCACTATTCTCCCACCAGTCATGCCCTGGGAGGGAGGACATCCTTTCATTTCAGAAAGGACTTGTTATGTAATCAGCCAGTTTTAACTGGCTAATGCTTTTAGCTCCCATGTGAGCATAGACTGAATAAGGCTGCAATCCTAAACTCCAGTTAGGCTGGCCTAAACCCTGGCCAGCCTAACAAGGGTTAGTCACAAAAGTCCGTGAGACACTTTTGCCCCACTCATGGGCAAGCATTAGGCCTATACATAAACCTGCACTTGCCTCCCTACATTACCTCGGGAACCGGAAAGCTGGAAGATTAGGAGTGCATCCTAAGTATATCTGTCATTAGTGGTAAAAAGGTAGTTTTGCTTAATCTGTCTATTTACAGTATTTATTTACTCATCTTCTGAAATCATTTCAGAAAATAGGGGTTATGGTTAGAAAAATTTGAATCTATCTCTCTAGGGACTATTCTTAGAAAGATAACTGGCCTAACTAATTTTGGGTATGAAACTGATTATAATTTTTCAGTTCACTTCTGGCTATTAGATCAGGCTCCCTGGGAGGTATTGTTCCTTTCTATTCACTGGTCGAGCTGGCTCAACATTTTCCTGTCTTCATCCCTTGGCAGTGGAAGAAGGCTGCTATATTTGGAGAACAATTGGTGTGTGACCTTGAGCTATGCTAGTTACAGTTCAGTGTCATCTCTGCCATTTTCTCTTGCAGCAGCTGAATCTGCTAGGAGCATAAAGGTTAAAATGGTTAAAGCCTTGTTGATCGATGGTGTCTGGATAATGCTGCTTGTAAGCGCATGTGTGTACGATTGCTGCAGTTCACATAACACTATCGTGTGCCAAACTGTACTATCCCAGAAATAGTAGCTAGTGAATGAGCAGACTTCTGATCCAAAGTCATTCAACATAGTAACAGAATAAAGTTATGAATTCCCTATTTCTAAATATTAACAGCACTGAATACTATTGTGCAACAGACGTGTGGGCTGAAACTGAATATTTTTTGGTTTACGAAAACCAAATATTCTGCATATATTTCTTTACAATGTGTTCTATTTGTGCATTAATTTTATTCACTTGTTTATCTAAGTGATTTTTAATTCTTCCTTTCCATTCAGAGAAAGATCAAAGTTTACAAAACCATCAATTACAACAAAAACAGAAAAAAATTACAAAAAACATAAAAAAGCAACTCAAACCCTGTAGTAAACAAGATACCTATGGCCAGTGATGGGATTCAAAGAAATTAACAACCAGTTCTATGCCCATCTGGCAGCCACTTTTAAATGGCTATTTTTAAACTTTATATGTCCTATCTCTTGTTAACAACCAGTTCTAAGAGTAGGTGCAAATCTGCTGGAGCCCACCACTGCCTGTGGCTGAACACTGTGCTGGGAGAGCACATCTTTGCTAGTACATGCTGCTGCAAAATAACTGTAAACCACTTTCCAACGGCAACATTAGCTGGTGCACCAATAGGAACGCTAGAGCCTTCCTGCATATGCTGGAACTCATGAACACCAGCAAGAGCAGGTCTGAAGCAGAGTGGGGACGAGGGTTGAATGTGCCAGGGGAGGGCGGAAATTGGTGTGGAGGTGGGCAAATTGGACCTGGGTCATGGCAGCATCAGTGGTGGGGGTATATTTGTCCTCTCCCCCTGCTTAAACCTCATCCCACAATCAGGTTGCTGGTTCAGGTCTTGTTGACCCATTGTTGCTGCTGGAGCTGATCTTGGACAAGGTAACAAATATCCCCTTACCTTGAGAAAACTTCTGGCAGTCAAAATTCCACCATGGGTTGCAGCATACCCTGTGTTGGCATCCACTGGATCGCTGCACAGGAATTTACACTGGATTAACACTTTGGCTAAATAACATAATCTTCAGAAAGCAATGAGACATGCCCATATCCTAAAGTCAAAATAAGTCCTTTGCACTGGAGCAGTTAAGGTGATTTTTCATAAAATAATACTAGAGGGTGCCATAACTGCATGGACCCGTAACTGCTCTGGATTTTGCCCATAGGCAGGCTGAGAGCCTAACAGATTTCCTGGAGTAGATTTGTACATCTTGGGAGCCACCACAAAGAAGATAATCTTCTATATCACTGCCAGCTGATCTCCAAAATGACAAGATACACAGAAGGCTCTGTGCAGTTGATCATAAATGAATGGACAGACTCCCATGGGGAGAGATAACCTTGTCACAAGCCATTTAGAGTTCAAATGATCAGTGCTTTGACTTGCATTTGGAAATGGATCAGTTGTCCGAGACATTATGGTATAAAAGGAATTAAAAGGCTCTCCCAAACTAGACCTGGTAAACACTTGCAGAGTAGCATTTTGTAACAGCATTTTGTATTCAGTTTCTGAATAGACTTGGAAGGCAGCTACTTTGTGGACTACATTGCAAAAATTTATCTAAAATGTAACTAATAACCAAATCCTATGCCCTTCTGGTAGAATATATGCATAGGAGAGGCAATGACACCAACAGAAGACATACTGCCAATGAACATGATGAGGCCACCAGTGCAATGGTGGTGTTCTGTGCAAAAGCAAGCAGGTGGAGGGGGATGAGAGGAACCAGAGCATTTTTGGACAGGGGGGAGGAGAAAGCAGGTATAATGAGATAGTGCCTTCAGTAAAGGTGCATACTACATTTTATTCCTTCTGTTTCACTGTCCATCTCCATCCCCCTTTCGTTTTTGGATATATGCCACCATAATAAGAAGCATATGTCCAAGGAGACCTGTAGGTGGACTGTAAAACATTTTTACTTACCTTGAGTTTGCCTTCAGGTTTCCCTCACCACAGTAGGATACAGCACGTCTTTTTGGACTGGACTATAAGGCACATGGAAACATGGACTAGTTTAAGCTGTATATAAAGTGGGTTTATATACTCAAACACCTAAAAGCAGTGCAGGACTTAAGAGCACCTCTAGGTTGCTCACCTGACTCTTGGGGCCAAGATATTTACATCCAGAGCTGGCAAGACCCCCTTCCAGGATTAGTATTTTTCTTAACTAGGAACAACTCTGTCTTGTTTGGATCAAACTTCAATTTGTTAGCCTGTATGACATCCTTCATTGAGTCTAAATATTGACTCAGAACTTCGGCAGCCTTTATAGTCTGAGAAGTTGAGAAAGATAGAATTATGTATTTAACTCCCAACTTACTTGCAAATCTGAATATTCTCTCTCAGTGCTTTATATAATTTAAAATGCATGAGGAGAAAAATAAAACACTATGAGCACAATCCTAACCATGTCTACTCAAAAGCAAGCCCAATTGTGTTCAATGAGTCTTTCTCCCAGGAAAGTGTTTTTAGGATTGCAAACTTAGTGGAGTCCTACACATAAGAAGTAACATGTCACATCCTGCACATAGTCATTCCATGAGGAAAGTTTCATGTCAAAGGGATGTGAGTCACTTGTGAATCTAGGTTGGGAAGAAAGGTGAGTTGGAAGGAATTTCTCTTACCATCTAGAAATCTGTTAATTTTTATTTATTTTTACTCTATTTTTACTTTAACAAGAGCATGCTCCTGGGACCTGCCTGTGAATACTTCCAGGCACAATACCACTGTTCTTTCTTTTATGTGCTGACTTCCCTATGGGATGGTTGCCTCACCAGCTATCTCTCCAGGCAGGCAGAGTTCCTAGCCCTTGGGACCAAAATGTTCCTTCCCCAAGGTACTCCACTGACTTAAACCCACTTCTTGTTTTCACAGCCCCTATTCTAAGCTAAACTGTTAGTAGACTTGGCAGACCTGCTAAAGGCTTCTCTCATCCTGTCCAGCTGGGTTTCCACCCTTTGGGTAGTATATGGTTTCCTCTGGCAAAATGTGTTCTTCTTGGGACCAAAATGTGCCAGGTTCCTCTTCTGAAACCTCCAGGAAAGGAATAGTAGTATTGGCATCCATCAGTCTTGAAAGATTATGGTATCGTGCTCGATGCTGCATGCGAAGCACAAATACCTGGGTAGACTGATATGGAGGATAGGCTGTTACCCAAGCAGCAAATCCCCCCTCTCCACACCACTGAAATAGTCCAATGGAACAGCAGAGCCGATATGATTGGTTCCAGCTGCGTCGCAGAGGTGGGCTCAGGACAGGAGCTCACCCTCTCTTGTGGACTAGACCCACAATAAAATAGTCCCTCTGAAGTCCATCCTTAATAGGCATCCTAAAAAGATAGCATGGCCAATGGTAGTAATGCCACTGAGAGACCAACAGAACTCTTTTCCAGTATATATCATGAAAAGGTAACAGAAATATAAACAAGAAATTGTCCCTCGTTTCTTGCCAGTGGTAACATTATGATGGCAGGGATGAAATTTTTCCTGTCTTGATTGACTGACTGATTGATGGTGGTGGTTAACAGTGATATTCTTAACCAACATCTGATCTTTGAAACTGATGCCAAGTGTAATTATGACTAGGTAGACAGTATTTGTTCTTCTTATTCACATGAAAGTCCAAATACTTCTCCCCATATAAAATTTACTATGGTACAGCTTAAGCAAATCTTCCCCCCAAACCTCAACCCAATCTAGATTTAAGAGGGTATAATCATGTTAGATTAAATCCTGGACTAAAATTGGTATGTACCCACATCATTAAAATGTCTGTGATGAGTAATGCCATACAAAGCGTATTCTGATAGCAGCCAAGAGCTAAATGTAGCAGATGATGAGACCATATAGAAGTCAACTAGCTGAGGACACAGGACATGTATTGGATCTAACGACAGATTATGGGGGCAGAAAACAAGCTTGGAGAAAATGTTGTCCCAAATGTTAAAAACAAACAAACAAAAAAGACCAAGAGTCAAAAAATGTTGGAAACTAGTTCCATAGGCAAATGAATTTTAAACTTAAAACCAAAACAGGATCCATTATCACACTGTAAACAGAAGAGAGTTTCAAAAGGAGCTTGTAATATAACACAGTGTCAGTTTTTCAAAGAAAAAATATCAACAATTCCATTTGGCTTGAGGAAGTACAAACCTTTGTAGTTCTTAAGCTCTTTTGATGTATTTGCCTTGATTCATCCACAATAAATATGGTGGCTAACTCTGATCTACATTGGTTACTGCAAGCAGAAAACCAAAAAGTAATTATTCTAACTAAAAGCACAATCCTAATGATGTCTACTCAAAAGTAAGCCAATGACCAATGGTTCTTACTCCCAGGAAAGTGGATTGCAGCCTAAATGACTCTAGAATAAATGACTTTAATAAAGTATTTATACTCATAATGTTTGCATGTCAGACTATTCCTCGGCTGGTTATAATGTGATCTTCTTTCTTCAGTGAACTGGATTATCATGATGCTGCAAGTGTTAATGATCGATGCCAGAAGATGTGTGATCAGTGGGACAGACTGGGAACGCTCACTCAGAAAAGGAGAGAAGCACTGGAGGTAAAATTGTTGACAATAACTATCATATTTTCTTTATATTCCAGGGGGTGAATATAGTTTATAGAATTTAGCTATAAGAGACCCCATGCTCCATTGCACTCTGCTGCATTGCTGCTTATTTTGTTTGCAAAGAAGATTGACTTGCTTTTTCAAGGCTTGTCACAGCATTGTTTCCAGTGCCAAAGGCGATTCTGAAGTATTTACTGGCTGAAGTGGAAGTCAAGGGGATGCTTCTAGCACCACCCTTTGGAAGGCTGAGACATAGCAGGAATTTTTATCAATAGCTTGTTTAAATAATTCTTGTATTTTAAATATACAATATATTTAAAATATACAATATATTTAAATATACAATATATTTAAGAGTAGGATACGCTACTCTTTTATATTTTTCTCGAACCACAAAGTTGCTAACTCATGCTAAAAATATGGTTACAAAATATAAAAAGGACTCAACTGCACATATTAAACCATGAAGGACCATGGCTGTGATTCTGTGGGTGTGGGTACGGCGTGGCTGTGGGTGGCGCAAGCGGTTAAGAATTTGAACTGGGAAATGCAAAGAGAAACTAATATTGCAATTCTAAAGACACTTTCCTTAGAGTAAGACCCATTGAACACAATGGGGCTTACTTTTGAGTAGACATGGTTAGGATTGTGCTCTTCGGCTACAATCTTATGTAAACTTTTCTGGGAGCAGGCCACATTTACTGAGCAGCCTGCTTAGATTTGGCTTACCAGAAAGGTTGACTGTTTCTGAAAACAACAAAGTCAAAAGACAGGGAGAGAGAATTGGTGGGTTAAGAGGTAATTCTAAATCATATTTAAACCAGAGTTGAGCTTTATTAGCTTAAAACTCAGGCTGTTACACTTCCTCCTCCCATTCACATGAAAGAGGATATAGTTGCTTCTATTCATGATTTCAAACCAACTGGTGCATGTTATGCTTAAACCTGACAGAACTAGGTTTCGTCTAACCACTTTTTGTGAACATAGGGTATTATACCAGGATCACTGAATGAAAGGTTATCCAATAAATTAGCCTGGGATAATATAATACTTTCCTGGTTATAATTCCCTTTGAACACAATGAAGCTGACTTCTGAGTAAATATGCATAGGACTGGACTCTTCATGAAATAAGTAAAGCTAAGCTATGGTTTAATCATGGCTTAATGTAGACAGTTACAGTATATCTGAACCCAGGCCCTTGCAGAATGTCTGATGACTTAGATATGAACAGTGATAGAAAGAAGATTCATTTATTCCTTTTTAAGAACATTGGAAGAACACCATCAGGCCAAATACCCATCTAGTCCAGTATCTGACAAGCGGCCCACCAGATGCCTCAGAGAGCACATAAGACAATAAGATGCCCTCTCTGACATCTGGCATTTTGAGGTTGCCCATATCTTTTAAATCCATACTCATCATGGCTTGTAACCTGTTTTCTGTATGCTTCCCTTACAGAGAACAGAGAAACTGCTGGAAACCATTGATCAACTTCACCTGGAGTTTGCTAAGAGAGCTGCTCCATTCAACAACTGGATGGAAGGTGCAATGGAAGATTTACAGGACATGTTTATTGTTCATAGTATAGAGGAGATCCAGGTAAAAGCAAAGTGATATTATCTTGTGTGCCTAGGGAAATGAAGATGTCCTCTTCACAATGAAGAGAGAGACCCACACAATACCATCTTTAAGCAGTACCATTTCAGAATGCTTCAAATGTTTTTTTGTCCTCAAATCTTAAAGTACTTGTGATGGGAGGGGTCCCCTGAAGCATTCATTTTCTTAACATCCAGAATACCAAATACATTCAGCTGATGTTTCAGTGCTTGTCCCTGCACAGAAGAAGACACTGTGTTGTAGCATCTATAGCCCAATCCATAAGCGCCAGTTGTAACACTTCTTACAGTGCCACAAACGTTGTACAAAATTGCAAGGACTGGGCTGCAAGCAGTGGTGGGCACCAGCAGGTTTGCACCTACTCTAGAGAAGAGATATAAGGGAGGAACCGGTTCTTAGAGTTTAAAAATAGCCGGTTCTTAGAGTTTAAAAATAAAGTTTAAAAATAGCCATTTAAAAGTGGCTGCCAGATGGACAGAGAACCGGTTCTTAATTTCTTTGAAGCCCATCACTGGCTGCAAGCTGCCATTTTTGGATCTTATTTCCAAGGCGGTGGCAATTATGGTGGCCCTTTCCTGGATCTGGTTAAAAAATAGGCTTACTCTGGAGAAATGTAAAGAAGATAGTTTGCAAAAACTGACAAAAACCTCTACTTCTGATTGGGAGACTTACAGGTAGGCAAGGAAATATGTTTCCCCTTAACTTTCCCATGCCTCTCAATCAGGGAAACCAGATGCCAAAGCCAAAATCCCCCCAATTCTTGTCCCCCAAGCCAAAATTCCTACCCGGTTAAAAAATTGTACAACACCCCTGTGGTGAGGCCCTGCATATCCTTGAAGGTTTCACCAGCGAAAGGGTTAAGGGAAGAGATGCCTGGGAGGAGGTCCTAGGAGGAACAGGATATAGCCTCTTCAGGTCAGAAGGAAGGGTTTGGACCTCCCCTGGAAGGGGAGGAGGGAGAAGAGATATAAGGGAAGAAAAAGAGTGGGAAAAGTTAGTTCAGGAGGAACTGCCCTGGAGAGAGGGTGGGGAGTATGAAGTCTATAAGGAAAACCCAAAGAAAGCTGGACAGGAATCCAGCACCCTTCCACCTGCTGCACCCTCCCCTAGCAATAAGGAGTCTGGACTGGTAGCTACTCTCTCAGTAGAGAGGAAAGAAAGCAGGGGAAGGAGGGAAGAGTCAGTCAGGCGGGCAGTATCCTGCCAGAGGTCGGAGAGACAAGGAGCAAGCCTGGCCTTGGACTGCAGAGAATTGAGTATTCTGGGCCACCCTGACCTAGAAGACAAGTGAACAGGAAAAAGGAAAAGAGTTAAGGACTTTGGACATTTGTTATACTGTTGAGTAAAGTTACTTACTTGGGATCCAGGGCTGTTGTATTGGTTGCGGCTACTTACCCATGTTGGGGAGAATGGACCTGTTATAAGGAAAAGAAACTGTTAAGAAATGTACCTTGCAGTAACCACCAAGCTCTGAACAAGTAAACTCAAGTGGTGAAGCATACCTGATTCTGTTCTTCTGTCAGCATGTACACCTTGGGGGAGGAAGATGATGATGGGGCACAGATATCTGTGATCCTAGATGAGCAAGTCACTGTCAGTGGAGGGACTGAGAGGAGAAATAGGCAGACCCGCGTCAACCCCCCAAAAATGTAGGACAAATGTGGGGCATGTTAAAATAAAGCAAAAATACTTGTATTGCTTTCCTGTACTTAATTTCACACTTTTAAAATTGAAAACCTCTTTGTAAGAGCTGTTTTTACCAACCATGCACATGTGAAGTGGTTCAAAGCTGACATGGTCTTCTCCCAGAGACCCCAGCCCCAAAATACCTTCTCCCAAACCTGCTCTCTCACACCCCCCATGCATGCACACGCTCACTCACTCACACACAAACACACTCCATGCATGCACACTCACTCTCACACACACACTCACACACAGAGTCCCTCACTCCTTCTCTCTTACACATATACACTCACTCGCACTCTCACTCCGTGCATGCACACACTCACTCACACACTCACACACACTCCATGCATGCACACACTCATTCACTCTCACATGCACACACACTCACTCCACGCATACTCACACGGACTCACTCTCTCTCTCTCTCACACACACACACACAGAGGCTGCATGGGTCTCACCTTTCTGGAGCAGATGGGAGACCAAAGGCGGAGTGGCCAAGAGACCCTGGCAGGCCAGAAAAGCAACCTAGGCGGTTCCTCCTGGTCCCACCCTTTCCTCTTTCTTCCGCTCTGGGAAGCTTGAGAGCCATGCACAGCATAAATTTGGATGGCTGGGGGAAATCCCGGGGGAAATCCCAGAGGAACAGGGTTTTTTCCTCCTTTCCAGTAACCCCCCTTTTCCTAGTTTCTCTGGGGAAGCCTGGTCATCTGGGAACCCTGCTCTCAATTCACACTCCTCACTACCACAACATGCAATGCAGCTCATTCTGACACAACTGCATTTTTTGGCAAGGAAATGTATCGCATGGGGCTGTTAGAATGCTGGTTTGTACCTGAGACACGCAAGTTTGAATGCTATTCATTTCATTGTTTTCTCTGATACTTAATCCCATACCATCCCTTCAATAAGTAACTAACCATGGGTGAATAGTGGAATGATGCTCACCACAGTACCATGTATGACAGACACACCCGTTATCCATATTTTCTCCCTTTGATTTTGTTTTCAGAGTTTAATCACTGCCCATGAACAGTTTAAGGCCACTTTACCTGAAGCAGATGGGGAAAGGCAAGCTATCCTCTCAATTCATAATGAAGTAGAGAAAGTGATTCAGAGTTACAGCCTCAGGATAAGTCCCACCAATCCTTACAGCACAGTCACTCTGGAGGAGATCCGTACCAAATGGGAGAAGGTAACATAAAATAAAGTGGCAGAAATGTATGCTGGTTTAGTGATGTCTTCTAGGGATGATGTCTTTTAGGAATGTCTTCTAGGGATAGTGTTGGGAGAGAGGGAGATATTGTGTTTTGGGATTTGGGGTTTGGGCTCTTAAAATGAATGTGGAAGGGTAACAGCCATACATGGCCTGTTTTATGAATGAATGCCCGAAGGTTGACTTTGCATAGGGAGGTGGACTGCCTTTGTTCAGGAGTGAGGGATGGAGATCAGAACTGCATTATAGTTTGGTGTGTTATTAGAACAATAATTTCAATGCAATAAGCCCCATACCTCATTTCTGTATTTAGTTCTTATTTACTTTTGCTTCGGCTTGATGTTATTCCCTATCTCATACTATTTTAAAAAATTAACTGGCTTTGCTTCAAACTGACTTAATTTTGCATACGGGTAGGTGAAACAACTTGTACCTGTAAGGGATCAGTCACTGCAGGAGGAATTGGCTCGCCAACATGCTAATGAACGTCTGCGCCGCCAGTTTGCTGCTCAGGCCAATGTCATTGGACCCTGGATCCAAACCAAGATGGAGGTTAGTATGACTAAGGCTGCAATCCTAAGTACACTTTCCTGTGAGTAAGATCCATTGAACATAATGGGGGTTACTTCTCAGTAGACATGGATAGGATTGCACCCTAAGATATGCAGTATTTGTCGGTTTGTTTGCTTGTTTGTTTTGGCAGCCTATAAAATGTCAAAGGGTTTCTTCACTGTACATTTGCTAGACCAAGCAATATTTATTTTGTATTATCATCCACTACCTTCTTTTAGTGTCAGCAAATGCTACCTGCATCACAGAACATAAAAGTGACACACATGTAGTCCTTATTTACAGAATTTTAGTCCTTGTTTACAGAATTTTGTAAATCATATAGAGTAGACAATGAATGGAGAAACTTATGGGTACTGGGGAGAACCATGTGTTAGCAAAGGAGTTAAGAGATAATATGGCAGATAATATGGAAGGCAGGAAGCCTCTAATTGACTGCCCTATGGGATACAACATGCCCATTTTTGGCACAGCTGCAACAATAGGAGGAGGAAGAGGGAGGAAAGGATTGGACTGAAGGGGGACTCACATAGAATGGTGGTCAAAACAGTGAGAATTAGAATGGGCTGTTAAGAGGTGATAGAGAACAGAAGCAGAAAGACTGATATTTCCTCTGTATTTGAGATGGTAACAGTGTTATGACTCATTTTTGTGATGATAATGTAAACAATTTCACATCAGTATACATGCACATCTGGAATAGCTTTCAGAACAGACCATGTTCATTTTGGGGGGTCTTTAAAGTTCGTTTTCTCAAGTGTTAGGTGTACTGAGTCAGTGCACTCTCAGCACTCCTAAGCAATCAAAACATGAACCCCATGCCAATATCTGGGGATCAAAGGATCAGGCACGATCAGTGTGGGTGAGCAGTAATTGAAAAACTAAGACTACGATCCATAACAGCTCCTGGAAGCACAGCTTATTCTCCTCCACTTTGGTGATATTTTTATCCATAAGGTCACTGCCTTCAAATGGTTTACAAAGACAGTAAGTTACCCAAGCAGGGTGCCTGCCCAAAATTATGATTATTATGATCTCCAAGAATTCCAAGTTTATTATTGTAACCCTTATTCAAAACACAGAACGAAGAACTTACCTCTCCTTTTGTGTTTGCAATGGAAAGTTTAATAACTTATGATTCTTGCTTTAGTAACATGTATTTAACATGAAAAATATTTTCCCCATGACAGGAAGTTGCAAGAACCTCTGTTGAAATATCAGGGCCATTAGAGGACCAGATGAATCAATTAAAACAGTTTGAACAGAACATAATCAACTATAAAATCAATATTGACAAACTGGAAGGAGACCACCAACTGATACAAGAAGCACTGGTGTTTGATAACAAACATACTAATTACACGATGGAGGTAGGTGGAGTCTGCCCTCAGGTATGCTTTTAAACATGTGTTAACATGTACACAGAGGAAAATCTATTTTATGTATTGGGATCTGATGGGATAAGATAATTTGTCATTACACTCACAACTGGGTGCAACGAAATGAGGTGTTCTTCCCCAAGGCAAAAATGGACAACACCACTAAAAAAGAAACTAAAATAAACACAACTAACCACACAACAATCTCTGTGCAAATACAAATACCCCATTGCTCCCAGCAATTAAATTCCACAAAAACTTACTACCCCGCATTTATACTCAATACTGCACTTGGATAAAAACTGTTCTTGAATCTGCTCGTCCTTGCTCTCAATACCCTGAATCTTCTTCTCAATGGTAATAGTTAAAAGAGCTGATGTCCCAGATGAGAGGAGTCTTTCAAAATATTAAATATCCTCCTCTTACATCTGTTCCTATACAGTTCTTCCAAAGAGGGGAGTGAGCAGCCAGTGATATTTTGGGCCGTCATAATCACCCTCTGAATCTCTGCCACTGTGCAGCTCGTAAACCATACACAGAGACAGTAGGTTAATATGCTCTCAATTGAACTCCGATAGAAAATAGTCAGTAAACTCTCAGCCAATTGTTGTTTTCTAAGAATCCGTAGAAAATACAACCGTTGTGCCTTCCTAATTAAAGCAGCGATGTTCACACTCCAAGTCAGGTCATTTGTTATGATGGTCCCAAGAAACTTACATACAACCACCTGTTCCACACAAACTCCATCTATACATAGAGGCTGGATGTCTGATCTTTTTTCCCTAAAGTCCACTATAAACTCCTTGGTTTTTTGAATATTAAACAAAAGATTTTTTTTTTGCACCAACGTAATAGCTGTAATACCTCGATACGCAGTGGATAGTGGCAAAGTTTAATGTTTCAGCAGGCGACACAAAAAAGGTGAAAAGGTGCAATAAAAAATTGTTATTGTGGGAAGAAATGTTACCCAAAAAAGGAAAGGAGAATTATAAAAGCAGTTGTCTCTTAGGAAGTCACATAGTCAAAAACAATATAACAGAAAACAAAGAGGAAATCCTTAAAAGTGAAAAGGGGCAGGTGATGGCATAGCACAGAAGGGGAAAGGACATTGAAAAATTAGAAAGGAGAGCTAATGAACTGGGGTTTTATAATAGTGGGAGACAGGACTGGAGCAGGAAACTGAAAGGAAAGACTGCAATCCTATCCTCCAGTTAGACCAGCATAAGCCCCCATAAGTACTTTGCTGACATGGGGACTTCTGTGGGGCTAGGCCAGTGCACAGGGATATGCCGATCCCCCCATATCGCCTTGGGAAGATGTCCCAGGTTAGTTAAACTGGCCTAAATTGGTTAGGATTGCATCCTCCCAGGGGGATGTAACCAGTTGCTTAAGGCCACCTATTGAATTCATGGCTGAAATCCTGGCTCAGAGCTCACACTCTTTAGCTACCCTGTGTCATACTCTGTATGCCAGGGTACCAAACCCAAAACAGCTTTGACATGTTCCTGCCCTTTACTGCCTTTATTCTGCTATAAAATACAGGCAGCTTTATCAGATTTAGTTATTGCTTGTCATGACAGCTCTTGATCTTGCATGTGATTGCGAAGGAAGAATCACCCTGGAATGACTACATCCTTAAATTGGTGACATTTTTTTAACCAAGGCATGATTTTGTTCTTGCATTTCATGACAGAAAACCTACATGACAAATCATTTATTTATTTGGTTTATATCCCATCCTTTCCCTGACGGCTTGGGTTGGGCAGCAACAACAATAAAACAGGATTTATGAAATGGCATCACACAAGATTATATCTGATATGAAAAAAATAAATGTGAAACTAAAATAGCTTCCTATTTATCTCTAGCCACTAAATGCTTGTGGAAATACAAAGGGCTGAGCTACGGCTATTGTGAAACTTTTAGAGAAAGAGAGAAGCGGAGCCAGGAGAGAGCCACTAGGAATGCAGCCCTGCTTTTCCTCCATTCATTCTGGACATGGGAGGAAGACTCTTGTCAATAGGGAGCTCTCCCAAACACATAGTTCGTGATAAGATAGGAAGAGGCAGTTTTTTATAGTATGACTCAGGCATATTCTCATTCACCCTGGGTATACGGAGAATAAATCACTCTTCCAGAAGTGAAAAGCAGATAAAACCGTTTTACACGTGGAAGACCTAAGTTATTTAAAGTATTGTTTGTCAAAAACATTATTTGTTGTCTGAAAGCTACAGAAAGCTGGTGCAGGTGCAAAAGCAATAGTGAAATGTCCTTCCAGGTGTTGTTATCCAGTGAGTGGTGTACACCATATAGTACTATGCACCATCTTTTATCAGTAAATAACCCAATAAGTGAGTCACAATAACAGCAAGATAAAAACAGTAGTAGAAGTGAATTCTAGTCACCATTTCTATATTTGAGTCTATAGGGACAATCCTAACCATGTCTACTCAAAAGTAAGCCCCATTGTGTTCAGTGAGTCTTACTCCCAGGAAAGTGTCTTTAGGATTGCAGCCTTAGCCTTCTTGCCAGTTGGAATTTGTGGAAAAGTTCTTGAACAACCATGATCTGATACTTGCAGGAATTATAGGATTGGATCTTAGGCCCAACCATATATTGAGATGAGTGATATTGGCCTAGGGTGGCTTTTCCTGCTGCTGTTGCCTGCCCCAGCATTCATGTGTTAAATTACATTCACTGAGAGTGCAATCCTGACTTTAGGCAAAAGCTGGCCTAGTAGGCCATATTCACAGGGCTAGAAGACCTCTGGCTGGCCTAACTGCTGCTGAAGAGGCAGCAGCACAAAGGCAGCGTACTCACTGGTTTGTGGGAGTTGTGCCATATACCCTGAGGTGAGCTGTTGTGCCAAATCCAGAGGTTGAGAGGCAGGAGTAGTGCTTAGACTGGCCTAAGACTTAGAACTTTATATTTTGCTTCCATTTTTACTCTGACTTATCATGGACCCCTATAGGTCTACTCAGATTTATGCCTGCTCATGTGATGGCCTAAGTCAGAGAAGCTGTGAGAGGGCAGGTCTGCACTGGAAAAAGACTGTGGATACAGCCGAACTGCACTGTTCCAGGCCATGCTCAACATGCCCTCAACATACCCCTGCTGAGCTGCCTAGGCTAGCACTGCTAGGCTGGCCCAGTCCCATCTGTCTTGGGCCAGCCTAAGTGGACTAAGTGGACTAGCCCCGGACTTCTCTAGTGCAGCTAGGCTAGCATTAGGTTGGCCCAAGTGCCAGACAAGCTGGCCGAAGTGCAATTCTGGATTGGAGCCTGAGATAGTAAATTCCTTCATTTGTTTCACATATCAATTAGCCAAAGCTCTACACACATTGGTCTAAAATGCTGAACTTCTTTATTTTACACCCCTCCATGTTTGGCCTTGACCACTGATAGTTACATTTGCATGACAGGCCAGTCCAGAATAGTATTATTCTTTTTAGACAGCAATAAACTCTGTGTGTGTATATACAATTAAATACAGCTCTCTTATCAGTGAACATTACCTGTAGTTTCCCATCATAGCTGCTTTGGTCCACTTTTATGTTACACTTCACTCCACAGTACATTAGTAAGCCACTTTCAACAACTGGTGATCATAAGTATGATTCTCCAAGCCTTGTCCAAAAGACAGTTTAAGATTGTGATCAAAATGTTGGAAAACAGAACATGGGAAAACAAGCAGCTAGAAATAGGGAAGTTTCAACTTGAGTTACTTTGCTTACTAATAACTGAGGCTACAATCCTAACACCCAGTTAGACCAGCATAAGTCCCAGCAAAAGTTCTGTGCTGATCTGAGGGTGGGGTTAGGCCACCACTTCTAGAGAGTTAGGTCAGTCATGTACCAGCCTTCCCACACCACCACAGAAACGGAGAGACAGGTAAGTTATGCTAACCTAAACTGGTTAGGATTGTGCTCTCAGTAACTTTATTTAGTCCTAATTCCAGAGCAATCATTGCTTTATATACTAAGAAGTCTGTTAGTCAATAACATAAATGATTCTTTCAGACTGTGATTCTTTTCTCTTGAGTTGACCTGAAAAGAGCCTTTTCTTTCCTACTGCAGCATATTCGTGTAGGATGGGAACTTCTCCTTACCACAATTGCACGAACCCTCAACGAAGTTGAGAATCAGATCCTTGTAAGAGATGCCAAAGGAATCACCCAGCAACAAATGAATGACTTCAGAGGATCATTTAATCACTTTGACAGGGTGCAGTACTCTTTTTCTTAGTTGGTGTGCCATAAACAATTAATGTAATAAGTCCTCCTTTAAATCTTCCATTATGTCTCCTGGGACACCAGGTACAAGATAGTTCTATGTATCCTCTAGCCCCAATATGACATTCACAGAGCTTAGAAGTGTCATAGGGCAACATCATATGCATTGGAAAGTCTGAACTGGGCAACACCAGTTCCTTGCTCCTTTCCCGGTGTCCTTCCCCTTGTTCCTTCAGTGTCCACATGAAAGCTAAATATTCCTTGTATTCACAAGTGTCTAATTATACCCTTGATATTGTTCTTTTTTTCTCCTACTTCCAAGTATTCTCTCTGCTTAGGGTCCAATCTGACCCTAACTATCCAGCTGTGGATGCATCTGTGGCAATGGGATGAGGCTGTGGCAATGAGGCATGTACTATATCCTGTGTTGGATGGGGCAGTACCAGAGGCTTCTCCCCTGTAAGGGAACATTTGTTCCCTGACATTGGGGCTGCACAGGCACTGACCTGTTGGATCGGATGGAGCCCTTAGTGTCTTTTTTCTTCTCCCCACTCATGCTTATTTCTGGGTGAAAGATGTCTTTTTATGCTTCTTCAGTCCCAATAGCAGGAGAACAGACACCCAATTGATTTACAGCAGTGGATCAAACTAGCAAGTGGTCAAGTTCAAATCTTCCTCTGGGGTATTACATACCCCATCTTGATATTACCCCATCTGGGGTATTACCACCTACCCCATCTACATATTACATCTTGAAATTCCACTATTTCACTAGGACCGAGTTTATTTCCCAACTTACTTTACTTTTGGTGTGCCAAATGAAAAAAATACATTGTATAGCAGTGGTTCTCAAACTTCGTAATGCTGTGACCCCTTTATAAGTTCCTCATGTTGTGGGGACCCCCAACCATAAAATTATTTTCGTTGCTACTTTATAACTGTAATTTTGCTACTGTTATGAATCGTAATGTAAATATCCGATATGCAGGATGTATTTTCTTTGTTACAAATGAAATGTGTGCTCTGTGCACACATTGAACAGAATGGGATTTATGTCAGAGTAGCATGCATAGGATTGGGCCCTGAGGCTGCAATCCTATCCACATTTACATGGGAGTAATGGCCTCCCTTACTATAATGGGATTTATTTCAGAATAGGCATGCATAGGACTGGGCCCTGAGACTGTCAGCCAGCCCCAGTGCACGCGCTGCTACAGCTGAAAGTCTGGCAAGCCTGACCTGACCCCCTGCACCAGAGGTCTTTAGGCAACCCCAGGAAAGCTCTAGGCGACCCCCAAAGGGGTCCCAACCCCCACTTTGAGAAATGCTGTTGTATAGGAAGGGAGACAAGCTGATGTTCTATACTGCAGGCAAAAACATCTGCAGTGCAGACTGTATGGCTGATCCTGTTCTCACATTTGCTGCAATCTGGTGTGTAGATGGACAGGACAAGCCATAGTAGACTCTGGGTACCTGCTCCTTTAAGCCCCAACCCCACCCCCTGGTGGGTTTGCCTGCCTGAATGCTACTTATTGTGATAAGTAAGCTAGTTTTAAACAGCTGCCTAACCTTTCAATTGCTTTTGTTTAATGCAAAAATCAATATCCATGGTGGTTCCTGGATGGATGAGTTCAACATCCATGAGTTCTTGGATGGAGGTTCTACAAATAGAAACTTTGTGAATGCCGAGATTCAAACCGTATGTCAAATCAAAGCTAAGTTCAAAGATATTTAACCCTTTTCCATGTCTTCTTTCCTTCTCTTGTTTTGTTCTCTGTGTGTGTTTCATCGGTGTTCTTCTCGCAACACATAAATATCTTCCTCCTCACGCAAACCACCAAATATCTTCAAACCCAATTGATTCAATCTTCAATGAATCAATCAAACCTGTGATTGAATTGACATCCTGTACACATCTGATGGGCCTCTTTTTATCTTTATGGAAATGATGATGGGCTCTTCCTTGCTTTTGATCCATCAAACCTTCCTTGGTACATTCCATATACTTCTTCTAACCAACAGAAGAAGAATGGGCTTATGGACCATGAAGATTTCAGAGCCTGCTTAATTTCAATGGGTTATGATTTGGTAAGTTAAAATTGATTTTCTGTGATGTTCCACATATTACAAGGATAGCACTTCACACTGTAGTTGCCTTAGCAGAACTCCTAATGTTTTTTCAGTTTTATAGTTTTTCTGTTTTCATGAAATTTTTTTTTTCAATTTTACATTGGCATATGAATAAAAGATCATTGTATACTGGGATTATACTGATAATCAAACTGGGATGTTGTGATCCTGTACTTTGTGTAAAATCCCCTGCTTTCTGTAAGGGTTCGGGGAATGAGGAAAGCAATAGCATAATTCCCAGGATTGCGTCTCTGCTGCAAAATGTAGGGCTATTTTACAATGTAAAATAGAGATCCTGCCAGGGTCTGGGGAGCCCTGCAGAATATTGTTAAGCTTCCCTGCAGCTTGGAAACTATTAAAATTTCAGCTGCAATAAAACTGGAAGTCAGATTTCCATTTTCATCATGTCTGGAACTTTCACTCTTCTCAAGCTGCAGGGAGCCCTGCCAGTGCTCTGCGGGGTTCTCGAGGCACTGGCATTACACATGTTTGTTTTCCCAACAGATACAAGTTACAAAATGCCACCCCTGGGAGAATTCTTCAGAGATGTTTTAAAATAGCCCCCTATTCCCCTTCAGGGATGGTGATTCTGGGAATTGCATCTCTGCCCAAGCTTCTCCCCCACAAAGACTGAAAGCACAATACAGAGTAACTATGGAAGCACGTAAGAGACATTACTTGCACCCGTAGTTACTGCACCACCTACTGAAAACCTATGGGAAATTCATATTGCAATCCAGAGTAACTTGTTCTTACTCTGGAGCAAGGACTCCCCGTTGTTACTCTGGATTTCACCCTTAGTGAGAGCGTAGTACTCTTTCAGCTTTTAAGAACCACTGTTGTATACGATGTCTAGTCATATTCTGAATTTATTTTTATTTTCAAATTATTAAAATCTACATATTTTCTGAACTTAGTTCCTTATAAAAATATGTTACATACTTCACGTCATTATACATACCTCAGTGTAAAAGAGTACTTTAATGGGGTTAAATATACTTACAGCTCAATCCTATATATGTCTATTCAAAAGTATCATTATGTTCAATGGGACTTTCTCCTAGGAAAGTATGTACTGTATATCAGTGGCATCACCAGGGTAGTGCATATGGTGCAGTCTGCCTCGGGTGACACACCCAAGGGGGGTGATTCACACGGGGGGGGGGGACTTAAAAACTTTAAAATACACATAACTTTATGGTGCACCCAACACCATCAAGTCATATACTGTTGGATTCGTATTGAAGAGCAGAATCCAATGCAAAAATCATTTTTGAAATAGCACCTTCCTATCAAAAGTTATTGCAAAAAAACCCAAAAAAACCTAAAATGAACATTAATCTCTATGGAAAGTGAAAGTGACCCATATCGCGGCTTTACTTGTGAGTAGGCAACCTTGCCTTAGTTCATTGGTAAGGGCAGGCTGAGAGGAATCTAAGGACACCAGAACTGTCCTGATCCACTGAACACAGCCCCCCACAAATTACCACAAATGGATTTACCAAGAATAAATCTTGCCAGACAAATCTGATCTCCTTTTTTGATCGGGTTACGAGCTTTCTGGACAGTGGCAATGCTGTGGATGTCATTTATCTTGACTTCAGCAAAGCATTTGACAAAGTCCCACATGACATTTTAATTAGGAAGTTGGGAAAATATGGGCTAGAAGTGGCAATCATTAGGTGGATCTGCAACTGGCTTGATGGCCGCACTCAAAGGGTTTTAGTAAATGGTTCTGTGTCAACCTAGAGGTCTGTTTCAAGTGGGGTACCCCAAGGCTCTGTCTTGGGACTGGTTCTCTTCAACATTTTCATTAATGACTTAGAGGAAGGGATACAGGGGAGCCTGATCAAATTTGCGGATGACACCAAGCTGGGAGGAGTAGCAAACACAACAGAAGACAGGAGAAACCTCCAGGAGGATCTGGATAAACTAGAATACTGGGCTGTAACAGAATGAATTTCAACAGGGAGAAGTGCAAAGTTCTGCACTTGGGCAATAAAAACCAAAAATACAGGTAAAAAATGGGGGATACTTGGCTTGGCAGCACAACATGTGAGCGGGATCTTGGAGTCGCCGTGGATCACAAGCTGAACATGAGTCAGCAGTGTGATGCGTCTGCAAAGAAGGCAAATGCCATTTTAGGCTGCATTAAGAGGACTGTAGCTTCCAAGTCGCGAGAAGTTCTAGTTCCTCTTTATTCTGCATTGGTGACACCTCACCTTGAGTACTGTGTTCAGTTCTGGGCACCTCACTTGAAGAAAGATGCAGCCAAACTGGAGCAAGTCCAGAGGAGAGCGACAAGAATGATCAGTGGGATGGAAGGGAAGCCCTACGAGGAAAAGTTGGGGGAACCTGGGATATTCAGCCTGGAGAAGAGGAGGCTGAGGGGAGACATGATTGCCCTCTTCAGATACCTGAAGGGCTGTCATATGGAGGAAGGGGCCAATTTGTTCATAGCTGCTTCTGAAAGCAGAACTAGAACCAATGGGTACAAACTGCAAGAAAGGAGATTCCGGCTGGAAATCCAGAAAAAATTCCTGACGGTTTGGGCGGTTCGGCAGTGGAACAGATTACCAAGGGAGGTGGTGGACTCTCCCTCACTGGGGATCTTCAAGCAGATGCTCGACGAGCACCTGTCGGGGATGCTCTAGGGGGATTTCCTGCTGCAGGCAGGGGGTTGGACTAGATGACCTACTAGGTCCCTTCCAATTCTATGATTCTACCCCAGAAGGAGGTCCCTGATAGTTGCCTTGAAATTCATTGAAAATGAATGTGAACTGCAAGTTACTGGTGAGTAAGCAGGCATGCCTTGGCTGGGGTGGAAGAGTACAAGACTTCCAAAATGGTCCCAATCAGGGACGTTACTAGGGCATTAAAAAGGGGTGGCAGCCTTTGTGACCGAAACTGTAAAATCATGGTTTGTAGAAAAAAATCCCATCATGTTATACATCTTTGAATGTATAATTTACAGCAGAATGCAGTGAAACAAACCACTTTGAAACATCTTTATTCTATTAAAATGTGTGGCTAAAAAACCAGTGGAGGTAGGGCAATGGCACATAGCCATGCCCAGCATTCATATTGTTGCCCCTGCCCAATGTATGGGGGTAAGATGCTGGCCTCCTGACTGGGTGACGTGAACTCTTGAGACACCCCTGCTGTATATGATTGCAGCCTTAGAGTGCAGTCCAGAGCATTCTTTAAGCCAGAAAAGTCGCTTGGACTGGCCTAGGAGTGTCACAAATGTGCCTTAAAGTGTTGTGGGATCTAAGATTCTTCTGGTCAGCTACAATCCACTACTATGTGTTCCTTCCCAGGTTTTTGACCCAGCTAACTCTTATGTGCCAGACAGCAGAGGTCTAGCCCTTGTATATGGTTCCAAGATAGGGTTGTGCTGGCTAAGGGTAACCAATGGGGGTGGGTGGGAGAGGAGAGAATGGGGGCATTTTCAGGACAGGGGCTGGAAAGAAGGAGGGTGGGGTCAGTGTGCCATAGAGCAAATTAGACCCAGCAGTAGGGTGAGACCAGATTCTGGCAGGTAGGCCCAATCCTAACCTCCCTCCCCACAAGCAGCCCAGTGCTACAGTAGGCTGCTTGAACCTGCACCAGCAATTTAGCTATGCAGATCAAAGTATCCCCATTGAGGTGGCTGCTGTGTGAAATGGGGTAATGGGAAATACATCCTCTTACTTTAAATTGAGCTGGATTCACCGCAAATCCTGCACTGGATTCAGTGAGGGCTAGTTTGCCTTCCTGTTCAGCACAGTTTAGAATCAGGTTGCCCATTAAGACATGTCTCTAGTTATGAAATACAATATTTTCTTCCCATTTACAAAAAAGTTGAGGTACTTTATATACAGTATACACAAAAATGGGAAATTGACATTCAGCAAACGTAATATTTAGGGAATAAACTATGAGGCTGTATACAAGCTATATACAGGCTGTAGCTATTCTTACTAGTCCTACTGTCATTTCACTAATTGCTGATTTTGAATTTTATTCAAGGGTGAAGTTGAATTTGCCCGAATCATGTCCTTAGTTGATCCCAATGGCCAGGGAACCGTTTCCTTCCAATCATTTATTGACTTCATGACCAGAGAGACTGGAGACACTGACACGGCTGAACAAGTTATTGCTTCTTTCAAGATTCTAGCTTCAGATAAGGTCAGTTTTTTTGCTTCTAGCTATTGGGATTGGGGGATTTCCCATTTTCCTGATATCTTCCAATTTTACAAGATAACAGAGTAACTCAATGTAAACTCAGGGTGAAATCCTAACCAATTTAGGGCACAATCCAGAGTATCTACAGGAGCACGAAAGCGACATCACATGCACCCGTAGTTACTGCACCACCTAATCAAAGCCTACGGAAATTCATATTGCAATCCAGAGTAACTAGTTCTTACTCCGGAGCAAGGACTCCCCTTAGATACTCTGGATTTCACCCTTAGGCTGGCATAATTTAACCTGGCATAATTTCCCATGGTGGTGTGGGGAGGCTGATGCATGCCTGTGCACTGGCCTAACTTCCTCCTCCCAAGGAGTCGGACAGAAGTGACTTACAGTATTTTTGTCACTCCTTACAAGCACAGGGCTTAAACTGGGGGTTAGGATTGCAGCCTAAGGCCTATATCCTAAAGTGAAATTAAGCCCCTTGCTCCGGAGCAGTTAAGATGACTTTCCATAAGATAGGAATTTTGTCCTAATTTTTCCATAGGGATTTTGCCCTAAGTGTCATAAATTTTAAAAAGTAGGCAAAGAATTACAATACAGTCTATGCATGTCTACTCAGAAGTCACACTGATTCCATGGGAGTGATTGATCCACTGATTGATGGGACTAACTTTGAGGTAAATGTGTATAGGATTGCCACCTTAGTTATAAGAGAAAGCCCACATTCTACAATAATGTTAGAAAAAGTTCAAAAAAATTGTAACAAAAATCCACATTTGTGTTGTTTGGTTGTAGCTGAAAAATGGCAGAAAGGGCCATTTGCTGGTTGCTCATCACTTTTTGTTTTTGTGATGCATGTTATGAAATTGAGAATGGTGTATTAGGAATTGTAGGCCTTTATGGGAACTACTTGAGGCCAAGGGCAATGGATGTGGAACTGACCTCTGTTTATGTATTTCATTATTGACACTCTACCTTTTAAGCAGAACCAATGAGCTGTTCAAGCAGCTGGGACTATTTAAGATCACATCTGCCTTATAGCTCTCAAGGTTCCTGCTTTTGGTTGTTGTTATTCCTTCTGCCCTTCACCTCTGAGGATGTCATCTAAAAAGCAGGCCTCCGTCAGTCTTGAAAGACTATGGTATCATGCTTGGCGCTGCATATGCTGCATGCGAAGCACGAAAGCCTGGGTTAGATTGTTATGGAGGATAGGCTGTTACCCAAGCAGCAAATCCCCCCTCTCCATGCCACTGAATTAGTCCAATGGAAAGACAGAGCCCATACGATTGGATCCAGCTGGCATTGCAGAGCTGGGCTAAGGACAGGAGCTCACCCTGTCTTGTGGGGCCGACCCAGGTCTCAAACCCTGGCCTGCTGGTTAACAGGCACAGTGTCTTAACCGCTTGCGCCACCTAATATGTATGGCAAAACAATAGGAAAGTAATTCATAGCAATGACTACTACTTAATCACTCCAGTCTTAAATGATTTCTAATAATTTAGCAAAAATACCACATGTGTTCAAGTCATTCACTGAAACTTTGTGTAGTACACATTTGCATTATTATTTTCTTTTCACAAACTGTAAACATGGCAGACGAAAATAAACAAACCCTACAATCCAGAGTAACTATGGGAGCACGTAAGAGACATTATGTGCACCATTAGTTACTGCACCACTTAGTGAAAACCTATGGGAAATTCATATTGCAATCCAGTGTAAATTGTTCTTACACCGGAGCAAGGACTCCCTGTAGTTACTCTAGATTGTGCCTAATGTTAGCTTTTTGTGCTGAGTGTTGTACAGGCCCACTCCTCTTCTCTCTAGCAATAACAATAACTGACAGATCAGAGAGGACTATATATAAATGTCCTCTGGTTGGTGAAAAACCATGACACTAAAGCTTACAAGTAGCTTACAAGAGGCTGGTTAAAAAACAAAGGATAAATGCTTGCTTCCTTGCTTATTTTATTTATTTATTTATTTATTTATCCTATTTCTGGTACATTGATCAAAAATGTGCAGGTCAGCCACAGCAACTACTTGGGTACACTATAGTACAGTACACTATAAATCCTTCATACCTAAGTGGAAGGGGATACAGTGGCACCTCATGTAACAAATTTAATTCGCCCCGGAGGCATGTTTGTTACGTGAAACGTTCTTTATGTGAAGTGGATTTTCCCATAGGAGATAATGGAAACTCAGAAGATTGATTCCACAACCCAAAAAATATTCATATAAAAATGTTAACTGGATGTAAAAATGAGGACAAAAACACTGGAATTGAATTCAAAACATGCATTCAATGTGCATGATCCTATGAAGTCTACTTAGGCTGCAGTCATAAAGACACTTTCCTGGGAGTAAGACCAGTGGTGGGCACCAGCAGGTTCGCACCTACTCTATAGAACCAGTTCTTAACAAGAGATAGTACATATAAAATTTAAAAATAGCCATTTAAAAGTGGCTGCCAGATGGACAGAGAACCGGTTCTTAATTTCTTTGAAGCCCATCACTGAGTAAGACCCATTTAACACAATGGGGCTTACTTCTGGGTAGACATGGTAAGGAGGCTGCAATCCAAGACCTCTTCAAAGTGTCTCCCCACTTTCTCCTTCTCTCCATCCTGAGCCTCTCTCTCCCCTGCTCCCTTCTGGTTAGCCCTGAGCTGCTTCCCTCTTCTCCTCTGCTGTTCTCTCCCTCTGCCCAGTGGACGCCCGGCCATAGGTGGCACAGCGCAGAAGTGTTGCTTTTGCTATGGGCAGGTGTGCTAAGCAGCCCTGATGCTTTTTAAAAGGGCTGCCGGCCAGCGTGTCTGCCCCAACTGGCAACGAGTTCGTTCTTTATGTGAAGCACAGTTTGTTACGTGACGCAGAATCCAAGAGAAATTTTTGTTTGTTACATGAAACATACTTTACATGAGGCGTTTGTTACATGAGGCGGCACTGTTTTGTAAAACTTCTGAATAAATTTCTGTTTTTAAAATTTTGCAGCCTTACATCCTTGCTGATGAATTGATTCGAGAGCTGCCACCTGAACAAGCTCAGTACTGCATCAAGAGAATGCCACCCTACAAAGGTCCAGGCGCTGTTCCTGGAGCTCTGGATTATACCTCATTTTCATCAGCACTGTATGGGGAAAGTGATCTGTAACTGGCTATGGTCCCTGTAGGCAATTTAAATTATATTAAAGATTGTTTTCCCGTTTGCTCCTTACAAACACTGGCAAGCTGACTTCAAAACCAATTTCTCAAGTTTAGCAGGTACATTCAGTAAATAACAATACCGTATAAAGTGTTCAGCATTGATAGGTATATATGTTGATTGTATTTACTTTGTCACCCTTAGAAACTTCATTTGCCCAGTGCCTTATTTGACTGTGTTTTAAAGGAATAGCAAACCCACAGGAAATATTTCTGTGTCGAATAAGAAAGCCTCAGGAAAAAGAGAAATATCTAAACCTTTTGAAAATAAAATCCATTTCAGCTTTAATATTAATGAAATGTTTTGGTTATTCTTCACACTTTATAAAAGTCTTCTGCAGTCTCCTTCCAGGTGTCTGTGCTTTGCTTTCATGCCAAGGCACAGCTTTCATCTTAAAATATCAGATTCGGTATGCTTTTGGATGTGGAGTTGCACATACCAGAGAAAGAAGGAAAAGAATCAAACCCAAAAACAACTCGAATCCTAAGAAACTCTTAGGATTTTTTAAAATGCAAACTTGTTATTAGTTTGGCTTTTCATTTAAGCATAAGGACATTTGGAACTTCAGATGTTCACTGGCATCAGGCTGATGTTAAGTTACAACCTTTGCCTTAAAAGCAAAAGGCACAACGTTAACGAAAAGGATATTATATGCTTTCTGCTGTGCTCAGTGCTCTGCTGCATTTGGTCTTGATTAATGCTGAATGTCTGTTTTTAGTACAGCTACTATATGGTAGTTTGTATGGCACCTGATTTGTTAATTTTCTTCATCTTGACAGCATGTAGAGCAGTAGGTTTTTTTTACTTTAAGCCTAGGAGTTGGAGGGGAAAAATGCAAATGGAAATATTCACAACTGGTTAGAGGAAGCTGTACTATTAAACATGTGCCTACTAAATAAAGTCCACTTTTCAAACCTTAATATTGGCTCAATGACTGAATTAAATTTTGATTTACAAAAATCTTCGAAATATTTTTCTAAGATGCGAGTGCTTCTGTTTTGTTTTCCTTCCAGTTCCGTTATTTTGCTTGGGAGTGAGAGTGGGCAAATAATTTTAAATAGGAAGTGTATTATTTATTTATGTATTTAAACTTATGTTTCATAGTAATACTCAAGGAGGCCTGCAAAAGAACTGTTATGTATTAACTTTATGGTGGTCCTATCTTTATCATTGCTAGTATTTAACAATACATTGCTAGTATGCAACAATACACTACATCAGGGATATGGGTATATTCCTTCCCATCTGTGATGTTTAATCAGGGCTGGCCCTCCTAAGAAGTTGAGTGAGGCCACTTTCAGCAAATTTTGGATTCTATTTAATACAGTGAATTCTCAGTTATTTTCAGCCACAGTCCTATACCTATGTACTCATAAATGCTTCCCATTTAAGAGTATACAGTATATGCTTAGTTCAGTGAAGTTCAGTGGGGCTTACTCCTTAGTAAGTAAACTTAAAACAACAGAGTCACAGCACAATCCTAACTCTTGTTAGGCCAGCACAGGTTCCGGCTCAAGTCCCATACAAGCCTGGGTGTTGTCACAAAAGTGCCATAACACATGCACTATCTTCCTCACACCACTGCAAGAATGGGGGTACAAGTGAGTTGTGCTGGTCTAAATTGATTAGGATTGTGCCTTCAGTATTTTGTTTTCCTATTGGAGGCAACACCTTTGGATTTCTCATCTCAGATGGTGAATGTTTTTTGTGTCAGCCTTATCTTGTATAGGACCTTAGAGGTTGCAGGTATTCGTATTAAGACTTTAAAAACTTTTACTGAGTTTCTAATGCTTTTATCTAGTATCAGAGGCATCACTAGGGTAGTGTGGGTGGAGTGGTCCGCACCAGATGACTCTGGTGACATGCACTGAGAGACCTAAAAATTACAACTTTGCGATGGTGCATCAAACCCCATCATGTCATATAACATTGGATATGAATTGAAGAGCATAATCCAATGCAAAAATCTGTTTTAAAATCAGGCTGATAGGAGTCTTAAGGACACCAGAATTGTCCTGATACAATGAACACAGCCCCCACAAATCATCCTAGAAGGAGGTCCCTGATGATTGCATTGAAATTCATTGAAAATGGATGTGAACTGCACAGCTGTGTTTACCAGTGAGTAAGAAAGCATCCCTTGGCTGGAGTGGAAAGTCAGTCCAGAAGAGTACAAGACTTCAAAATGATCGCAATCAAGGACATTACTAGGGCGTTAGAATGGGGACACCCTTGAGGACAGTGGCACCCCTTGTGATATACCATATTTGCTGGCTTATAAGACGCACTTTTTTACTCCCCAAAGGGGGGAAATGTGTGCGTCTTATAGAGTGATAGGGCCAATCCTGGTGCACAGTAACACATCATGTCATATGTCATTGGATTCATATTGAAGAGCAGAATCCAACACAAAAATCAATTTTGAGATATCTCCTTCCTATCAAAAGGTATGGCAAAAAAAAACAAAAATATAAAAACAAAAAAATATACATTCTATGGCAATTTTTTTAAGTGGGTCAGAATTTTGGCCTTGGGGTTCAGGAATTATGGTTTTGGCATCTGGTCACCCTGACACAGTTGCAATCCTAAGCAGCCTGCCCTGGCTTGGAGACTTGCTCCAAAGTGGACATGCACAAGACCTGGTCCCTGCTGCTCCATGCCTGTGCATCCCCTTGCTCTTCCCTAGCTATCTAGATCCCCTCACCTTTCCCTACCTACCTGGATCCCCCCATCCCCAAAAGAACCCCCCAACTTACCTGCCTTCCTGGACCATTTGCAATGAGATTTGTGCAAAATGTTGGTGTCTGAACATTTGCAATGAGATTTGTGCAAAAGTCGCAAATCACTGACACTAGAGATGGTGAGTTTTGGGGGTTTCCAGAAAATTAGAAGAGTGCTTGAAGCTTAAAGTCTTTCCTCATTATCCAGTGATAATGGTTCTTAATGCCACTGTTGACTTTACATGGTTGAAATATTATTCTGCTATATTTTATTAAATATATTAGTACACCATTTGATTCAGAATATTTTTTTTCTTGTTTTTCTCCTCTAAACTTTGGTGTGTCTGATGGTCTGGTGCGTGTAATAAGCCGGGAAATACGGGTAAGTGTTAAAATCATGGTTTGTAGAAGTAATCTCATCATGTTATACACCTCTGAATGCATAATTTACAGCATTGAAATAATCCACTTTGAAATATCTTTGTTGTATTAAAATGTGTGGCTAAAAAAACCAATGGAGGCGAGGCAATGGCACATAACTACACCCACCATTCATATTGTTACCCCGTCCAACGCATGGAGGGTAACGCGCTGGCCTCCTGCACCTGGTGACGCGAACCCTAGTGTTTCCCCGTCTCGTATCGTTTATGTACACTGTGATAACCACCACATTTGAAACAAAAGATACACAGAGGAATCGCTTTTTCAGCAGGAAGCTCTTTTTGCTCAGCTCAAAACAAAATGCTTTCGGTTCACCTTCATTACGCAATCTCTGAAGATCTCCCAGGGGTGGCATTTTGTAACTTGTATCTGTTGGGAAGATAAACAAAAGTGGGAAGATAAACCATTAAAAAAAAGCAGGCCTCCGTCCGTCTTGAAAGACTATGGTATCGTGCTCTGCGCTGCATACGCTGCATGTGAAGCACAAAAGCCTGGGTTGGATTGTTATGGAGGATATGCTGTTACCCAAGCAGCAAATTCCCCCTCTCCACGCCACTGAATTAGTCCACTGAATTAGTCCAATGGAAAGGCAGAGCCAATATGACTGGATTCAGCTGCCGTTGCAGAGCTGGGCTAAGGACAGGAGCTCATCCTGTCTTGTGGGGCCGACCCGGGTCTTGAACCCTGGCCTACTAGTTACCAGGCACAGCGTCTTAACTGCTTGCGCCACCCACAGCCCTAAACCATTATATCATCTAATTTTGTTTCACTTTTATCTTCTGGACCACTCTATGTGTGCAGTGAATGGCAAATACTAAGTATTGCATAATTTTCCTAGATTTAGAACTGAGTCATGCTTGATAGCTATCCCAGGAGTATGGGAATGTACTTGAATCTAATGTGTCAACCTAAACTTATAATCAAAATACTCCATTTACTCAAATCTAATTAACCATCAAATTTACTCAAATCTAATTAACCATCAAATCCAATGTGCACCCTGATTTTGGAGACTGAATTCAGCTGAAAAAGGTGAGCATTAGATTTGAGTAAATACAATATGTACCTCAAGGAAAGTGTGGGGTGGTGCCAGCTAGGTTTACTTTGACAGGGATATCCACAGAACTAATTCCAGGGGTGAGGAAGTGTTCCTAATTGCAACTACTAAGCACTAGCTTGAGTTCCTATAGTCTTTATACCACTCACAGTGCAATTCTAAACCTGTCTACTCAGAAGTAAGTCCTATTGTATTCAATGGGGTCTGCTCCCAGGAAAGTGTGTTTAGGATTGAAGTCCCTCTCATCCACCTCCTACATCATTTCATTGTGCTAAAAAGAAACAACAAGAGCCACAGGTACATGAACATAATTCCATATGGGTTGTTTGTTTCATTATACTGTATAGTATTATTCATTTTGAATTAACATACAGCTTAGTTCTCCAACAACAATATAGAAAAGCTCTGAACAGGCTCTAATTGCATATTTAATAATAGAGGACGCCAGTCAGAAATGAAAACAAATCAGGTCAGATTCAAGTCATGTCCCCAAGGCATGTATTTCACATCTTTTACACATAATCTAATCAGGTTTGGCTGTGGAATGCTACGCAGTGTGCTGATCTCACTTTATTAATGAATGTCCTTTTATTAAAGAAAAATTTGATTTTACATTTAGCATTTTTAGGGTACAATCCTATGCATGTCTACACAGAAGTAAGTCTCATATTCAATGGGACATACTCCCAGGGAAGAGTGTATAGGATTGCAGCCTCAGTCAGTTTAGAATTCAGGGAGAGTTCCTTGACAAGCAACTCTGGCTGCCTTTTCCATGGATTCCTGGGAGTAAACTCCACTGACTATAATGGAACTTGCTTCTGAGTAGACATGCCTAGGATTGAACACAATGAGGCTTACTTTTGAGTAGACAAGTTTAGGACTGTGCTCTATTAGAGTCAATGGGGCTTGCTCCTAGGAAAGTATAGGTGGGATTGCAGCTTTAGAGCTCAGCATGTCTACTCAGAAGTAAGTCTCAATAGATTCAGTGGGGCTTAGTCACGAGGAAAGTATGGGTAGGATTGCAGCCTTCGAGCTCAGCAGGTCTACGCAGAAATAAGTCCTATTAGATTCAATGGGTCTTACTCATAGTTAAGTGTGGATGAGATTGCAGCCTCAGAGACTGATCCTCTGCCTGTCTACTCAGAAGTAAGTTCCATTATAGTGAATGGAGCTTAGTTCCAGGAAAGCGTGACAAGGATTGGGAGCCTGCTTGGGTGGCTGGGAAAAGGGCTGGGGCCCTTGCATGAACAACATGTCTGGCAATGGCTTCTGATGGACAATCATCTGGCTCTGCATGTTCTTTCTCAATAAGTTTCTGTTTTCACTTGTACTTCTGAGCTCCAGATTTTTGAGTTGACATTTCGTAGCCATTTATAAACTTAAATAAATAAGTAATTAAATTAAAATTCAATAAATTATATAAATAACTGTTCACCGCATTGCATGGCATGGCATTGGCATCCTTCAGTCTCAAAAGACGATGGTATCTTGCTCTGAGTGTCCTCTCCAGACCACAATGGCCTTGGTAGATTAATATGGAGGATAGACCGTTACCCAAGCAGCAAATCCCCCCTCTCCACATCACTGAAATAGTCCAATGGAACAGCAGAGCCAATACGATTGGTTCCAGCTGCGTCGCAGGAGTTACCAGAATGTGGTTGTACACAATCACAAACTGCTTCTAGGACTCTGGCTCCAGATTTTTCCTCAAGGTTGACTCCTGAAGCCTTTCCCATAGATAGGTATAGCCAACAAAGCTCCTCAACAAAGGCCTGTATGGCATGGGAGTCCCTGCCAGTAGCTACGCTACCATCAGCATAGCACTTTGTATCACTGGAGCACACAGTCCCACCACCATGAAAAGGTACTGTTCACTGAGTGTTCAGATTAATAAAGATTATGTCAAACAAGTCTGCAAAGCGGTTTTGCTATACACACAAAGTATGGAGTATGAAGTATATATCCAATATTATTTTTCTTTTTAAAAATCTGGTTTTGAATTTTTTAAAATTTCCCCTTTATGGGCCTCCTTTGAGCTCCAGGGGCCCTGGAGAAATATACCAGCTACACTCGCCTCTTCTCAGGCCTGTGAGTCCCACTTGGGCAATGATTTTCAACCTTTCAACCATGGCACATTAAAAAGGCACTGAAATTATCAAGGCACACCATCAGTTGTTTTTACTGTTAACAAGGCACACCAGGCTGTTCAAATCCCCTAATTTTCCTATTAATAAATGACTTTCCCCAAGCTCCCATGGCACATTTGAGGACTATCCATGGCACATCAGTGTGCCATGGCACACTGGTTGAAAATTGCTTCACTAGGAGAACTGGAGTGGGTATCCTGTTGACATGAGGGGAAACAGGACAGTGTGCCCTTACACTGCCATAGTAACTGTTGCACCTCAGGGACCCAGGGGCTTTTATGCTTACTGGGGGAGGATATCAGTTGCAATAGAAAACCAGAATTGGCAATTGCCACCAGCAATTGCCGTTTGGAGCTCTGAGCAGCCACAGACAGGGGTTGCAAGTGTGACCCCCAAGGTAACTGTAAAACGCCCTGGGTTCACACAGTACCATGATTGCTACAGCACCATCAGGGCTTCCCCATGTCCTCACAAACACCATGATCCAAAGTCCATGAGTGAAATCAGAATCCATAAGTTCAAGAGGACATGACTGCCTAAGAGCAAGTATACTCTGATCTACGGCTACCAAAGTGCTGGAGCTGCTGCCCTAGCACTAGGAGTCAAACCTATGGCACATTTGGGCCACCCAGATAAAAACCAACATCAGTGGAGATGCCTGGACTGCCCTGTCGATGTTGCAGCGGGAGCCCTGGCCACCAGTGGGGCTCAGGTAAGTGGCAAGAGACCTGGGAGTGTGGTTTGAAGTGGCAGATAAGATAACCTTTATTGTCATTTTATTGTGTACACACAGGTACAGACAAAATGAAATTATGTTGCTTGCTCAAAGACACCTTCTCTGAAGTGCCAGAAATATATCCCTTGTGTCAGGTTTCAATACACACCTTGAAGTTTCTCAAGTCAATGCCAGTGAAAGAGCTGGTGCAGATTTGAGAGGCCTCAGGTGCAATCCTGTGCATGTCTACTAAGTAGTAGCCATGTCTACTCATTGGGACTTACTCTCTATGGCAGGCATGTCAAACTGGTGGCCTGAGGGCCACCAAGCTGGTGGCCTTTGCAGGCACATGTGGGGCTCTCGAGTGATCTTCCCACTCCCAGAAGCAGCTCAGTAGTGACGGCAGCACGCTTGATTTTGAGCCGGAGAAAGAGCCCAGGAGGAAGGAGGGCTCATGCACAGCAGCAGCAGCTTCTCAGGGTGGGAGAAAGAGCCGAGGAGAAAGGAGGGCACTTCTGAGTAGACATGCAAAAAGTTGGATTGTGGCCCTCAAAAGACACCATTAATGCTATTGTGGCCCTTGGGAGACATCATTAATGCTAATGTGGCCCTGAATTTGAAATGAATATGAAATTAATTTTTTGACACCCCTGCTCTATGGGTTTTACTATGGGATTTACCCTACAATCCAGAGTAACTACGGGAGCGCATAAGAGACATTACATGCACCCGTAGTTACTGCACCACCTAGTGAAAACCAATGGGAAATTCATATTGCAATCCAGAGCAAATTGTTCTTACACCGGAGCAAGGACTCCCTGTAGTTACTCAGGATTGCACCCTTACTCTCTATTCTATGGGACTTACTCTCAGGAAAATGTATTTAGATTGCATCCTCCATTGAGCAGTCTAGGACATTAAATAGAATAAGTAGATGGATCTCCAGCATGCTCAGAAAGGGCACAGGATCCAGCAGTACCTGTTTAGCAGCACTATCGAATAAGATTGGGTTATAAGTATGAATGCATAGACATGATAATAAGAAGACAGCTAGTTCAATGTCTCCTTCTAATTGCCAATAACCATGAGTTCCCAAGCTGATTTTTTGGAGGGCTGCAAAAAGGTTTGAGCATTTCCATTTGGAACCGCATGGCAGCATGTGGGGTCGTGCCAGCTGGTGATGCCAGCTGCCATTTTTGTTACAGCCTGAGCCTCCACTCAGCTGTCTTTGGCCCTCTCCAGCTTTCCTCACATCACGTTTTCATTGCTTTGGCCAGCTTGAAGCTCAGACACTGCTGGCTGACGCTCTTGCTGACGAGTGGCAAAAACGTGATGCAACAAGGCCTGGAGGGGGCAGAAGACAGCCAAGCAGAGGCTCAGGTGGCAATGAGAAAGGCAGCTGGCAGGAAGGCCTGAACATGAACACAGTGAGAGGGTGATGTTCAAACAGGTTCAAAAGCACATTCATACACACACAGAGAGGAGTGTGCAGCCTCTCCAGTCCTCAAAATAATTGAGTAAATACAGTATATGGCTTCGTTTCTAATGTCCTTCATTTTTCTTGTGTGTCCTACGTTTTTGGGAATGCTACCTGCTCACAAGGAAAAGGAGGACAATGAAGATTTTTTCCCAGGACACAAGACTAAAAAGAGGATATGTCCTGAAAAAAGATGACATGTTCACCCTGCTCACAGAACATATTTCTTGAGCAAATACAAGCACATCAGGGCTAATAATGGCAATATATAGCTTGGGATAAAGAAAACATCCCTCCCAAAAATACGTTCCAACATCAGCCCTGGCCTCTAAACAGACTCAGCAGTCCTCAGACACCTACCCCACGTTGCAGTGCAGGGCTCTTGGGCGGCGACTTTCTCGGGATTTGGAAAGGTTTGGAATGGGGAGTTTTCTCCAGTCTCTGCATCTTGAGCATGCTGAGCCTCCTGCTGCTCCTGGTGTCTTTGGGGCAGTGGTTCTCAAGCATTTCAACCCGGGACCCCCTTCTGAGAATGATAAATCTGTCCCGGACCCTTCAGAAGTGGGTCATGGACAGAAGAGGAAGGAAGGAACATCACTGTGATGCCAGAGCACCTCGTCCATGACTACACCGAAAAATACATTGTGTCCAATGAGACTTACTCCCAGGAAAGCATCCTGAGTGCCCCATTGCAAGATGGTGGCACCCAGTGCAGATTTCAAAATGGTGACACCCAACTTTGTGCTACTCCCTGAAATGAAGTGGAAACCCCCACCAGAGGGTCCCATCCCCCACTTTCAGAACCACTGCCTAGAGACCCAGAGCCAGGAAGGGGCTCTCTGAGTCCCGCTCCAGAGGACCCTCCTGCCCAGCCCTCCCTCACCCGAGTTCTCTGTCCTACCTGCCTCCAAGGTGTCCAGGAAAGCATGACTCATGCAGTGCCCACCCGAGTTCCCTGCGCCTGTACAGAGGCCACCCCACTCTGAGTGAGGCCACAGAGGCAGCAGGGAGGTCCGACTACCCTGCACCCCAGAGCCTGGACTGGGTGGGCAGAGCCACGAGCACTGGCCGGTGAAGCGGGTCCATGGCTGAGCATGCCAGGCATGCAGGAGCTCCTTCCTATCTCTCTCTCTCTCTCTCTCTCTCTCTCTCTCTCTCTCTCTGTCTGTCTGTCTGTCTGTCTCTCTCTCTGTCTGTCTGTCTACTATCTATCTATCTGTCTGTCTGTCTACTATATGTATGTATGTATGTATGTGTGTGTGTGTATCTACCTCCCTCCCTCGCTCCCTACCTATCTACCTAATGTATGTGTATCTATCTACCTACCTACTGTATGTATGTATGTATGTATGTATGTATGTATGTATGTATGTATGTATGTACCTATCTATCTATATCTATTGATCTACTTACCTACCTACCACCACTGCAGGAGCCCCCAAAAAACCTGCAGACAGACAGACAGACAGACAGACATACATACATACATATCCTCTTTTTAGTCTTGTATCCTGGGAAAAAATCTTCATTGTCCTTCTTTTCCTTGAGAGCAGGCAGCATGTAGCCTTCCCATAATTAATAAATAAATTATATGCAATCGTTTTAAATTTAATCATGTAATTTATATAATAAGTAATTAATTAATATAAATTAATCAGAAAAAAGCAATATATTGCATTTACTCAAATCTAATTAACCATCAAATCTAATGCACACCCTGATTTTGGATACTGAATTTGGCTGAAAAAGGTGAGCGTTATAATCAAGTAAATACAGTATATGGCTTTTCGTTTCTAATGTCCTACATTTTTCTTGTGCGTCCTTCGTTTTGGGGAATACTTGTCCTCTTTTTCTGGTTATGATCAATGGTCAACAATGCCTGTGAGAGACTGTGGTTCTGGGAAAGGGGGAAGCTTTTCCCTGTTTGGTCCCCATGATGAACTTTTGAAGTTAATGCAACCCACCTTTCAGGATCAGGAAAGTAGGAGTAGATCAGGAAAGAACAGCCCATGCTGTTCACCCTCTCATGCACCTCCAAATAACTTCTGGGGTGTCCCAGTTCAGACTGGGCATTCCCTGCAGTTGCCTTATATGGAATAGAATAGTTCTACCTGCTGATCTTTAATATACTAAAGACTTCCACTTGTGTGTGCACCTCACATAGTGTGCAGCTTGTAGGGTATCTACTTTCAGGCCCAAATTACAATTTTACATTTAGTTGTGGCTGGTGCTCTGCTAAAATATTCTGAAGGTCCTGCAGGACGACAGCTTATTCTATAGCACCTCACCCAGCAGCTTCAGCAGCTCTTCGGGCACTTGACACAAGCCAAGGGTCTTGGGAATCTCTGCTTCCTTTCAGCTCTGCTTCAGTTTCTCATCTTGCTTCTCTCTTTTCCTCAGGATGCTGTGGAGGATCTGGTGTGTTGGCATTAGCCTTTGGGTAGAAGGCTCCACCATCAGGAAACCTCTGTCTTCCTGCCAATGAAGACCTACGAAGAACAAGGGTGGCCCACAGCAGCCCCAGGCCTCTAAAGTGACTTCCCAGCATGGTCATCACAGTAACGCCTGAGCCCCTGCATGAAGAAGGAAGACACCAGCCTGTTGCCCTGGGAAGGAGAACAAACCAAAGAGAAAGCTTCTTCAGCTAAAGTGACTTCTTCAACTTCAAGAGGTGTCAAACTGCCCCACCAAAACCAGAACTGCCTAACAGAATGGTGTTGATGGCCCACAACATGGCTTCATCTTGAGAGAAGTTGGCAAGCGGCTCCTCTCTGTGTCAAATCCAACTCCCAGAGTCCACTCCTGATCATGCCAGTGTCTCCAAGTGCAATGTTGTGATTGTGCAATGCCTGGCAAAGGAACTCAAGTGCCTCACTGGCTCAAGTGTCAACTGGGCTGGTAATCACAAGAGCCCCCGAATACCTATCGCATGCTGGACTGCAGGAGACGGGAAGACAACAGAACCAGTTGCCCCTTGGAAAGAGAACAAAACTAAGGAGAAGGCTTCTTCAGCTAAGGAAGATTGAGCTGCGAACTGCCTAACAGGACAGTGTTGATGGCACATTGAACGGATACCTTAGTCTGTGGTCAACCCAGGGGAGAACCTGGCAGCCCCAGCTTCTGTCTAGTCAATTTCAACTCCCAGAGTATGACCATAGGCCTAGAGGACTTTGCTCCACATTGTCCGTGACTCCACATGCACCTATAAGATGGTGCATTGCCTGACAAATGAACTCAAGTGCCTCAACAGGCTTAGTGTTGTGGTAATCACAGTAGCCCCTCAGCACTTACCCCTGTTGGGCTGCAGGAAACAGAGCCACTCACCCCTGGAAAAGTGAGTGCAGAAACCAAAAGAGAAAGCTTCTTTAGCTAAAGTCACTTGTTCAACTTCAACTAGAATCAAGCTGCCCAAAAAATCAGAACTGCCAACAGGACAGTGTTTTTGGCGCACAACATGGCTCACTCGACTGTCAACCCAAAGGAGAAGTTGGCATGCTTGGATTCTCTTGTCAAATCCCAGAACATGGGACATGACACATACAATATGCTCAGCACATGCCTGCCAGAGCTGATGCAATTGCCTGGGACCCAACTTGCTTCTATACTGAGAGGCGCATGTACACTGTCCTACTGCCCCACTAATATAAAGCTGCCTTATACTGAGCCAAATTATAGTATTGGCATCCATCAGTCTTGAAAGACTATGGTATCGTGCTCGATGCTGCATGAGAAGCACGAAGGCCTGGGTAGATTGATAGGATTGATAGGATAGGCTGTTACCCAAGCAGCAAATCCCCCTTCTCCACACCACTGAAATAGTCCAATGGAACAGCAGAGCTGATATGATTGATTCCAGCTGTGTTATGGGCCATCTAATCATGGTTCACCATGTAGTGTGGTGACTCTCTTTCCCTGCCCACTGCCAATTGACCTTGGGATCTGTGACAGGCACAGCAGTTGTGACACTGAAGAGCAACAACTTCTCCACTGTGGAACAGTATCCTCTTTCTGATAGTGGTAACCAAACTGCTTCTTATGGGAACATGAGCCTCTGGAGTGAGGATCTGTGTCACTGAACACAGATCCTTTTCACTATCTTGGTTAATAACTGCTGAAGACCGCCTGAATTTGTCTAATCATCTTTACAAAATTGCACATTGTTCACAATGTTCTGACTCTCCTGCCGTCAACTGGTATAGATTCAGTTGTAGTAAAAAGAGAACGAGTGGTCTAGCTATCTTCTGAACATCATGTATAAATTCATAAATCTTTACCATAAAATTTACCATAAAAACCCAAGTGCTTAAGGCTTTCTTTGCAGGGTAGATGTTCCAACCCCTTGAGCATGTGGCCAACCTATTCATAAATAAATATTTCCAGTGTATGAATTTTAAGAACCAGGAATCAGTCTATACCTTGTGGTTTTTTTTCAAATATTGAAATTAAAAAAATATAAAGTTACATAGGGTGTAACATAGATTGCAGCCATAGCCCTAACCCAGTGCTAACCATGTTTTCCTAGGAATAAACCCAATTTATTCCTAGGAGTAAACCCAAGGAGTTTCCTAGGAGTAAACCCAATTGATTATAATGTATTCTGAGAATACATGCCTGAGATTAGGCTCTCTACGACTGTGGTTCCCAAGTATAACCCAGGGGAAGTTGCTAGGACCTTTATAGGTACTAAAAAAATTGAATAATGGCAGAAAAAAGCATGTCTGTATTAGGATGCCTTGTGGGGATGACAAGGCAGGAAGGAAGGCAGACTAGTTGACTGCAAAACTTCCACCGTTTGCTAGTTTCTGTTCATCACTCCATGTGTAAACAGATATAGATACAGATATAATACAGTAGTTGAAAAAAATTGAAATTATATAGTAACTATTTACAAACGTTTTGCTAGTATGAGGAAATGAAAATGAGCTATCAAGAGGTTGACACACAGCATGGCTCACTCGACTGCCAATCCAAAGGAAAAGTTGGCATGCGTGGATTCTCTCTTGTCTATTCCCAGAATCTGATCACAGATCACAGACCTACAGGACTCCGTTCCCCATCATGTCAGTATCTCACTGTACACCAGTAAGATGGTGCAGTGCCTGGTAAAGGAACTCAAGTGTATCAATTAATTTATCAGCATTGTAATCACATTGACACCTGGGACACTTTCACAAGTTGTGAAATGGGAAGACAGAGTTGCCCTAAAAAACCAGGATGGTGTTAGTGGCACATGACCAGTGGTGGGCACCAGCAGGTTCGCACCTACTCTATAGAACCGGTTGTTAACAAGACATAGGACATATAAAGTTTAAAAATAGCCATTTAAAAGTGGCTGCCAGATGGGCAGAGAACCGGTTCTTAATTTCTTTGAAGCCCATCACTGCACATGACATGGCTACTTCTACTGTCAAAGCTGACCGATGGTCAGTGGTGCCACCAAGGAGGTCCAGGGGGAACTGCCAGCACCACGGATGACGCACCCAGGGGTGTGAGGCGCAGTGGGGGGCCTGTGGGACCCCCCAAAATGAAGTTCATGAAGGTGCACAAAATGAAGTTCATGAAGGTGCACACTCATGCCATTTGTTGTTCAGTTTATCTTGGAGAGCAGAGTCCCCATCAACAATCCATTTTGCGATAGCATCTTCCTAGCCAAAGGCGATGCCCATGGTGGTGCGCATGGGGATCTTGTGCATGGGGATTGGTGCGCATGGGGTGGTGATGTCATGGGGAGATGGTACACATGGGGCAATGGTGCATGTGGGAGTTGGAACACATGAGGGGTTGGTATTTTTGGGGGGTTTGCTGCACAGGGGGGTGTTGATGTGCATGGGAATGATACACAGTGGGGGGGTTGATGCACATGGGGTGGTGGTGCACATGGAGGGTTGGTGCGCATGGGAGGATATTGTGCATGGGGTGTTGATACGCATGGGGGATGATTCACAGTGGGGGAATGTTGAGGAGCATGGGGAGTTGAGGAGCATGGGGGGTTGTTGCGCAGTGGCAGGGATGGCATATGGGGGGAATTTCACCCCCGCAACACTGGTACATTTTCACTAGTAGGCATATATCAGTGCTTATTTGTTATATCATGGGTCCAAAGCACCATGGAGACTCAGGCATAAGAATCAACACAGTAGATTTATTACAGCATTCCACAATAGATAAAAGCAGCTAAAAACACATTCCCAACTCCCCCAACCATTTATTTTCAAGTTTGAACAATATTATTATTTAAACTTTTCCATCTAGTGGCACATTGACAAAGCCCTAAAACTGGTTGGCCGCTGTGTGATTCAGGAAGGTGGACTAGATGGGGCTTTGGCCTGATCCAGTGGAGGCTCTTCTTAGGTCTTAACTGTTAAGGAACACCACTGGGTTTTTTTTTACCACAGACAAGGCACACTGCATTGCAAGTAAGGGGATCTCACACTCTCTGATGACTCTACTAATAAAATGACCCCCCACCCTCCAAAAAACAAAACTGTGGCACATATGGAGACCCATTCTGTTACAGTAGTGTGCTATGAAATTGGTGGGGAGGTCACCCTGGCTAGGAGGTAATTCCCATGGGTCCTCCCCATCCAAAATGACCATATATCATAACCAAAACATAACAGCCCCCCACCCCGAATGTAGGATACTCAAGAAAAATGTAGGACGTGAGAAAAGCGAACAACACTCTTGTAAAGTGGTCAGGGAACAGGGGTAAATTACCCCAAATGAGGTAAAAATGACATCCCTGGGGGTAATGGATGGCGCACTGGGGAGCAGTTTGAGACAGCCATGGCTTTGCGCAGCCAACCCTACAATCCAGAGTAACTACGGGAGCACATAAGAGACATTACGTGTACCTGTAGTTATTGCACCATCTATTGAAAACCTACGGGAAATTCATTTTGCAATCCAGAGCAAATTATTCTTACACCGGAGCAAGGATTCCCCATAGTTACTCTGGATTGTGCCCTTTGTCTGAGCACTGTAGGAACACATCCTACATTTTGTCCTACATTTTTAAAATAAAAAGTCTGGATTTCCTTCCTTTCAAATCAAGGGGATAATGTCGGCGTATCTAAATATATTTTGGGGTAAAAGGTAAAAAAGTTCCCTGACCCCTGCTCTTGTATAATGCTTTCATGCGGTTGACAACCCCAAACCTCAGCATGTCTACTCAGATGTCAGTCCCATTCTGGTCAATGGGGTTTACTCCCAGGTAAGTGTGAATAGGATTGCAACGTAAGTTACTTATTAAATTTAAAACTAAGACTATTACATAAAACGTACTACATATAGGCTGCAATCCTATGATCAGTTTCCTGGAAGCCAGCCCCATTGACTATAATGGGGCTTATTTTGGAGTAGACCTGCTTAGGATGGGGCTGATTATTAACTACAAGAATGTGACATGCTGCCTGCTCACAAGGAAAAGGAGGACAATGGAAATTTTTTCCTGGACACAAGGTCAAAAAAAGAGAAATGTGCTGGAAAAAAGGGACAGATGGACACCCCTGACTGGAGGGCAATGAAGACTTTTCCAGGACAGAGGGCTTGAAAAGAGGACATGTCCTGGAAAGAGAGGACCTTGAATGGAGGGCAATGAAGACTTTTCCAGGACAGAGGGCTTGAAAAGAGGACATGTCCTGGAAAGAGAGGACCTTGAATGGAGGGCAATGAAGACTTTCCCAGGACAGAGGGCTTGAAAAGAGGACATGTCCTGGAAAGAGAGGACCTTGAATGGAGGGCAATGAAGACTTTTCGGGACAGAGGGCTTGAAAAGAGGACATGTCCTGGAAAGAGAGGACCTTGAATGGAGGGCGATGAAGACTTTTTCGAGACAGAGGGCTTGAAAAGAGGACATGTCCTGGAAAGAGAGGACCTTGAATGGAGGGCAATGAAGACTTTTCGGGACAGAGGGCTTGAAAAGAGGACATGTCCTGGAAAGAGAGGACCTTGAATGGAGGGCGATGAAGACTTTTTCGAGACAGAGGGCTTGAAAAGAGGACATGTCCTGGAAAGAGAGGACCTTGAATGGAGGGCAATGAAGACTTTCCCAGGACAGAGGGCTTGAAAAGAGGACATGTCCTGGAAAGAGAGGACCTTGAATGGAGGGCAATGAAGACTTTCCCAGGACAGAGGGCTTGAAAAGAGGACATGTCCTGGAAAGAGAGGACCTTGAATGGAGGGCAATGAAGACTTTCCCAGGACAGAGGGCTTGAAAAGAGGACATGTCCTGGAAAGAGAAGACCTTGAATGGAGGGCAATGAAGACTTTTCGGGACAGAGGGCTTGAAAAGAGGACATGTCCTGGAAAGAGAGGACCTTGAATGGAGGGCGATGAAGACTTTTTCGAGACAGAGGGCTTGAAAAGAGGACATGTCCTGGAAAGAGAGGACCTTGAATGGAGGGCAATGAAGACTTTCCCAGGACAGAGGGCTTGAAAAGAGGACATGTCCTGGAAAGAGAGGACCTTGAATGGAGGGCGATGAAGACTTTTTCGAGACAGAGGGCTTGAAAAGAGGACATGTCCTGGAAAGAGAGGACCTTGAATGGAGGGCAATGAAGACTTTCCCAGGACAGAGGGCTTGAAAAGAGGACATGTCCTGGAAAGAGAGGACCTTGAATGGAGGGCGATGAAGACTTTTTCGAGACAGAGGGCTTGAAAAGAGGACATGTCCTGGAAAGAGAGGACCTTGAATGGAGGGCAATGAAGACTTTCCCAGGACAGAGGGCTTGAAAAGAGGACATGTCCTGGAAAGAGAGGACCTTGAATGGAGGGCGATGAAGACTTTTTCGAGACAGAGGGCTTGAAAAGAGGACATGTCCTGGAAAGAGAGGACCTTGAATGGAGGGCAATGAAGACTTTTCGGGACAGAGGGCTTGAAAAGAGGACATGTCCTGGAAAGAGAGGACCTTGAATGGAGGGCGATGAAGACTTTTTCGAGACAGAGGGCTTGAAAAGAGGACATGTCCTGGAAAGAGAGGACCTTGAATGGAGGGCAATGAAGACTTTCCCAGGACAGAGGGCTTGAAAAGAGGACATGTCCTGGAAAGAGAGGACCTTGAATGGAGGGCAATGAAGACTTTCCCAGGACAGAGGGCTTGAAAAGAGGACATGTCCTGGAAAGAGAGGACCTTGAATGGAGGGCAATGAAGACTTTCCCAGGACAGAGGGCTTGAAAAGAGGACATGTCCTGGAAAGAGAAGACCTTGAATGGAGGGCAATGAAGACTTTTCGGGACAGAGGGCTTGAAAAGAGGACATGTCCTGGAAAGAGAGGACCTTGAATGGAGGGCGATGAAGACTTTTTCGAGACAGAGGGCTTGAAAAGAGGACATGTCCTGGAAAGAGAGGACCTTGAATGGAGGGCAATGAAGACTTTCCCAGGACAGAGGGCTTGAAAAGAGGACATGTCCTGGAAAGAGAGGACCTTGAATGGAGGGCAATGAAGACTTTTCCGGGACAGAGGGCTTGAAAAGAGGACATGTCCGGGGAAAGGTGCTCCTGAAGCTGCTCCAGAGAGGAGCCCAGCCCTGCAGTGGGGCGAGGGGAGGGGGCTGCTGGAGAAAGGCTGGGGGCCCAGCCCTGCCCTGCCCTGCCAGGGACTCTTGAGGGTGCTGGGGGGGCGCAGTCCCGGAGGAGGAGGCCGGAGTGCGCCTGCGCCCATGGGTGCTGCGCAGGCGCCTCTCCGCCGGCCTTTGGGGCGCCATTGAGACCCCGCTCAGTCCTTTCCCTCCCCCGCAGGCTCCTGGTGGGCGAAGGCAGCCCAAGGATGTCGCCCGCCGCCCTCGGCTCTGCTCAGCAGCCCGGCAGAGGTGCGTCTTCTGAGGGGGCCGCAGAGGGCCCACCGGCTGCACCAATGAACTCTACACGAGGGGAGGACGCTGGGGCTGGGAGGGGGCAGGGGGACCATCTCTTTCCAGGACATCCAAGGCTCTGCAGTCCTCAAGACACTTTCCTGGGAGTAAGACCTATTGAACAGAATGGGGCTTACTTTTGAGTAGACATAGTTAGGCTTGTGCTGTAAGTCCCATAGAACAGAATGAGATTTACTTCTGGAAATTAACTTCTGAGAGACATGCTTAGGATTGCTGCCTAACTCTTAATTCCTAACCATGCCTACTCAGAAGTAAGTCCCATTGTGTTCAATGGATCTTCCTCCCAGGAAAGTGTCTTTAGGATTGCAGCCTTAGGGTGCAATCCTAAACATGTCTACTCAAAAGTAAGCCCCTTTGTGTTCAGTGGATCTTCCTCCCAGGAAAGTGTCTTTAGGATTGCAGCCTTAGGGTGCAATCCTAAACATGTCTACTCAAAAGTAAGCCCCTTTGTGTTCAGTGGATCTTCCTCCCAGGAAAGTGTCTTTAGGATTGCAGCCTTAGGGTGCAATCCTAAACATGTCTACTCAAAAGTAAGCCCCTTTGTGTTCAATGGATCTTCCTCCCAGGAAAGTGTCTTTAGGATTGCAGCCTAAGTCTTTGCCTGGTGTACACATACCCTTCCTCTCCCCTTTGTAGTAGTACTACTGCTAGTAGTACTCAATGTCAGATCATGGTGCAATAAAACTTGCAGATTAAATAATGTTAAGATAAAACAGGGCTTGTTTTTCTCATATATAAGAAAAGATGGCAAATCCGGCAGCAGTCCCCAAAATATGAAAGGAAACCAACTTTGGACTAATGGAGAAAATCAAAATATATTTTTATATTTGCTACCCACACATTATTTATGACACGCAGACTTGGACTTTGATTCTCACAGTCACTTTGATTTTGCAGGGGAATTTGTCTGCCCAGATGATAAAGCCTGGCTGCTCAAGCAGTGGAGGTAGTCCGTAATTGGATTTTATTTTGCCTCTTTCAGATGTAAGCTTCAACTTTGTAAATTTATTGGTATGCTCTGCATTCTGCCAAATCGTGGGCTTTAAACCCTACAGCTGTCTGCAGGAGTAAAGCAAAGCGGATTTGTAGGTTGGTAGAGAAAAGTGGCCCTCAGATATAGTCCTGTCTAGTGAGAAAGCAGGCCTCCGTCAGTCTTGAAAGACTATAGTATCGTGCTTGGTGCTGCATACGCTGCACAAAAGCCTGGGTTGGATTGTTATGGAGGATAGGCTGTTACCCAAGCAGCAAATCCCCCCTCTCCACACCACTGAATTAGTCCAATGGAAAGGCAGAGCCAATACGATTGGATCCAATTGCAGAGCTGGGCTAAGGGCAGGAGCTCACCCTGTCTTGTGGGGCTGATCCAGGTCTCGAACCCTGGCCTGCTGGTTAACAGGCACAGCGCCTTACCACTTGCACCACCCACAGCCCAATGAGTTGTGCTGGCCTAGGTTAGGATTGCACCCTTTTCATCCACCTATCTTCTGTGCTGTAGCTTCACATAGCATATTTAGTGGTTCCAGTTTAAATTCTTTGCATGTTTTCTTGAAATCAAAGCCTGAAGAAGGTTCAGTGGGAAACTTTCTCTCAGGCTGCAGCAGTGGTTTGCCTTATTCTTAAAATAGTCAAGGATTAGCTTCTTTTTTCAGTTTTGCCTGTGCTAGAATTTGGCCTAATTCAAAAGCTAGTATGTTATCACTCTGACTAAAATTAGTCCAAATGTTGCTGTATCTTTTCATATTTTCTATTTCTTTTAATAAACTCATGTGGAGAATTTTTCTGAGGGATGTTGTATGAATGTGGCTAAACCTCTTTATCCATCAGCTAAGCCGATTCCAACCCCATGCATAGAAAAGTCACTATCATCCATCTTCCCAGAGCTGGGCATCCTATAATATTACTTCTGGGTTCACTGGGTTTCACCTTCTGTATCAGTAGCCAAATAAGACCTATACTGAGGTAAATGCAGTTAAAATCAATGGGACTTCAAACCGTAGGCCTGTCACTGACAATGACCTGTGCAGAATTTAAATTCACCCCACACTTTAGGGTCTTTTGAGTAGTTCCACCAGTTCTTAGTGTATATTATGCAAATGGCACAGAAAAGTTGCATATTAAACAGATTTCTGTGTGTACCACCATGATAACACAAGCCCTGGGCTTTATATTTCTTCAAAGCCAGAGGTAATGTCTGCATCTTTGTTATATGATCCCTACTTGGCTTTTATTACCTAGTTATACCCAATATTACTGCAATCCTAAGAGCACTTTCTTGGGAGTAAGCCCCATTGAACTCAATTGAACTTATTTTTGAGTAGACACAATTAGGACTGTAAGGCTGCAATTCTAATCTACATTTAGGCCAGCTTAAGTCCTGTGCTGACCTGGGGGTTTCACAAAAGTGCATTAAGACACTTCTGCCTCAGTCCTGGGGTTGGGGGACAGTGCACAGGCATACACTGGTCTCCCCACACCTGCATGGGAAACTATGGCAGGTGAGTTAGGCCAACCTAAATGGGTTAGGATTGCACCCTAAGTGGAGTAACTAATGACTGCTGAAAGGGTTTTAACGGATTTGAATACATATTTCTAATCTCTCTTCCTAAAGTTACCAAGAAGAGCATGAAAGATGAAATTGAATCAGTCTTGCAGGAGCGTATTATGGTTTTGGATGGAGGCATGGGGACTATGATCCAGCAGCATTCTTTGACAGAAGAAGCATTTCGAAATCAAGAATTTAAGGATCATCCCAAATTACTGAAGGGAAACAATGATTTGTTGAGTATAACTCAGCCAGATATCATCTACAAAATACACAAGGTATGTATGGGTTTCTGATATTTTTGGTTGTATAGAGCAGTGATTCCAAAACCTTTTAGCGCTGGGAACTGCTTTTTAAAAACACTCTATTGTGACCCTTGGAGATTTACAGATGTTCAAAATCTAGAAAAAAATATTTTTTATTTATAAGTAATAACCCAAAAGGCACCCTCAAACATTTATCTCCCTGTCTTTGCATGTGCCTGCAAACTGTAAGAGCTGAGTTTGAGCCAACCCCGTTGGCCACGGGATTTGAGGTAGTTAGTTATCTGATCTTGGCATCACCCTTTGGCAACTCATCAAAAAAAATTTCTGGACCCTGACCCACAGCTGTGGAATCATGATAAACTTATGAGATTTATCTGCAGACTGTCTTTACTAATAATTACTGAATTTGGGAATGCTGGAAAAGTGGATTGCTCTCTCTGTTTGATTTTCCACATTCAGGTACCTCAGGAAATGCAACACAGAAAAAGCAAGAGAATGCTTTGTATAAGGGTTTGCTTAGCTCTTCCTCTTTAATTGAAACCTCTGATATTTGGAATGCTTTCCTCAATAGGCAGTGTGAATTCCCTCTAACTGGGAATCTCTAACTGAGTAAGAGGCACATGTTGAAGTGGGTTCAAGTGAGAGAGAGTAACTGGCCTTCCTCACCCCAGCTACGCCTTTTCTGATGGCTGTCTGCTGGTTTTGCATGTTTTTGCATTGTGAGCCTTTTTGGGACAAGAAGCCATTATTTATTTCATTATATCTAAACCGCTTTGTGATCTATAAATCACTTTGGGCGCAATCCAGAGTAACTACGGGAGCACGTAAGAGACATTACGTGTACACGTAGTTACTGCACAATATAGTGAAAACCTATGGGAAATTCATATTGCAATCCAGAGCAAATTGTTCTTACACTGGAGCAAGGACTCCCCGTAGTTACTCTGGATTGCGCCCTTTGTGATCTTTGTGATCTACAATCATTTTGTGATTTATATATATAAATCAATATTTAATATTTAATTGATAATTAATAATGGTGACTAGAAAAGATGTGAAGCCATCCTAGTAACTGTCTCAGAGCTGAATCTCAAGCATGTCTACTCATGTCTACTCAGAAGTAAGCCTCATTTTAGTCAGTAAGGCTTTCATGGGAATAAGACCCATTGAACACAATGAGGCTTACTTCTGAGCAGACTATCCCTACAATCCAGAGTAACTACGGGAGCACGTAAGAGACTTTATGTGTACCCATAGTTGCTGCACTACCTAGTGAAAACCTATGGGAAATTCATATTGCAATCCAGAGCAAATTGTTCTTACACCGGAGCAAGGACTCCACGTAGTTACTCTGGATTGCGCCCTTGTTTAGGATTGTCTATTTTCATCAGTTATTCAGGCTGCCAACAGCTTGCTGTCTTCACACTATACAGTGGTACCTCGCATAACAAGTGCCTCACATAACAAGCACAAATTCCCAATGGGTGTGTGCTTCACTTAACAAGCCTGCTTCACTTAACAAGCCCCAGGCAACCTGAAAGCGACTTGGACGGGTCATCTGTGGATGCGAAAGGCAGGCGCGTTGTTTCCTAATAGGCGGCGCACTAGATAACCCCGACGTTCCCTGTGGTAGCCCATCACCTGTTTTAAAGGGCTGCCAGCCAGCGCTTTAGGGCTGTGGTAGCCCATCACCAACTTAAAGGGCTACCACGTTCCCTGTGGTAGCCCATCACCAACTTAAAGGGCTGCCAGTTACAGTGCTGCTGCCTGTAACTGCCCCCAAGTACCCCCACTGGCCTCCTGCAGCAGCCCAGGTAAGCCCCCTATCCTCCATGCAGCCTCCTAACCATGTCTACTCAGAAGTAAGTCCCATTGTGTTCAATGGGGCTTACTCCCAGGAAAGTGTCTTTAGGATTGCAGCCTAAGTAGACTTCTTAGGATCATGCACACTGAATGCATGTTTTGACTTCAATTACAGTGTTTTGTCAACATTTTAACATACAGTTAATATTTTTATATGAATATTTTTTGGGTTGTGGAACCAGTTGTCTGAGTTTCCATTATTTCCTATGGGAAAATCTGCTTCACATAACAAGCATGATTCCAGAACGAATTAAACTTGTTATGTGAGGCACCACTGTAAACCTAAATGCTTATGGTGCCCTGCCCAAAGCAAGAAAGAATGGTACTTTAAAGAATTTAACATTTAACCGACCCATAAACAAGGTCTGCTTTCAGCACTAGGTGTATCCTTCACATACAATGTAAGAACCACCAGACTTTTCAGTCAGTTTTTCTTATTGGTCTGTATGGCTAGGAAATGCAAATAGTTTGTCCAGAGCTTTACTAATGTTTTCTCATAATTCTAGTCTTAGTGATAACTGTGGGTGACAAATTCAAAGAAACTTTGTATGTACTTTGTACCACTTTTGTACCACTTTTACGGCAGTTCATATTTTGGGTTCTGTCCAGAGTAAGCAGAAACCTTAAGCACAGACCATTTTGATTCTTAAAACCTGCATGGAAGTTGTGACCAGACCTAGAGGATGGGTTCCCATTAGGAATGTGGCTGCAAGAATGCTTGGCACTCAGTGTGATAGCTTGACGATCCAGCAGAAAGGCAAAAAGAAGTTCATTAAATTTAAATAGAACACACTGAAAACATTGGAAGATTCACTTCCAATTAAACACTATTATTTCATAACCAGAGAGTAACACTCAATAACAGTATTAACATATTATAGCTTTTATAAAATCCAATTATCTGTGTTCAATGTTCTTATGTCCTCAAATAGTCTGTTATTGATGTGGATGACTATATACCAATGCTAGTAAGTAACCATATGTAAAATGGTATCTTACTCATCTATTTTACTCTCTGATCACTTTTAATTCTACTATTAATCTCAGGAGATTAGATGAAAAGCTTAAAAATTCTTACCATCTTCATATTCAGCTAGCATCTTTTCATTATTTGAACAGCAGGAGAGGGAAATATACCATACATTATGTAATTAAAATATAATTGAAAGTAGCAGTAGCAGTAATTCCCGTCTGATGCTCATGCTGTTTTCAAAATGAACATGCTTCAGTGCTTAAATGAATTGATCACATTTTTTTTTCTGAAGTTGGAATTTGAAAATAAAAATCCGATTAATTTATCATTCAGTGTACGAATTTCTTAGTGATTAATAAAATAAGTGGGGACAAAAGTTGTTGTGGTCAATTATATTTTAAATTGAAACTGTTAGCAGAGAGAAATTTCCAATTTATGGCTCAATTTCATCCAGATCTTGCTATTCTATTAGAGCATGGACTTAATGGCATGCTGTGGCCACTGTAGGACAGGGCTATTAGTTCTGGTGCTGTTGAAGTGCTAAGGCTGGGGATGTGAACCAGTTACCTTCAGAGATACATAAGAGGTACAGCTCTTCACAGCTGCCTGGTCTCTGGCCAGTCTCTATAATTCTATAAATTTTGGGCCATCACAAGATAGGATTGGGGTGATAGATGTTCAAAGAAATGAATTGGTAGACCGGCTTTTTGAGATTATATATGTTTACTGATAACTATGGTTGAATTTGCACTATAATTTATGACAGGGGATGTCACCTGGCATTTCTCATTTTTTTGTAGTGGGTTTTTTTAATGCATTCCTCTGAATATTTTGAAAATTGTTCTTTCCTACCGTAGATAAAACTATTAACCTGAACAGGGTCTTATGAGCATACATGTGTGCCTTACTCATGTCTTCTGTCCATGTGTTTCTGGAGGCAGATGGCTTGCATGAGTCTGGCTTTCTCATATGTGAATTTATACCCCTTGGCAAGATCTAGTTGGCAAGATTCTACAAGCAGTGTGGGAGGGAGTGCATCATTCCTTCTATTGTGCAGTTCCAGCTCTACAACAAGGCAACAGCAGCAGTTATCTTGGGGGGGGGGGGGGTCCTAGCATTGCAGGGAGCCACCATGCACACAAATACATAGTGCAAATACATGTACAATAGTTCTATACTATAGTTCTCCTGTACTATAGTTCTCCTGTACTATATGTGATTCTTGGAATATCTGCTTGACTCCTGTTCTTCAGCATCAGTGTTTTTTACAGGAACTAGAAGCAACAACTTCAACATGTGAGGAGACTTTTTTTGTTCAATAAATTATTTATTTCTGTTTCCACCCTTTTGCCAATAAGGCTCGGAAGAGCAGCTTAATATAAAGCTGTTGCATAAGAAATCATTACAACAGGAGAGGTGTGTCGGGAAGCTTATGCCTCAATTCCTTCTTCAGCCACTCAGGACACAATCCTAAAGAATTTAGGCTGGCCTAAATCACATGGTATATCTTTCCGTAGTGTATGCCTAACTCCACCATGAGTGAGATATTTTTGTGTCACTCCCAGATCAGCACAGGACTTATGCCAGCCTAACTAGAGACTAGGATTGCAGTGTCAGAAGGCAATTGCTTGTGATATGGCCTGTGTGAAGGGTTGTAGTGGCAGCTTAAAAAGCATCAGCATGTGGATGGGATGATGGATCTGTGCTTTGATATTTTATCCTCATAGGCAGTTGGTGGTTCTTTGACATCTGTGAGGGGTTTAAAAGCTTGTAAAAGGAGGCCTGGGTAGGTAGAACAACCTTTACTGGACTGACAATATTGTTTTCATGGTGAAGCGACTGTCAGAGGGATTCTATCTTCTTCAAAACTACTGCAAGCACCATGTTTGAGTTCTTATCCACCCAGTTTGTTTCTGCAAATGTACTCCCTCTTGGGTGATTGGAAAAGGGGAGAGATGAATTTTAAAATGCCAGTACACTAGGATATTTATGTTTTTGACTTCTGGATTTTTTCTTATAGGAATATTTGCTTTGTGGTGCGGATATCATTGAAACAAACACTTTTAGTAGTACCAGAATAGCACAAGCTGACTATGGCCTTGAATACCTGGTAAGAATTTAAGATTTCTAGTGTATCAGGGTTGGTTTTTCTAGGAATTAAGATTAATGTGGTTCTAGAGTCCACCAATGTTCATAGTAATTATTTACTCTGCCTTTGTTACCCTGTTCCACTGTAGATTAGATACATACGTGTTCCTTTTTGCTTAGTATTTTATTCTTTAAAACCCCATGTACAGAAAAAGTGGAGATATCCAGCATATCCAGGGCTGACGGATTGCCAAATATGTAGTTAGCAGTATTCAAATGTGTTGTATAATTATCATGGTCCAATTCTAGGCAATTTGGACAGCACTACTTACCCTTCTCATTCCTGTGGTGGGAAACTGGTGCATGTCTGTGCACTGGCATAGCCCTCCCCCCCCCCCCCCCAAAAAAAAAGAGTGGTGCAGGAGTGTGTTACAGCACATGTGCTGGCCTAACCAAGGGTTAAGATTGCAGCTGCCAGTTTCACATGGGATGCTGTCAGCGCTGTCAGTTTCATTCTGCACCTTGTAAGTTTTCTGTAATCAACAGAATGAGCTGCAAAACCAGAAGTTCAGGCTTGCTGAATGGGTTAATAGAGTTTACCATAGAACCAAGTGCCAGATAGTGCAGCTTTTACTATGTGCTGATAACCATGTCAACTAGGTATAAATTAAAAAGTGTTTTTGAGCTGACATTAACATAGCTTGATCTCCTGTTGCCTGATCAAGGATTATTCCAGCTTTGCGAATAAATCTTAAATGAGCAGTTTCCTAACCTTTCCTTCAGAGAGACGGAGTCGCTATTCATCTGTGGCTAAAGCCTAGCAGCTACAATCTCTCTTCTGCCAAATGCGTGGGAGATTCATGATGAGGGGACATGCCTTATTGTTTGGAAGCAATTTTTGCTAGGCAGCTGGGTGAGAGCTTTATTACAAGGCTAGATCATACCCTTTCCCATTTTAACATAAGCTGTGCATGAAAAGTAAACATGCTAAGGCATCATTTGACTTATTTGTCTTATTCCCATCATTTGTTGGGAATGGAGCCTCATTCTGTGAACAGTACTATGCTTTGTGGTTTCTATGTATAGTACTATACTATATATAATACAATATCTCTCTTTATAGAAAAGAGGGCAGGGGATTGCAGGACCCATACAGGATATGCAATTTGCAGTAGTAATGACAGTCCTGCTTTTCACTTATATTGGGGTGTCCAAACTTTATGGCAGGAGAGCTGCTTCATCTCTCTGACAATGTGTATGGGCTGGAAAAAAGAACTGATTTACATTTCAAATTAGAATAAATTTACATAAATGAATATATTTGACTGAACTTATGAGTTCAAATCAATTCATAAACACTTTCTAACAAACAGTGGGTGGTCTTCAAATCAATTCATAAGCACTTTCATACAAAGAGAGAGAAAGTGCAAAAGCTTCCATGGGTGAGGGGAGCAGAACTTTGCTTGCCACCAGAGGATTATAGGGCTTGCCTATGGGCCGAATGTAGGGGACTTACTGCGTACCATATGGAAGGTTACATCTGTCCAGAAGGACAGAATTTGGGCACCCCTGCGCTATATTATTCCTTCTTAGAGGAACATTGATTCTCAGAATCCTCCTGCTGTTGAAAATTTGGGAAGCTGTTGGAAAGATCCTTGTATCAAGGCACTCTAGAAAGCCACCAACAGGTCCCTGCATTTCTATCATAGGCCAGTTGTAGCTTTTCTGAAACATTGGAAGACTCTTCAGGTGAAAAGATGCAGCTAATGCTCATTTGAGAATATTGACCATGTGCAGTTCCAGGTGTGGTAGTGCTTTTCAGATGTTCAGATGTGGTAGTGCTTTTCAGAACATATACAATTGATTTTGATTTGGAAACAGGATCAACTAAGTTGATCCCAACATGGAAACAGTAAACCTCCTGTCTTTACTGAACTTGTGAACTGACCCTTTAGAATACAGTTCAAATGAATATAATTATACTTTGAAATTATGTTTGTCTTGTTAGTTTTACTGTTGTGTTTTGGTGTGTCTCTCCTGCTTTCCTGGTGCAGGCATACCGTTTAAATAAAATATCAGCACAGGTGGCTCGAAAAGCAGCTGATGATGTAACTGCTCAGACAGGTGCGTAACTTTGCTTTCTTTTGTTGGGTCCCGGTCAGATGTAATGGGGGGGGGGGGGAGACCATGTTTTTGTGCTCTGGGAACAAGTTCAGGAGTGTCATGGATTCAAATGTTGCCCCTCTTTCTGCACTGATAAAGGAGATAAAAACGTATGCTTTCCATTTTAAACTTTCCACCACTCCATTCCAACTTGAGAAACTACGGTCCCTTTCTGCTGTCCTGAAGATACTTTACATAAAATAGGCAAATGTGCAATAAACTCTGAAAATATTTTGCTGAAGAAATACCTGTTGAAATAAACTAAAGTCTAAATCTTCCTTCATTAAATGGAAGTTGCATCTTCTTTAAGAAAATTCTAGATAGGGAAGAACCCCACAAAAACTTCCTAAATAGCATGTAAAATGTATGTACAACACTATATGGTAAAGAAAATGCACATAAAACATATGTAATTTGAGGAATAATATTTATTTTGTGTGTTAACTTTGTTCGAATAAATTTAAAAGAGCCTAGCTACTGTATTTTAACACAACAATATTTCAAGTAATAGTCTAGTGATATTTAATTGCATTTCTGTGTTAAATCTCTAAGCATCAGTATTCCTGCCTTTGTAACGACATTTGGGCACCAGTGAAATTGCCAAGCCATACAATATTGTCTCCAGCTGGCATAAGTTCAGATTTTGTCTAATTTATCAAATAATCTGGATCTCCAAAAAACATTTATTACTATCATCAATTTTGAAATGGAAGCTTGAAGTTCAGAGGTACAGTAAATAATAAAATATACTGGTAATCTGTCCAGTCTGAAATTATGGATTTCTGTCAGTGCTCTTGCACTTGATATATGTGCTTTTTATCTCTACCCTTGTGGATCCTCTTCACTGTCCTTAGCCATTCCCCCATGAGGATTTTAGTTTCAGCCAAATCAACAAATTTCCTGTTCCCTTTTGACAGGAGAGAGCTGGAATGCAAAATGCTTGGTTCCCTGAGGAGCTAAACATTGCAAGCCATCGCATCTGCTCAGTTAATTAGTGTTGGAGCTTCATCATCACAAATGAAATGTTGCTTGGGTTTTGTATTCTCAGTAAATTGCCCTGCCGATGAAGTGACTGATTTGTTTGAATTGAGAGTCTGTTGACCAGTATCTTATTTTCCTGTCTTGGTGGCTTTACCATTATAACAGACAAAAATGTTTATAAATGGAAATTTGCTTGAACACAGGAATATTGTGATTAGGTATGTGATTAAAGAAATGTTGATTAGGTATCCATGTCAGGATTTTGTTGATTTGTAAGGTAGGGAAATGCACAACATTATGGTGGGCAGGGTGTTTGTGGAGGGAGTGCCTAGATTATTTGGATTCTTCTATACGCAGAATCACATTGCCACTATTTATGTTGGTTAGTCGGACCATACTCGCCCAGCAGCCAGTTTTGCATTCATTGCAATCCTATCTCCAAGTGCAGGATCTTTCTTTTTCTCATGAACCCTTGATTTCCTATGGTATAGTTTTTCCTCCTGCAATGCACAACCTCCTGAAGATAATTAAAGTCTGTATCTCTTCTTTATTAAGGCAGTAAAAGATATGTTGCTGGGGCGATGGGTCCCACAAATAAGACCCTTTCAGTCTCCCCTTCAGTGGAAAGGCCGGATTACAGGAATGTCAGTAAGTATTTAAGTTGTTATTCAAAATTAACCTATGGAATAGAGTAAAAAATGTTTCTTTGCTTGTCCTGCTTCTGCCAATTCAACGTTTAACATCACTTCAGCAGTAAGAACTGCGATGATAACCCATAGCTTAGGCTGCAATCCTAAAGACACTTTCCTGGGAGTAAGACCCATTTAATACAATGGGGCTTGCTTTTGAGTAGACATGGTTAGGATTGTGCTCTTAGCCGTAGAACATATACTTAGCTTGCAGAAGGTTCCAAATTCAGTCTCCCACATCTCGAGGTAAGATTGAAAAAGACACCTACCTGAAACATCCAAGAAATTTGGCTAGCCAGGTGGACAAGAATCAGTACAGGGTGGCTTCATATGGTCATAGACTTTTAAAATGTGAGATTATTGTATCCAATCAGTGCCATTTGAGGGCAATTTCATTTTTGTTGCAGCCAATATGCAACAAGCCTCGGAGATTGAAGTCAAACTTAATTGAGGGTCAGTAACAGCACCAACTGTAATAGGAAATTCCAATACAACAGCTTTGATTACCATATTTCCAAGTGAAAGTAGATGTGTATTACTCCTCTTCCTCAGATATATACACTGTCTTGGTTTTTTATTTCTTTTGAAGGAGCTTAAGGTGGCAATACTTGTTTTTAGCCACACACCCCAAATACAGTGGTGCCTCACATAAAGAGCTTAATTCGTTCCGGAGGCATGCTCTTTAAGTGAAACGCTCTTTAAGTGAAGCAGATTTTTCCATAGGAAATAATGGAAACTCAGATGACTGGTTCCACAACCCCCCAAATAGTCATATAAAAATATTAACTGGATGTAAAAATTATGACAAAACACTGTAATTTAATTCAAAACATGAATTCAAAGTAAACCTATGAAGTTTACTTAGGCTTCAATCCTAAAGACACTTTCCTGGGAGTAAGCCCCATTTAACACAATGGGGCTTACTTCTGAGTAGACATGGTTAGGAGGCTGCAATCAAAGACACTTTCCTGGGAGGCTGACCTGGGCTGCTGGAGGTTCAAGGTGGCCAGTGGGGGCAGTTAGGGGCAGCTGCCTCTGGCACTCCCAGGCAACTGCCTCCAAGTTGGAGGCAGTTAGAGGCAGCAGTGCTGGCTGGCAGCCCTTTTAAAGTGCCTCCGTGCGGAGTGTCAGGGCTGCATAAATGCTTGTTAAGTGAAGCAGAACTTGTTATGTGAAGCAAGATTTCTTGGAAATTTTTGCTTGTTATGTGAAATGCTTGTTAAGCGAGGCACTTGTTAAGCGAGGTACCACTCACTGTATTTGAAAGAGAGTGTTTGGCCCAGGGTCACTGAGTGGAGAGCCAAACCTGAGTCTCCTAGTCCTTGGTTGCAATCCTAAACACAGTTTCCTGGGAGTAAGACCCACTGAACAGAATGTGGCTTCCGAGTAGACATTGTTAGGATTGTGCTCCTGATCTAAATGCTCTAACTTTTGCACTAAATTGTCTCCCAGTCATGGGTTTCTGTTATCATTGTCATTCATAGCATCAATAGAGAAGTATTGGATGTGAAATCTGTATTGTTTTCCAGCTTTTGATGAACTTGTGGATGCATACACAGAACAGGCCAAAGGGCTGCTAGATGGTGGAGTGGATATCATGTTGGTTGAAACCATATTTGATACAGCCAATGCCAAGGTAAGTCTTTACGTTGGTCAGCCTATTCGGATTAGACTGCCACTCTGAAGGACTTATGCTGTGCCAGCCACAGAAGGTTGGGGGTAGAAAGGTGGAAAATGGGTGATGATCAGGGAAATGGGGACGTAGATCCTGTAGCATTCTAAAACCTATCCTCTTTCATCACCTCGCCCCTTGCATCCTCGTTTAGCCATCCCACCCCCTTTCTCTCCTCAAACTTGCATCAGCTAAATAGACGCAAGGAAAATGTTCTTGGAAAAACTGGTGTCTTCTCTTGGGGAAATGTTGTGACACTTCTAAAACTCATTAGATGCATGGAATAGCCTAAAGACTTAAAGAAAGTGGGCACTAATTCTTTGATATTGTTATACAGGCAGCTCTCTTTGCTCTCCAGACTTTGTTTGAGGAAGAGTATGATCCCAGACCAGTGTTTGTGAGTATAAGAACTGAACCTTCTAAAATAAGTGTATGGTATTTTGCAGTTACTCATGAATAAATATCAAGATAGCTTTACCGAACTCCCAACGTGAACTCTATATTTAACAATCATCTGCGTTAGCTTGCAGACCTGTAGTCATTACAGGTGGAACCTCATTATCAGTATTTTTGCATCCATGGATCTGAGTCAACATGAATAGCTGAGCTACTCATTAAATTTCCTTTAATGTTTGTAGGTAGGCAGAAGTGTGTGTGTTTGTGTTTCTGTGTCTGTATCCACTGGCCTTCATTGCCCTTCCCTCCTTCCTTTTCGCTCTCTCTCTCACACACAGTTGTGTGTTCCTTCCTCCATCCTAACCCTGTACGTGGTCTTTACTTACAAGTGCAAAGCTTTTTATTGGGAAGTCCTGGGGTGCAGAAGTTCTGGTATGCTGTCTGATTGCTATTAGGACTGGATGAAAGCCAATAGACTCAAAAGTAAGGGCACAGTCCAGAGAAACTATGGGGAGTCCTTGCTCCAACATAAGAAAAATTTACTCTGGATTGCAATATGAATTTCTCATAGGTTTTCACTAGCTGGTTCCATAACTACGTCAATGTAAATGTCTCTTACGTGCTCCCATAGTTACTCTGGATTGTAGGGGAAATCCTGAAGAGATAGAGGTTTTCCTGGTCAAGAAATCCTCTCTACCCAATCCTGAATAATCTACCCACTTTGAATGGGATTGTGCTCCCTTTATGAAAACTGGCACACAGGTTGGGAGTTCTCCTGGATTCTTAGTTCTCACTGAAAACCATGTAGCAGCAGCTGGTGCACCAACTTGAAGATTCACCCAATATTTTGTTAATTCAGTTTGTCTTGTGTTGTTTAGAGTATGCTGGAATCTACTTAGAATCCTTAGGGTTCAGTAGGCTAAAAGCCTAAATAAGTAATACTAATACTATAACCAATTGATATATAGTTCAACATTTTGTGCTCCCATGCTGCTTCCTATTAGCAACCTTCTCCTCCCTTGCCATTTGCCTTCACATATTTTTTTGAAGTGTCCTGTGACTTTGCTGGCCTATTCAGTTGCAGTTAAAACACTTGCTTACTAATAGTATCATGTTAGCAGTGTTTCCATTGAACCCCGTATACAGCTCTGCTGGGGTTAGTCTACATGCCTGGGGAATAGCTGATAAGTGGGTGCTGTCAGTAAAGTGCAGGAGAGGACATTCAAAGACTGTTGGTATGGGGAGGAGTAGAAGGGCATCATCAATACTGGTGGGAGCTGCTCAGCCTCCTATTCTCATCAAATACTGTATACTTCTTACTGCTGGGGTCAGTGACCCAATATTGAGAGTCAGTCTTCAAAGTGTTTAAACCCATTGATTGATTCTGTGATAGTAGTAAGGTATATTTAGAACATGAATTCTGCCTAATAGATTTTAGTCTGAGATGCCAAATTGTTACTGATGGTAGTTCTTATACATTGGAGGCAAGCACAACAATAATATTAGCTATTAGCAGTTAGCAGTGTGTAGGCAAAAGCACACATCTGGCTTTAAAGAAGATCATCTTCATCTTGTATTTTACAATAACATGAGAGAACATTGTTAATGCATCACAATTTTCTTTGTAATTAACATAATATACAATTGTGTTGCTGATCATTCTATTGCATGAATGGAGGACTTCTAGTGACTGCCTGCTGATCCAGGGCAGTGCAAGTACTCACTCTGTTCCCATACCCCGATTCTTCCAATAGGTTTAACATGCAGCTTGGTGGGACAAAACTTGGTAGATCTTCCCTACAATCCAGAGTAACTATGGGAAGACAATAGAGGCACTTACTCTGAATTGCTCTATGCATTTCCCATAGGTTTCCTGTAAGTGGCACCGTAACTACGTCGGTGTAAAAGGTCCCGTAGTTACTCTGGATTGTAGCACTAGAGTGCAATCCAGAGTAACTACGTGGAGTCCTTATTCCGATATAAGAACAATTTACTCTGGATTGCAGTATGAATTTCCCATATGTTTTCACTAGGTGGTGCCATAACTATGTTGACATAAATGTCTCTTACGTGCTCCCATAGTTACTCTGGATTGTAGGGTCACCAGGCAAGGAGATCCAGTTCCCCTGGACAGCCCCTCCCCCCAAAAAATGCTATTCAGGAGTGTTAAAAATGTCCTTACTCTAACAGAAGTACCTGCAGAGCAAAGGTTTTAAACAAAAAGGTTTAAGAGGTGAGGAAAAAACAATGTAAACAGGTTAATATCCCCTGAATGGTGCTGGCTCCTCAGGAAAGCCTCAACATCCCTGCTGGACTAGGCTGAGAGTTTGAATTCCACTCAGTGTAGCTTGAGCCCAGGCAACCCAATCAGATCATAGCAGTGAGGTGCCACTTATATGCAATAGTAGAAGCATAGTGTTCAGTACAACAGGATTTGAAGGCCTATAGTGTTCAGGAGGCTGTCAGAATTGAAAATCCCAAGAACCAAGTGTACACTCAAGAAAGTGAACTTTTTCCAGCTGCAGAACAGATGATCAAGAAAGAAAAAATCATGTTTTGAAAATGATCAACATTTGATTTTAAGATCACATGTATTCTCCCTTATTCAGACATTCACATGGTATATTTAAATAATGCTTTCTTATTTCCTCCCTTTTGTCTTTGGACAGAGGGAGGAGCTGCTTCTTTTACAGATCAATCTTTGTGACAGCCACATTGTTGTGCACAGAGGTTGTTGCAGAGAGTATGTATTCTGAATGCCACATGTTCCTTTTTAATCAAGTATTTATTCTGTTCAGAATAGATTTTGCCATTGAAAGCTTTTTAATACGATGTTTTTGTCTTTCTTCTTACCCTTTGGCTTTTAGGTTTCGGGAACCATTGTTGACAAAAGTGGTCGTACTCTCTCTGGCCAGACAGGCGAAGCATTTGTCATCAGTGTATCTCACAGTGATCCTCTTTGGTGAGAGAATCTGTAGTCTGGAGTCCATAAACTCCTACTCAATACTAATATGTTTTGTGCTTGCAAGTCTAGGTTGGTCCCCAGCCAAGTGTAACTAAGCAATGATTTTCAAAATGTGTACTGAAGCATTCCTGAAATAGTGCCAAGAGGGCCTGAGTTTTTCTCAAACCATCACCTTATGAGCTTCTTGATTGTCAGTGCCAGCCTGTTTCACACCTTACCATTCAGTAGCCTGCTTCTTTGTTCACTGGTAGGGTGGGAATAGATGAATCAACACGTCTTTGTGGCTAATATTTTTTCTTTCTAGGGACTTTTCCTGCAATCTCCATTGTGGTTTGCATAAGCACATATGCTACAAGTTCATATGGTCCTGCTTCTCCGCTTTTTCTTTGATCACCTATACCCAAAGCTTCAGTGCTGTTAACGTACACTGACAGGCTACATTAAATGTCTTGGTTTTATTTTAGGGAAATTAGAACTGTAGTTTTCTTGATTCAGGGAAGCTCCACATTATTTTGAAAACTTCCATGTTGTTCTACTGTGCTTGGTCAGTCTGATTCTAAAACATTTTCCTTTACAAAAGAAGTCTGTATTGGGATTCTTTGCCTGTTTCCAGGTTCATTTGTTTATCTGGTTTGTGTTCTCCCATTTTTAATGCAGTCTTTGCTTTTCATGTTGCAAAAGTGTAGTGTTTTGTCCCCTCCAAGAATACCACTTGGGCTTTAGAAATTGGGTTGTTTAGAAATTGCATGTGACATTGGTAGCCTATCCTTCTCCCAAGAATTTCAGCAGCATACTGAGGTGCTATGAATCCTTAGCATATTATAGACTAATGCTGAGAGGCATATAACCTTAATACTAAACAGGGAATAGCATGTTAATGTTCGTGTCTCTGTCTATCCAGTGCATACATCTTGGCTTTCTTGTAGTACAGTCCATGTTCACTCTGAAGTGAATCCATTGTGCTGTTATAGCCTCCTTTACAGTATTTTCCCCTTGAATAATGTTGAATTATTTGAATAATGTTGAAGTATTTTGAATTGATTTGCTGAACGTTAAAGAAACTGCTGAGTGGGAAAGTACATATGGAGGAGCTACGTAATTTCTGCATCTTTCTTACAGACATTCTTTGGCTTCTTCTTTGCTAGACCTTTGAGAGCTGGGTTTGAGATCTACTGTCAGTTAGTACTAGGCAAAATTGATCATTTATCTCAGGCATGTCAAACTGGCAGCCCGGGGTTGGCATGTGGCCCTTTGCAGGCACACGTGTGGCCCTCAAGTGATCTCCCCACCCCCAGAAGCAGCTCAGTAGTGGTGGCAGCGCACTTGATTTTGAGCTGGAGAAAGCTCAGGAGGAAGGAGGGCTCATGCACAGCAGCAACAGCTTCCCAGGGCAGGAGAAAGAGCCCAGGAGAAAGGAGGGCACTTCTGAGTAGACATGCAAAAAAATTGGATTGCGGTCCTCAGGCAACACCATTAATGCTAATGTGGCCTTCTGTATGAAATGAGTTTGACACCCCTGATTTATCTGAGTCTATATGCCAGCTTATATGGTTATATCCCTTTATCTGCAGAGGTTCTGTTCTTGACCCTCCCCCCGTGGATAGCCAAAAACCAAAATATGGATGAATGTCCATCTCCATGGCATTCTCTGGAGGCAAGTGGAGCCTGGCTCCCCTCGTTTTTGGAGTAGCCACTGAGCCCCATAGAGATTATGGATATCTGCCTGCCACCTCAGCAGTCCTCAGAATGGCTGTTTTGGGGGAAAAAAATTATGGTCTTCGGCGAAAACTGGAAGTGACATTTTTATGCACATAATAGTTCTCCATTAGGAGAACCCTGGAAGGAAATGGATATGTGAACATGGATATTTTATATTTGAATATGGGGACCCCCTATATTTAGAAAATGCATATATCCCTATTTTCCATTTCTTTTGTCTGAGAACTGATGGATCTTTGTCCCTGATGTTGTTTCAATAGCAGATTCACTTTTTGAATGGTAAATTCATACAGCTTGTGGCCATGGAATTTAATAAAGTCAGGTATAGCTCTTTCCTTTAATCATAAGCATATTAAGTGGCAGTAAAGGGGACATAGGCAAAATGGTATTTGCGATGTGGAATATTACAGAAAAATTATTTATATTGTATTTCATTTAAGCAAGTTTCATCCCTAAATTACTGTGTTCTAGTGGTGCTGGTTTTAATTCCTTGCTGAATTTAATTTTTGGGACCAAAAAGCTAGGGACATTGGGAAAATCTTCTGTTTTGTAGATTCAGATTTCTTTGAGATTTGTAGTGCAATCCTAAGGATGTCTACTCAGAAGTAAGTCCCATTGAGCACAATCCTAACCATGTCTACTCAAAAGTAAGCCCCATTGTGTTCAATGGGTCTTACTCCCAGGAAAGTGTCTTTAGGATTGCAGCCATTGTGTTCAGTAGTATTTACTCCCAGGAAAGTGTGGTTATGATTGCAGCATGGATTCCGAATAGGGACTTGAGGCCTGATTTGCTTTTATATATCTGGTGTTGATATTTGCGCAGATAATGTGAGATAGTGTTGAAGAAGCTCCTTCTGAAAATAATCTCTGCCTTATGTATTGAGGCAGATAATGCAATTGCACAGTCTTAATGCTAGCTCTAGGCATATTAGACAGATATATTATCAAGTTCTTCCTTTGCTTATAATATTATTTTACCAAGTGAATAATATAGTTTGGCGATTTGGATATAGTACTTTATAGTAAACTAGCAAAAAGCGTACCCACGTTGCGGGAGTAACTTCCCCATACAACATCCCCCACGGCGCATCAACAACCCATGCACAACCTACCCCCATGTACAACATTCCCCTGTGCGCAACTTGCCCCATGCGCATCATCCCCCATGCGCAACTTTCCCCATGCGCATCATCTCCCCACGTGCAACTTTCCTCCGTGTGCAACTTCCCCTCCGTGCGCAACTTCCCCCCCGTGCGCAACTTCCCCCCGTGCGCAACTTCCCCTCGTGTGCCACTTCTCCAATGTGCAACTTCCCCCATCCGCAACTTTCCTACATGCGCATCATCCCACCATGTGCAACTTCCCTCCGTGCACAACTTCCCTCCATGCGCAACTTCCCTCCATGCGCATCATCTCCCATGTGCAACTTCCCCCCATGCTCAACTTACCTACATGCGCAACTTCCCCCATACGCAACTTCCCCCATGTGCAATTTCCCTCCATGCGCAACTTTCTTACATGCACATCATCCCCCATGCGCAACTTCCCTCCATGCGCAACTTCCCTCCATGCGCAACTTCCCTCCAGGCGCATCATTTCCCCATGCGCAACTTCCCCCATGCGCAACTTCCCCCATGCGCATCATCTCCCATGTGCAACTTCCCCCCATGCGCACCAACCCCCCATGTGCTACTTCCCCCATGCGCTACTTCCCCCCATGCGCTACTTCCCCCATGGCACCAACCCCCCATGCGCAGCATCCTCCACAGTGCAACCTATTCCTCCTAACAACATCCCGCCAGTGCACCAGGCACTGAGCAGTACATTGGCTGGATGTGGTTCAGTCTCCCATGTTAAGTATAGGACAAAAACACTTCGACCCCTTTTCAGCCCCTGAAGGGTTAAATTCTCCAGATGGTTCTTGGTGGGTGTTCAGGTGACAGAAGGAACTCCCAGAATTCCATGCTTCAGGCCCAGCAGTTGGGGCAGAATGTTGCTGAGTCAGCAATTCTCAATACAAAGTATAGGGAGGAAAACGCGTTGTGCCCCTTTTCACCCCCTTCCGGTTGGAATTTCCAAAAACCGGTTCTTAGTGCACCCCTCAGTCATGGAAGGAACACCCACCCCAATTTTCACGCTTCTAGGCCCAGCGGTTTTGGCAGGGTGGTGATCAGTCAGTGAGTCAGTCAGTGAGTGACTTTTCTCTTATATATATATATATATATATAGATAGATAATATAGTTTGGTGATTTTGGGTATACTACTTGGGTATAGTACACCTTTTCCTTGAAGGATAAAGCTTGACTTAAGCTTTGTCTTTGTCCGTCCTCTAATTTCCTCCTTGAATTTTGTGAAGTTCAAATATTATCAGCAAGAGTAATCACACTGCAAGTTGTGACTGAGTTTTTTTAATCTTTCCCAGGATTATGTTAAATTTTAGAGGCTTGCAAAAGCACATTGACTTTCTTCTGCAGTGTAGAGTTTAAGTGGTGGTGATATAATGTAGCAAAGATGCCAGTTGGCATTTGGCATTTTATGAATGTCTTTCCCAAGGCATTTTATGAATATAGGCAGATAGAATTATTTTTTGTCAGATTTTGTTAAAACAAATGTTTATTTTTCGAACAAACAAAATATTTGAACATTACTAATTGATGATTGTTAAATTACCTTGTACTAGCGAAAGGCGTACCCGCGTTGCGGGAGTAAAATTCCCCTGTATGCCATCCCCCCATATGCATCAACCCCCCATGGATAACCTTCCCCCAGGCGTAACAACCCCCCATGCGCAACTTCCCCCATACACATCAACCCTCCCAAGCGCAACTTCACCCATGCGCATCAACCCCCCATGCACAACTTCCCCCATATGCATCTAACCCCATGCGCAACTTTCCCCATGCGCAACTTTCCCCATGCGCAACTTTCCCCATGCGCAACTTTCCCCATGCGCAACTTCCCCCATGCGCAACTTCCCCCCATGCGCAACTCCCCCCCGTGCGCAACTTTCCCCCGTGCACAACTTTCCTCCATGTGCATCATCCCCATGCGCAACTTCTCCCCATGCACAACTTCCCCCCATGCTCAACTTCCCCCATACACAACTTCCCCCCAGGCGCAACTTCCCCCTGTGCGCAACTTCCCCCCATGCGCGACTTTCCCCCGTGTGCAACTTTCCTCCATGTGCATCATCCCCATGCGCAACTTCCCATATGCGCAACTTCCCCCATGCGCAACTTCCCCATGCGCAACTTCCTCCGTGCGCAATTTTCCCCCATGCGCAACTTTCCTCCGTGCGCATCATCCCCCGTGCGCAACTTCCCCCATACGCAACTTTCCTCTCATGTGCAACTTCCCCCATGCGCATCATCCCCCCGTGTGCAACTTCCACCATACGCAACTTTCCTGTCATGTGCAACTTCCCCCATGCGCAACTTCCCCCGTGCGCAACTTCCCCCGTGCGCAACTTCCCCCGTGCGCAACTTTCCCCATGCGCAACTTTCCTACATGCGCAACTTCCCCATGCACAATTTGCCCCCACGTGCGCAATTTGCCCTCATGCGCAACATCCTCGCCAGCGCAACCTCTTTCTCCGAACAACATCCCCCAGTGCACCAGGATCTGAGCACCAAATTGGCTGGATGTTGTTCAGTCTCCCATGTTAAGTATAGGGCAGAAACACGTTGCCCCCTTTTCAGCCCCTGAAGGGTTAATTTCTCCAGATGGTTCTTGGTGGGAGTTCAGGTGACAGAAGGAACTCCCAGAATTCCATGCTTCAGGCCCAGCAGTTGGGGAGGAATGTTGATGAGTCAGCAATTCTCAATGCAAAGTATAGGGAGGAAAACGCGTTGCGCCCCTTTTCACCCCCTTCCGGTTGGAATTTCCGAAAACCAGTTCTTAGTGCACCCCTCCCTCATGGAAGGAACACCCACCCCAAATTTCACGCTTATAGGTTTTGGCAGGCCGGTGATGAGTGAGTGAGTCAGTGAGTGACTTTTATATATATAGATTGACAGTTCTGCCTGTATTTTACTGTTGGTTACTGATTTTTGTACTTTATATAATGTTGGTTTTGTTGAATTATTTATATTGTAAGGCTTTTTGACAGTTCAGCTGACTGATAGGTTGGTGCCTAATTAATCTCATACAATTTGGCCAGGTACCAAAAGCAAAAGTTTCATATTAATGGGAGGTCATATTTAATCTGATGCAAAGAGAAAAACTTTATTTCAAACTTGATTTGAATGTTCACAATGTATCAAGAGTTCTTCATTCCCTCATGATGCAACTACACCAGTTTGGGACCCAGATTTAGTTGACCCCATAAATGTATTTCTAGCTTCAAATAAAAGAATTCTAGCTTCAAATACTGCCTTAGTTGTGATTTGTAAACCACATTTAAGCATAACTTTGAGTTTGTCAGTACAGCTCTGTTGTCTAACAGACCAGTTGTCTCCTCATGCGCAGTGAAGAAAGTAAGGTGAAGATGGAACATTTTGGATTAATTTACATTCATTACCAAGTAAAGCATATTTTACTTAGTTGCTTGAACATACCCACTTTATCTTTCCCAAGGAAATTTGCCCTAGTATCAGCATTCTCAGTTGTTTACTTGAATCTCTTGTTATCTAAATGTTTCCTGACTTCATATTAGATTATTCTCTGCAGGGGATGCCTATGTCTAAGCATCCTTTATTCAAGGTTTCATTTTTAATGCCATTTTCCCCCATTAATTCTATCATTCTGAGTCCAGCAGAGGCCATAGGTGGACTACTGGATTCATAAGACCATCCAGAAGCTTGGGGAGCTTATGAATCTAGCAGGAAGGGGTTCCTCACCTTTGTGTTTTCACTAAACCATGGGGAAGGGGTTCTGGACAAGACCCCCATAGAGTTGGGTCTGTTTTCAGTTTTACTAATTTAAAAAGTGGAAATCTTTACTCCTCCTTCTACATCTAGTTCATGTGGAAGAATTTCTTGGGTGCTTGAATAGTCCTTTTTATGGTGTGTGGGCATACAAATGTGTGTGTATACATGCTTATAAGATAGATAACTCATTCAATAAACAAATCCTTTTCCACCTGTGCTGTAATTAAACAAGGACTGTTGTATTTTGTCTTTCTAGCATTGGGTTAAACTGTGCTTTGGGTGCAGTAGAAATGAGACCTTTCATTGAAACTATTGGGAAGTCTACAACTGCCTACGTCATTTGTTATCCCAATGCAGGTAAGTGTGGCAATTGGTCCCAATGCAGATATATACTTATGTGTGGGAACTCAGCCTTTGCATATCAGTGGATATCAGCATATGCAGTAAACCACCTTATAAAGATAACTTTACTGAAACACATTTTATAGTGTGTGCCCAATCTGTGGTCCATCTGTTTGTAAGGCTGTCAAACCTACCCTGCCAGTCTTTGGATATTTATTTTGATAGGAACTGTCTTGGAGAACAGTGGGCTTTTTCTTTTTCTTGCTCTTGAATCAAGTCTTTCATGGCTTGAATCATATTATCATAATGGATGAGCAGAGGCCATATTTCTAGCTCTGTGAAACTATTAGATACCTATCATGGAGATGGCCATATTGTTTATATTTTGGCAGAGTTCTCTGCATACATAGATTGTTAGATTTTTTTGCTAGATTGTTAACTGGAGTTCTTCATTTGTTTGGGACAGATTTGTTTCCACCTATGGTCAACTAAGTAAGGGTCATGTTACTTAATATGTTCTTCTGGTTTAGTCTATCTCTTGTATATGTGCTAGATGGGAGAATAGGTAACTTACAGTGCAGTCCTATCAATGTCTACTCAGAAGTAAGTTCCACTGAGTTCAGTGGGGATTACTCTCAAGAATGTGCTCTTAAGATTATAGCCTTGATCAGAAACTGGACAAAATGGAATATTATATTCCATTAAATATTCCATACGTAATAGGGCATGCTTTCCAACGTAATACATCTCTGCTGTAATCTGAATGGAGATTACATTTGATTAGAAGCTCATAGTTTCATAGAAGCTTCATACAACACACAAACACACACGCAAAAGTATATAATATACAGGTTGGGCCTTGGTATCTGTGAAGGATCTGTTCTTGGATCCCTTGTAGATCATGAAAACCGTAATTTCAGTCTCTTAAGCCCTCTAGAGGTGACTGGATCTGTGCTCACCTAAGCTGTATGCATTTGTTTGTGGTCTTCCAATTGGGTGTTTCAGACAAAAACACTGCTGGTTTCCCTTGGGAAACTGGAAGTGACATTTTAATGTCTTTTAAGGCTGAGGGAAGTCTTCAGATGTAAAATCTGTGGATAAAAAGGCTCCACCTGTAATTCCAAGTGGATTTATGATTAAAAAGAAGACAAGTCATCTCTGAAAGTGGACATACAGTGCAATCAGATTCATGTCTACTCAGACATTAGTTCCATTGAGTTCAATGGGGCTTACTCCCAGAAAAGTGCTGTTAGGATTACAGCCTTAGAAATTGTGTTTGTATGACTGAATATCTTGGGCTCAGTCCCAGAATCTAATATTTCAAATAAGTATTGTTGAGATGTGAACTGCTAATAGGCATGGTTAAGTAATTTAATATTGTTTTAAATCTACAGTAAGTAAACCATTTCTGTCAAATTTTGAGTAGGACAGTGTATCTGTAGCCAACGCTTGAATTGTTTCTGCTGTTTACATATAGCAGCAGTTGTTTTCTCTCCTGCAAATGCTTTTGTACATGTTTCAGTAAAACATGCATTTATTTTCAGAAAGGAGAAAAATAGCCTCTGAAATAAATAATATTGAGTTGGAAATATTTTAAAGCAAAGTCAGGCTATTGCCTGGAAAAATCTAATTAAGAAAAGAGTAATGTATTTTTTATTTATAACCAAGGAAGGGTATCATCATTAATTCAGATGAAATAACTACTGTGGTTCTTCTCTTAATTTTCTAGCAAAGCAATAACAGAGGATCGCTTCAGAAATTGACTGAAAGCCTGTTAACACACTTCTTGATTCCGGGTGGGGTGGGGGAGCTCTTCACTAATGAAGATATACGAGGACTTAGATTTATGTGTATGGATGCTTTAGCACTTTGCAGGTTAGCAAATGTGTTTTATTGTGAAACGTATAAATTTTACAGCCCAACCCAGCATAAATTTCCATGTAGCGGTGCAGCAATGCTCGCGCAAGTTGCTATGTTGCATCCTGCAGGGGAATTTTGGCAGCTGGAGGTCTCCTCAAGGTTAGAGTTCATTTGTCCCCTTGCTGCAGGGTAAGCCCCAATAGGTGCAACGGGTCAACATAACAGTGCAATCCTAAGCATATCTACTCAGAATTTAATTCCATTGTGTTCAATAGTACTTACTCCCAGGAAACTGTGGTTAGGATTTCAGCCATAGTCTTGCACCAATGATATGTCAACACTGATCTTTCATTGCCTTCCCCCTGCCTTTATCCATGCCCTTATCCTGCCCTTTCCCCAACCTATGCTCCAGATTTACCTGATCAGCATATGCAGGGGTATTAGCATATGCAGGGTCTGGCCTTCCTTTTGGTGCACCTGCTATGAATGCTGTCACAAAGCATTTAATGGTGCTTTTGTGAGTGCGTGAAGACCAGGTACATTTTCAAACAGATATTCTGATGGTGCACCACTAAGTCAGGGTCAGGCCTTTAGAAATGGGAAGAAGAGTGTTTATGTTTATTGTAGGTTTAAACCATTTTAACATTTCTTCAGGTCTTCCTAACACTTTTGGTGGTTATGATGAGACTCCTGAAGTGACTGCCAAGCACTTAAAGGTATGGGAGTAACTCCTCTGTTAATATTTTCTAGCTGTATAAAAACATGAACTATTTACATAGAAGTTGAAAAGTGTTGTTTTCTTTTAAAAAATCATCTTTGATCTTAACCTTATTACAGAACCCAACTGCTATATCAGAATTCCAAATTTGTCAGTAACTACCCCCATGACTGATGCTAATAATATCATATGAATCCCAATATGATCTGCTGATTTACAAGAGCCTCATGTCTTCTAGTTAACTTACTGAGGACCAAATCCTAACCACCTTTCAGTGCTGGTTCAGCCATGTCAGTGGTTTATGCACCGCATCCTGTGGTAGGGGGCAGCCACAAAGGCCTCCTCCTAAATATTTATTCCCTTTCTTCCGGGCTGCACTGGCACTGGAAAGTTGGATAGGATTGGAACCTTAAGCAGCATCATGCAGGGTGGGTTTGGATATTCTTGGAAGTAGGGCTAGCTAAAGAATGGTAATTGTCTTGAAACTATTGAAATGTAAGTTTTCAGTCAAAATAGTAGAGACATGGCTGTGTAGTTGTTGAACTTCTTTCCTGAGAGACCCTTATCTATATTCATGACTAGGAAAGAGATGAGGCTTTGTAGTGTCACCATGTGTTTGAGAGAAACTCCCTAAACTTAATATTTTAATTTATTAAAATATTTTATAAATAAATTTATTATAATATAAATATAATTTATTAAAATATTTTATATTTTTATTTAAATATTTAAATACTAGCCCTCCCTGTATTAATATGTGCGGCTGTTTAGAGGAAGTCAGTTTATCACAAAATTATTTGCAGATGAGTAAGAGTCATTCATATTCATGAACAAGTCTCATTGGGTCTCTTCACTCTAATCCTTAAGTGGGTCTTTCTTTGTCCATGAGCCAGGCAGAGCCTCAGCAGTTTCCTTTCCCTGCTCCCTAGCCCACATCATCCCACTCTGAAATCATCTTTGCCATGACCACGTGCTAGACTCCAGCAATTTCCTTGCTTACAAATTTTTGTGAACTTCATGTAGAACACAGCAGAGACCCTCTGTCACATTGCCAGCAAAAATTCTAGGTCCAGAGTCTGCTTGTCCCCTGTTGGACTCCAGAGATGGAGTAATGTCTGGCTGGTAGCCATGACTGCACCATTATCACTAAATATCACTCCATCACTCGAGTCCAACAGGGGACAAGCAGACTCTGGACCCAGAATACTGCTGTGTCCTCCATGAAGTTCACAAAAACTTGTAAGCAAGGAAATCTTCAGTTCAAAAACAAATGCCTCCACACACATACAAACTTTTTATATTTTGCCCACTCAGCTTGAATAGTATGCTGAAAGAGATTTCTTAAAATGAATGAATTTTTTCCAAGTGTAGCTCCATAGCCAATTTCAGGAACCTACAAGTTCTGTAGTAAATATAACTTAACCACCTTGTACAGCCACTATGGAATGTCTTTCTCAGTGAAGTTGGTTGGACTCTGCTGTACTCCTTCAGGAGACTGGTTAAAACTTGGCTTTCTTGTTCAAATTTTGGTGAAGAATGAATTTGTAATGGGGGGTAGTGGTCTTTAGCTTGGATTTTTTTGTGATAATATTGCATACCTTCAGAAAATACACATAATGCTGTTGTATATAACTCTTGGGCTGCTTTTGTTGTAATAAAGGCGTGATATATATGTTTTAATATAAAACAGTTATAAGATTGCAGCATGGTGATTTTTTGTATTACTTCCAGTTTAGTTCTTTTCCCAGATTGTCTGAATACTCTTTCTCTTCTACAGTCATTTGCCTTGGATGGTTTGGTGAATATAGTTGGTGGCTGTTGTGGAACCACTCCAGCACATATCCGGTAACTTCACCTATATACAATTACTTCAGTCATCTGGGGAGACAACCAAATAGGCCATTAAACTAATAGTGTTGTTTGAGGCTCCTGAGGCTCCATTGAAGGCTTGTTGAAAAATTGAGGAGAATGGCTTTGGGACTCTGTATGTCTTTGCAGCAGTAACACTGTATACTGTAGCTCCATTATGCTGCTTCTGTGAATTGCATTGCACCCCTTGGAATTGTTCTTGGAATTAAGGCTGCAATCCAGAGTAACTACGGGACAGAGTAACACTGATGTAGTTACAGTGCCATCTATGGGAAACCTATGGTAAATGCATAGAGCAATCCAAACTAAGTGCCTCTTATGTCTTCCCTTACTTACTCTGGATTGTAGGGTAAGTCCCATGTTGTTCAACAGGACTTCCTCCCAGAAAGGTGTGTATAGTGTTGCAGCCTTGGAGAGGATTTATTAACTACTTATTGGGAGACCCTGCAATAAGTGTTCTTGCAGCAACCATCACCAAGTTTTCTTAGTAGTTTTCTTTAGCATGGGAAAAGCAACAGGAGACTGTCTTTTTCATTTATTTTGCTGCATAAACAGTTTGTGATTTTGATTATGTTAAGCAATACCTTAAGTGAAAGCAATGATGATACCTCAGCATGTTTTACCTTCCCTAATTGTTATGATGCATTGTATATTTCTCATGGACCTCAGTAAGCCACGTTGAGCATTTGCTTTGGCATGGGACAGGTGGGATATAAATTTTTCTAATAATAACTGGTGCATTTGCAGAAGAATTTGTAATGCAAATTCTGTGAATGGGAAGGTGGAGGGAAAATGTTGGCTAATAGGAAGTAGTTAAGCTCCCCTGATATCTTTTCCTGGTTAACTGTGTCTCAACACTGTTCAGGAAAATTCATCCCAGCATGGTTTAAATTCAGCACTTTTTAGCATTTGGAGGAGTTGTGTGCTTGTTACAGAAGATGTTGATTGGGCAATGCACAAAAACACCGCTAATCAAGTTAATTAAACGAAATACTTATTTAGCCTGAGCTACTTGGTTTTTCAGCAATATCCATATAAAGTTAATTGGGAAAGCCTTTCTTTATTCTTTGGCTGATGGTAAGAGTTTTGCTTTCTTTAATAAAAGTGATAATAAAAATAAAGTAATAAAAATAAAGTAATAAAAAATGTTCTCGGGCTTTGCAAGGGACTAGTGAGGTGAGAGGTGAATGCTGAAATGAGAGGAAGAAAGGTCCTGGGATAATTAGCTCACAATTATTTATTATAGAGACTGTTTTGCACAGAGGAGAGTTGCCACATTTGTTTTAAAGAGTGTGACGTATACCTTGGGCAACTTGATTTTTTTTACTGGATCATTGAGTTTATACAGGTATCTCTCATTATCTACTAGGGTTCCATTCTGGAACCCCCTGTGGATAAAATTAATCTGTGTATAAAGAAACAATGGAAAAAAGGTTTAAAAGTCCACTTCCAGGTTTCTTGCTCCTCTGATGTGCCTAACTGAACAAGGTAGTGCCTTAATAGCTGCAGGGGTTTGATTCTGGGACTGAAAAATGGAGTAATTACTTGCATGACTACCCATTTACTACCATAGAAAAGCAGTTTTTAAAACTGTGATTTACAGTAGCCATTAGACGTTGATGGGTGGTCTAAATTTAGCCCAAGTTCAAGTTCAAGTTCTGCCGATTAAAATCAGTATTGATTATTGATATCATTAACAATCATTAATAAAATGGCCCATCTCCGCCATACTTGTTGTCTATGTGTTCAGTTGACCAGTTCGTAGCCCAATGCTGAGTGACGTAGAGCAGTGAGTGGGACATATGTCCACTTAATCATATGATGTGTAGGGCTCATAGTCTGTCCCCTGACGACGCTGTGACAAGAGCTGGAAGAGTGGCGTTTTTAGTTGAATATCAGGAAGAAATTAGTATATGTTAAATGGTAAACTTTAATGATAAACAAGGGAGAACCCACTAGACATGCCCACTTGAAGAGTCTCTGTTGAAGACCCCCCCTAGGGGGTTGGACCACTACCAGTTCTACAGTTCTGTGAATTGTGCCTATGATTGGACCACCTTAGAGGAAGAGTTGGATAATAGAGAAAAATACATATTGGTCTTGAGTGTGTTCTGTTTCTGCTTAATTCCTTCAAGTAAGTCTCTGGGACGCTATTTTGTGTTTTGTAATGCAGGGAGATAGCGGAAGCTGTGAAAGCATGCAAACCTCGCATTCCTCCCTCCTCTGTCTCAGAAGGCTACATGTTGCTGTCAGGTGAGAAAGGCTGAAACGTCCAAACTTTCTAATCTTCTTTGAAGTGTATTTTAAATTTTAAGTGTATTTTAAAATACAGTATTAATGTGTACACTGATAGATTTTTGGATAAGAAAGGGCTTAGTTTTACATTCCTATGGGTGACTTGTTGATATGATGGCTCTCCCAGATTTTGACATGGTGAGTTCACGTGAGAGAGAGATGATTAGTTGGGGTAAGTTGGTATCAGTGGCTTCTGTACTGTTCTTGCCTTTTTAATGTTGTCTGGCAGTCGGTGGGAAGATAAGTTTGGTATGCTAAAGGTCATACTCAGAATTTAGACATTGGAATGTAACTGGGTACTTGTTAAGAATGCGGTGAGCCAGTCTCCACTTGGATATTTAGTTAGCCTTTTCATACTGTGACCAGAATTCCATATACATTCCTAGTTAATATGTGCTCTTTTGATAATCCCTTAGATTTCCTTCTTTAGTGTGTAGTTAGCAACGTATCTGATTTAGGAATTGTTTGCTCACATGAGTTCTCACTTGTATTCACTGCATAGTTACAATGCTTTCTCTTTCTGAAGCTGCAATCCTAAAGACACTTTCCTGGGAGTAAAATCCATTGAACACAATGGGGCTTACTTCTGTGTAGACATGGATAGGATATTGCTCTGAGAGAGACTTCTACTGCATGTCATACTGCCATGACAAAACATTTCTCTTATGCAAGGAAAATGAGTAATCCTGTTCTAGCCATCTGGGATAACTTTGAAAGGTAGTTAGTTACATGCTGTTAGTAACAAATTTAAATCAGTATAAGCAGGCCTCCATCAGTATTGTGCTCGGCGCTGCATACGCTGCATGCGAAGCATGAAAGCCTGGGTTAGATTGTTATGGAGGATAGGCTGTTACCCAAGCAGCAAATACCCCCTCTCCACGCCAATGAATTAGTCCAATGGAAAGGCAGAGCCAATATGATTGGATCCAGCTGCGTCACAGAGCTGGGCTCGGGACCGGAGCTCACCCTGTCTTGTGGGGCCGACCTGGGTCCCGAACCCTGGCCTGCTGGTTAACAGGCACAGCGTCTTAACCGCTTGCGCCACCCACAGCCCATATGTAAATCTAAAAGTTGCCCAGTGTATCTTATGTCACATGGTATGCTTTCTATTTAAGTGACATCTGCTAGGGAGCCATGTTGATTGGGACTAATCACCATTGCTTGTTTTGTTTAGTCAACCAGTGTTATTTTTCTTATATGATTATTAAACTATCCTTTTAAGGTTTGGAACCCTTTAAGATTGGACACTATACCAACTTCGTTAACATTGGTGAACGCTGCAATGTTGCAGGATCAAAAAAATTTGCCAAACTTATCATGGCAGGGAATTATGAAGTAAGTTCTTCATTTACTTTGAGCTTATCCTTCAAGCTTTCCATATTTTACAATGTGCAAGCATACCATTTAAGTGTTGTCTAATCTGCATATATTTTAATGTACATTTCTGTCAGAGCAGGGGCTGCTAATCTGACTTCAAATGCAGAAATCAGACTTCCACTTTAGTTACTGGAACTTTCACTTGTTCCAAGCTGCAAGGGGCTCTGACAACAATCTCCAAGGCTTCACACACCACCCAGACCCTGGCATGACCCATGGGAAGGCTGGAAAGAGCCCTCCATTCCCTCACAGGGGCACGATCCTAGGGTTTAAGCTGCTGCTTTCTCCCTTCCCCTGTCCCTTAAAGCAGGGTGACCAGATACCAAACCCAAAAAAGACATCCAAATTCCTGCCATCCAAGCAGAATTCCTGACAAATTAAAAATGTAGGACACCCCAAAAATGTAGGACAAATGTAGGACATGTTAAAATAAATGCTAAAAACACTTGTATTTTCCTGTACTTATTTTCAACATTATAGTACTTCTGTTTAAATTGAACGCCTCTTTGCAAGACCTGTTTTCACCAACAATGCACATAAAAAGTGGTTCAAATCTTTCCTCAAAAACCCAAGCACCCCCAATTCAAATGAAAAGGCACCCATTCAAATAAAAAGGGGCTCAAAGCACACATGATCTTTCCCCAAAGACCGAAGCATCCCAATAAGACTTAAAAAATTTTAAAGCACAAAAGTGCTTAAAAATTCGGGTTAGGGAGCTTTTTCCACTGTAAAAGCCCCATTTCCTGACATTTCTGGCCATTTCTGGCTTTCTGGGAACTGCCTTAAAGGAGTGAGGGACCTTTATAAGAATTGGGAGATTGCACCCCCAGTTTGAGTAGTGTGAAGATAGGGGGAGAAGTGCAGGCCAAATATGCCTCTCATTCTCCAGTGATAAATTCTATGTCAGTACGTTTTCTAGAGTTTCAAGAAACAAAATGTAGCGCACTAAAGATGAAACTGTGATGTGCAGGCCAGTTTCCTTGTTTGATAGACATAAAAATAGTCCAGATTCTGGGTATTTCAAAGTGTGTGTGAGAATTGTTGAAAGAGAGGAATTGGGTCCCTATTTTAACTACTTTGATCTAGCTTTTGTGATCCTGAGATGCAGTGAGAGCTGTGTTTGTGAGGAAAGATATGTCTAGGAGGTGACTGGTTAAAACATTACAAAGGAATCTTATGGGTTTGGACAATACAGATTTCATTTGACCCTTTCCTATGCAGATATTATCCAGTCTGTAGGGAGGGTATGAAAGGATCAACATCATTGTCCCCATTAAATACAGTGGCAGGAAAGTTTGGGAAAAAATGGCTGAGGAGACACTCCCACAGTGCTGTGGTAATGTGTGAATTGAGCTTCACAGACAGTAAAGGAAGCAATAAGGGAGAAATCCTAACTAAGGCCAGCACAACTCATTGGTCTTCCCATTTCTGTGGTGATGTTGGGAGGCAAGCTCACGTCTCTGCACTTGGCCTAACTCTTCCCCAGGAGTGGCATAGAAGTGCCTTATAGCACTTTTGTGACACGCCAAGGTTGGCACAGGACCTATGCCAGGATAGGCCAGCCTAAGATCGCAGCCCAAAATACACAGAGGATTGGAGATGATTTCAGCTTAACACAGGGTGGAGAAGAAAGCCAGTTTGAGAATGTATGAATCAAAAGACAGAGAAGATACATTTTTAGGTTGTCCTAAACTCATAAGAGAGAATTGGTTACAATTTTTTTAATTGGATGCAATCCGAACCTAGGCTGGGACAACCCTGTTCTTGTGTTGACGTAAGGAAGGAAGCGCCTGTCTGCCAGCTGGTCTAACCCTCCCCCAGGAGAGGCGCAGAAGTGTCTTACAACACTTCTGCGACACTCCCAAGTGGCACAGGACTTATCCTATTCAGTTAACAGTTCCAGAATATGACAAAGTGGAATAAATAAATTTTTGTAAGGTTCAGCCTCTATTAGTTCTTAATTATAATTTTTATTCCTCTGTAGGAAGCACTAAGTGTTGCTAAGGCCCAAGTTGAGATGGGAGCACAAATTTTGGATATCAATATGGATGATGGAATGCTTGATGGGCCATATGCCATGGCTAAATTCTGCAACTACATTGCTTCAGAACCAGACATTGCCAAGGTCTGAATCATTGTTGCTGGTGCCGTGTTAACATGGATGTTCTTGCAACAGGAAATGGCAGTTCAGAAAATACTTTCAATGGCTTATTTGTGCTCTATCTTTGCCAGACATTTATGTGACAAGAATTTGTACAATCAGTCCTATTTATGTGATGGTGTGCCTGTTAAAGATTAAAGTAGTATCATAGGATGAAAGTGTAGGAGAAAATTTCCTCTGCTGCTATAATTTTTATATTTACCATATTTTTTTTGAAAAAGAAAAAAATGCATGAAGGAAATTTTTTTTACTGTGTTGGTGTATTGGTGTAAGAAAAACTTTTCTAATGATTTTTACCTTATTTTGTTTGACCAGCAAATTGCTCATCCTGAAAAGAGCTAAATACAGTACATAAATTACTTCTCCAGAAATATGCACTGACCAAATATGGAGGCCAAAACTAGCTCCTAAGCATGATCAGCGGTTTCTCAACAGAAAAAGTCCATGTTTTTGTATGAATGTTGCATCTATTGGATAGTGAGCATGATGAGATTCATTAAATACCCAGGACAGTCCTACAGTCTGTTAAAATGCCATATATCACCAGGAGCTGTGAAATGTCGAATACTTGGTAAAACAGCAGCAGAGGTACTACAAACAGCTGGTATCTTCTGTAATAAAAAAACTCCTGGATTCCAGTTGGGGCTTCTTTTTGTGGAAAGCATGTAGAGTAGCTGCCAGTGCAATCCTAACCATGTCTCCTCAAACTTAAGCCCCATTGTGTTCAGTGGGTCTTACTCCCAGGAAAGTGTCTTTAGGATTGCAGCCTGAATTATCAATACAATTTCCCTACCTCCACAGGAACCAGAGGTCCGTCTAAACATATTGAGGCTTCAATCCTATCCACACTTACTTGGGAGAAAACTTCACAGATACAGTGAGACTTACTTCTGAGCAGACATGCATAGGATTGTGCTTTGAGAAAAATAAAGTTTTCAGACCAGAGGATGCAGCTTTCAGGCAGTCTTCAGCCCTCATTTTCCCTCTGGTAGTGCATATTGGATGTGCAGATCAGTAAGAAATTGAACTTGTCATCCAGCAGAGGAGAGATGTTCTTATTGCATTTGTTGTGATGTGTGCTTTTTCTTTTGTCCTTCCAGTTGGCTTACGCCACTTGGAAATTGGCAGAAAACTGCTCTCAATGTTCTTTCCTTAGCTGTGCTCCTTGTATTCTTCATAAAACTAAATGTCTCTGCATGCCAAATATTGCTTTGTCATATAAGAAGACTTTTCTGCATGACTCTATAGTCTACAAAGAGCCTTTTAAAATAACTTCTTGAGAGGGAAATGTAGGTGGTTCTTTATACGTGTAGTCTTTGTAGATGTAATGTTTTGTTTTTATTATGTTGATGATAAATTACAGGACTGTGTGTTTCTTTCTCATGCCCACACATATCTATGATGGAATTGTTCATTTACCAAGCTGCCTACTGAATGTTTCTGCCTCTAGTTTAAGATATGCATACAGCTGTGTTTCAGTTGCAAAAATGCAGTAGGAAAATCTATATCCAGGGCTTGGATCGATACTTATGCCAAATCCAAGCCTCTTTTACTCTCTTTGTGGTAACAAGTAACTGCATGTTGCTGTGGGTTTAGGGAGGCTGAGTGTCCTCTGATGTAATATGAGATGTACCGTAATTTGTCCAACTTTTATTAAATTTGAATTAGTCATGGCAGAATAGCCATGTCAAAGAGGGAACTTCTTTGACGAGAGTAACTGGCATTGTATGCAAGCACTGTAGGTTCTTTGGATATTTCTTTCAACCAGGGAATGTGAACATTATTTTATGTGAAATTATTCTACTTTCTCTCTTCAGCTTAGGCTGCAATCCTAACTACACTTTCCTGGGAGTAAGTACTATTGAACACAATAGGACTTACTTTTGAGTAGACATACTTAGGATTGCATTGTTAGATGACACTGTATTGATTACTTGTGCTTCAGTTGGTTCTAAAGAAAGCAATAGTTTGCCCAAATAATCCCTAGATTTTTTTGTGTTTGATATCAGGTCCCGCTCTGTATTGACTCTTCGAATTTCTCAGTGATAGAAGCTGGGTTGAAGTGTTGTCAAGGAAAATGCATTGTGAACAGTATCAGTCTGAAGGAAGGTGAAGAAGACTTCCTAGCAAAAGCAAGAAAGATAAGGAAATACGGCGCAGCTGCAGTGGTTATGGCCTTTGATGAAGTGGGTCAGGTTAGTGCCACTTTCCTAATACACTGGTGTTTGGCCTTCATGGATTGTCATAGAACACTTTATCTCACTTGTTGTCTACAATGACAATTCAATAAAGAGGGAACCAAAACGACAAGGTAAAAGAATAATGATACTACAGAGTTAGGATAATTATAGGAATTGAATATTAGAGGGTACAATCTTAACCAACTTTCAAGCACTGGCATAATTGTCCCAGTGGGGCATGTGCTTCATCCTCCAGTCTGGGGGCATTGTGAAGGCCTTCTCAAAGTAAGGGACTCTGTTCCCTTTCCTGGATATTGCACTGTCCTTGCTCTGGAACTGGAAAATTAGTGAGGATTGCATCCATAGTTTCTTAATGTATGCCAAAACCTGCTGGCTTGAACAACATAATTTCACACATGCCTTGCAGGTAACTTCTGGTTAAGTAATCTCCAGTTACCCTTTACTTGGATTTTTAAGGATTAGGCAAATGTATGAAGAATAGTTTTGTCAGTAGCATTAGCTGCGACAGTTAAATTGAGTCTCAAAATTCAAAGGCTGCATTTGTTTGATTGGCAGTTTCTGGAGGACAAGCAGGGTGTGGGTGGAGGAAGGCTGATTCTTTCCTACTCAGCTGTGAGCATCTGTTTGCCCACTGTTGAAAACAGGATGCTTGATGGGTGGGCTGATGTCAAAGAAATCTTCTTGGTGATGGTAGTGGTGGGGTTTCTCCAAGTTGTGGCCTAGGTCTGAGTGCAGGAAAGTTATTTTCATGTCACCATGCCGTGTGTCAAGCCAGCACTATTTTGGTCAACCGTTTGGTCATTTGCCATTGACTTCCAACTTTCATCTTGTCATTAATTGAAGCAACGCTGTATCACTTCTGAATGTCATCATTGCGGATGCAGTCAAAGGGAGTGATAGCATCTTTGTCTCTGCTAAGGCAACATTCAGTTTCTTTAGTCCCTGTGGCACTCTGGCAGGTGTGCTTATGCACGCATACTAGGAGCTGGGGTCTTGCTGCATTGCACATTGTGAGGAAGGCATGTTCAGGATAGCAGTCACTGGGGCAGACAACAATAGAATGAATCTCTCCCTCTCTATCCTCCAGCAAATGGACTTCCTCAGAGGCTCCTATGTCTTTGCACAGGACGCTAAATGAGAATTTCCATGTTGGGACTTCCGTCCTGAAACTCAGTAAAGCAGGGTTCTACCGGTCCAAGCACCTTCTGCCCCATTTCTTCATTGCCTTCATTTCACCCTTCCCCCCAGTGGCAATATAAGTGCCCAGTGGTTTGACTCATCCTTGGCATTTCCTCTTTATGCCAGCCCCCAGCCCAGTACCTCACTAGATACAGTGCTTTATGGCACATTTACAGAACCCAACCCTGGTGCGAGGACTAGGAGTCAGCAGTAGGAGAGCTTAGGGTTGAGTCCTGAGTCAAATAAAAATAAAAGAAACATATATGATTTGGTTTGTAACACATTAAAACCATAACACTGCATTTTACTTTCTCACTCATTTTATTTTTTCAGGCCACAGAAACAGACGCAAAAATTTCCATATGTACTAGAGCCTATAATATCCTTGTGAACCAAGCGGGATTTAATCCAAATGATATAATTTTTGATCCCAACATTCTGACCATTGGTACTGGAATGGAAGAACATAATCTGTATGCAGTTAACTTTATTGATGCCACTAAAGCCATAAAAGTGAGTCTGCTGTATGCACATGTGAGTCTGCATGCACATGCATGTACACATTCATGGTTCTTTTGTGTCTGATGACTGGGAGGAAACAGTGTGCACCACGATTGCTTAAGTTCCACAGTTATGTTCTCCATGCTGTGGTAATGCCTGCACTTCACTTCATAATATGACAAGTATTATAAATACATATTTATTTTTACACAGGTGTAAAATAAATCAGACCATTAATTGTAATGTAAATATATTTTTAGTAATTAAGTGAGGCAATACTCACAAAATGGTAGTACTGCCAAAAGGCTTTTGACAAGCCATATGATAGCTACTGCATTCAGTTAGTACAAATCTCATTATTGTCCATATACTCCATCTTTAGGGTGACTGAGTAAATAGAATTTTTAGAAATCCTATTTACAGTATAAAGTTGCGTGTAGGATGTTCAAATATAGGGTGAAATTGTCATTGCTCATTTCCATCTTTTTTTAGTTTGGATTGGTAAGCCAATCTTTTGCTCTAGTCTTGAGAAAAAGGTTGCATTGAGAAGTAACCAAGTTCCTTTATATCTTTTTGGCCCATACCATTCCTGTGTGAATCCAATATTATGACCAGTCATAAACCGGGAATGGGATATACGGTAACGTGACTTATTGCATACTCATAGCTTATAATGTTGATGCATGAATATAGATAGCATTGTATAGTACCATGTGTTACAAATTCTAGTATATACAAACCTTAAATTCCTACTTACAGTCATGAAGGACTCTTGACAAGTTGCTTTGCCTTGGATCTTCATTGTCCAGTTTCAACATGCTCTTTCTGCTAGACCTCTTAAAACCTAATCACCCGTCCCCACCAATGGCAGTGATGCCAACTAGGAAACGCTGCTTCCATAGTGGTGATGGGGGAGCATCAGGAGGCTTCAGTAGGAAAAGGGGATTGTAAAATCTTCTTATGGCCACATAAGCATCTCAAACCCCACAGTAGGTCTCCTTAGACTCACACTGTCAAGTTTGCCAGCACAAGTTTGAGAAGACAAACAGGTCAAGGAGGCTACTGCTGGAAGATCCACTGAGGACTGTGGACATGGCAGATCCTCCCTCTCCCATGACCTCCCCACCACATTACACTTCTTTTCCCACCTAGGTTCACCCCCCCACCTCTGTTCCACCCATCTACCTCTCCCATTATCTTACCTCCTCCAGCAAGCAGCAGTTTCATTGGTGGGGGCAGGAAGGCAACATTCTGATCTGCATGTTGTCGGAACATCTTGTGCGACAAGTTTTGGCTGTTTTATGGCAGTGAGCACTGTTGGAAGAGCCTGGCTGCAATTGGTTGGCAAGGAAAGGATTGGGCCATCAGTCTCACAGTTGTGCAGAACTATCTGGAAAAAAATGTAAATACAGCATTTGAAAAGTTTGTCTCATTTAGACAGCAAATGAAAACTAAAAAAGGAATTGAAAATATTTAATCAAAGTTTAACGCTAAAGGGGTTTCAAGTGTGCATGAAGGATCGAAGAAATTACAAAAGCTGATAGCTTGAAGGGAAAAGTAGTTTGCTATTAAATATACTGTATAGGTAAAGATTAATAAACCTGACTTGTTTTGAGATACAAATTGCCAAACTAGCAAACGCTCTCTGTTTTTTGCTAAGCTTCAGCCTTATGTTAGTATTCTCTTCAAGAAGATGAACGTTACTTACAAATGTAGCTTTTCCCCTTCCTTATGTTTCTGGAGTCATTACCAGCAGCACCCTGTAGTTTGGGACCTAATTTTATTGGACTTCAGTGTATTTCCTTCCTGCATTCATGGATATTATGACCTCTGATCTGGAAAGCTGGATTGACACAGTTTTCAAGCTTGCTGATACATCTCTTACTGTTGTTAGGAAAGACTACCTGGAGCCAAGATCAGTGGAGGTCTTTCCAACTTGTCTTTTTCCTTCCGGGGTATGGATGCCATTCGAGAGGCAATGCACGGAACCTTTCTTTACCATGCAATTAAGGTAATACAAATATTGTGACAGAAGTAATTTGTGATGACTAGATCTGTGTTTCAGGGTTTATCTTTTTCTTTCTATATTCTTAGTATGGAATGGACATGGGGATAGTGAATGCAGGGAATCTGCCAGTTTATGATGATATCCATAAGGAGCTTTTGCAGCTGTGTGAAGACTTGATTTGGAATAAAGATCCAGATGCAACAGAGAAGCTTTTGCGTTATGCTCAGGTAATTTTTATATTTTTGTCTTTTTTGCTTTTAAATAAGATGTAAAACATAACATTCAGAGACAGATGATGGGAAGATTTAAAAAATTGTTCTATGAATTGTCTTTCATGGTCAAGGTAAGCTAACACACAGTTGTGCTGCAAGCTGGATGAGAGTTATATGATAGCTACATGGAAGCTTCATTGAGCTTCCCAAATAAAAGAGAGATGGATATGATTATTAACAATATGAAGAAGTGTACAATAATGCTTTTTGCAAGGGCATTTTGTGTGTGCTATTGTTACACAAAAGCATACTGTTAGACATTGATAATGTAAGTGTATATACATTGTATATACATTGATAATGTTAGACATTGACAATGTTAGACATTGATAATGTAAGTGTATATGTACATTGTATTATCAGTGCTATTCAGAATTGAGCTACGCATTCAGAAGTATGATATAGCACAGCTTTCCCTTTTGCTGATAGAGAGGGCCGGAAGAGGAGCTATTGACAAAGATGAGATCTTCTCACCAAGATAACCTCCCCTCCGAAACAAAAAAAAAAAGGTCTCACAGCTTCCATGGGCCACGTACTCTCTGAGACATTTTGCTGGCATAGAGTCAAAGTTTATTTACTCAAAAGTTTGTATCTTGAGGAGCATATTAAAGAAAAAAAAATGTGTAAATTGATATGTTGCACAGACATTTGAAGAGTAAAGGAGCAGACAGGGCTTTGTGTGAAAATAGAACTTTATTTTGATAAATAATTTCTTATTCATATAAATTCTTGCCATAAAAAGTAATTCATTTCTAGTGCAGAAGAGTTTGTGGCTATTTCTCCAAGTTGTGAGGTTGGTCACTATTCTCATTTTGCAAGCAAATAACCTTGTGGCAAGCAAAGGACTTCCGCTGGACAATTATTTAGTTCGACTAAATGAGAATTTTAATCCAAAAGTCTTAAATGGAAGTCCAAAAACACTGGACCAAATGCCTTTCAGGGTAAAACAGAGGTCTTTTTCCAAACAAAAGAAGATGAACTGCCCTCAAGTGAACAGTATAGTGTTCTCATTCTGAAAGGTTTTTGATTCATTAGCAATCCATTATGTGGCTTAACATAAACAGTAGCCAACAGGAATTGTACCAAAGCCAAATTAATTTGTTAGGTTCTTAAGAGGAATTGCTGCTAGAGGTTGTCCAGGGATAAATTTAAATGAAGCTGCCTCAAGTAAAAACCTAATGCTTCAGTCCTTCTAGCATTTCTTTTCTGTTGTAACACGTGGCTTGACGCCTTTTCTATGTCAGGAGCAACAAACCTTTCATGTCTTTATTGAACAATAAATAGCCTTGTCCATTCAGATAGTGCAGGTTCTTCCAAAAGTACATAAATAAGACCTGGGAATGAATAACAACTGACATGATGGGTTCAAGTTTGAGAGGAAAAGAGAAAACATCATAAGAGGAGTCTACCACTTTAAATCACAGTCCCCCATTAGATATGAATTGTAGGAACAGCAGTTAAACTAGAACATGCCAGGATCAAAATAATGTTTGATATTCTGGTGTGTTATAATGCTAGTTAGTGACAAAGGGCAATTCCCCAATTTCCTAAATACTGGGGAACTGAAATAAAAAGTTAAAGTATGAAGCACCATTTTCCTTTTTTAAAGTACCTAATAGAAGAGGGAAAGGAAAAGCTTATGATCACTTGTTGTAAACTAGTGATCTCCAAACCAGAGAGTTTGCTATGCCTAACAGCAAAAGCCGCCCCTGTCCTAACAGGCTTTTACCATTCTGTCACAATGCTGTTTCATTGTAACATAGTTGCTGCACAGGGATGCTTTGGGCAGTTGTGTCTATTGCCCAGTGTCCCAGAAGGCTTGCAGCAGGATGCGTGGGCAGATGCGAATGCTGGCATGTCTGTGCAGAAATCAAATTGAAAAATAAGCAGTGGTAGATTGGTAAGTGTCATTCTCTGGTTGGTGAGCAAAATGTTTTTCCAAACCCTGAATCCAGCCTGCAGACTAGGGTATGGAGAGCCATGCTCTAAACCAGGGATGGTCAGCCTTTCAACTTTAGGACTCCTGGCCCTTAAACAATTATATAGAAAAGATGAAAAATTGCAAAAATAAAATTCTTTTTTCTACATAATTGTTAAAAGCCATAAAGTTGAGTTTGGCCATCCCTGCTGTGAACCATAGTTTTGCATTAGATTTGAACAAGTCTTTGTCTGGCGTTAGCTGCCTTGAGTCAGCCTGACCAAGAAAAGTGGGATAGAAATCCCAAAAATAAATAGATACACACTGATCAAAATTAAAACAAAGTAGCTGACTCAGATTCAAGGACATGGCAGTGTTAAAGCATGTATGCCTCACAATCTTATGTGCTGTTTTGCCATAAAATATGTGTTTCCTTATGTGTGTTTGCATATCAGACATGACAAAGTCAGCATCAACTATATATCTGAGGTTCCCAGAGTTTGAAATTTGTATTACTGTGGAAGTGTGACTGCTTCTTGCATACCCCCTCCAAAGATCTTTTAATACAGTATGTTTGCATTGGTCCAGAAGGTAGAATATTGTATCATGCCCCATGAAATATCAACCGCAGTTTTTATCTTCACTTGTGATAGCAGATAATTTCTTATACTTTTTAATTTTGGGATCAGGATGATCACATTTGTTTGGGACAAATCTCAGTAGGGGTGGGGGCTTGCAACAATTGATATTCTATGGACTTGATTGGAGACCCCAAGCAAGGATTCCCCTTCCCCCTGCACTCTTCTGCTGGTCCCCAGGTACAGGGCAACATCCAAAGCCATTTGGGGGGGGGGACTTGAGGGGCCTATTGTCTGCTCTGCTTCTCCTTCTGCTTCTACCCTCTGGCAGGCGGGAGATTTGTTATGGCCCATATGGGCCTACATGCATATGAGGTGGTACTATGACAGAGGTGACTGCAGTACTAACCCAGGGATACTAAATCAGAGATAAATCACAATATCCATTTGTAACACAAGAACAATGCAGCAAATATTTTATAGTTTGGTATAAACTATAGACTACTGTGTAGTAGTATTTATTTATGGCAAGTCACTTGACATACACAGATTAATATGGGGCCCCTATGCTTGTGGAGCCCCCGGGCAAGTGCCCGTTGGGCCCATGCATTAAGATGGCCCTGTAGAGAATAGGAGAAAAGGGGCCATTACTGTAATTTTACCTTCTTGAGCCAGAAGAACAATACCACTTGCTCTTTCTGAATATTTAAATTGATATACTTTATTGGCACTTGAGAAATCCTGACTAATTCAACCCCAAATAATAGGAGGATGTTGTATATTTTCTTTTTAGGATATTTACTGGTTGAAATGAAATTCTAACTTTCCACCTTTCATTTTGATTCTCCTTCCCAGACTCATGCTCAAGGAGGAAAGAAAGTAGTGCAAACTGATGAGTGGAGAAATGGCTCTGTAGAAGAAAGGCTGGAGTATGCCCTTGTCAAGGTGATTTATGTGCATCTTTCACTATCAAAGCCTGAAGGGATCAAAACAGAATCCTTTCAACAAATTCCTCTTACATTAAAACTAGACTTATTTTAATGATACATTTTCCTTAATCATGACTACATGATTAAACATTCTGAAATGTGATTTCTTCTGCTTTCTAAAATCTGGCAGATCTTCAAATCTTTGTTTGTGTGTGTGGTTATGTAAGCAAAAATTTTAGTGGGGTACAGTCTATCCCTAGAAGGTGGAGAAGGCATGCTAAGGCAGCAGAATTTCTCCCTTTGCTTATCATTTCTCCTTATTTTTTCTTGTTTGCAGATACCCATTTCTGTTAATCTATATAAAACTGTAGAGTCACTGACTCATTTACTCACTGACTCTCTCATCAACACCCAGCCAAAATTATAGGACCTAGTTGCATGAAATTTGTGGAGGGTCTTCCTCCGCTATGTATGTGGTGCCTAGTGGTGCACTGTTGTTTTCGTTGCCCACTGAGAGATGGTGCCCACTGCCCAGTTGTGCCAGGTAGGGATGCCCAGACCCTGCTAGTGCCTGCTGCTGCCCCTGGTACTGCCCAATGCATTTTGGTGCACAGTGGTGGCCAGTCCTGCTGGTGCCTGCCACCTGATGCCAGTACCTGGTACCCACCAGTGCCTGCTGGTGCCCACAAATATTCTGGAAGTTTTACTCCTGCAATAGTGGGTTCATACACACCCACACATATTAATATTTTTCTGCTGGTTTTTTTCAGGGTATTGAAAAATATGTGATTGAGGACACAGAAGAGGCTAGATTAAACAGTGAAAAGTATTCCAGACCCCTTCACATAATTGAGGGGCCTTTGATGAATGGCATGAAAACAGTTGGTGATCTTTTTGGAGCTGGCAAAATGTTTCTGCCACAGGTAAAGAATAACAAGCTGCCCTGTTACATGCTGTTAATAAAAAGGGTGTATAAATAATGCAAACATTAACATTAGGTCAGGTCAGTTGTCTCTTTGACCAGATACTATCCCTGACAGATCTGAATGCTCACAAAAAAGAAATTTCAATGTTAAAAAGGATAAGGGATCATATCATGGAATGGATGCTTCATCTTACCTTATAGGTATTCCTGCATTCATCCTTACCACTTGCCCAAGATAGTTTCTTCAAGTCTAGTAGCATGCTGATCCCATGGCTCAACATGGCCAGTCATATAGTGATATATTCCACTATACAAAAATGGCACATGCTCTATTGATTTGTTTAGCTCTTTTTTATTTTCTTCTTCTTCTATAAGTTCTTTATTGATGCTTTGATGTTCACAATTCATCCACTTCCTTTGTGTATTAATTACTGCTAACTTGTAATATACAAGTCCAAACCACTAATATTTCCTATGTAATGAATCCAGGACAAATTTAGTGGATGTGTAGGCTGGCACCTGTTTTGGAGAATTCCCTTGGACTTGTTACTGTCCACTTTTCAACATGCCTGTATAATGATTGAAAAAAAATCTACAAGATAAAATAGATAAATAGATGTGAGGAGTAAAAATACACATTAACATGGCCTACAGACTATTCTAATCCACTAGCAGGAAATGGAGGTTGAAGTAATGTTAGAGCCAGAATGCTTCTTTCTAAAAGATGCCATTTTACTATGCTAGTTAGTGACTGACAGCTTATGATACTTTATTATAAATATATTTTATTATTCAGTAATTGATGTGTTATTGATTGCTAGACAATGAAGTCTTAAAGGTATTCTTCTGCCCCTTCTTTCACCATCTCCTGATTGCTATTAAAAAACAAAGAATCTGAGGATGGAGGGTGAGTGCCTGTACTAAAAAGAATGACATAATCATAGAGGAACAAACTATAGGTTGCTAGAAGAAAGGGACCTCATTTGCAAAAACATACACACACAGGTATTTCTATACTATACCACCTTTCTGGTCATTGGATTTCTCCTCTGATATAATTCAAGGATATATAATTCATTGGATTTCTCCTCTGATATAATACATGGGTAGTTTACATATTTATTTCATTCTGTCTTTAATTAATGCAGTTCCTTCACTATTTTATTATTCTGATCTTTTCACACAGGTGATCAAGTCTGCTCGAGTTATGAAGAAGGCTGTTGGCTACCTAATTCCCTTCATGGAAAAAGAAAGAGAGGAAATGCGTACATTGTTAGGTAACACAGAAGAAGAGGTATGTTGCATGCTATAGTGTTTGGTTCACTTAAACCAAAAATATTTTGGCTTTTATTACTTCAATATATTATAGCTTTGGAGGTTATAGTAAAAGAAATTACTTGCGGCAGGAATTTGTGAAGCGCCATTGCAGCAACTTCTGCTCTCATGAACAGTCCTACTTGTATAAAGTAAGAAGTGACTGACTGGAACTCTAAGTGGGTCCATTTGTCAACAAAGACACCAAACTGGTCCCTTTACATGTGACTATAAATGTGTCAATAAAGATACCACTATTGTGGTTGGAAGGACAGGGTTCCATCTTGTTAAAAGTGCAACAAAACTGGTCTGACGTTCTTCTCATTACTCCACAGTCTTCCCCATTCCTTTCTGCGCATACAGACATACATAAAATCAGAAACAAGCATACAGTTTTGGCCCCTGCAAATTAAGTCACCTTCCCTTCATCTTTGTTCTTCAGTTGACAGATGTTCTTCCACAGCATATGCTGACATGCCTTTCAGTTTGCCCCCTCCTGCTTCTCCTCTTCTGGTGGGATGCTAGCTTGTTCTTGGTTTTTAAAAGATTGACATTTGTACCATTTATGCACCTAACAATCGTAGTTATTTAAAAAAAATAAAATTCTAAGCACTGTGTTTAGTTTAAAATGACTCTGCGATGCTTCAAAATCCTCTGCACAGCCCTTTCTGCTTAAAACTCAAAAGACTGTGCATGTGACAATAAGGTGGTGAGTAATCTTTCTAGTGAAATCACTCCTGTTATTCTGGATACCGAAAAAACTTTAATAGTTCAAGGTGCTGTCAATCTGAAGATCGGCGTGTCAGCAGTCCAAGACTCGAGTACTGAAAAACGGAGTGAGCTCCCATTCTAAGCCCAACACTCCTGCCAACCTAGCAGTTTGAAAGCATGTAAATGCAAATGGATAAATAAGTCTAAATAAATACCTTGGTGGGAAGGTAACAGTGTTCTGTGTGCATGCAGGCCACATGTCCACGGAGGCGTCTTCGAACAACACTAGTTTTTGTGGCTCCTGAAATGGGATGAGCATTGCACCTGAGAGTCAGTCACAATGAGCAGGACAACCTGCAGTGGACACCTTCACTTTTAAAGAACCCATGGGAGGTGTATTTCCAACTTTCTACTCCCTCTCCTGTTATGTTGCAAAGAATCAAGGCTGGAAAGAACTTGAGGATCTGTTCTGTACCAGAATTTTTCACCCCTAACAAGCATAGAAACGAAATAACAGCAGTTGTTCTTGTAGTTTAAATTGTTGCAAAGGCTGGGATAGATTTAGTAACAGATTGAGAACTTTATGCAATCTTTGGCATCTGGTAAGAGACCAGAATGAAGTAAGAAGGAAATTGACTCCTACAAATGTTTAAAACCATGAAGAGCTAGCTGAGGAATTGCCTTTAGCTTCACTGACGTACACATAAAGGGATGTAGGAGGGAGAGAGAGGGCGGGAAGCGTGTGTGCCAGAGAGATTACACCAATCCAGTACAACTGCTTGCCATGACTTGATGTGCATGACAAACCCATCTCCGAAGTGTTCCGGAACTGGCTATCAATAGCAAATAAGGAGAGAGAAAAAAACATACACTTATTAAGGGCACATTCCAATGCCCAGTTTCAAAATAAGATGTATTTCAGCTGGCATGGATTCTCTCTAGAGTGCCATTATCTCTGGTGCAGTAACTCAGCGAATATAAAACACTGGTTATTGTGTTTTAGAATGAGTGCCTATGTCTGCAAATTTGTGCCAGGATTGAAAAGGAAATCTATTTGGTTCTGTTCCCAGAATTGGAATGCTCCAAGTCAGTAATGCTTGAAATTCTCTTGTTTCTATGTAGAAAACATCTTGAAATCAAACCATATGGTCTATCTAGTCTATATTGTAGTGCTCTTTGGATCTGGGTGTTCTGTCTTTTCCTACGATGCTTCTCATTTGTTTTAGGACTTCCATCACTGTTTAAACCTACCATCCTTTTGGACCATTCCAGTATTTATCCATCTATCTTTGAGTTTAATTAAGTGAAAATGCCTTTTCACTCCAGCTGTGCAAGCTTTGCAGCATTCCCAAATATAATGCAGAATGATGCTGGATAGCGCAGTAACTTGGCACGGTCTTAAAAGTTCATTCCTCCCAAAGTTTGCCACTTTAGGAAAGCAGAGGAGATTAATCATGGTAAACACAGTGTCTCTTGGGGATCAAGGATTTTAAAAGAAGATTATCTGAGACTTAAAGAGCTTCTCAAACTGTAGAGATCATAGTGGCAGCCCAATTGCTTAACCCCGGCTTTAAATTAAAAAGTAGGGAGTAAAGGTTGTTCTCATTTTAAGAACAAATGGAGGAAGCACTGACAGAGTTTCTCTCTCTCCCTCCACCACATCCAATGACCTGTTTTCCTACAGTCCAATGCCAGTCCATTTTTTCCCCAGTTCGACTTCAGTACCAGAACTGAAGCTTGCTAAGCTTTGGATGATGGAGAGGACAGAGTTCAGTCCACTCATATATGTATCCCCTTTTCCCCCTTAAAATCAGGACAGCCATGGATTACAAAAAAGATGTACCACCAGCACATGTGGTTTGAGTGTTTGATGGCTTTGGTCTGAAGGAATTAACAGCAAGCCTTTACAAATATACATTTACCTAACAGACGAATTCATACATTGAACCAGTCAGCAAAGTCATTTTTTGTTGTTTTCATGGTATATCCTGCTATAATTTTTTTCTCTTGTGTGTTGCATCTGTCTCTTGGTGACTTCCTTGTTGTGCAGAGTGTGTAGACTTGGGCAAACCTTTCATCCTATGGTTTGCTATGCACCTTACCTTTAAATATATACATGTGATTCATACAGATGTATTTCTACTTTAAATACCTGAAAATTACAATTGTCACAGTAAACCAATCATTCATGGAGTTCAAGTTGCTCAAATGTGAAATCTTCAAAAACTCTGAATATATTTTATTTAACTCTTGCAGGAGGATCCATATCAGGGCACAGTTGTATTAGCTACTGTGAAAGGTGATGTACATGACATCGGCAAGAACATTGTGGGAGTTGTTTTGGGCTGCAATAATTTCAGGTAGATCTCATGCTCCTGGTTTTTCTCTTTTGCAGTTTAAGGAGTAAGAATTAAAGGTGCATGACTAATTGGGCAATGGGTATGGGTAACTCATCAAAGAGGATGTGACTGCGAGTTGTGGATATTAGAAGTACTGTGGTTAATACTAATGTTAGGGTTGATATGAACCCTTACTGGCCTTTCCTTTCATGTAATCAACTGTTAAAAAACCAAAAGGGGAAAAAAGAATTTCCTAGTAAAATGTAGTATGAAGTCTTCAGACAAGAAGACAGTTTGATCCTGACTAAAACAGTAAAATACATTTCCAAGCCACAATATTATTTTATAGTGTCTGAAACTTTCTAGTGACTGTCATCTCTGGAACCTTTTTTGGTAGGATTTTTTTTTATTTTCAGTTACAAATTATAGAAACTTTTGTTTTAGCCTGAAAGTATAAATTGAAATACATTGGTAATTGCTTTCATAGATATTGCAAAGCTCGAGATATTTTAATTTGTCAACACTGAAAACTAAAATTTAATTACCTAAGGACTACAAAATCAAACTAAGAAACTGAAGAAGTATATTCTGGAAAAGAGTAATGCTTCTTTTGGGTAATGGGAACAGAGGGGTTTACTTGGACCCACATCAGCAAAATTGCTGACATGGGGTCACATGGACACAAACCACAGTATCAGGTCTGGCAAGAGGATTAGGATTTGGTAGCTGCTGCTGCTGCTATTGAACCTGCCCCCAACACAGACTCCAATCTGACTGCCCTGTTCTATCCTGCCTCCGTATCGCTTGATTGACCTGGGTTGTGCTGACTTACCTGGTGGGCTAGTTGAACCTCATTGCCACGTGTGTCTCTTTAGCCTTCCCACTGGTTCTCCAGCAGCATCCTGCTTTGTGAGCTACTCAAAGCACTTTTGCAACTATAAGGCAGTCTACACTTGTTCTTCCATAAGTGGCGGCCCATATAGGTATGAGTTACAAGTATCCATATTTCTGTGTCAGTCAAGATTAGATCCAAGCAATTAGTCAATCAGGCATTGTATTTTCCATTTGCATTATCCACTAACAATGCATAATGCAATGCTACTCAAACACACAACCCCTTGTTCGTGTAAAGGTCCCCCTGCCCCTTTAAGGGGCTTAGCAGACCCCCCATCCCATCTGGCATTAAAAAGTGAATGTTTTAGGCATGATTCAAGCTTTGGCTGCAGATATCAAGGAAACTAAGACAAACCACCTTCCATGATTTCTTAACAGTTACTTCTTTTCTTTAAAATGTATGAATGTTGATGATTTTGTTATAATAATGGGTGCAGCTATGGCTGAGAGTATGGAGGAAATATGAATGGTATAGGGGGATTGGTTTGTAGGAATGGATAATTGGAAAAGCTGAGGCCTGAGAGCTCAGCTGTCTAGGAAGATTAAAATCCAAATACCATTACCTTTGGCCTCCCTAACATAATAACTGATCTTCATAATATTTTATAGCAGAATTTGATTTAGTGCATATATATGTTGACTATCTTTTCTCTTCAGAGTTGTTGATTTGGGAGTCATGACTCCATGTGACAAGATACTCAAAGCTGCTCTTGAAAACAAAGCAGGTATTAAGTTGTTTCATCTGCATTTGTCAGTTTCACCCATGACTATACTGGAATTATGCTTCTGAATTTACACCGGCGTAGTTGCCACCTATGGGAAATGCATTGAGCAATCCAGAGTAAATGCCTCTTATGTCTTTCTGTAGTTACTCTGGATTGTAGGGTTAATTGTGGTTATTACTCTGTTGAGTAAGTTCACATTCAATAAGAGGCTCAGTGATATTAAAGAAACACAAAGCTCAGCATAAATAAAACGTGCTGTTTCAGTTTTCCATTTTTTCTAAAGTTAGATATTTTTACACAGAATTATTATACTGCTCTCAGATTTGTTGGGGAGTCAAAGTTGCAATAAACATAGATAGCTGAGCAGGATCATAAGCATTGTATATATTTTCCTCTTTTCTTCAGCCTTGATGCATCTTTCAATAAGGGTATTTAAATAATTTTTACATCCTTTATCAATTGAAACCCATTTCATTGATGCAAAGAGGCTGAAAGTGATATCCACATTGTATAACGTCAGTGGAAAAATGTATAGTGGTGCCTCACATAAAGAGCTTAATACGTTCCGGAGGCATGCTCTTTAAGTGAAATGCTCTGTAAGTGAAGTGGATTTTTCCATAGGAAACAATGGAAACTCAGACGATTGGTTCCACAACCTCCAAAATATTCATATAAAAATTTTAACTGGATGTAAAAATGATGAAAAAACACTGGAATTGAATTCAAAACATGCATTCAATGTACATGATCTTGTGAAGTCTACTTAGGCTGCAATCCTAAAAATACTTTCCTGGGAGTAAGCCCCATTTAACACAATGGGGCCTATTTCTGAGTAGACATGGAGGCTGCAGTCAAAGACACTTATCTGGGCTGCTGCTGGAGGGTCAAGGTGGCCAGTGGGGGCACTTGGGGGCAGGTAGGATCAGCTGCCAAGTTGGGGGCAGTTAGAGGCAGCAGGGCTGGCCAGCAGCCCTTTTAAAGAGCTTTCCGCACAGAGTGTCAGGGCCACATAGCACACATGCCCATAGTGTGCTTGCTTGTTAAGTGAAGCGGAACTTGTTATGTGAAGCAAAATATCTTGGAAATTTATACTTGTTATGTGAAACACTTGTTATGTGAGGCACTTGTTATGAGAGGTTTTAATTAGCCATTAGCTTTTAATTAGCTATTATTATTTTTTCATTTTCTTTGTAAACCGCTTTGTGAACTTGTTAGTTGAAAAGCGGTATATAAATACTGTAGATAGAGATACCACTGTACTTTATGTAAGCAGAGTTGGCTGATTTTGGTTAATGTCAGAGAAGAGTTCTGAAATGTTAGGTTACAGGAAAATATTTTTAACTGTTATTCTGTTAACTATACAATATTAAATAAGTAATTCTGTTAACAATACAATATTTAATAATTTTAACTATTTCAACTAAAAATTTTAACAATTTTTATTTTATAGATATCATTGGTTTGTCTGGTCTCATTACACCTTCTCTGGATGAGATGATTTTTGTTGCCAAAGAAATGGAGAGATTAGAAATCAAAATTCCTTTGCTGATTGGAGGAGCAACTACTTCTAAGTAAGTTGGGTCCTTTATGGCATGTGTCCTGAGAAGTAGTAAATGTAAATTCAAATTCTGTTGTATTAATACTACACTGAACAAAGGGACTGCAGTGGCTCAGTGGTTCAAGCACTGTGCCTGTCAACCTGAAGATCTACAGTTCAACAGTTCAAGACCCAAGTGCTGCACAGTGGAATGAGCTCCCATCACCTGTGCCAAGGCCTGCCAAGTTAGTATTTCAGAAGCATGCAAATAAAAGTCGATAAATAGGTACCACTTTGATGGGAACAAATAGCCACTTCCACTACATGGGACAAAAGCTGAAGATGTTGCCTTTTTAAAATATTGCATTGAACATTTAACTGTCTGTAAGCATTCAGAAAGCAAGGTAGTGCTAGCTAAGAGTTAGCATGGTTTGCTCAAAAAAAGTTTTGAGAGATAAATCTTTTTTTGACGGAGTGACTAGCTGCAGATGTAATACATCTGGATTTCAATAAGGCTTTTGACAAGGTCCCCCTCAACATCCTGTTGGACAAGCTGATGGGATGTGGGCTAACTGATGACTTACTGACTGGCTGACAGAGAATGCCTGTTAATGGCTCCTCATTGTCATAGAGAGGGAATTGACAAGTAGATTGTACATGTAGTCAAGTAAATAGTATCAACTACTCTCCTCTGGCTCTTATGCAGTCAGATGATCTGCAGATGAAAAATAATTTCCATTGAAAGAAAATTGAGCTAGCAAAAAATAATGCAGTTTATTTTATGGTTCTCCCACTGGGGCATAAAATCTTTTCTACATTAACAGGAAGATGAAGCAATTCATTACATTCTTGCATTTGTTGTATGACCTTTTATCATTTCAGGACACACACAGCTGTAAAAATTGCTCCACGATACAGTGCTCCTGTCATTCATGTCCTTGATGCTTCTAAGAGTGTGGTGGTTGTAAGTTGTTGAATGTATTTTTTGCCCCAATCTTTGCAAATGCATGTTACAAAGATAAGAAATGTACTGGTGAATCAGATTGCTGGCTGATTCAGAATATTAGCTGTCATTATCTGCGTTCTAATTAATATGCATCAGGAATGTTCGCTACACTGCCATTGTCATAGTGTTAGAGTACAAGATTTGCACGGCAGTCTCGAGCTGTATTATAGCTGTTGGTGCTTGTATCATCCTTGAAGCTAAATTTTGTTATTTTCTGGGACTTGATCATGCTTTTTCTGAAAGCTGTAGGATTCCATTGGGCATGTGTTACATATTTTCTGACATTTGTTCAATGAAAATGTACATTGTGACTGACTGGATCATTTGACGTTCTTCTTTAAATCATTTCACTGTCAGAAATGAAATGGCAACCATCAATGCATGTACTTTGCAGATAGGGGGTCCAGATGTCATTACTGCAAAAGAGGACAAGGCCCCTCAAGGTGTAGGACACCAGAAGACACAGAAAAATAAAAGCTAAAAACATCCATATATATTGCTTTCATCTGGTTAATTTAAACACTATATGACTCATTAACTTTAAAACTATTACATATAGACTGCAATCCTAACCCCTAGTTGGCCCAGCACCTGTCCTGGCACTAGTCTCATGGTGACCATAAGGCATTTCTGTGCCATTCCTGGGGAGTGGGTGGGTGGGTTAGGTCAGTTCACAGACATGCACCAGCCTCCCCACACCACCACAGGAACAGGGAGACAGGTGAGTTGCACTGGCCTAAAATGGTTAGGATTGTGTCCCATAATTTATTACATGTAATTTACTATAAGAAGGTTCACAAGGAAAAAGAGGACAATGAAGATTTTTTTCTTCATTTTCTTTTTAACACAAGGCTAAAAAAGAGGACATGTCCTGGAAACATATACAAAGAAGACAAGTTCTTGCTCTAAGAAACTTGCAATCTGTGTTTTAGCTGAACACAATCTGTATTTCCACGACAAGAGTGGAAAAAGGAAAGCACTGGAGGAAGTATGTGCAAATTTAGGCAGACCATTTCTTATCTTAATTTTATTAGGGAAAATTAGTGGCTGTGGATGGCGCAAGTGGTTAAGACACTGTGCCTGTTAACCAGAAGGCCAGGGTTCAAGACCCAGGTACCCACAAGACAGGGTGAGCTCCTGTCCTTAGCCCAGCTCTGCAACACAGCTGGAACCAATTGTATTGGATGTATTGGATTATTTCAGTGGCGTGGAGAGAGGGGATTTGCTGCTTGGGTAACAGCCTTCCTCCATATCAATCTACCCAGGCCTTTGTGTTTCGCATGCAGCATCGAGCTCGATACCATAGTCTTTCAAGATTGATGGATGCCAAGTTTTTTTTAAGGGAAAAGTAGAAGACTACCATCTTTTTCCATTGATTAACCTTTTGTCCATATCTTTTTATATTTGGCTTAAAACACAACATTTTGAATACTCCTTTATTTGAATAAAACACAACATTTTGAATACTCCTTAAGCATTTTGGCTTAAAACACAACATTTTGAATACTCCTTTATTTGAATAAAACACAACATTTTGAATACTCCTTAAGCAGTCTATATACAATAAAGATAGATATCTACCTTTTCAGAATTCAGTCTTCCTAAGAATTTAGCCTTCCTAAAAATACCTAAATATGTTCCTAAAAAAGAGGATGGGAATGTGGTGAGCTATCACTCTCTTTCTTTAACCCCCTGTTTTATAGGTGGAAACAGGATCAGTTAATGCCTTTCCAGTGACCTAATTCCTCCCGTATACATGTACCTCCCCTATGCATGTACATATACCCACCCAACTTGGTGAATCAGCCTGGTGGAGCAGGGAAGGAGAGGCAAGGTACACCTGCAGCCCTTCCATTAACTCATATTGAGCCACTCTCAGCATCCAACCGTCCTTCACTGTGCCATTGTTTTTTAATGAATAGGAGTAAATCATGCTGAGAACCCTAATAAATAACGTATGAAACTGGGGACTAACTGCTGAACCTACCTCCCTCCCCTGCCTAACTCTTTTTCTGTCACCTCTTATATCTTCACAACAACCCTGCAAAGCGGCAGCCTCAGCAGGGCTGGCCTTAGAAGCTACAGGGCAAGAAGCAGGAAAATTCTTGTAGGGCAAGAAGCAAGATTATATCAAGAAATTGGTATGAAACATAAACAGTACCATTATTGAATTGTATTCAAGCTCCTGCTTGCACAGGCTTTGAAAGGTTGCTATGACCCGGCAAATGGGGCTTTGCAACCTCATTAGGATGAGCCACAGGAAGAAGACTACTGATAACTGATTGAGTCCTGGATTTGTAAAGAATCATGGATGTGTCCACCCCCTCTGTTGGCTCTCTGCAAGTTAGGAATAATAAACTAAGGATATGTTGGCAAATAGCGCTTTATAAAGAACTTTGAGCATATTATGGTGGTAATATTTTAGAGATCCTAATAAAATCTAATGTTCTTAGTCTCCCTGCCACTTTCTGTTATAACAAAAGGTAATTGCATCTCATGGTGGTGGTTTTGAGAAGAATGCAAGAAATTATAATGGACCTTGCTGAATAGAAGTTTATTATTATGCTAGTATTGAAATCTAACTTGTATTGAGAAGTGTGGTGGTAACAAGGTAAAATGAAATAATTTGTTCCCAATTTACCATATTCTTATTTGCTGCAGCCACATTCACCTGGAACACTGCTTTCTCATAATTCAACCAGTGATGTGGAACAAATGAATTTTCATACACACTCAAGCTATACTGCCTGTTAATCTTCTGTACCAATAGTTTTTTTTTTTAAAATCCAAAAGATTTTTTTTACCCATCTAAATGTACTAAAAATGTCTTAATTTATCAAAGGAAATGTAAAATATGAGAATTATAACAGCTTCTGTATATCACACCAAGGATTTCTGCATAGGGTGATGTTTTCTGGATGCTTAAGGCAGTCATGGGCTTAATTGATTCTGACTAGAACAGCTTGCTTAATGAATAATAGAACTCACAGAAGTGGCCTGCCTGTGATTGTAAATATATTCAGTATGTTTGCAACGCTTACAGTTCAGTTCTTACATTTTCAGATAGCTTTCTCTTTAAAAGAAAATAGTTTATGACTGTGTTGTGCAGAGACAGTTCAGTTCCAGATGAGAGGACAAGTCCTATAAACATATCACTAAGATTTAAAATGGCTTCCACTTTTTCTGTGTGCTTAAACCCTTTACCTCTTACAGGGTTGGAAATAGCGATTATCTCTTATTTCCTAAATGAATTATTTCAATTGTTTTAAATGTCAGTACTTGGCTATGGAGTATTGAAATCTAGGGTCTTACATCACAGTGGTTATGTGTAGATTTGCTCTGTGAATTTAATTTATAGTAGAAATCTGCCCCACTCCCCCCTTCTCTTCATTTCAATCTTGCTTTAAGAGTTCATTCACATATTTATTTTTAAACTGATCATTTTGGAGTGATATCTATAATGCCTCAAAATGAAAGCTTTTCAGTGAAATAATTCTCAAGTGACAAGATGAAGAGGTACCATATCTAGAAACATTTTAAACTGAAAATACTGTAATTTTTTCCTTAGCAGTATAATGTCTTTTTTAAAGTTTGAGGCCACAACACACATTATTGTTGACTCTGTATCATGTTGTGAGAGACAGAAAGTGAGCAACAGAGAAACTGGACTGAAATCAGGCTGTATAGATCAGTCTTAAATGTAATATATGCCATCTTCATTTCAGTGCTCTCAGCTTTTAGATGAGAATCAAAAGGAAGATTTCTTTGAAGAAATACAAGAAGAATATGAAGATATCAGACAAAACCACTATGACTCTCTCAAGGTAAGCAGAGCTAATATATTTTTTTAATATTATGTACTACTAAATAAATGTATAAAGCTGCAAATTCAGAACTGATATAAAAAATCAACCCCAAACTTGTTTCTACACAGGAAAGGAAATATTTGTTGCTCGATCAGGCAAGGAACAAGGGCTTTTTTTATAACTGGCGAACAGAAACTAAACCAGGTGAGTTTGCTTCTTTTTAATTTGTTTTGTCCTTCATCAATTCACAGATGTATTGCTCTTCTCAGGAGAAACACAGATGTTTGAAATAAACTTTTATCTTCTTTTGTTCTCGCTTTGTTTTTCTTCTAGTTGTCTAACTTTACCATTATGTGTTCAAAGCAGTTTTGAAATAATACCCATTTCATATCACAGAAGACACAAATCCGTGTGGGATCCCTTCTTTAAAGAGTTCTTATCTAGGATATCGCAAGATAAATCAGATTAGATATATGTTTAACTTTGATGCAGGGACAAAATTTACACAAATGTGTAAATGTGAGTAGTTTTAATTACCTACTGAATTTGAATAACAGCAGGTTTCTTATTTACTACAGGAATGATGTCAACTTCAATTGAGAAATATACCAGAGTAGTAGGGTATTTATGTCCCTCAACTTCACCCAGAACAGAAGCCATGTCATTTAAAAAAAAATGTTAAAGAGACTGGGGGCCAACACATCCCTGTTTGATCTCTTCAGGGTTGGGATCTCTGGGGAAATGTCCTCTCTCAGGATATTTGGAATTGACATGTGGTATTGGTGTTTAGAATCTTTATAATAAGGAAATGTCTACCAAAGTCCAGATTCAGTGCCAGATTTATGTATAAGCTAAACAACCTATAGCTTAGGGCCCCGCTCATTTGGGGGCCCCCAAAAAATTTAAAGGGGAAAAAACCCTGGATATACATTTCCAAAATATAAGATAAAAAACAAATAAAATAAAACTTACATACATCAATTGTGTTTTGTGTTGTGTAGGTCCATATAATACCATATAGCATATATTCAACACAAAAAAATAGCAACAATTTGTTGTTGACAGAGGACAGCTGGACATATAAAGAGCCCCATTACCTTCAATACCTTGGGGCCTCATGAAACCTAAACCTGCCCCTGGTCAGATTAGCTAATTTGCCCAGAATGTTGGTCTGTCAACTGAATTTGATCTTTTAATATCCTTTTAAGATCCAGGAAAGCTACGAATAACTTGGCTTTCATCACCTTAGTAAATTTGTAAGCCAGTTGATATAGAACTACTCAAGAGTCATATAGCCTAGGTCTGAAGCCAGTCTGCTCAACCATTATCATTTGGTTTTGAATCCAGTTACATTTGTTAAAGCAGATGGTTTGCTGGGGACTGCAAGCGCATTGATGGGCTATAGCTTTCTGGTGATTTATGGTCCCCTTTCTTGTAAATAGGGACTATAATTGACTTAATCCAGCTGTTTGGAATAATTTCATTTCTATCAGAGTAAAACGTTTTGCCATTAAGCAGTTTTTTTGAGACTTCTCATACAATTTATCTTGGTTGAAGACACAGGTTAGGAAATTTATAACCAACTATAGAGTCATAAACCATGCTGAATGGGACATCAGAGCAATTAGATGTGTTTTTAGGGATTGGATGTACACAGGAGGAGCCCTGAGGAACAACTGTAGAAGAGGCATTAATTAAAGGAAAACAGACCTTCTTGTATTGATTGGAGCTGAGAGGTATCCATATCAGATATGTAGATATGTATCTATCTGATCCTTATCTGCAAATGTGCAGCCTGTGGGTGTGCTGCAATTAGGACTTGCAAGATATTCCACACATCATATTATTTTTAGGCTTCTCATACCAACATTGAGTTTAACTTTTACAGTAGTAGCCCTCAGACTTTAGTAGACCGATTATAGGGCTCAAAAAAGCACAAAAGAGAATAACAGGATACTCTGGTGTGTGCTGTGTCAGGTGCAGTTTGCTTGGTGTTTTCTGAATGGCACAATGTGCACCTTCTCTTTCTACAGTTAAACCACAATTTCTTGGCACTAGAATATTTCAAGATTATGACTTGCAGAAACTGGTGGAATATATTGACTGGAAGCCTTTTTTTGATGTCTGGCAGCTTAGAGGCAAATATCCCAACAGGGGATTTCCTAAAATCTTCAATGATAAAGCAGTGGGTGAGTATAATGATATCTTTAAATCAGACAAATGTATTTTAAATATCATTTAAAGTATCCTTGAATTGTGCAGATATGCCAAAAAATGATACAGGCACAATTTAATTATCAGCTTTTTTACCTGCAAATTTTATCTCAATGTGAATGAGGTTGCCCCGTTAGATTAAAAGATAATTATCCATTAATTAGCAGTTCATGGCTTCAAAACAATCTGCTTGCTATGGTAATAGGGCAAGCGATTAATCTTCCTCTGCAGGGCTCAGAAAATTTTCTCTTTCTGGGGGGAGAGACCTCCCAGCTGAGAGGGGAAGGGCATGAATATGAAGTGATCATTTCCCAATTGCTCTGAAATCAATTCCAGGGGGAAGAGGAAATGTCTGCCTTCCAGCTGAAACAAAGCTGTTTTAAGCCCTGGAAATTAATTTGTTCCTGTCTCATTATAAACAAATATACCCTGTCTCATGGTAAACAAATGCTTTTGTTAATGCAAGAATTGGTATCCATGGAGGTTCCTGGAATGAAATCTCATAGATGCTGATGTTCAACCTGTACTAACAATATGCATGAAGTATTGTGTTGCTAACAACACAGAAAATGTTGTTAATTCGAGTTTTACAACCATAAGACTCACCGGTCTTCATAGCAGACCAGTGCGCCTTATAAGTGATTCAGTGCAGGTATATCATGGAGTTGACCACATAGCATGTTCATCATAGCATCAAAATTCAGGTGTATTCAATATCCCTCATTGTTCTCAATGAAGATAGCAACTAGAAGGAGGATCCTGACCTTGAAATACCTCTTGCTGAAACTCTGATTCTGGATGGAGACAGTTCAACTATAGGTCTTCTTTTCTCTATAAGTCAACTTTTCTCAGTTGACCTGAAGGAAGCCATACACAATGTGTCATCACAGTTTCTGTGGTTTGGTTTTGGGAACATTTTCAATTTTAAATATCTCTCATCTGCTCCAAGAAATTTAATCAAACTAGTGCTCTTCTTGCTAGCACTCCTTTCTCTCCAAGGCTTCCATTCTTGTGTCCATCCTGAGCTGCCAGAGCATAGTTTCTTATCCAGTATTAAAAAAAAAAACACACCTGCTAAGAGACCTCTCCACATACAGAAACCTAGGATTGTGGCACTTTCATAAGTCTGAATAAAAAATGGTAAGATGCACATACCTTGATCCTGAGTACATCAGCAACATAATTGTTTACCCTAACTCACACTTGTTGCAAGATTAATGTGGTTTTATGAACCAGGCTTCACATTAGAGGGCAACACTATATTGGGATATTGTACCTCACTGACAGTGCATCAACATAACTTCCTACCTCAGATGCTGACTTTCCTAACCTAGAGAACTGGCCCATTAAATCATATCTGTATCTGTGAGTGTACACACACAACACATAAAGGCTGCCTGTAGGATATATGGGAATATATGAGTTTAACCATACTTGGAGTACTCAAAAAGGATATAGAGGAAATGGAGAACTAGACCTAGCAAACATCCATGAAAATGGAATGTTGGGATGGTTAGGATGGACAAAAGAAAATGTTTCTTTACCCAGCGTGTAGTTGGTCTGTGGAACTCCCTGCCACAGAATGTGGTGATGGTATCTAGCCTCATTGCCTTTAAAAAGGGTTTGGACAAATTCCTAGAGGAAAGGACCATCATGGAAGCCTTGAGGGGTATGTGTAGAGGTGGACAACCACAAAATTCCAGATGGGGGGGGGGGGGTGGGCGACTGGATGCAGGTGTCATAGGTGCTCCATGAAGCATCTGGTGGGCCTCCGTGTGCTACAAGAAGCTGGACTAGATGGGCCTTTGGCCTGATTCAGTGGAGGCTCTACTTATGTTCTTAACCTCATGAGGGTTGTTCTGCTTAAAGACCACAGTATAACTACAGATCCTAGTGACTAAAGATCCCAGTAACTAAAGCCCCAAGTGACTACAGTATTTCAGGCTGGGGTGCTCTTTGCTCAGACTAATCAGCTCAATGTAAATGAGTGGATTCTGAACCATCATCAAATTTTTGGATCCAGGGCCATCAGACTAGCCCCAAAGTCCTTAAATTTCCTCCTCAAGAGAAGGTACATCCTAGTAAGGAAAGACTCTGCTAAATGTGCGTGAAAGCACATCTGAGCTGCCATTGTTGCACCATACTTTAATTACAACCTCATAACTATGAAGACATTGATATCTGTCCATTTTTTCTGAAAGTTGCTAAAAAGAAAGCTTAAAATAAATGATATGATATGTTCTGATATGTTTTTAAATTTATTTCAACAGGAGAAGAGGCCAAAAAAGTTTATGAGGAAGCTCAGAACTTGTTGAAAACTTTGACTGTACAAAAGAAATTCACAGCCAAGGGTTTGGTTGGATTTTGGCCAGCTCAAAGTGTTCAAGATGACATTTATGTGTATGCCAAAGAAGAGGAATTGAAGTCCTCAGAACCAATTGCTAAATTCTGTGGCTTAAGGCAACAGGTAGGATGTAAAATTGCATCAGATATGTCTTATATTAACTTGGAATATTGACTTTGTGATCACAACATTAGTGAAAAATTGATTAGGCTTGTACCCATATCAAAGAATTCTGTTGATTTTTACTATTATATTGTATTTATTTGATTGTTGAAGAATGATAACTAAATGATTACATGGTTCATCTTTTTTTGTTTATTTTTTTTAAATGCCAGCCAGCTGTTGGCATCCCTGAAATTTATTGTTCCTCAGGTAGGAAAGTGGGATCTTAAATTTACTATATGGAAGCAACCAATTCATCATCTTGTGGGTTTCCATGGATTTTTTGCTTCTCCTAGATAACGAGGTGTTGGTGGTGTCTGTGGGGACCTTTGCTCATCTCGTATGCCAGGTGCAGCTGGCCTTGGACCTATCTACCCACATGTCCATGCCCTGGTGACTTCAAGACTTGACTACTGTAATGTGTTTAACATGAGGCGGCCATTGAAGTATGTCTGGAAACTGCAGTTTATGCAGAATACAGAAGTCTATGTGGTAGCCAAGGCACAGACATTATATTTCTCCATTATTCACTGACTGCTAGTTCATTTCCTGGCACAATTCAAGGTATTAGTTTCAACCTTTGAAGCTCCATGGTTTGTGACCAAGGTATAAATATAACACTTCCTTTGGTATCAGCCAGCTCCATCTTGTGAGTTCATTTGAGGGGTCCCTTCCACATCTGCTGTCCCTGCATGAAGTCAGCAAGAGCAGGGTCTTCTTGTTCAGTGCCATAATTTTGGAGTTCCTTCTCACTGAGATTAAGTAAAGTCTGCTGTCTCCCTGTCTGGCAAGAGTTTTTTTTTTTTAATTTAGGCTTCCCATCTTAGGGTCTCCCTTGTTTGATTTCTGTTTAGTTTTTCTGCATTTTCATTGATTGCTTTGAAAATTTTAAAGAGTGGGTTCTGCTTTTATTGTTAAGGGTTTTATTTGCTGCCTGTTTGATTGTACTTTTAATGTGTTGATTGTGTTGTAAACGTTTTTATCCTAGCTGCGGAAGGAAAAATGAGTCATAAAGTGTTTTAAAATAAATAAGGCCAATTTTGATGCTTGTATCCCAGCAGTAGAATAAGCCTATACTGTATGTGCTAATTCTTAGAAATAAAATAAATGCACATATTTTTAGAACATTCTCCTTAATACCAGCTGATGCCTTTGTAGTCTGGTACTTTACTAGTTTTTATGTCCGTCCCTGATTGAAATATTTTGTTAACTGATAATTAACATGGAAGGTATTATTGTAGAGTTTAATAATACTGTAATATTGAAAAATATATTGGGCTGACTTGTGAATGTCATTCTGATCACCTGACTGATGTCACATATGTGTGTACTCAAGACAAATGTTCCTGTTCAGAGCTTTTTCTATATTGTAAGGGTAGTGTTAATGTACTCCAAACCAATCCTTTACATTCCCTGGTAACCGATGCTTTTTGAGAGCTGAAGTAGGGAAATGGTTGGAATGCAGGATCTGGATCAGAAAGATGAGCGGTTCAGATCTTGAAGTCATGATCTGAAGCTTATGATCTGAAGTCATGATCTGAACTCAGTCATGAAGCTTAGTGGGTAATCTTGGGCTAGTCTCTATATTTCATCCTAACCTATTTCATAGGTGGTTGTTATGATAAAAGGAGGGAGAAGAACCATGTACACTGTTCCTAGAAAGAAGGGACCATCACAGGTTACAAGCCATGAGGGATATGAGTAGATGTTAACAACCTTCAAATGCCAGATGCAGGGGTGGGGGGGGCACCTGGATGGAGTTGTCATATGTGCTCCCTGAAGCATCTGGTGCCCCCCCTGCATCTGGCATTGTTCACATCTATAAGAACATAAGAAAAGTCTCCACTGGATCAGGCCAAAAGCCTATATAGTCCAGCTTCTTATGTTCTTATAGATGTGACCAATTAATAATAATTTTTAGAAATATATTCAGATCCATTCCCCTGTAGGGAAAATGCCAGTGTCTTACATCTGCAGAGAATTGCTTATTTTAAACGTATCTGTTAAATTTGTTTCATGCAGTGGTCCATTTGCTTTCCAGGCGGAGAAAGACTCTGCTTCTACTGATCCCTACTACTGCCTGTCTGATTTCATATCCCCTTTGGAGTCTGGCGTTTCTGATTATGTGGGTTTATTTGCCGTGGCAGTATTTGGGGTAGATGAGCTGTGTGAGGAGTATGAGAAACAGTCCGATGACTACAATATCATAATGGTAAAAGCTCTGGCAGACCGGTTAGCAGAGGTAATAACTTGTATTATTTATAGGTAATATGCAACTTGGATTGGGTTCTTGCTCAGTTAATTGAAGAGTGGGGTTCAGAGAAGAAGCCAAATATTGCAAGCAATATATGGTTTGTTTCACAACAATGATCATGTTTTTGGAAAACCTGAAGAATTAAAAGCTTGGAAGCCTGACAAATCAGATCAGAGGTCTGTCTAATCCATTATTCTGTCTCCCTGTACCCCATCCAGTATCCCCATGGCCCATTCCTATATCCTTAAGAAGTTCATAAGGAGGACATAAAGGTGATAGACATCCTTTTTCTTGTCCCTAGCAATCTAATAGTCAAAGATATGCTGCATTTAAACATAAGATCTCCATTCTTAGCTATTATGGTTTCTCACCTTATATAAGCCTGTCTTATTTAGGGTAGGGCACCAGGATGCAAGTCTCTTGTCTTTTGTGCTCTCTGAAGCAGTTCAAGGGATCTACGCCTCCTGCCTTCCCCTGAGTTCCTCTCTCCCTCCAGCCACCTACCATTTATGTGGGGTGTCCCCATATCTGGCAGGCTCCCCGGGGCACAAGCATCTCCCCTGAGCAGTCATCTAGAGCTCAGCCTCCCTCTAGCTGGCTTCTTCCTGCAGCTGCAGCTCTCCTTTCCTCCCTTGCCTGCCTCCCTCCCCAGCCCTTTAAAGCTCAAAATGCAACTGAGTGCCCTCCCAGAAGCCTCGCCTGCCTGTGGGTCACTCTGCCTGTGCTGCTGCTGGGAATGCCCTGCCTCCCTTCCCACTGAGCTCTGTCTTTGAATACTGCAGTCCACCTAGCCAACTGGGCTCTGTTTCAACCTCAGCCCCAGCAGGGACTTTTGTGTCTCCCACCCACACAAGGACAGAGATGGCAGGAAGAAGGACTTGCCAGGGATACAGGGCACTCCAGACCCCAGTCTAATGCCACATTAGTCTTAATTCCCAGTCTGATTCCCAAACCGAGCATTTAGCAGGTCTGCTTGGCTCTCAGCTGAAGAGCACTGCGTTTCCCTTCGTCTCCTGGCCTGGTCATGACCCTTGAACCCGGGTATGCGCCGGGAAATCTGGGAGAATGGTATCCCTATCTATAGTAGATAATGTTGTGCTTTCTGTTTTTTCCCTAACCTCTCCCCTGGGGATATCTGGACGACCAAGATAGCAATGTACTTACAAAAATAAGTACAGTATTTCTTTATTGTTTTTTTAAACACTATAGGATATTGTTCATAATTTCATTTGCTGCATAAATAATACATATTTAACTTCTGGAACCTAAACTGGAGTGAAGTAGCTTTAAAAGATGTTTGAAATACTTATGTGTTGGGGAAGATTACAGGTGTCTGATTCTTTCTCCCAAGGCATTTGCAGAGGAACTTCATGAAAGAGTCAGGAAAGAATTCTGGGCTTACAGTGAAAATGAACAGCTGGAATTTTCAGACTTGCGTCGGATCAAATATGAGGGGATCCGTCCAGCCCCCGGGTATCCTTGTCAACCTGATCACACTGAAAAAGTCACTATGTGGAAACTTGCAAATATTGAGGAGAAAACAGGTACCTTAGCCAAACATCTGGCTGGAATGTGTTTTTTTAAATAGGCTTGATAGTTCTTGTAAGTTTAGGTTTTAATAATTTTGAAAAGAAGTAAATATTTAGTGTTTCCCCCTTTTCACTCTTATCTTTAAAGCTTGGTAAGACTGAATTTTTAATAGAAGGGAGATAAATTGCAACCATTTAAAAGTAATTCAGTGTTCCTTTAAAATGAGCTAAATTGAAAAACGATTCTTTTTAAAAGAAGCACATCTATATAATTTAGCTCTCGGTAGTTATAAGTGTAGACACTCTTGCTATGGAAACCATGGATGTAAAATAAAATATTTCTTTGTTGAAGCCTACGAATATTGGTGAACTAAGATCCTTAATAAGTAAAGCTAGGTTGATAGTGAGGCCACTGACCTAAATTGTTGCAACACAGATCATGAGCATAACTCACAAAATGTGCTGTTTTGTAGGAGACAAGGTGGAGCAACAGAGGTGTTGTATAAGAGGGCTGTAAGATTAAAAATTAAGGAAGGGTGTTCTTTTGGAGTACATCCCATCATTTACATTTCTGATTGTGTATGGAGTATTCTGTTTTTAGGGATCTGCACTCTTGACACTCTTAACATATCATGGAAGTGTGTGTATCACCTGAGACCTTGCTCTTTAGAGAAGAGAAAGAGACGTAATGTGTGGAGGGTAGGATTGCAGCCTACGTTTATTCATTGAATTATGAGGGCTGAAAGATCTTGTATTTATTTAATTCGGTTATTAATTTATGACTTTCTTCAGTAAATTGCTATCATTCAAATATATTCATTGCCTACGTATGAATTTGTTTATTTTAGTATAATTTGGTATGTATGGTATTTGGGGTATGTGTTAATAAATATGTGTTTTTAGGTCTTTGTAAGTGGTATTTATATCTTTTTTTGGTGGCCGTTTTGCATTTGCAAATTGAAAAAGACTGGTTTCCACTTTTCAGTGGTTTTTATTTATACAGTCCTTAACATGCCCAATAAGGGGGGATGCCTGTTTTTAGTTTATTAAGTTTTTATTGTAGATTAGCACCTGATAGGAATGAAATTCTTGTGTAATGGGTGTTATGACTATAATAGGGCAAAATCCATAGCAGTTACAGGTCCACGCAGTTACATCACCCTCTAGTGTTATCTTATGGAAAGTCATCTTAACTGCTCTGGAGCAAGGGGCTTAATTTCATTTAAGGATATAGGCCTTACTGTTGATCTAACAAATAGTTAAAATCTGAAACCCTACCTGGATGCCTTAGCAAGACTGAAAAAAATTAAAATGCAAGAAAACAGTAAAATATATTTTGAGGTAAACAAATAAAATTCCTGAGTAGAGTAATTCCTTTTCTTTTAACTGAAAGGTTTGTTGAAGGTATTGAAAACTGCCACAATGTCAAAAGTGGAAAAAATATACCATATTTTCTTGCAGAAATAAGGCTGTAATCCTGTACTTGCTTAACTGGGAGTAGATTCCAGTGACATAAAAGAGATAGATTTCCAAATAGACATGCATAAAGATTGCACAGCAAGAAAATTAATTATGTTCTTTCGTTACCCAGGTGGCACAGGAGCCACAGCAGCACTGCTCTTCTCTATGTGACTTGGTTAATGAGAGAAACCATTTCATATAGACCCCACCTATGTGTCCCTGACTTTTTATCCCAACAAACAGGAAAGAGTTGTGCTTTTGGGTCACCCATGTCACCAAGAGACCATAAGAATCTAGTTTTGGTGAAGCATATCTTTTTTTGCAAATGCTAAAATTAATTTAATCTTTATCATCATGATGAGGTGGGTTTTTTAAGTATTTCTTGTATATTGGGGTGATGTGAAATGAAACAAAGCTAACAGAAGAACACTGTCTTTCCTTAAGGCAACTCATGGGATGGGTGAAGACTTGAATCAAGGATTTCACAGCTCATTATCTTAACCACTGAAAGAGGTTTTTTCCCCCCTCTCTTGATTCTCTTAGGTATTCAGCTAACTGAATCCCTAGCTATGATGCCAGCTTCAGCAGTATCTGGTTTCTATTTTTCCAATCCGGAATCTAAGTACTTTGCTGTTGGGAAGATACTGAAGGATCAGGTAAGGAGCCTTTCAGATGTTTTCTCAGTTATGAGTTGTATATTCTGATTGAGAAAGGTTGGTGAAAATTATTTTTTCCAGACATTTTGAGTGCACTGAGAATTTGAGTTTTTTTTAATCAGATAAAATGTAAATTAGCCATTCTCTTGTTCATTCTCCAGGTTGAAGATTATGCTTTGAGGAAAAACATGTCGGTTGCAGAGATTGAAAAATGGCTGGGTCCCATTCTTGGATATGATCCAGAATAAGTGTATGTGAATATAAGCAGGTTGGGGTTTTGACTTGGAGGAAGAGGATAAAATATAACTGAGAAGAAAATGATGCAGGGATGATGCACAGGAAATAACAACCACATGGATGTCATCTGAAGTTGTGTGGGTGACAATGACCCTCATACACACCATTCATGTGCAGTGTCTTGCTATGTAGATTGGGTGGTTTGTTTTCACATCATTGCAGATGTAAAACAAAAATGTTGGCAATGAAGCCAATATTTGTCATCACAGGAAATTAACCCCAAGTGCCTAAAACATGGTAGATGACTTTTTTATGTGGACCCACATGTTCCCATATGTTCATGCTAACAAAAGTGTCTCTACTGAAAGAATCTCCCAGTTGGTTTTTAAGACTCTCATTAATGAGATGATTATACTCGTATATGAGGTATCACTTGCTCCTGACTTGCTGAGTTATTTTTAAACAGAATGATTTTGTATTTAAACACACCCTTAGTCAAGTGTTAATGAAATGCATGAAAGATTGCATACCCATAATTATCTCCTTGCAGGAATATTATAACTGGGTTGAGTGCAGCAGTTCTATTTGTTTGTAGCCATAACAGTTAAGATAAGACAAATATTTGCCCTTGTATGTCCCACTGACTGGAAATAAATGCATCTGTATTTTTCAAGAATATTCTTCTTTCATTGGATTGTTTGTACCTGTATATATAATGGCAAATAACCTCAAAAATCAGAGATGGAGCATAAATTAGTGTTGATTTCACTCTATTTCTCCTGTACTCCAGTTCCATCTTAAAACAAATTCATAATGTTTCAACTTTCTATAATTCATATAGACTCAGGAAAATAAGTTTGGGGGCCTTCTATAATATTTATTTGTAAGAATTCTATGTTCTGTTGTCAGGAGGGTGTGGCTTCTGTTGTGCTTCTGCAGAAAAGTTCTTTCTTTGCCTCAGTATTAGGTCATAAATCTTCCCCATGAGTCAGTTTGCATGTAATTAACTGCCTGAAAAAAATCTACTTGTAAATGTATGAACAGTTGCCCCTGTTGTCTGTCTGTCTGTCTATCTATCTATCGTTCACAAAGCGGTTTACAAAGAAAATGGAAAAATAATAATAGCTAATTAGTAGCTAATGGGTTCCTGTCCCAAAAGGGCTCACAATCTGAAATGCAAAAAAGAACACCAGCAGAAGCCACTTGAACAGACATTGATGGGGTGTGTAGGGTCAGTTACTCTCCCCCTGAGGAGCACCCACTTGAAAGAGTGCCTCTTGCTCAGTTAGCAGGGGTTGCATTATCTGTTCTGTTGCATTATCAGAACATAGTGGGAGTGGATGGAGCATAACCTCTTCCTGTACTACTTGGGTACATAGGATGTCACGGGCTAAGTCATGAGAAGTACACAACAGGGTGCCTTTCCATACCTGTGTTGCCACTTGAGAGTTTATGCTGTCATAAGAAAGAGCCCATGGGAGATTGGTCCCTTGTTGCTGACCCATTACTTGGATAACCATCGACAGGACCTATCCCAATATGACCTGCCTACTTGCAGTGTGATTCAGGACTACCATTCAGAACAAAGAGTAAGAAAAGATGCTGCTATTCGGAGGACAGACATAGGATGCAATCCTAACCAGTTTAGCCCACTATAAGTCATCCGCTTCACATTCATGTGGTGGTTTTGGGAGGTTGGTGCATGTCTGTGCACTGACCTAACTCCCCCCTCCAAGGAGTGACACAGAAGCACCTTACAGCACTTTTGTGACACTCCCAGGACACCACAGGCTTGTGCCTGCCTAACTACTGGTTAGGATGGCAGCCATAATGGTAGAAACCTTAGGAAACTCAAAGTTTCATTTGCTTGTTTAGGTAAGACACACAAATAGTCAAAGTAGGGCTGGGAAAAGACGCAAAAAGTCAAGGAGACAAAGGGCGCAATCCACTAACTATGGGGAATCCTTGCTCTGATGTAAGAACAATTTGGATTGCAATATGAATTTCCCATCGGTTTTCACTAGGTGGTCCTGTAACTACATCAACATAAATGTCTCTGATGTGCTCCTGTAGTTACTCTGGATTGTAGCATGTAAAAACAGTGAATGGGAAGTGTGCTACCGTACATACCGGTACCTCCTAGAAGGCAGTTTTCCTGTTTCTGTATAGCCAGTCAAGCTACACATTAGGCCAGCAATGCTGTCTTGGTTCTGAAGTACCATTTACTAGCAGTTGATCTCTGAAAGTAAGTTCTTGGTCAATACAATGGTTACATAAAAACACCTTTTCCAAAGTATTATATACCTAAGTAGAGTTCTAGATATTGTGATACGGAAATGGTTATGTAAATTCATACCTTGGAGATATGTTGAGCTCTCTGATTTGCTACAGTTCTCCTGATTTTTCAAATGTCATGTATAATAAATGCATATTGAATTGGAAAATCAAACGCTTGTATTTTGCCACAATTTACTTAGCTCAATAAAAGATTACCATATTTGCTTTTGTTTCTCTCATATTTATGAATGGAAGCTAATCCACAATTGTCAACATTAGTACTAAAATAAGGAGCAGTTACAATTAGGAACATGTGCATGTGGAACAAGAAGGGCTTCCTGCATCACCAAACATTTTGATCTATTTTCAGTTAATCTCCATGAAAATTTTATTAATGAAGATTTTGCTGTTGGAGAAGGTGGCTCTGCATGGTGATAATGCCTCACAATAGACCATTTTATTGTGTGGAAGGGAGGCTGTGGTTGGAGAAAAGGTTAAACAGCAATGCCCATTTAATAGATGGCTTTTGTTTCATCTGTATTTTTTCCTTTGAGTTTTCCTAAGTTCTTACGGTATAATTCAACCCATTAAAAAAATATTTTATGATTTTTTGGGGAAAATACTGTGAGAGACATGCCTGATGTTTGATTTTACATGGTGAAGGACAGAAAATTAAAAGCAGACAATCCCTACAATCCAGAGTAACTATGGGAGCATGTAAGAGACATTACGTGTACCCGTAGTTACTGCACCACTTAGTGAAAACCTACAGGAAATTCATATTGCAATCCACAGCAAATGGTTCTTACACCGGAGCAAGGACTCCCCATAGTTACTCTGGATTGCGCCCAATATTAAACTAAAAACAGACAAAAGGAGATTTGATGGTTGCATACAAGTTTTTCGTATCTTCTTGGACATATGAAGAAAATCCGTGAAAACAGAAAAAAACAGAAGTTCTCATTTCTTATCTTGATTTTAAGGTATTTGAATGGAAATTCAGAGATCTGTTTCCACATTAATCTTTCAGAACAATGTCATGAACCAGGGCCTGAAACGAGGATTGGAGTCAGAGTCAAGAATCCAATGAAGGTGCTTTTTGACCATACCTGCTGGATAATCTATTGATGGATTAGAGACTGATTTGACCAATTCTTTTTCCACTAAGTAATATTCTAGGAGCCCAATCCTATTCTTTTCTACTCTTTCAACAGCTCCAAAATGTTTACCGCTGCTTCCTGGGGGGTGGTCAAATGCAGTAGACTCCTTGGCATAAGGAAACAAACTCAGACAGCATCAGCAGAAGGGGCTCTGAAATGACACATGGCTTGTTTATGAGTTTCTGGAAATATGGATTATGGTCTACTCTCAACTTTATCCATATACCCTTTGAACCTAATGCAAGCTATGCAACCTATGTAAAGACGCAAGCAACCTATAACTTGCATTTTTACACTTTCAAAAGTTTTTCCCCCCTAGAAGAAACATGACTATGGCCTGCACACATTTTGTTGTCTTAAGTGTTAGACCTATTATTGGGTATATTCAGAATGCTGAATCAAAAAATAATCACTTTGGTTGGCTCTAGTACTGAGGGTACGGCATAACTAAAATGCTGATTGCCTAAATGCTGATTGAAGCAGCTTCTTTATGAGGAAGTCATGACACTGGTTTCCTCTCAGAAAGCTGATTAGACTGGCATATGGGGTGGCTATGCTATTCTTGCAAAACTAATCAAGAAAAACCTATATATATCCCTTAAATATCCTAAATTTGTTCAAACAACCTTGGAAACTTAAGAAATAAAGTTTGTTTGTTTTTTTACTGTAGTGGCTCAGTTGTTAAGATGCTGGCATGCTGGGGTTTGAGACCTTGGTGCGACAAGATAGAGTGATCTGCCATCGCTTGCCCAGCTTCTGCCATCCTAGCAGTTTGAAAGCATGTGAATGCAAGTAGATAAATAAGTACCACTTTGGTGGAAAAGTAACACCTTGGTGGGAAGGTTCTGTGCACCTCGGCATATAGTCATGCTGGCCACTTGACCATGGAGACGTCTTCGGTCAGCGGTCACTGACTGACTCGGTCACTCTTCGACTTAGAATTTCACAGAGAGGGGCACCGGACCCTATAGTCAGTTACAACTAGCAGTACAACCTGCAGGGGTCTCCTTTACTTTTATAATTGACTACACGGGTCAGTGAGCCATGGGCTTACTTTTTTGAACCATATTTTAATATGTATAAAGATGTTTTACTGTGGCCTCACCTTGCCTTTCTAGAAAGAATGATATTTCATTTTGTGGCCTTCCGGTTTTCATCTCTGATCAAGAAGAAAATAGAGCAAACCTTTCACACTCTAGATCTGTGCCGAATGTATTGGCCTTCTCCTTTGACAGGATGCAGTAGTCTAGAAAAGATAAGTGCCCTTTTCATTTGCTATTCTGATATGAAGAAAAGTCTGGATTTCCCTCAGATACTGTTTCAGTTACTGCCTGCTACACTTACCCTCTAATATGAACTTGTCAGACAATAATTTTACCTTGAAATTAAAGACACTAGCAGAAGAATTTGCCTTCTTCCAAGAAGCGTTTCCTCACTGGTCTCTGCAAAGCTGCTACTTGGTTGACCCCACATAATTATAGCAAACATTATGCGCTTGGCATGTGTACAAAAGCTGACGGCATTCATCAAAGCAGGACTTGGCTGTCTGTTTCTTCAACATTATATGCCCTTCCCCAGGTTAGCTAACCAAATGGTCACATGTGGAGCTGTATAAGGGTAAGGAGGATGAAGAAGAAAAGCACGTTGATCACCAGCAAGCGGCTGTCTTAGAGTATTCACTGTAGTGTGTCACAAAATCCACCCATCTACACTTCTCAGAATGCTTGTTCTCCCTTCGGAAGGAGGGAGGACTCTCAGAAACACGCGAGTTGTCCCTCCCCTACCTGGAGGCAGGCTGGACTGGAACTTCTCCTTTGGGGAAGGAGTCTCCTAGGCTCCAGTCCAGTCCTGCCTTGCTCAGGGCAGGTCGTGTATGGTGGAGCTCTCTGCTCCTTTTATCCTTTCTCTTCTCCTTTCTTCTATTCTCCTTTCTACTCCTTCTCTTACTACCCCCTCTAATTGGCCACCTGCAGTGAGCAAGGACTTGCTGTAAGACTGGTTCTCAATCTTCCTAACGCCGTGACCCCTTTATAAGTTCCTCATGTTGTGGGGACCCCAAACCGTAAAATTATTTTCGTTGCTACTTTATAACTGTAATTTTGCTACTGTTATGAATCGTAATGTAAATATCTGATATGCAGGTGGCGCAAGTGGCTAAGATACTGTGCCTGGGACTGGTTCGAGTCCCAGGTCGGCCCCACAAGACAGGGTGAGCTCCTGATCCAATCGTATTGGCTCTGCCTTTCCATTGGACTAATTCAGTGGCGTGGAGAGGGGGTAACAGCCTATCTTCCATAACAATCTAACCCAGGCTTTTGTGCTTCGCATGCAGCGTATGCAGCGCCTAGCACGATACCATAGTCTTCCAAGACCGACAGAGGCCTGCAAGGATGTATTTTCATTGTTACAAATGAAATGTGTGTTCTATGCGCACGTTGAACACAAGGGGATTTATTTCAGAGTAGGTATGCATAGGATTGGGCCCTGAGGCTGCAATACTATTCATATTTATATGGGAGTAAAGGCCCCCTGACTATAATGGGATTTATTTCAGAGTAGACATGCATAAGATTGGGCCCTGAGGCTGTCAGCCCCAGTGCGCGCGCAGCTACAGCTGGAGGTCTGGCAAGCCTGACCTGGCCCCCTACACCAGAGGTCTTTAGGTGACCCCCAGGAAAGCTCTAGGTGACCCCCAAAGGGGTCCCAACCCCCACTTTGAGAAACACTGCTGTAAGTGGAGGAGATCTTCCTCTCTCTCCCCCTCCTTTGCTGGCTAGCAATGTCCCCCAGCGCCTTCTGTGCACACGGGCTGGAGGCGCACTTTTGGAGCAGGCAGAGACTAGAGCGCCCCAGAGGGGCTTCACTTCATCAGCCTTTGAGGGGTGCTGCTGCCTTGAGAACATCTGCAGGGAGGCAACGTGGATGACACCTTTCACCTTTACTTGTCATTATAGAATAGACCAGGCAGCTTCGGGCCACAGCGGCTTTCAGAAGGTGAGTTCTTCAAAAGGTGGTGAAAGTATAGTAGGTCCAATCTCCCACCCCAAAAGGTTTTCAGCTCTGCCACATCCCATGTGTCTCTGAGTGTCCTCCCTCCTTCCGACAGGAGAAAACGGAATTTCTTCCTGTAAATCTCCTGTTCTAGGAGGAGGAAGGAGGGCACTTGGGCCCACCTCTTGGATCAGACATGACCTGAGTTTGGGGCCTTTTCATTAGTTTATCAGCTGGTCCCTGGTACTATTTTTGGTCCTTCTGCCCGTTATTTTCTATTACTCTTAGTGCAAAAAATCCTTGCTGTAGACACTGATATTGTGCTCATTGCCAAACACTTTTGTGAGTTTTGGCTAGCAAGGTTCTTCAGATTCTTCCTGAGGGATTCTCCTGGTTCTGGCTTGGCAACATAGACTGGAACCTAGGGGGCTCTCTCCCCAAAGGAGAAGTTCCAGTCCGGCCTGCCTCCTCCTGGTGGAGGGACAACCATGTGTCTCCAAGTGTCCTCCCTCCTTCCTCTTAGAACAGGAGATTTACAGTAAGAAATTCAGTTTTCCATGACAGTTGCCAAAGACCTATGTGGGAAGAAAGCAAGTGCTCTGCAAGGCATGCGGAGATAGTAAAGGGAAGGGGATGAGAGATCAATGTCAGTTCCTTATTTACAGTACAACTTCTCTAGAACTTGTTTGGTGCAAGCACAAAAACCACGTGTGATTTTTGGTGGCAGCATAGTTGAAGAATATCTTTTACCGGTAAACAATCTGCTTTTTCTTCCAGCACCCAGGATTTCCTTTCTTCTATAAATCCTTTATTTGGGAACTCAGGGATTGCTGGACTTAGGCCTTGCTGGTTCCCGCAACTACTGTCTGTTACACTGTTTCTGAAAAGCAGCGCACATGCCTTTGTGATATTGGCTTGCTTCAGTGAGATCTCAGAAGGTGAGATCATTGCATCCTTTTAGAGCAATCCTAACCATGTCTACTCAAAAGTAAGCTCTATTGTGTTCAGTGGGTCTTACTCCCAGGAAAGTGTCTTTAGGACTGCAGCCATGTCATCCTTTACCTATGAAACCATGGTACAATCCTAACCATATCTACTCAAAAGTGAACGCCATTGTGTTCAATGGGTCTTACTCCCAAGAAAGTGTCTTTAAGATTGCAGCTATAGTCATCCTTTTGGTTTAGTATAATGCACCCACTCTTCCAGGCTTGCAAGTCTCCTATACATGTGTTTTACAGTTTGCCGTTAATCTGGATTTGAATGGACGGTATCTTGTTCTGATCTCTGGTGGTCTGTCGGTGCCACCTGTTTTGAATTACACCAAAATTCTGCTGGATATGTGCTGATACAGCGAGCCATTCATTTCAGCCGACATATAGTAAGTAGTTCGTGTCCAGTGTCCCCAGATATTGCATTTATAATGCTGAAGTTTGTGTTTAGTGGCACAAGATAGTGAAGCTAGTACTTTTTTGTTTTTGTTTCTAAAATGCCTGGAGTAGAGACAGTGCACACAGTCTGCATACATTTGTGTGTCTGTTGTGACCTTGCGAGCACAAATGTAAAAAAAATTCTTCAGCAATTTAAGGAGAGGCTGGTTGGCAGGAAGCCTTGAGATACACGTCTCATTGATAAAGGGGCTCATTTAACAAGCTGCTCTTTAGATACATGGTGGTACAAATCGTTCTTTGGCTGTTGTTATAAATCACAGGCTTTTATAAACCTCTTATAAGCAGTTTCACATTGTGCCAATCTGTTTGGAATTCAGGACATACTCATCTCAAAGCCCATTTTCAGAGAGGTGGTACAGCTATATCAGCACTGGATGACGACGTTCAACTGCAGATTAGGGACCCTCAAGCATGAATCATCAGTAAAAATGTGTTATGCAGAATCAGATGATGTAGCTAAGTATTGTTTCCAGCTGTAGGGGTTCAGGCATGGGTGTAATGGAAATTGGAAGGCAAAATGAGTGCTTCCTCTTGAAACAGAGTACTGTAATTAAAACAGTAAAAATACAAGTTTATTAAACCAAGAAATCAAAACATTGGATAAAAAAGGATAAAAGGGGATCAATGAAAGGAGAAAATAGAGAGGGCTTGGAGGTTAAAACAGAGGTTAACAGAGATGGGCTTGGAGGCAGCAGAAAATATTCATGAAGAAAATGGAAGCAGAAAATATTCACGCACTCTGCTGTAGCTAGTGTACGAGGGCACAAATACTACGCCTACCTTAATTACTTGCATTGTTGAAGGGGTTTTGTGCCTGAACCCAGGCATACAACATAGTGAGTCTTTCATAAAGCAACACCTGCTGCTTCCAGTGATGGAGCCGGAGAGCCTTTAAATGGGGGTGCGGGTGCACCCTTTCTTCACGCAGCCAGCAGGTGTGAATCTGCTTCAGCTTGCTGACCGGTCATTTAAGTGGTTGCTTTCCCAGTCTGGACATTGGATAGGCTTCACACTCCAACTGTCTGGCTTAAATTAAAGATACTTCTTTACTGATCAAGAGGGGAAGATTGAGTTGCTCAGCCTAAGGGCAGCATCTCCAGTCAATGGCTACAATATCAGGCTGTCTCAGTAGCCTTTTTATGATGCTGGCCATGTCAAAAATCTGGGGAGGGGGAGAGTTTGGAAACATAAAAATAAATAAAATTTGGTAATTTTCACCACATTAGGAAGGAGTGACAGTTTCTGCATGTAAAATGTGTAGTCTGCTACAATGTCATCACTAGATCCTCCTCTTTTTAAGAAAAAAAATACATGCACAAAGTAAGCTAGGATGATAGACGGTTAGGCTAAGATCCTTTTCTCTGTCATTTTTTTGGCTGAGCTTGGCCAACACAGAGGTTTGAGTGAGTTGGAAGAGGTGGTCTTGATCATGGTGGGCTGGAAGGCAGGGCTATACCATCTCCAGAACCAAGTAGACCCATTGGGCCTTGATGGGTCTTAACTTGAATAGGTTTTTAAATTTTTTCATGCTATTTGCTTATAGTATATTTGCTTATGTACAACTTTGAATTAGTCTTTGTAGCAAAGGATGGTAAACATCCATGTTTTTATCACTGGTGAGACATCTAGGGAACTGTCTACTAATGTATTATTAGAAGAGCTTTGATGGATCTGTACAAGCGATAATGGAATCCACCACCTTGCTTCCCATGATGGCCAATTCAGTGTCTCCATGAAGCCCACAAGCAAAACATGAAAGCAAAGCCTTTTGATGCTGCTGCTCCTCAGCATCTGATTGGTCAGTCATTCATCAATCATGGTTATTAAGCCATCATCAGTGTTAATTAGTCTAGTCCTCTTTAAATGCCATCAAACCCAGTGACCATGGACACACCTTGTAGCAGTGAATTCCATAAATTAATTATAAAAAGTACTTTCATCTTGTCTGGACGATTCTTTTGCCATTGAATTTCATTTGCTTGGTACCCTGAATACAAATATCATGAGAGAAGAGAACTTATTCTCCCCTCTATTTTAGCCTCCATTATTTTTTCATTGTTGAATGGAAAACAAAAAGATGAATGTTTCCTCTGCAGTTCTATGGTATGACTACAGAAGGTTTAAGCACTTGTATTTTTCTTACATTTAACTCGTCTGGCCGAAAGTGGCACCTTATCTTGCCTGCCACAGATGTGATTTTTCAGCCGATGGCTTGGTGCAATCTTTCCAAAACATCTAAGGAAAGATTAATAATCACCTCACCAAACCAGCAGCTCAGCTATTATTTGGTTTGCAGCCTGATTGATGATGCTAGAAGCATCTCTTCATTTAACACATAATGAGTATTTGAACATACAGGAAGCGGAGTCTTTGCTGAACACAAAGCTATAAACTCAAGCTAGCATTTTACTATAATTTATTCTCCGTGTTGACTGTTCCCTTGGATTCTATGCAAAATCCATCCAGTAAGTAAGACATAAAATGTTGAATGTGTCGTGTCAAATTTGATATGCATCTAAATGTGGGTCTTTCCCTCTCTGTGCATCACTATCTCCGTTTGCTCCCCAATTGATTGCTTTAAATTAAAAAGGACCTTCTGTTTGTAAACAAGCTTGGATAGCTTGTGTTTGTGTGTTATCTCTTGACTTTTAAATTTTTTGTGATGCTGTAACTATGATGTGATATTTGTTATATAATAGTTCTGGTTTTGCTACGATAATGACACTTTTTATTTTTTCCTAGACAGGTTTGTTTTTAAGGCTGGAATGGAGAGGTGAGGGAGGGTGTTACATAGGCACATCGCATTTCAAGCCACAACCTTTCCCTTTTCCAGAAAGAAATGGCTGGTGGGAGCAGGGCCTGCTTGAGTCTACCACTTTCCCTTTGCAGCTTTTCCCTTTCCACTTGTTTTCCATCAACTCAGACAAGATGTATGTCTGGCAGCGCAATCCTAACTTGCACTGGAATAAGGAGGCCAATGAGCCTACCTCATATCCATCCAAGTTCAGACCTGCTGCTGAGCTACCAAAGGGCAAAAGGAAGGTTTTTCCCCTTGCCCCAAGTAATGTGGCAGCAACCCCAGTAGGTCTACTCAGAGTTGCGCCACAGAGTTCGGTGCCACTCCAGCAGGTCTCTCAGGCTCCTTTCCATTGCCCCCTCACATAGGAGTGAGCCCATAGGACTGAGCAGCATTGACTGCAATAGGCTTATTTCAAAGTAGACATGCATAGGCTGGTCTCTGGAGAGGCTGAGCAGGTAGTGGCAGAGTGCCAAAACCAGCCGTATCCTGGCTGGGACTATTTTTTTGCTTGTACAGCAAGACAAAATTTATTAGAAATGTTTGCCTGCCTTGCAGAATGCTCTCAATCCAAGGTTTTATTGTAGTTGACCAACAGCCCAATCCTGAAGGTGGCTTTACTGTTGCATTGGGTGGAATTGCTGAAGTCGCTGTATGAAAGCCAGTGGGGCTTCTCAAGTCTGTACCAACACAGAACCTGTTGGTCTCACCCTCCTCCCTGCCTTAAGACCCTCACTGCCACCCAGAGCTATTACCTAGCTGGCTGGTGCTTGGCTCAGCATCAATACTGCCTTCATGCAAGGTGTTGTGGATGTGCTTTATGGCATATTTGCAACATCTGCTAGGGCTAAATCTCAGTGCAGGTGCTGGCCCAGATTCAGATTGGCCCGAAATGATCTGCAGGCATCCACCAAACATGTGTTCTAGGATAGTTCCATACTTGTCTTCAATTGCTTCTGTTAGAAGAGCAAATGTGGATTTTCTGCAGTGACATATTAGAGTTCATTAAAATGTAGACTGTATAATCATGCTGAGTCTTTCTCATATGAATGTGGCATGTGCCAGAGACCGAAAGTGTCCTACAACCAAATTCTATGTTTCTGTACAGAACAGGTTTTTATCTAGGTTCTGTCTTGAAATCCTGCCTGTCCTTTAAGTTACCGTACTTTAAGTTAGCCTCTGCGTGCCTACTTTGAAATGCTGCATTTGGTTCATAAGACAGGAAAATCAGAATTCAAGCCCCAGGCAAATTCTGACATCTGATCTCTCCCTAGCCTAGAAAAAGGCACTCTGCTTAGAAGTCTCTTTTCCCCAGCTGTTTCTCCAATACACTAATCAAACTGTGTCCATTTGTATGTAGCTCAGACTCCACTTCAGCTTCTTTTGTGAAATTTGAAAATGCTCAGCAATAGTGTCGTTCTGAAGTTTGACCTGGAAGATCCAGGTAGAAAACTCCACTTGGCCATGAAGTTTCTTGATGACCTTGGGCCAATCACCCACCCTGAGCTCCTTGGAGAAAGGGCAATATAAAAGGACACAGAAGGACCAGTTATTTTATCTTCAGTTATTTTATCTCCTCCCTTAATAGCAAGGCTATCTCACCAGGATTCTGATGCATTTGAGATGTCAAGGAAGGGGGAAGGATGCAAATGAATTTGCTTTCTACTGAAGCAGATCATTTGTCAATTAAGCTTAGATCAAGCAGACCTAACACACTACAGTGTGATATAGCAGTACCAACGGCTGCATCCCAGAGGATTTTTGGCTGCTGGCGGACTCCTTGAGGTAAGGGACATTTGTCCACTTGTTCCAAAGTAAGCTCCAGCAGTCATACCACTACTTGTATTAGAAATATTTCTGGTGCAAGTCCAGGTTGAGTCATACAGGATGATCAGATCCTGGGAATTTGGCTTTGGTATGTGCTACTGCCAAACCAAACTGCTTTCTGTGACTGATCTGACCACCCAGCCCCATATCTTTCCCATTCTGCTCTCTCTCTCCCCCCCCCCCCAACTCTACATTTCATCAGGATTTCAGTTGTGGGTTCTACTTGGAGATGCTATGGCTTGAACCTGGGATCTTCTCTGAAGACTAGTCACAGGGATGCAATTACAGGAGGGAATTAGACTTTCTTTCCTGCTTGTGGGCACCTGAGAGGCAGCTGGTGGACACTAGGCAGAACAGGAAGCTGGTCCAGATAAATCTTTGGCCTGACCCATAAGGATTTGTCTTATGTCAGTGACTGTTAGCATGCAAAACATGTTCTCAACCTTTGAGCTACACACATTCTTCCCCCGATGACAAACAAGATTGTCTTAGATGAAACACATTCTTTTATGCAGACTGCAGCGTGGGGGTGGTGTCTGTCTGTCTGTCTGTGCTGGCAGTGGGCCACTAGAGTCCAAGGCAAAGCCTTACAACCCTTACCTGCCTGCCCCTGGATGGTGCACCGAGGATTCAGAAAGTGACCTGCCAGCTTGGCACTCTGATGGGCATGGACTATTTTTGTGTTTGCTATGCTATTCTCACAACTGTAAACAAATATTTGCCAGTCTCCAATATCGATCTGTCTGACATAAGACTTGTCAGTTATATATATTATTGTTTTAAATTGCACATCAAGGACCTGACTGCCAGTCAACCTGTTGTACTGCGCTGCACTACATCTTTTCCATATGGACATGTTACACAAATATTCTGGTGTCTGGAGAGCCTAATAGGTGAGCAAGGCAGCAAAGACAGCAAAGAATTCTGTGGGATAATGTCAATACACATTAATAAGAGTATAATCAGTTCCAATTAACACTTCTCCAGTATGTTAAATGCATTGCATGCAAAATTAGCATTTGTGAAGGTCAAAAATATGTTTCTTTTGAGAGCTGAATGGAGGTGTTTTGAATTTTTAACCTTTCAAGTAAAAACCTGTGTCTAAATTGTTAGTATACAAAAGGGGCATGTTAGAGCCAGAAGGGACTGAACTGTTGCCATAGGGAAATCAGTAAAGGCAGAAAAATAAACCCATTGAACCACATTTTAGATTTTCTCATACAGCTCAGTCAAAGCTCAACAGGTTAAATTCCTGGCAAAATGCTTAGCATCATCTCTTGCATTATGGCATAATTCTGAGCCAAACAGGTGCAGTTCTGTTTTAACATGTATGATCTCATTAGTTATAAAAAAAGCAGGCCTCCGTGAGTCTTGAAAGACTATGGTACCATGCTTGGCGCTGCATACGCTGCATGCGAAGCACGAAAGCCTGGGTTGGATTGTTATGGAGGATAGGCTGTTACCCAAGTAGCAAATCCCTCCTCTCCACGCCACTGAATTAGTCCAGTGGGAAGGCAGAGCCAATATGATTGGATCCAACTGGCGTTGCAGAGCTGGGCTAAGGACAGGAGCTCACCCTGTCTTGTGGGGCCGACCCGGGAATCAAACCCTGGTTAGTTATAAACTATAATAGAATCTATCAACAAATCAATGTTCTTGTTATTACAGTCCAAACCTAGATATGTTTCCTTGGGAGTAATTTTACCAATTTCTTTCAGACTTACTACAGCCATAATCATTTAACTGACTTTTCTACCTATATCTACATTCTGGCCTCACCATCCCTTTTGCTAAATTTACACTACAAACCGATGCAAATTCGGTACATTTGCATGTACTGTGAGACAGCTAAAGCTTATCCTATTGTTCTTTTCTATCTGGATTGAATATTATATAGAAAAAGACATTTAAGGAGTATGCTGCAACATAGAAGACTTTTCATTTATTTATACTTAATGTAATAAATGGATGGGCATATAACAGTTAATTCTTCCAAGTTGAGGTTTGCAAGAATAGATTTTTCATAATGTTATAATGAAAATCAATTGTTCTAAAGTGTATTGCTTTTGCATGGTAAACCATGCAAGTTTATGAGTTTTTATATGGTCTGTTGAGAAAATGTAACTGTATGCTGCATTCCCTCATGCTCTGAAAAGCAGAGAGTTTGGTCAGAAAAAGGCTCTTGTTAATTAGGGCTATTTGTTTTCCACTGAGGTGTGAACAAAATTCTACCAAGGCTGATAGTCTGGCTCTGGAGGATCCTAATTCCATTTAAATTAGAGATAATCAATGGAAGATACCACTGTAAAGGGAAAAAATCTAATTAAGTTGATATAGTAATTATTGAGGTTATATGATCTCTATCTTCCATTAAATTGTGTTTCTTTTTTCCGTTGGGTATGATCATTGATTTTTTCCCCTTTTTTCTGCAATATTACATTAGATTAAAATTTGTTGTCGTTCTGTTAATTGCTACATGGTAGTCTAAGGAAGCAGGCCTCCATTGGTCTTGAAAGACTATGGTATCATGCTTGGCACTGCATAAGCTGCATGCGAAGCATGAAAGCCTGGGTTGGATTGTTATGGAGGATAGGCTGTTACCCAAGCAGCAAATCCCCCCTCTCCATGCCACTGAATTAGTCCAATGGAAAGGCAGAGCCAATATGATTGGATCCAGCTGGCGTCGCAGAGCTGGGCTAAGGACAGGAGCTCACCCTGTCTTGTGGGGCTGACCCAGGTCTCAAACCCTAGCCTGCTGGTTAACAGGCACAGTGTCTTAATCGCTTGCGCCACCCACAGCCTATAGAAGTGTCTAATCCACTCCCAATAAAGTACAGTATATGGCGATTTCATTTAACCCAGAATAAAATACATTACTAATTATTCAAACAGTTGTTATAATAAGTAGTATAGTGTTGCTGTTGTTGCAACATGATGTTTGACTCTTTGTGATCTCATGCCAGACTTTCACTAGCTCCAGAAATTTGTCCAAATTCAGTGACACTATTTAACCATTTCATCCCTGGTGGCTATCCCCTACCCCTTTTCCCTTCAGTTTTTCCAATCTCAGGGTATTTTCTAAAGAGTTGTGGCCAAAATATTGTGGCCTTCTCATGTTGTGGCCAAAATATTTGAGCTATAGCTTCAGAATCTGTCCTTCCAATGAGCAGTCAGGGTTGATTTCCTGGAGAACTGTCTTGTTTGACCTCCTTGCAGTCCAATAGACTCAGGAGTCTTCTCTAACACCATGATTCAAAGGAATCTGTTCTTCAGTGGTCAGCCTTACTTATGGTGCAGCTCTCACAGCCATGCATTACTACTACTGGAAAAATCACAAATCTTTAACTATACGAACCTTTGTCAGCGAGGTGATGCCTCAACTTTTAATTAAGTTGTCTAAACTTCCAATTACTTTCCTCCCAAGAAGCAAGCATCTTTTAATTTCATGGCTGCAGTTGCCATCTATAGTGATCGTAGAATTCTCCCCCCCCCCCCCCCAAAAAAAAAATGAACTGTCACAACTTCCATTTCTTCCCCTTCTATTTGCCATGAGATGATGGGACCAGATGCTATGATTGTAATTTTTTAAAATTTTTAAATTTCAAGCCACATTTTGCACTTTCCTCTTCGATTCTCATCTAGAGCTTTCTTATCCAATACAGCATCCAGTACAGAGTTTTGATTATGTTAAGACATTAAAAATAATTAACTTACTTGTAACTTTCACCAGGTTTTGACTATGGGTGCTGCATAGCAAATGCGGAAAATATCCCATTTTAAACCTTATTAAGAAGATCTGTCATCCCTGGCAATATAGGTATTCATCTCCATGTATATGTTTATGTAATATTTTTAGTCACCTTATGAAATATTAATGAACTCTATGTAACATTAATTCCCAAACTCCTACAAGGGACTTAGGAGCATTGTAAATTGTTGTGGAGAGGGAGGGGAAGGCAGCAATGTGATCTCCAGGATTGCACAGCTGACTGGCATGGGAAATGGGTTTTCTACTTACTTGCAGCCAGAGCTGCAGTCCTGGAGGAAGGTTTAGAGATGTACAAAACTGTAAAAACAAAAAGGAGGGGAGGAGAAAACCAAACCCAGTTTCATCCTGAAAACTGAAAGTGCTGTTATTATTAAAGCAGTTTTGCAGGCATAGGGAGACTTCCAGAGAACCTACTGGACTACAATTCTAGCTGCATATAAGTTGAAACCCCCCTCCTATCCCTGGAAGCAGTACAGTCCTGGAGATCACGTAGCTGTCTTCCCCCTCCTTGCCCCTTAAAACAGCATTGGCCAGTGCTTTCCAGGCTGGTGGGTTAAGATTCATCAGTTTGGGAACCACTGGGCAAAACTTGTAAAAACAATTCAGGCCTTACAGCACTAGTGCAACTGTGTCAATGGAGTGGGCATGAAAATAGGGCAATGAAGGAGGCTTCCTTAAGGTCGGAGAGTGTTTTGTTCCTTCCCCATGGGATTCCGTTGGAAAGTTGTTGATCAGGTCCTCAGTGTCCACAAAAACAACATAATGAAGAGACTCACAATTCTAGATCAGAACTACCCACAAGCTGTTACTTCCATTAGCTTAAGTGAGGAATTCTTGTAAACATTGTCCTAAAGTAGGTGCTTGTCTGCCTAGTGGTTGATTAGTGCTAACTCATTATAATTCTATAAATATTTATAAAGGGAAAATAAGGAATAAAACACTGCCACATATATTATGAATCTATCTATTTCGACATATTTTTATTTAGCATTTAGGGCCTATGTGAATGATTAATACCTTCTTAAGCATTAGGAATTTCTGTCTGCTAGCCACTGCCGAACACTGAATCAGATCAATAGTCCAGCTCAGCTGGTATAGTCAACCTTCACTGTTTATTTCTGTTGTCAAACAGCAATCTTGCTCAGCCTTCTCAGGAAAGATTCTCTTGACTTAAAGATACTGGGAATTGATACTGCAGTGTGCGTATAAAGGATGCATTCTGCCAATGACTACAGTCCATTTAGCTGAGTGCAGTGAAGGAGGAAAAGGTCACCATTGATATTTCAAAGGTAAAGCAGAGTAGATCAAGCAAGAAGGACAAAAATATATAATACCTCATGGCCAGCAATAGTCCAACAATTTATCTTATCCTGGTGAGAAGACCATGATTGTGTCAAAGGATTATAATCCATGTTGTTAAAAAAATTCATCTTTTTTGCAGAGCCACAGCTGGCTTTTTCTCAGTCAGTTGGTTGGCTTGGGCAGCTCCTGTCCTGTGGCCTCTTGCCTGGCCCTATGGGGTTGCAGCCTTACCTTTTCATGCCCATGGAGCGATGGGGGAAGATTTCCCTTCCTTGTTTCTGGGGTGGGGTCCCACAGAAGGAGAAGGGAAGGGGTTGGTGAGTACTGTATTGAGTTGTGATAGTGATGACTCTAGACTTGACTCAAGTCAAACCTCATTGAATTTTCCCATCACTGGTCGATAGAAAGCCAGAGACAGCAGTTAAGTAGCAGTACCCTCTGGGTGCTAAATGAGGAGTCAGTTGCATAACTGTAGAGTTTCATTTTGCTGACTGCATTCTTAATGCAACCTCTGTCTAGTCTCAATATTCCATAATTGCCGGTTTCATCTTCCTTATGCAGCTCTTTAATAGCTGTTCATTTTTAGGAATGGAAGCCAAATATTGCTAATATGTTGATCCTCTCTGTTATTTTGAAGTTGTTTATTTCTATTGTTCACTGTGAAGTCTTGGGAACTAGAAACTGTTATTAGAAAGAACTTGTGTTACTTCGAAACATTGCTTTGATAACCTGTGTCTGTTGCATGATGTGCTGTTGCTGACTGATCCAGTTGCAGTAAATGCCAATGCCTGTAGTGTTCTGGAAGTCTGGTTTTAAAAATGTGTTTGGTGGTGGCTATGTAGATTTTTCTGCATAGAAATAGAATCATTAATATTAACACTCCAAAGGCCGGCTATTCAAACAAAAGCAGAGGCCAGACTTGAAAAATCAGGATTGAAAAATCAAGGAATGATGCAAAATGCAGATTGTGCAAAGAAGCTAAAGAAACAATTGACCATATACTTTTGACCATAATAATTGACCATGTGCTTACCCTTGCTAACCATGTAAGAGCATTTTTCAACTGGGTGCTCCTTTTTTATTAAGCATGAAAAGAGTAACTGGTCCTCCTCTCAGCAGTATCTTTTCTAGTAGCTGTATCTAGTAGCAGTATCTTTTCTAGTATTTTTAGCTTGTGAGCCATTTTGGTTCCAGGAGCAATTAGTTATTTGATTTTCTCCATAAACCACTATGTGAACTTCTAATTGAAAAGTGGTATATAAATATTGATAATAGTAATAAGTAATAAAAAATGAAGGAAAAAACCTCACATTTTGTTCCTCACACTACTTTAACATTAGATCCAGCAATGCAACATCCCATCTTCACATAAAATGCATACTGAGGCTGCAATCCAGAGCAAATTCAGCCTGCTCTGACCTAACTGCACTCTCCTAACTATTCTGTATCCAGAGCAGAAAGTTATGCTGAATCCAGAGAGTCAGGAAGCCTGGGCTGCCCTAACTGCTCCAGAGCATGCTAAGTAATTGACACAAGGGGAAGACTTGCTCCTGAGGAGACACCCCTCAGATCACACTGAACAAGGAACAGCTGTGGTGCCTACAGTGGTGACATGATTCTGCACATCACCTGGTGCGGAAGTCTGTGCGTCATCCTTGGGATGCGCGCCCCCCCCCCCACCTGGACTGCACAGTCACCAAAGTTGGCGCCTGCGCAGTTGTTTCTGAAGCCAACTGGCTTCAGAAAGAGTACTGCGCAGGCACCATCTCTGACACCTGCGCAGTACTTTTCTGAAGCCTTTTGGCTTCGGGGGAGACTGTGCAGGCGTCAGAGTTGGTGCCTGTGCAGTACTCTTTTTGAAGCCATTCGGCTGCCGCTCCGCCTCCTGAGTGAGGCCGAATGGCTGTGCAGAGGCGCGGACTTTCTCTGCTCTAAGGAAGTCTCCTCTGAAGCTGTTCGGCATGCTCAGTGTGTTTCTGCGCAGTGCATCTCAGATGGCCGTTCAGGCCAGCTCCTCAGACAAGTGGCAGCTTCTGGCTGCTGCTCCGCCTTGGAGCAGGCCTGAATGGGTGTGCTGACGCCCGGGGCCTGCCAAAGGACAGTCAAACTCCTCCGGCACATCACCCCATACGGAGCACATCCCCAATGCAGCCCACACCAGCCGCACCAGTCTGGTGACGCCACTGGGTGCCTGCCTTATAAGGAGTCCCTGATGAGATGCCAGTACATTCTCCAGTGAATACAAGGGGCTTCTTGGAGTGGCCTGCTGTATCCTGAGGTTTGTGGGCAGCCGTAGTTTGTTCCATATCCTGAGGTTGAGAGGCAGGGGTTGCAGCTAGGATGGCCAAGAACTCAGATTTTTGGTCAGCACTGCCATTCTTACTCGGGCCTTATCATGGACCCCTATGGGTCTACTCATTACTATACCTGCTCCTGAGGTGGTATAACTCTGAGGGCTGGAAGAGGGCATTTCTGCCTTGGAAACAGAGTAACTGCTCTGCCCTAGGCAATGCTAAACATGCCCTCAACTTGCCTCTCCTGAGCTGCTTAGGCTGCCCCAGTTAGGGCAGAGCAGGTCCACCTCTCTTAGGGCACCCTATCTTGCCTTGCTCTGCCCTAAGCCTCCTTCAGAGTAACTGGGCTGGAGCATCTTGCAGTTGCTCCAACCTAGGGTTAGATAGGGCAACCTAAGGGCTCTTATGTGGACAGGTTAGTTGCTCTGGATTGGGCTGTGAGTTATTGCAATCGTATACACACTTTTCTGGGAGTAAGTCCCACATAACACAATGGGACTTACTTCTGAGTAGACACTCATAGGATTGTGCCCTTAGCCTTTTAAAAAGGTAGCAGAAAAGATCTCCACTTGCAGCAAGACTTTACCATTACATGGTATGTAACATTGGAATTTTCTATTAAAAGGGGTAAAGAATTTGTTTCCATGCTGGAGATAAGGAATGTATATGCACCTGTCAAAGTTTAAAGAAAATTCAGAAATTGGTGAGTCATTTCTGCGGAGGGCAGGGTTTACCTTTGCATTTTGGCACTTTTTGTTTCTGAAAGGCTTAATGAGAGCTCCCACTCTTCTGTGGTATTCTGTGGGAGGCATCAATCTTTATAGAAAGGCACTTTCTATAACCAGGATTTATAAACTTTAATCCCACTTTTCTAAGAAGCCATGACTATCATTTTCCAAAGGTATGAAGCAGAAACTTGCACAAGATCCCCAAAGATTGTCAAAGCCAGGAAGAACAGAGAATCAGATTTGAATAGCTGCTGGCATTTATATTTTCAAAGAGGGACCTCATTCATTCTTTCTTTCTCCCAGTTGTCTTGGGTACATCTAGAAGTCCTGTGTACATCTAGCATAGGCTAGCCTAGTTAAACCTGCAGAATATTCACTCCATATTACAAGCTGCAGACAAGTGCTTTTCCACCACGTTCAGGGATACCTTTTGCTCTTCTTTACTCATATACTTTTTTTTTGTAACTGACCACATTTAGGAGGGTAGCCTTAGCACCATTTTCTTTGTTTGAAAATCATACCAAAATCATATTTGGAGCAGCAAAGTGCACACCTAGGAGTATTGTCATCTCAATGCCTGTGGCACTGTGATACTGGGGCACTGCAAGTGACCATTTCCACTGAAGAAATGCAACCCTTTAAGATTTGGTCAACATTTCAGAAAGGAGCATTGTGGAAGGAGCAAGATTGTACATTGCAACATCTCCATCTGAGTTTTCATTTATTCTTTATTTTTATTTTTCATGTTGAATCAAATACAGTGGAACCTTGAATAAAGAACATTTTGTATAAACAGCAAAACTTTCTCAGAAATTTTGACTTGTGTAAAGAGCACTGTCTTGGGTAAAGAGCTCAAGGAATAGGAAGTCTGGAATAGGCTTCCATGGCAAGGGAACCCACGGGGGGGGACGAGGGGACTAGCTTGAGCTACAGTGGGGCCCTGGACAAAGTTTGGAATAGGCTTCCATGGCTAGGGATCACATGGGGGTCTGGGGGAAAGCAGCTTGAGCCAGGTTTGTATGTGGGATCTGTGTGTGGCAGCATGGAAGGTGTGCCTTATCAATGTTCTAGTGCTGCTCCCCATCAGCAGCTTGGGAATGTTAAAGTTGCACAAAAAGGCAAAGATTCAATTGAGCCAATGGACAGCAGTGACTTAGTGATTTGAAACAGCACAATCCTAAACTTGTCTACTCAAACATAAGCCCCACTCTGTTCAATGGGCCTTACTCCCAGGTAAGTGTCTTTAGGACTGCAGCCAAAGTCATCCCCCTCTGTGTAACCCTCACACCTGCCATGGTTTTCAAAGGTACAGTACAGTTCAGTACTGTACAGTATTTTCTTTATTGCAGTGTTGTGTGTTACTGTATATTACAGTGTTTTGTACAGTGTTATATTGCAGTGTTTTGTAATCATTTTTATAAACAATTAATATTTTTATATGAATATTTTTTGAGTTGTGGAACCAATCGTCTGAGTTTCCATTATTTCTTATGGGAAAATCCACTTCACATAAAGAACATTTCACATAACAAGCATGCTTCCAGAACGAGTTTAACTTATTATGTAAGGCACCACTGTATACTGCACTCCTGATTTGAGTGAAGGGATAACTTCCTATAGCAGTTGATTTCAAGGGCTGGAGACCATATAGCTATAGACATGCACAAATAATGAATGAAATTAGTTATAATAGAGATATAAATAATGCATTTCAAGACTGGTTGTTCTGGTAATATTAAATACACAAATCATATAAAATTGCTATTCTAGCTAATAATTATGTCAGAAATTCAACTTGGGAACTATTTTTCTTAATCAGGATGTCAAAAATATATTACATCAGTTTCTTAACTTATCTCAAAATGCTCCTTGATTACTTTTGTGAGGCTTTCTCCATAAATCTTTTGAGTGTCAGTATGACAAGTGAAGATAACTCTGACTCCATTCCTTGCTAAGGAATCTTTAGTCTCTATCTCATTGTTCAACAGCATTCAAGTTGCGTTTGACAATACAACTGAATAACTATTGCTCTAAATTTATAAGTTCATTTGTATACATACCCTACAATCCAGAGTAACTACGGGAGCACATAAGAGACATTATGTGTACCGGTAGTTACTGCACCACCTAATGAAAACCTATGGGAAATTTATTTTGCAATCCAGAGCAAATTGTTCTTACACTGGAGCAAGGACTCCCTGTAGTTACTCTGGACTGCACCCATAGTTTTGTGTTTTCCTGTCACCTTATTTTATTGCAGTTGCTTAAGGGTGAAATCCAGAGTAACTATGGGGAGTCCTTGCTCCAGAGTAAGAACAAGCTACTCTGGATTGCAATATGAATTTTCCATAGGTTTTCACTAGGTGGTGCAGTAACTACGGGTGTACATAATGTCTCCTACATGCTCCCTTAGTTACTCTGGATTGTGCCCTAAATCATTGTTCATATAGCAATGAACAATATAAGCAAAATGTATTATTTGCCCTTTATTTATCAGTTGTAAATAAAAAATGATCAGTTGTTTATTAGTTGTTTATCAGGAAGGTCCTGCAGTACTTGGGCAGCATTAGACACAGGACGTGTTTGGCCATTACGGTATATTCCATGGTGCATGATCCTTACATTAACCTTACCGTACAATCCAAAGTAACTACGGGTGCACGTAAGAGACATTGCGTGTACCCGTAGTTACTGCACCATCTAGTGAAAACCTATGGGAAATTCATATTGCAATCCAGAGTAAATTGTTCTTACGTCAGAGCAAGGACTCCCCATAGTTACTCTGGATTGTGCCCTTAGTTTTTTTGTGTGCCATAAACTCCCATTAAAAGAAATATTTTCAGCCAGAAAAGAACCCTGAATAATGCCTGCCTTACTGATGGTCATGTTTCTTGGGTTATGTGTCCAGTTCTTGGGCACCACACTTAGGAAAGATGCAGTACACTGGAGTGGGTTTAGAGAAGAGCAACATGGATGATCAGAGGTCTGGAGAACAAGCCATAGGACAAAAGGTTGAGGTAATTTGCTCTTTTTAGCCTGGGGAAAAGAAAGCTGAGAAAGGACATGACAGCACACTTCAAATACTGAAGTGGCTGCCATAAGAAAAATGGAATACATTTGTTCTTGACAACTGCCTCAGAGTAGAACTAGATCAAATAGGTTTGAAGTGCAAAAATGGAGATTCCAGTTGAATAACATTTTCATGATAAGGGTGGTTTGCCTGTGGAACAAATTACCAATAGAAGTAGTAGATTTCCCCTCACTAGAGATCTGCAAGTACCTGCTAGAGATGTTCTAGGACTCCCTATTATAAGCAAGGAGTTGGGCTAAAATCACACTGTGATGGTGAATTAAAACACCAGTTTTAATTCTATTATTCTAGGATTATTGGTAAGTAAAGTAGGATTTTGTTATTGTAACACAGTCATTGCAAAAGTATTGGTATTTTTAGGGAGCCCCGTTGAAGACAATGATACATGTGAGAGATCAAGTTTTGGGAAAGTATGGTGTGCAGCAATTAGTAAAGCGAGCTCTGCACTGAAGCCCTCCACAACATGTATTAGATGCCATTAAACTGTAAAGGGAGAAGAAAGAGAACCCAGAATCTAGCCTGGAATGGAACAAAGAAAACTCTGGATTAGCTCAAGAGAAAGATTAAAGTTGCAATCCTAAAAGCACTGTCTGGGAGTAAGCCCCATTGAACTCAATGCCACTTACTTCTGAGTAGACATGAATAGGATTGCACAGTAAGATTACACTTCTATCCACATTTACTTGGGAGTAAGCCCCAATGACCACAGTGAGACAGATAGGGCTCTATTTCCTCATACAGATAAGCCTAGGCAAGGTGGTGATTCAGCTGGGTCTGTCTTCAAAAGAACTGAAACTTGATGGAGGAAAAGCTAGCCATTGTGTGTCTTCTATTGGTTTCTACAGTCTGAATGATCAGCAATGAATCAAGATGCTTTCTTGTACAGGCAGCAGTTTGATAACTTTTTGGCTGAGGGTTCTATTCCCATGTGTCTCTGGGGCAGAGAAGGTTCTATTCCCATGTGCATGTGCCTGGAAACACAGGGAAGGCAGAGTGTTGAATAACCAGCAAGGCTGATAAGAGCTTGGGAGGGATCTGAGGAGAGCCACTGAGAATAGAAGTGGCAAAATAGCTGTGAAGGGAGTTGAGCTGAGCTGACTTGTTAACTCAGGAAAGATTTAGGAAAATACAGGGAATGTAGGGGATGGTTCTTTTACTGAGTTATGTTATATTCTATCTCTGCAAGCTACAGTTGCAGGCTGTTGCTGTCAGTATTGTTGATAGTTCAGAATTGTTGTACTAGTACTGACTGGTTAATAATAAACATGGAATATATACAATATTGTCTTTATTTGCCTCTTTTAACCCATGTCATTCTGTTCTGGATTTTCAGAGGAAGGATTTATCCAGATGTTGCTTATGGGAGATGTTGCCTTTGGCAGCATGAAGCCTAGTTTGTTTCAGTGTGCTTTGAGGGTCTGTTTTTGAACAGATGATTTGGAGGTGCAGATGGATATGACCAAGGGACCCCCCCTCTCCTACCTTCACCAATCTTAGTATCTAACCAGGACAGAATGTTGTGAATATTTAGAAACCTGAGTTCATGTTTGTTTTGGAAATCACTAAAACAAGACCTCCCCCACCCAAGAAAGAGTATCTGAAAGAAAAACTATTATCCTTAAACCTTCCCTCCTCACAAAAAGGACAATGGTTAAAAAACCACAAATTATGGATTTAAAGCTGGTACTTTATTTTTAAAAACCCTGTAAGGGCTTCTGTCCTTTTGAGTTGTATGACATGCAGAAATAGAACTGGTGTGTCATGTAATTAGTCTGTGGAACACCTTGCCATAGGATGCGGTGAAGGCATTAGGCCTGGGTGCCTTTAGAAGGGGATTGGACAGATTTTTGGAGGAACAATCCATCACGGATTACAAACCCTGACGGGTATGTGCAACCTTCTGGTTTTAGAAGTAGGCTACCTTGGAATGCCAAATGGAAGGGATGGCCAGGAAACAGGACTCTTGTGTGCTCCATGAAGCATCTGGTGAGATACTGAACTCTTTTGGGACAGGGAGCCATTAGTTATTTCATTTTCTTTTAAACCACTTTGTGAACTTTTCATTGAGAAGTGGTCTATAAATACTGTTGGTTGGTTGGTTGGTGAGCCACTGTGAGACAGTGGAAGCTGGACTAGATGGTCTTTTGGCCTTATCCATCCAGCAGGGCTCTTCTGATGTTCTTCCAAGTACAAGATACTGTGAAGAGAAAAGCCTGAACTGTGCAGCTAAAGGCATAGGAGCCCCTGTTGTGATCCCTTCTTGTGCCAACTTTCCTTCCCTAGTGAACAGTCCCTTCATGAGCAGGGTGAACATATGTCATAATCAAAAAAGAGGATGACCCAGAAATATACGATACCCAAGAAAAATGTAGGACATGAAAAAAATAAAAGCTAAAAACACTCGTGTAAATTGCTTTCATGTATTTAATTAAAACACTGCCACATTTCTTATTATTAAAATTAAAGCTATATGGCACACTCCTGTGAAACTTAGGCTGGCCTAACTCACCTGTCCTATTTTCCTGTGACGGTGTGGGGAGGTTGGCGTATGCCTGCGCAATGGCCAAACCCCAAGTGCCTTCTTGCACTTTTGTGATATCCCTGGCTCAGTTATGTCGGGGCTTAGGCTGGCCTAAATGGAGTTTAGGATTGCAGCCAGAAGGCTACCTGCTAACAAGATAAAGGAGAACAATGAGGATCTTTTTCCAGGACACAAAGCTAAAAAAGAGGACGTCCTGAAATAAAGGCAGATGGTCAACCTGAGCAGCTGAAGGTGGAGGAGCTCTGTTGTGGTCCCTTCTTGTGCCAGCCTCCCTTCCCCAGTGAATGGCCCTTGCTGAGGCGTTGCCCACGCCTGTCCCTTTGGCTTCCTCCCTGTGCACGTCAACATGCGGTGCTTTGGCTGCTGGGGTGTGGTGTGGTGTGGTGTGCGCTGTGCTTGTGCTGTGGTGCGGTTTGGAGAGGCCACCCTGTGGTGCGCCTTTACGCACGAGCCACCAGGCAGCGGCGCTGCGCCCGCCTTAGCCCGGCTTTGCAGAGGCTGCAGATCACCTGCAGTAGCGGGGGAGCTGCTGCTGCTTCTACTGCTGCCGCCCCCCCTGTTCCTGCCAGTTCTCCCCCCCCCACCCCCGGGAGGAAACGGGGCTGAGCTGCCAGTCTGCTGCAGAGAGGGAGCTCCAGGCAGCTGGAAAAGGCTGCAGGTCCCTGGCACTTTCTTCCCCAGCTGGGCTGCCTTGGGTGCGTCTCGTCCAGGTGGTGCAGCGCCTACTGCCGGCTCCCCAGTAGCCCACCCGGGCCCCAGAGGAAGAAGAGGAGGAGGAGGAGAGCCCCCCAGCCATGGCAGAAGTGGGCGAAGGCGAGGATGAAATACAGTTCCTGAGAACTGTAAGCACCACCTCCTTCCCATTTCACTGGTACAAGGGCTTTGTGGTGAGGGGCTGTGGGGAGACCCTGGAGAGAGGATTCACCTGCAGGGGCTTTGTGAGGCGCCCAGTGGCTGGGAAGCTCCCTTGTCTCAGCTCCAAGGCGGGAAAGGCGGGCTGTGGGTGTTGGCCACCTGGGGAGGAGTGTCTACCTGCCCCCCCCAGCTCACCTGGACACCCTTGTCCAGGACCAGTTCCCAAAGCTAGGCAGAGCTGGGAGATTACTGGGTGCCTGAGGGGGTTCTACAATGTAGAGCTATATCTGGCACCCCCCTCTTTAGGGCTGCACCTGGCAGCCTCTGCACCACGGGGGGGGGAATAAAGACTTTTTGAGGGGAACCTGGAAAAGTGGCTGTGGGCTGAGGAGGGGCCGCGTGACTGGGGATGGTGTGGAAAGCAGCCTACTGTCACAAGTGTAAGCTGGGTTAATGGGGAGCACAGTGGTGCCCAGGGGCTGAAACTGCATATGGTGTGGAAAGCTGCTCAGTGTATAAGGTTGGTGAGAGGCTCACTGTGGAGCTACACACTGTTTATGGCGTGAAAAGCAGCCCACTGTCACAAGTGTGGTTGGGGAGGCACCATGCTGCCTGTGGGCTGAGAGACAGCCACACACTGTTTATGGTGTGGAAAGCAGCCCACTGCAACAAGTGTAAGCTGGATGAAAGGGCACTAGTAGACTAGTAGGGCTCCCCATGGGGCAGACAGATGTCATGCTTTTTCCCCCTGGGGTGCTAATTCTGCAGTGTAAACAATGGTGGTCGGGATGCTTTTTGTGTGTCCCCTTTTGTTCTGGGGTTTTTTCTTCTTGGCACGAATCTGATTTTAAACCATCACTGCCCACGTCCAGGGGCAGTCTGGTTAATATTCCCTGAACTCTAAGTGAGCACCAGTTCCCCTGAATACTCACTCCTGTCCCTCCCTCTGATTTGTTCTGTGTACTGCAGATATTCCACCAAACAGCATCACAAAGCCTAAAATCTGCAGTTGTGTCTGATCTCTGTTGGCAAAACCAACATTTAATTGGAGACATTTAATGGGGTGGGGGGAGATTGCCTCTGAAGGACTTTTGTGGTGTTGTTAACAACCCCTGCTCTGAAATTTTAAACTGCTGAACCCATTCTATTCCCAAATTTGGTCCTGTGTTGAGTCTGCAGTTGTTGCTTACCATGGAATACAGCTTAGGATAAAAGCTGTATTAAGATGCCCCAATTGATTTTTAAGCAAACAGTCCTCACCAGTAGGACAAATATATTTATATAATATGGAGAATAATGTACTTCCATTCTGGATGGGCACTGGGGAATTTGGTGGTTGATGGACTGGTTTCATTTTATATAACATGTTCTGTATTGAAACATGGAAAGGAGGGAGGAACTGCATGAAAATGGTATTTTGTTTTTTTAAAAAACGGTTGTTTTAACCATTTTTAAAATGGTATTTAAAATAGCACAATAACATGAGAACTAGCTTGGACCATTTTCTTGTTTCATCTTTTCCTCTGGAGATACCCAAAAAGCATGTTTCGTTCTTGCATATTTATGTTTCAGAAGTATCCCATTGTGATGATGGTACAGTTATTATTTAGTATTGCCAGAGCAAATATAAAACCAGAAACTTTCTCCTCTTAAAATTATCTGCTTATTGAGATACTTGCTGAGACTACAGTATTATAATTTAAAACAAATTAAAGGATTGCAATAAGTGAGGTTTTCTTGTTGCCCACAATTCTGGTTGGTCCAAATATTCTGGAAGGTTTACGTAATTAAAGGCTTATTGCAGGTTTAAAAATTAAATTGAGCAGTGGAGATGGTGTTATCCAAACACTTAATTGGGGGAAAATGCAATTGTATGCCTGCTAATGTCTCTGGACATATAAAGTATTATTTGAGATACAGCACTCAGCACAGAAGCACATTATGTAAAACCGCTCCATTAGTTATCTGTGTTGTGCTGGCAATGAAGATCTAGAAATCCCAGCCTGGGATTATCTTTTTAAACCCTCTGAGTGTTTCATTGGTAACATAAATGACCTTGAAGAAGACAAATACAAGCTGCCAAAAGATTTTGATGTAGTATTCTCATGGATTTGGTAAAAGGTGACTTCCCAAAGGAAAGAGAGGGCTCCTGCTGATTAGTTTTGCTTCCTCTCTGTTATTTCATTGTTCATATGTGTGTGATATACATCCAATCAAGCTACATCGCATAAGTAACATATTAGGTGTAACATGATGTATTCTTAGAGTAGTACTTTATTTAAAAATGGTATAAACATATTTGCCTACTGCAGTGATTGTCAGACTAGATCCCACCCACTTCAGATGTGTTTTCTGTAACTATAATAATGATGGTGGGCTTAAATTCCATCTCACCTGTGGATTAACTCTGTGGTTTTGGGTACACTGTTGTCATCTTTAAGCTGCACTTAGCCTCTAAAAATATTTCATTTCTCTGGCTTGCAAATTCAGTTGGGATTGGAAGCCACTTTGTGCATTGACTGTAATGTATGATTAAGAACAAATGGTCCCATCGTGGTTCAGTGTGATCTCTGTGCTCACGTAAACAAAATAACATATTTTTCTGCATTTTATCTAGACACACTTCACTTTCTTCTTATTCCTACTGTAGCAATCTGCATGCTCTCAAATGCATATGCAATGTTTTATTCAAGACTAATTTTTATCATACTTGTTTTTTGTTTCTGCTCCTAATCTAAATTGAACTGAAGTGAGTAATGATTTTTAGCTGACCTTTTGTGTTACTGTAGGCCATTCATGTGACCTGAATCAGAAGCACACATCCAACATTGAGATTGTAATTATCTAGCCTAAAAATACTTACAGTACAATCCTAACCATGTCTACTCAAAAGTAAGCCTCATTGTGTTCAGGGTCTTACTCCCATGAAATTGTCTTTAGGGTTGCAAACTTAGTTCAACCTGCCTAATTCCTTGATTTAATTGCACCCCATTTTCACCAAAATCCACATTAATCTGATTCCATCACCATTTTATGAAGGTTCTGTGTCTGTGGAATGGATTTTTCTATCATTTACTGTATATGTTTTCATTTCAAATGAACTGAATATATAACAGAAATGGAAAGTGAGCTGAACCCTACTTCTCAGCTGTGCACAATTTACATCCTAATTCTGCATCATCATGGACCCTATTGACTCTGATTTCCCCCATCATCAACTCAGGATTTATCTCTTCTTAGTCTTTTCATAAATAACATTCTCTTGCCCAATTAAATACAAATATCTAAAATATAGCTAGATCTTTTGCCAAAGCAACATGATTGTCTTGATTTTAATATGCAAGTGGTTTGTTGTATTTTTTAAGGCAATCATGTATGTTTGTAAAATGTTTCATGATCTTAAGAAAATAGCTGCTGATAATAACATGACATTGGATATTAGTAGTCCCTAATAATTAGTATAAATTTACGTATTATTACAAATCCTAGGATCTTGCAGGTGTTTTGCTATAGGATCCAAGTGGTGTAAAGGTGCACCATAGTCCATATCCTAAACTCAAATTAAGCCCTTTGCGATACAGCAGTTAAGGTGACTTTCCATAAAATAACACTAGAGGGTGACGTAACTGTGTGGACACATAACTGCTCTGGATTTTGCCCTATATCATATGTCTGTTTTATCACTGAGGTCATGCTCTGTATTTTGCTTTATCTTAAGTACATTATTTAGAATTACTTATAATGCAGTATTTCTGAGTTAGAGCTTTGTGATTTTAAAAGTTTATTTTCTAAAAAAAATTATTTCTTCTGGATCCTGAAATGATTGAGATTGTACTCCAGAACATACTACTGTATAATATATCTATAAGTCATTCAGAAATAACACTGCAGTCTTAAGCATGTGTGTTTTCTCTATTCTTTTAAATAATTCTAGGCATGTTTTTTGTTTGTTATTTTTTACTTCATGTGCCATTTTTTTCCACTAGTGCAGTGCAGTTTCAACCTTTTTTCACGGCACACTTAACGCTACTGAAATTGGCAAGGCACACCATCAATTATTTTTACCATTGACAAGGCACACCAGACTATTCAAATCCCTCAATTTTCCTATTAATGAATGTCAAACTCCAAATTCCCATGGCACACCTGAGGACTATCCATGGTACTCCAGCGTGCCATGGCCCAATGGTTGAAAATCACTGCACTGGTGTGACTGCTTGCATACATTCTTGTTTTAAAAAATGTACTTGTCATCTATTGTATGAATTGTGTTTCTCTTTAAAGGTGAAATTTTGATGTAATAACCATCACAATGTAGCAGTCTTCAACTTGCTTTGGAACCTGATCATGTGGTCCAAATTGCTATGTCTATATCATTAGTTTAGTTTTCATAATTATTGACATTTCTATTCATTAATAAAGATACTGAGCCCTAAAACATATTATTTGAAACTATTGTATTTTTTCTGTTGGATGACTTATTTCTCTGCTAATGGAGGAGAAAGGAGAAGGATAAAAAATTATCTTTAGAATTATGGGTTGCTGGTTTCGTTTCTAGTATTCTTAGATAAATTAACCTAATCTCTACAAATAAAATAAACATCCAGCTTTTTAGTAGTACTTTCATGTATTATAATATTTGTTTTGACTGTTAGTTCAGAAAAATATACTGATGAGCAATAGATTTTCACTATTGGTAAAATGCTGAGGTTCCTCTACAGACATAATTCTGCTTATGGCTTACATTGCAGGCAAAGCTGTACTTGCAATATTATTAGTATTCTCTAGAAGTAACCTTCTGGAAAATACTGCACAAATCTTTGGAAAGACCCACCGGCTGCCAATATAACATGCCCTTTACTGTGACACTGCTGAAGGGATTATCTGTGTGGTTTATCAGATGATCCCTGAGTGCAGCGGTCCTAGAGAAAGTGAAGAGTAGATGCTTCCTGCGGTGCTTTTTTCTTTTATTCCAGCACTGTGGAAGATAGCATTTGATTTATCAACATACAAAGGAACAATTTAACTGTCTGGCTCAGCATGACCCAGAGCACTGGGTTATCCCACTCTCCCTCTAATTTAAAATAGGAACCAAACTTTAAGATAACATGTTTGCTCATTAATAAATAGCATCCCTTTATTTAGCAGATTTTATTTATATTGTACAATATGTATGTTTCCCTTCAATTAACTCTCAGGATGGCACTCACATAAAAGTACAATGTATTACAAATCTGTAAAATTCAAGTTACAATGCAAATATAAATATCACATTTAAAACTGTAGAAGTTCTGCTTAGTGATAATATCTGTCATAAGAACATATGAAGAGCCCTGCTGTATTGGATCAAAGGCTCATCAAGTCTAGCTTCCTATTTTCCCAGAAAGTGGTCCACCACTTTGGGAAGCTCAATATAAGAGGGAAGCTCAAAGAGAAGAGACAGGTATTGTATACAGCTGTGGCATAGCTAGAGGGGTGCAGGAGGTGCACTTGCACCGGTCTACAAGCTTTAGGGGGGCTACAAGCTAAGCTACAAGCTGAGCTTGATGAAAATTGTGAAAAACGAGGTCTGTATGTACGATAATACCATAATGTTATTTATCATTGGAAAGGTGTTTTTATGCAGAATGCAATGAAACAAACGGCATTGGAATATATTTTATCAAAATTTATGGCCAATTAACCAGAAAATGAAAACACAAAACCCTATGGAACAAAAGTGGATTTTCTTAACTCAGACTTTTTCATGTTATTGATGGTTCTGAGAGCCAATGAGATGTCATTCTTATACTGTATGGTACTAATAAGGTGTTAATATGAATCAGCTCTCAGTACTTATATCATATAAAGTACATATGTCATAATACAGTTAACATGCAAACTGGATGTACAGGCACTTCTAAGTGGTGCTCCTCTTATATTGAGCAGAGAAAGAATAACAATTTCTCTTTGTCCCAGCAGTTTCCCTAACCACTAAGGGACACAATTTTCATTTTTTTTAACTTAATTAAATTTGATTTTGTTGCTGTGGGGAAACAAAATCTTCTTCAACTCCAGGTTCTTTAGCTATGCCGCTAATAGAGGAAATAGTGATGAACTGCTAAGGAGGAGGCAGCAGGTTTTTCACCAATTTTCTTTCTAAAGATACCCAGGGAATCCTGGCAGGGATGACATCACTTCTAGTGGTGACTTCACTTCCCGGGCTACATTTTGAGCTTTGCACTGGGCTACATGATCATTAGTTATGCCACAGATATATAGCACATCTCTCCCACCATTATTTCTGACAACTGGTTCAGAAGCATATTGCTGCTGAACTACATAATATCTATAAACCACATAGCCGTTGTGATTAGGACCTGTTGACAGCCCAATTTTCCAGGCATTTTTCAACTCCCCTTTAAACCCATTGTACTGAATTGACGTTATCATATCTTGTGGCAATGAATTCCACAGACCATGCATAGTATGAAAGAAGTGCTTCTTTTTGCCTGCCCTAATCAGTTTCTTTGGATGACCTGAGGTTGCATCATACTGCAAATGTGAGAAGTATTTCTCACTATCTGTTCTCTTCATACCATGCACAAATAGGTCTCAATCATGTCCCTCCCTTAATCATCACTTTTCAAGATAAACATTCATGTTGTAGCCTTTCCTTGTAATGAATTTGCCATCTGATCACTTTGGTGTTCTCTTTTCACCTTATCCTGCTTTGTAATGTCTTCCTTGAGTTGTGGTGCTCCAAACTATACAGCTGGTAAATGTGACTGCATCATATACAGGTGAAGGGGCATTGCTGTATTAGATGGGTCATTCTTAATTCCTTTTCTATTGTCTGCTAGCATAGAATTTTTCTTTTTTGCAGTGTAGTATACTGGATTGTTATTTGCATTGCCCACATATTCCTATATTTCCTCTGCTCCCTGTTCATTAATTTATTTATACCCCCCCCATTGTCCTAGTAAGGAAACTCAAGGTGGCTTTACAATACATAAAACATGCCCTTTTATTCCTCTGACTCTTTGATAAGGGTGTTTGTCAACAGTTTTCTGTAAGTCCGAATAAACAAAATCAACAGGATTGCCCCATCCATATTGCCTATTGACACCTTGCTGAGAACAATCAACAGTATGTCTGCAAAGCTCTTTCTTATATTTTTATCAATGCACTCCTCAAATTCATTTTTTTGCATCCCTTATTGTTAGCTTACATTTCTTTTTGTAGAATCTATGTTCTTTTTTGTCTGCCTAAGACTTCTCTTTTCTGTAGGAAGCCATCTTGCCTCTTTTTAGCTTCCTTGACCTTACTTGTAAGCCTAGACCTGGTGGTGCCTTTCCAAACAGCCTTTGATAACTTTTAAAATAAAGCTTACAATTTTTCCCCATTATGTGACAGATTTCCAGTATATTTTTTCAACTTCTTCTTAATGTTTAAATGCATTAGTGGCATTGCATAACATTAGGGATTGCGTGAGCTTCAGCTGAAATTGAAGTCAGCTTCAATGAAATTGGGGTTCTGAGTAAACATGCATTGATTTGGCTGCACTTGACAAAATTGCTTTTGCTTTTGCAGTGATTATCACTGGATTTCTGCACAGGATGCTTGTAATTACGATATGTAATTACAACGTTGGTAATGAGAACTTAGATGCTGATAGTTAAAGAAGCAAATGTACTCATTGCATATGGTGCTCAGAAAGCTTTGGAGTTTAGGCAAACCTATCTGTGGAAACACTGAATACTGTATTATCTTTCCTTAGGGGAATGCCCTGCAACTTTTGATAAAGATGTGCACACAACATTATGTTAGAAGCTTAATTTTCTCTTTTATTTCATCAGAGTGTAGAAAGCCCTTGAGACCAAGCTGATTGGATGGGATAGGGAGTGATAAACTATTACTGTGCAATTGGTTCCTTCTGCTCTGGCAACCAAGTGGCTGCACCCTAAATGCTGATGCTGCAACAGATAAATATGTGGATGGGTAGAGTTGGAGTGGGGCAGGCTTCTCAGAAAGCCGGAATCAGCTAGACATGTCCAGCTTTTGCTTATTGGACCGAACTGTTCAGTCCAATAAGCAAAGGTCAGGCCTCTGGGGGTGGGGGTGGGAGGGTGCTTGGTGGCATTTACTGTCACTTACAGGTAGCCACGGCACAACATGGATGAGTTCTGGGCAGTCACGGCAGCCATTAGGGGTAAGTTTAAAGTGTGGGCGCATGTGCGCGAAGTGTTGGAGCTGCAGAGCGCTTGCATGGGTTGTATGTAGAAAGCAGTGTTAGAGCCGGTGACGTCCCCACAGCGGATACTCCACCCAATGCTTTCTACTATGGGAGCAGGCGTGGACTGAGCATCCTCTCTATTGATGAGTGCACGTACACTTTAAACTTGTCCCTATTGGCTGCTGGCTGGCCAGAACTCAGCCATGCCATGGCTGTGTGACGGCTGCCCTCTAAATGCCCCCACCACCCTTCACAATTGAATCACCTCCCCAGCGGTAGCCCAGGTAAGCCCCCTAGCCATGTCTACTCAGGAGTAAGCCCATTTTGTCAATAGAGCTTACTCATGAGTAAAGCTGGACCATGCTGGCACCCAAAAAGGAGGACAGGGTCCTCCTAAAAAAATTTTTAAAGTCCGGATTTTTAGCATGGGTGTAAAATCCAGACTTTTGAGGGACCTTGTCCTACTTTTTGTGTGCCAGCATGGTCCAGCTTTACTCCAGGTCATCCTGGAGTGGGGAGAACTTTCATAGGAAGTTGAGTGACAAAGGAGGAAAGTTGGAGGGAGAAGGCATGGGATAGTACCTCTTTGCTTCACATGTGGAGATCCCCACAAAGCCAAGTACCTAGTTATCCAGAACAATTTGATACCAACTTGGAATAACTTGGAACTGTATCTACCCTTTGTAGGTATTTCCCAATATTTAATTTTTTAATGGATTTTATAGTGTCATATGACATTTCCCAGTCTGCAGAAAGGTATTCCCAATGTCAGCACTCCTCTTTCGTAGAAAACCCTGTACTGCGCCGCCCCCCCCCACCCAAGCCACCACCCTTTCTTGATGGTGCATTGGACACTGATACTGGGGGCTCAGTACCTATCCAGATGTGTTCTCAGATGGATGTGGGTCCTTGGCTCTGTCAAATATTTGCCCTAAGCCCTTCAAACTGTTTTTGGATAGCAATCTTAACTCCCAATGCTAACCCTGAGTCCCAATGCTTGTGCTACATACAATACAGGTAAGCCAACCTGCCTGTTCCAGAGCAAGTTAGGATTGTGCTGTCACAGTGCAGTTCTAACCCATTGTTGGGCTGGCACAAATCCCATGCTGGCCTGAGGGTGTTGCAAAACTCCCTTAAGTCACTTGTGCACCACTCCTGGGGGAGGTTAGGCCACTGCACGGACATGCACTGGGTTTCCCATGCTAGTGGCGTAGCTAATAATCATGTAGCCCAGTGCAAAGCCCAAAAGGTTGCTCTGGAAGTGATGTCACAACCAGAAGTGATGTCATCCAAGAGTATTTAAATTTTTTTTGAAATTTTCCCCTGCAACAACAAAATCAAATTTAAGAAAAGAAAATTCTGTCCCTTATTAGTTAGGGAAATTGCACTGGTGCAGAAAAGAATTGTTCTCTTTCCCTGCTAAATATAAGAGGAGCAGTACAGTGGTGCCTCACATAAATGTTTAATTCGTCCCGGAAGCATGCTTGTTATGTGAAATGCTCTTTATGTGAAGTAGATTTTCCCATAGGAAATTGTGGAAACTCAGACGACTGGTTCCAAAACCCAAAAAATATTCATATAAAAATATTAACTCTGTGTAAAAATGATGACAAAACACTGGAATTGAATTCAAAACATGCATTCAATGTGCATGATCCTATGAAATATACTTAGGCTGCAATACTAAATTCACTTTCCTGGGAGTAAGCCCCATTTAACACACTTCTGGGTAGACATACAGCACAATCCTAACCATGTCCACTCATAAGTAAGCCCCATTGTGTTCAATGGGTCTTACTCTCAGGAAAGTGCCTTTAGGATTGCAGCCATAGTTAGGAGGCTGCAATCCATCCCAACTTTCTCCTTCTCTTCCTCCTGAGCCTCTCTCTCCCTTGTTCCCTTCTGGCTAGCTCTTAGCTGTTTCTCTTTTGTCCACTGCTGTTCTCTCCCTCTGCCCAGCGGACTCCTGGCCACAGGAGGAAGAGTGCGGAAGTGTTGCTTTCACTATGGGCAGGCGTGCTAGGCAGCCCTGACACTTTTTAAAAGGGCTGCCAGCCAGCGCATCTGCCCCAACTGCCAACGAGTGTGCTCATTAAATGAAGCAACACTTGTTATGTGAAGCAGAATCCTAGAGAATTTTTGCTTGTTATGTGGATCATTTGTTAAGTGAGGCGTTTGTTAAGCGAGGTACCACTGTTCTTAGAAGTGCCCGTACACCCAGTTAGCATGGGCAACTGTTTTATGATATATGTATATGAAAATGAGATGTATATGTGTATATATGTTTGTTCATACTAACATCTTATTAGATCCATACAGCATCAGAATTGCATCTCATTGGCTATCAGAGCAATTAGTATCATGGGAATGTTTGACTTTTAAAAAAATCCACTTTTTGTTCTATAGGCTCTAGTGTTTTCATTTTCTGGTTAATTGGCCATAACGTTTGGTAGAATATAGATATCCCAATGCAGTTTGTTTCATTGCATTCATTGCATTAAATATTTCATATCATGTTATATATTCCAAGGATATCCACTAGTGTCAAGCTCAGCTTGTAGCCCTGCTAAAGGTTATAGCCTAGTGTAACTGCATCCCCTGCACCTCCCTAGCTACACCACCGCCCCATGCCATTACCAGATGGGGACATGGGTGAGTTTTGGTGGCCTAAATTGGTTAGGATTACCAAAAAGTAATTGGACAATGAACCTTTATAAGCTTCTTGATGTGCATTTTAGATAAGGTAATGGTGAGTGTTTCTGTTAAGAAAAATGGGCCATATATTTAGGAAAAAATAAAACTTTTTTAATGTAATATAGTTTAGTGAAAGTTTACATAGGGCCCACATCCTAAAGTCAAATTAAGCCCTTTGCGATGGAACAGTTAAGGTGACTTTCCATAAGATAACACTGAGGGTGATGTAACTATGTGGACACGTAACTGCTCTGTATTTTGCCCTAAGACCTGATTCTTTCTTTTTTTTGAAATTTAAGTCAAATATCCCCATTTAAAAAAAAACAGTCACTAACAAAACCCTTTAAAAATAAAGTAAAAAATATTTAAATAGAATGTCTAAGATAGCATGAAGCATTGGAATATTTTGTGATAGAGCCAGCAGTGATTTTAGATATCTGTTGTGAACTATTGTTGAAGCTTTGCAATCAAAATAGCTCCACATTTCCATTCCATATATAGAAATTGCAATCACTGTAGCACTGAACATTTTGAACGTGCAGCAAATTGCCCGAGAAGAGATTGCAAGACAGACAGTCCCTCAGTTTAATTCATGTGGTGTCTTGGTGAGGTTCAGATATTATGTATTGGAATATGTATTGAAAATAAATATTGAAAGTCTACTCAATAGATTTGCCCTACTATCCAGAGTAACTACGGGAGCACATAAGAGACTTTACGTGCACCCGTAGTTACTGCACCACCTATTGAAAACCTATGGGAAATTCATATTGCAATCCAGAGCAACTTGTTCTTACACCAGAGCAAGGACTCCCTGTAGTTACTCTGGATTGCCCCCTTAATCTGCTGTAAATATTGACCATAATACCATCATTCATACGAGGGGGAGCAGTGCTCAGGAATGGTCACGTAAGCCACCAAAAGGCTTCTTCTTGCTGAAATTTTCAAATTAATTTAACAGATTTGTTGGATTGTTCTATTTCATTGTATCATTGTGGCCTACTAGCCATGAAGCCTTTGTATAAATAAAAATGTTATATGTAGTGTTTTTTGCTTCAAACTTTCATTTTGCTTATTGAAATCTCATGATGTATTTTGAGAACATTCTACATCTTATATGTATGCATGCATGCATGTATGTATGTATCTATGTATGTATGTATGTATCAGTGGTGGGCTCCAGCAGGTTCGCACCTACTCTACAGAACCGGTTGTTAATGAGAGATTGGACATATAAAGTTTAAAAATAGCCATTTAAAAGTGGCTGCCAGATGGGCAGAGAACCGGTTGTTAATTTCTTTGGTGCCCATCACTGGTATGTATGTATGTATGTAAAAACTCACTCACGCATCAATCACCAGACCTAGAAGTGTGAAATTTGGGGAGGGTATTCCTTCTGTGATGTAAGCACTCTCTAAAAATGAATTTTTGGAAATTCAAACCCCAAGGAGTTGAAAAGGGATACAATGTGTTTTTGGGTTGCTGTGCATTATATCTCTGGTTTTTTGGCCATTTGGAGAATTGTTGGAGGCCTAAAGTTTCACCGTACATTTTTGATGGCATCCTCAGAGACAACAAGGCAGAAGGAATAGCAAATAAAAAAAGGAACATAGAGAGCTACAAGGCAGACATTATCTTAGTCTCAGCTGCTTGTGGAGTCAATGAGCAGCTCATTGGGTCTGCTGTATTCACTTATAGGTAAAGTGTCTGTAATGAAATTTCTTCCCGTTGTTTGCTACATGTTCCACTTTGCCACTTTTGTTTTTGATCGATGTTCTCTTAAGTAAAGGGTGCCAGCAACCTGAGAAACAATACACAGCAATGGATTACAGCTCCCCAGAAAAATCACAGATTTTGTCCCTGTACTTAACACTGAGGAATCTCTGACTCATCAACACCCAGCCCAAACTCCCTGGACCTAGAAGCATTAAATTTGAGGAGCATTGAGGAGCATCACATTCTGTGATGTAAGATCCAATAAGAACTGATTTGGTGCCTGCTGGTGGAAAGTGCCTGCTGGAGCCTTTCATGGATGCCCAGTGGTGAACAATGGTGCCCTGTGCCATCTGGTAGGGATCCCCTTTCTCAGAGTTTTTTGGAACCTCTTCTCGTAAAGGAATCCTTCTATATGAGTGACGGGGGAAGGTTTGTCCCACTCTTTGAGAAACACACGAAGCACACTAGAGAATAACAATTAAGGTTGTTAAAGTCCTTAGAATGCAAGAGTGTTTTAAGCAGAAGTTTAAAATGTTGATGATACTGAAGAAAGTGGTAATTAAAAGGAAGGAACCAGCTTAAGTATAGCAATCATTTGTGCCTTTCTATAAAAAGCTATTGTTAAAAGCAAATAATTGACTTCTTTCAGAGCAGTCTCTTGTTTTTTAATGATCTGCTTCCACTTTCACCCAAGTGATCGTGTTTCAGTCAAATACAGTTATTAGTAAACTAACATATTTGAACATTTAATGAGTTTTTTTGAAATGCTGTAGCTTTGGTCAGAATCTGCTTTTGATTGTTCAAACTTAAAGGAAAACAAAAAGTTTGCTAAACATGAAAAAGCAAACTCCTGAAGATTAAGAATAGTTAAACCATAGTTTTATGCATATTTATTTGGAAATAAATTTACTCTGTTCTAAAACCAGTCTGAATTCTTTATTTTCATATATTTGCTGCTGTACTCATTGGTCTCAATTTAGTACAGGATGATGTATGCTTCAGAAATGGGGTGTTTAAGATCCTGCCATATATAGCTGATGGTCTGTAAGTTTAGTGGGACACAGATTTTACAAATCTCTTTTACAGGAAGAGGTGCATCTTGACAGCAACCCACAGTGCATTTCACCGCAATAAACTCGTATGGTATTGCAATAAACTGTGTACTGTAATCTTTTCAGATCACCAGGTATGCCTGCCAGACATCATATGCTCCCCAATTTTCATGCTTCTAGGTGCAGGGGTTGGGTTGGTTTATCATTTAGTGATTCTCAGTGTTAAGTATGGGGACAATATTATGTTGCATCCCCTTTCACCTCATTATAGTTTAAACTTCTGTAAATTGGTTCTTAGTGCTTACATCATGAAAGGAATACCCTTCCCAAATTTTGTGCTTCTAAGTCAGGTGGTTTTGGCTGGGTGTTGATGTTGATTGATGATGTCCCTTTATCCTGAGCTAAGAACATTTCATAGGATACAGTATAGTGCCATTGGCACTCCAGTGCTACAGTATAGTGCAATGGCACTACAGTACAGCACTCCAGTATACAGTGCAATGGCACTCCAGTATAGTGCAATGGCACTCCAGTGCCATTACATTGTTGTGCAGGGATTTGGGTAGAATTGGAGTGTTAATATACAGTAGTTGCATTTTTTATCCAAATATACATTGTAAATATAGTCTTCCCAGGTATCGTCATCTGGAAAGTTAATTACAACTTTGAAACTGCTCAGTTTTATTAGTGCTGGAAAGTTGGGAAATTGAAACATTTTTAAGAAAAATGAACTTCTCAGTATAGGAAACGTTCTCCCCTCCTAGTACTGAATTTAGAGATCATTCACAAGTTTTGGGAATTGTGGCCAAGATATGGAATGAAAAGTTCTTGATAAAAATGAGATGTACTATAGTTGGAATTATTGTTATTAAAACGTAATATTTCAGTTTTGCATTTTCTTGCTGTCTGAGAAAATTAACTTGCTACCTTATTGTTTAACTTTTCATTTATTGACTTCTGTACTCAAAATCAGCAAAACAGTACTTTGTTTGTAACAAATAGTTATGCATAGTATGCTTATCAGTCATAACTGGCCTCTGAAAAAGAGCGCAAATAAACATCTTCTGTACAACTCCACTTTCAACGTTTTGAAAACAAATATAGCACGAGTATGTCCAGACTAGCATTTATTTCAGAATTTATACTGCACATACTTACAGGATACCTGCATGATGTCATTGAATCATTGCCTGCCCACATTTTTCCTCATTTTTCATCTGTGTTCTTTGAAACTGCAGAATATCCGTTATTTTAAGCAAAACAATAGTAAGTAATCCAGACTCCACAGGTATAGACAAGAAAAAGGCACTTAGTTGGAGGAATGAACTGATGTGCCATGTCTTACCAGCAGTGATTCTGTGTAATATTCTTTCATTACTTTTCAGTGGACTTCTGCCAACTCTGATGTAACATTGATCGAAAACACAAATGGAGATCTACCATATCACTTTGTGATAAAAATTCTCTTGCCAATATTACTGATTATAAACTATGATTTATAAAATTTATACATGTTTTAAAATTCTTTTCAGTAATGTAGAAGAGGGCATTTTTAAAAAAGGACCAAAAATGAGATTATTGGAAGCACTTGCTTCCATACCCAAGCTTGGCACACAAACCTTTCAGCAGGCAACCTTCTCTCACTCCTAAGAGACTTTGCTTTTCAAAGCTATGCATGTTCTCCTTCCCTCAGCCTCTCAGATTAGCTCCTGGGCAAGTCAGAGGAAACAGGTATTCCTTTCTATTGCCTTTGGCTGGGCAAGATACTTTTTCTGTTGCTGCATGAAACTTGTGATGCATAACTTGTGTTGGTACACAAGTTAAAAACAAAACAAAAACCCCTCAAAATTATTAAATGTGCTTTGTGATCTATCCCTCCATTATTTTCTAGCCATCTCAGAGCAGGTGACTCGCTGCATTTTTATGAGCTGTACTGGCACCCTCCGTCTGCTTATCTAACTTTGTGCGCTTTCAGGCAAATGATAAGAGCTTCAGCGCTGGCTCCTTGAATCAGGAATGTGAAGAATAGAGATAGGCAAGAGCTGCAAAATGAGATGCTTAGGGTGCAGCAGTGTGCAAGTCAGCTTCATACTGGGTTTGGTTCCTCATTCTTCACTCTTCTCTAGAGTCAAGTGAAATTTGGAGAAGATTGCTTCTAACAGCAAAGCCCAAGAATATGGCAGAGGGAAGGCAAATAATTTTTACTCTTCTGATGATGTCACAGAGGGGGTGATTATGCCATTATGCCTAGGGGAACACAGAAAAAACTGCATAAAGGCTGTCGGGGGGGGTGCGCTCAAGCAGCTCTTTTATGGGCTATATGAAGTACCCCTCCTTGTTCACTTTTGCTAACGTTTTCGATTATCTGTTGCAATACATTGAAATTGTGTTGCTAAAAGTTAACATTTTTAAAAATAAAAATAATTTAGGAGGGTGTTCTCCCCCTCTCCCATTTACTTATTAAAGAAAATGATGTGTCATGTGGAAGCACAATGTGATTTTTAATTGTGGAATCTGTCCTATGTAACGTGGAATCACTTTTCAAATGAAATCGTTATGGAATGATTATTGAGAACAATTTAGCCAGGATATACTGCAAATGATTGCTATCTTCCTGGGACAGGAAATGAAGGGATAGTTAGGCCTGGAAGAAGGTGGGTTTGATAGCAGTAGCTATATTTGCAAAATCCAAGGCTCCTTCCCAGGCCTAATTTGCTTGCAATAGTCTACATGGACTTGCACTAGCAATATCACTGGCACAGGTTCAAGTTAACCAATGGTGGCTGCTGAGTCTTACCATATGACAAGGGCATAAGTTGCCTCTGACCTGGAGAAGATCATCAGCATCCGAAACTCTTGAAGAAGGGCTGCACTGGTTTTACTGCATTGTCTCATGAATATTTAAGTTGGATTGGACTATTAGTTTGTTATTTAAGAATTTGTACCTCTGTGTTGTTCCTAAAACAGTGAACAAACCCTTTTAGTGGTTGCTGTTCTGTCCTGAGACCTTTTTTACCTTGATTGATGCATAAGGAAAAGCACAGAACTTTTAAAAAAAGTCAAATGGTTGAAAGACTACTCTTCCCTCCTTGCAGAATTGAGAGATTACTGCAGATTGCACGGTTGTAAGTAATCTGTTAGTGCTTAAAATGTGTTTGTGCTGGGAAAGGACAGATATGGAAATGGTTCCTTTCATTAAATTGCATCAAAATTTTTAATCTTCATTGTCATGAATATCACTTGGGGAACCTTAAGTGCCTGTGTCTTTCATAGCCATTACATTAAATCTTTAAATGCATATCAATATTTTCCTCTTTGAACATTAATAAAATGAGCTGTGCTCTTTCTTTTAATAATTGATTTATGTATTGTGGTTGTCATAGTACTGACTGAAGCAAATAGCAAGTCTGCCTATGCAGAATTATATAATTCATGTTTTGTATTGGGTTAAATAACCAAAAGATCACAAAATCTTCAGATTTTTTTTTTCATCCAGACAAGGTCTTGATGGGGGATAAGATTTGTCCTTAAAAAGTTTGTTTGCTATAGGTTATTTAATGAAAGGAACCATTCATCATTCAATTCATCATTCTTCTTGTTAGTGATACAGTGACTGTATACAGACATTCAAATATGGTGCTGAGTTACAAGAGCAAGCCTCATGCTTTCTCCCTTATTGACTCTCTCTTGGCACACAGTGATTAAAAATTTCCATTCCTAGCTTGCAGCAGACCATAGTTTGCTACTTCATCCTGGTTGTGTATGAAAGTACAGTAGTGGTAAGGTCTAACAGAAAGATGCTTCTGAAGTATTATCAACATAAAATAGATACAGAAACCAAAGCACTGAATAAAAATAAAACTACCAAGAGAAAAAATAGATGTAGGAGAGAGTGGAAGAGATGGAGAAAGAGAACATTGGGAGATGTTCAGCAAGATGAACAAAGATGAACAAAGAACATTGAGAGAGGAGCAAAACCAAGAGAGAACAACTCCTGAAACCAACACCCTGGTAGGAGATTCATGATTGCCTCAATGTGATTTAGAGGAAGTGTTGTAAAGTACTTGAAGCAGTGTAGGGAGCTAGCAACCTGCAGGTAGACCAAAGCCTTTACATGTGTGCCAGAGGTACAATAGATACAGCCTGGTGTATGCAAGCCCAGAGCTGTCATCCCCACTGTCCAAGGAATGGGTGGGCCCCAGCTCTAACTCTTGCACCCCATTCACCCATCCCTAGGACAGTCCTCCCCCAAAATGCCTTCCTGCCCTCCTTCTGCCTCTTTCAGAACTTTGTGTCTGTCAAGCTTGGCTGGTGTGGAGGTCCTTCCAAATGTCACCATGGAGGGTAGATGAAGCCTCCGCAGGTTGGCACACTTTCGACTTACTTGGGGAAGGTGCAAACATGCTTCATGGCAGTAGATGCATAAATATCCTCTGTACTACTGCTGTAAATACATCAGCATTCTTTGGGTAGATTCCAAGTATCTGAAATCTGTGGCCTATGGTTGATGTGTGCATATGTGACACTTTAATGTGCAGGTTGCTTCAAATGTGAATACGTGGGAAATGCTATTGTTGGAAGTTGAAGTAGAGCGCAATCCAGAGCAACTTCTCCTTGCTCTGACCTAACTATGCTGCCCTAACTATGCTATAGTTAGGAGTGCCCATAACTTAGGTCTGCCCGTAACTGCTCCGGTGCAGTGATCCACATAAGTTACTCCATCGGGCATGCTCAGAAGGCAGCCTGTAAGTGCTACATGGCCTGCAGTTACACACGAGTTGACCTGCTTCCACATCACTCAGAATCACTAGCAGCTGTCCAAACTGCTGCTCTCCTGATCACATGGGGAACCAGCTGGCAAGATGGGGGGAGAGTAGCTGTCAAGCTGTCAGAGTGCCTCCCCAGCATGGTGGACAGGACAGGGCTGTCAGGGGTAGAAATGGGAAACAAGCTGCCCCCCTGCACCTCCAAACAGGCAAGGTGCCCCAGGAAAAGCCCAGGCATCAGCAGGGGCAAGATGCACAGAGGGATACATGTGTGTGTGTATTGTCAATAAAAACAACATCAACAGATAAACATGAGTGTCCTGTGGTCTTTGGCAACAGTCCGGAGGAAACATCAGCATTAAAGGTACAGCATGCCAGACGCAGGGTCCACACTCAGGTGGGCTGGGAGGAGAGGGAGGACCCCATCCAGAAGGCCGAAGGCCCAGGAAAGAGACCCCTTTGCTGACTCAGGCAGGGGAGGGGCAAGGGTCCCCCAAGCAGCTGGCAGAGCAGGGGGCAAGGGGAGGCAAGGGGGCTGCCGGGGCATCTGTGGGGAGGGAATCCTGGAAGAGGGGACAGGAGCCCACCTGGGTCTGCCAGGGAGCAAAAGCATATCCTGGGGCACAGGGGACCTGGGGCTCCCACAACAGGGCAAGGGTGTCTGATCACTTGTGGGGCCACTGCCCACCCAAAACCTCTCACTTCACAAGCCTAAGGGGTGACATCAGGCCCCAGGAACCCTCTCTCAGCCCACCCCAGTGACTCCCAGATGGCCTTTTGCAGACACAAAAGGGGGGTCAGTTCACATGTGTACTTGTTCATATGTTTGCAGTTGCTCCTGCTCATTCAGAGGGTCACAGGGTAGGGGGGCTTCCAGATACAGAACAGTCTCCAGTGAGGATGCAGTGGGACCCCCAGAATCAACCACATTCAGATTGAGCACATGGAAGGGATGACACAGTGCCTGCACCTTTAAGCACTGCCTGGACCTGTAAGTACCTTCAGACTGTAGGCAGTTTGAACCCAGCACTGGCATCTGCCTGAATTCCCTCATCTCTGCAATGCTCACAGGTGGTCTCACTACTTCCATGTGGCCTCTTGTTGTGGACTATCCAATGGTAAGGAAGCTACAGGCAGCCCCCTCTCCAGAAACAGAGGACCAGATCTGGATGCCATTGGGGGTCTACACTGAGAATGGGCACCCCTGCCTTTCCCCCCCCCCCAACCAGGTAGGCACTGTCCCACTCACCCATCCTCAGGTAATCCCTGGAGCAATCATATGCAGATGTTCATTGTGAAGTCCTTAAAATAACTACTACTACAGTTCACATCATTAATGTTAACAACGTATCTGACGACAGCAACATTGACGCATTGAACTGTAAATTCGTCATCAGGCAAGGACTTCACCTGTGATGGATCATACCATCGACTATGTAGTTGTTAATTCGTCATCATTAATAACATCAGCTGTGGAGGGGGGAAGTGATTCTGTGGCTCAAACTTTATTAGGTATGAAGGGTGCTTGTTTAACTCATGTGATTGGGACTGTGGGGTTTGTGTTCTAGGTAAGTGCTTGTGCAAACATGTCTGAAGGGAGATTCTTCCCAGGGCTCCTTGCAGGGATCCAGTGACTTGCACTCCTGAATACACTTTCCTGGGAGTAAGCCCCATTGAACACAATGGGGCTTACATCTGAGTAGGCATATTTAGGATTGCACTGTGTCTCCTTCCCAGTGGAATGGCAGCCTGCTGCCTGCTAGCCTCCTTGCTGGTGAGACACCATCCTGCAAAGACAGAAGCATCACATCACAGGCAAAGCTTTCATTGGTTTTGCTGAGCATGGAATCAGATCAGCTGCCAAACTGTGCCCCTTGGCTTGCCGTTTGCTGGAAGGGATGAGTGGAATCAGCACCTGCTGGCTGTGTGATCTGGCAGTCAGTCAGAGGGGCTGCAAGGACAGAGACCACACACACTTTTGAGGGGTGAGTGCCCTTGTTTCCTGGTGGGTCTGTGTGTGCACCCCTTCCCCCTTTCACTCTACAGCCCCCCCTTACCTTGGGGGACCAGTTGGGTTGGAAGGCAAACCTACAGAGGACCTCACAGCATTTCCCAACAAGTGGGCAAGCCCATTTCCTGGTGAAGCAAGGCCCCCCCCTTACACAGGTGTAAGCCCCACTGAGTATACTGGGGCTTACTTTAGAGTAGACATGCAAGACTGGAGGAAGATGAAGGAAATTTAAACAAAAGAGGTGCTTCCAACACCCCCATGCAGCCCTCCTTACCTGGTTGGAGTAACTCTGGGGAAGAGAGAAACAACAACTTGCAGAGACATAAATATGGTATTGGTAATCATCATTGCAAGATTGCCTGCATAGGTGTTTTTGAGTTTTTGAATGCAAACATTGCTCAACACCCCCACTTATCTGATTGGGGTACCTGTGGAGAGGGAGAAAGAGAGAGCAACAAACATACAAAAAATTGTAGAGTCTACACTCTAATCATATATCACAGATATCATATTGTTTCATATCACATCTATATCATATCAATATCTCATCATATATGGACCTTATGTGTTCATGTGTTTGTGGGGAGAACACTCCCCAAGAGCAAAGTGCCCACTGAGAGAGAGCAGAGTGACATGGTCCGTGGCCAAGCACTCTGCTTCTCTGAAAGGGAATTGTGGGTCCAGGGGTGGGCCTTTTTATGGGAGGGTAGCTGTGAGGGGATTGGTCGGCCACTGGGGTGACCCAGGTACTCCGTATCCTCAAGTAGGAAAGTACTGCCCGTAAGGTTTGGTGCGAAAATTTTTCAAAGTCCCCACTTTCCCCAGCCCCTACTTCTCCTTAACATGGAGACCTATGGGTCTCCTTGTTACTAAACTACCTCTTGAGGTAGTATAACTCAGGAGGCATTTACGTGTGCCCATAAGCCTCTGAAAATGTTCAGGATACAACATAGTTATGTGGAAGGGGGAGGAACCTAAGACACGCCCCCGAAACACCCCCTAAAAAAAAAAAATCCCTCCGTCGACGGAGTTACGTTGACGGAGGGTTTTCATAGCTGCACCAACGTTGAAGTAATTGCGCCAACGGAAACGTCGTTGCATCGCCGGAGAGATGCGCCGGCGTAATTGCGTCAACGCTATTGGCGTTTCCGTTGACGGAAACGCCGTTCCGTCGGCACAAGAGCCCTTGCACTGACGGATTAGTTGCTGTGGATTGGGCTGGTAGTGCAGTATGCGGCAACTGAATGGAGGCACTGATCCATCATGTACTCTGGGTTCAGTGATGGTGTAGTGAGAGTTACAATCTGCACTGCAGATAAAAGTGGCCTCATGCTAGCTATAATTATTTGATGCACTTAAGTGAACTTAGTGCAGATTTGGCACCTGAATTTGTTTTGATGAATACTGTTTAACTTGCCAGACTGTATGAAGCTGTATGGGCCAAAAGCATCATACACCAGCATGATGAATTATTTTTTGTAGATAACTGAATGTTCCCTTTTCTGAACTGCATAATTCTCAAATCTACTGAGGAAAGAAAAAGCATATTAAAATTAGTGATGGTACTAACATAAAATAATGTCCAAAGGAGTAGGGGCAAAGACAATGACAGATGTGATCCAATGCAGTTTTGCCTTCTATTAGGCTTTGTAAGATGTCTGTCATGGCAACATGAGTTTCCCCATAAAGATCCACATAAAGATACAGTAAAAAGGGATGGGAGATTTCCTTTTTCACATCCCCATAGCATGTATGTTGAGAATAAGTGTTCTGTTTACTTTTCCATTTATTATTCTAGGCAGCATTCCTCTAATAAATCTTCACTAAGACCCAACATTGGCTAAATACAACTGCAATGCAGAAGTTATCATTAGCTTAAGTAAATTTTGCTGCTCTTCTGTTTTGGAATAAGGGACAACTACAGTATGGAGTTATTAATGCCAAGTTTTTTTAGGTTTAGACTTGGTTGCCTGTGTGTGATTTGTATCGAGACCAAATCAGGCAGTGTGCAATATGAGAAAAAATCATGTTCACAGGTGTTTTTCCTTCCCATCCACTTAAAAGGAAACTATTGCTGGTATTAAGGTTGAGATTAAAAACTTAAAAACAGGAGAGATTAAAAAACTTCAGATAAGATCTCATTTTTGGCTTTGAGAGCTTGCTTTTATTGAATATTTGATGAAATAGACTGCAGATCTCTGCAGTACAGTTACAGCTGAATCACTGCTGGCAGTCTTTTGAGTAGGCTGTTGTTTTGGGGGGGAAGGGAGAATTGCAGCAGTTGAAATTCTAATGTTCAGCTATAGAGTAGAAGAGCAGAATAAAGCACTAACTAGTGGAAGGAGGAAAACCACCCTTCAGAATTTAAGCAGTATATGAGAAACCACTTTGGCTTCATTTGAGGTCTTAGGCAGGCTAGAATTTGACTCAGAATGAAGACAGGTGTATAATAATGACTCAAATTGGCATACAATCCAATCTGACTTCAATCTACTGGTGTATATGGGAGCAATTTCTGGAGTATAGCACTATTACACAAGGACTCTGTTGCTGTAGATAATTTAATGCTATAGTACATTTGACAGCCCACCATTTTCCTTTCTAAGAAGCAGGTGTGGTGCAATTTAACTGCTGCCATTTTTCTAAAATACATATAGTGATTGACCTGGATTTAATAAATAAAAAGCAGAAGTTGAAAGTACAAGTTCTTCTTATAATCTTTCATTTTCTTTTTAATAACTGTAGCTGACATAATTGGGATGGAATGAGCTGGCTGACAAATTTTTCAGCAAGACTCAAGATTTTAGATTGGTCTGATTTATTATTTAGAGTAATAGTAAGCGGTTTTACTTTTCAGTTTCACAGTCATTCTTAAAACACATACTGGAAAGTGGTTTGTGAAGAGATAGATGCTACATGGTATGATTTTTACCACTATATTTGTGGGGCTGGGAGGCAGTTATGTAAAATAACTTCAGAGCAAAGGCATGTGTTAACTGAAAAGGTGTTAACTGTGTTAACAAATATGTTAACTGAAAAATGCAATGTTTTGCCTTAAGAGAACTGTTAAAAATTGCTCATTAATTCAGGATATGAATAAGCAAACAGTAGCAATGGATGATCTATGGACAGAGCGTTGGACAGTTACCTTTGGTAGCTGCTAGCTATTTAGCTGCTAGCCTTTAGAAAAGTAAGTGGGCGGGGTGGAGTAAAATTTAGCTAAAATTTAGGAGCAAATTAGGGATTTAGGGCACAATCCAGAGTAGCTATGGGAGCACGTAAGAGACATTATGTGCACCTGTGGTTACTGCACCACCTACTGAAAACCTATGGGAAATTCATATTGCAATCCAGAGTAACTTGTTCTTACTCCGGAGCAAGGACTCCCTGTAGTTACTCTGGATTTCACCCTTAGTCTGACTTCATTGAGGACCCTGAATTTTCTTTTATACTTCAAGCACTATGACTAGTAAGAGGGTGAAAAGTGATATGCGGAAGAGATAAAGAAAAACTTGTATATTTAATATCTCTTTAAAATGTGAGGAGGGGGTTAAAATTTCAAATGCTGCAGGACTTGCCTCTTTCTTTGGTTAGCCCATGAACATAGGGATAAGGACAAGTTATTTTTTCTAAATTCTGGCCAGCAGATCACTTTAGTCAGGAAGATATGAGGGATTGCATGTGGTGCACAGTCAAATGGATCATCCTTGTTTTGCTCTGATGTCTGTTTTTGTGGTGTGAGAGAAGAGCAATGAGATTTTTAGGAATTAATGCCCTGGTGCCCAGTAGGGATGTCTTATGGTACCTGCTCCCTGGTGGGGCCTGATGCCATCTGTTGCTGCTGGCTGCTTGGTGGTACTTGCTGTTCAGTTCTGGATAGGGATGCGGAGTGCCCAATGGTGCCTGGTGCCAGGCAGGAATGCCCAGTGCCCTGTGGTGCCTGGTGCCCCATGGCTGATAGGTATGCCTGGTAGTACCCGGTGCCAGGTGGTGCCTACTGCCTGCTGGTATCTGCTGTCCAGTAGGGGTACCCCGTGCCTGGTGATGCACAGTGGTGCCTACTGGTGCCTGCAAGTGCCTGGTGCCTTTGGTGTCCAGTGGTAGCTAGTTGCCTGGTGCCCGATGCCCAGCAGCACCAGGTGCCCAAAAATATTATTTAAATTTTATTCCTGCAACAACATGTAAATACACCAAGGAAGAACTAAATCTCTCCCATTGTTTTCCAGATCAGGTGCCAAGTTTTCAGCCCCAAGCATGTTCTGGATTTGGTGCAGGATATGGGTGTTGCCAATAATCAAATCTGGTGACCATTTATTACCACTTTCCACTCCTTTTAAGTGGCATCTAGGCATTAGTAGTGTAGTTTGTTATTTTTCTTATTCGTCTCAGAAGCACGTACTTGGGTTAAATTTTACAAAGAACATTAAAGAGAATTTAATTTGATGTCATTTGCCCCAAACATGGCTATCTCAACAGCACTTTCCCTTGCCAATGTAAGATCTTTTTCTATACATATAGAAGGGCACCATATGCACTGCAGCATACGTGGGATGGTTTGTTCTTCTACGCATTCACACAGCCCATTTTTCATGGTGTATCCCTTTTTACTCAGGTTATCCTTAGATCTTCCTACCCCAGCACACAGTCTATTTAAGGATTTCCATACAGGCCATGGTTGTTCTTGGCTAGGTATCACTCTCTTTTCATAGGTCCATGGCAATCTGTGTTAACTGACAGTTGGGGTTAACGCTAATCTAAGGAAACTATTCCTTGATCTCAGTCTCAGTTGTGGAAGTTAACCATATGGTCAGTGTGACCATATGCTACACCCCAAAATGTAGGACAAGGACTTTTGGAGGACCCTGTCCTACATTCTGTCCTACATTTTTTAAAAAAACCACAAAAATCATTTTGTGCTTACCTTGTCCGGGCATGGGGGGTGTATGTAGTGCTTTGAGCCACTTAAAATGTAGCTCGGGCCGGCACGCATACAAGTGGCCGCCCGAGCAGCCATGCTCGGCAATAGACGCTGTGTGCATGCACACAGCCTCTATTCCTGCCCACTGGGTTTTTTTTTGAAGAGACTGCGCACATGCACGCAGCCTCTATCTGTCTGAGACCGCGCGGTCTCTTAGATGGAGCGGTCTGTGGAGGGAAAGCATCCCTCTGCAGACCACTCGCATCCAGGCGAGTAGTCTACCTGCCAAGCGGTCTGCCTGAACTCTGCAGCGGTCTCTTAAGAAAAAAAACCACAGCAGGCCAAACATGGCTGCTTGGGCGGCTGCATGTACACGAGCCGGCCCGAGCTACATTTTAAGTGGCTCAAAGCACTACATACACCCCCCCATGCTCGGACAAGCCCCCCATGCCCAGACAGGCCGGACAAGTCCTCCAATTCCGGACCTGTCCGGGCAATTCTAGGTATATGGTCAGCCTGCCTTATGGTGGATGGGTTTGTAGAGATGTCGCTTTAATGCACTCTTTCCCAATGGAATTTAGAGGATGGAATACCAGCTAGATAGTACATCTTTTGCATTGGTTTAGGTACAATAAATTGTAGTATAATGTTGCACAATAATAGTATAATGTAAGTACAATAAATCAGATATAGGCATTTCAGCACAAAAATCAGAGTTCACAGAAGGCAGTTCAGGTTTGCAATCATAATGAATTAAGACACAAATTCTTTCCTGAATGTGTGATTGTGGGGAGGTGGGATTGGAAGATGTAGACAAACAAGAATTTGCTCATGACCCACATCCTGGAGATGTAGTTGCAATGTCAGGACTTCTGGGAGAACAGTTGAGATTACAGACTGACACATTAAATCCACAATAGAGTCCATTGCAAGGTATAGAATGAGCAAATCAACACTAACGGCAGAAAGGCATTTCACATAACACGGCAGCTACTCACAGAGACCCGTGGCTCTAATGCTGTATATTTACCTAGAAGAAAGTCTAATTAAACTCAGTGGTGTTTACTTCTGAGCAGGCATGTGTTGGATTCTGCTGTAAAGCTTTTAATTGTAGCCCATGAGCTCAACTCACATATAATATTTGCACACAATACAGTGAAAAATGGTAATACCAGTATGCAGCTTGCAGTAGAGTGGTGGTGGAAGCAGCAGCAGATTCATGGTGCTCTTCATGATGTGTATGTGTCTTTGTATGTGTTTCTAAACCATGAAATGTGGTACTGTACTTCATTTATTTAAAGGGACCTCACTCCTTCATGCAGACAATAAGAATGTAAGGAGATTATTTTTTTTTGGTGCTTGGTGCAGGCAGCAATAGTGGAGGGTGCACCATGATGGTCATATGCCCTATCCCTGGATACTGTTTGTGTGAATTGGCTCCTCATATGGCTGAAGCAATTTTGACAGTTTATGCAAAAACGTGTTTTGGGGAGCTATTCAGCACTGATATGATAAAGTACCCCACAAATATGGAGGGAGCACCTTGCACAAATGACCTGTGAAACTGCTCAGTGCAGTTTTGCTAAGTCACTTTGAGTAGGTCATAGGTTAATTAGACTTCACTGTCCTCAGATAAGATAACAAAATGTTTCGGAAGTTAAGATCTGCTGGCTTTGCTTTGAACTCTTGTAGTTACCAAGCAAGACTGATTCAAGCAAATGTTTTGATAACTAGTGGAGATAATAGTTTTAAAATAGCTTGCTAAGCACATTGAACAATGGGAGTGTGTATCTAATAATTAAGTTAATGCTGTTGATATTTTGATTTGAGAATTGTGAGGATGCACTAGTGATTCACGTTGCCTAAGGGGAAATGATAGAGCTCACAGCATCATATTTTCTCTGACCTACATATACATATGTATGAAGACATTCTAGAGTGCCTGGGTACAACTTTTGGACAGGATTATCTTTGGTTGCTTTTTTATATTGACAGTCTCCAAATAACTGGAGAGTAACTCATTGACTATAAATCTTGCATCCAGCCATTTTTAATTAAAAGTGGAAATGGTAATCCAAACTCACAAGCATTTCCATTTTTCCTATGTATTTTGTTTTGTTCTTCTGTTTATTTTTTCTTATTTTTTATTTCCATGTTGACCAGCATTGGGATCAAAATGGCCCCCATATGTACATATATTCATATATATGTATGAATATATTACATATATTCTATGTAATATAATTTTTACATACATATATATGCACATTTGTCCAGATTAAAGGACAAGCCAACCAAATTCCTCTGTGCAACTAATCCCACAGCAAAAGCAAATGCCAGAAATAAATGTTTGGCTTATAACAGGTTCCACGGTGTTGTGCCGTCATGTATTTTGCTTCTTAGGCCTCATAAGATGAATCTGCTGCATGGGAAAGCACTAAGCATTTGTGTAAAATTTATAAGCCCAATCCTATGCATATCTACCCTAATGTTAGCCATTAAAGTCAGTGGGGCTTACTCCTAGGAAAATGTGGATAGGATTGGGCTGTAAATGTGATAGTAAGCAGAGCTCTTCAGCCTAATGGCTAAGTGAAAATGCCTGTATATGTTATTTGAAGGTTTCTAAGATTAGAAGTTTACCTTGGTTTATCAATATTTTATAAAAATATTTAAAGTACAATCTTATTTGAAGAAAAACAAAAGGTTTTTACAGTGCGATCAAATCAATCTCAAGGTACCATTGGTTTTTACAGTGAGGCCAAAATTGACCCTGTGGTACTTTTGTAGAGATTTTTCTCATGGTACCTGTCTAGGGTCAATATCTGATCTCACTCTGGCTTCTGTTTTGCCTCCTGGAGCAGAATCAGCTGTGGCTGTCTTTCTTCTCATGCACACTCCCTCAGCCCTGGGTCACGGTATCTCCTTGCACAGCTTTTGGTATTTTCAAGCCGGTGACTGTCAGATTTTATCTTTGAGCAATTAACAGCGCTCAACCCTTCAGACCAGACCTCCTGTAACAGACCAGGACTTGTGTAACATGGCTTCAGGACTGGGAGGGAGTACTGGCACAAGCTCCAGTCCTGCTGGAGCTCTACTGTGAGGGGGAACAATGTAGAGAAGAGCCACAGAAGCAGGCACACTCTTCAGTCTCCTTTTGTCTTTTTCCTCCTCAGTGGTCCTGGCTGAACTTTCCCATCCAAGGCTACAATTCTATTATACTTTCCTGGAAGTAAGCCCCGTTTACTATAATAGGACTTACTTCTGAGTAGTCATGGCTGGGATTTGGTGAGTCCAAATTGCCATCTCCCCTCAGGCAGCCAGTTTGGCTCCCACAATGAGGCTGATCCTGTCACCTTTGCACCAGAAACTGCCAACGGGTGGGTGCTTTACCTGCTCCAGATCAGCAGTATTGGTGTGTGAGTGAGTGAGAGAGGGGGGGGAACACCACAAAACACATAAACTAGGAGCTCTTGGTAGTGGTGAAAATCATTGTGCCAACAGGGGAAAAGGGGGTGACTCCATAACCCAGTAGGATCTTTCACCCCAATTTGGGGAGGGGGCAGTGCATTGGGGGATACTATGATCTGTTGGGGAATTGAAAATCTGGATATAACAAAAAATTATTATAGTTTTAGTATGTATTTATTGTTAATTAATATTACATTTTGCCATGGGTGTTTTGTGGTCCTCGAATGTCAAATGACCTAGGTATGCCACTGTGCAATACTAATCACAAAAAGATAATGAAATAAGAGTTAGAGAGCCTAATTCAACATTTTAGAGTGCTAGACTCAATAAGACCTTGCACATTTGTTTATTTATTTAAGCAATTTTTCAGTCAGTTTGTCATGGCATACTGGTATGCCACAAATAGTTCATAGGTGTACTATGGGAGTTTGGCAAATTTATTTATTAAATAAAATAAATATATTTATTAATAGGGCCATTGACAGATATTAAACCCCCACCAACAAAAAAAGTTATCAATTGTCAAAAGAGTGATTGTGTGCCTTGACAATTTTAGTGCTTTGCCTATGTGCTGTGAGATGAAAAATGTTGAAAATCATCTACTTAAGAAATTTATGTCCTGCCTTTCCCATGCCAAAGCAAAGGCCCAAGGCTCCTTACAATGTTTATTTTTTTTAAAGTGTAACAAATACTGTACAATCAAGTATAACAACATATAAAGCCAGTATATGATTGCTTTTCAATACTCTTCAATATGTTTATAGTTTTTAAAAATCTCTTTAGGAAGCTATCTGTTTAGTGAGTCAGAATAAATGCACATGCAATCTAATGCTAGTAATTTTCTGAGTCTTATATCCTCCTTTGTCTAGCAAACTTCATTAACAGCTCATGTGTGACACATTCCACTAAACATTGGCACTGTGCTGTTTCTGTTCATTAATCTGAGATTGCCTGATAGTTCTGTTAATGAAAGGAAAGCTGTACTAACAAAAATGCTTGGTGGATTACTCTCATAGGTTAATGTAGGCAGCCACTTAACATAGGACATCCATTTCATAATATCTAACCAAGCCTCCTTTACAGTAAAGAATTTCTACAGTAAAGTACAATTACAGTAAAGTACTTCTGTTCTAAAGTAATTCTGTTGATGACATCAAAATTATTTTAAGTTAAATCATGTACGGACTGTATAACTCAACTTTGTACTCTTAAAATATTGAATGCAAGTATTCAAGACACCTTCCTTTAACCGAGGTGCAATCCTAACCAATTTTGGCCAACATAACTCACCTTCTTCCCATTCCCATTGTGGTGTGGGAGGCCAGCACACACATGTGCACTGGCCTTACTTCTCCAGGAGTGGGGCTGAAGTGTCTTACGGCACTTTTGTGACACTCCCAAGGCAGCATGGGACTTGTGCCAGGTTTATGCTGGCATAACTGGGGATTAGGATTGCAACTTCAGTGAGTAGAATAAACTATTTTTGTTGTATTAGGCTTCACACTTATTATGTAATTTTATTCAGGGACCAGTGCTCAGTTGCTTCACAGTAATGTTGGAAACATCTTTAAGTTTCTGCCACCACTGAACAGAATTAGAAAATAATGCAAAATGCCCTATAGTTCACCAAAAGAGGAATAGCTTCCTTATATTATGAGACTGCATATGAAATGATCAGTGAATATGATGTAAGGCAGGTGTAATTGAAGCTGATCTATCTAGCCATAGGAATTTTGCCTGGATGTTTTTCTTCATACCTTCATATTGGCTCCATAATCACAATTCTGTCTATGGCAGTCTGTAATGTTCTATTCTCTCAAGGGTTCTCATCAAGGGTTCAATAATGGTTTTGAAAGCTGGGCAATATCATTTAACACAAATTTTGCTTTTGTCCTGTCAAGAAAGCTCACAGTAAATGACATTTTCTCCAAGTAACTTGCATCAGGTGTGTAGTCCACTATGATGGGAGTAATACTTAGCTCTGACCAATTTCTTCTGTGTATTTTATATGGGCTGCAAGGATTACTAGTTATTTGAATGGCTTTCCCGCAGATGTGATCATTATACTTTTTGGAAGGTGTGTGCCTCAAATGCTCTTGTACGTATTACTTCATCACACTTGTCACACTTCTAAGAGCTCCAGAAATTGCTTGTCTGAAGATCTTTGAAATGCCAAGTTGTGCTGCTGCCAGAAACTGTGTCATAGCCATTAAGCATTCAAGCACACCCCACTGTTAGTTCTTCAGTTAGGACCAGTGATTGGAAAATAGTTGAATGACATTCTGAAACTGCACAGAAACTCATCCAGCAACTTCATTGCATACTGCAAGGTAGATGGAAACTGAATTCAGATTTTGACTGAGCAAATGTATTGACAGAGAATACCAGCAGTTTATAATCTTAAGAAATTCAGCACTGTTTCAGAATGTCATTCAACTATTTTCCAATCACTGGTCCTAACTGAAGAACTGACAGTGGCACTGCCTAGACATATTTTGCCATCAGGAACAAAAAAAATATCTTGTTGATATTTTTAGAATAGGCAAGCCAGTACCTTTTTGACCTTTTATTGTTGTCTAAAACCTTTTGAAAAAGTTTTCTTTAAAGGAAAAACCACATCTTTAATTGCACCTATCCAATTGGAAATGGGTTGTAACCAGCCACAGATAACCAGCCATCCAGCCATTGAATCAAGTGTTGCTGAGGCCTGCTGTCAGTTGTCCTGGAGATGCCTAGCAGTGACGACAGCACTGTGTGGCAACAGCCTGGGGCTGTGTGATGGCTCCTCTATCACTAACAGCTTTGATACTGATGGCTAGGAGCAGGCAGGAGTCCTTAAAATCAGAATAGACGGCGATGTGAACTTCTTGTTCACATGCACACACCTTCCTGTTTGTGTTAAGCATGCAAAGCTTTAATTCAAATTTGGGGGATTACCAATTCTGATAGAGTGAGAGGTTAAATTCAGCAGTGTCCAACACTGTTGGCATTACACCTTAAGTACTTGGACTCTTGGTTCTCTTTGCCAGTGTTAGTTCTTATGTCATCTTAGAGCAGTGGTTCTCAACCTTCCTAATGCCGTGACCCTTTAATACAGTTCCTCATGTTGTGGGGACCCCCAGCCATAAAATTATTTTTGTTGCTACTTCATAACTGTAATTTTGCTACTGTTATGAATCGTAATGTAAATATCTGATATGCAGGATGCATTTTCATTGTTACAAATTGAACATAATTAAAGCATAGTGATTAATCACAAAATAATATCTAATTATATATTGTGAAATATTTATTTTTAATTACAAATAAAAAAGATGCAAAATACCTTGCAAGGCCCCCTACTCCAGGGGTCTTTAACAACCCCCATGAAAGGGTCAGGCGACCCCCAAAGGGGTCCCGACCCCCAGTTTGAGAAACACTGTCTTAGAGGCTAGCATAGCTAATCTGCCCTGGGTTTGTGTGCAAAATCCATAGAGATCTGGGGAACTTGAGGGCATTGCTAATGCAGCTGTTTGTATGAAATCTGGCTGAAAACCTTTGTTAGTAGAAGCTGACCTACTTTGGAGAAATCTATTTCTAAACAGTGGAATTCTATATTTTGATTACATGCTGGGGTTAAACTAACTTGTGGTTACAGCAGAATAGATTGAGCCTCTGTTATGACACCTCTGGAAAACAGTAAACTTAAGATGTTCTCCCCCCCGCTCCAATAATGCTCAGAAAAAAGATTATGATGCACACAGCCTTGCTTTAAAGTTGCTTTCATAATCTCTAGATTAAATAAAAAGGGAGGGGTAGAAAGGGTGAGAGAAGTAAATACACTGTACATGACTTTAGAAGAGAATATTAGGGTAAAGCAGTGTAGGTGTGATTAAAAGAGCAGATGCTTCACTGCATATAAAAAAGGAAAAACACTAGAATATTTTCATCTGTTTGAGATGCATTTCCTATTCTTTCATGCTTATAGAATAGCCTTTTCAACATTACTGATGGCAGCTACTGGGTGGGGGGAGTGAGAGACCTTAGTGATCAGGAATTTTAGGCACAGAAGTTCGTAGACGTAGAGAATTCCTCAACAAATTTGGTACCCAGTTTTTGGAAAAACATGTAGAATGTGTATTAATGTATAAAAAGACATTGTTTATCATGAATTGTTGAAGTTTATCTGGGCTTAAATGACTGGTGGTATGGTTGAGGTTTCAAATTTTTGCAGGATGCATCCCAATGGATGTGTTGTAGGAATTTATATACCCCCTCCTTTCTGCTATCACACCTTGGGCTCAGTTTGGAAAACCCTCTGTAACAATGTAAGATGGGGCAAAGGGTGCTGTAAGATGAGGAGGGATAAACTGATCAATATCATATGGAGACATCTTTTGTTCTAGCAAAAGGAAGTTTGTGCCAAGTTCACTCTAAAAATTTTGTAAGAAAATAATGGATCTTATCCAAAGCTCCAAGGACGTTTGTTACATAGCCAGAGCTCTTCCATGGTCTGTGTTGTCCTTGTAATTACTGGGTAAAATTCAGTGTATGAAGATCTTGGTTAACAGGGGTAGAAAATAATGCAGAATTGCATTAAGGTACTGGAGTGACTGGCTTAGAGCTTTCCTATAAGTAGGTGTGAAATCAATTTTCACATGCAGTCATGATCTCAATATCTTTTTTAGGGGTGCGTGTGTGTGTTTCTGCCCGAATCTATGGATTCTAAAATCTGCATTTACTGGAATTCCCATTCAAATGACTTTAAAATGAAAAAGTGCTCTCTTCCCTGTAGCCCTTGCTTTTGTGTGTAATTTTAATTAATTTCTGTTCAGAATGTGAAATTGTAATTTCAGAACTAGCAGAAATTAGAACTAAAAATATGTATTTTAAAAATTGGGGAGGGTGAGAAGGGTGAATTCTAGACTTAAGGCGCCATCCAGAGTAACTACGGGGAGTCCTTGTTCCGGTGTAAGAACAATTTGCTCTGGATTGCAATATTAATTTCCAATAGGTTTTCACTAGGTGGTGCAGTAACTACGGGTACATGTAATGTCTCTTACGTGCTCCCGTAGTTACTCTGGATTGTAGGGTTAGCTACTAAGTTAGGGGAAAGGTTTTTACATACACATTCTTACACTTATACAGTGTATACCTTATATACATTCTTATACAATATATGGTGTAATTAATACTGAATTGAGCTGTTGGAAGAGGTGGGATATAAACATAAATAGATTCAGATCCTTATTTTTCATTAGTTGATTTGCTTTATTCACTTCATAAACATACACTCCTTCATGGCAGATGCACAATCTAAACAACTACTGTAGCATGTCTGTTTCCGCCCAGATATCACTGTCTTAAGGAGTGTTGTTTATTCCTCTGCCTCAGCCTGCAGTGAGTGTTTGGCATCTAAATGTATTTGTATCAAATACAGTAGCTGCAGAGATAATAACCTGCTGATGAAGCAGCCTACATACTTGGGTCAGGCTCCAAAGTTCTCTCTTCAGATAATCTCTTTTCCACTACAGCAGCTGAAAGAACAAAGGCGTCTATATGGCAATTGGGGATGACTGCTGTGCATATAGTTTTGAACCATAAATGTGTGCCTATGTTGTTAATATATAATTGGTTTTCTATATGTTAAATATGAGCACTAGTTTCTTTAACATTTCCATCTTGTTTAGCTTTTCTTTTAAGCTAGTATTAAATATTCTGGTATATCTTTTATTTGTATCTATGTAAGTATCTAGGCTGTGTTTGTCAACCTGAAGATCACTGGTTTGGTACTGAGTACCTCACAAGAGAGTGAGCTCCCATTACTTTTCCAGCTCCTGCCAACCTAGCAGTTCAAAGGCATGTAAATGCAAGTAGATAAAAAGGTACCACTTTGGGAAAGTAACAGTATTCTGTGGCATTTAGATCCAGACAACACCAGCTCTTCGGACTTGTAACAGAGATGAACACCACCCTTAGAGTTGGACATGACTAGCAGGGCAAACCTGCAGTGGACACCTTTTTATTTATGCCTATGGTAATAAAGGTTAACGAAATGAAAATATTTTCAGCAGGGATTTGGTTATTTTGATGGAATGCAGTATGATGAGTAATGACAGCACTTTCTTAGGATCCTTGGATTTTCAAGTCCTGCTATTTTCCAAGGTCTTACAACCTTTTCACAATGATTAACTACAGGGATTGATAATTCATTTAAACAGTCTTATGGATTTCTTAAGCTGCTCAGCCTCAGACTTCACTCTGTTGAGATCATTCTTTTTTTTGAGGGTGGGAGTGGTGGATTGAAAGAGAATCCTTTGCACTCCACAGATGCCCCAGCCTCCCATGCTCTACTTGGATCTAATAATTTGTTCCATCACGTTGGAGCAGGAGCCTTCTGCTGTTGGCAGCTTCTGTCATTAGTGTGGTAGAATGTGTGGGAGCGCATGTACTGCAGTGTAATAGATTAGAGCTCTTACAGGAGGGTTCAATTTTTTTCTTGGAATCCTCCTTCCTATGCAAGCTTTATGTAAATGGTCTCCTTTCCAATTCTGATTACTTTTGGAACAGACACTAATACCAAGCAATGCCAATTAGATTTAGGTGCAACTTTGTATGGTCCTGCCATTTGAAAACAGGATTGAAGGGTTCTGGTGATGATGATCTGAACTGAACAAGATCATTTGGCCCTGAGAAATGAATGATATGGAGATAATAATGGTAATAGTTAAAGAATGATAGAACATAATTTCCCTTTCTGAAAATCTGCACAATTTTTGCCATTTGGTTATAATCGTATCTGAAGACAATCCACTCTTATCTAATCACATCTGAAGACAATACCAACTATTTTGCCCTTCTCTGTTTATCTCAGATATTCCCAAATTGGGGTGTCACAATGTCCTAACGAGAAAAGCTCTGTCCTCTTAAGGGGAGGGGTTACTGCAATGGCATCAACAGGATCAGGATATTTGTGCTGCTTCTGGGGATGGAAGGTTACTCTTACCTGGAAGTTGCTGTGGTTCTTTTGAGGGTCCAGGAAGTCTTTGATCCCCTTCCCTCCCAGAAACTCCAAAGTTCTGTGAAAAAGAAACAAAAAGTATTTTGGTTTCATGATGAAAAAAGGAAGTGTTTTCACTTCCCATTTGTTTTGCTACCCTTCCCCTCCCTTGCAAACACTTACCCATTCCCAGACTTTCACTGACAGTTTTGGAACCACAGCTGTAATAAAATAAAGCAGGCCTCCGTCAGTCTTGAAAGACTATGGTATCCTGCTCGGCGCTGCATACGCTGCATACGCTGCATGTGAAGCACAAAAGCCTGGGTTAGAGAGTTATGGAGGATAGGCTGTTACCCAAGCAGCAAATCCCCCCTCTCCACACCACTGAATTAGTCCAATGGAAAGGAAGAGCCAATACAATTGGATCCAGCTGACGTTGCAGAGCTGGGCTAAGGACAGGAGCTCACTCTGTCTTGTGGGGCCGACTCGGGTCTTGAACCCTGGCCTGCTGGTTAACAGGCACAGCGTCTTAACCGCTTGCGCCACCCACAACCCTACCACAGCTCTAACTGATATATAAATAAAACTCCATTCAGAAAACACTGGTGAGTATTCTTATGAAGGCATATTTTTTCTATTTAAATGAGACCTGCAAGTGACTCAATTCCTAAAATTCCTGAAAGGGACATGAAAACAAAATAACACAAGTTTAAAACAACTTAAAATAATTATATCACTCTTTCTTCCAGGAGCTCAGGGTTGTGAACATAATTCCTCCTCCATTTGTCCTTACAACTGCCCTGTGAGACTAATAGTGAGTGATCCAAGTTAACCCAGGAAGCTTCCTGGCGGAGTAGGGATTTGTCCTGTATCTTCAGGAATAAATAAAATGTTCAGAATAAACTAATTATATTAAATAATAAAAAACCTGTCTATATGCTTCTTAGTGATAACACTTTGGGATAAAATAAAAAACCTATATGTGGCATTTCTAAAAGGAAATGAAACAAAAATGATGGCTTTTTGATATTTATATATTCTAGGTTCTTGGAATGTAACTTTGCCGTTTGTCATCAAATGCCTTAACATATTGTACACATTGCAGTTCTGAAAATTAAAAAGAATGTGTTACTGTATTCAGGTTGAGTAACAATCCTCAACTCAGATAGAGATAATGAAATCTCCTAGTGGAATACTGCAGAGCTGATTTGACTGCATTGTTATATAATCCTTATTTATAACTTTTTTGCCAACGCAATTATACATTATTTATGACTGACTGTCAGTGGTCCTTGAGTTCACAGAAAAATTACATCATCAATTTTTTAGAAGCTGTGGCCTGCAGTTTTATTATGCCAAAGATACTTTTGTTAAGTTCTCCCGATTGAAATGTCTTACCCATTTAAATGCAAAATGTATTCACACACAAAGCCAATCTGATCTATGTGATTTGATTGTTAATTGAAGCTGAAAGCTGCTGATACTGAAAAATGCTAAGTTCATGAACGAAAATATATCTTTATTTTCTAAAATGAATGTTATTGAAATGCTTATACTTTTAAAAATTCCAGCAGGGCATACTGCAATTTATTAAAGTATCTGCTTTTCCAGTGAGATGCACAAAATGAGATGCATAAAACAATTTGTTAAGGAGAAAATTAGCAGCCGAATACTATCTAGTGGAGTTCTTATCACTATAACATAAATTCTGGTGGCTCAATGTACTTTAGGGCCATTGCAGAATGTGATCTGTCATTCCACACAGCTTGGTTGCTGCCATAAACATTGAATGCCAGGAAATAGCAGCTTCTTGGGACCCCTGTCACCAACAAGTTGATGTGTGATTGGTGGGCAGAATGGGATAGGAATTAAGGTGAAGAAAGGGGTGTATTGAGGGCAGTGAAAGAGAGGTTATTGGTGGAAGTCTGAGTGGAGGTTCGGGTTGGGGTTAGGGTGGGGCAAAATCTCCAAGGTCCAGACTTCTAGGAGACCCAGACTATGAAAAACAAATAATACAGTAGAAAACAACAAATTTATTTAAAAATAAATTTGTGTACCTCCATCTCAGCCTATGCAGGGCTGTGATTCCACTATACCTTTAATCCACTTTCAGTGCGCTTCTTATCTCTTAACAGATCTCAAGAGTATAATTCTGATCAACTTTCAAGCACTGAAATAGCTATGCCAACAGGCCATGTGCTGCATGCGTGGAGGTCTCCTCAAAGTAAAGCTGTGCTTGCTTCTTTACAGTGAAGTTGCATTGTCCTAACCTGGGATCTGAACAATTGATAGGATTGCACCCTCAGATTCCTCAACAAACTACAGTCTTTTCAGAATGCATTGGGGGAATAAATGCTTTGACAGTGGATTGAAGCTGTAGTGTAAATGCAGCCCAGATCTTCTCCATAAGCACCAGAATGTATTAGTACAATTCAATCATGAAAAAAATGAAACTTGCACCTTTAGAGAAGAACTACTTCCCAGCTGTGATACTAGTACTGGTGATCACCCAGTTCAGTTCAGAGAATTCCTTGGTCCCCAAAGGAAACTCACCTCTTCTAGTTTATTTTATGTCTACAATAAATGGCACTGGATCAAATCTATTTGTGTTTTGGCATTGTTTGAAGATGAAATTAACTGAATTACAAATATGTTTGAGAGCTGAGGAGAGAAAAGAAAAACAATTTTTAAAGGCTAGGAAATGTTTTCTCTCACCTGGGCTTTGTTTCGAAATCATCACACAGTAGTGAGCGAGACAGTGGAAACCAGCCATTGGATGCCAATGGAATTTTAGAATAAAATGCTGAAGTGGAAGAAAAAAAATGTAGTAGCACTACCGAAAGTAAGGAAATGATTCCAATTCTGATAAATGTATTCATTTAGTTTCAATCTTGTTCATGCATGGCTGGGTCAAGTACTTACCTTGTGGACTATTTGTTGATGAAGACTGTTGTTGTGAGTTGAGTTCTTGTTGTGGATGACCTGTAAGAAAAGTAAAAGTAAAGTTATAAAAATGACAGGATGTTCATGAAGGTGGTTATAAGTATTTAGTAACATTTGTTGACACTTACCTGGGAAGTCGTCTCCACTTCTTTTGAGGTCCAGGAACAAGAATGGAAGAGGAATGGGAATGTTGATATACTCCCAAAAGTAGGTGGGAGGGGGGCAGCACAGATGTAATGTAATGTAGTAATGTGTTTACCATCTGGGGAAGCTCAGGGGAGGGGAAGTCGGCTGAGAGTGCTGCCACTATTAGTAGAGTGACGGGTCATGGAAGATATGGTGGGAGGGGTCGTGCAGGCCGTAACAGGAGAAGGAGGGTCAGTCATAGACAGACTGTCCCTCTTTCTGGCCCTCCCCTCAACCCTCTGACCTTAGGCAGCCTGAGCAGCAGTCCCCTGAGTCTGAACCTGCTGCTGCTCAATGCCAGGTCAGTAAACAATAAGATCTGCCTGACCTGGCTTGCATTACAGAGACCTGGCTGGATGAGGCCGGAAGTGTGGGTCTCTCTCAAATCTGTCCACCAGGTTTCCGGGTGCTGCAGCAGCCAAGACTTCAGGGGCGGGGAGGTGGGGTTGTGATAGTCTATCGTGATTCTATCCCTCTCACCAGGTCCCCTGTCCAGCAGTTAACAGGGTTTGAGTGCCTCCGTGTTGTGCTGGAGGGGTGAGACAGAATAGGGATTCTGTTGGTGTACCGCCCGCCATGCTGCCCAACAGTCTCCCTGCCTGAGCTGACTGGGGTGATCTCGAGCGTGGCATTGGAGTTCCCTCGCCTTAGTGCTTGGGGACTTCAATGTCCATGCCGAGGCACCCCAAACATCTGCAGCTCAGGATTTCATGACCTCCATTTCAACCATGGGTCTGTCTTAAAGAATATCTGCCCCTACTCATGATGCGGGACACAAACTGGACCTTGTGTTCACTGCTGGGCAGGTTGATGGTGATCTGGATATGAAGGACATTTCCATCACTCTGTTGCCATGGACAGATCACTACCTGGTGGGATTTAGGCTTATTGCAGCCAGTAGCCTCTGCACAGGCGGGGGACCACATTCCATGGTCCACCCCCGGAGACTGATGGATCCAGATGTTTCCTGAGGGCTCTGGGGGATTTTCCTGCAGCCAGAGCTGGCGACTCACCCGGCTCCTTGGTCAATCTCTGGAACACGGAGATGACCAGGGCCCTGGATGAAATCGCTGAGTGACCTCGGCCCTGCTGTAGATCAAACGCAGCTGTGGGCTTTGAAACAGCAGGGTCGATGTTTAGAGTGACGATGGCAAAAAACTCATGTCGTTTCTGATCTGGCACAGGGCAGGGCTCACTGGCGTGCCTATTCTGCGGCGGTGGTGGCAGCAGCTAAAAAGGTATACTTTGCTACCACCATTGCATCCGCAGAGAACTGCCCAGCAGAGCTCTTCCGTGTGGTCCGGGGCCTACTCCATCTGGCCCCCCGCGCTGATGTGGTAGAGCACACGGAGATTCGCTGTGGCGAGTTTGCCCAACACTTTGCGGATAAGGTTGATCATATCCAGCATGACTTGGACGCCACTTTAACAACATCCAATGATGTCCCTGGAGCACCTGTCTTGTCCATTTTTTGGGATTCTTTTCAGCTTGTAGAACCTGAGGATGTGGACAGGATTCTCTGTAGTGTGAGACCATCTGCTTGCCCGCTGGACCCTTGCCCAGCCTGGCTAATCAGACTGGCCCGGGATGGACTGGCCGAATGGACAGGGAGGGTGTTGAACTCCTCTCTGAGGGAGGGGGTGTTGCCTTCTGCATTAAAGCGGGCGGTGGTTCTCCCCCTCCTGAAGAAACCCTCCCTGGACCCTAAAAACCTAAACAACTATCGGCCAGTCTCAAACATCCCATTTCTGGGCAAAGTGGTCGAGCAGGTGGTGGCGTCCCACCTTCAGAGGGTCCAGGATTAAGCTGATTATCTGGATCCCTTCCAATCTGATTTCAGGTCGGGATTTGGGACAGAGACTGCCTTGGTCGCGTTGGTGGTTGACCTACGCTGGGGAATGGATGGGGAAGTGTGTCCCTGTTGGTCCTGCTGGACCTCTCAGTGGCCTTCGACACCATCGACCATGGTGTCCTTCTGGGTCGGTTGGCTGGGTTGGGGATCGGAGGCACTGTTTTGCAGTGGTTCCGCTCCTACCTGGCTGACAGGTCCCAGAAGGTGGTGCTGGGGGATGCTTGCTCGGCACCCTGGCCTCTTCGGTGCGGGGTGCCACAAGGTTCCATTCTATCCCCCATGCTATTTAACATCTACATGAAGCTGCTGGGAGAGGTCATCCGGAGGTTTGGAGTGAGGTGTCATCAGTAGGCCGATGACACCCAGCTCTATCTCTCCTTTCCGCCTGAGTCCAAGGAGGCGGATGAAGTCCTGAATCGTTTTCTGGAGGCAGTGGGGGACTGGATGAGGGTGAACAAACTGAGATTAAATCCTGATAAGACAGGTTCTCCTGGTCCGGAAGTCCTCGACTCTGGTATTGGAATATCATCCTGTTCTGGATGGGGTTGCGCTCCCTCTGAAGGAGCAGGTTCGCAGGTTGGGGGTTCTCCTGGATTCGCAACTGCTCCTGGAGTCCCAGGTGGCGGCTGTGGCCAGGGGAGCCTTTGCTCAGCTTTGGCTGATCCGCCAGCTGCAACCATACCTGAGTCGCTCGGATCTGGCCATGGTGACCCATGCCCTAGTGACATCGAGACTGGATTATTGTAACGAGCTCTACATGGGGCTGCCTCTGAAGATGGTCCAGAAGCTTCAACTAGTCCAGAATGTGGCGGCCCGTGTGGTTGCTGGGGCTCGTCGGTTTGACTCTGTTGGGCCACTGCTTCAGTGACTACACTGGCTGCCCATTCGTTTCCGGGCTGAATTCAAAGTGCTGGTCCTGACCTTTAAAGCCCTAAATGGCTCGGGTCCAGGGTACCTGAGGGACCGCCTTCTCCTGTACAATCCAACCCATCACCTAAGGTCATCTGAGGGGGCCCTACTGACTGTGCTGCCACTAAGAGATGTGAGAAGTGTGGCGGCCAGAGATAGGGCCTTCTCGGTGGTGGCACCCCGGCTTTGGAACTCCCTCCCCTTAGAACTTAGGAAAGTTCCCTCAATACAGAGCTTCAGGCGGAGCCTTAAAACCTTTTATTTTAAAAAAGCGTTTTAAACGGGGCAGAGGTTGGGGGGCAGTGTTCTATTGTTTTATTTTATTGTTTTAACAAATGTCTTTTAGCTTGTTTTTAATTGTTCTTAGTCTTTTATTATTCTAATTGTATTTTAATTGTATTTTAATTATATTTTAATCTGTATTTATTAGCAATTTTAATGGTGTTTTATTCTTCAATGTTAGCCGCCTTGGGCTCCCTCTTGTAGGGGAGGAAAGGCGGGGTATAAATTAAGAAAATAAATAAAATAAATAAATGTGACATGAGTTGGACCGGGGGATATATGCATCCTGGTGAGGGTGTTATGTTTCTCTACTGTATTGTTTTCAATGAATTATATATCTTACAGCACAATCCTAGCCAATTTAGGCTGGCCTTACTCACATGGCATATCTTTCTAAGATGGTGTGGGAGGCATATGCCTGTACACTGGCCTAACTCTTGCCTCCCCTGAGTAAGGTAGCCTTACGGCACTTTTGTGGAACCCCCAGATCAGCACAGAATTTATGCTGGGTCTTAAGCCTGCCTAATGGAGGTTAAGATTGCAGCCTTACGACACAATCCAGAGTAACTATGGGGAGTCCTTGCTCTGGTGTAAGAACAATTTGCTCTGGATTGCAATATGAATTTCCCATAGGTTTTCACTAGGTGGTGCAGTAACTACGGGTGCACTTAATGCCTCTTATGTGCTCCCATAGTTACTCTGGATTGTAGGAATAGTTTCCATTTCATTGAAAGGTAATGCAATACAGGCAAAATTCCAAATGTGTTCAATGTACTGATACCAGTTAGGTGTGACTATATAATTTGTACTGTGGAGTGTAATTGGAAGCATATTCCTTTAAAACTTAAAAAATAGCAATTAAAATGCATATTCAACAATGAGAGCTAAATAAGAACAAAGTGAGTTTACTAACCACAAATATACTGTGCAATGTTTTATAGCAGCTATCATCAAGTCTTTTTTTCCTGCCCATTCAGACAAAGGTTACAAATCACTCAGTAAGGATATCCAGTTCACGACGTACTATTATAAACACAATAGAAGAGGTTGCTTCAGAGGTAATGGTGAAAAATTAAATGTAAGAAAGAAGCTAAGAGAAACAGCATATCCAACTTTCCAGCACTGAGGCAACCATGCCAATGCATCCTGTGATTGAGGAGGCAGTCATGAAGGCCTTGTCAACGTAAAAGAGCATTTGTTCCCTTACCATGGTGGTGCACTGCAGTTGTATCAGGACTGGAAATTTGGATAGAACTGACCCTTATTCATATATCTTTGCAATGGCTAACCGGAAAAGACCTGAATAGCTGCTGCTATGTCTGTACTGCTGCTTTTTTCCTCATCCTCTGAACAAATTGTTTGTTAGGGTTTGAATCTAATAATGAAACATGTTTGGTCAGGCAAGTTGATTCAAGGCTGATGCAATACTGCAGAAGGCTGATGCAATCTGTAACTGCTCTTACAGCATGATTCAGCAGAATTGGAAGTGCTGAGTCACTGGTCACATGACTGCAATATCTCTAACTGATTGGTGTTTCACTATATTTAAGTGTGTATGAGATTATTGCAAAGTGTGGGTTACTGAGGAGGAGTATTATTACTGTTTGATACTCTGAAAGACTGGACTGTATCTGTGGACTGACTTGTGGACTGTTTAACTGGATTACTGAGATTGGAATAACCCTGCAACTGGATGTATGTATATGACTGATCTATTGCTTCAACCTTGGACTGTGTTACTTGACTTACCTTCTGCCTGTCGTTTTGAACAATATAGTTATCTTGAACTATAAACAGCTGTGTGTTTACTTTGTGCTGCTGCCCTCTCATCCTCTGCACAACTACTCTGCTTAGCCCTGCTAATCCTGCAGGGACTCGCATTCCTAACACTGTTCCTGCCTCTTTCCTGCTCTAATGAGAAGGAATGACTAGGCCAGTTTACAAACATATACTGGCCTTCTTATGCCACCATGGGAATGGGGAGATGGTGGTGAGTCATGCTGTCCTAAATTGGTTAGGATTGCACTCTCTTTCTATCAAATACATGTATTTTTCAGGTAAATGAAAACCTGGAATTTCAGTTTTTCTAGGTGGTAGCAGTGTGGTTTTTTTCCTTTGCAGAATAACGTAACAAACATTAGGGGTGCAATCCTATCCTAGGCTGGCAAAACTCATCAGTCTTCCTGTTCCCATGTAGGGATGGTGATGTAGGGAAGTCTGTGCACTGGCCTAACCCTCTCCCAGGAAATGCACAGATGTGTCTTACGGCACTTTTGCAACACCCCCGGGTCATTACAGGACTTATGCCAGAGCTTAGGCCAGCCTATCTGAAGGTTAGGATTACAGCTTCAGGTTTGTAAAAGCATTTTTTCACTATTAGTATGCTGTTACCATACCAGTTGCCAAGAAAGATTCTGAATGGTTTTCCTGCCTTGATGTAGTATATTGTAGTAGCTCTTTTATCAGCTAGCAAAAAGTGTACCCGCGTTGCGGGAGTAAAATTCCCCCATATGCTATTCCCCCTATATGCATCAACTTCCCCATGTGCAACTTCCCCGTGCGCATCAACCCCCCGTGCGCATCAACCCCCCGTGCGCATCAACCCCCACGTGCGCAACTTCCCCCCACGTGTGCAACTTCTCCCCATGCGCAGCATCCTCTCCAGCGCAACCTCTTCCTCCAAACAACATCCACCAGGCACCAAGCACCAAACTGGCTGGAGGTTGGTCAGTCTCCCATGTTAAGTATAGGACAGAAACACGTTGCCCCCTTTTCAGCCCCTGAAGGGTTAAATTTCTCCAGATGGTTCTTGGTGGGTGTTCAGGGGACAGAAGGAACTCCCAGAATTCCATGCTTCAGGCCCAGCAGTTGGGGCAGAATGTTGCTGAGTCAGCAATTCTCCAATGCAAAGTATAGGGAGGAAAACGCGTTGTGCCCCTTTTCACCCCCTTCCGGTTGGAATTTCCGAAAACCGGTTCTTAGTGCATCCCTCTGTCACGGAAGGAACACCCACCCCAAATTTCACGCTTCTAGGCCCACCGGTTTTGGCAGGGCGGTGATGAGTCAGTCAGTGAGTCAGTGACTTTTCTCTTTTATATATATAGAAGATGCTTTATATGCTGAAATGTCTTGTAGAGGTTTAACATTTAAAAACAAATTAAATTTTATTGCTTGTGATTTTTTTCTTATAGCTGTATAGAGAACCAGTGTGTTATGGTTTTTTTGCTTCTGCCTAATTCTGTAGTTCAAAATAAACTATTAAAGCTACATTTAAGTCTGCAAATACATATTTAAGAATTGTCCAATGAAAACTGAAGCGCGAGAGCTTACTGGACAATGGCAATGCTGTGGATGTCATTTATCTTGACTTCAGCAAAGCATTTGACAAAGTCCCACATGACATTTTAATTAGGAAGTTGGAAAAATATGGGCTAGACAGGGCAATTGTTAGGTGGATCTGCAACTGGCTCGATGGCCGCACTCAAAGGGTTTTAGTAAATGGTTCTGTGTCAACCTGGAGGTCAGTTTCAAGTGGGGTCCCCCAAGGCTCTGTCTTGGGACCGGTTCTCTTTAACATTTTCATCAATGACTTGGAGGAAGGGATATGGGGGAGCCTGATCAAATTTGCAGATGACACCAAACTGGGAGGAGTAGCAAACACATCAGAAGATAGGAGAAACCTCCAGGAGGATCTGGATAAACTGGAATCCTGGGCTGTAACGAACAGAATGAATTTCAACAGGGAGAAGTGCAAGGTTCTGCACTTAGGCAATAAAAACCAAAAACATAGGTATAAAATGGGGGATACTTGGCTTGGCAGCACAACATGTGAGCGGGATCTTGGAGTCGCCATGGATAACAGGCTGAACATGAGTCAGCAGTGTGATATGTCTGCAAAGAAGGCAAATGCCATTTTAGGTTGCATTAAGAGGACTGTAGCTTCCAAGTCACGAGAAGTTCTAGTTCCTCTTTATTCTGCATTGGTGAGACCTCACCTTGAGTCCTGTGTTCAGTTCTGGGCACCTCACTTGAAGAAAGATGCAGCCAAACTGGAGCAAGTCCAGAGGAGAGCGACAAGAATGATCAGTGGGATGGAAGGGAAGTCCTACGAGGAAAGGTTGGGAGAACTTGGGATGTTCAGCCTGGAGAAGAGAAGGCCGAGAGTTGATTGCCGTCTTCAGATACCTGAAGGGCTGTCATAGGGAGGAAGGGGCCAATTTGTTCATAGCTGCTTCTGAAAGCAGAACTAGAACCAATGGGTACAAACTGCAAGAAAGGAGATTCCGGCTGGAAATCCGGAAAAAATTCCTGACTGTGAGGGCGGTTCGGCAGTGGAACAGATTGCCAAGGGAGGTGGTGGACTCTCCCTCACTGGGGATCTTCAAGCAGAGGCTCGATGAGCACCTGTTGGAGATGCTCTAGGGGGAATTCCTGCTGCAGGCAGGGGGTTGGACTAGATGATCTACTAGGTCCCTTCCAACTCTATGATTCTATGATTCTATGATTTAATTCTAATATAGAGTATTACCTGGAGTTTGCAGTGCTAAGTTCAAGTGGACTTGCATGATTTTTTATTTGAGCGTGTCTGTACACATAAAGGAGGCCCTACTTATCAATTGGGGTTCTATTTCCAGAACACCCACAGATGCTGAAATAGGGGCTCCTGTCTGTAGTTGCATAGCTGAACTGTTGCAAGGTCAAGATGGCAGCAGTTAGCAAAGAAGCACAACATGGTGCTCCAGCGTTTTTAGTTTTTTAATCAGTGATTATTGCTTCTTTTTACACAACTGAAATTGGGACCCTGGAAGACCTTGAAACTGAAAGGAATGTTTGGATCATTTAAGTCTGTTTTTCTACTTCCTTTTCATTAGTATTTGGTCTTGGTAGTGTCTGATTAGAGACTGTATTTTATTTTCCACTTTATGAAGTTCAAGAACACTTCCATAGTTTGAATTCTTATTCCATATGAAAAGTTAAAAGTTGCCCATTATCCATGAATTCAAACATCCATGAATTTCAGAATTTGGATACCTTTACTGGCATTACACAAATGATATAACCTTAATAAAATACAAGATGGTAAAATTGACTGTTGCAAATGGACCATTGGACACTCTTGGATTGTTAACCAAATGAAATATGAATAACAAAGCTAAAGGTAGTTCTGAGGAATGGGAAGGTACTGAAGAAGTTGGCTGAGGGAATATATGTTAGAAGAAGACTATTTTATGAAACTGCTTCTGTACATATTTGTAAATACAGACTTGTTAATGCATTTCTGCAGTGTCTGTGTTTCCTTTATCAAGGAAATAAATAGGTCTCGTGTACAGCATTCCACTACACTCTGCTAACTGTATATGATTTACTTCAGAAAAATGGCCACAAAAAAGACATAAATCTCACTTGTAAAAGCCTAAAATATATACAGTGGTTCCTTGAATTTACAAACATAATTCATTCCAGAAACATGCTTGTAATTCAAAACGCTTGTAATACGACGTGGATTTTCCCATACGAAATAATGGAAACTCAGATGATTGGTTCCACAAACAAAAATATTTATATAAAAATATTAACTGTAAAATATTAAATTTTAATATTAAAAATATAACTGTAAGTGATTACAAAACTCTGTAATCCAAATACAAACCACTGTAATACAATATAGAATACAAAACGCTCTAATATACAGTAATACAAAACACTGTAATAAAGAAATTACCGTGCAGTACTGAACTGTAGTGTACTTTGAAAACCTTCATTGCTGATGTGAGGGAAACGAGAGAGGAAATTTCTTTGAAGGTACTAGAGTGGTTCCCAATTTCCTAACTCACAGAACCTCCTTTTGTGTGTGCAATTTTTCTTCTGTGAAGAGTGCAACTCTTTCCAGCTGAATGAAAGGAGTTTCTGTTTAGAGTGGTAAGACTGTGCCTAACCTATTATTTTTTATAACTGTACTGTCAATCTAAGCTGACTTTTTCATGCATCCTTGATGTTGTTCAGTGTTGAATAAATGGGGGGGGGGCATTTATTAGCCAAATATGCATGATTGAACCTATCATCTCTTCTTGTAAATCAAAACTTTGTATAACACTTTTCAGAGAGAGTTTCTGATGATGCCTATATAGCTCAAGAGTTTGTGTTTTGGAGGTTTTAAGGGTAAATTATGGAAGTGCAGTAGGCTTATGTTTAAATTTTAAATTACATCTTAATTTAAATAACACTGGTAAAATATGTCAATTCACTGTAATTTATTCTCAGAGTTGGAAAATCGATAGTTATTCTGCCAGTTTGGAAAATAATGCCTCCTAGAAAATAAAGTAACTGTAATCAGAATGGTTACTATCAGTATAAAAGAAGTCAATTAGACCTAAAATGACTAAAAATGTTTGCCTTGTAACCATTTCTGGCTGAATGAATACCTATTGAGTAGTTCATATGACGGTTTTAAACATTATTCTACCACAGTTTGATCTATAATGTTCACCTTCCTACATGGCAAACATTAGGATTCTGAAAGTTCTTCTTCAGCTTGGATTAAAAGCTTGAGCTGAAGAGGAAGGAACTTTTGTCTATTCCTGCCTCCTACCCACCTGCTGTTGCCGGATCCCCTTCTACTGTTGTACTTTATTTTTTGCTCTGGCATGTCTCTCCCCCTGCTTCTCCAATATCTGGCACAATTTCATGCCAGATGCTTGTGAATTTTTTTTGTCCTGGTGCTACTCACCCACTTTAGTAGTGCTGAGGAAATAAACTTACTTGATGCACAATCTCATAGCAGTGATTGGAGGGGCAGTAAGCCCTCTTTTGCCAGAGCAGGTGCCGGAGGAGGGGGAGGGGATGTAAGGCAGGTGGGCAAATAAATAAGAATGAATTACTGTAGATACTTGTGGGAGGGTTGAGGAAGGAATTGTGTCTTGTTTCTCTCCTAATGGCATTATTGGAGGTGTAACATGATCCAAAAGAGGCTTGGAACGGGCATAAGAAAAAAAGCCATGTCAAAACAGTAGCTTATCCCACTAAGCTCCAGTACTTCCTTTTCTTCTAGGCCAGAATAATGTGCTCAGGTATAACTGAAGTAGTTAATCCATCTCAGCTCAGTTTTCCTGGAACTGTATTGCAAGAATGCCTTTCAATGCAAACAGGTTGTTTGGCATTTCTCTTGCGATAGGAAAGGCAGGATATATTTCTTTTAAAATAAACAGCAACTGCGATAACAGCAACTTGGTTCTTGATTTCAGACTTGCACTAGGTAATAAACTTAGTGGAATGGTAGGGGAGTCTCCTGCACTAGATTGCTTTTCTCCTTTTTGTGGTAGGCAGAGCCAACTGAATGTAAAATGTCAGCCAAATGTGGGATGGTGTCTCAATTTGGCCAAATGAGGGATGGTGTCTGAGTCACCAAAAAATGTGTTTTTGGATGACATGTCAATTAAAGTCTAGGATATCCCAACTTGACTCATGACTTGGGGCCACTCAGCACTTGAAATGATGAATCCCTCTCTACAGTCTTGTGTGTGTGTTTGTGCTTACATTTTTTTTCTGCTGTGTCTGCTTTGCACCAAAATCTAGAAGCTGGCATTCAAAAAGTCAAAAACAGGAGGGCAGATTGGCTCCAGAAGACAGGGCTCGGCGTTGAGTGGGGGAAGGAACCTTAAGATCTTCCCTTGTACATAACACAAGAACTAGAGGACATCCACTAAAATTGAATTTTGGGCGGGTTAGAACAGAGGAAAGGAAATATTTCTTTTCCCAACATGTAGTTGATCTGTGGAACTTGCTGCCACAGGATGTGTTGAAGGCATCTAGCCTCAATACCTTTAAGAAAGGATTGGACAAATTCCTAGAGGAAAGGACCATCCTTTCCAAGCCATGGTTCCAAGCCATGAGGGGTAGGAGTAGATGTGGACAATTTCAAAATGCCAGATACAGGGGAGGGCACCTGGAATCGGGTATCATATGTGCTCCCTGAGGCATCTGGTGGGCCGGTGTGATACAGGAAGCAGGATTAGATGGGCCTTTGGCCTGATCCAGTGGAGGCTCTTCTTATGTTCTTATCTCAAAATCTCTTGAAACAGTATTTGAAATCAAGTATTCTATGTGGTATGGAGATAGTTATTTAATACACACAAGTCAAAAGCTTACAGAAACATGCAGAAGCTGTTGCATTGTTCTTTGTATCTTGGTTATGGTGCATTTAAAACAGCCAAATAGTTCTTGTTTTACATTATCAAATGCTTTAATTGTATTCAAATAAGTAATAAAATGACTTCATTTTTCTAACAAATCACAAGTGATTGAACACTTGTAACTTCCTGCAATTTTTTTATATGTACAGTATGTTAACCACACTTTCCTTATCCATTCTCTCAAAGATGAATGATGTTGTTGTTCACAACACTGTGCAAGTAGTATCTGTGCAGAATTCAGCAAGTTTCCCACATCCAAAATCTTTTAAATTTTTTATATTCAAAAAAGACATTATTGGAAACGTTAGAGGAAATAAGTCAGGGTTGTGTTATGATGGAAGCTTGTCATTTTAATATGTGTTACAGTGGTGACTCATTCCTCTTTTGGCAGCATGCAATGTGCCTCTCTCTTTTGCTATAGTCATACGGCTGGCTTATCAAAGAAGTTAGTAATGCAGCTTGTGTTGAGTGGTGGATTGTGGTGAGCAAAGGATTACTCAAGGCACTTTTCACCCTAAGACAGGGGTCTCCAAACCCTGGTCCTGGGACCAGATGCAGCCCTCGGCAACCCTCAAGACCCCTCTATCCAGCTCCTGGGCACTGTAATCCATTCCAATTCATTCTTATATGTAAATTTATGCAATTATTTATTCAAATTTGAAATGTAAATTAGTTTTTTTGGCCCCCGACACAGAGAGATGATGTGGCCCTCCTGTCAAAAAGTTTAAAGACCCCTGTCATAAGAGCACAATCCTAACTATGTCTACTCAAATGTAAGCCCCATTGTGTTCAGTGGGTCTTCCAGGAAGGTGTCTTTAGGATTCCAGCCATAGTCTGCTATAGGTAAAATCATTCTGATTTAAATTCCACTTGTTAATGAATCAAAATTTCCTCATCAACAAAAAAAGATACCCATCATCTGGTAATTTTATGTCTAGGCTACGTGCCAATGGAATCCTTACAGTTTACAGAATGGTTGCTCCTGAAAGTTTCTGTGCACAGCTTTGAGGAGGTACTTTAGGTATGGAGAACCTTTGAGTAGGCCCTGGGTACACTGTGGAAAGGCCTTGTGGAAAGGAAAATGTGGTGGACTGTTATGCCTGGGAAGACAGACTCATCAGGAACACATTAGATTTCATTAGAGTAGTGGTACTTGGGCATTTGAGCCTGGGACCCCTGTCAAACATCTCGGGATGTGACATCACTGTAATGCCAAAGCTCTTCCATGACTACTCAGAAGTAAGTCCCATTATGTTCAATAGACTTACTTGCAGGAAAGCCCAGTGTCAGATTCCAAGATGTGACCCCCACCCCAAAATCATGACCTCCCCAAGGGTATCCTTACCTCCACTTTGAGTACCACTGCATTAGAGGAAAGGGAAAAATGTAAATTCTCTTCTGCTGAATGGGCGGCATTTGTCTGCAAACACAAATGATGTTTTTGCCAAACTAAAACAAATGATGTTTTAGTACAGCACAACTGCAAGTAAATAAAATATAGTATTTTGTGTGGCTGTGAGCTCCTATAGTAACCCTTAGAATACCATCTAAAAATAGCCTAATTTGCAAACATTTGCATACCAGGTCTAATGGACCCGGTTGGTATTCTAAGGTTAACTGAATTAAAAAAAATTTTTAAAATAGGAGAAATTCTGGAACAAATGATATATTTAGGTTCGAAATCTTAATCTAGTGAAGGCAATAAGAATTTTATTTAATAGTAAATCTGAATGCCAGAGCTGAATGACTTGTGACATTAAAGTCATTATCTATCTGTCTGTCTATCTATTGCTTTTCAACTAAAAGGTTCACAAAGCGGTCTACAAAGAAAATGAAAAAAATTAATAGCTAATGAGTCCCTGTCCCCAAAGGGCTCACAATCTTAAATGCAAAAGAACTCCAGCAGAAGTCACTAGAACAGACATTGCTGGGGTGTTATGGGCTAGTTACTCTCACCCTGCTAAATAAAAAAGGAACACCCACTTGAGAGTTTCTCTGGTCCATTTAGCAATCTTAATAATGGTGTATTTGGATGCCCAATCCAAAGTGGTCTGAGTTACAAAAGGATTCTGTTACCCATCCAACCCATGACCCTTGGGTCAAAAATAGCAAAGGAATTGATGTAAGTATATGACTGCATGCCTGAATATTTTGGGAAATACAGTGGTGCCTCACATAAAGAGCTTAATTTGTTCCAGAGGCATTCTCTTTAAGTGAAACGCTCTTTAAGTGAAGCAGATTTTTCCATAGGAAATAATGGAAACTCAGACGATTGGTTCCACAACCCCCAAAATATTCATATAAAAATATTAACTGGATGTAAAAATGATGACAAAACACTGGAATTGAATTGAAAACATGCATTCAATGTGCATGATCTTATGAAGTCTACTTAGGCTGCAATCCTAAAGACACTTTCCTGGGAGTAAGCCCCATTTAACACAATGGGGCTTACTTCTGGGTAGACATAGTTAGGCGACTGCAGTCAACGACACTTTCCAGGGAGAATTACCTGGGCTGCTGCTGGAGGTTCAAGGTGGTCGGTAGGGGGTCTTGGGGGCAGTTAGGGGCAGCTGCCTCTGGCACCTCCAGGCAACTGCCCCAAAGTTGGGGGCACTTAGATGTAGCAGCGCTGGCTGGCAGCCCTTTTAAAGAGCCTCTGTGCGGAGCATCAGTCCTGCATAGCATGCGTGCCCATAGCACGCTTGCTTGTTAAGTGAAGCGAAACTTGTTATGTGAAGCAAGATTTCATGGAAACTTTTGCTTGTTATGTGAAATGCTTGTTAAGTGAGGTACCATTGTAGGTCAAAGGTTCGATTTGTACTCTTTATCCTGGGTTTGGTATTAGTTGACAGTTTACTGTAGACACCTCTAGGGTACAAAGACAAGAAACAGTCTTTCACATTTTGCAGACTTGATTGTGGTCATGTCAAAGATGCTATTTGCAGAAACTATAAGCAGGATATCTTCTTCTGTGAAAAGGTTATATTATATCAGACATATCTTCTGTGCTATCTTCTTTGTTTGGTTATTGCTAAAAGAAGAATGTCTCAGATTAACAGCTGTCAAATTACCTATTGAATTTTTGAGAATTATTTTTTGTAGCGGAGTCTGAGCTGCAAAAGAGGTTAATCTTTCATGCTACAGGGTTGCTGTAAGATTCATTAATACATGTGAAGCAGTTTGCACATTTGTTGAGCTTTACAAATGCCAAGTATTATTTTAAATAAAAATCAGTAAAGTGGTATAATAGTCGCTGAGATAGCTGTCCCTTTTGGTACAGTGTAAAACTACAATAATGTTATTATTATTATACAATAATATTGTTATGCTATTGGTAATTGTTTGACAGTCCTGCCACATAATGCTTTTCTACATAGGAAAAAGTCTACATCGGATCCCTTCAAGTACATTGAAGTATGTGACAATGTACAGTGGTACCTCGCTTAACAAGTGTCTCGCTTAACAAGCGTTTCACATAACAAGCAAAAATTTCCAAGAAATCTTGCTTCACACAACAAGTTCCGCTTCACTTAACAAGCAAGCACACTATGGGAATGTGAGATATGCAGCCCTGATGCTCTGCATGGAGGCTCTTTAAAAGGGCAGCCGGCCAGCGCTGCTGCCTCTAACTGCCCCCAACTTTGGGGCAGTTGCCTGAAGGTGCCAGAGGCAGCTGCCCCTAACTGCCCCCAAGAGCCCCCACCGACCACCTTGAACCTCCAGCCACAGCCCAGGTAAGCCTCCCAGGAAAGTGTCTTTGATTGCAGCCTAACTATGTCTACTCTGAAGTAAGCTCCATTGTGTTAAATGGGGCTTACTCCCAGGAAAGTGTCTTTAGGATTGCAGCCTAAGTAGACTTCATAGGATCATGCACATTGAATGCATGTTTTGAATTCAATTCCAGTGTTTTGTCGTCGTTTTTACATACAGTTAATATTTTATATGAATTTTTTATATGAATAATGGAACCAATTGTCTGAGTTTCCATTATTTCCTATGGAAAAACCTGCTTCACTTAAAAAGTGTTTCACTTAAAGGGCATGCCTGTTTATGTGAGGCACCACTAAATATACATATGTACATTTTCTGCGAAACTAGCTAGTGTGTGTTTGTTTGTGTGTCTGGATAATTCACTTGTATTTTTTTTACTTGATTTACACTTGCGCATTACTTATTCCTAAATTGCACTCTACACTGAAGAAATGTGTGATGCTCAAGTAAGGTGTTTCATTCTAGAAGATGTTTTGTGAACTTTCAGTGCAATAATAATTTTTATGAAGATCCTCTAGTAATAACTTGATTTTGTTGAGTATTTGCAAACATCACAGGTGGCATATTGCACAAGTGTCTTATTTATTAATTTCTATTCTAGAATACCCTTATCTTTTGTAGCTGTACTTGAAAATTGAAAGCTGTTTATCCCAATTTAAATGCAGATAAATACCTGTAATATAAATTATGCTGAAAACGGAAATTATTATGTATCAACAGATGGATTAATCTGAGTACTTTTTCATAGTCTCTGTGCAGTTACACATCTGTGGAGTTGTCCTCATGCTCAAAGCCAACCTCAAAAACTTCTTGAGTTTTGTCAAGTGTTGTGCCCCTGTTTTCAAGTAGTTCCCATGCCCAGTGAATGCCTTAAGTATGGAATTAGCAGCATCACAAAAAAAAACAAAAACAACACTCCTTGCTCAGGGGTGTCAAACATAACGCTGGATGTAGCCCTCAAAGCTTTTTATTCACACCCTGCTGATCATTGGACTTCCTCAGAATCACCTTTTCAGCCACACCTGTTCTCCTAAGGCTCTGGAAAGGAAATAAGGAAGCCTCAAAGTGCACAGTAGGCTATAGGGGAGGTGCTGAGAGAGCATCGTCTCATTGGCTGAGCTGTTGAGTGATGCCACAACAGAAGTAGCAATGCTAAAAGGGCATCTTGTGTGATGGTTGGCCTCTCTTATATTTTGAACATATAATCAAGACTTTCATATTTATAGCTAAATATCACAGTTAAATGTGAGATCAAAGTGCCTATTTTTGGCCATCATCTGCTTAATGGAATCACTTCCAGCTCAATAAGGTCCTTTAAACCTTTCTCTGACTTCAAAGAAAGGCATTTCTGTGCATAGGTTTTCCTCTTGAATTATTGCTGTATATTTATGTACAACAATTTAACATATCTGAATTATAAGACCATGGCAGCGTAAAATCCTGCTGTTAAAAAATATCTATTTTATTCTGTAATTTTCAGAACTTCATTAGATAAATGAGCTCAGGCAGGACACATCGCTAGAAAGAAAGCCAGAAAGATAGTAAAAAACATCAACCCTCCAGGCTTTTCAGACTTCCATTTTACTGACTACCTCTTTAAAGCAAACTCATCCTACTCACAGTCTGCTGGAAACCTCTTCCTTATAAAGCTCTTTTATGTTTTTAGAACTGGAAGGCAAGTATTACTTATATGTAGAGAATCTTTTTTGTTGATATTTTGGAGAAGTTTAACTATTTTTATTTATTTTCTATAAAGCCTTGGGAAATAAATATATTACTGTATTAGAAAGGAGCTGTGTTGTTGAGATTTATTTGATGTCCTATTTCTATTGTGTGTTGTTCTATAGCCAGTTGGGCCAGGTGTATTAAACAACAGTGCTTCTTATGTTCTGCAAGTTTTTTTTTTTATAGAATAGTTATAGTGCCTATGTGAACACATATACACTCACAGGGTACCCTTTATGCCAGGTGTATGTACATCTTGTCTCATATCCTTAGGATTTCTAAGGTGTTGCTGAATTTTGATAGTGTGAAGATGGTTCAGAAATTTGCTTTGTGGAGAATATTACTATTCTTGTTGTTGCCCCTTGTGAGCAAGTGTAGCATAACCCTTATGGATAGCCACTTTCATGTTGGCTGCATTGCCTTATGGCATTGTTATAATCATTTCTGGTATGCCCATTAAGTTGTAGAACTTATACATGTTATTCATTCTTCAGATACTGCAGTTCTGTTTAATTACCAGAGTGTTTTGATAATCCCTTCTTTTTGTTTAGAGTGGTGTTTGGAACTATGGTGTAGAGACCAATTTGTATGGATGTTTTTTAATACACTTGGTTACCCACAGTGAAATCTACTTTCAATTGATTGAAGTATCCAAGAATGGTAGAGTTTCATCTTTTTCTCTCTCTATTGTGAACTGGATAGGTGGATGTATCTTGATAAGATGGTTAAGAAAAAATTCTTCAACTTGTCTACATGGTCACAAAATTACAAAAATATCATGCACATACTTAACCCAGAAATTTGGTTTAAATTTGGCAGTGTTTATAGCAAATCCTTCAAATTTTTCCATAAAAAGCTTTGCTACTGTCGGGTTAAAGGACTCTCCACTTTAATGTTATCTTTTTGCTCATGTATTGTTTGCCATTTCTCTTTGTTTTATGGCAAGGCCAGTTGTTCAAGAAGGAAAAATAGTCACCTTTCTCGACAAAGACATCTAGTTTCACCAGATGAAGACTTTAACTTTATTCAATCTACATATTGTGTTAATCCTCAAAACACAGACAGTAGTACATCCATTGCTTCTGTGGTTACCTCTGACATTAACCTCAGTTTTCCCCAATTAGAGAATCATCAAAAACCCTTTAGCCAAGGTTTGCTCTTACATCAGACCACTGGCTGAATACCACATACATGCTTGGTTTTGCCATAGAATGGGAACATAACACTGTGGAGGGAATCCGGAGGCAAAGGCTGTGCATAAGATCTTGCCACTTGAGGGCATGTGCAGAACGCTCAATAAAGCCTTTCTAATAGCTTTTTTAAATATGTACCTAGTGTAGATCACTAGGTGTGTCTACACTAATGTCTTATTGAAGAACATATAACTACTGCTCACCAACCTGTCATTATTTACATCAAGACTGGACTATATTCAGGAATTAGCCTCCCTAATAGCATATAATGGTTTTCTGATTAGCATTTCATGGCACCACAGCTGGTCTACTGCAGCTTTTTATTTTCCAAGCACTGTGACTATAGATTGTTCATTATTGTATTCTGAGTAAACTTATTAACCGGTGGCAGCAATTTAAGATTCTTCAGCATCTGCAATAATATTTTCTTCTTGCGAAAAGGCTTAATTCTAATTGTAAATGAATAGTTAGTCTTGAATTTAGACTTTTATTGTTTCCATCTTTAAGAAAATATTATTTTATAAACATATTTTCAAATCTGCATCATAAAGTAGTTGTAGGAAAAATCCTATTTATGGAATGATGCAAAAGTAAAAAAAGTTGTTACCTTGGTGTTGTGAATAATTATACCTATCTGCATTCAAAATAGGTATGTTTGCTCTGTGCTAATTCTTTGATATTGAAATTTAGTTATATTTATTTGACATTCTTGAGGTGTTATTTCTGTTCTTGGTGTCAGTTCAAGATTAATAACATTACTTATGATGGGTCCGAACTAGGTTGCCATAATTCCCTTCTGGAACAGAACCCCCTGACCAACTTGCTAGCATGTGAATATAATTCTCCTAAATCCGGGCTGTCCTGGTTTTCCAAGACATGTGGCAATCCTAGTCTGAACAGATTGTCAGACTTAAAAGTGGGCATGAAAAAGTTTGAGAACAATTCTTCTATTGTGTTACTTTCAGCAAGCTTTTGACATTATACTGATTAGCAAAAGAACCTCCAGGAAAAAAGTATAAATTTAAACTAAACAGAAAACCCAAGTACAGTAACTAGTTTACTGAGATAATGTATACATAGCAGATAATCAGAACATTTCATGAACCAAACCAATTTAGAGTATTTTCTTGACACTGTAAATAGGAGCTAAACATACCACTCCTAACTAAATCACCACACAGCAATGCACTAGCACCAGTGTGGGTACTGGAGGTCAACATGGGGAAAGGGGACATTTTGTTGGAATATGCAACACTGACTTCATTGAGCCAGTGGAGGGCAACAGAAGTTTCCAAATGTGACGGTTGGAAATGTCGGTTAGTGACAGTTGAAAGTGACAGCTGGCCAAGGTAAGGACAACTACTCTGTGTGTGAAGTAGGTCATAAACCACAGTGGTAGAAGGAGCTAGGGCTCCCTGTATATATGTAAATCTGCATCAAATTTAATTTAGGTAAATCTAAAAGTTTTCTCTGATCTCAGCCTTATTTTGTTTATTCATTTGATGAATGTGCTTATATATATACATTTACTCATATATATATAAGCAGTAGCAACCAGTCAAAGTAGAAAAGGATAGACTTCTTGAAGTCCTCTCACTCTGCTAAATACAAAATAAACTCCTAAATTCCAACATATTTGTCACCTCAACCCTGGGTAAAATCCAGCAGCTGCTGTGGGTCAGCTCAACTTGCACTAGTAGTATCTATCCCATCTATCTAAAGTATTTATATCACTGCACCGCTAGTGTCCAAGTGGATCCATGTTGGCATATCAGGCCTTGAAAGACAGACAGGATACTGTGCACATCAGTGATGACCATCCCACCTCACCTTCTCACCTTGTTCTTCCCATCCCTATGTTAGACATACCTGGCCGGTGTGTCCAGAAACATACTGACATTAGTGACAAGACTATAACCATCATTTAGTAAAGAACATAGTGGCCTGGATGGTAACTATGGCTTGGCAGATTGATTCTGGTGGATCACTTCTTCAACTAAAGTGGCTGCTAGTTATACATAACAAACTATTAGGTGAAAAGGCATATTGTAAAATCTATTTATTATACAAAATGTATACTTAAACATATACTATTGTACAAAATGTATACCAAAGTCAAAGAGATTCAGACTGAACTGCCCTGATCAGAATCAGCAGGCTTATTCTTGTTAGCAATTACTTCAGGAAATTAATTTGACAGTTTAACTTCACATTTCTAGTACAGGTGGAAAATATTAAAACAAGTCATTCCAAATGAAAATATAATTAATTGCAAGAATATTTCTGAAGTATTTCTCAAGATCCTATAATATAACTGTATCATTGTTAATTGCCTTGTAAAGCAAATGGCCCACTGATTCATAATGGCTGGCTGCAATACAGAAAAAGGTAAAAAGTGAATAACCTTATTAGATGCATCCATAGCCTGTTTTTCAGTACTACTGAAGACCAAGATTTGTGAGTCATAAAGATTAATAAATCAATAGTTACAGTTATGATGGCAGAGAAGTGCTTAGTCAATTTTTTATTCAGTGATGTAATTCAGATGAAGGTACTTTGCTGATCATGCAAAAAGCAGTGTTGTTAACTGAATATGTTTGTATTGTGTTGTTATTGTTGAAGCACTGAGGCAGTCTTAATATGTTTATTTTAGTATGGCAATTCTAGAATAAGAGACACAGCTGAAATCAGTGTCAAGTCTTGTATATTATGTGTAGCGTTAATGTACTTCTATTTTTTCAGCCCTGCTGTGTATCACTCTTCATGATCAAAATGATAGTAATGATTTCCTGCCTAAGATATATCTTGAGTTTTGACAGGGCTAGTGATTCAGTATTGTGGCACATACATAAGATTTAATATATGTGATTGCTTTAAAGTCAAACTCTCTAAGATCTTGTTCCTTTAAAATGAAATTTTTATTTCTGTCTTAGTACATTAAAATCAATGTAAAATATTTACCATTTTCAATTGAATTATAGTATAAAGTGTTGTACAATATTGCTTTGGGACTGAGCTTTTTTGCAGAACACAAATATTTTTAGTTTCCATGTGGTCCAGGAGTAATATAAACCAATAGTCTAGTCCTATGCTGGGGCAGCCCAGGATAATCAGTGGTGCAAAGACAGCCCTCTATTGCATGCTGTTGGTCAGCCATATACCAGGCAGCAGTGGAGATGTAAGTAAAGAAATTTTATTCTTACAAACTCCACCACTCGCTTGTCCCCAATAGTACTTGGTTTTATCCATGTTATTTGGATTGTTGCCAGCTTACTTGCTGGTGTGAATCCAAATAGATCCAAGGGGGTGTATTGGGAGAGGGATGAGGGCATAAACAGCTTGGTATCACCAAGATCTTAAAAATAACCCAGTTTCACCATTGCCCCAGACTGGCTCAAGCTTTACCCCTTGATCAACTCCCATCTTACCTGCACCAGTATGGCATCTGGCAGCCATTGTCACAAATGGGCAGGGTGACCAGATGCCAAACCCAAAATTCCTGAACCTTAAGGCCAAAATTCCTACCTATAAGAGCAGAATCCAATGCAAAAATCAGTTTTGAGGTATCTCCTTCCTATCACAAGTTATGGCCAAAAAACAAATATATATATATATATATATACATATATATGCAGAAGGGGCAGAAGGTTGCAGTACAGCACAAAATCCTGATGCAGCATGACTTGCAACTGAAGCAAGCATACTAAATAATGCTCTGCAGGCTATACAATGCTTTGGAATATAGATGTTCCCATGAGTGTGTTTTTGATGCACTTGCATTACATCATGGTTTTTGTGTTTATTGTTTGCAGAGTTCATCATACAGTGCGAAGAAAAATTAGAATTTTTTAAATGATGCTAAGGTGAATTGTTAAGCAGTGCAAATGATAATTGTAGGTAACTGTGTGGGAGCACCAAGAAATACCAAATCAAATAGATCTAATCGATATTGGTGTACACTGTGACACTGTAAATCTATCTCCTATTTTTTTTTAAAAAACCATTCTTTATGTTGATAATTGCATACTATTTTTCCACAATGAAGCAGGGTAACTTACAACAATCTTTCTACACAAAAGCCTTAATCTCTGTGTTGGGGTGTCTGCAACTTCTGTGTGCGGACAATTGAGCTTAATGTCTACTATGATGAAATAAGTATTTTCATCGTTACATTTAGAAAAGTTCAGAATAAATTGGATGAACAGGAATATCAAGCATGAATGCATGATATTCTAAGAGCTGCTGTTATGGTTATGTAACTTGAGCATATTCAAGTTCTTGTCCCTATTTTTCTAAATTTTAAAAGATCTCAAGTATGGATTTTCTATTTTACTTGTAGCAGATTAAGTTCTGACTTGTACCTATGCCTGTTGAGTTTTACTTTTAGTCAGCTGTGCTTGATTTCATCAAAATAAAAAATATTAAGCTGCCAGTTATAATGGTGTTAGGTTGAAATTAAAACCTACTAAGTGGCAATTTTCAATTCTTTTCATCTCATGGCACACTGTCAAAACTCTAAAACTGTCAAGGCACACCATCAATTTTTTGACAATTTTCAAGGGTACATCACACTATCAGTAGGGGGCTCACATCCTTCATTGGTGCCGAATAATAAATGACACTTCCTAAAACTCCTGTGGCATAGCTGTGTATCATGTAGCATGCCACATTGATTGAAAATGGCTGCTATAAAGATTTTTAGGAAGCAACGATGAATTTTTTAATCTAATAGCCATAATCTGCAGAAGTATCAGTAATTGTATTGCGGAATATCTAAATTTTGAGCTTACTTGCAAATTAAGTATCCTTAAAACTTGTTTCAGCATGCAGACTATTGTAGACCCATAGAATAGCCATTTTGGTGGCCCATTTTATGGCTGAAATCAAGGGCCCTCATTTTATATTCTTGTAAGGATGTTTAACTTGTATGCATGTTTCTTAGTTCCATGACTTCATTTAAATGAACAGAATATTATGGTGGGTTTCAAGCATTGGGAACTTACTTCAGAATGATCTCTACGCCAACAACGTCCATATGGAGAACCAGTTGGTTGCATATCTTGCTGTATGAAAAAGCTTCCTGCCTTGGTGCGAACACAACACAGTACAGAAATGGGAGGTTTCTCCAGGGGTGAAGCTTCCCCATGGGTTCTGTGTTCGGTGCAGATTCATCATGGGGAGCAATGAAACGTAACTTCTGCGCTTTAAAAATATTGAATTACTGTGAACATTTTTAGTATATCAAAGTACTTAAGGTTTCAGGATTTTTTTCCTCCTTAGGTAGTAATGCATTCTTATGTATAGCTATAATTATTCCCCCTGGATCAAACACTTGGTGAAATTAAAATTACCCCGACATTTTTTCCCTGTTCCTGCTTGAATTCAGCTTTGTTTTTGGTAATATGTTATAAGCTTCTGATGCTATAATCATGTTTATTGTTTCTTTCTATTGATAGGATGATGAAGTGGTTCTGCAATGCACTGCTACTGTTCACAAAGAACAACAGAAATTGTGCCTTGCTGCAGAAGGATTTGGCAACAGGCTCTGCTTTTTGGAATCCACTTCAAACTCCAAGGTATCATAAGCTGTCTTTTTGTAACACTATTTTAAATGTTACTGACTTGTATGGTAGGCTTTACTACAGATTGGCAGATACAAATCGCAGTTAGCGAAAGATACATATTAAACTTGGTCCCTCTTATAAACCTTCCCAACACCTATATCCAGAGCTCTACTTTATTCATGGTACTAAATAAATAAATGGAAGGTGAATGAAGATCCATCTTAGAAGCTGAATATTTCAAAGAGATTGATAATGGAGACAGTGGAGATGTCAATGGAAAGCATCCACCAGGGACAAGTCCTCACCATCACTCCATCACAGATGCCATCACCACATCCTGTGCTCACATATTTAATAATAGCTAAAGCATGTGGAGTAGACCCTTAGATCCTTCTTAAACTATAGCACAATACAGTATGACTCTGTGACTGAATTCAAATACAGTGGTACCTTGATTTACAAGTGTATTTCGTTCCAGAAGCTTCTATTTTTTCCAGAAGCTTGTATTCCGGAATCCCTACAATCCAGAGTAACTATAGGAAGATGTAAGAGGCACTTACTCTGGATTGCTCTATTTATTTCCCATAACTACATCAGTGGAAAAGGTTCTGTAGTTACTCTGGATTGTAGCCAATGGAAACTCAGATGATTGGTTCCACAACCAAAAATATTTATATAAAAATATTAACTGTATGTAAAATTGATTACAAAACATTGTACCAATATAGAACATTGTAATCTAATACAGAAAACAGTAACTTAATACAAAACTATAATATAAAGTAATACAAAACACTGTAATAAAGAAAATACAGTACTGAACTGTATTGTACCTTTGAAAACCTTCATGGCTGGTATGAGGGAGACAAGACAGAAGAGGGATTTTGTAGGACGACTTTCACTATCACTAACAGAGTCACTGCTTTGTCTTTTCAAGCAACTTGAACATTTTCCTGCTGCTGATGGGGAGTGTGGAGGAGCTTGGCTGACAGAAGAAGAAGAGTGGGCTGGGGATTTTATGTGGCTTGACTTGCCTGAGGGGGAGGGAAGTGCATCCACCCCTGAAGGGAAGGTTCCAGAATCTTCCGGGAGAGGGAGGGGGAGACCACCGAAGTGGAGCTGGTCTAGGAGGGAGATCCCCAGGCAGGGTACCATCAGGAGGCCTGAATTGTATACTGGGCTAGCTTGGTGGTGTAATTTGCCCACACCTCCTTATCCAGATTCGTGGGAACCTGGTATGGAGAGGGGCATTTGGAAGGAGTGAAAGGAGAAGAAAGAGAGGGAAAGAGGAAAGGAAGGAGAAAGGAAGCAAGGTGGATAAGAGAGAAAAGAGAAAGAGAGAGAGAGAGAGAGGGGAGGAGGAAAGCATCTGTTAAAGTGTTGAGGAACTGTTGTGTTAATGATTGGTGGCTGTACAGCTTACCTTTGCATACTTACCTGTCCGGTTAAAGAACTATTAAAATTCCATTAGTGACCGTTTATTGACCTATAAGCCTTGAACCTCCAGTGGTGATGGAAGACAATAAAGAAGCTGTTATTGACATCCCTTCTTCTCCTCCGTGGAATTATTATCCAGATGACCTCTCATTAGGCCTCTTTCCCCCCCATGTCGTGTCTCCCCTTTCCAACCATGTCACCCCAGTCAACCCGCCTCACAGGGAGCAACATTGTCACATTGATAAGACACACCTTACACCCCATCAGCAGTAGGAGAATGTTCAAGTTGCATGAATAGCAACACACATAGATCCCACACACATACCTGCCTCAGGCTGTTCCCCCCAGATCTCTCCCATGAGTTCCCTTGCCATGGAAGCCTTATCAAACTTCCTCAGATGTGCTCTTCTTACAAGACAGTGCTCTTAAATCAAGTCAAAATTCCTGAGAAAATTTTGCTCTTAATACAAAGCGCTCTTAATTCAAAGTTGCTCTCAAATCAAGGTACCACTGTAGTATCATAAGCAAAATGCATATCTTGGCATGTGTACAAGTCAGTTTATTTTTGCCTGAAAATACCTTTCCCCCTCCATGTGTAGACCATGTGTATTTATCTACTGCTTTTAAACTAAAAAGTTCCGTTATACTGTTTACAAAAGAAGTAAACAAAATAAAGGCTAATGGGTCTCTCTCCCAAAAGGGCTCATAATGTAAAATGCAAAAGAACAAAATCAGAAGCCACTATACAAGACATTGCTGGAGTGAGGAGGGCCAGTAAATCTTCCTTTGCTGAATAAAAGAGGAACATCCACTTGAAAAAATGCCTATGTAATTGAATTGCTTGGTCCCCTTGCATCTAAAAGACCCAGGGCAGCAAGAATTGTCTAATAATAAATAATAATTTATTATTACTACAATAATAAAATCATGTTATTTTGATTTTAAAACACTTCTCATAATTTTTTCCCCACTCATTTTGGAAAGAGGAAATATTTCAGAAGAACTTTATAATTTCTGTTCCAATTTTTCTGTTACAGGACTGGTCTTGAGAACAGGATTGGTCTTGAGATGGGGTAAAAGAGGGAAGATTGGCAGCAATCCTTTTTTGTTTTCTTTTTCTGGATCTTCTCATTTCCATGTTAATGCCACAAATTCATACACCACATGAAGAAAAATAGTTTTGTGTAATACTGTGGGTTTTCCCCAGTGATGGGATTCAAAGAAATTAACAACTGGTTCTATGCCCATCTGGCAGCCACTTTTAAATGACTATTTTTAAACTTTATATGCCCTATCTCTTGTTAACCACCGGTTTTATAGAGTAGGTGCAAACCTGCTGGAGCCAACCACTGGTTTTCCCCCTGTGCTGGAAAGAAACATTAGTTCAGTTCACATGATATTTCTATGCTTAGTAAATTACCACAGTCATAGTTACTTCTACCCAGTAAATATGTTGTTTGAATGTGACCTCAAGTGGTGAGAGTTGGTATTTATCATGTCAAAGCAAACAGACACTTCATGGTTAAACATGACATGGATTTAGCATATCTTCACTTTATCCATTTCATGAGTCTGACCTTTTACTTATGTTCAATTTCTTTCTGTATTTTTTTAAATGATGCAATCACAATTATATTTCAAGTTCATCCTTTTCAAATTAGAGAAAATATTTCTGAGAATAAACATAAATAAGTGGAAAAGATTTTTTAAAGGGAAAGTTACCATACTACATTGGTAACTAGAGAGTTTTGAATAATTGGAAATACTTGAATATAAGTCCATCTTACAGATAAATCAAGAGCAGGTTTTGTGGGAAAAATATCCTATGCAATTGACCCTCAGCTGTTGATGGTTTGAACCTAACTCTGTGATTATAGTTTTGTCTGATTTTCCCTGGGCCTGACCCTGAAAAGTAACCTACTAGTAATTTTATCTAAGAACTGTACAGTCTCTAATATATGAGTAAAAAAATTTATATACAGTGGTGCCTCACAAGTTGGGGGCAGTTAGAGGCAGCAGCGCTGGCCGGCAGCCCTTTTAAAGTGCCTCCGTGCGGAGCATCAGGGCTGCATAGCACACGTGCCCATAGAGCACTTGCTTGTTAAGTGAAGCGGAACTTGTTTTGTGAAGCAAGATTTCTTGGAAATTTTTGCTTGTTATGTGAAACGCTTGTACATTTTTATGAAATAACTTTTTTAGTACAGATTTTCAATTTTTTTGTAAACACTGTAAGTACACTGCAAACAACATTCTGGTTGAACCATTAATCAAATCCTTCTTTAAGATGCCTGGTGTGTTAAGCCAAAGGCTCACATACAATTTACAACACAAACTGGGAGTGTGCAGTTCAATTCACAGCAGAGAGACAAACAACAAGGAATAACTGTGAGCAAGTGCAGCTAGACATAGTTGCAACCTATTTTACTCAGAAGTTGAGCTATTGCTTTCTGTGGGTAGTATTCCTAAGTAATGGTGCACTGAACGTGTAGCTAGGCACTGAACTATAGCTTGTAGTAATGGTGCACTGAGTTGTAACCTGATTCTTTGGCTCAGGACCATGTTGTGCTACTCTAGCAATTTCACTGGGGCAGGGGAGTAGGGGTCACCAATTTCACTGGTGAGTAGACCCCTTTATGCCTTAGAGGCTTATGCCAAGTAACAGAATAAATATCTTACACAGAGGAGATCACTAGGGTGACACCCTTCCCCCACCCCTCCCTAGAGGATGCAGAACAAAACTGGTTTTTTTGTTTTTAAAGAAAAGTATGGTATATGTTAGTATGGGCTGTTAATGTTAGAAGTTTCTTCTCATTACAGGCATACCACTGAAATTGGCTTCTTTAGTATTAAGCAGTAAACAAGACCATAACTCCTTCCGGCTGTTTTGTACACGTGCAATTATAGCCTCCTTAAACTTCTTTAGTTTCTCAATTGCTGTTAATGGTTCGTTTGGATTGTTTATCATGTAACTATTTGAGGCTTCTTCTGTACTCAGTGCAAAGATTCTTTGATACACTTGGTATTGATACACTTGGTATTAAAAAAAAAAATCAGTCAACATTTGGAAACAATTTGCCCTTAGTTGAGAAAACACTTTTATTAAAATCTTTGATTTTTAACCTATAAAGACAAGATTTAAATTAAATTTATTATAGAAATAATTACATGTGTTTACTTGAGACAGTAAAAAATCTTACTCAAATCTCATTTGGAGGGACTGTTGTCAGATAAATTCAGCTGACAGTGATTGGATGATAATCAGGTGTGCTTAAGATAGTTTATGGTTGCAGGCTACCAAATAGAGAGTTGAGTTGTCAGCATGAGCAAATTTTACATCGGGAGCCATGTAGTCACATGAATTAAGTTTGGAAGATAGTGTAGACATGTCTGGATGCAGCAGTAAAGGAGTTCTAAGAATCTGTAGAGGTAAGCACTTATTAACTAACCTCTTATGGACCAATACTAGCAGTTGTGGGAGTTGCTTGTGGGAGCAATTCTATATACAGTGGTACCTTACTTAAAGAGCGCCTTGCATAGAGAGAGTTCCACTTAAAGAGCAAAAGTTTCTGTGTAGTTTCACTTTGCTTAAAGAGCATTTTTCGCATAAAGAGTGCCCAGTGGCTGGCCTCCCTGTCCTTCTCCCTGTCTCTCCCCAGCATTGGCTGGGCTAGGGAGTGAGGTGGGACTTTCTCCCCTCTTGCAGTACATGAAAGAGACCAGCAGAGGGGGCAGAAGAGCAGAAAAGTCTCTTCAGGGGAACAAAGATGGCTGCTCTTTTCCTACAGCCAGAGAACTTGGTCAGCCCAGCCTATGCAGCCTCCATAAGGTAGGAGGGAATACTCTCCTGCACCCCCTCTGCAGCCCCCTCATACAGACCCCTTGCCCCCAAGGAAGCCTCCCTGCCTGGACCCCATTACAACCACCCCTCTGCCTCCCCACTATCTTCCCTGCCTGCACTTTTCCTTTCCTGTGAGTAAGCCCCAGTGTATTCAATGGGGCTTGATTCTGAGTAGACAGCATAGAATCTTGCCCTTCTGATGTTGCTGTGCATGCAAAATGCAGCCTACACATTTTCCTGTGAGTAAGCCCCAGTGGATTTAATGGGGCTTGATTCTGAGTAGACAGCATAGGATCCCCTTTGCTGTTGCAGACTGCCTATCTAGTTTGCATAGATAGATCTCACACACAGAGAGAGGTTCCTTGTGAAAGTTGCTCAGAGAGACACCGGTGACTCTTAGTGAAGATCAGTCATCCTTGCCCATAAAGGTTTTTCTTTTCTTTTTTACTGTACAGAATATTACCGTGTTTTATTACAGTAATTATGGTCTGTATTATATTATAGTGTTTTGAATTCAATTCCAGTGTTTTATCATCATTTTTACATCCAGTTAATATTTTTATATGAATATTTTTGGGGGTTGTGGAACCAATCATCTGAGTTTCCATTGTTTCCTATGGGAAAATCCGTTTCACTTAAAGAGCATTTTGCTTAAAGAGCATGCCTCCGGAATGAATTAAGCTGTTTAAGTGAGACACCACTGTACAGTATGGACATTTTTATAGTTTATGACTTGACAGTTTATGACTTTTTATAGTTTATTACTTGACTTGCTGTTGGAGCTTCTCTGTTTCATCCAAAGATCTTTATAATCCTGTGACTATTCTTTATAATCCCGAAAGCACTATTCTGAGGAGTAATTAGTAGTAAAGCTCTACTTTCTTGTTTCTTTTCCATGCACTGATTCATATGTGCCTTTTATGACAATATGGTTACAACTATCTGACAGAATCCTAATTCAGTTAATTAATATGAAGATGTTGGAGTGAGTGGCTTGAATAGAGTCAGTTTGATTTATTACTTAGATCCCACCTTTCTTCCATCATGGAACTGAAGGTGATGCATTTAGACTTCCAAGACAGCCATTCTTCCAGACACTGTGGCTATACCTAGGCTTGTTTATCTTCAGCAGAGTGATCAAATTGTCTGTACTTAATCTAATTAATTAACTAACTAACCTTTCCCCCTTAATTAATTAATTAATTAACTAACTAACTAACCTTTCTCTCTGAAGGGCATCCAAGGCAGCTAACGATCATTACATAAAATACAATTAAAACATTAAAATTAAAATATCAATACAATTAAGATATAAAATAGGGTGCAGTAGGCCATAAAATATCTGATTTAGAAGACAGCCATTATGGGGTCTCAAAGGCTCTGTCTTTAGGCCCAGCTGGAAGGTTAAGAGTGAGGAAGTAGTTCTTAATTCAAAGGGGGGGGGAGTTCCATAGTACAGGCACCACAATAGAGAAGGCGCCAGATTGTATGGCAGTCTCTCAAGTACTCTGGTCCAAGGCCATTTAGGGCTTTAAGGGTCATGACTACCACCTTGAATTTGGCTCAGAACCAAACTGGCAGTCAGTGCTGCCGCTGAAGCAGTGGCATAACAGAGTCAAACTGCCAAGCTCAAACAAATAAGAATGGGGGTGTAAGAACATTAAGTAGTAAGAAATCCTTTCCTCAATGCTTTCTTCATCTTTCTTCCATTAGAATGTTCCTCCAGATCTCTCCATCTGCACTTTTGTGCTGGAGCAGTCATTGTCTGTTCGAGCACTCCAAGAAATGCTGGCTAACACAGAGGAGAAAGCGGAAGGCGTAAGTAACAACATATTTACAAATATATACAGTTCCTTTTAATTAGATTGTGAACTGATAATGTTGCTAAGGGCACAATTCTAACTAATTTGGACCAATACAACTCGTTACCACCCCGATCCTATGGTGGAGTGGGGAATCTGGTTCATATCTGTTCAATGGCTGACTCATCAGAGTGGTTCAAAAGTGTCTCACAGCATTTTTGTGACACCCCCAGTGTGGGACATATGCCAGGACGTGTGCTAGCCAAACCTTACAATCGAGAGTCACAATGGGAAGACGTAAGAGGCACTTACTCTGGATTGCTCTCTGCATTTCCCAAATGTTTCACATAGGTGGCACCATAACTATATCCGAGTAAAAGGTCCCGTAGTTATTCTGTATTGTAGCCTAACCAAGGTTTAGGATTGAGCTTTGATTCTATACATTTTTATAACACGTCCTGACTTGAAGTTTTTTCATTCAAAAAAACCTCCATTTCACTATATAGACTCTTTGTCTTCATGGCTTAGTCATCAACAAAAACTCCCTGATTCTCTGGCAACAGCTGAACACCTGGGTTGACTAGTGGGTACCAAGGCTTTTCAGATGGCTTTCTCTTTCAGGACAGACAAAACAACATGCAAGGTTTGTTTTGGTGATCAAGGGCAGCAGATTGAGGGAGCACATAAGACAAGAAGACATCTGCATCCATGTATCTTCCCCTGCATTTGGCATAAGGAGGTTGCACACATTCAATGCTTCTTTTCTGGGGTTAAAATGGTGTTGGTACTCACCACAGGTCTTACCCATATCACTAATTATTAGTTAGCAGCCATGGGGGTGGAAAAGGTGCCAGTATTGAGTACTGATGAGTATCGCCAGAAAAAAAGCCCTGCACATATCCATCCTAACTGTGATGGACCTGTAGCTGCGATGGAGCTGTAACCTGTGATGGACATTTCCTCCAGAAATTTGTCCAGTCCCTTCTTAAAGGAATCCAGACTAGATGCCTAATCACATGTTGTGACAAGGAGTACCACAGACTAATTGCACTTTGGATAAAGAAAATCTTTTGTCTTTCCTGTCTCTTGCAACAAGTGGATATCCCCTAGTTTTGGTGTTGTGTGAACAACATTGGCACATCACAAGCAGCATTGCAGTTCATGGGCTCCCCCTCTCAAACCTCCCTGCCTCTACTGCACTCTTGCATCAGGATCCAGGCTGCAGGTTCAGCTCTGTACCTCCTGTGCTGGGTTTCTTCAGCATTTAGGTGCTTGCTCACAACTGCAGCAGGTGGCAGATTTCTCCTTGCACCCCCACTAATTTACCTACCCTGTCTCATCAATCTGTGCTCACCACTTTGTCAGTGCAGTTGGTGGGAGGCATCACTTTGCACCACATCATTTTGCCATTATTTCAGTGGAGGATGACTAGCATTTCCTGACTAGCATTTCCTCCACCTCTCTCCTTTCGTTGCAGGCAGCAGGCAGCCCCCTTTTTTTGCATCCCCACCATTCTTCATAGGGTGGTGTCACAATGAGGTAATTTGTGTCTCTGTTCACCTGATAAATAGGTCGCTCTGGAGTATCCCACTCAGTGCAGAATGCCCTCTTTCCTCTTCTAGAGAAAATAGGAATTCCTTACCAGTGAAAGTCCTGTTCTTGGAAGAGGAAAGGGGGCATTCTATCCTTCACTTTTGTTCACGGCAGCTTTTCATTGTTGTATCCTGCATTTCAGGATCCCGAGGCCAGGATCTTTCTCTTTGCCCCACTACAGATCTGGATTTGCTTGTATGTTCTTGTTTGATTGCCGTTTTTGTGTGTGTTCATATCCTGAGGGTCTTCATGAAAGACTTCTGTCGCATGAACAATTGGGTCAGCATTATTGCTGACCAGTTGGAGAAGCATTCTTGGTTTCCTGGACTTTAGGGGCTGATTCAAACTTTGCTCTTCAATCCATACTGGGTTGGATCATGTTGGAAATCACATTTAGCCCTGTCTCAATGATGGGAGAGCAAGCACACTTTGTAGACCATGTTCTCCTTTCTCTTCCAAGAAAAGAACATTCACAGGTAAATTCATTTTTTTTTTCATCTTGTTGAGCTGTACATTTGCTAATGGTGTTCAGGAAATGGTTATACAATTTAAGTGGTTTGAAATGCTAACAGCATGTCTCCTGAAGTGTGCCACACAAAGCATTTTTGTAGTTAGGAATTTTATACATCCATCACCATACCACAAAAAAATATATGCAACAGAAATACAATAGCTTTATATATATTTGTCATTTCCTGAATGCCATAGATGTGGGAGTTATAATGGAAGGAACAGCAGGAAGGAATTCATATTTGCTACTTTAAAGTTGTGGAAATTGAAAAAGAAACCTCTAGCGTGAAAATGTTTTTTTCTTTTGTGCTGAATATGTGGGATGTGTCCTTGAAAAGGATTCTGCTTTCTGCCTGTTCAATTTTCTGCAGTTTTTAAGGATGGTGCCTGTACCTTGCTTACAAAATTGCTTTATCTTAATTTGGTTAGATCTGAAATATGATTATAAATAGAAAGATGCAGTGCATGCTACCCATATAACACAAAACAATCCTCAAAATGTAGATCTGCATCTTTTAGTTGAAAAATAAGATTTGCTGCTAAACTTTGCTTTGTCTCTGATTACATCTGTAATAGGTTATAGGAAATGACCTGAGAAGTGAAAACATATCTTGATACATGACATGTGAAATATTCACAGCACAAAGATATTTTCTGAAGTATTGTATATATACAATTATGTTGACATTAAAATGACATGGAGTCTCTTTAGGAAACAGAGTTGGAGGGGGCATGATGAACACCATGGCAAAGGAAGTATCAATCTTTCACCACTGGCTAGCAGTGGTTCTCAAACTTTGGGAGAGCTCTGCTTTCTTCCTAAGTCTGTAGAGCATTGGCAGTGTTGTAATCCCTCAGAGTGCACCCCTGCAGGGTGATGGAAGGCTATTTTCATTGCTGTTTTCAGCTTCCCCATGGGTTCTACCCAGTGGTGGGCTCCAACAGGTTCGCACCTACTCTATAGAACTGGTTGTTAACAAGGGATAGGACATATAAAGTTTAAAAATAGCCATTTAAAAGTGGCTGCCAGATGGGCATAGAACCGGTTCTTAATTTCTTTGAAGCCCATCACTGGTTCTACCAGGATCAAGGTGGTCTGGAGAGCCGTGGGAAGCCCTGCAAAGTGGTTGTAGAACTCCCTGCAACTTGGAATTAGTGAAAAATCCAGCTGCAATGAAATTGGAAGTCTGACTTCTGGTTTAGTCATGGTTAGAACTTTCAAGCCATGGGGAGTACAGAAAGTGCTCTGCAGGGCTCCCCAGGTTCACTAGACTCTGACAGGACCCCTGGGGAAGCTTAAAATAGCCCCCCATTTCTTCACAGGGGTGGGATCCTAGGGGTTGTGCTGCTGCTTTTCCCATTTCCCAGCTTTTTAAGGGGAAAGTGGGACATTTACACAGCCTGAGGGGGGTTACAATCTCCCAGTTTGAGTACTACTGAGCTAGAGAATGTAGCAGTTGCAAGGATCTCGGTTCCTTGTCACTGGCAGAAAGGAATTTGCTCAGACTGCCATGTTGCACTTAAACCAGTAAACAGTCTTATGCCCACTTTTAAGTTCTTTGGTGCAAGATGCATCTCTAAAAAAGGAAAATACCGTATTTCCCGGTTTATAAGACGCACTTTTTTTTCTTCCCAAAGCGGGGGGGGGGGGATGTCTGTGCGTCTGATAGAGTGATACAGCCAATCCTGGAGCACCATACCCCATCATGTCATATGTCGTTGGATTCGTATCGAAGAGCAGAATCCAATGCAACAATCAGTTTTGAGATATCTCTTTCCTATCAAAAGTTATGGCCAAAAAAGTAAAAATCAAAAATATAAAAACAAAAAATACATTTTTGGCCATTTTTTAAGCGGGTAGGAATTTTGCCCTAGGGGTTAGGAATTTTGGCCTTGGGGTTCAGGAATTTTGGGTTTGGCATCTGGTCACCCTGGCACAGTTGCAATCTTAAGCAGCCTTCCCTGGCTTGGAGACTTGCTCCAGACATGCACAAGACCTGGTCCCCCCTGCTCAATGCCTGTGCCTCCCTCACTCTTCTCTGTGTATCTAGATCCCCTCACCTTTCCCTACCTCTCCCCCAAAAGAACCCCCCCTTACCTGCCTTCCTGGACTATTTGCAATGAGATTTGGGCAAAACGTTGTTGTCTGATCATTTGCAATGAGATTTGTGCAAAAGTCACAAATCACTGACACTAGAGATGGTGAGTTTTTGGTGTTACCAGAAAATTAAAAGAGTGCTTGAAGCTTCAAGTCTTTCCTCATTTGTTAATGACAGTGATAATGGTTCTTAATACCACTGTTGACTTTACATGGTTGAAATATTATTCTGCTATATTTTATTAAATATATTAGTACACCATTTGGTTCAGAATATTTTTTTTCTTGTTTTGCTCCTCTAAACGGTGCGTCTCATGGTCCGGTGTGAGTAATAAGCCTGGAAATACGGTACTTTTCTTCTTCAGAGTCTTCTATACCTACATCTGGAAACTGACAAGTGACATCCAGCACTGGTAAACACCCATCGATCAAGAGAGTGATCCAAAGATTACAGATAATCTGGTCTCTTGCTGTAATATAGAGGCAGTTGAAAATGTAGTGGGGAGCATGTCTTGAGACAGTTTCATAGAGAGCTTGTCTTTCTATATCCAAAAGCCTTGTTTTAAGTGTTCCTGGCAGTTGAGCTGGAGAGAATGAAATCAAAAATTCCAGTGATAGGTCCATTGATTTTATTTTCCAACTAGCAAAAAGCGTACCCGCGTTGCGGGAGTAACATTTCCCCATGCGCAACTTCCCCCCATGCGCAACTTCCCCCCATGCGCAACTTCCCCCCATGCGCAACTTCCCCCCATGCGCAACTTCCCCCCATGCACAACTTTTCCTATGCACAACTTTTCCTATGCGCAGCTTCCCCCCATGGGCAACTCCCCTCATGCGCAGCTTCCCCCCATGGGCAACTCCCCTCATGCGCACTTTCCCCCCATGCGCACCTTCCCCCCATGCGCACCTTCCCCCCATGCGCACCTTCCCCCCATGCGCACCTTTCCCCCCATGCGCACCTTTCCCCCATGCGCACCTTTCCCCCATGCGCAACTTCCCCCCATGCGCAGCGTCCTCGCCAGTGCAACCTCTTCCTCCAAACAACATTCCCACTGCACCAGGCACCGAGCACCGAATTGGCTGGATGTTATTCAGTCTCCCATGTTAAGTATAGGACAAAAACATGTTGCCCCCTTTTCAGCCCCTGAAGGGTTAAATTTCTCCAGATGGTTCTTGGTGGGAGTTCAGGTGACAGAAGGAACTCCCAGAATTCCATGCTTCAGGCCCAGCAGTTGGGGCGGAATGTTGCTGAGTCAGCAATTCTCCAATGCAAAGTATAGGGAGGAAAACGTGTTGCGCCCCTTTTCACCCACTTCCGGTTTGAATTTCCAAAAACCGGTTCTTAGTGCACCCCTTCTCATGGAAGGAACACCCTCCCCAAATTTCACGCTTCTAGGCCCACCGGTTTTGGCAGGGCGTTGATGAGTCAGTAAGTGAGTGAGTCAGTCAGTGACTTTTCTCTTTTATATATATATAGGTGAACAGAGCTAGATGCATGGCAGTACAGAATTTGAGCCAGGGCTGGAATAGGATATCCTGAGCTGAATAAAAACAAATCTTTACCTAGAATTAAAAAAATTAATCCAGGCCAGAGCCTCCAGTCAATGTTGACCTGCATCAAGGCATAAGGATTTGTAGGGACACAGTGGGGGACTCCAAAGATCTTTGCTTTGGACCCTTTCCACCGAGTTGTCAAATGCTGATATCCATATGGAAGTACCATACACGAACTGCACAATATATTTAGCATTGAAACTTTTGCAGCAGGGAAATTTCCCCAGGTAAAAGTATAGAATGACCTGAGCAGAAAATTTAGCTGCTTTGACCGATGCCAGTTAATGCAGTAACCCAAAACTCAAATACAGTGGCACCTTCATGTAACAAACGCATCATGTAAAGTATGTTCCACGTAAACAAAACAAAAATTTCTCTAGGATTGTGCTTCACTTAACAAACTGTGTTTCATGTAACAAACATACTTGTTGGCAGTTGGGGCAGACACACTGGCCGACAGCCTTTTTAAAAAGTGTCAGGGCTGCCTAGCTCGTCTGCCCATAGTGAAAGCAACGCTTCCACTATGTTCCTCCTGTGGCCGGAGGTCCTCTGGGCAGTGGGAGAGAAGAGCAGTGGAGAAGAGGGAAGCAGCTCAGGGCTAGCCAGAAGGGAGCAGGGAAGAGAGAGGCTCAGGATGAAGAGAAGGAGAAACTGGGGAGACACTTTGAAAGTGTCTTGGATTACCAAAGAAAGTGTCTGATTGCAGCCTCCTAACCATGTCTACCCAGAAGTAAGCCCAATTGTGTTCAGTGGGGCTTACTCCCAGGAAAGTGTCTTGACGACTGCAGCCTAAGTAGACTTCATAGGATCATGCACACTGAATGCATGTTTTGAATTCAATTCCAGTGTTTTGTCATCATTTTTACATCCAGTTAATATTTTTATATGAATTGGATCAAGCATTTCATACCATCTGTATGAAATTGTGTTTCTGCTAAATTGCTTTATGAGCAAGGTAACTCCCAGTTGATATTTTGATCATGGCTAATTACTCATGTCTTTTGGTGTCATCTTTGAATAAGTTGTACTTTCTGGATAATTGGTCAGCCTACAATTATAGCATGATACCTTGGACTTGGCTTTTATTTAATAGAATCATCCCTGCTCTTTTCCAAGGTAGTACGCAGCCAAACAAGCCATACTGTGATATTTATGTGGATTTTGGCCCATTGATATAGTGTCCTGTTCATCCAAGGAGGTTCCTGAAACAGAGTCCTTGTGAATGTAGATATTTAACTAGAAATTATATCTGAGTTCTTAGTGGATCTAGCCTTTTACTGAATCAGTTGTGACTACTTAAATCTCTTTAAATAACATTTTGAACAACTGAAAGATTACTAAAACAGAAAGCCATATCAACAAGACATAACCTGGAGTAATACTATGTTAACATTTTATATTAACAATTACTGGACATAGTAGTTTAGTGGTTGATGATACAGATTCAGGAAAGAGTATATAAACTGTAGTTAATGTTACTGATTTGTGATAAACCTACGATGTTACCTGTTAGTCTCTTAGGAATTTTATATTTTGACTTATGGCAGCTTTATATTTCTTTAATTTTTCTATTGAAATGCAATGGTCTGTTTCTTGCATCCTGGGTCCTGGGATAGACTGTTTTACTGTACCTCTGGTCCCTCATTGTGGATTATTTCCAGATGGTGATATTGTGCTGCACCATCCTCGGGCATAAGCAATGATCTATCTTCTCCATTCTTTTAAACATAGTATGAAACTTTTGGTAAAGGACAAAGCAGGTTTGGGCAGACATGTTTCTGGAATATCAGTGGTGTTCAGCTCTACATCTCAATTCCAATATCTAATTCCAGAGACGTAGTGAAAATGTTGAGCTGTCTGGAGATGATGTTGATCTGGATGAGGGAATCAACCTAGAACTTAAAACAAATAACGCTGCAATCCTAAACTCACTTTCCTGGGAGTAGGCCCCACTGAATATAATGGGACTTACTTCTGAGTAGACAGGGTTAGGATTGCACCCTAAGATGATGAAAATGTTGGTGAGTGATCCAAGCATTCTGAAAATAGTGTTTTACATTGAGTGTTGAAAATAGAGTATTTTACAGTGTCAAACTTCCTGTTTTACATTGAAAGACAAAGGTATGTAGATGCTGTTTAATTCAGAGCATAATAGTTACCATGTCTACCTAAAAGTAAGCCCCATTGTGTTCAATTGGTCTTACTCTTAAGAAACTGTCTTTAGGATTGGAACCTCAGAATTGTTCCTGGATATGCTCAGATGACTTCGGATGACACTAGTGCCTTCAGCATTTGTGTGAAAACCAGTTTAAATAGTATTCCCATTTATTGTTACCGTAATCTTTGTTAAAGGTGTGTATATTGAAATGTGACTCCTATTTTATAGAAAATTATATTTAGTAACAAAAGTATTCATTTTTGCTTTTTTTCTACAGCTAGTTGATATGGAAAAATGGGTATGTCCTTCTGCCTCTCTTGCTCCCAAATATCCCTTGTTTTTCAAAATTGTCTGTTTTTTGTACTTTGTATGTCTCATAACAATAATTTGCTGTGCTCAAAACAAATTCTAATGCAGTAAGTACTTCTCCGATGCAATGACATTAGTAGAACAGATTTCCATTCTCAAAATAATAGAAAAACATTTTTCTATAATTTCAATTATTGTGTAAAGCCCTATAAAAGTGCACAGCCCTGTAAAGTGAGAAGCCTTATGAGCAGGTTCTGTCCTGTAGTTTTGAGCCCTGCAATTACATGTTGCAAACGTACATCTTGTAAACCGCTTGTTCTTTGTCTATATGCATCCTAATTTAATAATGCATGTGGGAATCATAATCCTGTGTTATATAATGAATGTATTTCTTTATTCATAAAATGTATAAAATGTAGTGTATATTAACCCCTTAAGAACATATGAAGAACATTTGCTGAATCAGGCCAAAGGCCGACATAGCCCAGCTTCCTAGATCTCATACGTGGCCACATGCCCAGGGAGCACACAAGAACTGTATCCAGGTGCCCACCCCTGTGTCTGGCATTTTGAGGTTGCCCATCCCTACAATCCAGAGTAACTATGGGAGCATGTAAAAAAACATTACGTGCACCCGTAGTTACTGCACCACCGAGTGAAAACCTATGGGAAATTCATATTGCAATCCAGAGTAAATTGTTCTTACACCGGAGCAAGGACTCCCCGTAGTTACTCTGGATTGCGCCCCATGTCTATCTATGCACACGTGCACACACACTCATACACATCCATCATGGCTTGTAACCTATGATGGTCATTTCCTCCAGAAATTTGTCCAGTCCTTTATTAAAGGTGTTGAGGATAGATGCCATCATCACATCCTGTGGCAATAAGTTCCACAAATTATGTGCAGAGTATTTTACAGGCCTACTTAATCCTGTGAGATAAATGAAGCATAAGGATAGTGACTGGTTCATGGCAAGCTAACAAGCTTTGTACTGGAGATATACTAGAACCCAAGTCACTCACTGCCTCAACCCCAAGGATTACACCTCAGTGGGAGCATTCATTCTCCTAGCTCAACATGCCAGTGATTCAAACAGTCTTGTAAAGAAGCACTGACACATCCCCTGGATTGAGTAAAGTTTCCCCAGGTGACCAGTTCAGGAAGTTATACCTTATTTTTCCTTTTAGCAATGAGCCATCAACTACTAACAAGTCAAATCTATGCAGAAATAAATCTCACTGTCTTCAGTGTGTGCTTACCCTGTCCAAGAGTGTTTAGGATTATACCCAAGATCAGACTAGCTGGTAATCATGTGTGGCTACAACTAAAAAGCTAATAAAAAGGATTTCATTTATTTATTGCATTTATTAATCAGGCTAGATGATCTCTCCCACACCAGAGAAAGTCTGTTCTAGAAATGCCTTTACGTCAGTGAACAGCTGCCACAAATGTACAGAAACAAATCACTACGTAGACCTTGCTAAATCTCTTTGGCTGCAATTCTGTGCCCCAGTTAGGCAGGCATAGGTTCCGGCACAAGTTCTGTGCTGGCCTGGAGTGTTGCAAAAGTGCCTTAAGGCACCACATCTGGGCAGGTTAGACAAGTGCACAAACATGCACTGCCTCCTCATACCACCATGGATCAAGGAGTTGTTCTGGCCTAAATTGTGCCTTCCTTGTATAAATTTTATTCTGAAATGAACATGTGTTTTGGAATAGGTAGGTAGGTATCCCCACAGGTTAACTGCCAGTTGTGTCTGACTCTAAGATATGGTGCTCATCCCTGTTTCTAAGCCTTTAGAGCAAGCATTGTTCAGAGACACTTCCGTGGTCATGGAGCTGGCATGGCTAGATGCTGAGGCGCACGGAACACTGTTACCATTCCCACCAAGGTGGTACCTATTTATCTACTTGCATTTACATGCTTTTGAACTGCTAGATTGGCAGGAGCTGGGCTAAGGAGTTCACCCTATCTTGTGGGGACCCGGGTCTCAAACCCTGGCCTGCTGGTTAACAGGCACAGTGTCTTAACCACTTGTGCCAATATAATTTTGGTAAATGGTTAGGTTTTGAATTATTTAAAGAGATCACTACCATTTGTCTGTGTGCATGTAATAGTTTGATATTAAATTGTGTGTATATAGAAATATGTGCATGCAAGAAATTGTGTTTAGAATCTCGTTGAGTTTATGCAGTTTCTACTGTGTACTTTCAGATGTTGTCAATATATTTGCATTTTAAAGATACCAGAGGAATCTTATTTTGGGGAAACATGAAGTTTTCATGATACTAATTTTTACATACTAACTTTACAGGTTGATTACCTTTTTGTCTCATATCACTTCAGCTTTCTGTTTCAGGGACTTTAAATCCATATGTATTTATTTGAAACTGTTACTTTTTCACATCCAGAAGCATACTGAGGGGCTTAGCACCCCATGGTACAGTCTGCACATGTGCCCTTCAGTGCCCCATAGATCTTTGGGGGTAGAGGGTGCTCAGTCATGACCCTAGTCTAGACAGCAGTGTTGCTCCCAGCGCCTCTCCTTGGGGGAAAGATCACACCTATTGCTTCTGCCATGGGTGTGTTCCCTGGATTTGCCACCATGTGGTTTATCGAGCATAATCTTAAGAGTACCTTAAGTACTAAATTTGTACTAAATTACTAAAGTACTAAATTTGTACTAAGTTAGTACTAAAGTACTAAATTTGTACTAAGTTAGTACTAAAATCTAAATTTGTACAGGGTATAAATTACATACATATAACTTACATATGTATTTTTCTGACTTTTTGTACTATTTTACTCTATGGGCAAAATCCAGAGCAGTTACAGGTCCATGCAGTTATGGCACCCTCTAGTGTTATCTTATGGAACGTCACCTTAACTGCTCCAGCGCAAAGGGCTTATTTTGACTTTAGGCTATGGCACATGTCTAGTCTGTACTCAGTGTATTCAGTGTGTATTAAACAAATTCCAACTTGGAATCTACAGTAATTTGAAAATGTTTCCATTCGAATATCAAAATTGCATGTCTGAGAAATATGTGATAGGAGATTGTGGACAATTTGCTTTTCCCACATGGATCTTAATAAAATCACCTTCATTAAATAAACTTACCTTTGCCAACTGGTTAAAGAGACATCTTTGGAATTTGTATCCTCTTATATTTATCAGGGAGAGAGCACCTGTCCCTCTTCAACCCAACATGGTATCTTCAGTGACTATTGCTATTGTCTATTTTTCATATTTTCAAGAGATTGTGAACCCTTTGGGGACAAGGAACCATTCATTTATTTGTTTATCTCTGTAAAATGTTTTGTGACCTAATTTTTCTAGAGAAGTAGTATATACATATTCTTAATTAATCAATCAAACCTTAAAATTGAAATTCTGTTCTGGTTTTGGCTCTGTGGTAAGATAGTGCTAAGATCTTGGGGGTTTGTGGATTACTTTGGATTGAAACAATGAAAAATATTATTATTATTTACCTATCATTGGATTTCAGTGTTCATTTAATCACAAAAAACAGCACTTTTACGCAAGGAATTGTAGTCTGTTATATGTACAGTAACTACTACCTGTTAAAGTAAAGTAGTCACTTGCTTCAATGGAAAGTGTCACTTGCTTACTCTTAGAAAAGTGTGCATAGGATTGTAGCCACAGTATTCCTTTGAGAGAGACCAGTTCAGGCATGGATGAAGTTGCTTTAAATGCATTGGTAAAGGTGTGATTTTTGAAAAGGGTTTTTTCCCCACAGATTTTTGACTGCAATTCTAAAGATACTTTCCATGGGAGTAAGACCCAGTCCTAAAGAAACTTTCCTGGGAGTAAGACCCACTGAACACAATGGGGCTTACTTTTGATTAGACGTGGTTAGGATTGTGCTCCATGTTTTTTTGACAAAATTGAGAAGTGCAGAAAATGGTCCTATGTGTTTTTATTCCAAGGGCCCCTTTTAGTAGGTACTAGTGAAAAGTGTACCCGCGTTGCAGGAGTAAAATTCCCCCGTATGCCATCCCCATGCACAACTTCCCCCTTGTACATGAACCCCCCATGCACAACTTCCCCCATGTGCATCAACCCCCCATGCGCAACTTCCCCCATGTGCATCAACCCCCTATGTGCATCAACCCCCATGCACAACTTCCCCCATGCACATCAACCCCCCATGCACAACTTCCCCCCATGCGTATAAACCCCCCATGCACAACTTCCCCCCATGCACATCAACCCCCCATGCACAACTTCCCCCCATGCGCATAAACCCCCCATGTTCATCAACCCCCCATGCACAACTTCCTCCATGCGCATCAACCCCCCATGCGCAACTTCCCTGATGAGCAGACGCACTTCGCTTTTTCACAGGTGCAAAAAACCCCTTTAGTGACTCATCCCCTTGGTTCTGGCCTCCTGATGATAACAGCTCAGCCTTGAGTTTGGAATGTTAACAGCCCCTCACAATTCTTATGTTTATAGTTCTGCCAAGTACTCCTTCCCAGTTCCCTTAGAAGGCTGGCTCCATAACACTCCCAACAAACTTTGGTCAAGACACTCCACATACAGGGGAAAATGGCCTAAGTTTGGCTCACTAGAAAGCTGCAGGCTTGCTGCTCGCAACAGCTGTTACTAGTCTTATAAAGCTTGGTGGGTGCCAACAGAGTATCATTTTAAATAATAGGTTCTAATAAAGTTTGAGACCCTCTGGTTTAAATGAATTAGCAGTTGCTTCTGGATATCCTCATTTTGAATGTATTCATTTCCTCCTTTGGTATCATTGTATGTATGTGTAATTTTAATACAGTACTTTGAATAATGTGAATGAAACCCTGACTAAATAAATGGAAAAAACATTGACATTCTTTTCTGTTATTTCATATAGTAGGGTTTTTCAAACGGTGGGTCACAACCCAGCATCTGGTGGTTTCTGGGCTGGGCCCTCCCACCCCCCTTTGTACCCAGTTGGGTCCAGATCGGAGGTCTGCAGATTAATTAAAGTGATTGCTAGTTGCTTTAAGAGGCCTGGCATCAGAGAATGAGGTGGGTTGTGGTGGGGCCAAGTTTGAGAAACCCTTCATATAATAATGATAATTCATACTGCCTCAAATATAACTTTTAGAATATGAAAACCAAGAATTACAAAGTAAAAACAGGCAATAACTAGTTTTTCTCTTTTTCCTCTTTCTTGTGGCACTCCAGAAATTTATGATGAAGGTAAGCTTATAAACTATGACTTAATTAATCCAGATCTTCTCAAACAGCAAGAGTTTGGAGTGGCCTGCAGTTTTCAACACTATCTATACAAAATTGCAGAACATCTTAACAAAAATTAATGAAATGGGATATGGATAAAAATTTTAAAACAATCCCAATAAAACAGTCTTTCTATGACATAAAACATTCTGAACTCAAAATAGCTCTCTGGAATACCACATGAATAAAAGAAATAAGGTATTTATTTCTGTTTTCTGAAGAAGACTCAGATCTGCCATGCCAACCTGGTAGTAAAGCAAATAAGAATTGCATTGAACAAGATGTTCTTACATTGTCATAAATGACTGATATGAATTCTCCGGATAAAGAGGAAGCGAAGACAGCTCCAATTATCACCATTCATTCAGCTATTGTGTACCTCACTTACAGGTGAGATACAGCTATTGTGTTTCTCAGTCGCGCTGTGGTGGTGCAAGTGGTTAAGTCACTGTACCTGTTAACCACAGGTGTACACATCTGATCTCTGTTGTATATGCAACATTGGGCAGAATTGGCCCAAAACAAAGTCATCAGAAAGCTCTCTTTCTGTGTTTGTGTGTGCAGGAAACTTCATTGAGAGAGGACTAGCCAAAAATCACTCACCTTTCATGAGTCCTCTCATAGAAGGTGTTTCCCTCAAGCCCTGTATGCCATTACCATCTTTTTCCTAATGGTTTTTTGAATCTTAGGAGTTTGATTTGTGGGAGTGAAGAAATTGGAAAGTTTTGCTGCTAAAGGAAAATACTGTATTTTCCCTTAACCTCCGCAAACCTCCTGACTGCCAATAGGACTTTTTGACCTGCACCAGCTGACACAAGTGCAAGGACAGATGAGGGTATGCTGGCTGCTGTTGGAGGGGATGTCTTCCAGCACGTTACCTGCACTGTGTGCCCCCTACAACCTCTCTTGTGTCCTCTGTCCTTCCCCCATTCCGTCCTTGCTCTGTTCCACCTGATATTTTAAACTCTCATAAGAGCAGTCCTGGATAATTGTTTTGTTTTATAGAGCAAGTTAATTTATGGCATTATGGTAATAAATCTCTTCTTCATTCATACAGACTGCTCAGGGTGGCAGTCATCGGACACTTCTCTATGGACATGCAATATTGCTGCGTCATTCTTACAGTGGAATGGTATGTATGAGTTACACATGTTATATGTTCTCTTTCAATACATTCAGATTAGAGGGCTGCAACCCACAGTTAATGGGAAGCATTAGAAGCAGTTGTCAAAGAGATTGCTCTTTATTTCTATGGCAGGAGGGAATGTCACTATAACTGTTTCTTTCTAGCGCAATCATTTGTGACATCTATGCAGTCATGGTGACTCACACAATTGCACTGTATTTTCGGAATTATTTTATCTAGAGAATATGTTCTGCACCTATTGAAACCTCACTGATCATGATTCTTTGGAAACTACCGTGAGGTTCCTTTAACTATTAAGTGCATATTAGGAAACAGATCCAGTATGGCACTTCTTTGTTCATTTCATTTTAATGTAAGCAGTTGCTGGCATCTTTTATGTCCATGTTAAACTGACTGCTTCTAAAAGTGAAAACTAGTTTGTTGGAGTATCTCTACAGAAGCATTTCTGAACAAGTGGTACACCAGTGATTCTTGTAGTGGTGTCTTAAGGTGGTGTCTTAAGGTAGCGTCTAACTGCAGTAACCCGAGGGTCCCATTGCCTGCCAGTGAGACCAGTAACTCAATGAAACAAGCTGCAGAAGGAGGCTGTGCTTGGCAGGCATAGCTCACATGCTCCTGTCAAAAAGTCCTCCCCCTGAGCGTCTAACTGGCATTTGTTTCTTTACGGCTTGCCTCCCAATCCAGAATTATGGTAAATGGTGATGACATCTTTACCAGTTACTTCCAATTAGTGGACTGCACAAAGTAGTACAACAGGACAAACTGAGAAATGCTGTTCTACAGTATGTCTAGCCTATAACTAAAGAATTTGGAAAGGAGGATGAGATTGCCATTTCTAGTGGTCTGTATTATTAGAAATGACTTTCTTTTCCCACTCCCACCCCCAAATCAGTTTAATCGTTAGTTTCCAAACCAAACTTCATTTATATCAAGTATCTGCTCTTCTATAATGATGGAAAATTGTTTAAACAGAGACAGATATTTTACAAAATAATATCAAACTTGGTCATTGCAATTTGTACTGTTTTAATTTGATTCATTGTTGGCGTTGTGTTTGCTTTCGCCCTATAAAATTATTACATAGCTCAGTGATTTAAAAATGATTGTATTTGTAAAATGAAAGCAAGGCAGCAGAAAAGCAAGACATGTTTTCTTTTCTCTTCTGTTTTCTTTTCTCTTTTCTCTTTTCTTTCACTTTTAGTATCTGTGTTGTCTCTCCACCTCACGAACATCAATGGATAAACTGGCATTTGATGTGGGATTGCAAGAAGATACCACAGGTGACTAGACTCCTTTGTTAAAACTGCATACTGTATTTTCCAGATTCCAAACTGATATTATTATACAAAAGAAAAAAATCTGTACATTTGTGATATAATTGGAGTTTTTAAAGTTGCATTTTTACTCCATTTAAATGTAGTTACTGTATTTCTGATCTTAACATTGGAAATCGTAATACAATCCAAATTATTTTGAATTACCATTATCACTTTCTTTCAATTTTACTGTCATTGAATTTGGAAATGAACATTTCCAAGAATATGGGCACAATCCAGAGCAAGTTCAGCCTGCTCTGCCCTAACTGCTCTCTCCTAACTATTCTGTATCCAGAGCAGAAAGTTATGCTGCATCCAGAGAGTCAGGAAGCCTGGGCTGCCCTAACTGCTCCATAGCATGCTAAGTAATTGACACATGGGGAGGACTTGCTCCTGAGGAGATACCCCTCAGATCACACTGAACAAAGAACAGATGTGATGCCTAAAGTGGTGACATGACTCTGCGCATCACCCGGTGCGGAAGTCTGTGCATCACCCCTGGGATGCGTGCACCCCTCTACCTGGACTGCACAGTCGCCAAAGTTGGCGCCTGCGCAGTTGTTTCTGAAGCCAACTGGCTTCAGAAAGAGTACTGCAAATGCACCATCTCTGATGCCTGCACAGTCTCCTCTGAAGCCGAAAGTCTTCTGTGCAGGCATCAGAGATGGTGCCTTTGCAGTACTCTTTCTGAAGCCATTCAGCTGCCACTCCGCTTCCTGAGTGAGGCTGAACGGCCGTACAGAGGCACGGACTTATTCCACGCTTTGGAAGTTTCCTCTGAAGCTGTTCGGCATGCTCAGTCTGTTTCTGCGCAGTGCACCTCAGCTGGCCATTCAGGCCAGCTCCGAGGACGAGTGGCAGCTTCTGGCTGCTACTCCGCTTTGGAGCAGGCCTGAATGGGCGTGCTGATGCTGGGGCCTGCCAAAGGACAGTCAAACTCCTCCGGCGCATCACCCCATACAGAGTGCATCACCCAATGCAGCCCACACCAGCTGCACCAGTCTGATGACGCCTCTGGGTGCCTGCCTTATAAGGAGTCCCTAATGAGATGCCAGTACATTCTACAGTGAATACAAGGGGCTTCTTGGAGTGGCCTGCTGTATCCTGAGGTTTGTGGGCAGCAGTTTGTTCAATATCCTGAGGTTGAGAGGCAGGGGTTGCAGCTAGGCTGCCCAAGAACTCAGATTTTTGGTCAACACTGCCATTCTTATTTGGGCCTTATCATGGACTCCTATGGGTTCACTCATTATTATACCTGCTCCTGAGGTCGTATATCTCTGAGGAGCTGGAAGAGGGCATTTCTGCCTTGGAAACAGGCTCTGGATACAGAGTAACTGCTCTGCCCTAAGCAATGCTAAACATGCCCTCAACATGCCTCTCCTGAACTGCCTAGGGCAGAGCAGTTAGGGCAGAGCAGGTCCACCTCTCTTAGGGCACCCTATCTTGCCTTGCTCTGTCCTAAGCCTCTTCCAGAGTAACTGGGGAGGAGCATCTTGCAGTTGCACCACCCTAGTGATAGATAGGGCAACCCAAGGGCTCTTATGTGGACAGATTAGTTGCTCTGGATTGTGCTGCCTGTGAGTCAGATCTGTACCTCCAATGCAATATCTTTTAATAATCATATTTTAATTTTGTGTTTGTGTGCCCCCAAACCACCAACATTGGAGTTTCCACAAGTTTTTTCCCTAAAGAATATAGTATTAGTGGGCTGTGGGTGGCGCAAGTGGTTAAGACACTGTGCCTGTTAACCAGCAGGCCAGGGTTCGAGGTTGGCTTCACAAGACAGGGTGAGCTCCTGTCCTTAGCCCAGCTCTGCGACGCAGCTGGATCCAATCGTATCGACTCTGCCTTTCCATTGGACTAATTCAGTGGCGTGGAAAGGGGGGATTTGCTGCTTGGGTAACACCCTATCCTCCATAACAATCTAACCCAGGCTTTCGTGCTTCGCATGCAGTGTATGCAGCGCAAAGCATGATACCATAGTCTTTCATAGTCTTGCCCCTGCTTACTGGGCAAGAGACACTCTTTCAAGTGGGTGTTCCTCTTTTATTTAGCAGGGGGAGATTAACTGGCCCTACACACCCCAGCAATGTCTGTTCTAGTGGCTTCTGCTGGTGTTCTTTTGCATTTTAGATTGTGAGCCCTTTGGGGGCAGGGACCCATTAGCTATTAATTAGCTATTAATTTTTTCTTGTAAACCGCTTTGTGAACTTTTTAGTTGAAAAGCGGCATATAAATTCTATAGATAGATAGATAGATTGATTGATAGATTGATAGATTGATAGATTGGTTCAAGACTGACGGAGGCCTGCTATTCTGCTTTTCCACCAGAATGATTAAGAAACATTTCTTATGGCTCCTTTTAGCCCTATAGTCTCTGCCCCATATCCCTGGCTTGTGGTTTTCATGAATATCCACCTGTAGACACTAAGATGCATTTTCTCCTCATTGTCCTGAACCAAGGGTCTGGTCCTCAAGGCTGTTAGGATACAATGGAGGAGAGTGATAAGGTGAAGGCCCAAGGTCTGCTTCTTCCCCAAACTATTGCTTATTGTTAGAGTTTTGGAACCACACAAGGGGAGTTTTTATAACAGCAAGCGTTATGCCACCTTGATGTCCTTTCCTTAAAGGTCTGACTAGACTGGTGAGCAATTTTGCAGAATTCTGTAATACACAGAGGTGCAATACTAACTCCCAATTAGGCCAGTGTAAGCTCCAGCACAAGTCCTGTACTGGCTTGGGGGTGTTGCACAAATGCCATAAAGCACTCTGCATCACTTAGAAGAGGGGGGGCTTAGTCCACAGACACATGCTGGCCTCCTCATACCACCACAGGAACAGTGAAGAGGTGAGTTATGCCAGTCTAAATTGGTTAGGATCACTCCTAGAATTTCTTGAGAATGGTCTTCCCCATCCTGTGGGCAAGTCTTTTCACTAGCCAGTATGAGTGTTCTCTGTTGTTCCTGCTGTGGTTATGGAGAAATTGTAGTCACTCTGATGGATACTCCAGTGATTGCATTTAAACTCTATATCTGTTTTTCCTGCTTACTACAATGAACCACTGCTTCAAGGTAGCACTAATATCACAAGCCTATGGAGCGCAGGAACAGGAACAGTGCTAGTGTGCCTGTGCTGTATCCAGTGCAAGAGTAGGGCTGCTGCTGCGCTGTTGTGAGGTTAGGAGTAACTTTCCCCTTTCCCTGGGTAACCCAGCATTCCCAGTGGGTCTACTCAGATCTGTACTACTAATTTTCAGTGGCACAAATTCTAACAGTCCTGTGTTGGCAATAGCTGCCCAGCACAATATGTGAGCGGGATCTTGGAGTTGCCATGGATCACAAGCTGAACATGAGTCAGCAGTGTGATGTATCTGCAAAGAAGGCAAATGACATTTTAGGCTGCATTAAGAGGACTGTAGCTTCCAAGTCGCGAGAAGTTCTAGTTCCTCTTTATTCTGCATTGGTGAGACCTCACCTTGAGTACTGTGTTCAGTTCTGGGCACCTCACTTTAAGAAAGATGCAGGCAAACTGGAGCAAGTCCAGAGGAGAGCGACAAGAATGATCAGTGGGATGGAAGGGAAGCCCTACGAGGAAAGGTTGGGGGAACTTGGGATGTTCAGCCTGGAGAAGAGGAGGCTGAGGGGAGACATGATTGCCCTCTTCAGATACCTGAAGGGCTGTCATTGGGAGGAAGGGGCTCATTTGTTCATAGCTGCTTCTGAAAGCAGAACTAGAACCAATGGGTACAAACTGCAAGAAAGGAGATTCCAATTGGATATCAGGAAAACATTCCTGATGGTTTGGGTGGTTCGGCAGTGGAACAGATTGCCAAGGGAGGTGTTGGACTCTCCCTCACTGAAGATCTTCAAGCAGAGGCTTGACAAGCACCTTTTGGAGATGCTCTAGAAGGATTTCCTGCTGGCAAGGGGTTGGACTAGATGACCTACTAGGTCCCTTCCAACTCTAGGATTCTATGAAAAGGGATTGGGATCCAGCAGAAATGCCAAGTCCTGCATACACTGCATGCGAAGCACAAAAGCCTGGGTTAGATTGTTATGGAGGATAGGTTGTTACCCAAGCAGCAAATCCCCCCTCTCCACGCCACTGAATTGGTCCAATGGAAAGGCAGAGCCAATATAATTCCAACTGGCGTCGCAGAGTTGGGCTAAGGACAGGAGCTCACCTGTCTTGTACAGCTGGCCTGGGTCTTGGACCCTGGCCTGCTGGTTAACAGGCACAGCATCTAAACCTAATGTTGAGAAAATATATTCATGCAGTACTTATACTGATCTTTTGTATCATCTCATGCAAATATAGGTGAAGCCTGCTGGTGGACGATACATCCTGCCTCCAAGCAGCGTTCAGAAGGAGAAAAGGTTCGTGTTGGGGATGATCTTATCCTAGTCAGTATTTCTTCAGAAAGGTATCTGGTAAGTAATGAAGAATGTCTAGACCATGGGACATAATTGCATGTAATATAATAATTTAATAATGTTATTACCTTAAAATGAGTTCTGCAGATTATTTTTCTACATATTCCGGATTAAATCTCAAATATTTTAAATTACAGTTTGTTTGGAATGATAAACGTTTGTAAGTAAGCTTGTTTGTATAATAGCTGTATCCTGAGATGTGTGAGTGCAATTATGTTTCCACAAGCTATTTCCCTATCATCTCTTCCCTATATCTGGACAGTTTTCATCTATTTATCTTACCACTACAGTACCCTCACTATACCCCCAGTATTTTTGCGAGTCCCTTGATGATCAGAAGAATCTGTCATAGGGTGTAAGGGGTAACAATTGCACTAGGAACTGTCATAGGGTGTAGGGGGTAGCAATTGCACTAGACAGTTTGTCATTGTCTTTATAATTTAACCCATAAACACTGTGAACTCATAAATGTAAACTCCTGATAGAATTTTGGTGGTAGAATTTAGACCTTAAAAATTAGATACGGATGTGACATTGCATTTTAATTTCAAAACATTTAATGTTTTAACCCTACTTAATTGTATGTTTTAACCATACTTAATTGTTAAACCATACTTGATACAATTAAGTGGCACTGAATAAATTTAGTTTCTAACTTACCTGTGTGATCTTTCTAAAACCCCGAAAATAGTGGCATACCTAAAAGTAGGGGGTAGCAGTTGTTCTGGGCAATTGCCTGGAGGGCTTGTCCCTTCCCCGATTTAAGGCAGCCACAGCCCCAATGCATCTGTTCAGACTTGTGCTACCTCTAAAGCAGGGGCCTCCAAAGTTTTTGGCCAAAGGGCCACATCATCTCTTTGACAATTTGTCAAGGGTTAGGATAGGGGTGGGTGGGGAAGGAATGAATTAATTTGCATTTCTAATTTGAATAAGGGTGCAATCCAGAGTAACTACGGGGAGTCCTTGTTCCGGTGTAAGAACAATTTACTCTGGATTGCAATTTGAATTTCCCATAGGTGTTCACAAGATGGTGCAGTAACTATGGGTACACGTAATGTCTCTTACGTGCTCCCGTAGTTGCTCTGGATTGTAGGGTAAGTCTATATAAATTTACATAAATTAATACAGTAGAGGCCAGATTTATATGAATTAGTTTTGTTTAACTTATTCATAATAAAAGTACTATTTATAATACAAATATACATGAAAATTATAATACAGCCAAAACATACAAGAAGTATGTCCTGGCTAGGACAAAAAAATACAAAGCCAGAAACAAGTTATCTGACTCTGAGGCAGAATGCCCCTGAATCACACTCTGTTAGTGTGATGGTATGTTGCTGTCAGCAGATCCTAGTCAAAAATTCTGCCTCTCTAATTTGCTCTTCATTTTCAGGATAAGTCTTTCGGATTGCAATAATATCAATGACATTGGCTGCAATCCTAAAGACACTTTCCTGGGAGTAAGACCCACTGAAAACAATGGAGCTTACTTTTGAGTAGACATGGTTAGGATTGCACCCATTGTCTGTTAAAATCCTACGTAAAACTTGGCATTTAGACCTAATTATTTCTTTTTATATTTGTTTGACAAATCCAGATTACTGGGGCCAAGCTGCTTTGTCATAGGGTCCTGAAAAGGCCATTTTGTATTCATTAATGTGATGTGTTATAGCCAGGCAGTTATTGAATTTAACTGGCTGCTGCATCTTCAAGGCTTCATGTTTACCTTAAAGTCACTATTCTTTAGCACCATCCAGAAGACATCTTTGACTTAAGGAATGTCATGGATGTAAAGAGGCATACACCATATTTCCTTGCTCATAAGATGCACTTTTTCCTCCCCTTTGGAGGGCATTTTGGATCCTCATTTCCTGGCCAGCTGCTGCTGCTGGTCAGCAGCATGTTGGGGGAAGGGGGGACCCAACCTTTCACAACCCCTCTTGATGACCACTGCATTAATGCACATATGATTGCTGCTCATTTGATGAGTGCTAGCCAAAAATGTGAACAATACTTCACTGAAAAGTATTGTGATGGTGTTATTAGATCTGTCATTTTTCTATGATGTCTCATTTACACTTGTAAGTTAGTTGTCAGATGCCATAGCACAAGATGATCATGCATGTGATCTGGCCATACTTTATGATATAATGATGAAAATTAATGTACTATATATCAAGGAAAAAAACACACAATTTAGTTTACATAATTAGAGAAATGAAAACATGGTTCTTTTTCCCAAGAACCTTTTCTTCCTAAAAGGTTTATGATCATTTTAAAAATAGACATGATCAACAGTAGCAGCTATTGTGGAAAAAGACGCTATTCTTTTTGATATGAATGCTTTTTGATATTATGTTCTTTTTTGGCTCAATATTGGTTCAAAACAATACACTGTTTTGCCTTTGGACTATTTAATTAATATTAATATTGTTATTAATAGCAGAAGTAATATTAAATAATGTTTTGAACATTCATATTTATATTACCTTCGGCAAAACAAAATTAATCAGAACATAAATTGCTGTAGAAATGTTCAGATATTTTTGAGTATTGAATATGAAAAGTCAGGTTTAAAAATTTACTGAAATAAATTTAATGGAACTCCCATTGGATTTAAAAATGCACCCTCTCCTTGTATAGTTTTTGGTGGGGCCAAAAAACACTCTTGTGGGCAAAAGCCTTTAACTAATGGGAAAGTATGGGGTTTTGTATTTCTAGCAGTTTTTCTAAAAACCTAGCTGGTTTTTAATATTTTTAGGGTGGTGGGTTGGTTTTTAAAATGTTTTAAGTGTTTTTAAATATATTATACATTTATTAATGTTGTGAGCTGCCTTGAATCGATGACCTGTTCGAGAAAGGCGGGATAGAAATTCAATAAACAAACAAAAACAACAAATAAACTACAACATCTTTCTTTCATCAGCTTTGAGGTCAGAAAGCTAAATTCATGTGAATTTTACTAAAAGGTACATTCATGTGAAAAGTACAGAAATATGCTTATTTGCTGAGAGTACTGCTTATTTGATTCTCATTTTTGCTATCCCATTTTTGTCTGAAAAAGTTGACTTCCATTTCACAATATACATATAACTGGAGTAGCAGTTCAATTTGCTGGCTTGATTTGAGTAGCAAGAGAAGGCAACCAGCCACATCATTTCCACGTTTTTTTCCAAAGGCCCAGCTTTTTCCATCACCAAGGCCTCATCATCCCTAGTTTGTTCCCAATCATCCTCTTGTTCTTTCCTTATATCTCAATTTTCAGAAATGAGTATTTTTGGAAAAGTGAATATGCCAAGTTGACAGCAAGTGTGTTAGAAGCAATGCCTAAACTTTCTTGATTTGATATCAGTTACTGACTATGGCATCCAATCATGTGAACTTCTATAATTTCAAAATGATTGTGTAATGCATCTTACTGGCAACCGTATTCATGTTCTTTCAAACAGAATTGGAATTCAAGGGATTCTTTCAGCACTGGAGAATCCTTTGAAAATAGTTTGATTTACAGCACAAGCCTATGTATGTCTACTCTGAAATAAGTCACATTGTATTCACCAGGTCTTGGCCTGTAATATTTTTACATCCTGGAAACAAGGTTATTTGTTTCCTGGGAGCTATTTCCTAGGATTATGGCTTTCGCTGCAATCATATAGTTACCCAGGACTAAGGGTGCAATCCCAACCTAGGCTGGCACAATTCATCCGTTCCTGTGATGATGTTGGGAGGCAGGTGCATTTTCTGTGCACTGGCCTAACCCTCCCCCATAAGTGGTGTAGAAATGCCGTACATCACTTTTGTGACACCTTAGGCCAGAGTGGGACTTGTGCTGGGGACTGATCACCTTACTGGGGATTGGGATTGCAGCCTTTCAGCACAATCCAGAGCAACTAATCTGTCCACATAAGAGCCCTTGGGTTGCCCTATCTATCACTAGGGTGGAGCAACTGCAAGATGCTCCACCCCAGTTACTCTGGAAGAGGCTTAGGGCAGAGCAAGGCAACATAGGGTGCCCTAAGAGAGGTGGATCTGCTCTGCCCTAACTGGGGCAGCCTAAGCAGCTCAGGAGAGGCAAGTTGAGGGCATGTTTAGCATTGCCTAGGGCAGAGCAGTTACTCTGTATCCAAAGCCTGTTTCAAGGCAGAAATGCCCTCTTCCAGTTCCTCAGAGATATACCACCTCAGGAGCAGGTATAGTAATGAGTAGACGCATAGGGGTCCATGAAAAGGCCCGAGTAAGAATGGCAGTGTTGACCAAAAATCTGAGTTCTTGGCCAGCCTAGCTGCAACCCCTGCCTCTCAACCTCAGGATATGGAACAACTACGGCTGCCCACAAACCTCAGGATACAGCAGGCCACTCCAAGAAGCCCCTTGTATTCACTGTAGAACGTACTGGCATCTCATCAGGGACTCCTTATAAGGCAGGCACCCAGTGGCGTCACCAGACTAGTGCGGCTGGTGTGGGCCGCATTGGGTGATGCGCTCTGTGTGGGGTGTTGTGCCGGAGGAGTTTGACTGTCCTTTGGCAGGCCCCAGGTGTTGGCACGCCCAAGGCGGAGCAGCAGCCAGAAGCTGCCACTTGTCTGCAGAGCTGGCCCGAACGGCCAGCTGAGGTGCACTGCACAGAAACACACTGAGCATGCCGAACAGCTTCAGAGGAGACTTCCTTAAAGCAGATGAAGTCTTCGCCTCTGCACGGCCATTCGGCCTCACTTAGGAGGCACAGCGGCAGCCGAATGGCTTCAGAAAGAGTACTGCACAGGCACCAACTCTGACCCCTGCAGTCTCCTCTGAAGCCAAAAGTACCGCGCTGGTGGCAGAGATGGTGCCTGCGCAGGACTCTTTCTGAAGCCAACTGCGCAGTCCAGGCAACTGCGCAGTCCAGGTGGCAGGGTGAGCGCATCCCAGGGGTGACGCATAGACTTACGCACCGGGTGATACGCAGAGTCATGTTCCTTGTTCAGTGTGATCTGAGGTGTGTCTCCTCAGGAGCAAGTCCTCCCCATGTGTCAATTACTTAGCATGCTCTGGAGCAGTTAGGGCAGCCCAGGCTTCCTGACTCTCTGGATGCAGCATAACTTTCTGCTCTGGATACAGAATAGTTAGGAGAGAGCAGTGAGGGCAGAGCAGGCTGAACTTGCTCTGGATTGTGCCCATAGTCTCAGTGAATTTAGCAGTGTTTACTTCTAAATAGACAAGACTAGGTTTGCAATGTTAGAGAAGAAAATTGAAGCAAAATCCTAATGCTTGGTAACATCTATCATAGCTTGGCTCGCTAGACTGTTAAATTTAACAAGTATTTGCCCCTTGTTGTTATTTCTAACACACATCCGTGACAATTAATTTTTCAGAGGAAGTAGAACATGTGATGCAGTTGTCCACATTGGATTTAGCTGCAGTTCCCAATTGTTTCTTTTCTGATGCACTGTTCTTCAGTCAGCTTTTAGAACATAACCATTACCATATTATATATTTAAATGGCACAAACTTCTTCCAACAGAAGAGTTCCAACTGTAAAGTTATTTATATTGTAATTCTTTCAAATTAAATGTAAATGCAAGCTATTTTTACATTTGTAATAATTTTGTGTATTCTATTCCTTTCCAATTATTTCAGCATTTATCATATGGCAATGGCAGCTTGCGTGTTGATGCGGCATTTCAACAAACGCTTTGGAGTGTAGCCCCAATCAGTTCAGGAAGTGAAATTGCTCAAGGTACCATTCGTTATGTAATATTGGTCATTGTGTTGTCAAGTAGCTAATTCAGTAATAATGACCTATTCAGTATGTTACATATTTTCAGGACCTTATCATGATTTTGCTTAGGAATAAGAGGAAATTGAGGCAGAAAGTACTTCTGCTTATATCTGGTTCTGCTTTTCATTATGTGTGTTACTTGTACATCAAGAAGAAAACTACTGCACATATGAAGATCAAGTGCCGTTGCCAGTGGTACAGCTTAGTAGAATTTCATAAGAAAGAGGAGGATGAGGAAATTCCTCTATTGATAGTTATGTATTTGTATAAAATTATGTAGTTTCTTCTGGATTTTCTTAGAGGTGTCTGAATAGAATGCTCTACACAGCATGTGATGTTGGCAATATAGGTATTGCAGTGTGTTTATAGGTATGGTGATGTGTTTATGTTGACAATTGTTGCTCCTCTGTTAGCCTCCTTTCATTATATTAGACGTTCTCTGAGACATGTTCATTAGTAATTATTGAGACTAAGGGTGCAATCCTAAGGTTGTCTACTCAGAAATAAGACCCATTATATTCAGTGAGGCTTACTCCCAGGAAAGTGTGTTTTGGATTGCAGCCTCTGTCATAAAGTTTACTGACTACCTCATGCTGGAACCGAAGTTGTCTGTATAAAATTAAGACTCATGTTCCAGTCATCACGATGTATCCAGTCAGAATGCGGTGGCCCGTGTGGTTGCTGGGGCTTGTCGGTTCGACTCTGTTGGGCCACTGCTTCAGCGACTACACTGGCTGCCCATTTGTTTCCGGGCTGAATTCAAAGTGCTGGTCCTGACCTTTAAAACCCTCGGCTCGGGTCCAGGGTACCTGAGGGACTGCCTTCTTCTGTACAATCCGACCTGTCACCTAAGGTCATCTGAAGGGGCCCTACTGACTGTGCCGGCACTAAGATATGTGAGAGGTGTGGCGGCCAGAGATAGGGCCTTCTCGGTGGTGGCACCCAGGCTATGGAACTCCCTCCCCATAGAACTGAGGAAAGCTCCCTCAATACAGAGCTTCAGGCGGAGCCTAAAAACCTTTTATTTTAAAAAAAAGCTTTTAAATGGGGCAGGGGTTGAGGGGTAGTTTTATTGTGTTTTTATATATTATTGTTTTAACAAAGTTTTTATTCTGTTTTAACCGTTTCAGTTTTAAATCTAATTGTATTTTAAGTGTATTTTAATTATGTTTTAATTTCTATTTATTATTTTAATGGTGTTTTATTCTTCTCTTATGTTAGCCGCCTTGGGCTCCCTCTTGTAGGGGAGGAAAGGCGGGGTATAAATTAGGAAATAAATAAATAAATAAATGCTTTTTTTATATAGAGTTGTGATTATTGTGTTGGTGTGTCCATGTGCACTGTGAGCTGCAAATAGGGTCAACCTTATATATTTTGGCATTATTGTGGAAGTATTATACATGGTGCAGATTCATGTTACTTTCAACACACCACTGAAGTGCAGTGAGGCATTTCATACTGCCATACTTTAGTCTTAAGGTTCTGCAATACAATCTTTTGTTACCTGCATTATAAAAAACACTTAGCTAATTTTGTTTATTTTAAAAAATTATAAACTGCTTTTTGAATGCCTGCAGCAGTGGTTTCCAAACTGTGGTTCCAAGACTCACTAGTGAGTTGAGTTCCAATTTTTGTTGGCTTGTACAACTGACAGGGCAGGAAAGGCTATGTATCTCAAGGTTAAAAAAGCTTTTACTTGTGGGGGAGGGAGCACTGCTGCCTAGTCACTCTTATAGTCATGTCCCTTAGCATTTATAAATTGGACAGCAGCCTCTAAAGCCACTAAAAGTTTTGGGAACCACTGTTATGTTCTTTTGGGGAAAGAATGAGGCCTGAATGGAAATAGTATCAGCAGCAATTGTGCCAGCAGAATCCAATTTTCTTTCCAAGCTCTAATCCACTTTCCTGAGTCCACCTAGACATTTTTGGCATCATTGGCATCCTTCAGTCTCGAAAGACTATGGTATCGTGCTCTGATTGGAAGTCCCGAAACAGCATCTAGTGTGGCTAAAAAGGCCAATTCGAGAGTGGCAATCCCTTCCACACTGAGGACAAATAAATTCCGTCCCTTGCCCAGGTCCCAGGTTTCGCTGCTTTCGGGTCTGTCTCTTTGCTTCAGCTTGCCGACCAAGTGTCTCTTCCAGTTGGAGAAGGCCATGCTGGGTCTTTTGCCTCCACACTGAACGATTGGAGGTCAAGGTTTCCCAGCTGCTGATGTCCATTCCCAAGGCCTTTAGATCCCTCCTGCAGATGTCCTTGTATCGCAGCTGTGGTCTCCCTCTAGGGCGCTTTCCCTGCACTAATTCTCCATATAAGAGATCTTTTGGAATCCGACCATCAGCCATTCTCACAACATGCCCAAGCCAGCGTAGACGCACTGTTTCAGAAGTGTGAACATGCTAGAGATTCCAACACATTCCAAGACTGCGTCACTTGAGACTTTATCACGCCAGGTGATGCCAAGAATACATTGGAGACAGCACATATGGAAGGTGTTCAGCTTTCTCTCCTGCCATGCATATAGGGTCCAAGACTCGCTGCAGTACAAGTGCTCAGGGCACAAGCTCTATAGACCTGGATCTTTGTATGTTCCGTCAGCTTCTTATTAAGCCATACTCTCTTTGTAAGCCTGGAGAACGTGGTAGCTGCTTTACCAATACGTTTATTTAGCTCAGTAGCTAAGGAGAGAGTGTCAGAGATAGTTGAGCTGAGGTACACAAAGTCATGGACAACCTCCAGTTCATGTTCAGAGATTGTGATACAGGGAGGTGGATCCACACCCTGACCCATGACTTGTGTTTTCTTCAAGCTGATTGTTAGTCCAAAGTCTTGGCAGGCTTTGCTAAAACGGTCCATAAGTTGTTGAAGGTCTTTGGCAGAGTGAGCAGTAACAGCAGCGTCATCGGCGAAGAGGAAATCCCACAAGCATTTCAGCTGGACTTTGGACTTTGCTCTAACTCTGGAAGGATTGTAGAGTTTTTCATCTGATCTGATCCAAAGGCATGCTTCAGCATGACTGCAAAAAAGATCCCAAATAAAGTTGGTGCGAGGACGCAGCCCTGCTTCACTCCACTTCAGATGTGGAAGGAGTATCTAATTTCCATTCCAAGCTCTGATCCACTTTCCTGAGTCCACCTAGACATTTTTGGCATAGGCTCTGCATTATGAACATAAGAAGAGCCTCCACTGGATCAGGCCCATCTAGTTTAGCTTCCTGTGTACCACAGCAGCTCTTCAGATGCCTCGGGGAGCACATATGACAACTGCATCCAGGTGCCCTTCCCTGCATCTGGGATTGGCAAGGGAATGAAAGTATATGATTGATGCCTTAATGCAATAAAATATAAAACAGTTAAATAACAGTAATAACATATTGGTAAAACAATTAACAACAATAAAAATGATAAAGATACATAGACTCCCATCCTGAAGTGCACTTATGCTAGTTTATCTAACACTGGTGTGGCCTAATTCCAAGATAGACCAGCTGAGCTTCACCAGAAAGGCTTGGGGTGGCATAAGTCAACATAGGCTGGCCCAAGACAGATGGGCCTTGACCAGCCTAGCAGTGCTGGCCTAGGCAGCTTAGCTGAGGCATGTTGAGTGCATGTACAGCATGACCTAGGACAGTGCATTGAGGCTATATCCAGAGTCTGTTTCCAGGGTAGATGTACCCACTGACAGCTTCTCTGACTTAGGCCACCTCAGGATCAGCAATAAATCTGAGTAGACCCATAGGGGTCCATGATAAGCCAGAATAAGAATGGAAGCAAAATCAAAAGTTCTAAATCTTAGACCCAGCATTATCACCACTCCTGTCGCTCAGCCTCAGGATACAGCACAACTACAATAGCCTATCTCAGGATATGGCACAACTACACCAGATTAGAAGAGTAGGATTACAGCCTCAATCAATTTAATTTCTTTTCCGGTTTAAGGCATAGCTGTGGCAGTGTCAGAAATTATTTGTAGTTAAATAATTAAATATATTATAATTAAATAAATTATTATTAAATAAATTATAATTATGTTATAATTATTCATATTGGTAAAGCAGCTACCACGTTCTCCAAGCTTACAAAGAGAGTATGGCTTAATAAGAAGCTGACTGAACATACAAAGATCCAGGTCTATAGAGCTTGCGTCCTGAGCACACTCTTGTACTGCAGCGAGTCCTGGACCCTTTATGCATGGCAGGAGAGAAAGCTGAACACCTTCCATATGCGCTGTCTCCGACGTATTCTTGGCATCACCTGGCATGACAAAGTTTCAAGTGACGCAGTCTTGGAATGTGCTGGAATCTCTAGCATGTTCACACTTCTGAAGCAGCGGCGTCTACGCTGGCTTGGGTATGTCGTGAGAATGGCTGATGGTCAGATTCCGAAAGATCTCCTATATGGAGAATTAGTGCAGGGAAAACGCCCTAAAGGGAGACCACAGCTGCGATACAAAGACATCTGCAGGAGGGATCTAAAGGCCTTGGGAATGGACATCAACAGCTGGGAAAGCTTGATCTCCAATCGTTCAGCGTGGAGGCAAAAGACCCAGCATGGCCTTCTCCAACTGGAAGAGACACTTGTTCGGCAAGCTGAAGCAAAGAGACAGACCTGAAAGCAGCGAAACCCGGGACCTGGGCACGGGACGGAATTTATTTGTCCTCAGTGTGGAAGGGATTGCCACTCTCAAATTGGCCTTTTTAGCCACACTAGATGTTGTTTCAGGACCTCCAATCAGAGCACGATACCATAGTCTTTCAAGACTGAAGGATGCCGATGACAGTTATAATTATTAATTCAACAGAGTATATGAACAGTTCAGAAAGAAAGATTGTTCGCAGTTGAGTAATTGGCTTGCTATGGGTTATTGGACAATCACTGCAGTACAGTACTTGTGTGATATATTGTAAATAACTGAAATGGATAATTTTAATCCAAATGTATGGCAGAAAGGTTAAAGGTGATTAATGTATGCAAAAAGTCCTCTTTTTTAGTGGAAATTGAAAAGCACATTTATTGTTTCCAGGTATTCATTAATCTAAACATCTTCCGCCAAAACTCTGTGTACAGGACATCCACGATTAACCATGAATAAAGAGCTTCATAAGTGCCATTTTAAATCCATCATTTCCATTTTTTAAAGTAAAGTTGGCTTGGAGGTGAATCATTTGCAGATTTTGAGTTTATGTTAATCTTACAATCTGTTTGACTTCTTTCCTTTTTGTAGGTTATCTGATAGGAGGAGATGTGCTGAGGTTATTACATGGTCACATGGATGAATGCCTGACAGTCCCTTCAGGGGAACATGGAGAAGAGCAGAGAAGGTAAATTGCAAAGTCTTCAACAGATATGAGAAAATGGGTGATAATTTAAAATTCACTTTCAGCATATAAAACCACTTAATTTTATAATATTTTACACAATTATGGATAAGTTATGTTTATGAGAACCAAATTGTGTTTGGTAAGATGTGGCTATGTGGGTCAAAACCAAACTCCTCACAGTTCACCTGGTGACTTGGAAGTTGATGATGACATGTGGAGGTTGGTAGCAACCTGGAATTTGGTGATAACATCATTGCTGAGGTCTTGCCATTTTCTGGAGGCTACAGAAGGGTTCTGTGCAATGGAGCAAAAATGAAGGACACAGCTGGCAGTTTCAGTGAGCTGCCTCCTTTCAGCTTCCCTAAACTGTGAGGAAGGCTGCAATCCTATACACACCTTCTTGGGAGTAAGCCTCGTTGAATACAATGGGAGTTACTTCTGAGTAGACATAGATAGGATTCACCAGAAGTTGGCCAGAATGCTGAACACTTTGACTTTGAGTCCTTGTAGCCAGTATTAAAGTGAAAGCATTAAACTTCTTGCAGCAACAACTTATTGATGCAGTGATAAGATAACTTCGTGATAACTTAGACTCAGCTCAAAGGAAGGAATATCAATATTTGTTTTGAGAGCTCTTATTAGAATAAAAAATATTGGTCACATGTGAAGAAGATAAATGGTGGATTTTAGAAGTACTGTACTGAACTGTACCCCTTCAGGCAATCAAATATGTGCTTGCTTTACCTCAGGGTTTTAAAGAATTAGTGCATTTGATACATTCATTTATTGAAGCATTGAGAATAGAAGTAAAATTTATAAACCTCTCATTTTCCTGTTGCCCGTAGTACCTGGGGCCAAGGGTGTCACTAGGGTTCGTGTTACCTGGTGAGGGAGGCCAGCGCATCACTCCCACGCAGTGGGCGGGGCAACAACATGGGTGGTGGGCATGGTTACGTGCCATTGCTCCGCCTCCTTGTTTTTGGCCACACATTTTAATAGAATAAATATATTTCAAAGTGGTTTGTTCCATTACATTCTTCTGTAAATTACGCATCCAATGGTATGTAACATGATGGGATTATTCCTAAAAACCATGATTTTTAGCCATTTTGGTCACTAGAGGTGTCACCCCCTCAAGGGTGCCACCTTTCTAACAACTTATTGCAGGGTCTCAAACCTTCTAGCATGGGACCCTCTTTTTAGAGGGTCAATCTGTCCAGGATGCACCAGAAGTGATGTCATGGCTGGAAGTGAAATCATCAAAAAAATAAATAAATGTAAATACATTAACGTAAATCAAGTGAATAACTTCAACCCTCACCCCCCCAAAAAAATTCAGTAAGATTTTTACCATATCTAATTACCATATGTCATAATTGGACAGAAGAACCCCCCCCCCCATGTAGGACACCCAAGAAAAGTGTAGAGAATCACCAAATAAAAGATCAAAACCCTCATGTATATTCCTTTCATGTGCTTAAAGACTAACTGCACTCCTCAGCATGTCTACTCAAAAGTAAGTCCCATTGACTTCAATAATATTTACTCCCAGGATTGTGTGGTTAGGATTGCAATCTAAATTACTGAATATTACATTTAAAAATATTTCATATAATTTAATGCATATAATTTATGAATTCCAAGCAGGCTAGAGTCAGATTGACCTCCAAAATACCAGGGGTTCATGGGTGAGTTAAAAACATATATACATACATACATACATACATACATACATACATACATACATACATACATACATACAGCTTTCAAGAGGTTAATTTAAACACTATATTGATTATTGTTAAATTTAAAAATATTAAATATAATTTATTACCTATAATTTATAATTTATGGATTACAAGCACACTACATGGTGCCTGCTCACAAGGAAAAAGGAGGAAAATGAAGATTTTTTTCCCAGGACATAAGGCTAAAAAAGAATAAATGTCCTGGAAAAAGAGAGTATTGATGAAAAAAATAAAAAAGCCTTAAAAGCGTCAGAGGGAGGAGGACAAGAAAAGAAGATTGGCTAGAGGGGAAGAGAAGTTAGGACCACCACTCACCTATGCAAATAATTATTTTTAAATTCCCACTACCTGATGAGCCAGTTTTGGGGTCTGCCTTCTGAAGCACTTTTCAAGGGATTGTGAGGACTGTAGTTACTGGATCAGGACCCTTCCCAGCCTTGGCCTCCTCTTAGCCTGCCTCTCTAGCAGATAAAGGGTGATATGCAAATTAATTGCTATTCAAATTTTGGGGTATCTGTGGCTTTTTATTTTTTGGCAATATCTTTGGCTTGGAAGGTGCTATCTCAAAATGGATTGTTGCATTGGACTCTGCTCTCCAAGATGAACTGAACAACATATGGCATGAGGGGGTAGTCCGCACCTTTATGTACTTCATTTTGGGGGGCCCCACAGTTGAATAACTACAAAATGTTGTAAATAGTTACTATATAATTTTAATTTTTTTTCAACTACTGTATTATATCTGTTTACACATGGTGTGATGAACAGAAACTAGCAAACGGTGGAACTCTCAGTCAAAAGTCTGCCTTCCTTCCTGCCTTATCAGCCCCACAAGGCATCCTAATACAGACTTGCTTTTTTCTGCCATTATTCAATTTTTTTAGTACCCATAAAGGTCCTAGCAACTTCCCCTGGGCTATACTTGGGAACCACAGTCGTAGAGAGCCTAATCTCAGGCATGTATTCTCAGAATATATTATAATCAATTGGGTTTACTTCTAGTAAAACATGGTTAACATCGCATTCTATGTAACTTTACATTTTTTAATTTCATTATTTGAAAAAACGCATCACAAGGTATAGACTGATTCCTGTTTCATATATATATATATATATATATATATATATATATATATATATATATATATATATATATATATATATAAGTATATAAGTATATATATATATATATAAGTATATATATAAGCCGAGTATATATATGTCGAGTTTAAGCCGACCCGAGTATAAGCCAGGGCACCTAATTTTACCACAAAAAACTGGGAAAACTTATTGACTCGAGTATAAGCCTAGGGTGGGAAATGCAGCAGGTACTGGTACTGGTCCTTTTCCTTGTAGCCTTCTTGGAACTCATAGGCTGCAATCCTAAGCACACTTTCCTTGGAGTAAGCCTTATTGAACTTTGTGGGGCTTACTTCAGAGTAGACATGCATAGGACAGGGTGACCAGATGCCAAACCCAAAATTCCTGAACCCCAAGGCCAAAATTCTAACCCCCAGGCCAAAAATCCTACCTGCTTAAAAAAATTGCCAATTTTTTATTTTTATAGTTTTTGTTTTTTGGCCATAACTTTTCATAGAAATGAGATATCTCAAAACTTATTTTTGCATTGGATTCTGCTCTTCAATATGAATCCAACGGTATATGACATGATGGGGTTTGATCCTGCCACTTTTCAGGACCCATTTTTTGGGTCCAAAAAACTCAGCTTATACTTGAGTATATACGGTACTGGAAATACTAGGAATGCATTGTAAGACACTCTTATTATCTGTTGTAAGGGGCTATGTTATTTATTACACAGAAGCAGGAAATGTTATTTAGGCTGCAATCCTAAAGATACTTTCATGGGAGTAAGACCGACTGAACACAATGGGCTCTCTTTTGAGTAGACATGGTTAGGATTGTCCTCTTAGTTACATACATATGGCTTGTTTTTTAATTTAAGTGTACCACTTGTACCACTAGTGTACCACTAGCAGCATGTTTTAGCATATTGGCTAATAGACTAATAAATAGATAAAAAGGAACAAATGTCACTATCTTCTTCTATATATATATAAAAGAGAAAAGTCACTGACTGACTGACTGACTGACTGACTCACTCACTCACTCACTCACTCACTCATCACCGCCCTGCCAAAACTGCGTGCCCTAGAAGCATGAAATTTGGGGTGGGTGTTCCTTCCGTGAGGGAGGGGTGCACTAAGAACCGGTTTTCCGAAATTCCAACAGGAAGGGCGTGAAAAGGGGCGCAACGCGTTTTCCTCCCTATACTTTGCATTGAGAATTGGTGACTCATCAACATTCTGCCCCAACTGCTGGGCCTGAAGCATGGAATTCTGGGAGGGATCCTTCTGTCACCTGAACTCCCACCAAGAACCATCTGGAGAACTTTGACCCTTCAGGGGCTGAAAAGGGGGCAACGTGTTTCTGTCCTATACTTAACATGGGAGACTGAACCACATCCAGCCAATTTGGTGCTCAGTGCCTGGTGAACTGGGGGATGTTTTTTTGAGGAAGAGGTTGCACTGGCGAGGATGCTGCGCATGGGGGGAAGTTGCGCATGGAGGAAAGTTGCGCACGTGGGGGAAAGTTGCGCTTGAAGGGATGATGCGCATGGGGAAAGTTGCGCTTGAAGGGATGATGCGCATGGGGGAAGTTGCGCAGGGGTGGAAGTTGTGCATGGGGGGATGATGCGCATGGGGGAAGTTGCACGTGGGGGAAAGTTGTGCATCGGCAGATGATGCGCATGGGGAAAGTTGCGTATGAGGGGATGATGCACATGGGGGAAGTTGCGCATGGGAGGATGATGCACATGAGAGGAAGGTTGTGCATGGGGGAAAGTTGCGCATGGGGGAAAGTTGCACATGGACGGATGATGCGTATGGGGAAAGTTGTGCTTGAGGGGATGATGCACATGGGGAAGTTGCGCATGGGGGTTGATGCGCATGGGGGTTGATGCGCATGGGGAGAAGTTGCGCATGGGGGGATGATGCGCATGGGGGAAAGTTGAGCATGGAGGAAAGTTGTGCATCGGCAGATGTTGCGCGTGGGGGGATGTTGCGCGTGGGGGGATGATGCGCATGGGGGAAAGTTACACATAGGGGTTGATGCATATGGGGGTTGATGCGCATGGGGGAAAGTTGCGCATGAGGGAACTTGCACATGGGGAAGTTGCGCATGGGGAGAAGTTACGCATGGGGAAGTTGCGCATGGGGAAGTTGCGCATGGGGGGAAGTTGCACATCGGCAGATGATGTGCATGGGGGGAAGTTGCGCATGGGGGGAAGTTGCGCATGGGGGGAAGTTGCGCATGGGGAGAAGTTGCGCATGGGGAAGAGTTGCGCATCGGTGGATGATGCGCATGGGGGAAAGTTGTGCATGGGGAAAGTTGCACATGAGGGGATGATGTGCGTGGGGGAAGTTGCGCATGGGTGGAAGTTGCGCATTGGGGGGATGACGTGTATGGGGGGATGATACGCACGGGGGTAATGTGCATGGGGGAAGTTGCACATGGGGGAAATTTGCAAATGGGGACATGATGCGCGTGGGGACATGATGCACATGGGGTCATGATGAGCATGGGGGAAAGTTGCGCATGGGGGAAAGTTGCGCATTGGGGTTGATGCGTATGGGGGAAAGTTGCGCATGGGGGAAAGTTGCGCATTAGGGAAAGTTGCGCATTGGGGAACTTGCGCATTGGGGATGTTGCGCATGAGGGGACGTTGCACATGGGGGGATGATGCGCATGGAGGGACGATGCGCATGGGGGAAGTGGCACATGGGGTGTTTCTGCACCATGGAGAAATGGCATAGGGATGGCATAGGGAGAAATGTTACACCCGCAACACGGGTACGCTTTTCGCTAGTAATTCAATAAAGTTTGTGACCACTTTTGTTCTTCCTCCTGAATTATGTACTCCCACTGAGGACATAGTCATATATGTATGAGGGCAAGATTCTAGTTTGGAATTAGTCATTATTTTTTGTACTCGTCAATTAAAATTCAGTATCTTGCTCAGTTATCTGAAATGCAATCTATGCAACTCTCAAATAACCTTGGTATATAATTCCTTGTGTAGAGGAACATAAATTAGCTAATATTATGTTATCATATGTATGTTATTTGTGGATATTGTTATGGTTATTTATGGTTCTATTTAGGGTTTTAATAATGTAATTAATCAGTGGTATGATCTTCTTGTTTTACCATGGGCAGACTATGGCAGTTTCCCAGTTCATGCAACACAAAGTTGAAACAAACAAAGTTGAGACAGAGTAATTCAGTAGGAACTTGATTAGCTGTGCTTAGCTGTCCTAATAATATCATTTAATATGTTCTCTGCAAAGGCAAAGAATCACAGGAAGCTTGAGGTCAAGGGATATGTTGTGTTGTCTTTGGAGTACATACTATGCGAATTTTGAACAATGCTACTGGGCAGATTAGCAGGTTTTGGACCCCAGTGGACACTTATATTAAGATAAATTAGATGAATTAATATTATAGTCTGTCATGTCAGAGTATAAAGATTCATTCTTCTCCTCCTCTACTACCAGCCCAGACTTTTCCCAATTCTTCCAAAGAGGACTCCCTTGGCTAAGCCCTTCACCTTTTTAATATAAGAAAGGAAAGAATTAGCATCTAATAAGACCAGCAGGTGGTTATGTAGAAAAAAGCTACCACCTTTAAAACATTCAGTATTAAAACAGACTTCAGATCTGACCATCTCTTCAATTAAGCATACAAAATCTTAAAACAATTAATATACATCAAACTAAAATGCTAACACTCTTCCCTGTTCACAAAGAGTGCTGCCTCCATAGTATTTACTGGTATTTACTTGAATCTAATGCACACCTCATTTTAAAGGGCTTGAGATTTAAAAAAAACTTTGTTGGCAAATTTTATGCTCAGCCCTTTAAAATGGGGGTATGTATTAGATTCACGTAAATATGGTTAATTCTAGCAGAATAGAAGTGGGGAGGAAGCAGAATGGCGGTTGGAGGAGGTGATAGGAGTTTGTCGCCTCCCCCTGACCTCTTGCTATGGTGGCATGGCTTTCTCTTTGTTTCGCCCTGCCAGCAAGGGAAGCTCTGGGGCCCAAAGCCATGTGGGTGTAGCTGTGGTCCGGGGAGGGAGGGACAGCCTTCTGAGCTGCCAACTTCTCTTCTGCTGCAACGTGCCGTACCCCCAGTGTTAATGCCCCTTGCTCCTGGAGGCACAAGAGTAGCTCCTACAAACTCTGTTTCTTTGGAAAGAGAGTCCAAGAGATTATGAATAAAACAGAATCACATGAAGTCAGCTAATGGATCATTTTGCTATAAAGCTTAATATTTAATGAAGAAAGAAAATAAGACATTAATTTGATTGAACAGACAGCTCAGAAATATATAATGGACAAGTGTTTACTTTGAATATGCCAATTATAATTCCTAATTAGAAATGTCATCTTGCTGATTGAACAAATTATATTAACTGTCTTAAAATTCAAGAAGTTTGATGATAATTGAGGCTAGAAATGGACAACAGTTTTTTAGAGAGTTGAAAGTAGTTTGGGAGTGGTAGAGAGAGTCAGGATGGTGTTGGACCTGCATCTTGAAGATCAAGATTCAAATCCCTGCTAGGTCATGAAGCTTCCTAAGTAACTTTGGGCAAGTTGCTATCGTCTTCACCTACCTCACAATATTGTTGTGAGGACAAAAGGAGAGAAGGAGCAGATATCTCCACCTTGAATTCCTTGGAGGAAGACAGATATAAAAATGTGACTTTTAAAATGGTGCACATTCATATATTGCCTCTGTTCAAATGTTGCCTCTGTTCAAGTATGTTTATAGTTTTCAAGTATGTTTACAGATATCAAATGTTACCTCTGTTCAAGTATGTTTACAGATTTGTAAAACAGTACAAAATATATTTGTCCAAGGCAGGGGTTTCCAATCCCTGGCTCTGGGGCCAAATGTGGCCCTCGGCAAGCCTCAGGATCACTCTATCTGCTCCCTGGGCAAGCCCTGTAGTCCACTCCAATACATTCTCATCTGTAAATTTATGTAAATGTATTCAAATTTGAAATGTAAATTAGTCTTTTGGCTTCTGACATAGTGTCAGAGAGATGATGTGGCCCTCCTGCCAAAAAGTTTGGAGACCTCTTGTCCAAGGCAATTGTGGAGTGGCTGTACATACCAAGAATAGCTATCCTTCTTTCAGACTGGCCCAACTTTCTGGAAAAGCTATCCACTCTCTCAAGCTTGAAAAACAAGGGAACTCAGAAAAGTGCCTTTTGTGTTACAGAACTGTCCATTATGAAGGTGGAGCTGTGTCAATACATGCTCGTTCCCTTTGGCGGCTGGAAACTCTGAGGGTTGCGTAAGTAAAGAATTTCTGGCCTAATGAAGTTCTTCTGTGACAACTAATGTTCGTTGCTCACTAATTTGACAAAAGTGCTGTCAATAATACTGAGAGGCTGTGATGGCAGTTAAACCTCCCCATTTTAATCAAGATCATAAGCTGCATTCATGCCCTATAAAAGTTTCACTTAGAATTCATAGCAAGTGTGGATTAGTGATGCAATTACCAATGTTAACTAAATACTAACTAGTGTCTTCAAAACACTTTTGCCAAATCAGGTATGATGGAAGTGAATGCTAGATGACTGATCAGTAACTGACAGAAATTATGTGCAAAGGTTGCAATATAATAATGCTGCTTTTTATGCTCATGCCTTCTAAGAAAGGTGATGATAAAATAGACTGACAGGGCAGTGGTATAATTTTTTCCCTCTTTTATAATGGGAATTAAAACTGACTTTAAAAATTCTAGGGTGACATAGTTAATAAAAAATAGAAAATGCCTTTTCCCCCCATCCTGTCTCTTTTATGACAGCATTACATTCTTAAGTATGATACCATAGACACTGTTAGTTTGGTTGATGTTTGATGAATGACAGGCTTCTGTTATGAGTGTCACATATTCTCAGTTTGACAGGCACTATCTTGGTCATTGGAAGTTTCTTTGCAGATGTTCACTCATCTGAATTTCAATTTAACAGAGAATTTCAATTTAACATCTCCCTTGATAGAGGAAAGGATACATATTATATAGAAAACTTTGGGGTTGCAGTTCTAACCCCCAGTTAGGCCGGCATAAGTCCCGCGCTGGCCTGGTGGTGTCACAAAAGTGTTGTAAGGCTGTACAATTCCTTGTGGGCTTAGACTAGTGTATTGGCCTCCTCACATCACCATGGGAACATGGAGATGGGTGAATTATGATGGACTAAATTGGTTTGAGTTGTGCCATATCACTCCTGCATTCATAATTATTATTGGGTATGAAAACAATTGAAGGCCAGTGAAGTGCATGTGCAATACAATAGGACATATACTTATATATCACCTTTCTGACCATTGGATTTCTTCTTTGAACATGGGCAGGCTTCTCTAACCCTTGAGAGGGTTTTACAATTAACAGAGAGGTTCAATCTTTCAAGAACTTGTCACAGGCTTAGATGGATCTTTTTTGTCTCTTTCAGGCTTTTTTTAAAACCTTGAGAGGCAGCTGCCTGCTGGCTCCTTTCACTCTGCCCAGTTCCCCAGCTTCAAGATCTTGCTGCACAGTTCTTGAACTGGCAACCTTCAGTTTTTATCTTTGGACTTAAAAAAAAGCAGGCCTCCGTCAGTACCAAAACACTTTGGTATCGTGCTCAGCGCTGCATACGCTGCATGTGAAGCATGAAAGCCTGGGTTGGATTGTTATGGAGGATAGGCTGTTACCCAAGCAGCAAATCCCCCCTCTCCTTTCCACACCACTGAATTAGCCCAATGGAAAGGCAGAGCCAATATGATTGGATCCAGCTGGCATTGCAGAGCTGCGCTAAGGAGAGGAGCTCACCCTATCTTGTGGGGCCGACCCGGGTCTCGAACCCTGGCCTTCTGGTTAACAGGCACAGCATCTTAATCGCTTGCGCCACCCACAGCCCACCCTTTGGACTTAATGGTAGCTTTAACCTCTAGACTAGACCTTCTGGCATTGTGCACTCAATTAACTTGTTAAACAAACATTTACAAAAATATCATTAAGTTGAAGGGGAATTTTACTATTTGTACATAGTTGTACGTGTAGATTCAGTCTATAAGTGACCTTATTGGACAAAGAAGCACTTTTTCAAGTTGTGGTCCTCTCGTATTTAGCAGAGGGAAGGAAATAGACTCTTACTCCAACCCCAGCACAGTGTCTATTTTTCCAGTGGCTGTTTGATGGTGTTCTTTTGCATCTTTTAAGTTTGTGAACCCTTTTGGTACAGGATTTATTAATTAGTTGAGCATAATCTCAGTGTTTTTATTTGTGTATTTATTTGAAGGATTTACTAGCCTCCCTTAGTAACACACCCTCAAGGGTAACGTAAATACAACTGTCACTTTTCAACCCAACTAACCCCCAAATCCAGAGTAACTACAGGAGCACATAAGAGACTTTATGCGCACCCATAGTTACTGTACCACCTAGTGAAAACCTATGGGAAATTCATATTGGAATCCATAGTAAGTTGTTCTTATACCGGAGCAAGTACTCCCCGTAGTTACTCTGGATTTTGCCCTTAGTGTTTTCTAGTATCTGCTGGTGTGTTCCTTCTTATATTTTTATATAGTGAACCACTTTGGAACAAGGAGCCATTCCCACTAACCCCATTTCTTTTTCTATGTTGAGAACTTTGACTTTTTTGCTTGTTGTAAAGCTATGTAAATATTATTATATTATTTTTAATAATAATATCTACAGTAAATAAAACAAGTTATTGCTGCTTCATCAAAATATTTGGAAATAATATTTAACTATATTCCATGTTTTTGAAATTCATGTCAGTACAGCATTTTACATTGTGTAAGAAAGTAACTTTGAATCTTTTCTAGGTGGAGTGGAAGCCATATTAGGTGGGGGCAGCCATTCAGATTAAGACATATAACAACAGGGAAGTATTTAAGCTTCACGGATGACAAGAGTCTTCTTCTAACAGACAAAGAGAAAGCTGATGTGAAATCTACAGCCTTTTGTTTTCGGTCATCCAAGGTAAAAAAATTGCAGTGTTGAAATCGCTGGTGATGTCTAATATTGGGAATAATTTCTTTAGCCCTTCCTGTCCTGGATTGCAGACTCACCTGCAGACCAAAGCTTCTGTGGCCCCAGCCTCCTAACAGATCCTGAGCAAGAGAGCTGGAAAAGGCAGTTGGGCAACATATTGTGTTAGAGCTCCTTCACAATGCCACAAGCCTTTTACATTTTCAGCTACTCCTTGCCTTGGTCCATTTTGGCCTTTTACACTTTCTCTTGTCTAACCTCATTTTCCTCCAGCCGATAACACATTCAATCACTTCAGTTGATTCTCCTAGAAGATCTTTTTCTTCCTGCACTTCTCGAGAGAAAAGTACTGCTGCCGCCTCCAACCCTTACTCCTCTTTCACTGAGCAGTCCTTTTCTACTACTCTCTTCCAGACCCACTAAGTAGTTGGGATAGGCAAAGAGAGACTATGGGCACAATCCAGAGCAACTACGGGAAGTCCTTGCTCCGGTGTAAGAACAATTTGCTCTGGATTGCAATATGAATTTCCTGTAGGTTTTCATTTGGTGGTACAGTAACTACGAGTACACATAATGTCTCTTACGTGCTCCCATAGTTGCTCTGGATTGTAGGTATAACTATTGAAGACCTTCTCTGATCCAAAATGCAATTTGAAGTGCCATGCAGATTCCACTGCCTCTCTATACCCTGGTGTATGTGCTCTTACCATTGCACACCATTTTTTTTGTCTTGCCTGTTAATGCAGAGTGGAACTGCATGGTGGAATTGCCCTTACTCTGAGCTCTGGTCTGCTTTCCTTACTCCTTGCCATCATCCAGGGAATGGGGGAGCAAATTCCAGTGTGCCATTCCCTTCACCTTCTTGTTCATCCCATGCTTAGTGGCAGGACGGAGAAGATGGTGCTTACTAGGAAATCATGTCCACACAAAGTGAAATGATCAGTGGCATGTCAACAGGCTTTTGATGCTTTGAAACAAGCCTTACAAAATGATACAGGACACAATACAGAGTAAGGACAGTGAGGAGTGCCCTAGGTTGGCTGACCCAACTATTCTGAATCCAGAGCAGAAAGTTATGCTGGATCCAGGTAGTCAGGAAGCCTGAGCTGCCCTTACTGCTCCAGAGCATGCTAAGTTGGCACCGAGTCAGTGACTTCGTCTCAGGTCACACTGAACAAGGAACAGCTGTGGTATCTGCCTTATAAGGAAGTGCAGAAGTTCCTGACAACCAGTAACAGCTTTAGCAGAGGAGGGTGGATGCAAGGGGATTGCTTGGAGTAGCCTGCTGTATCCCCAGGTTAGTGGGTTGCCATAGTTGTGCCATATCCTGAAGTTGAGAGGCAGGGGTTGCAGATAGGCTGGCCAAGAACTCAGATTTTTTGACACTACCATTCTTACTCTGCCTTATCATTGACCCTTAAGGGTCTGCTCATTGTTTTATACCTGCTCCTGAGGTGGTATAACTGAGGAGCTGGAAGAGGGAATTTCTGCTCTGGAAACAGGCTCTGGATATAGCGAAACTGCTCTGCCCTAGGCATGCCCTCAACATGCCTCTCTTGAGCTGCCTAGGCTGCCCCAACTAGGGCAGCTGAGCTCCACTGGTCTTGGGGCAGCCTAAGTTGTCTAAAGTTGCCCCAAGCCTTCTCTAGCATAACTGGGCTGCCCCATCTTGGACTTGGGCCACCCCAGTGATAGATAGGGTAGCCCATGTGTACTTCTGGAATGTGCCCACAGTGTTACATGTACTTGATTATATTCAACCTTTAATATTGCAGACAGATGCTAATAATAGAGGTCTGGGGGCTGTTTTAGCACAATATAAGGAAGGTCAGTTGAGACCTATAATGTTCCTCAGTTGAAAATTATTGCCCAGAGAGACTAGTGGGCTCTTGTAGCGTTGGCTATTGTAGGGACAACAGTTATATTAAGACCTTACTTGTTGGGACAACATTTTCTTCTACATACTGATCACTCTTATTGCAGTATCTGTCACAATTTACATCTAATCATAAGAAACAGTGATGGGTGATATTGTTTTCTGAATTTTCCTTTTCAATTTTGCATATAAAAGGTTCTCAAAATGTGGTTGCTGACTCATTATCTAGACAATTTGGATCTTTGGATGTTATTTAACTAGATGATTGCTATAATTTATGGTAACGTATATAATATGGTGTTATATTAAAAATTTGCTTGCAATATTGATGGTATGTAGAAGAGAGATGACCACAGTTGCACTCTGCTGTCTCTCTCTCTCTCTCTTAATAAAAAGGGGCCTGTCATGAGGATTGGTACAATCTAGCTGTAAAATGGCTAGTGGTGCTGTGATGGTTATGACTCAGCAGGAAAAACTGCTGAGGGGGAGTTTTTTTTTTGGGGGGGGAACTTAGTTTTGGGCTGTTCATTAGCTTTGCTGGACCTTGGAGGAGGCTTCTTTTGTATTTACTGCCTTCCCTATAGTATTAAAATCAAAAGGCAGTGCAACTGAAGAATTCCATGGATAAAAGAGGAACAATAAAAAATAAACTGTGAAAGCACAAAAGTTAAGGCAATTTACAAGAAACATACCAATTAAAAAAAAAACAATTACAAAGCACTTCTTATTTATTCCATTAAAGAGGAAAAAGTGCCATTTTTTAAAGTGCTGAAGGCATACAATGTATGGTGCAAATTTTCATATAAATTAGTTAATAGTCTTTGAATCCTTAAAAGTCTCAAGTTTAGTTTGAGAAAATCCAGCTGTTCCAGCGTACACAGCGTCGACTTTAGCTTGTGTTTTGTCTAAAAGCTTTTTCAAAAGCTACAAAAAACTATAAAGCAATGACAAAATGAGGTTTTTCTCCTCCTCATTATAGCCCTGAGAGCCACAGTGCATCAGAAAAGAAGCCATTGTGCCTTTGAGAGCAGCTAAAATTGCCACTGCACCTTCTCTCTCAGTCTGCTGCAGTATCCACACATTAGCACTATTAAGGGGAAAATTTTTCCCATGCTGCTACTTCTTATTTCTGGCACACTGGAACAGAGAATAGGCTCCAGTGGAAGTTGTCACCCACCCATGAGCTGCTTGTGGTTTCTGTGGGGATTAGAAGCTGTTTCATGGCTATTTCAATTTTTTTTTAAAAAAGTCATTTCTGGTTTTGTAAAAACAAACAAACAAAAAAAAACCCCAAGAAGTGACATTTTTATGCCTTCAAAAGGTATTATGAGGACCTCATAATGCCCTTCAAAATCATAAAATGTCACTTACAGCTTTGCAGAATATTCGGAAGTTAAGTTTTTTCTTTTAACAGCAACTCTGAATCCTGCGGAGGCCATGGGGCAGGGGCAGCCTCTACAAGGCTTGGAAGAGCTTCTGCAAGGTGAAGAATCCAAATGAAGCCTGTGTACATTGATACTTAAAAACAGCTTTGTACATAAATATGTAAATAATAGTAATTGAATGTGGAGAATTTTGCCTTTCCTTTAGAAAAATTGGTTGCATTATAGAGAACAGCAGAACCAATAAAGCCAATTGAAGTGAACAATCCTTAAACAGCACACTTACATTTATTTACTTAAATATCAGAACCTGTAAAGACAATTGAAGTGAACAAACCCTGAACTGCACACTTAAATATCATTGATTGCAATGGAGTGTAAGCACATTTTGATTAGAAGAATTCCTAATTGTATACAATTATACAATATTATTTAGAATAGGTGCAGTACTTCACTTTTAAAATATTGTATGTGTTATGTATTTTTATCTGGATTGTAATGTTATTACAGTCTTAAAATAGTAGGATTAAGAAAAGCAGGGTTTAAGTACTCTAAATAAAATAATAATATTTAAGTACTCTAAAATAAAATAATAATATTGTTTTATTTTCTAGGAAAAGTTGGATGTGGGGATGAGAAAAGAGGTTGATGGAATGGGAATACCTGAGATAAAATATGGAGATTCTGTTTGCTTCATACAGCATACTGACACATGTTTGTGGCTTACATACCAGTCAGTTGATGCAAAGACTGTACGAATGGGATCTGTGCAACGCAAGGTAAAAAAAATTCACAAGTAGGTTAAACATGTGAGTAAGTGTGATAAGGAAGTATGTGTCAGTTCTTTAATTCTGGAAATTCTGCATTTTTTTCTGTGCCACAAATTTAATCTTGTTTGTAAAAATGGCAGTAGGCACTGAATTATTGGAGAAATATGTTTTACATAGTGAAAATGGCAGCCCCATATTGAATTTCTCCATCTGCTTTCGTAACAGGTTATTAGGCTGCTAAAAATAGCTGTAATTGTAACTGTACAATGTAATGATGTTACTAATTTTCACATTTTGGTATGTTTCACATTTTGGTATGTTTATCTTTTAAAATAATGAAAAAACCAAATAGTTTGTTTTATTACCCTGCTATTACTGCACAGCTGCTAAGCACAAACAAGATCTCTATTGGACTGATATTATCCAGTGTTTCTTCTTTAGTACTGCAGCAAAGTTTCCTATGTAGTGTGACACAGAAATGCTGTGGGAAGTGCTAGTTGCAAATTTTAGTGAGAAAGTTATGATTTTCAGTTAGGGACTATATGGGGATAAAGTATTTTCAATTGATTTGTTTGTTCTCGTTCAAAGCTTTTTCTTTGAAAAAGCTCATTTTCAAAATGTAGTTTATTGAGCATGTAGTAAAGAGTCAGTTCGCTCATGCGTGAACATCAGAGTACAGTTTGATTGCTCAGCACTTGTGACCTTCTAGAATACATGAATGACTCCTAGAAGCACTACAAGTCACAGGCAATACAAGTAGATAGATGTTCTCTGATGGCTTATTTTCTCATGCAAGTCACATTTGTGACGAGGGCCAAAATTTACACTGCTATCATGATTGTGTAAGTCATTGAAACTGTAAGTTGTTCAGAGTTGTTCAGAGTTAGAGATAAAACAGAGTTGTTGTTCAGAGTTAGAGATAAAAAATGTCTTTATAAAGATTAAAAGTAACAGTTATAGTAAAACAGTGTACAAAAAGCACCTAGTGTAAAGTACTAGATTTCCTTATTAGTCTTTAACATCATGTTCTTGGCATCCATCAGTCTTGAAAGACTATGGTATTGTGCTCGACGCTGCATGCGAAGCGCGAAGGGCTAGGTAGATTAATATGGAGGATAGGATGTTACCCAAGCAGCAAATCCCCCCTCTCTACGCCACTGAATTAGTCCAATGGAAAGGCAGAGCCAATACGATTGGATCCAGCTGGCGTTGCAGAGCTGGGCTAAGGACAGGAGCTCACTCTGTCTTGTGGGGCCGACCTGGGTCTTGAACCCTGGCCTGCTGGTTAACAAGCACAGTGTCTTAGCCACTTGCGCCACCCTGCTCTGCAGAGCTGGGCTAAGGACAGGCGCTCACCCTGTCTTTTGGGGTCCTGGGTCTCGAACCTTGGCCTTCTGGTTAACAGGCACAGTGTCTTAACCACTTGCGCCACCCACAGCCATCATGTTCATGTTGTGCAGTTTATAGTGTAGGGAATTAGCATGGCTTATTGAGTGGTCTTAGGCAATCTTCTCCTGTAAAATAGAGTGAGGTTGTAATTTCTGTCAGTGACAATGGGTGGCATCTCCTTTAAAGTCCCTCTTTTGAGAATTCCAACTGCCATAAAAAGTTCCCACAGTAAATATCATAGTAAACAAGTGAAGGGTGAGAATTGGTGATTTTGCCACAGAGGTAAAGATTTACATGTGGAAGTACACCAATGCTGAAACAAAAAACCTGCTACAAAATGATGTATTTATATGTATATACAAAACCAAAATTTTTCTATTGTAAATGGCAGACTTTTCATTGCAGGCTATAATGCACCATGAAGGCCATATGGATGATGGTCTGACATTGTCCAGATCTCAGCATGAAGAGTCACGTACCGCACGAGTAATTCGTAGTACTGTCTTCCTTTTCAACAGGTTCATAAGGTACATGGATTCTGGCTGAAAACTAACCATGTAACTTTGAGGTTGCAGGCTACTTGTTGATCACTGAGATGATCATGTGTAAGATTACATTGTGATATGTAATACATGGGAGGGGAAGATAAGAGGGAGAGAGTAAGAGGGAAAAGGGAAGAAGTGGAAAGAACTGCTGAGCACAGGATGGAAAAAAATAAGTGGAATAGACTCTTAACCATTGTGAAATGTTGGGAAATATTATGTCTGCACCAGGCCTGAATCACTTATTCATCATTAACCTTAATCATCTTGGCCCTTTCATTTAAATAAAATGCATCCTCTTGTTTCTAAATGCATTCTCTGAATTATAAAAAGTATGAGCAACTGATGAGCAACTATATAAAGAATGAGCAAGCGCACTTGAAGACTTCAGGCCTCCTTTGTGAGAGAGGTGCAAACAAAAGGAAACAAGCTCTTAGTAAATTGGATTATAATATATTTCCATTTAAGGTGATTTTTTTTCTTTTACTCAGTTTTACCATAGTCCAGTGGTAACTGTGAGCTGTGCCCACCCTGGGAGCCATGGAAACCAGCCAGGGGAATTGCAGAATCTACATGAAAAACCATCTGCCCTATATAATGTATAGGATTGTAGCCCTAATTGGGAGCCATGACCAATAGCCCAGTAGGTCAATGGAGTTACCATTCAGAATGTTTGGGAATTATGGCCATAATTCAGATTATCAATACTGGTGTTTGATAACAAATAGACAGCAAATAGTTATGTAAATGTTATTTCCTTCATTTAGTGCTTATTACTCATGATTGTTATTGGTGTGGTATGGGATGGCATTGAGAAGCTGGTTGAATCTGGGATTAAAACTGTATCAGCTTTTATTCCACTAAGATAAAACCTAACCTTCTCCGTTAGTTCTCAGTATGAACACATCTGGGTTTGCCCATTAATTGCATGTAGATTCCCTAACAGAATAATGGATCAAAGAGATGAGGCAAGTTCAGAATTAGAATTTTTGAACTTAGAAATATTCCTCCACTATGAAAAACTAGACTTAGAAATATTCCTCCATTATTCTGAGATTATTCAGTCATACCAGTGTCCCAATCTGTATATCAGAGATAAAATGCAGCATGTTTATTAGTGAACTAAGAGTTAATAAATCAGATATATTTAGGGCACTATAATATTTATATTGCACATATTCCAAAACACTTGCTGAACATATTATTATTTGTTCAATTTTAGCGGCCTTGATGCTCTCAGCAAGAAAACAAAGTCTTCCACTGTTGATTTACCTATTGAGTCAGTTAGCCTTAGTCTCCAGGATTTAATTGGTTACTTTCATCCACCTGATGAGCATTTAGAGCATGAAGACAAGCAGAACCGACTAAGAGCACTGAAGAATCGACAGAATCTCTTCCAGGAAGAGGTAATAATATTATTTTTCTTGTAGTAACTTAACTCTGTGAGAACACTGAGTTCAGTCTCTATGTAGATTTTTTTCCAATGGAAATGAAAACTGTTGGAAAGGCAAATGTTTTTAATTTGGAAACATCTTTATTTTGCAGGTCATTTAATTGCAGAAATTGTTTGAAAATCTGTAGTAGTTTTCCTTGGGTGCCATACCAAACCAGACATAGATAATAATTTCATCTGAAGAGAGAGGGTTGGGAGGAGTTTTTCTGATCAAGTAATGTGTAAGCATGTACGTATCCTATTGAGGAACCAACTAAACCGTCAGCTCTAAAATTACATCATATGAGCCTTTGATGAGTTGCTTCCTCTCCAATGTAAAGTGGGTTAATGCTTTGCTTTGCTATAAGATATAGTACATTAATCTTATATAGTGAAGAACAGGATTTGAAAACTTAAGCAAGCAGGATTTGAAAACTGCAGAACATGGAAGGATGTGGGTTGGAACTGGGAGTGTACATATCTGCATTGAAGATGCAATACTGTAGTAGGAACTCTTCAGACAGGCTAGGTGAACACTCTATTCCAGAGTTTTCCAATGTTTGTCTCCTGCTATACTACTTTGAGCACAATCCTAACCATGTCTACTCAAAAGTAACCCTAATAGTAGTCAATGGCTCTTACTCCCAGGAAAGTGTCTTAAGATTGCAGCCTTTGTATCATCCACTTATTGGAAGGACCACCAGAAGTAACTGGTGATGTAATTACCAGTTACTTCTGGACTGGGAGGCCAGATGCAATAAGATGAATAAGGAGTCTCACAAAAGTTTTTGGAGCACACAAAAGTAAGGAGTTTCTGAGCACACAAAAATTACGCACTGGAGCACTACCTGCCAAAACCCCATTCCACTGCTTGTGACATCATGTGGCTCATCTTGCTGTCAGGCAACAGAGTTCTGGGGGTAGTATCTTGGGTTACAACTGGTGTATTGGTGGTAATAAAATACTGCCCAGCTCTGCGATTACAAATAAGCTACCAGTAAATCCTGTAATGTACTTCATCTCCCTCATTTAACATGCACTGTCTCTTAAACAACCAAACTCTGGAGTTACAGATAATTTTTCACTATATAGTTACATGTGTTTGAAGGGGGAAAGGCACAAAGACAGATCTGCATAGATCTTTTTTCCATTCTTGTTTATTTTTTATCCCTACAAATCTCAAGTCTGTTTATTATATTATAGATATGCTGTGAATTATTTTCTTCTCATCATATTTTCTTCTCATCAATAAAGAGACTGTATTGTTACCATTTATAATGCATGATTTTTGTTTTCTGAAATTCACACCAATGTTTTGTTGTTGCAGGGCATGATCAGCTTGGTGCTTGAATGTATTGATCGCTTACATGTATATAGCAGTGCAGCTCATTTTGCTGATGTAGCTGGAAAAGAAGCTGGAGAAACTTGGAAATCTATTCTAAACTCGTTGTATGAATTGCTAGGTAAGATACACATTTCAGTAACTGCACTTTCTGGCATACAAATCTACATACACAAAATCTAGACATTTTGTTTAGCTCATTACCAAAGGTTTGCTATACCAAATATAACAGGATTTTTAGACAGGAATGTATAGGTTGAGTTCTTGAACTGTATGAAATGTATAGGTTCAGTTCTTGACTCTTTTAGTGCAGTAGATTATAACTTAGACAGCTGTACTGTGGGGAGCATGTGTACTTGGATTAAAATGTAAGGTACAGAGGTGGGGGTGTTAGATTATATTTTATGCAGTTTCAAAGTGCTCTTCAAAGGCAACCCTGAACTCATGGATAAATGTCCCTATATACATTACTAGTGAAAAGTGTACCTGCTTTGCCAAAGTAAAATTCTCCCGTATGCCATCCCCCCTCAGTACATCAGTCCCTCATGTGCAACGTCCCCCATGAGCAGCAACCCCCATGAGCAACAATTCCCCATGCACAACAACCCCCCCACGCGCATCATCTCCCCATGCTCATCAACCCCCCATGTGCGTCAACCCCTTAGGAGCATTATCTCCCCCTTGAGCATCATCCTCCCCAGTGCACACCCTCCCTCCAAACAACATCCCCCCCACTGCACTGGGCACTGAGCACCAAATTTGCTGGAGGTTGGTCAGTCTTCCATGTTAAGTATAGGACAAAAACACCTTGTACCCCTTATCAGCCCCTTAAGGGTTACAGTCGGTTCTTGGTGGGTGTTCATGTGACAGAAGGAACACCCTCCCTGAATTTCAAGCTTCTGGGTCCAGGGGTTGGGGCAGAGCATCCCTCAGTCACCAATTCTTCAATGCAGAGTATAGGGAGGAAAACGCATTGCGCCCCATTTCACCCCCTTCTGGTTGGGTTTCCAAAAACCGGTTCTTAGTGCACCCCTCAGACATGGAAGGAACACCCACCCCAAATTTCATGCTTCTAGGCCCAGTGGTTTTGGCAGGGCATTGATGAGTCAGTGAGTGAGGCTGGAATGTGACTTTTCTCTTTTATATACGAGAAAAGATTTGGATTGGGCTCTTGACTTTGACATACTGCACGCTATGAAAACTCTGTGTGTTTACATATGAAGTTGGTATGCTGAGTCAAAGAGACATTCCCAGTGGAGTACACTCAGGCAAAGTTGTATAGAAATTTGTTCTATAACATGAGTCAGTTTATTATCTTCTGGTATTTAGAAAAAGTCTGCTTATATTTAGAATGTGCTGCTTGGAAAACACAAATTAGTGGTGACAAATTTATTTAATAGTGACATTATGCTACTTTTTATAACATAAGTAAGACACAGAATTGTGTAGAGAGTATAAGGAACATTTGCAATTGCATAAGAACAGCTGAAATAACAATCGGTGACTTTTTTAATTTTGTAGCGGCTTTGATTAGAGGAAATCGCAAAAACTGTGCCCAGTTTTCTGGATCTCTTGATTGGCTGATCAGCAGATTGGAGAGGCTGGAAGCATCTTCTGGTAAGCTAATAGTGTTGCTATATTTTTATTTTAAATATTTATACTCCAGTTTTCTCTCCAAAGGTAATCAAGTCTGAAATAAAATGGCCAAATAGTGATAAGAACAATAAACAAAAAATAAGAACTTTTCAAACATTTTAAAAAGGTGAAACCCCACCGTATCACTAAAATTTTGTCAAATACCATCCAAGCATCCCCACCTTGCAAAAGCAGAATTTGCACCAGTAAAATGACTTAGTTTTGCTTGTCTACTGTTTTAATTTCAGCTTTGTGATTCCACCTAATGGGTTGCAACTCATAGTTTGGGAACATCTCTTCTAAGCTGTTCTCTAAGGGTAAAATCCAGAGCATTTACTGGTCCATGCAGTTACATCACCCCCTAGTGTTATCTTATGGAAAGTCACCTTAACTGCTCTGGAGCAAAGGGCTTAATTTGCCTTTAGGATATGGGCCTAAATCAGTTATAAATGATTATTATGATGCTTCAGGGCTGAAGCTAGGGAGGAGCCAGGAGGGGTTTGCCTGTCATGGGCCTGTTGCCAGGATGTTTCCTTTTCCTCCGAAGTGGTACCTGCATTTGCATGCTTTCGAACTGCTAGATTGGCAGGAGCTACTCTAATGACAGAGCTTACAGTATTCAGGTCTCGAACTGCTGACCTGCTGATCAACATTCTGGTCAAGCAGTGCTCTAACCCCCAGCATTCTAATCAGTGAGCCACTGCAGCGCCTACTCTTTAGGTTGGTTAATTTTCTCCATATTTTACCTACTATGTATTTAAAAATTGCTGCAGTTTGTTGCTATGCACAAATTTATATAGAATATAATAATATTCTATTTAGAATAAAATCACCAGTCATTCAAAACTGTTGCTTCTTCATTTTATTCTAAGTAGCAATGGCTTATACAGTGGCACCTCTCATAACAAGCGCCTCACATAACAAGTATTTCACATAACAAGTATAAATTTCCAAGAAATCTTGCTTCACTTAACAAGTTCCCTCTTCACTTAACAAGCAACTGCGCTATGGGCACGCGTGCTATGCAGCCCTGACGCTCTGCGCAGAGGCTTTTTAAAAGGGCTGCTGGCCAGTGCTGCTGCCTCTAATTGCCCCCAACTTGAACCTCCAGCAGCCTCCCAGGAAAGTGTCTTTGATTGCAGCCTCCTAACCATGTCTACCCAGAAGTAAGCCCCACTGTGTTAAATAGACTAAGCCTATGTAGACTTCATAGGATCATGCACATTGAATGCATGTTTTGAATTTAATTACAGTGTTTTGTCATCATTTTTACATACAGTTTATATGAATATTTTAAGGACTGTGGAACCAATCGTCTGAGTTTCCATTATTTCCTATGGGAAAATCTACTTCACTTAAAGAGCGTTTCACTTAAAGAGCATACCTCCGGAAAGAATTAAGCTCTTTATGTGAGGCACCACTGTAATTTGAAGAAAATCAAGAGCTGATTCCACCATGGATTTTGAATTCAAAACTGTGGAGTTGGCTCTAATTGAGTGTTTAAGCTCCTCAGAGAAAGCTGTATATGATTACTTAATTAAAAATGTAATTGGCCTTTGGGCTTTAAGACAGAAATCAAATTAACAGTTTAGGTTTTTTTAAATACTTGTTTCTCAAATTAAAAGCTGGGATGTTGAATGAATTTTGGAAATACTGTGATGATTTGTTTGCCTGTAGGGACACTGGGTATAATCTTGGGAATTATATAGATAGAAAGTAGCTTTTATTGTAATTCAAGTGATCAAAATAATTAAGTCTTTATCAGTACTAAAATTAGTTTCAGGTAATAAGCTTATCTGTGAGATGAAGAGACTAGGGATGTGTTTTCTGTATCTTTGCAATAAGTGTATTTTATTACTTCCCTGCTGTTTGGCAACAGGAAGAGGTACAAAGAAGTCCCTTTGGCCATCTGCCCTTAACATTGCTAACAAGGGAAATATGAAGGGAGTTAAAAAGACTGTTTCCAACTAAAATACCATAGATTTTATAATGCAGCCATCAGATTACATAAACTCAAAGACAACTCCTGTGCCTTGCTTGTTGATTCTGTAGTTTTTCCTATAAGTAAAAGGATATCTGTTACGAGAGCATTTCTTCCACTTTTTCTCTTTCTAGTGAGCAGGAGAAAAGCAGTTGATTTGTGTGATTTGAAGTTAGCAGGTAGAAAACAACAGCTTTTATGAGTGTAGCATCTCATGTTCTAGTCTACTTTCCTCATGTGTCTCTTCTTTTTGTGGCAACAATAGTCATCAATTAACTGTGAGCCTTTGCACGCATTCCTAACCATGTATACTCAAAAGTTAGTCCCAATGGGTCATAATCCCAGAAAAGTGTCTTTAGGATTGCTGCCATAGGTGACAATCCTAAGCACACTTACTTGGGATTCAGACCCATTGAACAAAATGGACCTACCTCTGAGTATACATGAATAGAATTGTTCTACTTGTTACTGTTTGGTTAATTGATCTGCAGGAGAAATCATGCCTGGACCTTAGAGAACTGGTCTTAATGCAGCATTGCAGGAAACTGATTTAAGGTTAATGAATCTTAATCGCTGTGACTGCTGCTTTATTCAGCCAATAATTTTGGTTAATGGGAAAGTCACAGGTGATTTACGGCTTTCTTCTACTTTCTCCATGCATCTTAACTTCATGCAATTAGTTTGCTCTTTTTATAACAGCATATTTTACACTTCTTTAGCTTTGATATAAATAACATGAATAAATGAATTTTCTGTTCTGCATGCCATAATCTTTCCCAGGAATGCAGTTATTTCTAATATTAGAATATTCCAGTGGTGGTATTCCATCAAGCGCTGTTTCAGTGCTCTAGCAAATCTGTGGAATTGTGAGGGTTTTTGTGTGAAGTATATGCTATCTATGTTAACCAGCTGATTAGTTTCCATAATTAAAATTTAAAATTTTCTGATATATTATTTCAAATATTGAAAAAGATGTGTATGTCTTCATTTTTTGTCAAATTGAGGTACACGATTGAGAAAAATGAAGTTATCAAAGGCAAGTAGATGGAGAAGTGATCAATTGCTGCCCTCTGTAACTGACATTGTGGCCTCAATTAGAAATTGCAAAATATGGTTATATAAATACCAGAAGTTTCTCCAGAGTTGTCACATAACACATCAAGTAACTGTACATTGTGCAGGAAATAACATTTTAGAAAAGTTTAAACAAATTCATTATAAGAAATTGTGTGTTGCACAGATTATATTATTTAGATGGCCAGACGACTTTACTTTATTGCTGTATTACATGCAGCACTTTATAGAAATGTGAAGGAATAATTTTACTGTCTAATGATAATGTTATTGTCTTGGATATATGTTGTCTTGGATACATATGTCCTATTATATTACTTCTACATTATATAAATAATAAACTGTGATGTTCCTATGCTTTCAGGAATTCTTGAGGTTTTACACTGTGTGTTGGTGGAAAGTCCTGAAGCATTAAACATTATTAAGGAAGGACATATTAAATCAATTATATGTCTTTTGGACAAACATGGAAGAAACCATAAGGTATGCAAGACACAAATGGGAGTTGATAGGAAAGCCTGTGCAATAAATACCATGTCTTATGTGTTATGTCACTGAAATGTAGGTATGATCTAATTCAGCATGTTATTTATCAGCAATTTTATCTCACCATGAATGAGGTTGGAACTTTAAATTAAAATATAAACACCCCTTACATAGCAGTTAATGGCTTAAAAGCAGCCTGTTCACCATGGAAACGTGGCAGGCAATTTAGTGCACAATCGTGACTACGGGAGGGCTTAAGAGACATTTATGTCATCATAGTTACGGCGCCACCTGGTGGAAACCTATGAGAAATTCATAGAGCAATCTAGACTAAATTTTTCTTACGTCGATGTAAGGGCTCCCGTATTTACTCTGGATTGTGCAGTAAGCTTGTCTCAGAAAGGGTTCAGTTTGGTTTCTCAGAAAGGGTTCAGTCTGGGAGAGAGACTCCTCCCTTCCCCCATGTGATTATCACTGAGTACAAAGTGATACAGTGGTACCTCTGATAACAAGCGCCTCACATAACAAGCGTTTCACATAAAAAGTATAAATTTCCAAGAAATCTTGCTTCACATAACAAGTTCCGCTTCACTTAACACGCAAGCGCACTAAGGTCATGCGTGCTATGCAGCCCTGACATTCCACACAGAGGCTCTTTAAAAGGGCTTGCTGCAAGCGCTGCTGCCTCTAACTGGGGTTTTCTGGGGTTGCCAGAGGCAGCTGCCCCTAAGTGCCCCCACCAGCCACCTTGAACCTCCAGCAGCAGCCCAGGTAAACCTCCCAGGAAAGTGTCTTTGGTTGCAGCCTCCTAACCATGTCTACCCAGAAATAAGCCCCATTGTGTTAAATGGTGCTTACTCCCAGGAAAGTGTTTTTAGGATTGCAGCCTAAGTAGACTTCATAGCATGATGCACACTGAATGCATGTTTTGAATTCAATTAGTGTTTTGTCATTATTTTTACATACAGTTAATATTTTTTATGAATATTTTTGGGTTCTGGAATCAATCGTCTTGAGTTTCCATTATTTCCTTTGGGAAAATCCACTTCACTTAAAGAGTGTTTCACTTAAAGAGTATGCCTCCGGAACGAATTAAGCTCTTTATGTGAGGCACCACTGTATTTACTTCTGAATTGCTTTGTGAGGGGAAGCTTCTGCCTGAGCTAAAACTCAGCTGTTTTAAGCCATTTGAAAGGGAAGTTGATTCATTGCCTGCCTTGGTAAACAATTTCTTTTGAATAACACAAAAATGGGTATTCATGGAGTTTCCTTGAACCAAACAAACATTGCAGATGGCAGTGTTCAACCTGTATGTAATACTATGAAGTGGAGAGTACTTAAATTTACTCAGTATGATCCAGGGAACAATCCTAACCAAGTTAGGTCAGCACAACATACCCGTCTCCCCACTCCTGCAGTGGTATGGGGAGGTCTGTGCATTGGCCTACGACAGGTGGAGCAGAAATGTCTTAATGCATTACACCAGCTGACTTAGTCATAGGTTAGAATTGCACTGATAGTAAATAGTACAATGGGCAGTGAAAATTTTCATAATTATTACCACCATCATTTTCCTCTCAGGTTTTAGATGTTTTATGTTCTCTCTGTGTATGCCATGGAGTAGCTGTACGATCTAATCAGCATTTAATCTGTGACAATCTTTTGCCTGGAAGAGATCTCCTTCTCCAGACTCGCCTTGTCAACCATGTTAGCAGGTAAAAAGCTTCTAAAATGTTGAACTCCTTAAACCAACTGAAAGGAATTTTCATGTCAAAAGATACATTCTCTCAAATGTTTGAGATAATCTGTTTATTCTTCTATTCTCACTTTTTAATTAGAAGTTTCAGAAGGTATTAAGGGTATTATGAGTGGTATTATTTTAGTTTGTTTTAGGGTCCAAGAAGGGCTAGAATGCTTTCAAAAATAAATACAAATAGTCTAACATTCTGATTTGCATTATTTTCTAATATTTCTTGCCTATATTCAGCATGAGACCCAACATTTTTCTTGGAATCAGTGAAGGCTCTGCTCAGTACAGGAAATGGTATTATGAGCTCATGGTTGATCATGTGGAACCATTTACAACAGCAGAAGCTACTCATCTCCGTGTAGGTTGGGCTTCAACAGAGGGCTATTCACCATACCCTGTTGGTGGAGAGGAGTGGGGAGGTAATGGAGTTGGTGATGATCTGTACTCCTATGGTTTTGATGGACTTCATTTATGGTCAGGTAAGGCAGCTAATCTAAGTTATTTTGAAGTTAAAATGCTCTGTAAATTCATTGTTCATTTAAAACAGTTTTATATATGAAAATAGTCGTGCTGTTCTTTTTGAGTTATTGGACTTATTTGTACTGATTCTTTAAGTTGTGTGAAAGCAGTTTTTCTAATATGGACCTCAAATTTTCTTGTAATTATATTTTGACAACATAGGTTGTGTTGCAAGATCTGTCAGTTCTCCCAACCAGCATCTGCTAAGGACTGAAGATGTAATCAGTTGCTGTCTTGACTTAAGTGCTCCTAGCATTTCCTTCCGAATAAATGGACAGCCAGTCCAGGGGATGTTTGAAAATTTCAACACCGATGGTCTTTTCTTTCCAGTTGTCAGCTTCTCTGCAGGGATAAAGTTAGTGCTTGTTAGATTTTCCCTCCATTTTTCTATTTTCCATTAGTTTGATGAATAATTTTCTATCCCACCTTATTTTGTGCTTTGGGAAGTCTTTTGCTTGTGTCAGTGGTGATGGGTATTCCTTCTGTGATGTGGGCACCCATTAGGAACGGATTTTTAGAAATTCAGACTCTAATGGGTTGAAAAGGGATGCAACATGTTTTTGTCCCTATACTTAACATTGGAGATTGTCTGATTCACTGACTCATCAAGTCCCAGCCACAACCTCTGTACCTAAAAGCATGAAATTTGGGGAGCCTATTCCTTATGTGATGCAAGGACTTACTAAGAACCAATTGGGTGCCCAATGGTGCCCAGTAACCACTGGTGCCTGGCAAGGATGCCTGGTGGTGCCCAGAGCCCAACACGAATGCTTGGTACCTGATGGTAACTGTTGCCCGGTGGTGCCCTATGTCCAGTAGGGATGCCTCTGTCCCCAGTGGTGCCTGGTGGTACGCAAAGGTACCTGGTAGTGTGTGGTTTGTTGGAGATATTTGTTTGTCTTAGAGTTGATCTACAGCACTAAAATCCTTTACATTGCTGTCTTCTAGGGTTCGTTTTTTGCTAGGAGGCCGACATGGAGAATTTAAATTCCTTCCCCCTCCAGGATATGCTCCTTGTTTTGAAGCTATTCTGCCAAAAGAAAAGTTAAAAGTGGAACACAGTAGAGAATACAAACAAGATCGCAGCTCCACAAGAGACCTCCTGGGTCCAAATATCTCTCTCTCACAGGCAGCCTTCACACCATCACCTGTAGATACCAGTCAGGTAAACTGAAATTTGCATTCATTTTAAGTGTGAGTAATATATGTTACAATGTAGAATGTTAAAATTAATAAACTTTCAGTTAGACACAGTTTTAAGGTTTTTTTTACATTTTATTCCTAAATACACTTACATGGAAGTAAGCACCTTTCAAAACAGTGGGGCTTACGTCTGAATAAACATATACTGTATTGCATAGTATATATAGTAAATGAATAGGCTTTTGCAGGCTTGGACATAGTTGTCTCTATCATGCTATTTCTAAGAGTTTTGTTCTTTTTTCTTTAGATTGTATTGCCTCCACATCTGGAGCGAATTAGAGAAAAATTAGCTGAGAATATCCATGAGCTTTGGGTTATGAATAAAATTGAACTTGGATGGCAGTATGGTCCTGTAAGTACTATTTCAACTTGGTATAATTTGATTTCTTAACTATCAATATTATGGAATAAAGAGGGAGCATCTCCTAGAACACTCTTCTATCACTTCTGCAAATTTAATAGTATTTGTTGTACCTTAGTATCTATGAGGGTTCTGTTCTTGGAATCCCCATGGATACCAAAATTTGCAGGTAATGAAACATGCTGGTGACAACAAGCCAGACCTTCAAATGTGATTGGAGGTATGCTCCAATTAGGTTTGTGCTCTTATTCCCAGGAAAGTGTATATAGGATTGCAGCATTGGTCATTTACATGTTTGCTGAAAAGATTCACCTCAGAGTAAGCGTGCATAGAATATCAGCAACATGATAAATGAGTATTGTGAAGATGCCATTGTGTGTTTCTACTTAAACTTTGGCAGTTCTATTTAAACTTTTGCATGACTACTCAGAGGTAAGTTCTTCTGAGTTCAGTAGGACTTACAATGAAGTAAGTGTATATAGGATTGCAGTCTGAGGTTTTGTACCTTTTCATTAGGACTGAACATATTGATCTGCAGTTTTAAAACAAATTGATGCTCAATCTTTTCTATCTCACAGGTTAGAGATGATAACAAGCGACAGCATCCGTGTTTGGTGGAATTTGCAAAGCTGCCAGAACAAGAGCGAAATTATAATTTGCAGATGTCAATAGAAACACTGAAGTAAGTTGGTAGTATGCTCTAATCACATCTGCAAAACCCATTGATTCACATATATGAATTTATAAATAACATATGAAGTTTGTTATATAGGAGTTATATAACAGTCATACATTATATAGGAGTAGCATTCGGTTGAATACGAGTCCAGTCCTACCCATTGCCCCTCCCACTCTGTATTAACAAACACCCCTCTCAGCCTACACTAACAAATTATCTGCTGGCATAGATTCATGTGGACCAGTACCACAAGATTTCGGTCCAGGAAGGGAGCTAGAATTTGTCTGCTGCTGAACTTTCTCCTTTGACAATCCTTTGACTATCTGTTCCACCCTCACAATGCCCTTTGGCTGAAGAGTCTTTAGGGGTAGGGAGGGAAAGGGGGAATATGACTCAGTATGCATAGCTGCAATGGAAATCCATCTGCCCCTACCCAATCTAGTCCCCACCACATACTAACTGACTTACCTGATCCATTGGAAGTACTGCAGCCCACAACTGCTGACCCAATGCTTACCAATTCCCATGCTGTTGGTAGGAAGCAATAGAATGATGAAGTGGCTGCTGTGTCAGCAGCTCTGGATTTAGTCTGATGGATCACAATATCTGCCAGCATAGACTCAACTTTAGACAGTCAAAAACATTTTTGTAAAATAATGATTCTTCAATTCCAAACATTCAATATAATATTTGCTTGTTCAGATAAAATAATTTTCCTTTTATTGGCAATTCATTAAAAAAAAACTTTGTACGTGAATGATTTGAAGTTTTTTGACAATGTGTGTTGAAAATGTTTCAGATTTTACAGTTTTAAATTCATTAACTTTGCAATAAGTAATGTATTTCTGTAGAATACAGCCAAAAGTTATGTTTGTTTTTATTTGGTGAACACTATCCCTCAGCAGTTATTTTTGTAATGGTGGAAAAACAATTCTGTGGCTCTAAAAGATATTAATTTTCTTCTCTAGAACCTTGTTGGCATTAGGTTGTCATGTCGGAATTACAGATGAGCATGCTGAAGAAAGGGTGAAGAAACTCAAACTTCCAAAGAAGTAAGTTTAAATTACAACAGAAGAGGTGTTATGTAATTGCTTACATTTGTAATGTAGAGTGTAATTGTGAAAATGTATTGAACTTAGAGTCCCACAAAAGCCTAATTGTAAGTTGTAACTAAGTGCCATCATACAATTTAGCATCAGTTCACCCGAGTTTAAAAGAGCTACATCACAGTTTTTACTTCTTGGTTCATTCTCTGAATTAGTTATGTTTATGTGTCAGACTACAGAAAAGTGTATAATTTCTCACTGAAATGCTAATTGCTGACTATTAGGGAAAACTTGGAAATCTTAATAGAGCCATGTGCTTGAGCAGACACAGTGCTGGGGCAAACCCTTCTAATATAATTTATCTGATCAATGAAGCTTCCTCATTACACCCATAGAAAACAGAGGCCTCAGGTGTTGAATAGGAAAAAGGGGGTTTGAGAAGTGATATGTACTCTGTATTGGTCTTTATTTGCAGTTGGCTTATGCAGAAAGTGTGATAGTTGGGTTTAAATGCAATCATCTATGTACTGATATGCATAAACATTACAATAGGCCAAGACAGGCTATAAATGTTTTAAAATTTTAAAAAAAAACGACAGTTTAAGTTCTTCATTTCAGGTTCTGTTGTTTAAAAGCTAAAGTGTTACATGATGACTGACTTGATAAGGTTTATCTTGTTTATCTATGCTCTACAGGCACTGTTAAGATGTTTAAGGATAAAAGTTGGAATTTTTTTCTCTATTTATTTAATAGTTACTTGTTGTCGAGTGGATATAAACCTGCCCCTATGGATCTCAGTTGTATTAAGTTGACCCCATCACAGGAAGCCATGGTGGATAAGCTAGCAGAAAATGCTCACAATGTATGGGCAAGGGATCGTATCAGGCAGGGTTGGACATATGGAATCCAACAGGTAAGTTTGGACATGACTATTTGAATATTAACCAACATCTGTAACGTTTGTAGAACTGCATTTGTCTTTAGCAGTGGCATAGCTAAAGATCATGTAGCATGGTGCAAAGCTCAAAATGTGGCCCCGGAAGTGATGTCACAACTGGAAGTGATGCAGTCCCTGGGTATTTTATAATAGAAAATTTAAAAAAATTTTTTAAAAAGAGAAATTTCCTCCTCAGCAGTTCACCGTTTGTTCTGCTAATGACGTCTGTTAATTGTTCTGCTTAATGACTCCTTGAGTACTGTGTTCAGTTCTGGGCACCTCACTTTAAGAAAGATGCAGCCAAACTGGAGCAAGTCCAGAGGAGAGTGGCAAGAATGATCAGTGGGATGGAAGGGAAGCCCTACAAGGAAAGGTTGGGGGAACTTGGGATGTTCAGCCTGGGGAAGAGAAGGCTGAGGGGAGACGTGATTGCCCTCTTCAGATACCCATCTGAAGGGTATCTGTCATAGGGTGGAAGGGGCTCATTTGTTCACAGCTGCTTCTGAAAGCAGAACTAGAACCAATGGGTACAAACTGCAAGAAAGGGGATTCCGGTTGGATATCCAGAAAAAATTCCTGATGGTTCGGGTGGTTCGGAAGTGGAACAGATTGCCAAGGGAAATAGTAGACTCTCCCTCACTGGGGTTTTTAAAGCAGAGGCTTGATGAGCACCTGTCAGAGATGAGCACCTGTCAGAGCACCTGTCTAGCAGGATTTCCTGCTAGAAGCAGGGGGTTGGACTAGATGATCTATTGTGTCCCTTCCAACTCTAGGATTCTATTATTCTAATAGCTAAAGCACCTGTTTGCTTTCTGGAGTCAAAGAAGGTTTTGTTGCTCTCCCCACAAAAACAAAATCAAATTTAATTAGGTAAAATAATGAAAATTATGTCCCTTATTATTGGTTAGGGAAACTTGCCTGGGCAAAGAAGAGTGGTTATTCTTTCCCTGCTAAATATAAGAGGAGCACCTCTGAGAAGTGCTTGCATACCCAATTAGCATGGGTAACTGTTTTATGATATAAGTACTATGATAAGAGTTGATTCTTATTAACACCTTATTAGTTCTATGCAGTATCAGAATTACATCTCATTGGCTCTCAAAGCAATCAGTATTGGAAAGTTGGGTTAAGTAAATCTGATTTTTGTCCCATAGGGTTTTGTGTTTTCATTTTGTAATAAATTAGCCATAATTTTTGATAGAATGTAGATATTTCAATGCAGTTTGTTTTATTGCATTCTGCATTAAATTTCCTTTCCAACGATACATAACATGATGGTATTATTATTCATACATATCCCATTTTTCACAATTTAAACCACTTGTGTCAAGCTCAGCTTGTAGCCCCTCTAAAGCTTGTAGCCCTGGTGTAACTGCACCCCCTGCACCTCTTCTAGCTACGCCACTGGTCTTTAACAGATATATATGGTTATTGACTCTATCTTTAATATATCTCTTGTGCTAAACCTGTCAAAAGTAATAATTGCCCTAGAGCAGTGTGGCATGGTGCAAAGCCCAAAATGTTGCCCCGGAAGTGATGTCACAACTGGAAGTGATGCAGTCCCTGGGTATTTTATAATAGAAAATTTAAAAAATAATTTTTTAAAAAGAGAAATTCCCTCCTCAGCAGTTCACCTGGGAAAACAGTGGGGGTTAGGAAGCCCTTGAGGCAGGTCAGAAAGTCAGGTCAGATGTGGTTGCTAGAGGGTGGGATCTGACATCTTTGAATCTGACACTGGGTTCTCTTGGGAGTAAGTCTCATTGAATTCAGTGGGACTTACTTCCAAGTAGACATGGTAGAGTTCTGGCATCACAGTGATGTCTCATCATGGTAAGTTTGAAAAGGGGTCCCAGACAGATTTTTATGTTTCAGAGGTCCTGGGCTGAAATGCCTGAGTACCACTGCCCTAGTTTATATTAGTCATCGTGTAATATCTGGTAGCATTGATAAAGTCAGTTAGCTTTTGAGAATTACCATCCTGAGACCTGACTTGGGTAGGTGTGGTGGGTTCCTTAGGAATAAGTAAGGATAGGTATTAGGTGCTTAATCACTTAAAGAAGGCAAGGGATATTGTGAAATGCTCATTCTCAAAGACAATGACTCTTAGAACTTCATGAATGAGAGAACTATTATTTTGGCTTGAGCATTAGACATTTTACCTGGTGCAGGGATATCAGAAACCTTATTTTGCTTTTATTTATTTGCAGTAAAAGCAAAGTGTGAAATATTGTCACCGTGTCCCTTTGGCAGATTAGCTAAATTACCTTTAAAAACGAATAGATTATTTAGACCCAAATTACTTGTAATAGGAAGAGAGTTGTGTCTTCAGAATTGATCTACCCCAATTATGCCTCATGGGAAGAGGATACAGCAGGTGGAGAGTATCCCTTTGTTGAATTCACATCGCTTACCTGTTTAAAACCCTTCGTCAGGCGTAGCTGTTTGACTCAACCATTGGGCGCAGTGTGCACAAAATTCCACTATTAGACAACTGTCATAATAAGCGCCTAATTAACTCAATTGTAACACTCATAAAGTGTTAAGTGACATTCATTAGGATGTACAAAGAGACAATAATCAAAAATCCTCATTTATTAATCATACAGCAAGTAAAACCAAAATCACTGAAAATTAATACTCGCCTCCACATTGCCTTATGTTTTCATGAAAAAGAAAGACATATGAGCATTAATTATGAGCCGAACTGGAAATATAGGCACAGTAGGTACATACCATACCACAGCAGTCACTCTGAGTTCTGTGACTGAAAGGCTTGTCCAACAAGAGCCTCGATGGCCGCATTTGGCTTAGAAAACCCATAGATGCAGCCCTTGTTGGACAAGCCAAACTTCTCTGCATGTGTTCTCTGTTCCTGTTGAAATCAACAGGAAAGCGAACAATAAAATTCAGGAGATGCAGCTATCCCTGGAAGGTGAAACCAACGCCTCACCGAAGTGGGGGGGAAAGAGCCTTGGAAAGGAGAAACATCCATATCATCAATAGGGTCAGGACAGGGTCAGGAACCCCATGAACAATGGGAGAGTCCTACCTCAAGGCAAAGAGGACTTGTTCATTAGCATGTGCATAGATAGCAATCAAAGGTGTGAAGACAACATGAGCAAATGGTCAGTAAAATGCACGCTGAAATGGCTTTTTTCAAAGACAAGAGAAAAAGCAAATAGGAGTACATGCTTGAACTGTATCTAATTGGCAGCCCTATGCAAAAATACATATTTATGTACAAAATATGTACAATATTATGAACAAAATCATAATATCCACAATCTTTGTAATTTCCATTCATAAAAAGAGCTAAATAAACAGTTATGATGAATATAAAAGGAAATAAGAAACTTCCAAAAGTCAGCTTAGGAGGGGCGACGGTGGTAAAAATTTGCCAAGGGGGTCACTACTGCTCCCCAGATAAGAAGCTGGAAAATTGACTGGGGGGGTTTCATACAGCACCTAGAACTAGGAAGGTACCAGGAGGGGTAGGCCTCTTGGCCATCATGGTGCAGAGAGGGAGCAGAAAACAAAATCACATGGAATTCAAATCCTATCTACGCCTGACGTAGGGATTTATTAAGATGTGAATAGAGCAGACCCTCATTTGAAGATATGGGTCTGCTGCCACTTGAAAATATGGGTCTGAAGGTATGGGTTGCTGCCATGTGTAGTTTGAGTCTGAATCTCTAAGGAATGGTTTTGTCTCTCTTAATATGTATGTGTGGGTTATACAGGGAAAATAACAGAACATGGTGGATTATTGTTATAATAAATCTAATCTCCCTTGCAAAAAAAAGACATCCCCTCACATTGTAGATCTTCAAGTACAGCATAAACTACCAAATTTTGTGGCAAATGTGACTGTTGTAGAAAGTACTGTTTTGGGTAAAACTAAAAATAAGCACCTTAATTCCTGCCAAATGTTGTACAGTAGCATTTCACAGTAGGCAGTGTTAGTTTTGATAAAGGTGATCTTTCAAATAGAAACACTACAATGTATTTGAAAAGTCATTTTCAAAATATAATCAAGCTTTTTACAGTTATAAAAGACCTATAAAATATATTTAAAAGGTTTTTTTGGGGGGTGGGTGTTAATAAGGTAGCACAATCATCAGTTTTTTTTCTGGGATCTAGGATGTGCATCATGAATTATGTTTTGCTTTCATAGTATGTTGATAAAAAGTAATATTTATATATATTTTCCAGTTTAGAAACTGTTTGCATGCATCATATTCTGTTTGCTTCATATTTCTTCATACTGCTTCATACTGTGTGTTTATTATTTATAAAGTGCCAAAAGTGTACATGATGTTCTATATATAATTTTAAAAAGAGAATTAAAAAGTAATTTTATATATAATTTTAAAATTTTAAAAAGAGGCTGCCCACATCCATTGCTGCCTCTGCTGGGCTCAGATTAAGTCTTAAAATGAAAAACCACTTCAGTTTTTTAATTGAAGTGGGCCTGGGCCTGCAGTGCTGTATTAAGCATTTTAAAAGTTACTTCCCCCTTTTTTCTTAAAGTGCTTTTTTCATTTTAAGGCTCAGTCCGAGTCCATGGCCTGACAAACTTCCATTGGCAAGAGGAGCCTAGCCTTGCATCCAGAGGAGCCTTGGCTCTGGTTGGTGGGAGTGGGATTGGGGGGGCAACAATTGCTTATATCCATTGTTTCACTTAACCATGAGAGATTCTGGAATGGAATCCCTGTGAATATGGGAGCATGCCTGTATTGGGCCTTTTCCAAAATACTGCTGGAGCAGAGGACAGTTGTATCTCATATGAGAGGGAATTCTGTTAGTAATCACCACTGTGAAAATTCTCTTGCATGTCAACATAAGATGTACCTCAACAATAAAGCCTGAAAATATCTTATTTCCAGAGTTCTTTTGTGTTTTTAGAAATTTAGAACATTATATGTATATCAAACTATTAATGGCAATTTGAGAAATTTATGAGCTCTCAGTTTACCAGGAACATTTTTTAAAACTCAAACCCAAACCCCTCCCAAACATAGGATTTATTTGTATTGTTTTCTTCATCTTCAAAAGGCAACTTGTAAAGAACAGGTATAACTCCATCTTGTAAGTGTGCAACTATTTTGCAACAGCTGTGCTAACAGAGCTCATTAGAGGACTGAGAAAGGAGCTCCTGATCTTAAATCTCACTTTGGCTAGTGTTCTGTCTGATAATGTGCTGGATCCTCCAAGCCTCACTAACTGCGGATAGTGATAATTCTCTAGTTGGGAGGGGTCAGAGTGAGTGACAGACAGAAGCTTCAGATGAGACCATTTTCCAAAAGCTTTGGTAGGTATGGCACTCTGATTAGCTAAGGATGCAATCCTAATTTCCACTTAGGTAAGCATAAGTCCCATGTTGATCTGGGGTGACACAAGGTACTTCTGCCATAAGGTACTTCTTCCCCACTCCTGGGTAAGGGAAGGTTAGACCAATGCACAGACATACACCGACCTCCCCAAACCATCACAGGAAGATATGCCAGGTGAGTTAGACCAGCTAAATTTGTTAGGATTGTGCCCTAAGAGCCAGTATTAAAACCCTGTAGCTAGGAAGGTGTGAACTGTTGTTCCAATTCATCATGGATGTCTGTTCGCATCAGCTGTGGTACGACAGGTGGTACAATTACCCTGTGCTGTTCCAGGGAGCTCTGTTCTCTAATAAGCTGGTAAGATCCAGGTGAGTATCAGAAACAAGTAAGCTTAGCTTTATTGTTTTAGCATTGTGTGTGTAACATATTTATTCTCTGAAATACGTAAATTTTCAAAGTAGCATATAACATTAATTCTATTCTGTAAATAAGCCACTCTGTCCTTATAGGCTTGTATTTCTGTGAGTACAAAGGATGTTGGTTCCACTAAGTCTGGCCAAAGCCACTCAGGGAACAATTCAGAGTGAAGGCACTGAGAAGTGCCCTAGCTCGGCTGCGCCAACAATTCTGAAAACAGAGCAGAAAGTTATGCTGCATCAAGAGAGTCAGGAAGCCTGAGCTGCCCTAGCTGCTCCACAACATGCTCATTAAGCACCAAGTCAGTGACACCTGGGGAGGACTTGCTCCCGAGGAGAACCCCCTCTCAGATCACACTGAATGAGGAACATCTGTGGTGCCTGCCTAATAAGGAGTCCCTGCTGAGACTACTAGTACAGTCTACAATGAATATAAGGGGCTTCTTTGAGTGGCCTGCTTTATCCACAGGTTAGTTGTGCCAGATCCTGAAGTTGAGAGGCAGGGGTTGCAGCTAGGCTGGCCAAGAACTCAGATATTTGGTCAGCGCTGCCATTATTACTTGTCCTTATCATGGACCCCTCTACTCATTGTTTTATACCTGCTCCTGAGGTGGTATAACAGAGGATCTGGAAGAGGGAATTTCTGCCCTGGAAACAGACTGTGGATACAGCATAACTGCTCTGCCCTAGGCAATGCTGTACATTCCCTCAACGTGCCTCTCCTGAACTGCCTAGGCTGCCCCAGCCAGAGCATCCCAAGTCTACCTGGCTTAGGCTTTAGCCTTAAGGTTTAACCTTTAGGCCTATGGTTTGCCTTAGGCTATCTCAAGCCTTTTCCAGAATATTCTGGAAGCCTTTTCCAGAATATCTCAAGCCTTTTCCAGCAGCCCAGTGATAGAGGGGGTAGACTAAGTGCACTTCTGGATTGTGCCCTCAACTGGCTACTGCAGAGTTTCTGAAACTTGGGAAGAGATTTACTCTAGGTTGGACAGGGAGAAGCTGGGGCAGTGACATGATCCTTTGGATTGTGCCCCTGAAGAGGAATGGAGGGGTAATTTTCTACACTCTCCCACGGATCGTGCCAGGATCTGGGAAGGTATGGGGAGCCTTGCAGATCACTGGCAGTTTCCCACCTGCTTGCTAGAAATAAGTGATGAAATGGGATTGAAGGGATTGAGTAGGAGGGAGCTGATGCTGGGGAGAGGCAGTTAGTAGCTGGAGAGAGATTGCAGATTTTCTTTCTCCACTTAAAAAATAGATATACTATCAAAACCAGGAAGTGAAGTTACTTTCAGGGCATTTTTTGAGTTCTGCACCAGACAACACCACCACTGGTCTGGTCTGCTGATACTATAGCAGAGCCCTTGACCAGCTCATTGTGAAATATCAGCTATTATTCATGGCTGATAAAGAGATTGTCTGGGGTTATGCTAAAATTACTTTAAATTTTTTTCATTTTAAGGTCCTTACATTTTCTTTTAATAAACTAAGATGATTTTGTAGAATACAGGACAAGTTTTCCAGATTTCATTTAGTAGGCCCAAACAGGTCAAATAACTACTTTTCCACTTCTTTCCTGCATGTCCCAATCCAATCCCTTCAGTAGCTGTCTGCATCCTTCAGACTCTCTGGAATTGTATACATTAAATTTTCTAATGAAGGATTTTATAATAACTTCCTTTCCTTTTACAATATTCACCTTAAAAATTGACTTCTAATTACCTTCTTATTTCTGATTTCCATTGAGTTCAGTGGAGCCTACTGACATGCAGCAGGTCATAATCCTTAGGGTAGGAAAGCAAATGCAGGTATATCGCCTACAAAATTTCTGGAAGTATGCATCATAAAAAGTTTTGCAAAATTCAAGGGAAAAAATGTATGCACCAGAACCCGCTCCCCAAAGCTGCTTCTCATCTAGTTTTTACATACATATTATGTTTTTGCCTTTAGTTGACATCTGTAGTCCTAATAATGTTTCTGCTTATCTTTCCAACTAGAATATATCATTGTTTACATTTGTCATCCTTAAATTATTACTGTGAGATGTTACAGTACTGTGTAAAGTGATAGCTTGAGTTATTTTGCTGTGCAGCCCTTTATATAATGAGGAGATTATTTATCCTCCAGAATAAGCTTTTAACCCCAATAAGTCAGGTTTGAAAACTCTTTAAGATACTTGGGGCAAAGTTAGACATCTCAGTGGTCATGTATTTGCCAAGTTGCCACTTCTCCATATCTCCTCTTCCTGATAATGCTTGGTTTTACACAACTTATGATCACACATACTGATCTCAAACGGGGTTGTGGCAACTCATAGCACAGTGTTAAATATCAAACAAGTCAAATACAACATATGGAGAGAGTCAGGGAGTGTGACAGCTCAGTGTCTCTCATAATCTTCAGTCCCAGCCTTAATCAGCCATGAAAGCTATTGTATGATGCAAACATTATCTCATTAAAATAAAGGTATTTTAAATCTTTTTAAACCATTCCTTCTGTATCTTTAAAACCAATAAAATAAAAGGGATACTGTCAAGTAGTTTATGTCCCAGTTATTACCCATTTTTGTCAGACTCTCCTGGGGAAATCCCTTCAGAAAGTTTTTATTCTGTGGAATCCACCACTTCTTCCCAAGCAAACATTTCAAGGACAATAGCCACTGTTTATGCATGACTGTACACAGTATTTTTATTCTGCTGCTGCAGAGCCAGCCAGCCAGCCAGCAGGAGGACCACACGTTATTTAGTATGCCCTCTTCACAGGACTATGCTGACCTCACTGATGACAGGGATCACAAACAAGTAAGTATTTTGAGTAAGGCACAACTTCTTAAACTGCATTGCTTTGCATGGGTGAAAAATCAAATTAAAAACTTAATGAAAATACTTGACAGTGTCCCTTTATGAGAGGATATGTCTCATAACTTTTCAAGTTTTTCCTCATACTTGTGTCTTTATGCCGTGAGAGATCTATTATATTTCTACATAAAAGCTTTGTGTATAAGGTGTCCACACCTTCTGGCCAACATTCCATGCCAGCCAAACCAGGCTGAGGAGATGGAGCTGTCAACTGATAACAGGCCAGGCTAAGAAGAGGCTAGGATAGACATTGAGGAGATGTCAAGGGCAGTTGAGATACTGGAAAGGGAGATGATTTTCTGCTGATGAATGTTTTATTTTGTACTTCTGCAAGCAGCAGCTGCAGGTTGTTGCTACTAGTATGGAATAAGCTTCCAGTTCCAAGGAGTCTGTATTGAAGAAATTTTAAACGATACTTAGGGAAAAGCTATATGTTGTTTTTTTTAAAATTCAATGGCACAAAGATGTTGGTAGAAGCAAAAACATCCATGGCAAACAATAGAACCTGAGTTCAAATAATTGACCTTTTACTTTTGTCATCAAATGTTTAACTTTTAATACTTTGCTTAACTTCACTTGTCATTTAAAAATCTGCTTATATTCAGCTGCTTATATTCTAAATCTTTGAAAATAAATTTTGAAATATGTGCATGTGTCTAACATTACACTCCCAGGTATGTCAACTCAAATAAGTCACTTAGTGTTCAATGGGGATTTTCCCTAGAAACATGTGTGTAAGATTGTGCCCTAAGACCAGTTCACTATTAATGCTGATATTCAGCTTTAGAAATCCGAGATGAGCCTCAGGATTCTGTGTACCCTCCACATGTTCTCTTTTCTCATGCAACTGCAGTTTTTCAATCTCTTAAATAGACATTTAATTTACAGCCCAATCCTGTCCAAACCAGCAAAGTGTACATCTTGGAATGGGTGGTGGAAGACAACCTTGGGGTGTCTCTGTTCCCTTGATGGGTCTTCTGGGATCTGCACCAGCAATTTACCAGGTGGACCTGGGTAGGTGAATTGAGGCTTGAAAAGGAGAGAGAATAATGGTGGAGCTACCACAGCCGCCATACAGCCCCATTTTTTGTATTGACATATCCCTCACTAACCTGTCCCCACCTGTTTCTTCCCTTCCCTTTTCCATACCACCCTACATTCACTTTCTATACCAACATATAGAAACGAGGATTTTTAGTACGAGGATTTTTAAGTAGAAAAAGTGCCATTGCTATTTGGCAATGGTGGCAAATCACATTTTGAAAACGCTATAAAGCACATTGTTCCAACAGAATGCAAATTCCTGGAGCACAGCATTGGGCTGTGATAATTCATTTTATACAGTAAAAACATTCTTTATAAATTCATTACAGTATTTTTTATGTAACACTGGGAAAACTGTTGAAACATGCTGAAATAGAGTTTGTAAAAGTATTGAATATGGCAAAGAAAGTGACACCAAATTTGATAGGAAAAGTTCTGGTAGGTATCAGACGCAAGGGTATGAACAAACTTTAAGTTGGCCAGAGTGATTCAGTCTATAGTAAGTTTCCTGACACAAAAAGAAGTTTGCTCTGCCATAGCTGCCTTTCCTGGGAAGGAAATTTTCTGATCTGTGAACGTTTCAGCTCTTTCCTGTCACAATAAAAGCTACTATGATAATAACATTGTACATTGGTAATTTTATTAAATATATTGCTATGCTGGGGTATCTTGGCCAAATGACTTGTCATTAGTGTTTGACTGTACAAATTATAGTACACATAGTAAAAATAGTAAATTTTACCAGTGGCAAATCTTTACACCACCAGAACACCACAAAATGATTTAGCCCTCCTCTATCCTCATTCTTCTGGACCTCAGAGGCAATATAAATCTGATGTTCTGTATCTGGAAAATAAAAAAATATGTAAAAGTTTAAGAATGCAAACATAAGCATGTCTACTCCAAAGTAAGTCCAATTTTGTTCTATGGGACTTACTCTCAGGAAAGTGTGTTTATGTTTGCAGTCAGACTTTCAGCCTTTTTATCAGTGGATTTTCCATCCATGGATCTGGCTCAACCAGGGTCCCACGAAGCTGTGTGGAGCCAGACTTGGCCAAATTGAACCTCCTGAAGACTATGGGAGCTGTGCTTCATCCTGGAGGGTTTGCTGAATACCACAGAAACTGCATGTAAGATTGTAAGAACATAAGAAGAGCCTTTATCAGGCAAAAGGCCCATCTAGTCCAGCTTCCGGTATCTCACAGCAGCCCACCTGATGCCTCAGGGAGCACATAATATACCTGCATCCTGGTGCCCCCCTTGCATCTGGTATTTTGAGGTTACCTACATCTGTATATACATGCACAAACGCACAAACCTATCATGGCTTGTAACTTGTGATGGCCTTTTCCTCTAAGAATTTGTCCAATCCCTTCTTAAAAACATTGAAACTAGGTGCCATTCCCACATCCAGTGGGAAGGAGTTCCACAGACCAAATACATGCTCGATAAAGAAATATTTTCTTTTGTGTGCCCCAACCCTCCCAATATTCAATTTTAGTGGATGTCCCCTAGTTCTGATGTTATGTGAAAGGGAAATGTGCACCACTCTATCCATCACTTGCATTGTTTTGGATCTCAATCATGTCCCCCCTCAGGTGTATCTTTTCTAAACTGAAGAGCTTCAAATGCTATACCTTTCCTCATATGGAAGGAGTCCCAAATCATCAGTCATTTGGGTTGTTCTCTGAACCTGTTCCATTTACCCTATATACTTTTTGAGAAGTAGCGACCAGAATTGGACACAGTTCTTAGTGGCTGCTTATATCACAGAAGGAGACTGTCATTACTAAAACAGTCTGTGCCTACAGTGGTAATGGAATGTTGCTTTCACAGGGCATCGCCAGAGTAGTGCAGCTGGTGCAACTACACTAAGTGATGCGCCGGCGGAGTTAGACACTCCTCTGGTGGCCATAGCTATGTGAGTCCAGCTCACATGTGCGGTGTGCTGGGCTCAGAGCACTCAGAGTGCTGCTGGGGAAGGAGGAACATCAGCCCATCTCTCCCAAGCAGTGCATAGTGCTGTGCATGTGCAAACTTTGACTTGGGGCAGCTAGTTTAAGAAGTGCATTGCACATGCCTTAAAATGCACAGGAGTTGACATGCCGGAGTCTTGCACTAGGTGATGCGTACCCTGGCAATACCCCTTTTGCTCTCAGCTATGACATGATCAATAATAGAGACCTCTTTTCCAAAGTATCCTCCATGTAGGTTTTTAGCCTTTTGGATGGTAGTTTGCTAATGCCTCCCCTCTCATGTCTGGATCCAGCCTTGCTCAATGTACATTGCGAAGCTTACTCATTTAACTTAATGGATGTTTGTGATGCAAGTAAGAGTGCACATTCATTCCACTTTTCAATTACTAATCTCATCCAACAAAGCATGACCAGAATTCTACTGGAGCTTGAGTCATTTAGAGATTGTGAGAATAGCAGTTGCTTTTCTTAGGCTAATTGACAATTCCTGTGAAATCTATGACAACATAATTAGCTTGCTTGAAGCAATAGGTGTTTAAAAAAAGAATAGACCCATTTAGGGTGTAAGCATTTTTTTCATTGTGTAACTTTGTTCATGAATCTTGTCATATGCGTATTTTTGGGATTTCTTTATATTTCTCATATGTTGTCATACTTGACTTTGCTATGTTGAGAACTTCTACAGATGTAGCACTTCTACAGCTATAACAAAGATGAACAAGAATAAATACTTTGTAGTGTGGAGATTTATTCGTAGTATTCTCTGGATTTGGACCATTCTGGTGGCCTTGCATTCTTCTGTGTAGCTTAGTTGGGCTTTCCACAGGGCTCAATGTACTTATCAGGGAGTTCCTTCTGGGCTGATTTGTGGGGGCTGTACTCACTGGACTAAGACCATCCTGGGGAGTTGGGTTCCTCTTAGCCTGACCTTTCCAGCGGACTAAGGCATGTTTGCTTACTCATGAGTAAAGGTGCAATTCAGCTCCATTTTATTTTCCTTAGGGCTTGATGTATTTTTTGCTTTTTAGTTTTTTGGCCATAGGAAGGAGCTATTTCAAAGCTGTTTTTTGCATTTGGTTCTGCTAGAAAATACATATACTTGTATAACATTATGTACCTTGATATGTTATACCATCGCTGAGGGTGGTACCTGAGGCCCAGGTCCCCCTAAATCCTTCCCCTGCACCAACTTGCTGGTGCATTTGAAGGTCTTCACCTGCCAGAGCACTAAGTCATTGTGCAAGCTAGAAGAAGTGTTTTGGAGGCAGGGAGGGGTTGTAACAGGTGGAGGGATGGTGGGGAAGGGACAAATTGGGCCTGGAAGCAGGTGAAAATGGCTGCTCTTCCTGTCCCTCACCCCCAGCTTGATTTTGTGACATGGGCAGCTCATTTATGCCCATAAAGGCTGCCAGTGCTTACTTCAGGGCAAGGGAACAACAGCAACATCTCTTCCCACATTGAATGCAGCAAGGGCTGCACCGGCACCGTGGCATTAAACATCAGGTCTTTCATTAGAATTGGGCTGCCTATGTTTTTTTGTGTTGAAGCTTGAGCATATTTTGAAGTAAAAAGCTTCAAAATATAAGCGTGTATACTTGTGGTGACTGCATTTTTCTGTTCAGATGTCTGCTTCTATATATGTAGGTGTATTCAAATGTATAATCATATGCATTTGCAAAACCATATTTATTGTATACTAGCAAAATGTACCTGCATTGCGGGAGTAAAATACCTCTCTTATGCTATCCTTCCATTGCGCATCATTCCCCCCCATGTGCAATACCACCCCTCCATGCACAACACTACCCCTTGTGCAACACCACCCCCATGCACAACAACCCCAGCCCCATGAGCACCATCCCTCCCAGTGCATCACACTAAATTGGCTGGATGTTAGTCAGTCTACCATGTTAAGTATAGGACAAAAACACCCCTTTTCACCCCCTTAAGGGCTAAATTTTCTCAACATCAGTTCTTGGTAGGTGTTCATGTAACAGAAAAACACCCTCCCCAAATTTCATGTTTCTCGTTTGGTGGGTTGGGATGGGGCTTTGATCAGGCAGGGATTCTCAATGGAAAGTATAGGGAGGAAAATGCATTGCGCCACTTTTCACCCCTTTCCCGTTGGAATTTCTGAAAACTGGTTCTTAGTGGGTGCCTCCATCATGGAAGGAACACCTCCCCAAATTTCGTGCTTCTAGGCCCAGCAGTTTTGGCTGGGCGTTGATGAGTCAGTCAGTGAGACAGTGACTTCTCAGTTTACACACAGTGGTGCTTTCACATAACAAACGCCTCACGTAAAGTATGTTCCATGTTACAAACAGAAATTTGTCCATAGCCTACAATGAAAGCAACACTTCCGCACGGTTCCTCCTGTGGCCGGGTGTCCGCCGGGCAGAGGGAGAGAATAGCAGTGGAGAAGAGGGAAGCAGCTCAGGGCTAGCCAGAAGGGAGCAGGGGAGAGAGAGGCTCAGGATGAAGAGAAGGAGAAAGTAGGGAGACACTTTGAAACTGTCTTGGATTGCACCCTCCTAAACATGTCTACCCAGAAGTAAGTCCTGTTGTGTTCAATGGGGCTTACTCCCAGGAAAGTATCTTTAGGATTGCAGCCTAAGTAAACGTCATATGATCATGCACATTGAATACATGTTTTGTATTCAATTCCAGTGTTTTGTCATCATTTTTACATCCAGTTAATATTTTTATATGAATATTTTTTGGGTTGTGAAACCAACCGTCTGAGTTTCCATTATTTCCTATGGGAAAATCCACTTCACATAAAGAACGTTTCATGTAACAAACATGCCTCTGGAACAAATTAAATTTATTACGTGAGGTGCCTGTGTGTGTGTGTGTGTGTGTGTGTGTGTGTGTGTGTGTGTGTGTGTATTTGGACTTTTATCAAATGTAGTATATTTTAATTGTGTATTGTACAAATAAATTGCTCTTTGTCCAAAATTGCATGCTTTGTTTCATTTATGCTTTTCTGTGACACCCATATTTAAAGAATCTATTTCAGTTCGTTCTTATAGAAAAGTATTATTTTAGATTATTGGGTTAAATGTAAGAAAGAAAATTTGCAACTGCCAACAGTTCTCTTGTTCTCTCTCTCTCTTTATCCCCCCAAATTTAGATATAGATTTGTATAATGTACTTTTCTGAAGACTAAACACCTTAATGATCTCCAGACTACATATTCCTTCTGGAAACAATTAAGGGTGCAGTCCTATTGTAGGCCGGCATATCTCATTGGTCTTCCCTTTCACTCCTGTGGTGATTTAGGGAGGCAAGCGCATGTCTGTGCACTGGCCTAACCTTTCAACAGCAGTGGGTCAGCACTTACAGCACTTTTGTGACATCCCCAAGCTAGTGTGGGATTTGTGCTGGGGCTTATGCCAGCCTCACTGGGGCTTAGGATTGCAGCTTAAGTCAGGGTGACTATATGTCCTCTTTTTCCAGAACATGTCTTCTTTTTTAGGCTTTTGTTCTGGAAAAAAAAATCTTTGTTGTCCTCCTTTTTCTTGAGAGCAGGTAACATGTAGCCTTCTTGTAATTAATAAATTATATGTAATAAAGTTAAAAAATAATTAATATATTGTTTAAACAAATTAAAGCAATATATATGAGTGTTTATACCTTTATTTTATTATAGCCTACATTTTCCTTGGGTGTCTTACATTTTGGGGGCCTTGTCCTCTTTTTTTTGGTTATAACATATGGTTACCCTGAATTAAGTGCATATTTACCATTTCATAATAGTAACAATCCCTAGATTAACAAAGTATCAATCCCCAAATACATTTACTGTAAATATTTAAACTAGCCCTACAGCACAATCTTAACCATGTCTACTCAAAAGTAAGCCCCATTGTGTTCAGTGGGTGATACTCCCAGGAAAGTGTCTTTAGGATTACCCCCATAGTATTACACCCCTGTAGCAGTATGTTAAAATCTGTGAAAATTGGTCCTTTATAATTGGTCCTTTATTCATGAACTCTGTCCCCCTGTCAAGTTGCAGCTGTGGGCAACAAGGCTTGGGTTCTTGCTTTGTGGGGCAAAGGCAAGGATTCCATCTCACTCAACTTGACCTACTAGTAGATGTTTGGATTTTTAGATCTAGAGTCTCATGTACGGATCAAACTTCATCTTTGATCCCAGTGGATGACCTACTGAGTCCCTTCCAACTCTAGGATTCTATGATTCCAACTTCCTGCATAATTCAAGGCCCTACTTCCATTTTGCTTATCTAACTTGCTCTTTCATCTGGCAAACATGGCCATAATTTTCTTATGGAAGCGCCTTGGACATCTATGGCTAATTAGAAAATAGACGGAGAGACAGAAGAAACAGCACACAGTAGGCTGTTCTGGAATGGTCTTATCTGAAAGTTTCCTGCAAGTGAAGATTTCCAATGCTTTATTACTTTCTTTTGCTGGCTAAAGGCTCTATATTTTCTTTTGTTATTAAAAAGTAATGTTTATTACTCTTTATTAAAAAGAGAATGTTTATATTTTTCATTCGCCACCAACTATGTCCTGTGGGAAGATGAACTTTGATCCTTACTTGAAACTCTAGATCTAAAAATTGGGAAAGATATCCATTAAAGACTTTGTAGACTGTAACAAGGATAGAACCAAGGAATGCTAACGTCTGGACAGTGGTATCTACTGGTCTGAAGGCATATAGAATCATAGAATCATAGAGTTGGAAGGGACCTAGTAGGTCATCTAGTCCAACCCCCTGTCTGCAGCAGGAATTCCCCCTAGAGCATCTCCAACAGGTGCTCATCGAGCCTCTGCTTGAAGATCCCCAGTGAGGGAGAGTCCACCACCTCCCTTGGCAATCTGTTCCACTGCCGAACCACCCGAACCGTCAGGAATTTTTTCCGGATTTCCAGCCGGAATCTCCTTTCTTGCAGTTTGTACCCATTGGTTCTAGTTCTGCTTTCAGAAGCAGCTATGAACAAATTGGCCCCTTCCTCCATATGACAGCCCTTTAGGTATCTGAAGAGGGCAATGATGTCTCCCCTCAGCCTCCTCTTCTCCAGGCTGAACATCCCAAGTTCCCCCAACCTTTCCTCGTAGGGCTTCCCTTCCATCCCACTGATCATTCTTGTCGCTCTCCTCTGGACTTGCTCCAGTTTGGCTGCATCTTTCTTAAAGTGAGGTGCCCAGAACTGAACACAGTACTCAAGATGAGGTCTCACCAATGCAGAATAAAGAGGAACTATAACTTCTCGTGACTTGGAAGCTACAGTCTTCTTAATGCAGCCTAAATTGGCATTTGCCTTCTTTGCAGACACATCACACTGCTGACTCATGTTCAGCTTGTGATCCACGGCGACTCCAAGATCCCGCTCACATGTTGTGCTGCCAAGCCAAGTATCCCCCATTTTATACCTATGTTTTTGGTTTTTATTGCCTAAGTGCAGAACCTTGCACTTCTCCCTGTTGAAATTCATTCTGTTTGTTACAGCCCAGGATTCCAGTTTATCCAGATCCTCCTGGAGGTTTCTCCTATCTTCTGATGTGTTTACTACTCCTCCCAGTTTGGTGTCATCTGCAAATTTGATCAGGCTCCCCCATATCCCTTCCTCCAAGTCATTGATGAAAATGTTAAAGAGAACCGGTCCCAAGACAGATCCTTGGGGTACCCCACTAGAAACTGACCTCCAGGTTGACACAGAACCATTTACTAAAACCCTTTGAGTGCGGCCATCGAGCCAGTTGCAGATCCACCTAACAATTGCCTCGTCTAGCCCATATTTTTCCAACTTCCTAATTAAAATGTCATGTGGGACTTTGTCAAATGCTTTGCTGAAGTCAAGATAAATGACATCCACAGCATTGCCATTGTCCAGTAAGCTCGTAACCCGATCAAAAAAGGAGATCAGATTTGTCTGGCAAGCTTTATTCTTGGTAAATCCATGCTGGGTTGTTTTGATCACCGAGTACTTGTCTAGATGTGCACAAATTGTGTGTTTTATGATTTGCTCTAATATCTTGCCCGGGATTGAAGTCAAACTGGCTGGTCTATAATTTCGCGGGTCTTCTTTTTTCCCCTTCTTAAAGATTGGGACTACATTTGCCCTCTTCCAGTCCAGTGGCACTTCTCCACTCCTCAAGGATTTCTCAAAGATGATTGACAGAGGCTCTGCAAGGACATCTGCCAGTTCCTTAAGAACTCGAGGATGCAGCTCATCTGGTCCAAATGACTTGAATTCATTTAGGCCAGTTGAGTGGTTTCGAACCACTTTTTTTCTTCTTCTGCATTTCATAAAAATATAGAGAATTCCAATGACTTTTTTGTATAAAATAATATTTGTGGGATCATAGCAATGCCTCAACACACAGAAGAGCCAATACAATGGAGAATCTAAAAAAGCATTCAGAGCATCAGTGACTCTTGCCATGGAACCCAAATGAAGAACTTAGTGTGGAACTTAATGAAAGATCTTATTCAGTTCCAGAAAAAATGAACTCAAAATTGAATTTATAATGCAGTCTGTTTGCGAAGATCTCAAAAATTTTAAAACAGAATTCAGAAAAGAAACTGTAAATATGGAAAAATCTGTCAAAACCATAAAACAAGAGACTCAAGATATCCGGAAAGAAATTGTGACTGAATCTAAGCTGGGAGCCCTGGCTGAAAAACAAGACAAAATGTTGGATAAAATGGAATCTAAAGAACTAAGTATCAAGGAAATATTAAGATTTCTAACAATTCCAAGAGAGATTCTGCTTAGAACCTTTCAAGAGGAAAAGGACCATATGAGTGAACAATGGAAGAAGAGTACCTTCAGATGGAGAAAGCAGACCAGAATAACATTCAGATTTCGACAAGAAACAAGACAGTGTATATGTTTCAAAAAACAAGGGGTTGTTTCACACATTGTGAAACAGTGTATATGTTTTAAAATATGTTTCAAAAAACAAGGGATTATACACAGAAATTCAAAGAAGAGAATGATGAAACAAGAGGACAAGAGGAAAAATTAGAGGAAATATAACAGATTCAATGTTGTCAGGGAGGGTTGGACACTGGTTAAATATTTTAAGCTTTAATTAAGGAAGAAATGTTGGATTTGAAATATTATTGTATTGAAGGTATTAATAATGGTATTGGCATCCTTCAGTCTCGAAAGACTATGGTATCGTGCTCTGATTGGAGGTCCTGAAACAACATCTAGTGTGGCTAAAAAGGCCAATTTGAGAGTGGCAGTCCCTTCCACACTGAGGACAAATAAATTCCGTCCCATGCCCAGGCCCCAGGTTTCGCTGCTTTCGGGTCTGCCTCTTTGCTTCAGCCTGCCGAACAAGTGTCTCTTCCAGTTGGAGAAGGCCATGCTGGATCTTTTGCCTCCACGCTGAACGGTCAGAGCTCAAGGTTTCCCAGCTGTTGATGTCCATTCCCAAGGCCTTTAGATCCCTCTTGCAGATGTCCTTGTATCGCAGCTGTGGTCTCCTTCTTGGGCGCTTTCCCTGCACTAATTCTCCATATAAGAGATCTTTTGGAATCCAACCATCAGCCATTCTCACGACATGCCCAAGCCAGCGTAGACACTGCTGTTTCAGAAGTGTGAACATGCTAGAGATTCCAGCATGTTCCAAGACTGCGTCATTTGAGACTTTGTCACACCAGGTGATTCCAAGAATACGTCGGAGACAGTGCATATGGAAGGTGTTCAGCTTCCTCTCCTGCCATGCATAAAGGGTCCAAGACTCACTGCAGTACAAGAGTGTACTTAGGACACAAGCTCTATAGACCTGGATCTTTGTATGTTCCGTCAGCTTCTTATTAAGCCATACTGTCTTTGTAAGCCTGGAGAATGTAGTAGCCGCTTTACCAATGCGTTTATTCAACTCAGAGTCTAAGGAGAGAGTGTCAGAGATAGTTGACCCAAGGTACACAAAGTCATGGACAACCTCCAGTTCGTATTCAGAGATTGTGATACAGGGAGGTGGATCCACACCCTGACCCATGACTTGTGTTTAAATACCAACTCTGAATCAATTATTTAATCAGTTTCTACCTTCAATACAAGTATTGAAGTATTGAAGGTAGAAACTGATTAAATAATTGATTCAGAGTTGGTATTTGATATCAATTAAAATTTAAATTTATGAAAGTGAATTTTATGAAATGTATGAAAATGAATGAAATATGGTAATTGTTTTAGGATGATTTATTATTTTATTAGAAAATATTTTAACTTGTTAGAAAATAATTCTTCCTTTTTAAAAAATATGAATAGAGATATTTGTGTTTATATGCAGAGGTATTACTTCTGGGATTATAAATTTTTTAAAAGAGAATTTAACATAATTTTTTATGAATCATTGGAAATCATTCATGGACTTTTTGTGTGTGAAGGGGAAAATATAGCAAAGTATGAATTAAGAAAACTGATTTAATTATGTTAAAATAAATCTTATTTATACATTTTTATTTGATCAAAAATTAAGAATATTAGGTAGTTTAAGATAAGCTATATGCTATATGATTTTATAGAAGTTTAAAGAAATGTAGTTTATATTCCACCCTTGCCAATTAATTTTAGAAAATTTTCTTTTTTTCTTTTTTCTGTATGTTTCTTTTGTCATCATGTACTCTAATTTTTTTTCTTTGTTCTTATCATTTTTCAGGATGTGAAGAACCGCAGAAATCCTCGTCTTGTCCCCTATGCGCTTCTAGATGATCGCACAAAGAAATCAAACAAAGATAGTCTCAGAGAGGCTGTTCGTACCCTCATTGGCTATGGTTATAACCTTGAGGCTCCTGACCAAGACCATGGTATTAACTTCTTACTCTTTCAATAAGCAATAAGAAACAAATAATATAAACAATGTAAAAAACTACAAAATACTAAAGCTATAAAAGAATTGTTCATTTTGTTTGCTTACATTTTAGTTTGGATCTTCGCCTTTATACGCATCATTCCTCATTTCTGTAAAAGTGCAGAAAATATTTTATTTTTACAGAACCAACAGCTAAGTATAACCAGACACTCATTTCAGTAAGGTGGGTCATACAGACCTTCTCTGTATGGTCAGTTCCCTTACTTTTGCCTTCACTGCCAAAATAGATGACCTTGAACATCTTCCAGCTCTTTGGCTGGTGCAATTCATGGTGGATCCAAGGAAGTGGATTGAGGCTGGCAAAGGGGAATGAATATTGATGGATCACTACTTCCCTTCCTCAGTCCCTGACTATGTTCTCTTTACCTACCCCCTGAGTTGACTTATTGGTACAGTGGCAGCTGCAATAACTGTCCCCATGCAGATGCTGTTCACTGTTCAAGTTGATGCACATTGAGTGTTGAATGAGGCAACAGTGAATTGGCTAGACAGAGGAATCAAAGTGTAGAAATCCAAAACATTCAGCCATCTGCAATTTTGAAATAAGCAATTCCATAACAACTGAAGCAGGGTGTAATTGAAGAGATATGCAGCAGCAGTCTTTCAAATATTTTTAAACTAATTTTAGAAACAACGTGATTTTCTTCATTTTATTTAAACAAAATACATATATTTTAAACTTTTTCAGCAATAAGACCAGATGCATTCTGTGGTATGATGGAAAGGTTCAGGATTTTTCGCACAGAAAAGACATATGCAGTAAAAACTGGAAAGTGGTACTTTGAATTTGAAGCAGTGACTGCAGGAGACATGAGGGTTGGCTGGTCCAGGCCAGGTTGTCAACCAGAGCAAGAACTTGGGTCAGATGAACAAGCATTTGTCTTTGATGGATTCAAGGTATGTGTAAATTAACCTACGGGTTAGACCTCAATATCCGCTGATTTTGACTGATATTCCCCTGATATTGAGGTCTACCTTTAAATGCCTTGTAACAAGGATAAATAACATCAGAAACTCATTTCCTAACTTTGCGCTGTTAAATAATTGTAATTTCATTCATTTAGATTCCATTATTCATCCCATTAGTTGCTGACTGTGGTATAGTGTCTATACCGATGCATTCTGGTGTAACAATAGAGGAGCAAGAAAATTGGGTTTTAAAAGCCATTTTTCCACTTTTGCTTTTATCCACTAGGGGTTCCAGAATGGAATCCCAGTGGATAATGAGTCACAACTTGTATAATACTTGTGAGGTTGTCAGTACAAATAATGGGCAAAATGCATTTATATACCACCATATTTTGGAGACCAAAGTTAATAGAACACGTAGTTTTAGAAGCTGGTGCTTTAAATTTGGCCTTTTAATAAATTTGGGCATTGTGGTTTTCATTGGTGCACATTCTTATACCAATACAGAAATATATAAGCACTTTAAAACCTACAGCAGATTCTAGTTGTTGTTTTATTATCATTTTAAAATCATTTTTATCATTTAATCGTCATTTACCATTTATATCATCATTTATCATCATTTTGATCATTTTTTAATTATTTTATTATCAAAGGTATTGGTATTTTTCAAAAGTGTTTGATAATACAGTACAAGATTATTGATGCTGTAATTTACAATGTGAAGCTCTTAGGATTTCAGTTATTTTCTGTTATTTCAAGTCCATTGGATCCCTGGTATTCATGGATTTGACTCAGTTTGGATATTGGGGCTCACATTTTAGACCAGGGGTCTCCAAATGTTTGTCAGGAGGGCCATATACCCCCAAATCCTTCGTAACTATGGGAGCATGTAAGAGATTTTATGTGCATCCGTAGTTACTGCACCACCTAGTGAAAACCTATGGGAAATTCATATTGGAATCCAGAGTAAGTTGTTCTTACTCCCCGTAATTACTCTGGATTTTGCCCATAATCTCTCTGACACTATGTTGAGGGCCAGAAAACTAATTTACATTTCAAATTTGAATAAATTTACATATAAGAATGTATTGGAGTGAATTACAAGGCTTTCCCAAGAGCCAGATAGAGGGGTCTTGCCAGGGGCCACAGTGAGGCTCACCAAGGGCCACATCTGGCCCCCAGGCTGGGGTTTGGAGGCCCCTGGTTTAGATGAAAAACACAAAAAGTACAGGAAAATACGGTTTCCTATCTTTGCATGGCAAGCTGCACCTCTTCCAAGCCTTTTGGTCTAACAATTGGGAGACCTTCTTCCAGGTCTCCCAACATCTCCCCAGAATACATTGGGATAGAACTATACCAAAATCCACTGATTATTGGCGTACAGTCCTAGCCAACATCTAGTGCAGTGATTTTTAGCCATTGTGCCATGGCACACTAGTGTGCTATGGATAGTCTTCAGGTGTGCCAATTTGGGGAGAGTCATTAATTAATAGGCAAATAGGGGGATTTGAACAGCCTGGTGTGCCTTGTCAATAGTAAAAACAACTGATGGTGTTTCTTGACAATTTCAGTGTCTTATTAGTATGCTGTGAGATGAAAAAGGTTGAAAATCACTAATCTTGAGGTGCATAGTATAGTGAAAGTGATATATCTTTATGCCTATGCATTCTGTAACAACATCGGAAGATCCAGAAGATATTTAGAGCAGCAATTCTCAAACTTTTCAGCACTTTTCAGCACTTTTTAGCATATGCCAGCAAAAATGGAGGTTATGGAACTTAACCCCTACAGTTAGTGAGGTTGGGCTGTACTTGCACAAAAATTTGCAAGTCAACAGCTATTTATAAAACAGACATTGCTTTAGAATTTGTAATAGGACTGTTGTAACTGTAGTACTGTATTTTAGGGGCTTTTTGTTAGTCATACTCTAGAGGAACAAAAAGGCTCTTAACTGCATACTGAAATTCTTTATTTTCCAGGCCCAACGATGGCATCAAGGAAATGAGCATTTTGGTCGATCTTGGTTGGCTGGGGATATTGTGGGATGTATGGTTGACTTGAATGAACGCACCATAATGTTTACTCTAAATGGTGAAATTCTTCTTGATGATTCAGGTTCTGAGCTCGCATTCAAAGATTTTGAGGTTGGTGATGGTAAGTTCTAGAATAATTCTGTGCTGGTGATCTGGGACTGTGAGAAGACTTTACTTACCTTTGTATGAGGATGTATTTTCAGAACAATTCATTGTTCTTGTGAATAAGATAATAAATATGGACAGATGTGAACCTCGTATCTGTTCTGTTCCCATTCTATTTTAGTAATACCCGAGTTCTTCTCCAGTTTTTTCCATTCAGAATGGAGAATTTCTAAGTGTTCACAATGGACTGCAGAACACGAACCTTGACACTTTAAATAAATAAGCATTTTTATCCTTAATGGCATTATGTACCTGAACACATCCCCAGTAAGACTCAGGGCTAGTTTTAAGGGTCAGCATTGTAAGGCAGCTGCTAGGGACCCAGTATTTCTTCCTGTCTTTGAGACAATTCTTTGTGGTGGTCTTTACTTACACTTCCCTTAGGTCCTAAACAGGCAGCCAGCAGAGTTGGTTTTCTTCTCAGCCAGTACATTGCTGTAGGTGCCGGGGGATTCCGCAACTCACTCACAAATGACTTCCACCATCTGTGTTCTATGTTGTTCTGTTTGGCCTGCTTGATTGTCAGTCACTGTGTTTTTATGACATCAATGGCATGTGGCCATGTCATGTGTAGTGTCATGTGTGTCACATGTGGCCATAAGTGGTGGTCAAATGATTCTTAATTGAGAGAGTTCATTGTTACTTTCTCTCTCCCTTTGCTTGTACAATGGAAACTTTAAGAATAGGGAGCCATGGACTGATTCAGATTGTCACTGCATTCTGCATTCCATCTCATTCATTAAAGATCCCTCCAAGCATGAGTGGACACATACAGTGCAGTTGGCTGAGGGCCCCTAAAAACCAGGAGCCATCCTGATAAATACAGTACAGTATAAACAAAACCCATTAATTTTATCTTAGACAATATAAATTGCCTTTATTTCCTTTGTATTTATAATGACTCTATGGATGCACTCAGCATCATGTAGATCTGGCTTGTCCAACATGCGGCCTGGGGGCCGCATGTGACCCAGGATACAAATTACTGTGGCTTTCCTGCAAATGCTGGCCACACTGGAAAAACCAGCTTTGTGGCAGCTTCCAAATTCAAATTTTGCACGCTGCTGTGTGCGTTGCTTTTTTCCTGGGGATCTTTAAAAGGGCTGCTTTAAAAGGGCTGCTTTAAAAGGATCTATAAAAGGGCTGCTGGCCAGCCTGGGTGGGACAAGAGTGAGGCAGGAGAGAAGGAAGCTCCTCCCTCTCCCCGTTTTGCGGCAACTCAGAGCGCTCCCTGGCAGCCTAGAAGCAACGGCCTTCAGGAGCGCACTCCTCATGGGCCGCCTGTGCTGCTGCCGATGGACCTCGCAGCACCAGCTGCTTGTCTGCCTGCTGCAGGTCCTGCAAGCCATCCATCACTCATAAGCTGCCCACCCACAGCCTCCTTGAACTTCTCCTCCACTGACCTCCAGGTAAAGAGGAGCAGGAGGAGAAGTAAAACTAAGGAAAGTTGCAGAAGGAGGAGTAAAACTAAGAAAAGTAGTCTGACAGCCCAATCTTATGCATGGCTACTCAGAAGAAAACCCCATTATAATCAATGAGGCTTACTCCAAGGTTAAGCTTGGAGAGGATCACAGCCCATCCTGTGAAGCATACCTACTCAGAAATAATCCCTGTTAAAGTCAATGGGGCTTACTACCAAGTAAAGGTGGCTATGGTTGCAGTCTGAGAGGGCCAGTCGTATGCATGCCTATTTCTATGGTTTTTTGGATGATCAGCTATCATTATGTGCGGCCCATCACATAATTGTATGTGTGACCCAAACCAACTCGTCTTCTTCCAATGCGGCCCAGGGAAGCTGAAAGGTTGGACACCCCTGATATAGATGATGCCTGATAAATTTAAAAAATTAGCTTTTTGGATGTACAGTGGTACCTCGTTTAACAAGCGTTTCACATAACAAGCAGAAATAGGCACTGGAAATCTCTTTTAAAGTCCTTTTTTATTGATGTAGAGAGGCAGTTATGCAAACAATCATACCATTCTTTAGCTGAGCCAGGCAAAGACGGGGTCATTTGAATTTCTAATTACTGACTGCCTCTTTACAACAGGAAGAAAAGCTGTTTTTAAAGAGACATACTTTTTCTTCTTTTAAAACCACTTTTATTTAACACATTTTTTTTGGTATCAGCTTTGAGTCCCAGAATTAAACCCCTGCAGATATTGAGGCACAGCCTTTTTCAAATAAGGAGCAAGGAGAGGCCAGTAACTGGGAAATGGTTAAATCTATTTTTAAATCTATTTTTCTATTTTTATCCACAGATTTTTTATTCACGGGTGGTTCCAGTACGGAACCCAAGTGGATAATGAGGGACACCTGTAGTTCCTTTGCTGTGCTCAGTATATTTCCCATTATATATGGTATTCTTACTCTGAGATATGGTAAATTGTGCATGAGTACTGAATTTCTATTTTTCTTGGTATTTGCTAATCATCTATATCTACAGTATTATATATATAAAAATGAAAAGTCACTGACTGACTCACTCACTCACTCACTATTTACTGACTCACTCATTCATCAATGGCCAGCCAAAACCGCTGGGCCTAGAAGCGTGGAATTTGGGGAGGGTGTTCCTTCCATAGGGAAGGCATGCAAAAGAACTGGTTTTTGGAAATTCCAACTGGAAGGGCGTGAAAAGGGGTGCTACGTGTTTTCCTCCCTATTCTTTACATTGAAGCATTCCTAACTGAGGAACACTCTGCCCCAACCCCTGGACCTAGAAACATGAAATTCGGGGAGGGTGTTCCTCTTGTGACATCAACACCCATGGAGAACTTAGTGCCCGATAAGTGCCTGGTGCCTGAGAGCAATGCCTGGTGCTCAGTAGAGATGCCCTTTGCCCAGTGGTGCCTCCTGCCCACCAGTGCCTACTACTCACTGGTGCCCATTGGTGCCCACTGCTGGGTGATACCCACTAACTGCTGGTGCCCAGTGCACAGTGCCTGGTGGTGCCTGGTACCCTTGCCTGGGAGGGATGCTTGATATCAGGTGGTAGGGATACTTGATATCAGGTGGTGCTCTGTAATGGCTGCACAGTGGTGCCTGATAGGGGTGCCCAGGGTTTCCCGCTGCCTGATGGTGCCAAGTGCCCACTGCTGCCTATCTCCTGGTGCCTGCTGCCTGGTGCTAGTGCCCTGTGCCCACCAATGCCCAGCTGTACCAGGGACTACAAATATTAATAACATTTTACTTCAGTAACAAGGGGTAAATTCCACTAGATATTTTAAAGGCTCATCAAGAAGTGGGTGGACTAGAAATGGAGGTAAAATGATAAAAGTTAGTCAAATGTGTTTATATTTGTGATTCACAGATTATATCTGTTTTTTGGCAGGTTTTATACCAGCATGTAGCCTTGGATTATCACAAGTCAGCAGAATGAACTTTGGCAAAGATGTTAGCACCCTGAAGTATTTCACAATTTGTGGCTTACAAGAAGGCTATGAACCTTTTGCAGTGAACACAAACAGGGACATCACCATATGGCTGAGCAAGAGACTACCTCAGTTTCTTCCAGTACATTCAAATAATGAACATATTGAGGTTTGGTATATCTTAAAATTTCATTTTGTTAAAGTGAATAAAAAATTGACTAAAAGAGTAATTATATGGTTTTCCTTGCTGTCGCATGCAGCCAAAATGGGCTGTTCTGTATGCAGTGATTGGGGGAGGGAAGTTGATGAGGAGGCTTGGAAAGGAAAACCTCAATGGTCAGTGAGTCTCTTCCAAATTGCCAATGGGTCTCCTTGGACATGCTCCACCTCTTAGCTGCCACAAGTCCAAAGATAGAAAGGGACAGTTTGGGAGGTGAGGAAGAGGGATAGAATCCGTTCCAGCTACCCTTTACACACCTTTCACCCTTCCCCCATTTCATCCCATTCTCCTTTCTTTGCCAACTTACCATCACTGGTGAACATTCCTCTTCCCACCATCATGTGCTAGGCCTCCAGGGCCTTTCTGGCAACTGTGCACATTTCAAGATCATTGTTTACGGTCATCCTGAGGTCAGATTCCGTGGAAGGATTTCTGTATACATTGTCATCTCAGTAAAAGCAGTAAGCGCTTGATAATGCAACTGCCATAAGTACTAGCAGAACACTTGTACTGCCAGAAGAATCATAGAAGTTCTGCATTTGGGCTGATAGTGCATTATTATTGGTGGAAGAACCACTGCTGTACAAATTAGAATAACTCAGGATTTAACCTCAGGTTTACCATTTAAAAAATGATAATACCTGTTAGGAAGAAAATGAATCAACTGGAGAAAGTCAGGACAAATTACTCTTAAACAGGGTCCCGTTCCCTTCTCCCCTCTCCCATGCACACTATATGGCTGTTCTCCCATTCATTTTTAATTTAGTTTTACATTTAAGCTCTTGCATTTGTAGGTTACAAGAATAGATGGCACAGCAGACAGCTCTCCATGCTTGAAGGTCACGCAGAAGTCCTTTGGGTCTCAAAACAGCAAAACAGACATCATGTTCTATCGTCTCAGCATGCCTATTGAGTGTGCAGAGGTATTTTCAAAAATGCCTGGAGGAGGACTGCCAGGTTCAAACCTTTTTGGCCCAAAGAATGACTTGGATGATTGTGATGCTGATTCTGACTTTGAAGTCCTTATGAAGACTGCTCATGGTCATCTAGTGCCTGATCGTGCAGAAAAAGAAGCTATAAAATCAGAGTTCAATAACCATAAAGATTATACACAAGAAAAACCTTCACGCCTCAAACAAAGGTCAACTGGTTTGATCTCTTTGGGTTTTATTTAATCACATTGCTTATTCTAAAGGGGATAGAATATGTTTTTTTCCCATTCACACTGAAAATAATTTTTGTTGGGGTGACTATTGAAACCACCAATTAAGATAGGGATATCAGATGTCTTGCTTTTTATGGCAGTCTTTTCTGTGTAAAAAAATCAAATATTCCTGGTCTCCAGTGTTCCCATGCATAAAATAGATAAAATGAAATCTGTTCACAAGGCTACAAAATATTTAATTCAAAGACCATTAAAATTTTCAGAATAAAAGCAGAGAAGAGGTTACTGGTTAATATCTGAATTTTTTGTACCCCTGTCAGTACAAGATAATATTTGAAATTAATGACCTGTATATTTTGATAAAATTTCAAATACGATAAATTTAACATTTTAATAAAACTTTAATGTGAATAGCTTATTTTAGTCACTAAATGTTCTCCTTCCAGCTCTTTGTAAAGTATATCACTTTTTTAAGTGCCATGTCTGCATTTGCAGATATTGTGATAAATCAAGTGAAATAATATAAGCATTCATTATTTTGGGATTTTATGAAAAATTAATTTATAACCGAATAGTTGGGAGCTTGGTTTATCATCATTTGGTTGACTTTGGGAAAGAAAAAAAACCAAGCCTATATTCCAATTCCAGATATGGTAAGGCAATAAATGGCTATTATAAAATGGAGCATATTGGGTTATCTCCTTACAACTGATACTTTCAGAACTTACAAAAATAATGATTTACCTTATCTCCTATATTTTAATATACTACAGATTTATGCTGAGAAGGACAAAACCAGACTACAGCGCAAGCCATTCTGCCAGGCTTACTGAAGATGTCCTAGCCGATGAAAGAGATGACTATGATTACTTAATGCAAACATCTACAGTATGGGAACTCAGTGTTAATTAATTTGCTTGTTTTTTCCAAGGAATTATTGCTTTTTTTTTACATACCACACCAGTGATTTTCAACCTTTTTCATCTCACAACACACTGATAAGGCAGAAAAATTGTCAAAGCAGATCAACAGGGTTTTTTGACAATTGAAAGGCATACTGCTCTGCAGGTGAAGGAATCAAGTCCTCCAATGGCCTGATAATAAATGTCTCCAAAGTCCTGCAAAACATATGTGGACTATTTGTGGCATACCAATGTTCCCAGCCCACTGGTTGAAAATCGCTGTATTACACTGTAGGAAATTATCCTAGACATGGTCCTTCCTGTTGTATGTGTATATGGTTGTATAGTCCTTCTAGCTGTACCATTCCTTCTAGTTGTATGTGAACCACAAATTATTGTTTACTGAAAATTACATAATTATTTTTACATGATGGTGTTAATTCAAAATTGTTCCTTGTTGCAGTGAATTTCATTAAAAATACAACCATATCTTATAGTGTTAATTTTTTTTATTTTGGAGTTAAGAATTTCTCAGTTGAGTGATTTTCCCTTCATTTGGGATAATGCATTGTTTATGGTACAGGAGAGGTTTAAGAAAGGGCTTGTTCCCTGTTACAGGCCCTGCCTTCTTTGCTGCCAATATTGTCCAACCTCTCTTCTACCTTAAGCTGCTTATTATTGTAAGCTTTGTGGCTGATTGGGCTAGGAAGAAATATTTCTCTGCCTGAATCCTGGAAACTAGGTTTTGCCTTTTCTTTCAAAATTCCAATTTTTTGTTGGAATTTGTTCACCATGACATTTTCATTACTTTTCTATGTTACAACTGGCTCTGGTGTTTGTGCCTCCATCAAGGACCATAAGCAGAAAGGATGGATTCTTTATAGAACAAGCCCTTAAAGGGCTTCAGAGACACTGGATCATGGGCCAGCTGTTCTTGGGAGCTGGTATGCCACCACCACTGTATGGATAGTGATGATAGTACTGCCTACTTTATACTGCCTTGAACCCTGCTCCTGCACCATTGCACATTATAGAGGATCTTTCAGCACCAATGCCTCTGGAAGATGTAAAAAAGCAGGTGTTTGGTTTTCATACACCTTCATTTCACTTCCTGCTGAAGGCATGAATAATTTTTGTCAGATATTTTGCCCATTTTATCAGAATATCTGTGTTAGTTTCAAAACCTTTTTTGCACAGATTCATCCATTGCTATGGTTATCAATAACTACCATAATGCTACACAGATATCTGACATTTTGTTTTAATTGTTCATGACAGCATAATGAATATTTTGACATTTATAGATCACATGAAATTACACTGGAATAGCACATAATTCAACCAAAAACCATGACTGAAAGAGGTGCTGATCAATCAGCCCAAAAGGGGACAATTCTGCAGGACAAAATTAAATGCAAAGTACAAGAACAAATGTTGACCAAGTCCTAATTATAAGTCAGATGTTCAAGTTAGAGTATAATTTTCGATTAAAATAATGTAATAAAACTGTGGGTTATTGTTATCTTTTGACAGTACTATTATTCTGTACGGATCTTTCCTGGACAAGAACCTGCCAATGTCTGGGTGGGCTGGATTACATCTGATTTCCATCAGTATGACACAAGCTTTGATTTGGACAAAGTCCGGACTGTTACGGTAACCTTAGGAGATGAAAAAGGAAAAGTTCATGAAAGGTTGGTTTTGATTAACTTCAGAAACATGTTAAATTGTTTTATAATGTCAGTGAAAATATTAAGACTGCTTTTGTTTTTAGATATATTTCTACCTTGTGTGTATTGGCAATGCATTATCTATATGCAGGCTGTCACAGGCAGGAATGTTGCTTTTTGAATTCATATGTGTTTCATTCTGCAATCTTTTGAAGTTAAATTACATTGAAGGTTGTAGGCCATTTAAATTTAGGAAGTGTGTTTAAATTCCCATTTTAATAATCGGGAACTGAGTACAGAGCTAAGCCTAATCTGAATTGCATCCATTGACCACTATGTAGAACTTCTATGTATGTATAGGAATTGTAGCTGACACATGGAGATTTGAATGAAGAGTGCTTTTTTTCTGTGGTATGGGATGTGCACTGGGAATAAAATGGAAAATTTCTTTCATTCTTTCTTTAATATGGAAGAGAATGAGACACTTCTTGCACACTTAGACAACCATGTATGCACTTGAGCCATTTGGAGCTTTGGATCCTGACTTGTAACATTAACCTACCATAAAATCTGACGTACTATAAATCTTTTGAAATGCAGTATCAAACGAAGCAACTGCTATATGGTGTGTGCAGGAGAGAGCATGAGTCCAGGACAAGGACGCAATAACAATGGATTAGAGATTGGTTGTTTGATTGATGCTGCAACTGGCATCCTATCCTTCACAGCGAATGGCAAAGAATTAAGCACCTACTATCAGGTAAATATTTTTGTGTTATCATTTTTCAAGAACACACAATTAGATAAACATCATGAGCATCTTGACTTTCATACCAAGGCAAAAGTCATTCCAAAAAATTTAATCTACAGAAGCAATTTCTTCATGTAGTTAATGTCTAATATATTTGTTTGTTCATAATTCAGGTTGAACCAAGCACTAAATTATTTCCTGCAGTATTTGCACAAGCCACAAGCCCCAATGTTTTCCAGTTTGAATTGGGAAGAATTAAGGTAAACTTTAAAACCTATTTACTCTGTTGTGTTATTGGGTTTAGATAGGTCTTGGTATTACAGTTTTCTTTTGAGTAACCAGTGTCAAACATCATAAAGAGACCCATCACATGGGGCTGGCCTGTGATGTAACCTCCCCACACTAGTTTCACAACCTGAATAGGGTCCAGAATAGACTCTATTTCCTTATCCCCCAAGGAACACTTAGGTAGCCATAATAGTATAGTTGGTAAAACTGTACTTATGACCCAATCTAAAGAACTCTATCTAGATCCTTTAGACCTCTGTAATAAAGTTTCACACATATTGAGACATAACTCAGCATACATAACTCACATACTTTCAATGCAAAGCTAGTTTTGACACTATCTATTTAGTACAGCAACAAATTTGTTCTAGATCAGTGGTTCTCAATCTTCCTAACACCGTGACCCCTTTATAAGTTCCTCATGTTGCGGGGACCCCCAACCATAAAATTATTTTTGTTGCTACTTTATAACTGTAATTTTGCTACTGTTATGAATCATAATGTAAATATCCAATATGCAGGATGTATTTTCATTGTTAAAAATGAAATGTGTGTTCTATGCACACATTGAACACAATGGGATTTATTCCATAGTAGGCATGCATAGAATTGGGCCCTGAGGTTGCAATCCTATCCAGATGTACATGGGAGTAAAGGCCCCCTGATTATAATGGGATTTATTTCAGAGTAGGCATGCATAGGATTGGGCCCTGAGGCTGTCAGTCAGCCCCAGTGTGTGTGCAGCTACAGCTTGAGGTCTGGCAAGCCTGACCAGGCCCCCTGCACCAGGGGTCTTTAGGCGACCCCCAGGAAACTTCTAGGCGACCCCGAAAGGGGTGCTGACCCCAACTTTGCGAAACACTGGATTAAGGGAAGAGATGCCTGGGAGGAGGTCCTAGAAGGAACAGGATATAGCCAGTTTGGGTCACAAGGAAGGGTTTGGACCTGCCCTGGAAGGGGAGGAGGGAAAAGAGATATAAGGGAGGAAAAAGAGCGGGAAAAGGCAGTTCAGGAAGAGCTACCCTGGAGAGAGGGTGGTGAGTACCAAGCCTACAAGGAAGGCCTGAGGAAAGCTGGACAGGAACAATCTGGCACCCTTCCACCTGCTACACCCCCCCCCCCCAGAAAACAAGGCTCCAGAATTGGGACTGGCAGCTATACTCTCGGCAGAGAAGAAAGGGCAGAGGGGAAGGAAGGAAGGAAGAGTCAGCCAGGCAGGTGGTATCCTGCCAGGAGTCGGAGAGACAAGGGGCAAGCCTAGCCTCAGACTGCAGACAACTGAGTATCCTGGACAACCCCGACCGAGAAGACAAGTGAACAGAAAAGAGGAAAGAGTTAAGGACTTCGGACATTTGTTATACTGTTGACTTAAGTTACCTGGGATCCAGGGCTGTTGCATTGGTTGCGTCTACTTACACATGTTGGGGGAATGGACCTGTTATAAGAAAAAGAAACTGTTAAGAAATGTACCTTGCAATAACCACCAAGCTCTGAACAAGTAAACTCAAGTGGTGAAGCATACCTGAGTCTGTTCTTCTGTCAGCATGTACACTTTGGGGGAGGAAGATGATGATGGGGCACAGATATCTGTGATCCTAGATGAGCAAGTCACTGTCAGTGGAGGGACTGAGAGGAGAAATAGGCAGACCTGCTACAGCCCACATCCATCTACTCCAGCTTCTTATATCTCACATCAGCCCTACCAAATGACCACTATAAATCTGTTCATGCAGAAGTCTTTCATCTATTTTCCTCTGAGTACAATCTTAACCATGCCTACTCAATAGATTGTGTTCAATAGATCTTACTTCCAGGAAACTGTGCTTAGGATTGCAGCCTTTGTCACCTGTCAAGGCTTTTTGGTTTTTATTTTGGTAAGAGGGGAATGGTGGGAACTGAAATTTAAAGAGTCTCGCTGCAAAGGCGAAACTGATCCATACACTTCTCTTGATGATTCCAGCCACTTAGTTGTTATATTGGCATTAAGTTTTGTATTTTACCATGCACTGTACAATGGCTAATAACACTGCTTTGTTCTCTCCAGAATGTAATGCCACTGTCAGCTGGCTTGTTCAAAAGTGAGCACAAAAATCCTGTCCCTCAGTGCCCTCCTCGTCTCCATGTTCAGTTTCTTACTCATGTGCTTTGGAGCAGAGTCCCAAACCATTTTATGAAAGTTGATATTTCACGGATCAGTGAACGCCAAGGATGGTCAGTGCAGTGCATGGAGCCTTTGCAGTTCATGTCCCTTCACATTCCAGAGGAAAATAGGTATTCATTGTTTGCATTTACATTGAAGTTAGAAGTGGAAAAGTGAAGTCATTGCAAGTGTCAGACAAGTCATTTTTGGGGAAAATAATTTGCTCTTTATAATAATACAGTGCATTTTACACAGATGGATAATTTTGTTCTGTCCAAGAGGAAGATGTTTTTGGAATGTACAAGTAGTCATTGGCCCAACCCAGAGAGCTTTATGAGAAACTTCATGCTGTGGAGGTTTTAAATGTTTATTTTTGTTCCCCATAATGCATTCTGTTCCCCTTCTTGGAAAAGTAATTTCTTTAACTTTGAGCACAATCCTAACCATGTCTACTCAAAAGTAAGTCCCATTGTGTTCAATGGGTCTTACTCCCAGGAAAGTGTCTTTAGGATTGCAGCGTTCATAAAGTTTCTGTAATTTCTTGCCTGCATAGTTCCTGTCCCACCTGGACAAATTAGAAATCCTGTGGAGTATACCTCAAATGCTTGGGCATACCAAAGTTTGTCGCCAATATCAAGTTACCAGAAAGAATACTATCTCTGTCAGTATATTGTCAGCCCTAAATATTTTTGATACTCATGTGAATTAACCATCTCTTTGAGTTTATATTTTTAAAAGTTTTAAAAGTTTAAAATATTTTAAGTTTCTATTTTCTGTGATACCCATGTACAACTTTAAACTTTTATTTTTCTTCCTTTCTTTTTTTACAGATCAATAGATATTTTAGAGTTAACAGAACAAGAAGAATTGTTAAAATTTCACTACCATACTCTCAGGTTGTACTCAGCAGTTTGTGCACTTGGAAACAATCGGGTTGCACATGCAATGTGCAGCCATGTTGATGAGTCTCAGCTTTTATATGCAATTGAGAACAAATATATGCCAGGCTTGTTAAGAGCTGGTTATTATGACCTTCTTATTGACATACACCTCAGTACTTATGCTACTGCAAGGTTGATGATGAACAATGAATTTATTGTTCCTATGACTGATGAAACTAAAAGCATTACTCTCTTTCCTGATGAAAACAAAAAGCATGGACTACCTGGCATTGGACTCAGTACGTCTCTGCGACCCAGAATACAATTTTCCTCTCCTAGTTTTGTAAGAATTAATAATGAATGCTACCAGTACAGCCCTGAATTCCCCCTGGAAATTTTAAAGGCTAAAACTATAGAGATGCTGACAGAGGCAGTTCAGGAGGGCAGCCTTCACGTTAGAGATCCAGTAGGTGGCACAACAGAGTTTCTATTTGTTCCTTTAATCAAACTTTTCTACACTCTGCTTATAATGGGAATCTTCCATAATGGAGACCTGAAGCATATCTTGCAGTTAATTGAGCCTAGTGTTTTTAAAGAGGACGCAGGTTGTGAGGAGGACACTCAAGTTTTAGCAAAGGAACTGGTTACCCAGGGACAAGCATTTGAAGCAAAAGAGGATGAAATCAGAAGTGAGAAGATTCCAGAAGAAGGCCTTCTTCAAATGAAGCTTCCTGAACCTGTAAAATTGCAGGTAATCAAGAAATCATATGTAATGATAACTAACTGCGTAGTGGTTATTCTCGGTGGACTCCAGCAGTTTCGCACCTCCTCTATAGAACCGATTGTTAATGATAGATAGGACATATAATGTTTAAAAATAGCCATTTAAAAGTGGCTGCCAGATGGGCATAGAACCAGTTGTTAATTTCTTTGAATCCCATCACTGGTTATTCTCTGTTTGACTAGAGATGCATGAACACTCCAGTGTTAGGAACTGAAAGCAAATTGAACCTTTGCACACATTCCAATTGAATACGAGTGTGATCAATAAGTCTGATGTTGCACATGGAGGTTTATGCGCATATGGGGTTGATGCACATGGGGGTTGTTGCGCATGGGGTTAAAAATTTGAAGAATTAGAATTTTTTTAAAAAATGATGCTGAAGCCATTAACTTCAGAATTCTAATGAATTGCTGGTTACATTACAACATTAGAAGTAAAGAGAGAAGATGATGTTTGCATACAGAGTATCCATATGTTAACATAATATGTTTTAAAAAATCAAGTGAGATTTTCAAAGTTTGCAGTTTGTGGACTTGTTTTTGTTGTGTATTTATGTTCCAGATGTGTCATTTACTTCAGTACCTTTGTGACTGTCAGATACGTCACCGGATAGAAGCCATTGTTGCATTTTCAGATGATTTTGTGCTAAGACTTCAAGAGAACCAGCGTTTTAGATACAATGAAGTTATGCAGGCATTAAATATGTCTGCAGCATTGACAGCCAAGAAAACAAAAGAGTTTCGATCCCCACCACAAGAACAGGTATAGATGGATTGCAGAGCAGTATAGTAACAAAATAATTTGTATGGATTTCCTGAAGCATTTGATATTGAAATATATTGGCTTTGTACATGAAAGTTCCATTTAGTTCCATGTCTCATGTCTTCTAGTCTTCTATTACCAGCGTCTGCAATATTTTCCATTGTGAAAATTGTTGCAAAATATACTGCATGTCTGAATTGCAGAAAAGTATGGTTTTTATGTACTGGCTAAACATTTTCATGAAGGATACACTTCCATTTAAACACAAGGTGATGCTAATGTAAAAATAGTTCCAACTGTTTTTGAATTCTGCAACGCAATTGTTGTAATAAATAATGCATTAAGATTATAAGCCCTGCTGGGTCAGGCCAAAGGCTTCCTGTATCTCACAAGTGGCCCACCAGATGTCTCAGAGAGCATACAAGACATTTGCATCCTCGTGTCCTCCTCTGCATCTGGCATTATCAAGTAATGTACATCTGAAATAAGGAGACTGCACATACCAATCATGACTGTAAATCATGAAGGACTTTTCCTCCTGAAATTTGTCCAATCTCTTCTTCAAGGTATTGAGGCTAGATGCTATCACCACCCACAGACTAATTATATGCTGGGTAAAGAAATATTTTGTCTATCCTCAAATACATTCAGATTGTCCTGAACATTCTAAATATTGTAAAATCAAGAAGCTTGCTCCAGCTATAAAATGTTGGAGTCAGCCAACAGAAAGTCTATGTGAAGATAGCTAAAATAGCTGACAGATATGATTGTTGCAGCATTTCTCAGACTTTTGGGTCATGTCCCTATTTTTGGTGGGTTGAAGGCCTGCTGTGAACAGGAAGCTACAGGACAACATGGTGCAATATGGTGGATGTCACTTCTTTCTTGGTCATTCTGTTTGACATCTCTAGTGATTATCTCTAGGTCATTCCATTCTGTTTGACATCTCTAGTGATTAGAAGGGACAATCCTGTGCATGTCTACGCACATGTATGTCCTATTGTGTTCAGTGGTACTTACTCCCAGGAAAGTGTGGGAGGCCCTCAGTTAGGCCATCATAAGTCCCGGCACAAGTCTTGTGCTGCCTTGGGAGTGTTGCAAAAGTGCTGTCAGGGTGAGAGGGTTAGGCCAATGCATAGACATGTGCACCATCACCCCCACACAGTGGTGGGCTTCAGGGGGTTCTCACAGGTTCTATAGAACCCTTTGCTAATGAGTGCCTGGTTCTGAGAACTAGTTACTAATGGGACATAGAACCTGTTGTTAATTTATTTGAATCCCACAACTGCCCCCACACCATCATTGATTGAGGAGTGGGTGAATTATATTGGCCTAAATCAGTTAGGGACTGTGCCCAGAATGCAGTATATATTTCAAAATACATCTTTTGAGTTATTTTTAGGCCTGAGAGGCAGAGGGAATATATACCAAACTTGGAGTCAAATTACCTTTAAATGAACATTTTCTTTCTTTCTACCCTTTACTTCCTCCCATAACATTTCTTAAAATTTAATTATCATTTTGCCATTTCTTTTGAAGATTAATATGCTACTGAATTTTAAAGATGGGAAAAATGACTGTCCTTGTCCTGAAGGAATTAGAGATGAGCTCTTAGATTTTCACGAAGACTTGATGGCACACTGTGGTAACTCTTTATTTTTTGTATTCTTGTTATTTAAATGCATGAGAAATAAATGATCTCAACAGTTTAAACTGAACTAATTTATTAGGCAAAGTATAGTACACCAGTGGAAGTGTATTTTTCATTTTGATTCATATAAAAACATTATATCCTGTATTTAATCCATTATTTAAAATTGGAAATCACCTTGGGTTCACTGAATGAAGGGTAGCATGTTCATAAATAATTTAATAAAAATCTGATTCCTTCATCGGAGTATTAATATTGCACGGGAGATGAAAGCAACTTAAATCTTATTGGTCATATTTGTCCCTCTTCTTGAAGAATATGTATATTCTAATACTGTTGCATGTCTTAGACAAATCATTGTAAGAAGAAAAGGGAGAAAATCTTAGTTGAATTTAACCTATGCATTGGGCATTGGTTGCCTATGCTTAAATATATGGGATTTTCATCTACCAATGGAGATGCAATGGAAGATGAAAGTAATATCTGTATACAGTCCTTCCTTTTGTGAAAGTTGTTTTGCTTGAAAACTGGTGTATCTGTGTTCTAAATAAATAAATTGCAGCCAATTTAAAAATGGAAGGCTGTAGTTTGAAATGGCAGTATCTGGATTATTTTAGAAGTCTTTTTGCAGACATTTGAAGAACAAGAAAGAACTGTGCAATATTATAGAATAAGTAAATTATAGAATCATAAATAGATAAAAAGAATCTAAATTCTATTTTTTCCAGTAAGCACTATGCTGTTGTTAAAACAAAAGTATGGCTTCATTTCCAATACAAGAAGCTAGTATTAAGCAATTTTTTTAAAAAAAATGATCTAATATTTTCTTGATTTTATATCTAGGAATTCAACTAGATGAAGATGGTGCCCTGGATGGAAACAGTGATTTAACTATTAAAGGTCGCCTCCTTTATCTTGTGGAAAGGGTCACCCACCTGAAAAAGAAACAAACAGAGAAGCCAGTTGATGCTGCTGCTAAGAAACCTTGTATGTTAAATTAAGATCAATACTATATAAGTGATGATTCACTGCCTCAGGTTGCAGTCTTAACCCTTACCTAGGCCAGCACAAGTCCTGGCATAAGTCCCCTGTTATGCTACTTCTGGGGAGGTGTAGCTCACTGCACAAAAATGCTCTGGTCTCCCAAAGTAGCATGGGAACAGGGAGATGGGTGAATTGCATTGGCCTAAATTGGTTAGGATTGTGCCATCAATTATGTAACTTTGAGCACAATCCTAACCATGTCTACTCAAAATTAAGCCCCATGGTATTCAATGGGTCTTACTCCCAGGATATTGTCTTTATGAGTGCAGCCTTTGATTCAGTGCAAGTGTAGTTTAAGTAATTCATTCTCATTCAAATATCAGAATGTTTTACAAAGCTTCTATGTATTCATTCAGTTCAACAAATACTATACATAGTACTGTGTACTTTTTTTCTCACAAAAAACTATGACATACTTTATGCATGCTATTTTTAATGAGAAGTTAAATTTATATTAAGTAAACTTTTTAAAAAAATCCATTGTCAAACTTGATCAGAATAAGGGAAAGGCGTCAATTGATAATTGATTTATTCAGAACTACGGTAGATTCATTCTGTTCGTTATTAGAACAGAATAATAATTAGAACCATGACTGTGTCATCACCACAGTTACTTTCAGGTCAGGGGTGGGGGAAAATCTGGGACCACCTCTGATCAAATGTAGCTTCTGCTTTCCCAACACTTTTCTATTTGGCAGTGTGTTGTTGTCATATTTTAGAAAGTCTAAAATAATTCTGATTACACAGAATTAACTGCTGTTAAAGACTGTAATTGCCTTGACATATATCTGTCCAAATGTTTCCATTTAGCAACTCTCCAGCAGCTGATATCAGAGACTATGGTACGATGGGCCCAAGAATCTGTAATTGAAGATCCAGAGTTGGTGAGGGCCATGTTTGTTTTGTTACATCGCCAGTATGATGGAGTCGGTGGTTTGGTTCGAGCTTTGCCAAAGACATACACTATAAATGGTGTATCTGTGGAAGATACAATCAACTTGCTGGCATCTCTTGGCCAGATCCGTTCTCTCCTCAGTGTCAGAATGGGCAAGGAAGAAGAGAAGCTTATGATTCGTGGATTAGGGTAAAAACTCCTCTCTTATTCACACGTTGTAAATACTTTGATTATTAATACTAGGTTAAATCAGATGTTTACAATAGAAACAATGATCCTGGTAGACAGGAGTGCATTTTCTGGACCTTGAGTTCATGTATCTGAAGTGCATAAGATTTTTTGGGAGGTGGGGGTTTAAAATTTGCTTAAGTTAGAGAAATGGAAGAGTCTGTGGGTAGTTAGACAATTCTCTTTGCTTCATGTCTGGTCTGAAGCAGTGTAACTCTGTGCTCAGCAGATCTAAAGAAGTGTCAAAATAACTCATTTATGAAGAATGCCTTGCTTTTTCATCAATTTTTGCATTTCTTCTTATTTTTGGTTACCAGCAGCTTTGATGCAGGTCCAGCAGCTAAAATGTTGCCGAGCTATATCCTTGAAGCAGTCTTTTAGGCACCCATGTACTGAGTGTACTTCTTCATCACAGCTAGAGAGGCCAAGCCACTTTCAGAGATTGGCATATGTATATTGATTTGGCAGCCAAACTTGTCAGTCTTAGGCTGCAATCTACACTTACTTACAGCAGGGACTACATTACTAGCTAGATGGGTTTACAGGAGCAGCGGTTTAGAGCAGCAGAACACTAAGTTACAAAAGTCCATTTCCTGTTGCCAACAGAGCATATTGTTCCATGTGGGAGCCCACCGTCTTCTAGATCGCCTCTAACATTCATACTGACCAGCTGCTTCCACATTCTGTCACAACATTTTCTTATTGTTATTTCCTTAATGCAGTTCCCCATCTTCCAAGATGTTATTGTAACAGATGTTATTGTAAAATCTCTGCATCTTTGGTGCAGTCTAAGTTCTCCTAAAGAAAGAAAACTCTGTGGAATGATTATCAAAATGATTTTAACTGAAAGTAAATTCCCCTTTTATAAATGAGTTGGAATGTAATAAATTCAACCCTATTAAGGAAGCAGGCCTCCATCAGTCTTGAAAAACTATGGTATCATGCTCGGCGCTGCATACGCTGCATGCGAAGCATGAAGGCCTGGGTTAGATTGTTATGGAGGATAGGCTGTTACCCAAGCAGCAAACCCCCCTCTCTACGCCACTGAATTAGTCCAATGGAAAGGCAGAGCCAATACGATTGGATCCAGCTGGCGTTGCAGAGCTGGGCTTAAGGACAAGAGCTCACCCTGTCTTGTGGGGCCAACCCGGGTCTTGAACCCTGGCCTGCTGGTTAACAGGCACAGCGTCTTAACCACTTGCGCCACCCACAGCCCTTAAGGAAGCATACTATTAAAAAGTGTAAGTTTATGGCTGCAGTCCAGCACACACAAATTTAGGAGTAAGTCCCATTGATTTGATATGCATAGGATTGTTCTGCATGTATGGTAAGAACAGGATGTGCGTTATAAATCAAGTCTATATTTGGTTATTCTTTATGGGTGCAATTTAGTAATATGAATGATAATGCAATGTTAAATATGCCACTGCTTTAAGAAATATAATCCAGAATTTTTTTATGTAGCTCTCCAGATTTCTAGTCTGTTGAAACGATTAAAATATTCATTTTTCTTCTTTTTACATAGCGATATTATGAACAATAAAGTTTTTTACCAACATCCTAACCTTATGAGGGCACTAGGAATGCATGAGACTGTAATGGAAGTAATGGTGAATGTACTTGGAGGAGGGGAGTCTAAGGTAATATATAGTAGCACAATTTATAATATTGGCTCCCATTACTGTCCATTGTTTAACTTTGCTTAACTTTGAAGTCCAAATTTCTGAGGTTCTGATTCAGACAGTATCTGTGCTTGGATGCTCATCCAGTTTACACCTGTAGTGTTTCATCCTGCAAGTAAGAGTTGTAAGGATAACCATAGATGGATCTGGGTAAATTACATAGGAAAGTTAATAGAACGGAAATGGCCTCCCCTGTAATCCTCCCCTCTCTTCATTTCTGAAAGTTTTTAATTTATAAAACATACAACTATATTTATGGCCTAATCCTATGAGCCATAATAGCAACCTGGTGCACAGGGTGCATTATGGCCATTGCAAAACGTGACCTGCCATTCTCCATTTGAGCCACGTTGTCGAGTGGCTATGACCACATGTTAGTGGCTTCCAGAAAATCACTGGCAAGTTGGCAAGAGCAGGTGCAGGTGACCAGATGTCATAACTACAAAAGAAGTCAGCATGAGCTTGGCAACTAATGGGAGGTTACTCTGTTGTGTAGTACTTGGGTCTCAAATGGCTACCTGCTGACATTCAGTGTCTTTAACCACTAAGCTTCAACAGACCCTCAGCACTATCTACAGTATTTATATACTGCTTCTCAACTAAAAAGTTCACAAAGCAGTTTACAAAGAAAATGAAAAAATAATAGCTAATTAATAGCTAATGGGTCCCTGTCTCAAAAGGGCTTACAATCTAAAATGCAAAAAAGAACACCAGCAGAAGCCACTAGAACAGACATTGCTGGGGTGTGTAGGGCCAGTTACTCTCCCCCTGCTAAATAAAAGAGGAGCACCCACTTGAAAGAGTGCCCAGTTAGCAGGGGTTATATTACAGATAGTATTCATAGAATCATAGAGTTGGAAGGGACCTAGTAGGTCATCTAGTCCAACCCCCTGCCTGCAGCAGGAATTCCCCCTAGAGCATCTCCAACAGGTGCTCATCGAGCCTCTGCTTGAAGATCCCCAGTGAGGGAGAGTCCACCACCTCCCTTGGCAATCTGTTCCACTGCCAAACCGCCCTCACCGTCAGGAATTTTTTCCGGATTTCCAGCCGGAATCTCCTTTCTTGCAGTTTGTACCCATTGGTTCTAGTTCTGCTTTCAGAAGCAGCTATGAACAAATTAGCCCCTTCCTCCATATGACAGCCCTTCAGGTATCTGAAGAGGGCAATCATGTCTCCCCTCAGCCTCCTCTTCTCCAGGCTGCACATCCCAAGTTCCCCCAACCTTTCCTCGTAGGGCTTCCCTTCCATCCCACTGATCATTCTTGTTGCTCTCCTCTGGACTTGCTCCAGTTTGGCTGCATCTTTCTTCAAGTGAGGTGCCCAGAACTGAACACAGTACTCAAAGTGAGGTCTGACCAATGCAGAATAAAGAGGAACTATAACTTCTCGTGACTTGGAAGCTCCAGTCCTCTTAATGCAACCAAAAATGGCATTTGCCTTCTTTGCAGACACATCACACTGCTGACTCATGTTCAGCTTGTGATCCACGGCGACTCCAAGATCCCGCTCACATGTTGTGCTGCCAAGCCAAGTATCCCCCATTTTATACCTATGTTTTTGGTTTTTATTGCCTAAAAGTGCAGAACCTTGCACTTCTCCCTGTTGAAATTCATTCTGTTCGTTACAGCCCAGGATTCCAGTTTATCCAGTTTATCCAGTATTACAATATTACATATAGTTTAACTATAAACTATGAAGGAGGAGTGGGTGAAATGGAGAGGTAAAGGTCAGGCAGGGGTGTGTAGGGACTAGGAAGTTGTATTGGTACCAATTGCTCTGTCAGTATTATATCTCCCCCTTCCTGGCTTTGATCCACTTTCTGGGCCTTAAGTCAGCAAAATTGTTTACAGTTTCAAAAAGACCCACCATGGCAGCAAAAACTTATCCCTGGTTAAGGGAACAAATGATTCCTTATGTGGATTTCCAGGACTGTACAATGCAGAATGTGGTCCAGTGGGTGCTGATAAATAGTATCAGGCTGTCAGAAAATAAGTATTTTATAGCAAAAAAGGAGATTTAAACAAAGGAACAAAAAGGCATGAGCACAGAATCCAAATCATAAATGTTTTTGTAGAACATTTGGTCTTCTAATTTAGAAAATGATAGCTAATTCTGAGAAAGAAAAGCATCTTGGTATTAATGTGAGTCCTTAGGTTACTCATATAGGTGAGAGATCCTTTAAACAATAATGAACATTCACAGAAGGTCCCCAACTTAGAAACATTCAGCTTATTAATAGCCAACTTTAAAAAACAACAACAACCCAGCTTCAAGCTTGCAGCCAATGTTGCTGAGTACAAAGGTCTTTGGGAAGAATTCCTTTTGGCCCAATGGAGGGTATACTAAGTAAAATTGAGAACATCTGGTGTATATCTGGCAATTGATAGCATTGTCAGTGTTCAAGTAAGTCTGACAACTTCCAGAGAGAAATGAATAATCCTGTTAACATCCTGCTCCCCATCATCCCGTTCCTGGGCACATTGGGCAAGCGGGTGGTGGCATCACAACTTCAGAGGGTCCTGGATGAAGCTGATTATCTGGATCCTTTTCAGTCTGTCTCTAGGCCAGGGTTTGAATGGAGACTGCCTTGGTTGCTTTGGTGGATGACCAACGGAAATGGACAGGGGGAGTGCTACCATGTTGGTGCTGTTGGAACTCTCAGTGGCCTTCAATATCATCGGCCATGGTATCCCTCTGGGTCGATTGGCTGAGTTGGGAGTTGGAGGCACCATTCTGTGGTGGTTCCACTCCCTCCTGGCTGACAGATCCCAGAAGGTGGTACTGGGAGCGCTTGTTTGGCTCCCAGCCCTCTTCGGTTTGGTGTGCTACAAGGTTCCATTCTATTCCCCATACTATTCAACATCTACATAAATCTGTTGGGAGAGATCATCTGGAAGTTTAGAGTATGCTGATGACACCCAGCTGTATCTCTCCTTTCCTTCCAAGACCAAGGTTGATGTCCTAAATCGCTGTCTGGAGGCACTGGAGAGCTGGATGAGGGTGAACAAGTTGAAATTAAATTCTGACAAGACAGAGATTCTCCTGATTTGGAAATCCATGACTCTTGTATTGGCATATCATCCTGCTCTGAATGGGGTTGTACTGCCTCTGAAGGAGCAGGTCTGCAGCTTGGGGGTTATTCTGAATCCGCAGTTGCCCCTGTAGTCCCAGGTGTTGGCTGTGCCCAGAGGAGCCTTTGCTCAGCTTTGGCTGATTCACCTGCTGCAACCATACCTGAGTTGCTTAGATCTGGCCACGGTGCCTCATGCCCTAGTGACACCTATACTGGACCAATGTAATGTGCTCTATGTGGGGATGCCTCTGACAATAGTCCAGAAACTCCAACTATTACAGAATGTGGCAGATCATGTGGTTGATGGGGCTTGTCGGTTTGACTGTTGGGCCACTCCTTAAATGGCTACACTGGCTGTCCATTCATTTCCAGGGTGAATTCAAAGTGCTGGTTCTGACCTTTAAAGCCCTATATGGCTCGGGTCCAGGGTATTTGAGGGACTGCCTCCGCCCCTACAATCCAACCCATCATCTAAGATTATCTGGGGAGGCTCTGCTGACCGTGCTGCAACCAGGAGAGTTTAGAGATGTGGCAGGTTTAGAATTATTATTAAAATAGATGTCTAAGAAATAAAAGTATAGGCATGTGCAGAATGTAAATCTAAATATCTGTTGTATTCTAAATGTCTTAACTTTTAAGAAAAGTCAGCTTTTAAAAACATCAGTGTGTTTACACACTGTTCTGCTTTTCTTATATAATATTGTTTGTTTAGGAAATCACCTTTCCTAAGATGGTGGCAAATTGTTGTCGTTTTCTATGCTATTTTTGCCGCATCAGCAGACAAAATCAAAAGGCTATGTTTGATCATCTTAGCTATCTTTTGGAAAACAGCAGTGTTGGACTTGGTAAGTATTTCTAAAAAGTATACTATTGTGCCCATAATTGTGAATAAGTTGTGTTTTGTTTCTTATTTGGACTTTGTTTCAAGGTCTACAGCAAGTTAATGATATTTCTTGCCAGTGTTGTAACTAGAGGGGGAGCAAAAGGCCAAGGCTGCAAACCTATACACATTTTCCTGAGAGTAAGTCCCATTGAACACAATGGGACTTACTTCTGAGTAGACATGCTTAGGATTGCACCCTATGTTTTGAATGGAGCTTCACCTTCAGTGCTATATATTCAGAGCAAAGTGGAGGAGACAATGGAATGGCATTGAAGGGGAAGCCTCCTGCATATCATGGTAATGCACCATGTAAAGTTTAGTGTTTTGCAACTCCTTTAGCTATGCTACTGCTTCTTGTAGGTTAAAACATTTCAGCTAAATCACTATTATTCCTCAGGCTTTGCATTTTTTACTATGATTACTGTACATTACAGCCTACTTATAATAGATTTATCAATACTGGACCTTCATATATCCTACAAAAGGGTATCTTAAATATATGCAAAGTAGGTTTGTGAAATTGAGGGTGCTATGCTAACGAATTTACACCACACAACTCACTTGTTTCCCTGTTCCCATGTTGGGAGGCCAGGGCATGTCTGCGCAGGCATAACCCCATCCCCTTATGGCACTTTGTTACACTCCCAGGCCAGCATGGGACTTATGCCAGCCTAACTGGGGGTTATAATTGCACTGTGAGTTTTGTTACAGTATTAATAAAAATTGTATCATACAGCAGCATTTTTAATTGAGAAGGTTCATGGCTGAGTGTTCTGTAAAGAATAGCAGCTCTGAAATATGTTCCTTAGACATATAGTAATTATAGCTAGATTTTGTTTTTGCTTAGCTAAAGTTTTGTTAGTACAGTATTTGGCAGGCATCTTTATATATTCTGCATATGCTATAAATTCTCAAAATGTTCCTTTAACAGCTTCTCCTTCTATGCGTGGATCAACACCTTTAGATGTTGCAGCCGCATCTGTAATGGATAATAATGAACTTGCTCTAGCTTTAAGGGAGCCTGATCTAGAAAAGGTAAATAGTAATATGGACAGCTAAATATTATGTATTTAGTTACATGCATGTTTAATTTGGAATGTCTCAGGTGCATGTTTATATTGAAATGTCCTATCCTCAACCAAAGGATGGTGACCTACCTACCTTGGGATGAGGGGAAGACACCCTCCATAGTGCCAATCAGCTGTTGTTGGGGCAGTGCTTACAAGATACTGCTTTCTAGCAAGGTCATAATTCTATGGCAAGTTATGTGCATGTGGAAAATAAATGCCTGTCAGCTGCAAACTGCTGGTGTCACAATTGTGAGCATATGCATACACACAAACATAAGCATAATATGCTTATGTTAGCTGCCCATCACCTTTTTATGTTATAAACTTCTGAAGGCTTCTGTTGTTATATAGAGTTGCCATTTTTTAGCCAGTCGTTGCTGCGGTGTCGTTAACTATGAAACAGAACTGTGTGTGAGATTGCAGTTCTTGCTGCTTATCATAACACAGGGAAAATTGGCAACCCCAGCTGTAGATGTTCACTTCTGCTCAAAATCCTATCATTCACTGGTCTCTGAAGAGGGTGTGTTAGTAAACTAACCAATGTAATTTTTTCTTCATGCTTGGTCTACTAACAATACAAGATAGTGCATCCTAATATCTTACAAAGATGGTTTTCTAGGGATGAGAATTAGATAATATATAGACATTCTCCACCTGTTTGACAGGAGAGCAACCGGAGCATTGACAAAAACTGAAAAGTATTGAGAAGCAGAACATAGGTCTTTTTTAGCTTACAAATGCACATGGTAAATTTGAAAGCTAATTGAAATGCTCTTTTGTGTGAGAGAGGAACCCTTGACATTACTTTTTGGCATCTAACTTAAAAATGCCTGAAAGAAACAACTCCAAAGGATCCAACAGCTTTCCCTTCAGAGTCTATACATGTGCACATACGCTGAGTGAACAGGATTAAAAGCGGTTAATAAGGGGAGGATACCTGTAAATGGTCCCTGGTAAACAAGACACTATTCAAAGGTATATACGGAAACAATAGAAATGAAATACTATTGCACATAATTGTCCAAGTAGGAGCATTTGATTTGTGAAAATAGAAGCCAGGCTACTGAAGGGAAATAGAATTTTCTTCAGTACACATGGCTTTTTAAAAATGACTTTCTTGTTTGATTTTGCATTGTTCTTAGGTAGTCCGTTACCTGGCTGGATGTGGTTTGCAAAGCTGCCCTTTGCTAATTTCAAAAGGATACCCAGATATTGGATGGAATCCAGTTGAAGGAGAACGATATTTAGATTTCCTTCGTTTTGCTGTTTTTTGCAATGGTACTGCAGGAATTTATGCATTCTTTTTTTTGTTCTTCATAAGTGACAGGCTTATAAGTAAGGTTGTCAGGCCTGTAAATTGATCAATCAGTCTTGCAGAAGGTTCCAGAAAGGTCCAGACATCTCTAACAGCTTTGTGTGTCATATGGTATCAGCATCACATGGTTAGTAGTCCAGCTAATCTATATATATAAAAGAGAAAAGTCACTGACTGACTCACTCACTGACTCACTGACTCACTCATCAACGCCCTGCCAAAACTGCTGGGCCTAGAAGCGTGAAATTTGGGGTGGGTGTTCCTTCTGTGAGGGACGGGTGCGCTAAGAACCGGTTTTTGGAAATTCCAACCGGAAGGGGGTGAAAAGGGGTGCAACGCGTTTTCCTCCCTATACTTTGCATTGGAGAATTGATGACTCATCAACATTCCGCCCTAACTGCTGGGCCTGAAGCATGGAATTCTGGGAGGGAGTTCCTTCTGTCACCTGAACACCCACCAAGAGCCCCTGTGGAGAAATTTAACCCTTCAGGGGCTGAAAAGGGGGCAACGTGTTTTTGTCCTATACATCCAGCCAATTTGGTGCTCGGTGCCTGGTGCGGTGGGAATGTTGTTCGGAGGAAGAGGTTGCACTGGCGAGGATGCTGTGCATGGGGGGAAGTTGCGCATGGGGGACTGATGCGCATGGGGGACTGATGAGCATGGGGGGATGACGCGCATGGGGGAAAGTTGCGCATGGGAGAAAAGTTGCGCATGGGGGAAGGTGCGCATGGGGGAAGGTGCACATGGCGGGATGATGTGCATGGGGGGATGATGTGCATGGCGGGAGTTGCCCATGGGAGGAAGTTGCGCATCGGAAAAGTTGTGCATGGGGGGATGATGCGCATGGGGGAAAGTTGCGCATAGGGGGATGTTGTGCATGGGGTGTTGATGCGCCGTGGGGGGATGTCGTAAGGGGAAATGTTACTCCCGCAACGCGGGTACGCTTTTTGTTAGTCAGTAATATAACACACTTGTGGAAATAAAATGCTGCAGGAGAGCCCTGGTGAAGTGAGCGTTTGATTGGCTGATGGACATTTAAATCGAGGCTGTGCCAGAGCTCCAGTTGTGGGTTGTTGGAAGGTGTGTGCAAGGGGACATTCTGTTGGACTGAACTGCATTTTGCTTTGCTACATGGAACTGAACTAAACTGAACTAGACTAAACTTTTGATGCTGATTCTTTGGACTCTGATTTAGATTCTGTACTTCTCTAATCTTGTGTATAACCCTTGGATTGTTTCACCTAACTCTCATATTGGCTTGCCCTTACAAGTCTTGTTACACTGGAATACAAGATTGCTGTGTCTCAACTCTCAGTTGTTGGTCTCAGATTTCTGCACCAAGCTGCGTGTCAAACTCTTGCCTACAAGTCCTTTATACTGGTTGTACTGGTGTGCTCTCCTATATGAGGAAGGCTTTGTTGCAACTCAGGCCTGACAATAAGTAATGACATATCCAGATCTACCCTTCTGCTAGTACACTGTTTTTATTTTTTTTCATTTTATGGCACTTGGCAAGGGGCAAATACTGCCAAGCCTTACCATCAGTTTTTTGATAGTTGACAAGACGCACTGCAATGCTGGCAAGTGGTTCACATCCCCTAAATATTGATAAATCACCTTCCCCTAACACCTGCAACACAACTGTAGACCATCAGCAGCACATCAGTGTCACAGCACAGTGTTTGAAAAATGCTATGCTAACAGAACACCTCAGTTCGCAGAAGGTTCATTTTTGACTTAGTACAATATTTCTCAACCTATGAGTTGGACTCTACTCTGGGGAAACAGGAAACACCGAATTCCTTCTTAAGGGGAGTGGAAATGATAGTGTCAGTAGGATGTCAGTGGCACTGCTGGGTGTGCGCCAGCATCAACTGAATGAAAGGGGTTTTCAGACTTAGCAGGCAGGAGCTGGAGTAACTGCAATACCCAGTTCTCACCACTGCTGGGTAAGACTGAAAAACCCTTTTTTTAACTTGGTGTTGGTACAAATGCTCAAGTGCTGTCATGAGTTTGCAAGCCCTCATTGGTTCCCTTACCTTTGCTGCATAAGAGTTGTGAGCCACTGATTTAGCAGAAGAATGTTATATAAGGACAAAAATATCCCCAATTCTACAGGATAAATTTATCTTGAGACCTTTGTCTTGAGATCTCAAGAAGAAAGGTGGGAAAGAAAGAAAGAAAGAAATATTGATATTACTTTGGTTTTAAATACTGTTACCACTAAATACATACCATTTTAAATACATACCACTTTGAACAGGTTTGAAGAGAAATATTAAGTACCATAAAAACAAGGATAAAACTTTTCCACAATCCATATGCCAGCTCTGTGACTATACCATTTCAGAAAAATATTAAAATCTAATACTATCAACCATATCATCTGGTGCTCATTCACAAATCAAATCCCAATTTAAGTTCACAAAGGGCTGATGGTTTCCGTTTAACAGTTGGGCATTCAACAGTTGGGCATTCAGCTGTGAGTGAGTGAGCGAGTATGCATACTTATATATAAAGAAACATGCATGTGTGTGTTTTTCCTTCAAACAACATCTTTGTTTTCATTTAGCATTTAAAAAAATATTGTTGGATTTGCAAATTAACTGGTTTTCTTTCTGGTATAACTGCAGGAGAGAGTGTTGAAGAGAATGCTAATGTGGTGGTAAGATTACTTATTCGACGTCCTGAGTGTTTTGGACCAGCACTAAGAGGAGAAGGTGGGAATGGTCTGCTTGCTGCAATGGAAGAAGCCATAAAAATATCCGAAGATCCTACCAGAGATGGACCTTCATCAACGAATGGTTTCAGCAAAACATCGTAATTAGAATGAATTTGATTAACTCCCTCATACCTGTTATATGAATGAACTTGGAGTCACTGTTTATAAAAATAAACTTTAACATGTATTCTATAGATATTTATCTGGAACAATGAAACACATACCTTACAACTGTGAATTTTCAAGTGTAGTAGAATTTTCAAGATTCAATTTTCAAGTGAATCAACATTTGAATCATTTCAACATTTTGAGCATTCCTAATTTTTTAAGCTGAATTATCAGAATGAAAGTTAATTTAAAAAAAAAACAGTGCTTATACTATCCCCAAATACAGCAAAAAAGATATATAATGTGATGGTATTATCTTTCATACACAATTTATTTTTCACAATTTTAGCCACTAGTGCCAAGCTTATTTTGTAGCCCCATAAAGCTTGTGTCCCAGTGCAACTGCAACAGCTGCACTCTCCATAGCCACTACATAGCTATACAACTGGATATACGTGTTGGATCGTATGCATTTTTTGGTGTAAGAGAAACTTATCTTTTTAAATCAATACAAATGCCTTATTTTTTCTTATGTGTTTTTTTATATTGGGGAAAAATAAAAGAAGTGAAGTAGAGGAAGAAGATACTATTCACATGGGAAATGCCATCATGACCTTTCATGCTGCTTTGATTGATCTCTTAGGACGTTGTGCCCCTGAAATGCATGTAAGTTCTGTTTGTCGTTATTGTTTAATATGCATATTAAAGTAACATCTATTCTCTATAAGCAAATAACATCTGAATACAGATATCAAGTGCTAGTGGTTATATATAAATATTACTAAATAAAATTATATAAAACATTAAAAATTGTATGTACATTTTATTAGTGTAGACTAATGTTAATCAGATAAATAAATGCTTGCTTTTCTCCTTTTTAGCTAATCCATGCTGGCAAAGGGGAAGCCATTAGAATTAGATCAATTTTGCGGTCTTTGATTCCTTTGGAAGATTTGGTGGGTGTAATTAGCATTCCTTTCCACATGCCTACTATAGCAAAAGGTAAGCAAATTACTGCAGTTTTTCTTCCTTCCATGCTCTGACACTGAAATGAAATGATTCTACAATTAAGCAATTTCTCTTACAGCCTAACGCTATTGGGCTATAGTGCTGACGGAACAAGTGTTCCATCCGCATTAACTGCCTTACTGCAATTGCAAAAACTACTGGAGTGCTGGAGTGCTCCATTGGGTCCCTCTCATTGGGACCCTCTCCATTGGGACCCTCTCAAATGCCCAAAGGAAGGCATTTCCTTACCTTCCTCTCAGGTAAGGAAAGCAAGATGGTGTGGGAGAGAGTATATGAAGTTGTGACAGAAGTATGTCACCCCAGATGTGTCCCAATTTAAAGAGATGGGACAGGACAAGGAGGCACATTATGTAACAAGAGTCTTCCAGAGGGAACTTGGGAAATGCTAGAGCCTCCTGATTTCTTCTTCCCTCTGGAGGAGGATAAGACTGTGCTGTTATTGTTAAGTTTTCATTGTATAGGTAAAAAAATTATATTTTTTGAGATTATATTTCTGGAATGTGATGATGTTGATGATGTTAAAAAATATGAAAACTTTTACTTGACTAGCACTTGCTCTTCCACTTGTAGTTCAGTGGAAGACCATGGTAGTGATACAACTATGAGTTTATATTAATCTAATAGACTTACCTAAAATGGTTTTCCATGTTTGTCAAAGGCAAAGAGATTCACATACAGTATATCTTTAAGCACTCTACTGGTTGGAATTGGTGTTACAATAGATTAACAATGCAATCCTAACCTAGGCCAGCACAATTCATTGGTCTTCCCATTCTTGTGGTGATGTGGGAAGGAAATTGCATGTCTGTACACTGGCCTAGCCCTCCTCCAGGACTGGTGGAGTACTGTCTTATGGTACTTTTGTTACATCCCCATGTCAGCAGAGGGTGTATACTGCAGCTTAGGACCCCCTAACTGATAGGAATGCAGCCTTACAGTATGGTTGCTTCTCTTTTTGCTGATACAGTGAAATGGATTGCCTTTCTGTATCAAAATGATTCACAGGGTATTAATATATTCTGCCATCTAAAACTTGCACATGAGGATATATCTATATCATTGACTTCTTTCAGATGGTACTGTGGTAGAACCTGATATGTCAGAGGGGTTTTGTCCAGACCACAAGGCAACCATGGTATTGTTCCTTGACAGAGTCTATGGAATTGAAGACCAAGATTTTCTTCTGCATCTTCTAGAAGTTGGGTTTCTACCAGATCTTCGTGCTGCTGCTTCATTAGATACGGTAATGGTTAACTATATTATATCTATAGTTGTGAGGTAAAGTTGAAATTAAAATTCAAATAGAAGTTATGCTTGACTACTGTTTTCCTACATCTCAGATGAATACTGTATAACGTATATCCCTGTTTTCCAGACAATTGCCATAAGTCTAATTGCATAGGTTCTGATCAGTCCATTAGTAGGGGGAATAATATTCACTTTGTCTTATGTAATGTTTTTGATGTTCATTTTTTAGTTAATCCCTGCACTTATAGTATTCAATCAGTACATCTTAAATTATATGATTTGTGCATATTATTTAATATACATGGCATTCCCTATAATCTGAGGGAGTTCCAAGGTGATGAAATCCATGGATCTTGCAGCCCTCTAATACTTTGGTGGTGATCACCTCTGTAGGATTTCTGACAGCTAGGCAGGCACCATATGGCCACCATAGCCTCAGAATTCCTTCAAAGGCCTTTGGGAAGCCTTAGAAGATCACTTCTGGTTTTTCGGGGCCCTCAAAAGGAAATGTCACTTCCAGTTATTTCCTGAAAATTGGAAGTGACTTTCTGTGATTTCCCTAATGCCTTCCATAGATGATAGGAGGATAGCTTAGCGCTCATCGGTGACTGTTGCCCACTATTTTTAGTTTTATATGCTTTGTTTATATATTTCATATACAGTGGTATCTTGCTGAAAGAGTGCTCCTCTTAACAAGGGATCCACTTAATGAGCTTAATTTTCCCTCAGAGACTGCTTCTCATAGCGAGCATTGTTCCACTTAACAAGCAAGGGTCTCAGGGAAAATTAAATTATTGTTCAGATCATCCAGGCACTTCAGGCTCCCAAGCGAACCTGAGTGGCTAAATGATTATCCACTCATTGTGTGCTTCGCTTGGGAGCCTGAAATGCCTGGACAATCTGACCAATAGAGTTTACGATCCCCTAGAGGAGTTCAGCTGAGGCGCTTCCTGTGACCTCAGCTGAACTCTCTATGGGAGAATCCCCTTCCTGGATCACCTCCTATTGCATCCAATGCAGTCGACACGTGCTTATCGCAAAGGGCTGCCAGCCCCGGACGGAGCCCCAGAAGCGGTGGACGTGCCATGAGGGGGGCGAGGGCCCCCCAGATGGCTCCAACTGCCCCTTACAGCCACACACAGGGGCAAGTGGGGCAAAAAAATTTAAAATTTTTTTGTGTGTTGAACCAATTGTTTGAATTTCCATTATTTCCTATGGGAAACTCTGCTTTTCCTAACGAGCATTTCGCATAACGAGCAGGCCTCAGGAAAAAATTGAATTTGTTATGTGAGACACCACTGTATATTTTATGTATGACTAATTTTTATTTGAAGCTCATTGAGTCGGGCTAGACAGCCTGAGAAAGGCGGCATACAATTTTTTAATATAAATAAATAAATTGTCTTTTGTTTTTTATTTTTGTATTTATACACAGGTGAAGCCTCTTTATACTTGGAGATTTATTCTGGGCAACGGGGCTGATAGTAAATAAAATGCTATCAAAAAACAGCCCCAAATGCTCTTTAATAGTTTTCAGACAGGCAGAAGTATTGTATGTGCATGTTTGTGACACATAGCTTTGCTCCTCCTCCACAAAGGGCATACTGCAGACAGCCTCTGTTATCCTCTCTCCCCCTGCCACCATCTCTCCTTTTCTCTCCCTCCCTGTCTTTCACACACTTGGCTGTGCATGCCTTCTTCCAGGTAATCCAATGCGCTCCACAAGGAGAAGGAATTCTTAAAAGGGCAGAGATCCCCTTTTCTATCTTGTTGGCTTTGATGATCTCCCTTTAAGAGGTTCCCTCTCTTTACAGAGTGCACCAAGAGTGCTGGAAGAAGGCGTGCACAGCCATGTGTATGTTGGAGAGAGAGGGGGTGGGGTAAGGGAGGTAAGCAAAGCAGTGCATCACAAACATGCACACACACACTTCTGCCTGCCTGAAAACTATTAAAGGGCATTTATTGAACAGCTCAGGCTGCAATCCTAACCTCCAGATAGGCTGGTATAAGCCCCATAAATCCTATGCTGACTTGGAGGTGTCACCAAAGTGCTGTAAGACTAGGGTTGCCATATGTTCCCCAAAACAGGGACAATTCTGATTTTTGGGGGTTATGTTCACACACTGACCTCCTCACACCATCACAGGAAGATATGCCAGGACTAAATTGGTTAGGATTGCATCCTCAGCCAGTCGCGTTAACTCAGATGTTAACTCAGTCAAGTAAACTCAGATAAATAAAATGCTTAGATTTCACCTATATCAATTTTCTCACTTTTTTAACTTGAAATCTTATGCACCTTGTATGCCTTTGTAACTTTGAAGTCTTTTTAAATAAAATATTACACAATTTATAGCATTTTAGGCATTAAATTTTAAATGTCTGAATAGTTTTAAAAATTATTCTATAGGTTGCTCTGAGTGCTACGGATATGGCGCTGGCTCTCAATCGATACCTCTGCACTGCTGTTTTGCCTCTGTTAACTCGATGTGCTCCTCTTTTTGCTGGCACAGAGCATCATGCTTCCCTTATAGACTCTTTGCTACACACTGTCTATCGACTCTCAAAGGGCTGCTCTCTTACCAAAGCTCAACGGGACTCTATTGAAGAGTGCCTGCTTTCCATTTGTGGGTAAGGATGTGTTCCTGACTTGTACAGAAATACAGGACAAAAATATACATTAATAACTTGAGTTATGCATAATAACAGCTGAGTTGTTGATAATAGTAATTGATTATGGCTTTCCTGGTAATATACTCGGGGTACTGTGAAATCATAACAGAAAATTAAACTCATTTAATAACCTTGGTACACTCTGTGAAATTAAGCATGGTGGAATTCAGTGTACACTTATCTGGGATTACTGAACTCCACTGCACACTGAACTGCAGTTTTCACAGAATTTTTTCTGAGTAAACATGCATAGGATTGTGCTGTTACTTCTGAACGATCATGCATTGGATGAGATGATACAAATACATTTTCATATGTTCCTTAATATTATGTTTGATCAGACATCAACTTTATGTCTGTCTGTCTGTTGGAAAGGTAATTTAATGCAAAATGCAATGAAAGAAACTGCATTGGAATATCTATATGTATTAAGTTATGCCAATGAACCAGAAAATGAAAAATGAAACCAGAAGATGAAAACACAACAGCCTATGGAACAAAATGTGAATTTTCTGAACTCAGCTTACGCTACTGATTGAGAGCAAATGAGATGTAATTCTGATTATGGAACTTTATGGAACACTAATTAATAAGATATTATTAATCAGCTCTCATTTCCATATACATATTTCATATCCAGGTGCTCCAACTTAAATCCATCCCCCAATTACTGTATAGAGCGCCTGTTTGGATAGAAGCTGTCAACTCTGAATTAGATCAGTCAATTGCCAAACTTCTCAGAAGGATTCTTGGCATTCGTAACCTAATCAGGCTGTCCACAATCACACTAGAATTAGGTATACATCTTCCTTCCACTACTGCCTGGGTAGTAGTGGAAACATTCAAACATTCAAACATGTACATCAAACAGCCAAACATTCAAATTTTGGCTAAAACTTCATCTCAACTTTCACCCAAGTTCAATATTTACATGACCTTATTAAGGATGCTTACACATCCAACTGGTTTAAACTAGTTGACGCCAAGCTCTCAGCCCTCGGCCTCTCTCCTGAAATCTTGGCTGACATGGACCTCCCAAAAGCCTATCACATTATTAAGACCAAACTATGGAAGCAAGAAACTGGAACTCTTTTAGCCAATCTCAACCCACTTGCTCTCCCTCCTTCTTTCTGTTATCTCCCTCACTGGGTCTTCCAGCAGACTACTTTCTCCATTTGACTGATCCCAGGAAAAGGAGGGCCTTCCTGCTTGCACTCTTAAACATCTTCCCATCAGCTTACCACCTTGGAAGATACTCCAATACAGCTCGACAGAACAGATTATGTTTATTTTGCTCTGGTGAACCAGACACTATAGCCCATATTTTACTTCGATGCCCTGCCCACCACGTTCTTAGAACTTCCCTTCTTGACCCCTTTCTTCTAACCCTTCTTCTCTTATCGACTCCCTCCCAATTCTTCTTAGTGATTTCTCCCCTTCTATCACATATCTTATGGCAGAATTTCTGTTAGCAGTCTCCACAAGCAATTGTAACTCTCATCCCTTTTCTACCCGGTTTTAGATTTTGTTATCCCTATCTATTGTATTGTTTGCTACCAGTTGCCCTGTATTTTAAAATGCCAATAAAGGTTATGTAATGTATGTACATCTATCATTAAATTTTTTTTCATTTTCTTGTAAACTGCTTTGTGAACTTTTTAGTTGAAAAGAAGTATATAAATACTAAGAGGTAGATAAGATAATACAGTTACCCATGCTAACTAGGTATATGCAGTACTAGGTATATGCACTTCTATGCAGTACTCATCTTATATTTAGGAGGGAAAGAATAAGCATTCCTCTTTGTTTCAGCATTGTTTTCCCTAACCAATAAGGAACACAACATTTTTTTTACTTAATTAAATTCAATTTTGTTATTGTGGAGGGTAGGGGAACACCAAATCTTCTTTGACTTCAGATAGTAAATAGGTGCTTTAGTTATTCCACTAGCCAAGCAAATGGGTGGTGAACTGCTGAGGAAGAGGTGGCAGGTTTTTCCACAATTTTCTTATTCAAAATATCCAGGGATGACTTCATTTATGGTTATGACATCATTCTGGGGCAACATTTTAATGCACCAGGCTACATGATAATTAGCTATGCCACTGATTAACATCACCGCATTTTGATGGTGTTGGGTTATCTGTTTTGACAGAAAATATTGCTTAAGCTTCTATAAGAATTCCATTTTCCTCATGTGCATGGCTGCAAATATATAATCCTACACACAAGCTTGTTTCTAATTTTATTCAAACCATTCTTTTTGTAGTCAAATGAGACCTTCAATGATGCAACATTTGTTGAGAAGATTAGTCTTTGATATTCCACTACTAAATGAACATGCAAAGATGCCTCTTAAAGTGAGTGTAGTATTTATCTTTCAAAACATGTAACTGATGTCCATCAACCTTTAGGAGAAATTGTGGCTCTGATCATTATTGTATGTATCATACAACAAAAATTTTCTATCAGATCTAACAATATCCAGTATTAATTCCATCTGACTAAATCTGGAGATTATATAGAGATTGGTCTGGAATAAAAGATTTAAGAATTTCAGTCAATCAGCTCAGTTATTTGCCATGCGAGGCGTCGAGGAGACAGCATTTGGTGCTGTGTTGCAATAGCAACACAATAAGTTGTGGGTTATATCTGCAAGATCAAGAAAATAACCAGGATACTGTAATCTAGTATGCAGCTAGTTAGTGGACTTTTCCACACTGGTATTCCCCAATACCCTGAAATTCATTACATGGTGGGAGTTTGACATTATAGGGGTTGACTGGGAAGGTAGAATAGAGATCAAGATTATATTAGAGAGGACGCAAATCCGTGCCACTCTGTTCAGTTATTCAGTATTGTCCTTTAGAACTGAAGTTCAAGTTTATAGGGTTGGGCTTCTTTCTTGTTCTTCCCTAATTATATCAACCTCTAGCAAAGCACAAAATAGAGAAATCAGAAAAGAAGAAATCAGGTAAGAAAATAGGCTTAGGTTAAGACGCAGGGGTCCATTTAGTAGGAAATTCTCCTACACATTCTCCACTGAAATCAAAGGGAACAGTACATAAAGATCCAATCCAATTAAATACTTACATTGTGACAATGTACTGTAAATGCACCACCGTTATGTACCTATAGAGCTGCTGACAACAACAGCAGAGGCTCCATGTGTGTTTTGGAATTATTCACTCACACTACTGGAGAGTGGCCTGAACCAAAGGGTGGTTTGAAAGTGAATGGTATGGATTTCAGCAGTAGTCAAATACTATAGTCATGTTTGCCACATCCTATCCTCCTTCCCTGACCCAGAACTATCCTCTGAGGCTCTTTAGATGTATGCCAGCAAAATAGTTGGTGAAGTTCCTTCCCCCACAACACAGTATGTACTACACTATTTGAGTTCTATGCACTGATCATTGCTGGGACACATAATTGCAAGCATACTATAAGGCAGTGCTGCCCAAAATTGGGGGTTGCAATCCCTTCTTCTTAAGGAGCATGAAAAAGCATAAAGATCCTCTGGGTCTGGCCCCTGTGGAATAATGAGGGGCAATTTTGCCATGTATGTGGATTATCAACTGGTCACCTGGACTGCCATATGGCTGATTGGTGGGTGAGGGAGTAAGGGAGATGAGGAGGAGGGAGCAGAGCAGGAGGGAGCCTAGTGTTCAGACCTCATGGCCCATCAAAACTTTCAGATTCTGAGTCAGCTCCAGAGCTGAAACAATCAAGTACTTCTATTGTGGGATCTTCTTTCCTTTCTTCTCCCCCTTCTTCTGAAGACCCCTTTCCCAAATTGATGGTGGAGGCTGACTGAGGCATATGGATGCCGCAGCAGCCATTTTGGTGCCATAGCAGCCTGTGCTCTTAGCAGCTGTTGGATTGGATTGTTACACTTGTTTCTCTGAACAATGTTCTCCCATTCTGATGTATCTATACACTTGATTAAATATTATTGATTGAATAATGCAACTAATTATAAAATAAAAGCCCATTTAAAAATATTTTTTCTATTTTTTCAGTTGTTGACAAATCATTATGAAAGATGCTGGAAGTATTACTGTTTACCAGGAGGTTGGGGCAACTTTGGTGCTGCTTCAGAAGAGGAACTTCATTTGTCCAGAAAGTTGTTCTGGGGCATTTTTGATGCACTGTCTCAGAAGGTAACTTATACATGTATATTTATAAATAGTGATTTTGATCCAAGAAGCACACTTCAAGACTAAAGAACCTAAATATATAAAATGGAAAAGTCATTCACTGACTCATACAATGTCTCTCTTACTGATACATCAAAGGCCAGCCTAAACCTCCAGAAATAAAAGCATGAAGCTTGATTAGGGTATTCCTTTCATGACATAGGCACCCACTAAGAACTGATTTTTGGAAATTCAAACTGGACAATAGTGAAAAGGGGTGCAATGTGTTTTTGTTCCTCTATTTTGAAGAATTGCTGAGTCATCAACGCCCAACCCAAACCCTCCGGACCTAGAAGTATGAAATTTGGGGATGGTATTCCTTCCATGATGTAGGAACCCACTAAGAATTGATTATTAGAAATTTAATCCTTAAGGGGTGAAAAAGGGTGCAATGTGTTTTTGTTCTTATACTTAACATTGAAGATTGATTGATTTGCTGATTCATCAATGTCGAGCCCAAACCCCCAGTCCTAGAAGCATGAAATTTGGGAAGTACATTCCTTTAGTGATGTAAGGTCTCAATAAGAACCAATTTGGTGCCCAGTGGTGCCTGCTGGTGTCTGCTGCCTGGTGTTGTCCAATGGTGCCTGGCAGGTATGCTGTGAGAGTGTCTGGTAGTGCCCACTGTACAGTCATACCCACTGCCCAGTAAGGTTGCAGATCAGTACCTGGTGGTGCCTGCTGTTTTCTGGTAGTGGTGCCTGTTTCCTGGTGGTGCCCTCTGTGCAGTGATTCCCTGATGATACCTGGTACCCCTGCTGCTATCCGATGGTGCCCTGAATGCAGCAGTTTTTCATTCTACTAATAAATTTTGGATCTAATCCTATCCAACTTTCTAGCAACATGGCCATAATTGACAGATTCTCTTTTTTAAACATTTTTTTTCTTTTTTTACTTTCCCAGTATTGCTGCTATTCTCTTGCTCTTTTAAAAAATAGCTCTTCATCCAGCTTTGGTTGCCTCACCTGAACCTCCTTCAAGTTGAGGAAGTAGCTTGTGCGTACAGATTAGAGTTATTCTAGCTCTCATGGAAGTCCTTTTTAGGGCAAAACATGGGATAAAATCTGACAGTAAATAAGGATAAAAGAAGCCTATTACAATGGTGTAGGACAGGTCTTGCCCTCAGAAGTCTTCATGTTAATGGCTTTTACTCAAGGAGAGTTCTTCCCATTATCTAGTTCTAATGAGCCAAAGTGATTGCAAGGACTTCAGTGAACACAAGACAAATTCAGGAGTCATATGTGTTTCATCCTTTCATTTCAGTGTGTTTCTTGCAAGCAAATCAGTTAATTACAGTGAAAAACTAGAAAAAGCATCAACATAAAAAGTCAATTTCAAAAAATAGATTTTGTATTATGCTTTTAAAAGAAGTCAGTGGAAAATGGTAAGGAATCTGAATTTACGAGATGCATCATCCTAAATTACTGAACTCAGTCTAAAATACTGAAAGTAGACCTTGCCCTACTGAGTGCAACAGCCATGCTAGATCAAAATACAAGAAATGTCTAATAATTTTATGCAAAAAAATCACACTGTCCAATTCACTGCCAGGTTTTTTTTGTGTATTCTACTCTTTCTGTCTAGAAATATGAACAGGAATTATTCAAACTAGCTTTGCCCTGTCTGAGCGCAGTAGCTGGTGCTTTACCTCCTGATTACATGGAATCAAATTATGTTGGTGTAATGGAAAAGCAAGCTTCCATGGATTCGGATGGGAACTTTAACCCACAACCTGTTGATACTTCAAAGTAAGAAGTTCTAGTACAGATTATTTTGATTGTGTATTGTGTTAAGGCATCAAATAATACAGGTCCAACTAGTATCAGTGTATCCAGCGCTGATACATCTAGACTGGACTGTTGTAACATGCTCTATGTGGAGCTGCCTCTGAAGATGGTCTGGAAATTTAAACTTATGCAGAATGCAGTAGCTTGTGTGGTTGCTGGAGATGGTCAGTTTGACTCGATTGGGCCACTGCTTCAGCGCCTACACTGGCTGCTCATTTGCTTCTGGACTGAATTCAAACTGCTAGTAAGTTCTCTACGGTGTGGTAGCTTGGAGTAGGGTCTTCTCAGTGGTTGCACCCCAGCTATGGATCTTTCTTCACCTAGAATTTAGAACAGCTTCCTGTGTGGAGAGTTTTTGGCAGGGCCTAAACACATTTTTATGCACAAGTATTTTAATTAGTGGGGGTGTGTGGATTGCTCCAGGACACTTTTAGTATTGTTGTTTTTAATGGGTTACTTTAATGTTTTAAAATGTGTTTTAAATAGTTGTATGTATATGCTTTTATCATGTTGTTTGCCGCCTTGGGTATACTGTGGAGAAAGGAGAGAAGGAAATTCAATGAATGAATGAATTTTTTTTATACACGGATATGACTCAACACGAATGACCACTGTAAATCACAGTTTAAAAAAACTGCTTTTCTGCTGTTGTAGAGTGGTAGCCATGCAAGCAATCATTCCATTTTTCAGTCCCAGAATCAAACCTCTGTAGATATTGAGCCTCCATATTCCATTAGGTGCAATGGAGGTGCAAGAAACCTGGAAGTGGGTCTTTAAACCTCTTTTTACATTCATTATACACAGAATTCTAAGGGAGGTTCCAGAACAAGAACTGTAATGGATAACAACAGACACCACATGATACAATGATGCTAAAGCCTCCCCATCTCCTAAAAGAGTCTTAGGACAAAATCCTTAGCAGTTACGGGTCCATGCAATTATGTCACCCTCTATTGTTATCTAGTGTTATCTAGTGTTATCTTATGGAAAGTCATCTTAACTGCTCTTAAGGGGCTTACCCTACAATCCAGAATAACTATGGGAGCACGTAAGAGACATTACGTGTACCCGTAGTTACTGCACTACCTAGTGAAAACCTATGGGAAATTCATATTGCAATCCAGAGCAAATTATTCTTACACCGGAGCAAAGACTCCACGTAGTTACTCTGGATTGCGCCATTAATTTCACTTTAGGATATAGGCCTTAGTGGCATCAACTTCTATGGGCTTCTGCACCTACAGTTCAGTTCACTACCATATAAACCCATATATCCAAGAATATAACTTTTGATCAGAGTGGAGCCCAAATAGAAAGCTCCCTTGGAAGAGGACGACTGTGTGAAAGAAATACCCAAGCTTTCCCTCCTGTAAAATCATGTAGAAGCTGGAAGGAAATGTTTTGCTAGGAGAGGAATTGGTTTGAGTTGCAAAGAGAGCCTCCGCACAATTCAGGCGAAGTAGGTTCTGGTGGGCCAGAAGCACAGATTAGGACTTTCCCCCACTGTCAAGGCACTCGCTTTTTTGTATGACTGGCCAGAAACTCCTATTGCAGAAACAAAGGTCTAGAACCCATGTTATCCACTCCACAAAGCTGCTCACAAGCAGGGGACAAACAAAAAGAACCCTCTCTGGCATTGTGCATCATGGCAATAGGCATATCTGACTGGGAGTGTGTAGCCCTTGGACCTATCAGAGGGGTCACTGCATGGGTTTGTACTTAGGATGCCATGTGATACAAAGTGTCCTTTTGCAACAGCCTCCAACCTAGGCATTCTCTTCCACAATGTGTGTCCTATACTGCGTTTTTGGTACCTATTGATGTGGCTGTCAATATACTGCACCAACAGTCAAGATGGCCTCTCTCTGGAACTGTAATAATGGGTAATTCACATTCATCTTTCATTTCCCCCGTTAGTATGTTAAAAAAAGCAGGCCTCCGTCAGTCTTGAAAGACTATGGTATCGTGCTCGGCACTGCATACATTGCATGCAAAGCACGAAAGCCTGGATTAGATTGTTATGGAGGATAGGCTGTTATCCAAGCAGCAAATCCCCCCTCTCCACGCCACTGAATTAGTCCAATGGAAAGGCAGAGCTGATATGTTTGGATCCAGGTGGCGTCACAGAGCTGGGCTGAGGACAGGTTAACAGGCATAGTGTCTTAACCACGTGCACTGACACTTGAAAATCTCTCTGCTAATTGCTATGGAATGTTCAGATGCTCACCCTGAGATCAGTTTTGGATATTTGACAGGGAAGTGCAAATATTGCTTTATTTGAGCTGATTGTTTTTGGTTTTTTTAAAAAGATACTTTAAATTAGCTATTAAAATACTGTAAATATAATTAATTTCTTGTGAAGTGCTGATGCTTTGTTTTGTTTTGCTTTTTCCCCAGTATTACAATTCCTGAAAAGCTAGATTACTTTATTAACAAATATGCTGAACATTCTCATGATAAATGGTGCATGGAAAAGGTAAAATTTATATACATATTTTTGTTGAAGCGTATTTAAAATATTAGGAATTTATCTGTTTAATGTTCTCAGCATGTTCTTCATGTCTGTATTCATCTTGGAATTTTGTTTATGCTGCTTTATTAGAATTTTTTCTTTAATTAGAGGTCCTTTTGTTCTGTTTATCCTCTCAAATCTTTAGCTAATTAGTTGCTGCAGTGGCTCAGTGGTTAAAGATACAGTTCTTGTAAATCCTAAATGGCATCAAGATTCCTAATCACCTTCTCCCTTTTAAAAAATTTTGTCAGTTTGCGAATGGATGGATATATGGAGAAACATTCTCAGAATCTTCCAAAGTACAGCCATTAATGAAACAATATAAGTTATTATCTGAAAAGGTAAGAAGTTAATATGTAATTTTTTCGTAGCAATTTATATTTTGATTACTATTGAGTCTCCTAATTTCAGTGCTTTTCTCAAAGAAAATAAATTCCTTGGTTCTTAGATGAAATCTTATTGTTTCTTCCCTTATAGCTTTGCTGAGTTAGGTCCTGCCTGCAAATTTTAAGAGGACTTAAAACCTTAAGACTTAAAACTCTTCCTGGAAGGTGGGAACTTCTCACTGAGAAGATTCTCACTGATAATCTGTTTTATTGCTAACTAATGAAATGTACTCACATTGCAAGAGTACAATACCCTCTGTACATCATCCCCCATTGTGCAACATCCTCCCATTGCGCAACACCCTCCCATGCACAACACCCTCCCGTGTTCATCAAAACCCCCATGCACAACATCACCCCATGCTCATCAACCCCAATGCTCATTAATGCTCCATGCACGACATCCCCCAATGCGCAACATCTCTCATGCTCATCATCCCCCATGCTCAACATCCTTTCAGACACAGAATGCTGCCATGTGCATCCACCATGTGCAACATCCCGCCATGCGCATCAACAGCCATGCTCAACACCCAAAAGCAACATCACCCAATGCGCATCAACCCAATGTGCATGTGTCCCCCATGTGCGCGAATCCCCCATGCACAATATCCACTCACGCGCAACACCCACCATGCGCAACATCCCCCATGCTCATCATTCCCCATGCTCATCATCCCCCATGTGGATCAACCCTCCATGCACAACATCCTCTTATGCACAACATCTCCCATGCACATGAACTGCCATGCACATCAACACCCATGTGCAGCATCCCCCATGCACATAATCCCTCATATGCAGCAACCCTCATGCAGACCATCTCCATGTGCACCATCTCCCCCCAGTGCACCCTCCTTCATAGTGCATCAGGCACCAGGCACCAAATTGCTGGATGTTAATCAATCTTCAATGTTAAGTATAGGACAAAAACACGTTGCACCCCTTTTCAGTCCTTTAAGGGTTAAATTTCTCCACATTGGTTCTTGGTGGGTGTTGATGTCACAAAAGGAACACCCTTCCCAAATTTCACACTTCTAGGTCCAGTGGTTTTGGCTGGCCATTGATGAGTCAGTCAGTGAATCAGTGAGTGAGTCAGGGCACAGTCCAGAATAAGGGCAGTGAGCTGGGCTTCCACAACTATTCTGTATCCATAGCAGAGAGTTATGCTGGATCCAGAGAGTCAGGAAGCCTGGGCTGTCCTAACTGCTCCAGAGTATGCTCAGTAGGCACCGTCAGTGACAGCTGGGTAGGGCTTGCTCCTGAGCAGATGGCCCCTGGAAGAAGCCCAGAAGTTCCTGACAATCAGTAACAGCTGCAGCAGAAGAACGCAATACAGAAGTACCTCTAGTGGAGGGTGGATGCTTGGAGTGGCCTGCTATACCCCCAGGCTAGTAGTTGTGCCATAGCTGTGAGGTCGAGAGGCAGGGGTTGCAGATGGGCTGGCCAAGAACTCAGATTTTTGGTCAATACTGCCATTCTTACTTGGGCCTTATCATAGACCCTGATGGGTCTACTCATTACCTGCTCGTGAGGTGGTATAACTCTGAGGAGCTGGAAGAGGGCATTTCTTCCTTGGAAACAGGTTCTGGATACAGAGTAGCTGCTCTGCCCTAGGCAATGCTAAAACATGTCCGCAACATGACTCTCCTGAACTGACTAGGCTGACCCGGCTAGGGTAGCCCAGGTCCACCTGTCTTGGGGCAACCTATGTTGTCTTAGGCTGCCCCAAGCCTTTTCCAGAGTAACTAGGATGTAGCATCTTGTAGTTGTGTCAGCCCATTGAGAGATAGGGTAACCCAAACATGCTTCTGGATTGTGCCCTGAGTCAGTCAGTGACTTCATTTTTATAAACAGTATATAGATTGACACTTAAAGTTTGATTGCCTTTTATTGAATATTGGTTTGTCGCTTTCCCTCTCAACTACTTGATCAGCATATTTTTCCCTAGGAAAAAGAAATTTACAGATGGCCAATCAAAGAGTCTCTGAAAACAATGCTTGCTTGGGGGTGGAGAATTGAAAGAACAAGGGAAGGTGATTCTATGGCTCTTTATAATAGACCACGTCGAATATCACAGACAAGTCAGGTACATTTATCCTGTATGAACCTGCAGGTTTTTCATAAGCATCTGTTTTATAGCAAACATGTTTTCACTTCCAGACTATATTTTACTTTTCTTTCTGTAAATGCTTATTCAGGTTTCTGTAGATCTCGTCCATGGCTATACCCCCCGTGCAATTGACATGAGTAATGTCACCCTCTCAAGAGAGCTGCATGTAAGTTATATCACATCTAATGTCATGTATTTGGAATGTTTTAGGAAAACTCATATTAGCAACTGTGGAAGGGGAAAGAACTTTTCTATAATTGTCAAACTCTAGCTACTGTAGTCAGTAACAGCAGTCAAATGCAGTAGGACTTTGATAATTGTCTCAGCAAATCATTCTTGTTTTAGAATTATTTTAGCTTATTATATCACTTTCACAACTGTTTGAATTTTGTACATAGAGTCTATATAGTTTGGATTTTCCTGAACCAAAGTATTTTAATATTAACCATTTCTGCCTTGCCCACAGGTGTATACGTTTGGTTCTGTTGTTTATATGTAAAGTCAGGCAGAAATGGCGTAATGTTTCAACAGGCTTATTATTTTAAAGAAATTGTGGTATTTAAACATAAACATTACAATATGTATTTTCTTTAGGCCATGGCTGAGATGATGGCTGAAAATTACCACAACATATGGGCAAAAAAGAAGAAAATGGAGCTTGAAGCAAAAGGTTAATAATATGTTTGATTATAGTTTTGCAGTAATGTGAATGATTAACAAGGTAATCTACAATATCAGCCATTGCTAAAGAATAGCAAGATTTCATTAAGAAATAGAAAAAAATGCAAATCACAGATTCTTTTGGGGTTTTTGTTTGTTTTTTGTATATATTTAAAACATATAACTATGACCTGTAATGAATAGTAATTCCCAATTTAACAGTACTTTCAGCAGAGACTTGTAGCTCAGTAAAATGACATGTGTTCAATGAGACATATTCCCAGGAAAGTTCAATGCCAGATTCCAAAATGGCAGATCCCACACTCTCGTGACCCCCTGACCTGACATCGCAACCCCCACTTTGAGTACCACTGTTCTAGTTCTTCCCCCTTCTCAGCTAAGGTTTCACCATGCCCTCTACTTGCAGACTGTCCTGCTCTCTCATTGGCTAGTATGTAATTTTACACCTTTGTTCGCAGAAATGCTTGCCTGCACACTAGACTGTTGCCCATTTGGTTGTCGTATGGGTCATTTATAATTCTTTTTGACTAGTTTGAGGCCCAGTACTCAGTTGTGGGATTCAAATAAATTAACAACAGGTTCTATGTCATAATAACCTAAATTAATAGCAGGTTCTATGTCCCATTAGTAATCGGTTCTCAGAAGCGCTCACTAGCAAAGGGTTCTATAGACCTGTGAGAACCCCCTGAAGCCGTCAACACTGCCTGTACTGTCTCATATCCATGACAAGTTAGAATGGTTTAATTTAAAACATGGTTGCATAAAGGCAACCAGTTGCAGTGTGCGTCCCAAAGAATAAAGGGAAACTAGTTAAAATGTGTGCCCTCAGTTTTAAAAAGAAATAGTGTCTTTGTCAGTGAATTCATTAGTTTTTGACTGAGGCTTGCAGCATATGACTGAAAAATCTGAATTACCTTTCAGCTAAATGACAACCTAATAACTATAGCCTGTCAAATGGAGAATTTTTATTCCTAACAGTAAGCATGAAATGCAGATAAAAGAAAAAAGAAGGTGGGGGTTAAAATGCAGAAGATATAGTTAAGCATTACCTGTTTTAGCTGTGAGGGGGTGGTGATGTGCTGAGAAATGGGTTTAGCTATTCAGAACTGTCATTGTTTTCATTGTTTTAAAGATGACTTACATATTTCAGTTTTTAAAGAAATGCTGCTGGAAAGTTTTAGCAAAAAGTTGTTGCCATCTTTTCTAACAAAGTACAGTAGTTACAGGCTTTAGTAACTATTAACTTCATATTCTTTTGTCACTCTAATTACTTGAATTAAATCTGAACAATTATTCATAAATGTACACATACTCAGTGGTACCTCGATTAGCGAGTGCCCCGAATAATGAGTGTTCCACTTAACAAGCACTCTTATGCAGGGACTCTGCCTCACTTAATGAGGCAGATTCACATAACGAGCACTTGCTGGCTGCCTTTTAAACTTTAAAAGGCAAGCCAGCAAGCGCTCTTTAAGGAGACAAGCTCCATTTGCGCTGGGAGCTGTCCGCTAAATGGTGCTGAAATCCATTCAGGAAAGAATGCATTGTTTAGGTCCAGTGCATTCTTTCCTGAATAGGGGATTTCAGCACCATTTAGCAGACAGCTGCCAGTGTGAATGGAGCTGTCTCCCCCTCTTGCCTGAGACAGAGAGAGAGAGACCAGGGCTGGTTCCTAGATAGCCGCTGTGGAAATGGATGCTCCACCCCCGCAGCATGCGCTCTCTAGGAAGCCTGGTGCTCTGCCCCCAAGCACCTTCCTACTTCCCCAGAAGGCCAGACCCCAGTCAAGGTAAGCCTCCATCTTTACTCAGAAGTAAGCCCCATTGTTCAAGCCTGGTGCTCTCCCCCCAGTCCTCCAAGCACCTTCCCATCTCCCAGAAGGCCAGATACCAGCCAAGGTAAGCCTCTGTCTCTACTCAGAAGTAAGCCCCATTGTTCAATGAGGCTTGCTCCCAGGAAATAGTCTTTAGGATTGTGTCTTTAGGATTGCAGCCTCCTAAGTGTCTTTAGGATTGTGTCTTTAGGATTGCAGCCTAAGTTGACTTCATAGGATCATGCACATTGAGTGCATGTTTTGAATTTGGTTACAGTGTTTTGTCATCATTTTTACATACAGTTAATATTTTTATATGAATATTTTTTGGTGTGTGGAACCAATCATCTGAGTTTCCATTGTTTCCATGGGAAAATCTGCTTCTCTTAAAGAACGTTTCACTTAATGAGCATGCCTCCGGAATGAATTAAGCTCTTTAAGCGAGGCACCACTGTGTGTGTGTGTGTATATATATATATACATACTCAGTATGTGTGTGTGTATATGTATGTGTGTGTGTATACATATACACAAACACACATATACATACATACATATACACACACATATACATACACACATAGAGGGGTGTGTGTATCGTGTGCTAATTGGATATATACAAGTTGTGATGCTATCTTAAATGTTAAATAACATTTGCTTGCTGTCACAAAAGCCAACAAGTTACTTGTATTTGTTAACACTAGAATTCTCATGACACAGCTCCCCTTACAGCCCAGTCTTAAGTATTTTGGGTACTTGTACTGTGGATACTTGTAGAGAGTAATGGAATAATATAGCACACAATGTTATCTACCAAAATTCCTCTATTACTGCCTTGTGACCTTATTACTTTCTCATTTCCCTAACATAACAGTGGGAGGAGGGAACCACCCCTTACTTGTTCCCTATGATACACTGACAGCCAAAGAAAAAGCCAAAGACAGAGAAAAAGCTCAAGATATCCTTAAATTTCTACAGATCAATGGATACATGGTCTCCAGGTACATTCTAATCCAATTTTATTGGACTTTTTGATTGTACTAAATGAAACCTTCTGAGTGTGTCAATGTAGGAAACAATTTTTAAAAAACGTACCAGAGCAATATACCAGAGGGTTCTTATTAGTTCAGAGTTATGTTAAGCAAAACAAAAGAGAGAGTAGAGAGTAATGGAATAATATAGTACACAATGTTATCTACCAAACTTCCTATATACAGTGACGCCTCACGTAAAGAACGCCTCACGTAAAGTAAGTTTCATGTAACAAAAAAAATTTCTCTAGGATTCTGCTTCACGTAAAGAAAGTGCTTCACGTAAAGAAAACACTCGTTGGCAGTTGGGGCAGACCCGCTGGCCAGCAACCTGTTTAAAAAGTGTCAGGGCTGCCTAGCACACCTGCCCATAGTGAAAGCAACACTTCTGTGCTTTTCCTCCTGTGGCTGGGTGTGCACTGGGCAGAGGGAGAGAAGAGCAGTGGAGAAGAGGGAAGGCAGCTCAGGACCAGCCAGAAGGGAGCAGAGAGAGAGAGAGAGAAGCTCAGGATGAAGAGAAGGAGAAAGTGGGGAGACACTTGGAAAGTGTCTTGGATTACAGAAGAAAGTGTCTTTGACTGCAGCCTCCTACCCATGTCTACCCAGAAGTCTACCTCATTGTGTTAAATGGGTCCTACTCCCAGGAAAGTGTCTAGGATTGCAGCCTAAGTTGACTTCATAGGATAATGCCCATTGAATGCATGTTTTGAATTCAATTAGAGTGTTATGTCATCATTTTTACATCCAGTTAATATTTTTATATAAATATTTTTGGAGTTGTGGAACCAATCATCTGCATTTCCATTATTTCCTATGGGAAAATCCACTTCACGTAAAGAAAGTTTGACGTGAAGGAACTGCCTCCGCAACGAATTAATTCTGTTACGTGAGGTACCACTGTATACTGTAATATATGTGGGAGAAGTCATCTGAATTAGAATGGATAGATATGGGTAATATGTATTGAACCTTCAGATAAAATTAAAGTAAGTGATGCAATATGGCAGGCAGAGACTTACAGAGAGAAGAGTTCAGGTGTCAGCTCAACATTGTTTATGATTTCTTAGAGCACAATCCTAACCATGTCTACTCAGAAGTAGGCTCCATTATGTTCAATGGGTCTTACTCCCAGGAAACTGTCTTTAGGATTGCAGCCTTAAGATGGTAAGCCTCAAATTTACCTATAGAATATTACCATCTATGGAATATTTAAGTTCCTACCTCAGGTTTTCAGATGGGTAAAATCATCAAAACAATTTCTGGTTTTCATATATCATTTTGTATATGTGTACATTTATTTTAATATCAATTCGTCGAAGTCTCAGCCATGAACCAATCTGCATTTTGCAAAATTGTTGAATTCAGAATAATTTGTTTTTAACTCCTTAATTTCTTCTTTGATTGATTACCTGAGTGTTTCTAATCCCAATGGTCTTCCTCCCCATGCTAGTAACTCTTGGTTTGATGTCGAATGTTGGAATTTAAAAAAACAAGTTCGTCAGCTTTTCAATTCTGTCCGCAACAGTCCCTCTAATCATAATTTAAGTAATTACTTTCGTTTACGAAGCATATCTTGTAAAATGATCCAAGATAAACAACACCAACATGCCCTCAGAAAGTGGTCCTCCCTCTTACAAGCCATTATGACCAAAAACCATAAGGCTTTTTGGTCGATAATTTCCAGATCTAGTCGTTCCCCTTATGTCATACATCCTCCTATTCCAGAGGCCACCTGGGTGGACTATTTCTCTAAAACCTTCTATCCTTTTCTCCACCTCCTCTTTCTGATAACGCTCACCATAATCTTCCTGACTGGCCACTGGTCAATCCATCAGAGATAAACGATCTTATCGTTTCTCTCAAACCTGGCAAGGCTCCTGGCCCTGACTTCATAATAAATGAGGTTTTACTTTGTAATCCTGGTTGGTGGGCAAACCCCTTGGCATCTCTCTTTACCCTGATTACCTACTCGGGAAGCTTCCCAGATGCTTGGCGGCTTTCTTTCCTTATTCCTATTTTTAAGAAGGATAATCCCACCCTTCCTTCCAATTACCGCCCAATTAGTCTCCTGTCCAGTATCGGGAAGCTTTATGCTAAATATCTACTCTCTAAACTCTCATCTTGGGCGCGCTCAAACAATTTACCAGGGATAGAACAATCAGGTTTCCGTCCTGGTGTTTCTACCCTCGATCATGTTTTTCTTTTATCTTTTCTTGCAGAGAAATACTCTATTTATCACAAAGCCAGTTTGTTTGTTGCCTTCGTCGACCTTCAAGGGGCCTTTGATTCAGTAAATAGAGATCTTTTCTGGAACAAAATTAGTAATTGGGGAATTGACCCCCGTCTTCTTTTTTTACTCCGCCAACTCCACTCACAAAACCAATGTCAGGTCCATATTCCCACTTCAAATATTCTTTCTTCAAGTTTTCCTATTAACAAGGGTGTGAGGCAAGGATGTATCCTTGCCCCACTCCTTTTTAATTTATTCTTGGCTGATCTTCCTCAGCATTTAGCCTCCAATTTCTTTTCTTTTCCTGTAATCAATTCGCTACTGGTTCCTTTATTGCTTTATGCGGATGACGCTGTTCTACTCGCCCTAACAAAATCTGGGCTGCGTGATCTTATGATTAAGTTTCACTCTTATTGCAAAAATAACGACCTTAAAATCAACTCAAAAGAAACCCAAATCTTAGTCTTTTCACAACATTGGTCTCCTTCTTCCTGGTCAATTAATTCTCAAACTTATTTACAGGTTAAATCTTTCAAATATCTAGGCCTTATGTTTCACCACAAATTATCTTGGTCTTGTCACAAAAAGGCAATCATTTCCTCTACTACCACCCAAATATCCGCTATAGTTAGTTTCCACTTCAATTCTGGAAACCAGTTCATCCCAGCTGTTATTCAAATTTTTAAATCTAAGATCATTTCTCATTTATTTTATGGGGTTCCAATATGGATTAGTGCCGTTACTAAGGAAATAGACCAGTTGGCAGCTTCCTTTTTCCGAAGAACCCTTGGAATCCCAAATCTTATTCGATTGGCTACAGTACTGATCGAACTTGGTCTCCATCTCCCCTCCACTTATGCATGGCTACTAACATTCAAATTTTGGTTAAAAATTCATTTATCCCTGTCCCCCCTCATTTCCTTTTTATTATATTTCTTCCTAGTTTCAATTAGTGGAAGCTAAACTTTTTTCTCTCAACCTCTCAATTGAAGCCCTAGCTGATTTAAATCTTTCCCAAGCTTATAATACTATCAAGGAGCATCTTTTTTTGGCTGAATTTAATTTTCTTAGAAATTCCCTTAACCCAACCTGCTCTCCTCTTTCTTTAGGCTTATTGCCTCAACATGCTTCTACTTCAAATTACTTCTACACCCTTGTTAATCCAAAACTGAAAAGGGCTTTTCTGCTAGCCCAATTTAACATATTTCCATCCGCCATTCACTATGGTCGCTATCTGCGTATTCCTTGCAGCAAATGCCTCTGTTTATTTTGTAAAGAAGCTCCTGATACTCTCTCTCATATATTATTTTTCTGTCTATCTCACTCTTCCCTCCGTAATCAATATTTAGCCACTTGGCTCTTACTTTATCCTCCCACCTCTACAGCTTCTCTCTCATTGTTAATGGAAGATACTACTGAAGCCTTGACATATGCTGTTGCCTCTTTTTTGGCTCACGTGTTAACAAAAACCCCTGGTTTGAAACAAGCCAGACTTGCTCTAGTAAATTCTGCAATTCTCTAAATTCACCTACTTAACTCCAACTTTTTTTTCAACCTTTCAGATCTTTTGTATTGTGACTAACTAGTTCTGTATATACAATGACAGTAGTTCTGATTTATATTTTTGTTTTTTAATGTATTTATATATTTTATCATTGATGTATATGCCAATAAAGGTTACACAAACTGAAAAAAAATCATCTATGGAATATTTAAGTTCCTACCTCAGGTTTTCAGATGGGTAAAATCATCAAAACAATTTCTGGTTTTCATATATCATTTTGTATATGTGTACATTTATTTTAATATCAATTCGTCACTCAGCCATGAATCAATCTGCATTTTGCAAAATTGTTGAATTCAGAATAATTTGTTTGGTAATGAATTAACAGTCACACATTTGGGTGGAAGGGTAAAGGGGAGAAAATGTCATATTTCATTATCCATGTTTTCTGATATCCAATAATGGGCTTCCACAGATAATGAGGCCACAACTGTACATTATTTGCTGCAAAAAAAAAAAAAAAAGAAGTGAGGGAGGGGGAAGAGAAAAAACACAAGGACCATTCCAGGTTTATAAATATAGCAGTTTGGTGTTAAGTGTGTATCTTAACCAAGCCACTGTGTTAGAAAGGTTGAAAAGACAGAATTTCAAAGATTGAAAGGACAGGAAATAAATCAGTCTATCTAGAACAAATTTGTTGCTGTACTAAATAGATAGCATCAAGACTAACTTTGCATTGAGAGTATGTAAGTTATGTATCCTGAATTATGTCTCAATATGTGTGAAACTTTATTACAGAGGTCTAAAGGATCTAGAGTTAGATACACCTTCCATTGAGAAACGGTTTGCTTACAGTTTTCTTCAGCAGCTGATAAGATATGTTGATGAAGCCCATCAGTATATTCTGGAATTTGGTAAGTTTTAAGAAGTTTTAAATAAGTGTATCATTATTTTAGAAAACGTGCTTTCATTGTATTTTTATCTGGTTTGTTGAAAGGGAATAACTTCAAAAAGTTTTTCATTGGATAAATTCTGCTTATCTGAGGAAACACTTTCTTCCATAAGAACCACCCAAGGTGGCCATCTACATGTGCCACATTTGGCAGAAGCCAAAGTGGTAGCAACAAGGGATAAGGCATTCTCTGTGAAAACACTATTCTTATTGAATTCCTGGTTAAGAATTGTGCTGACCCTGTTAGCTCTATTGGAATTTTTGAGTAATTTTTGCCTATCAGCTCTAGTTTTTGAGATATAAACATAATGGCACCCTATGTCATATTAGGCCTATGATTGACAGCCACATAGTCAGCAGTGCTGTATCTCAGAAAGTATAGCTGATAGAGAAAAACTTATATATTTGGACTTTATATATTTGGAATTAGCACGCCCAATATACCCAAAATCAGTTCTAACATTCCAGGCACCAAACAAAAATTTTTTTTGTTGGGCTGTGAATACAAAAGGTTCAGATTGACCATAACATATTCAAAATGAATCTTCAGCATACTTTTTGTTTCTCACACAGATGGTGGCAGCAGAGGCAAAGGAGAACAATTTCCTTATGAACAAGAAATCAAGTTTTTTGCTAAAGTAAAGTATACACTACATTTCTGCATCTTTCAAATGTACCTGTATTATATTACAAGACTGAGTATCGATTAATGACAGCTAAGTGACAAGTTGTGCTGCGGGTGGTGGCACATGAGCCCATTTGTGGTCCAATACCTTGTAGTCATGACTGAAAATAGAATCTGGTGTTCACGATTTGACAGTCCCAGCAGCAAGACATGGTACTTGCATCGTTCAGTGGAAAGCAGGGATAGTGACAGAATTGTTCTATCCCAGGGACGAACACAGAATAACAATGGAGGAAGGGTGAGATATCAGTAGAAACTGGGGAGGCATACTGCCAACAGTCTGAGCTACCAATCAGGAAATTCCTAGTTCAGATCTCAATTTTGCAATAAACTCACTGGGTGGCTGTAGGAAAGCTATTCTCTCTCATTCTTAACCTTCCTCCCATATGCATTATGAAGATGATGCTACTTGCATTGTAGGATTATAACAAGATAATACACCGTAAATACTTTGAACATTTGAAAGCACATTCAAATATTAAATTATGTACTCACAGAAGCTGCTGCACAGCTGAGAATCCTTTATGTTTGGTCTAGTTTTGTCTTCCTTTTGCTGTAGTTGCTTCTGCCACTGTTGCTCAAGACCAGGCCACAGAAACATGTCTGCATATTGATTCAAGAGGTCAGGATTGTCACCAGAATTTTTGAGCCAGGATGGTGTAGTGGTGAGGGAGTTGGATCTGGAAGTTGAGACCTGGAAAATCCAGGTTTAAATCCATCGTTGGCCACGTAGCTTCTTGGGTGATTCTGGGCCAGTAATTCCGTCTCATCGTTACCTACCTCACATGCTTGTTGTGAAGACAAAAGGATAACAAACTTGGAAGATCTCTTGGGCATTTGCTTTGGGTTCGGAAAGGCAGGGTATAAATCCCTTTAATAAACAAAATACTGTATATATGTTTTGAAAAATGATTTTATTGTGGGAAAAACATTGAGAGAATTAAAATTCAGGTGTCCTGAACAGAGTCAAGACAGGAGATCTTGAGACAATTTTTTTCTTGTAATTTATTACAGGTTGTTCTACCTTTAATTGATCAGTATTTCAAAAACCATCGCCTGTATTTCCTTTCTGCAGCAAGCAGGCCTCTCAGCAGTGGGGGGCATGCCTCAAACAAGGAAAAAGAAATGGTAACAAGGTAAAAACATAAAAAGATAATCACTTATGAGTTTATTTTACATGCAGAGTGGTCAGAAGGGAAAAATTTACACACTATATCTCAAATAATAAGCTGTGAAGACAACACACAGGGTGCACAATCCTAACCAAATTAGGTTGGTATAATTCACCTGATACATCTTTCTGTGGTGGTGAGGGGATGTCAGCATATGCCTGTGCGCTGTCCTAAACCCGCAAGGAGTGGGGCAGAAGTGGGCCACTTTTGTGGCACCCGCAGGTCAGCACAGGACTTATGCTGGGTCTTATCTAGCCTATCTAGAGGCTAGGATTGCAGCCTGAATCATTGTCTTTGCTCTTGCCTCATCTCCAGTGCTCTTTTTCCATGCTTGTTCTACCCTTCATAGTCTAATTTCATCTTTACACTGTGATTGCTATCTAGGTTCATGTGCTCTTGACTTAGTTCTGATTTTTCCCTGGAGAGCACAGCAAATGCAACTTGGATACTTCATCTACAGTTTTTTTTCTTCTTTGGGCACAGAAACTGAGAATTCAAAAATCAAGTTCCTCATTTTACCTTTTAGAAGTAAAGTATACAGATACAGGGGTACCTTGGTTGACGAGTGACCCAGAATTTGAATATTTTGCAATACGAGCAAAGATTTCCCAGAAAGTCATTGCTGCAATTTGGGTCAAAATGCCAGGTTGCCTCAGCATGCATGTGCTGAAGCAACCCGGCATTTTCACTTGGTCCCCAGAAAGGCGGGGAGCAGTGCTGTGGGCCAAAGGGGGCCAAGGCGCTGTGCTCTCCACCACCCATCCCTGTGCAGTCGCAGAGTTGCAGGGGAGGTGGTGGGGGCTGCCTTCGCCTGTGCTCCTCGGCTTATGGGGTGGTGGAGGAACTGTTTGCCTCTGCCATCCATTCCTCCAACTGTGCAATGATTGCACAGTTGGAGGGAGGTGGCAGAAGTTACCCTCACCGGCAAGAGGATGACAAGTTACCCTCACCTCAGAGGGTGACAGCAAGGGTGTCACCTCAGAGGGTGACAGCAAGGAATCCCTTGACACTACCTCCTCCAACTACCCACAGTTGTAGGAGGTGGCATCTGAGGAAAAGATCCCATGCTCTACCGCTTGTGTTCTCAGAAAGGCAGCATCCCCTTCAACTGCAGGGGTGCCAAGATGATTTACTGTGCTACCCATCAGCACATACTGAAGGATTGCGGAACAAATTGTCTGAGTTTCCATTATTTTCAGTGGGAAAGCTCATTTTGATATATGAGCATTTTGGTTTATGAGCATGCTTCTGGAACAGTTTATCCTCTTAAACCAAGGTATATTTTCCTGTATATTTTCCTCTGATTTATTAATCACAGTTTTATTTATTTGATTATATAACTACTTTTCTTGTAGTGTATAACTACACTACAAGTTATAAACTATATAAAAGTGTATAACTACTTTTATTTATTTGTTTGGTTATATAACTACTTTTCTTGTAGTGTATAACTACACTACAAGTTATAAACTATATAAAAGTGTATAACTACTTTTCTGTTGTGAAAAACTGGTACATACTTTAATTAATTTCACATTTCAACACTTTCTCAAATTCTTAAAGTGTTAGAGAACATGCCAGCTTCCGAGGTTTAATACTAATTATAATAATACCGGTTAAATAATATTCCAGATTTTTCTGTAAATTCAAGCTGATGAAATAGGAGATGACATCAGCCTTCCCATATCCCACCAATTTATTGATAAAGTGGATGGCAACTCCTGTTCATCTTCCTTCCTTATATCATATTGCTTATGTATTCTGTGGGCTGTGGGTGGCGCAAGCGGTAAAGACGCTGTGCCTGTTAACCAGCAGGCCAGGGTTCGATTACCGGGCCGGCCCCACAAGACAGGGTGAGCTCCTGTCCTTAGCCCAGCTCTGCGACGCTGGATCCAATCGTATTGGCTCTGCCTTTCCATTGGACTAATTCAGTGGCGTGGAGAGGGGGGATTTGCTGCTTGGGTAACAGCCTATCCTCCATAACAATCCAACCCAGGATTGTTTCGTGCTTCACATGCAGCGTATGCAGCGCCAAGCACAATACCGTAGTCTCTCAAGACTGACGGAGGCCTGCTTTTTTATGTATTCTATTGTTAGCTTAGTTGACAGCTGATGAATGATATGGAAAGAAAGGGAGTGACGTACAACCTTCAAGTACATGAAGTACTGTAATTACTCGAATCTAATACACAACCTTTTCTGTGAAATCCACTCTTCAGATTGAGGGTGTGCATTAGATTTGATAGTGCATTGCATTTGGGTGCTTAGCAGCTCTGTATGGACCAGGAGAGAAGTGCAGTGGTATCCAGTCTCCAGTCCTATGGAGTTAGGTTGGGGAAACTGGGAGGAAGCCAGAGCGGATGCCTTGGTCCCCCTCTGGTGCGCTTCAGAAGCGCCTCCAGCCCAGCAGCAGCCCTGAAAGCAGGCAATCCTTCCATGGCTGGTTGGGCTGTGGTGCCTCATTGCCTTGCCTCTCCTTTCCTCTGCTCTCGCTGGGAAGTCTCTGTGTGCTCCACTTCCGAGCACCCCCCCCCCCCAAAATCTGCAATGTTAAGATCCTTTAAGGTTCTTAAAGCTGCAGAGAGGACTGCCTGGAATGCCTGTCCTGTACTCCCCTCTTCCAAGCCAGGCAGGGGGATGCTGCCAGCTGGGGATCCCTGTCCTAGCCTCCCAGTCTGACTTGTGTGCAAGTTCCTTCGGCCTTTTGCATTGATTTCTTTAGTATGTGAAAGGATATTTTGTAAAAAAAATTGTCATATTTAAATAGTAATTGTGTAGTGAAATACATTTATAGAATCATAAACTGTAGGAAAAGGAAGGGACCAGCAAGGTCCTCTCATCAACCTTCCTGTCAGTGCAGGCTGTCCATAACATTCCTTTGTCCAGTTATCAGTAGTTATCTGGTTTCTGCTTAAAGACCTCCAATGATGGAGAGTTATGCTTATGTTCCTAACATATAGGTTACCAGGATCATTAGATTGGTAACTGGAAGAATTTAAGACAAAATATATGAATCATACACAGAACTTGATCAGATTTTAAATTTGTATAAATTTCAAACCAATTTGTCAACATCTTTCAGCAGCTCATGGACATTACTTAATAGCAAGGTCAGTCATAATAGTCTCCCGGATTTCAGTGTTCCACTACATTGAAATGGAAAAGCATTGAATAACATAGTTAATGGCACTAGAAACATAAATATTTAAAGTTTTTTTACAGACATTTCAAATTCTGGATATAATTCACTCTTCATGACATGGCAACTCCCCCTGCCAATTAAGGATGTGCTGATACTCAGTGTGCATATATATAAAACTTCATTCTCTTTTTATCACCATGTGCTCTGTTTCCAAATGCTTTTTCACTCTTATGTTATGGTATGACAAAATCCTGGTGACCAATATGATGGTGAAAAGTCCTGACTGTATGAATCCTTGTAATTAACATCTGTCTCTATTTTTAAATGTAGAATACATGAAATATGTTTTGGTCACAAAAGAAATGTCAAATGGCACACTTGGCTGTTATGTAGAAAAATTAAATAAATTTCAGTGACTCATTTTCTAATCCCATGCCTCATTCATTAAATAAATGAGTGACAGAACATAGCTTGTGTTGTTATGCTGATTAGCTCAGAAAGTTCATGTAACTCTGAAATGTTTAAAAATATTTTTTGGTTCTGCATTAAGTAGTATCTTCATTTTATATCAGTGTTCAGACAGTGTTCAGTATAAGCACTAATAACTGCTAAAGTGTGGCAGAGAGGAATGAACAGCACTGCCACTAAACAACAGGCAAAGGCATGCACAGGTGTAGCCTATGTTATTTATTTATATATGATTTTGTCCCTTCCTTTAAGTAGTACTTAGTGGCTTGCTTGCCATGGCAATGTGACAGGCAATTAAGCTTGTGGGAGCTGAGCTCCTTTTGTAGGAGGTCAGCTTTTGCAGGAGCTTATTGTCTGCCTTGTTACCATTGTAACTAATTGCCTTTGTATAATACGAAAATAATGTATGATGCCTTTGTATAATCATGCAGTTTCTTGGAACAAAATGTTGTGCATGGGAAGGCTCAATATGATTTATCAACAGATGGAACATATTTACTAAAGACTGAGCAGAGGGTATTAGCAGGTAATGTACTACCTGCAGGTTAACATCAAAGAGTGCCTGATTCAGAGCATAATTATAACCAATTTAGGCTAACACAACCCACCCATCTCCTCGATCCCGCAGGGACAGAGGGAGGCCAGCGTGTATCTGTGCACTGGCCTAACCCCCCTTCCCCTAGGAGTGGCACATAAGTACCTTATAGCACAGGCCTTGTACCAGGAGTTAAGATTGTGCTGTCAGACAATTATATGTCAGCAGAGGGAACTGGGTGAAAACAACGGGGGAGGGTTGGAATCAAGGTTGGAAATGGAACAGAAGCAGTACTGCCAATATTCAAGACTGCAAGAAAGGAGATTGCTGTTGGACATACAGCAAGATTCCGGTTGGATATCAGGAAAAAATTCCTGACAGTGAAGGCAGTTCAGCAGTGGAGCAGATTGCCAAAGGAGGTGGTGGACTCTCCTTCACTGGGGATCTTCCAGTAGAGGCTCAATGAGCACCTCTGGAGATGCTCTAGAAGGATTTCCTGCTACAGACTGGCTGGACTAGATGACCTAAGGTTGGACTAGATGACCTACTGGGTTCATTCCAACTCTTATGATTTTATTCCCTTTACCTGCCTTGGTCTTTAGTCTACTTGTAGTAGCACCTGCAAAATTGCTTAGTGTGGGATTTGAGTAGACCCATTCAGGCATCAGAGTCTGTAAGAAAAAAAGTTCACTTACCTAAAGGAGACCTTGGATAATGTTCCCGGTAGGACAGGGCACAGGTATTATGGCAGCATTCGGGATGGCTGGCTTTGACAGGATTGGTCTGAGAAGTACTTGAAATACTGTATTCCTTGCTGAGCTCATACTGAGTCTGAGTGGTTAAAAAAAGTCACTTCTGGTTTTTGAAAAGTTGGAAGTGACTTTTTTTATCTCTAAGGGTCAGTCTGAGCCCAACAGAGGCCATGAACAGATGTGCATGACATTGCCTTTGCTGTGCTCAGACAACCTTCCAGAGATGAGGGGAGCAAAACGAATTCAGTTATTGTTGGTGTTAAAAATCAGGGAAAAAAATAGTGATTTCTTAAACCATATTGAGTCATAACAGCAAAAAGTTATGATTGCCTAAAACTGAATTTTTCCTTAATAACCCTGTTTGTTGCATTGTCCTTTCCTAATCACATTTTCCATCAATCAGCCAAGCACCTTTCATAAGCAGTACATTTATTTGAAAACATAGGAAGTACAAAATTACTTCCTATGAGTTTTTTTGACCTGTTATAAATTTATTTTCATTGTCCATAATCCAGTACAGAGATACTGTGTTTAAGCCATTTGGAATTGATAGGTACACGCACATCTAACTCTGTTGGATTCTGGCCAGTGTTAATCATGTTCAAAATAATAAAAAATGCAACTTTTCATCTTTTTAAAAAATGCATTCTGAACATGCCTATGTGCATTACCACCATCAGACACTGGAGTGACTTGGTCAATTTTTTTGCTTGTTTTCTAAAATTGTACTGATGTTTTTAAACTAGCTGACTGTATTTTACTTCCCAAAAATTCAGTGGCTGTTTCCTGACAGGGTTTCATATTGAATGCTTTAATAATAATTAGCTAAATTGTCAGTTTTCTGTTTCTTTAATTATAATCTGTTCTTATTTACCTATGTTAATGAGATGCTCTTGGAATTTTTTTAGTACTCTCAGTCTTACATTCTGCTCAGAAGGTTGATTCTTTCTGCAAAACATCATGTTGCTTTTTCCTGCTCATATATCAGCTGTTATTTTTTCTTTCTTCTTTATTTCCTTTCCCTTTCTCTTATTTTCCTTTTGTCTTCAGCCTTTTCTGCAAACTTGGAGTTCTTGTCAGGCATAGGATTTCACTGTTTGGTAAGGAGACCCTTGACAAATACTTGTGTGAGCATCCCTTGATTTTCTTTGCCATTATTTGCAACTTGTGCGCTGCTTTGTTGCATGTTGCATGACTGCATGGCCAAGAGCATGATGTTTGTTGACCACTAATAATCCTTTAGGTCAGACAATTACAGTAATTTTTCTATTGTAACCTAAAACTTCAGAGACAATCTTAACTTTGTATTATTGGTTTAAAGCAATTGCTTACTTAAAGTCATCTATATGCATTAGCCATAAAAATATTTTATTTAGAAATATTTTGAATAATTACGATTTTTTCCTGTTGCGATGGCAGTTCCTGACTGTGAAATGCCATGACAATAGCAGGTAATGGGAGTTCCAAGTATCAGATATTATGGCTGTTCAGTGCAGTCCAATAACCTGTATAATGTGAGGACGCTGCATTTGAGCAGTAATTCTTTTCTGTATACAATGGGAATGTATAAGGAGCCCAGTGGGAAGCTCAGAGCCCAATCCTGTGTGCTTACTATTGGCACTAGACTGGTGATGAGTGTCACAAACATGTTGTAAAACACATTTGTGACCCCTAACACCAGTCCAGTGCCAGAGCTGACACAGAGTGAATTGGCAGTGTGCTAGTGCCAGGCAAGCGCTGGTGTTCTGCAGCTCAGTAGTTGTGTAGACTGTTGAATGGTGGAGAGCTGAGTGGGTGTGTGAGGGGAAGCAGGCAGGAGGCATTCCAGTCACAGAAGTGAAGAGCGGGGGTGGTAGGAACCATGCAGGGGAAGGAGGAAGTGGGTCTGGTGGAGTTTATCAACTCCAGATCCTGAATGTCCACATGGCACTTACAGCCCCACACAGATATGTTTGTTTCAATATACAATAGGTCTGTTTGATTCTTTGGCAGTTGAATCAACTGCCACTGAATCAAATAGACCTATTTTGGGGCTACACCACTTACTTGGGGAAGGGGACAAAGGTTCCTTTCTCCCAAGGTGGTGCCAACAGAAGCCTGCAGTGCATAGGACACAGTTGTAGCCATTCTGGCACCATGGGAGTCCTAGGATTGCAGGCAATTTAGGACTGGGTTGCTTGTCAATGACCAATGACTTGATCAGAGGTTTAAATAGAGGTGCAACATTCATCAAAACCTGATCACCTGTGAGGAAGAACTGTTGTTAAGTTTAGTTACTAGTGAAAAGGGTACCCGTGTTGCAGGAGTAAAATTCCCCTGCACGCCATTCCCCCACGTGCAACATCCCCTCATGAGCAACATCCCCTCATGAGCATCAACTCCCCATGCGCATCAACCCCCTAAGCGTATCAATCCCCATGCACAACTTCTTCCCATGCATAACGCCCCAGTGTGCAGCATCCTCCCTAGTGCAACCCTTCCCTCTGAACAACATCCCCCGCTGTCCAGGGCACCAGGCACCAAGCACCAAATTGGCTGGATGTTGGTCAGTCTTCCATGTTAAGTATAGGACAAAAAACACGTTGCCCCCCCCCTTCAGCCCCTTAAGGGTTAAATTTCTCAACACCAGTTCTTGGTGGATGTTGGTGTCACGGAAGGAAGACCCTCCCCAAATTTCATGGTTCTAGGTCCAGGGTTGGGGCAGAGAATCCCTCAGTCACTGATTCTTCAATGCAAACTATAGGGAGGAAAACGCTTTGCAAAGTATAGGGAGGAAAACGCTTTTTCACCCCCTTCTAATTGGAATTTCTAAAAATTGGTTCTTAGTAACTCCTTCCATCACAGAACGAACACCCGCCCCAATTTTCAAGCTTCTAGGCCCAGCAGTTTTGGTAGGGCGTTGTTGAGTGAGTAAGTCAGTCAGTGACTTTTTTCTTTTATATATATAGATAATTTGTAAGGTTCAGATATCAGTTCAGCAAGGATCTGAAGTTCAGTAAAGGTATGCATGTACATGTGAGGGTCCAGTCCTATCCATTTTTCCATCACTAATGCAGCCTTTCAAGTTGGACATGTACAATTCTCTGAGGTGGGAGAGCAATCAAGAAGGCCTCCTCGAGGTAAGGGAACATTAGTTCCTCCAAGTTGCATTGTAGCTGCATTGGTGTTGTAGAGTTGGATAAGATTGGGCTCTGTGTGAGCTGCTTTTAGAAGCTAACCATTCCCACTGAGGATTTTTTTGTCTTAAAAAGTCTTTGCCTGACTAACTAAATGGTGTAGGTGTTGGCTCCTGTACAGACACTCAGAAGAGTCCTTGGAATGAAGAAATAGAAAGAACAACATCCTCATAAAGAGATGAGTGGTGCTAGATCTTGCCCGGGCATTTTCCTCTAAAAAAGGGGAGGGGCTCAGGTGGGCTGGATGACGTTCTGACTTGCTACAAGGGAATTTTCCTTCTATCTTATCATCTAGCTCTCCAAATTTTCTTTGGACTGAGTAGTTTCTGATCCTGGAGTCAGAACAGAAGCAGATCTAAACAGACCTGACTCTATGTTAATTAAAATTTCATGATGCACCTCTGAGTAAACTTTTGGAATGAGGGTCCTTTACCCATACTAGATAGCATACACTTGAACATCATGTGTCTATGAAGTGTATTGTGAGAAATGGAGTCATACCTGCAGTGGAGTAGGGTAAACTACTGGATCTTGTTAATCGTTTCAGTGGCGGTGTTCAATGAATTGAACTGAACTGTGACTTATTAAAAACTTACCATTAAAATTAGAGCTGACTAGAAATAATGTTATGTTTCAATTTTAATTTTGTTCCTATTAAAGAAGCAGTTTTGATTTTTTTTATTGTACTTTTGCATCCTTTGGTCCATGTCACTCAGGGAGATGGAGAGCACAATCCAGAGCAAATTCAGCCTGCTCTGCCCTAACTGCACTCTCCTAACTATTCTGTATCCAGAGCAGAAAGTTATGCAGCATCCAGAGAGTCGGGAAGCCTGGGCTGCCCTAACTGCTCCAGAGCATGCTAAGTAACTGACGCATGGGGAGGACTTGCTCCTGGGGAGACACCCCTCAGATCACTCTGAACAAGTAACAGCTGTGGTGCCTACAGTGGTGACACGACTCTGTGCATCATCCAGTGCAGAAGTCTGTGTGTCGCCCCTGGGATGCGCGCACTCCCCTACCTGAACTGCGCAGTTGCCAAAGTTGGCGCTTGCGCAGTTGTTTCTGAAGCCAACTGACTTCAGAAAGAGTATTGCACATGCACCATCTCTGACGCCTACGCAGTACTTTTCTGAAGCCTTTCGGCTGCCGCTCCGCCTCCTGAGTGAGGCCGAATGGCTGTGCAGAGGCGTGGACTTCCTCCGCTCTTTGGAAGTCTCCTCTGAAGCTGTTCAGCATGCTCAGTGTATTTCTGCGCAGTGCACCTTAGCTGGCCATTTGGGCCAGCTCCGAGGACAAGTGGCAGCTTCTGGCTGCTGCTCCGCCTTGGAGCAGGCCTGAATGGGGGCGCTGACACACAGGGCCTGCCAAAGGACTGTCAAACTTCTCTGGCACATCACCCCATACAGAGCGTGTCACCCAATGCAGCCCACACCAGCCGCACCAGTTGGTGATGCCACTGGGTGCCTGCCTTATAAGGAGTCCCAGATGAGATGTCAGTACATTCTACAGTGAATACAAGGGGCTTCTTGGAATGGCCTCAATCGGTGCTTTAGTTATGTTATGTCACTAGCAGAGCATATGGGTGGTGAACTTCTGAGGACGAGGAGGAGGCAGGTTTTCCCCAATTTTCTTTTTAAAAATACCAGGGATGACATCACTTCCGGTTATGTCATCACTTCTGGGGCAATATTTTGAGCTTTGCATGAGGCTACATGATCATTAGCTATTTCACTGACTGAAGGCACAATCTTAACCAATAAAGGCCAGCACAGCTCACCCATTCTCCATTCCTTTGGTGGTGTGGGGAAGCCCAGCATGTTTGTGCACTGGCCTAACGCCATCAGGAGTGGCACTGTTGTGACACTGTTGTGACACAGGAGTGGCACTGTTGTGACAGGCCAGCACAGGTCTTTGGGGTGGGGGCAGTTAGGATTGCAGCCTGAGTATTCTTAGTAGCCCCAGGAACCATGCAATGAAAGGGAGTGCAAGGAAAGAAGATTGGCCTGCTTGAGCCAACTGGGCATTAGGGATGGGGCAATGGAATATTTGTTATTAGTCCCTTCTGCATATTGTTTACAGCCTCTGCATTCAGTAAGCAATTGATTTAAATGAAAACACTATATACCATATGATGGGTACTGCAAAAATGTATTTACCTGAAAGGCTCATTACTTTATTAGTCATGTTACTTTATTAATCAAAACAAAACATTGTGATGGCCATCTACTCTTGACTGCCAGGCCAAGGAGAAGAAATGGATGATTTCTTCTTGAAGCAACTGGCAGATGTTGCAAGAAAATATGAGGTAGTTGTAATGGGGGACTTTAACTATCCAGACATTTGTTGGGAGACAAACTCAGCCAAGCATGGAAGCTCCAATAAATTCCTGATGAGCCTGGAAGATAACTTCATGGTCCAGAAAATGGAGGAAGTGAAGGGAGGGGTCATCCTTGACCCGATCCTAACAAATCGTGAAGAACTGATTGTCTGGGTCAACGTAGCAGGAACATTAGGAAAAAGCGATTATGAACTGCTAGAATTTAGAATATTATGGGAAATAAAAATAGTGCACAGTGAAACATATATATTGGATTTCAGGAAGGCTGATTTCAACAAGCTTAGAGGAATCATAGGTGAGATCCCATGGGAGGGTCCAGTCGGGAAAAGGGAAAAGGGCCCCCAACGGGAAAAGGGGCCCAATATGGTTGAGAAGAGAGCGAATGTAGTCCCAATCTTTAAGAAGGGGAAAAAAGAAGACCCAGGAAATTATAGATCAGTCAGTTTGCCTTCAATCCTGGGGAAGATATTAGAACAAATCATAAAACACACAATTTGTGCACATCTAGACAAGTACTCTATGATCAAGAGAACCCAGCATGGATTTACCAAGAATAAATCTTGCCAGACAAATCTGATCTCTGTTTTTGATCGGGTTACAAGCTTGCTGGACAGTGGCAATGCTGTGGACATCATTTATCTTGACTTCAGCAAAGCATTCGCCATGGTCCCGCATGACATTTTGATTGGGAAGTTGGAGGAATATGGGCTAGACAAGGCAGTTGTTAGGTGGATCTGCAACTGGCTCAATGGCTGCACTCAAATGTTTTTAGTAAATGGTTCTGTGTCAGTCTGGAGGTCGGTTTCAAGGGGGGTGCCCTTGAAGGGCTCTGTCTTGGGCCTGGTTCTTTTTAATATCTTCATCAATGACTTGGAGGAAGAGTTATGGGGGAGCCTGATCAAATTTGCAGATGACACCAAGCTGGGAGGTGTAGCAAACACAACAGGTGACAGAAAAAACTTCTAGGAGGATCTGGACAAACTGGAATACTGGGCTGTAACAAATGGAATGAATTTCAACGGGGAAAAGCAAGGTTCTGCACTTAGGAAATTAAAACCAAAAACAAGGCATAAAATGGGGGGGTACTTGGCTTGGCAGCACAACATGTGAGCGGGATCTTGGAGTCGCCATGGATCACAAGCTAAATATGAGTCAGCAGTGTGATGTGTCTGCAAAGAAGGCAAATGCCAATTTAGGCTGCATTAAGAGGACTGTAGCTTCCAAGTTGTGAGAAGTTATAGTTCCTCTTTATTCTGCATTGGTTAGACCTCACCTTGAGTAGTGTGTTCAGTTCTGGGCACCTCAGTTTAAAAAAGATTCAGCCAAACTGGAGCAAGTCCAGAGGTGAGCGACAAGAATGATCAGTAGGATGGAAGGGAAGCCCTACAAGGAAAGGTTGGGGGAACTTGAGATGTTCAGCCTGGAGAATAGAAGGCTGAGAGGAGACATGATTGCCCTCTTCAGATACCTGAAGGGCTGTCATATGGAGGAAGGGGCTTATTTGTTCTTAGCTGCTTCTGAAGGTAGAACTAGATCCAATAGGTACAAACTGCAAAAAAGGAGATTCTCTTTGGTTCTCAGAAAAAAATTTCTGATGGTTTGGGCGGTTCAGAAGTGGAACAGATTGCCAAGGGAGGTGGTGGACTCTCCCTCACTGGGGATCTTCAAGCAGAGGCTTGAGGAGCACCTGTCAGAGATGTTCTAGGAGGATTTCCTGCTACAGCCAGGGGGTTGGACTAAATGACCTACTGGGTCCATTCCAACTCTGATTCTATGTAGGTTCTGTTTATTCAAATCTAGATGACCTGTAAACTTCCAAATCTAATGCACTGAAGACTGAAATTTCTACTTTAGATAGGACTTCAAGTTTGCCCCTGTTTGAAGAGGCACAAAGATGTTATTGCATCCTTAAAAACCACCATTTATTTGCCACATTATTGAAGAAAGCTTTGTCTGCATCAGCCATTTGTGGTGATGTGTCGTTGTTTCTATATTTTGCCATCTCTCAAAAATATTGAAAGAATATTCTAAAATGTTCCTAGAATATTTAAAATTACGAAGTTTTCTTATTGTGATATTTTTTCTGCTTGTACATTCTGCAGAAATGTAGGAATTGCATAATTTAAAAAATGCTTTTTTCTCCTTAGGAAATGATGCAACATCAATAGTTAATTGTCTTCATATCTTGGGACAGACTTTGGATGCAAGGTAAACAGCTGATTGTAATCATTATAGCTGCTCTATGTAGCTGCTCTAGTTCCAAGAAAAGACACAGAATGCAATAGAATGCTCAGAGCATAATCCTAACTAATTTAGGCCAGCAAAAATCACCCATCTCCCCTTTCCCACTGTAGCATGGGGAGTTGAGCACATGTCTGTGCACTCGCCTAACCCTCTCAGTGTAGAAGTGCTGTATGTCACCTTTGCAACATTCCAGGCCAGCATAGGACGTGTGCCGGCCTAACAGTGTTAGGATTGCATTTTCAGTCTATTTCATAGTAGAGAAATGAATTCAATCAAGGGAAAGCCAGCTTTACTTAAATCTCTTTCAAAACATTGAACATATACTTCAGAACTTAAGTGCCATTTTTTTTACCCTCAGTGTTGGTTTGCTTGCTTGAAAATTTCCAGAAATGTCCATCTTAAGTGAAAGAAATTAAATTCCTAACCTAATGTGATTTAATTAGGACTAATTAGTCAAACTTGCAGGCTCAATCAACTGTATGCTTTGTTGCATACATATTATCTGAATATATGGAATGCACAAGCAGTTTCGTTGTGTAGGATTACACTTCATAATTGACCACATCTTTCTTAATAAGACCAAATGTACTCAAATATTATGCCTGCTAATATGGCATCAATTTAAAATTTCATTAGTTTATCACAACATGTGTTAGCTATGATCAGAATATGAATTTCAGTAAAGTCACTTTTCTGTCTTAATACTTCTAAAGCTGCAATGACTCATTGGAAGTGTAGAGTGTAAATAAAAAGATTACTTGTTGTTTTTTCTGAACTACTTCCATTAACATTTCAAAGCACAGTTTTGTCCAGTAAGTCATGATTCTTAGTGGATTTCTGCTGCCCCCTTGTGACGTTTTTCTGACCAGTTAATAGGCAGTTTTCATCGTTGCACTTTATATCAGGTAGTCTATGAAATTCTGTATTTTAGTTTATTCCATAATGTAATATTTATGTAAATGTAATATGTAGGACTGTGATGAAGACTGGCCTTGAGTCTGTTAAGATGGCTTTGAGGACATTTTTGGATAATGCTGCAGAGGATCTGGAAAAGACAATGGAAAACCTAAAGCAAGGACAGTTTACGCATACTAGAAGTCAGCCAAAAGGAGTGACACAAATAATTAACTATACTACAGTGGCTCTCCTACCAGTGCTATCTTCACTATTTGAACATATTGGACAGCATCAATTTGGAGAAGATCTAATATGTAAGTATCATTTCAACATACTGTATGACTTATAGCACAATCCTAACTCCTGGTTAGGCCGGCACAAGTCCTTACTGACCTGGAGGTGTTGCAAAAGTGCCATAAAGCAAATCTGCATCACTTCTTCGGATGGTTAGGCCAGTGCACAAATATGCACTGACTTCATCAAGCCATCATGGGAAGATGAGTGAGGTGTGCTGGCCTAAATTGTTTAGGATTGTGCCCTTATGCCTAAATCCTTAAGCAACTTTCCAGTACTGACGCAGCTGTGCCAGTGGAGCATCCAGCAGTTGGGTGGCAGTCATGTTGGCCTCCTCAAAATATTAAAATGATTGTTCCCATTCCTCAGACCTGAATTGTCCTTACCTTGGTGCTGAGAATTTGACTAAATTACACCTTTAAACTGTTGATTATTTTGTGTCTGAGATCATTATTGTCTTGCTTTCAGTAGATTAAAAAGATAGGCCCTTGTTATCTGCAAGTGTTCTTTCCATGATCCTTCAAAGATACCAAATTTCATGTGAAACAAAATCATGTAGCATTTGGGCTTCTCCAAGCTCCCAGTCTCAAAAGTGTAGCCGAACGGGTTCATGTAACAGCCTAATATACTTGGGGCCTAATTTTTGAGGTGTACCTACCAAATGTACTGAAGGTTTGTTACTGCTAAGCAGGGTCAGCCCATCCATGATGATAGCCACTTCCATCCATCCACTCATGTCCACCACTTCTCCTTCTCTCCTCCTCCCCCATTCCCTAGATTGGAAAAGGAAGAGGCAGGTGGAGCAGGAGAGGAAAGAGATGAAAACCGTAGGCTAGAGTCTTTCCTCCTGCTCCCTGGATTAGAAAAGGAAAAGTAGAAGAAGAGGAAGCATGGATGAGGTCCACCATTGCCCTGTCCACCAAATTTCTGCTCTGTCTTCCTCATCCTTTAGCAAACCTGGAAGTGGGAGATCAGACTGGCATATCAGTCTAACTGGGCAAGAGGCACTCTTTCAAGTAGGTTTTCCTCTTTTATTTAGCAGGGGGAGAATAACTGGCCCTACACGCCCCAGCAATGTCTGTTCTAGTGGCTTCTGCTGGTGTTATTTTTGCATTTTAGATTGTGAGCCCTTTTGGGACAGGGACCCATTAGCTATTATTTTTTCATTTTCTTTGTAAACCGCTTTGTGAACTTTTTAGTTGAAAAGCGGTAGATAGACAGACAGACAGACTGGAGTGCTGAGTAGCTTTGTTTCTGTAATGCTAATTAGTTTCTGCTATTATTCATATCTTTATTTTCTAGAGAAATTTTACACAACTCCACTGTTGACCACAATGTGTTTTAGGAATAACTGTTTATTAGATTTGTACTCTGCCTTTCACCCCGAAGGGCACCTAAGGGCACCATGTACCCTGTTTTATTATGTAACTGAAACAGTACAGTATTTCGATTCAAATTTGATGTGAATTTGATATGGACTTATAACTGTAGCTTTTTTGGATGCACATATTAATTCCACATAAAACTGATAATATCTTAAATGGATTTCTGTGGGTTACATTACTTTCTTAGCTCCTGCTTGTATTGCATTGACACACAATGCATTTAACTTTCATTATTGTTTCTCTTCTTATTTTCTTTAGTGGAAGATGTACAGGTCTCATGTTACAGAATATTGGCAAGCTTGTATGCTCTGGGAACCAGCAAGACTATTTATGTGGAACGGTAAGGGGGAAATGTGCAGTAATCACAAATCAACAGTATTTATACATTGCTTTTCAACAAAAAATTCACAAAGCAGTTTACCCGAGAAAATGAAATAGCTAATGGTGAATGGATCCTTATCCTAAAATAGCTCACAATCTAAAAAGTTGTCAAAGAAAACCAGCAGAAGCACCTACACAAGACATTTCTGGGGTGAGGAGGGCCATTTACTCTTCTCCTGTTAAATAAAAGATGAACACCCACTGGAAAGAGTGCCTCTTGCCCTGTTCAATGACTTGTGAATTCCTGGGATTAAATCCTAAGTCTATTTTAAACCATTTTAAACCTACAGATATGCCCCTGTATTTCTGGGGGTTCTTTTCTGGGTTTGTTTTTGTTTTTTGTAAAAAAATGGAAGTGGTGTTTTTTCACCTCACCTTTTATAGTCATTCTGACCCCTTCAGAGACTGTGGAATTTGGTCTTTAAAGGAACCTAAAGTCCCTTTGCTGTCTACAGGCGTAATTCTGCATGCCTGGATTTCCCAACCTTTTTTGTATTTTCCTTTTTCTTACCCTCCTTCCATGTCCCGTATCCAGCTTTCTTCTCATTCTCCCTGTTTCTAGACCCATATCTGTCTCCTTCCCTCCTTTTTCTCTTTCCTTTTTTCACCTCTTTTCTCTCCTTCATCTTCTGTTGCAGTCTTCTCTCCTCTTCTACTGCTACAAGAAGCATGTAAAGTTTTAAACTAGCCCCAGAATTTTCCTGCCAGGTGCTGTTTGTCAATTAAACCATCTAGCAGCTGTGAAAGAGTGACTGCTATTGATGTCATTGACCATTGGTCTGTAATCTACAGACAGGGTGGGGTGAATAGTGGGGTTTCACTTCCCATGTACCAGCTTTCTACACCTGGAAATCTTACAACCTATCTCCAGACCACTAAACAGAAGTCTAAATTTGCATCTGGCTGCGGATTTGTAGGCCAGGAAACCAAATTCCTAAACTAAGGAATTTGTAACGAAAAAGGAAATACCTAGAATGTGGTCCAGGTGGGCACACAGAAGGAGCATTGCAGAGTTCATCATCAGAATTCAGATATGGGGATTAGTGCAAAATCTTAGCATCTGAGGGTTTCTATTTATTTCCTCATGAACGAAACAAAAGAATTCTGGTAACAGAAGGAGCAATACACTCCGATAGCTGTGTATCCTGATGCACTTGAATGGGATGAAGATGGATTCTTGATGCCCAAGGAAAAGTTGCTCTTGGATGCTGGTCAGAACAAGAGTGAATTAGGAAAATAAGATACCAGAATCTCTTCAGCAAAGATAGTGTGATTAATGGCACAATCCTAAGTGCCAGCTCGGAAAGTATCTATGCATGGTTGAAGGTGCTTTAGAATAACCAGGGCTTTTCGGATCTTGACAATAAAAAACAAATTAACTATGGTCATTTGAGAGGAGAAGATCGATTGAGGCTGCAATCCTGACTTTAGGCCAGAGAAATGGCTGAGCTAAACTGGACTAAATAGGCCATATCCTGAGTGACAAGCTAGGCCAAATCCACAGGCCTCTAACTGACCCAACTGCTGCTGAAGATGCAGCAGCACAAGACAGCATGCTCATTGGGCTGGAGAAGTTGTGCTATATCCTGAGATTGAGAGGCAGGGGTTGCAATTAGGCTGGCCAGGGACTCAAATTTTTGCCAACATTTCCATTTTCACGCTGGCTTATCATGGACCCCTATGGGTCTACTCAGATTTATTACTGCTTGTAAGGTGGTCTAACTTTGAGGAGCTGGAAGACAGTATTTCTGCCTTGGAAACAGACTCCGGATACAGCCTAACTGCACTGTTGTAGGCAATGCTGAACATGCCATCAACATACCTTTCCTGAACTGCCTAGGCTGGCACAGCTTGGCCAGCCCAGATCCATCTGTCTTGGGCCATTCTTTGTTGACTTACACAAGCCAAGCCTTTCTGGTGTAACTGAGCTGGCCCATGTTGGAATTGGGCCAACCCAGTGAGAGATAGGCTAGCCCAAGTGCACTTCAGGATTGCAGCCTAAAAGACCCAGGGTGCAATCCTAACCAATTTTGTATGGTATAATTTACCCACTCCTCATCCCTGTGGTGATTTGGGGAGGTCTGTGCACTTACAGTATTTAACCACACACACACACCCGCCCCTGAAGTACCACCACAGGACTTGTGTTGGAACTTACAACAGCCTAACTGGGGATTAAGATTGAAACCCCTCTCTCCTCATTTTCATAATTTCGTTATGTATTGAATGGAAATATTTTTATTGAAAAAAATAAATGTACCTAATATTAATGCAGTAATCCATACCTATACAGTGGTACCTTGAATAAAGAGCGTTTTGTATAAAGAGCAAAATTTTCTCAGAAATTTTGACTTGCTTAAAGAGCACTGTCTTGAATAAAGAGCACTCCTGAGGACGTTTGGAACAGGCTTCCATGGCAAGGGAACTCACAGGCGGGACAAGGAGACTAGCTTGAGCTACAGTGGGGCCCTGGGCAAAGTTTGGAATAGACTTCCATTGCTAGGGAACTCATGGGACGTCTGGGGGGAGCAGCCTGAGTCAGGTCTGTATGTGGGATCTGTGTGTGCAGCGTGGAAGGTGTGCCTTATCAGTGTTCTAGTGCTGCTCCCCGTCAGCAACTTGGGAATGTTAAAGTTGTAACAAAAAGACAATAGAGTCCATTGAGCCAGTGGATAGCAGTGACTCCATTAGTGATTGTGAAAGAGCACAATCCTAACCATGTCTATTCAGATGTAAGCCCCATTGTGTCCAATGGGTCTTACTCCCAGGAAAGTGTCTTTAGGATTGCAGCCAAAGTCATCCCCCCTCTGTAACCCTCACACCAGCCATGAAGGTTTTCAAAGGTACAGTACAGTTCATTACTGTACAGTATTTTCTTTATTGCAGTGTTGTGTGTTACTGTATATTACAGTTCTTTGTACAGTGTTATATTGCAGTGTTTTGTAATCATTTTTATAAACTCTTCATATTTCTATATGAATATTTTTTGGGTTGTGGAACCAATCGTCTGAGTTTCCATTATTTCCTATGGGAAAATCTGCTTCACTTAAAGAGCATTTCATTTAAAGAGCATACCTCCGGAACGAATTAAGCTCTTTAAGTGAGGTGCCACTGTATGTCTATCAGGACTATATATATATATATATATATATATATATATATATATATATATATATATATATATATATATATATATATATATATATATATATATATATATAAATGGACATTTCCGTTTCTGTATTAGGAGTAATAATGATCTGGTTGAGAAGGTTACAGTTCATAAAAAGTTAGGGATGATTCTGAAATTATTTTAAGCTAATTAAACCAGAAAAGGCATACAGGTATTGATGGATTTTTTTTCCAATTTACAGGCAACGCTCGGCTTTGGGTGAATGCCTTGCTGCTTTTGCCGGTGCCTTTCCAGTGGCATTTTTGGAAACACATCTGAACAGATACAATACATACTCTATTTACAATACTAAGACTGCAAGAGACAGATCAGGTACATTGATGCTTCACAAAACAATATCTAAAAGCTAAATATCTTTTCTGGATTTCATTGCTTTTCAGTATATGATTTTTCTCAAAGTACAGGATAACTAATGCTCATGTGTTGTTCTGTGATGTGGTACCTGTTTTTTGATGGGTTGAGAGGAGAGTTCAGAAATTTTCTGTTGAAATCAGGGAGGCTTGCTTGCAATTAATAATACACATAGGATTTATGTATAAGTATTATTTATAGTCAAATTTTTATCTCAAAACTTGATAGATCTCTTACCTCAATTTTTATTTACACCTCACAAAAACTGGTGTAAAACAGGTGGTATTTACAATCTCACAACACCAGAGCTGTGAGATTCAAATATTTTACTAGACAAAAATTTTACTTATGCACCAATCTCTTGAAAGCTAGAATATCTTGTTTAATTTCATATAATTCACTTTCAAATAGTTTTTTTCTGAAGGACCATAATGTTATATGATATAGCTGTCTTGGGATTTGCTTCAGCATGGGAATGGTGGGATATAAATTCAGTGAATAGATAAATACATATTAAAACATTATCCTCTTGATAATAATATAATTATACTTTTATTAAACTAGGATAGATGCAGTTGTGTTTCATTATTGGTATTCACATCATGTTATTATTTCTGTGTTTTATTCATTTAGAAAATTTATATTTTACCTTCCAGGACACATGCTCTCACAACCTTTAACATAAAAGATTTAAAAAACAAACATGTGCAGCATCTGGAATAAAATCAGTCAAAACTTTCAAAATTCTTGTTCTAGGACTCAGCTTGCCAAATAGTGTAGAGGAACTTTGTCCAAATATTCCTTCTCTGGAAAAACTAATGGAAGAAATTGTGGAATTAGCTGAATCCGGTATTCGCTATACACAAATGCCTCATGTAATGGAAGTTGTATTGCCCATGCTCTGTAGCTACATGTCACATTGGTGGGAACATGGGCCAGAAAACAATCTTGATAAGAATGAAATGTGCTGCACAGCTTTGACTTCAGAGCATATGAATACTCTCCTGGGAAACATACTGAAAATCATACATAATAACCTGGGCATAGATGAAGGAGCTTGGATGAAGAGATTAGCAGGTAAGGTGTAAATAAATTAATATTTCTCCTTCTTACTTGAATGAGCAACGTCTGGGGGGGAGCAGCCTGAGATGGGTTTGGCTTTGATTTATTTACAGTGCTTATAGTGTAAAAAATTTTCCATTTTGTGCCATGCTATCCATACCCTACTCTGCCTCTGCACCAGTCTCTTTCTGCTTCCATCCCATGTCATTCCCTTCCCTTTCTTCTAAAAGCAGGCCTCCGTCAGTCTTGAAAGACTGGTATCATGCTCTGCACTGCATACGCTGCATGTGAAGCACGAAAGCCTGGGTTGGATTGTTATGGAGGATAGGCTGTTACCCAAGCAGCAAATCCCCCCTCTCCACGCCACTGAATTAGTCCAATGGAAAGGCAGAGCCAATACGATTGGATCCAGCTGGCGTCGCAGAGCTGGGCTAAGGACAGGAGCTCACCCTGTCTTGTGGGGCCAACCCGGGTCTCTAACCCTGGCCTGCTGGTTAACAGGCGCAGTGTCTTAAACCCTTGCGCCACCCACAGCCCTTTCTTCTATTAGTGCACTAATTTGTCCTTTCCTTTCTCCTATTCTTCCTCTTCTTTCTGCTACCCATTACTGAGTCCCACTTGCCTTTACAAACTCAAAGAGGCAGAAATGAAAGAACCAGGGCTTTTTTATTCTAAAGATAGGCTGAGTTTCCAAAGTTACACAAGAGAGCAGCAGCAGTTGGCCAGCCAGAGAATTTCTAGCCCTGTGGATTTGGCCTAAGTGTCATCCTATAGAGGCCTCATAGCCCTGTGGATTTGGCTCAGGATATGGCCGACTTACATTTCTCTGGCCTAATCAGGATTGCATTGCTCATGAATAACATGTAGATGAATTGTAAGTTTGCATAACTTGAAGACAGGAGAGAAAACCTAAACAGTGGTAATAGGGTGAGGGGCAGATGAAGAATAACAGTAATAATCATTGTCATAGAAATCTTGTTGGAACACAGCACCTTTTACTATAGTTTACTGTAATATTAATGCTGTAATATTAATTTCTTGCCCAGTGTTTTCTCAGCCTATCATAAGCAAAGTGAAACCTCATCTCTTGAAAACACATTTTCTGCCACTGATGGAGAAACTGAAGAAAAAAGCTGCAATGGTTATATCTGATGAAGAACACTTAAAAGCAGAAGGAAGGGGAGATATGTCCGAGGCCGAACTCCTCATCCTAGATGAGTTTACAACGCTAGCTCGGGATCTTTATGCTTTCTACCCATTGTTGATTAGATTTGTGGATTATAACAGGTATGTAAAGGGCTGTAACAAAAATTTTGGACATGTATAAATCCCTGTTTTTGAACTCTTTTCTGCATCCCATGAATTGTAATCAGTTTTGGGTATTTTGGATTTACCCACAGAGCTTCTGGGATTGCGCCCCTCTTGAAGAAGTTCAGATTGTGCTTTTGTGCTTACTTTTATGAGAAACTTTGTAAGTTTGCATGATAAGAAGTATTTTATTCTGCAGATTGCAGCCATTGGTTCCACTGAAGGTTCTGATTCAATAATATTGTTGTCCGATTCAATAATATTGTTGTCTGTTGTACCATCCGCTCTACTTTGGATGGTGGATGGTACTTCTTTCCTACATTCTGATTATTTGGAATGTCCCTTGGGAGTCACAGAAGAAAAATACATTTCTTACCATCCTCTGAGACTCCCATAGACTTTCCACTTTCTATTGTTTTTCTTCAAGAACTTTTATTGAGATCCAGGATACTGCTTCACTGTACATGTGTAGAAAGCAGGCAAGAAGAGAAGTTCCATTTGCATAGTCTTCTCTGTCTGACTCGTATTCTACTTCTCCATTGTGGTTAAATTTTATTGTTGCTTCTTGTTGATATATTTTTCTTGTTTGATTATGGGTCTGAAGAATTTTCTACTCTTTCTGCTACTCTTTCTGATTTGGAGGACATTGTGGCATCCTCTCTTCCAGTGATGGGATTCAAAGAAATTAATAACCGGTTCTATGCCCATCTGGCAGCCACTTTTAAATGACTACTTGTAAACTTTATATGTCCTATCTCTCATTAACAACCGGTTCTGTAGAGGAGGTGCGAACCTGCTAGAGCCCACCATTGCTCTCTCCCCACCTCCCTGGAAAAACCAATTGAAAATGTTTAATTGCCTATTGATTAAAAGAGAGATATTAGCCACCTAGCAATCCCAGTGAACAAGAATTTCACAATATGAACTATTCTTTATTTTGTATCAGAGCAAGATGGCTGAAAGAACCTAATCCAGAGGCTGAAGAACTGTTTAGAATGGTTGCTGAAGTATTCATTTATTGGTCAAAATCCCATGTAAGTTCATTTTTTAAAACTTATGTTTCTAATGAAATAGTTTTTATTTTTATTTATTTATTCAATGGATTTTTACACCACCTTTCTCCCGGAAGTGGGACTCAAGGTGGCTAACAGAAAAACAGATACAATTTAAAAAGCTACATTAAAATTAAAATGACAATATTAACATTTAAAAACAATAAAAATAGTTATATGTTAAAAATCTCAACAACCCCCCAACCTCCACCTCAGTTAAAAGCTTTGATAAAAAGAAATGTTTATTTCCAATACCTGGTTGCACACAGTTTATTTCCAGTTCTGGTTTTGGAGCTAATGAAATGGTTAGCAGGTGTGTTTTACCAGACAAGTACAACATGTACTTATAGGAAAAATCTGCTATGTAGATATAAGTGCAGTGACTCAGAGCACAGTTCATTGGAATAGCATGAAATGAGGGAGCACCAATATAGAAGCAAAAATGTCTCACCTTTATTGTGCAGATAGTAATACAAAAACTGGGAGGAAAAATTAAAAAAGATAATGCAGTTGTCACAAAAGTCCATCAAACAACTGGCCTCTATGTTTGCTAGTGAAAACATGTTTTCAAGTGAGAAGAGAAGAAATATTTTTAAGGAAAAGAGCATGCTTCGTGGTGCAAAATGGAGGAAGGAAAGAATGCAGGATATAGGGAAATAAAGAACTCAAAAATATTTCTTTACAAAAAACAAGTCTAATGTACTCAAATATTTGCATCAGTAAACTTCCAAGAGAGATCTGTTCAAGAAGCAGGCTTCCTCATACAGTGGATGCAAGTCTAAATTGTACTGTAATGCTCTCAGGCACCTCATTTAATGTGTGCTATGGATGTAAATTACTCACACCTGCCTTACTATTTGCATATCAGCTCTTTTTATTTACCAGTGCAATCCTAACCAGAGGTTAGGCTGGCACAAGTCCTATGCTGGCCTGACAGCCTGCAAAAGTGCCATAATGCACTTCTGTGCACCTTTTGGTGGGTTAGGCCAGTAGATAAACCTTTATTACGGTTAATAGACCAGCACAAAAGACTAAAAGTATCTTAATTACAGATATATCCTATGAGAGAGGTACACAGTAAAAGTAGAAGCATAGGAATTATAAAAATACAAAGATCATAACGTATCCTAAAAACCTTAGGTTAAAACCTCTGCCAAGATTGTACATAAAATAATGCCCTAATATTGGCCAACTTTATCTAGTAGAAGGCAGTAAAAATTGGCAAGGTTAGGCCAGTACACAGACGTGTAGGCCTCCCCACCACACCATGCGAACAGGGAGATGGGTGAGTTGTGCTGGCCTAAATTGATTAGGATTGCATCCTATGCTGAACATTAGAGTCTGCTAATTTTTTTTGTTTAAAAAAAACATTTTTACTGTTGGTTATTATAAAATGCTACAGCACTAAAAGCATTACAAATGTTTTGATCCTAAAAAGTGCATTAAGGAAAGAATGCATGAGAGAAGATCAGATTCATTAAAAATATATTAAGGCTTCATTCATAACCACTAGTTACACCAGCCTAAGGGGGTGTCACAAAAGTGCTGTAAGACACTTCTGCAACACTTTTGGGAAAGGGTTAGGCCAGTGTACTGTGCCAACCAAGGTTAGATTGCACCCTATATTTCTTACCACCTCCATTTTTTCTTCTGTTATATATCGGAAGTGTATTGCCATATATGCCAACTATATTATATTCAAATGAGGTTCAAATATATGTTATATTCTTTAGATACAACAGACAAGGAGGGAAATGAACTAGGTACAAAGGAAGTGTGTTTCTAGTACTTAGTGATTTTCACAAATGTTTTATATCTTTTCAGAATTTTAAAAGAGAAGAACAGAATTTTGTTGTGCAAAACGAAATCAACAACATGTCTTTTCTTATTACTGATACCAAATCCAAGATGTCCAAGGTATAGAAAGAATTACATTGTATTTTCTGAATCTTTGGTAAAGGACATTTCTTCTGTTTTTAGTTTTTACAGCAAAAGCACTCTTGGGGATTAATAATCTTTTAAATGCTACATAATTAACCCAGAGGAGACATAGACTGGCCTTCCTCTGCCATGAGATGAAATGGCTATTATTTTAGCGCTACTGCCTTGCCTTGGAGGTGGGGGTAAGAAGATGGTGATGTGATTCATATATTTCAAGGAGAGAGACCAGAACTGCTTTGCACACAATCTCATTTGGAAGAAGAGACTAGAAGGCATTAAAAGACACTTGAAATAGAAATAGAGTAGAAGACAATTACATTATTTCTTTAAAAACACTAAATTACAGTCAATTGTGAGCAATAGGAGTAGGTACTGTATGTGAGAGGCTAGTCTGGCTAACCAGTCTATGGCTAAACAGCTAAAAGTTCTTTACTATCCAGCCTGTTCTTTACCATCTCACTCTAGTCCCTTCCCAAGCCAGAGAGGCTGAACTGATGGAGCAAACATGAGGTAAAAGTAAAAACACTTGTTAAACCAGAGGGGATTTGTTGTTAGCATTGTCACCATTTGGTATAAAGAACTTAGCAGATAATTTTTATTGTAGCTTTTATTTTCTATTTTTAATCTTTTTTTGTTATCTCAACATAAGAAAAGATCAGAATCAGGCCAAATTAGGCCAAAGGCCAATTAGCTCAGCCTTCTGTCTCCCATAATGGCCTCTGGGAAATCCCCAACAGGGTAGGAAGACAGACTTCTCCCCACCATTGCTACCCTGTAGCTGGTTGTGAGAGTAATGTTGCTGCTGAATCTGGAAATAGCACATAGCCAGTAGGGCTAGTAAACATGGATAGACCTGGTCTCTGTGACAGACAGACAGACAGACCGATCAATCGATTGAGCTGGCCTCCATGATCCACTTTTAAATCCATACAAACTAATGACCATCACTATATCTTGTGACACCCCTGTGAGATAGGTGACTGTTTTTGCTATTTTACAGATATTTGAAAATGGATTGTTCCTTACATATTGCAGGCAGCTGTTTCTGATCAGGAAAGGAAAAAGATGAAGCGGAAAGGTGACCGTTATTCAACACAGACCTCTCTTATTGTGGCAGCATTGAAAAGACTGCTACCTGTTGGGTTAAATATTTGTGCACCTGGTGACCAAGAATTAATTGCACTAGCCAAAAACAGATTAAGTATGGTAGGTTAACATTATTATGATCATTATTTTAGAATATTTATAAACTGCTTTAAAACAAAACATAAACATAAACAAGTAATTTATATGGCAAAAAGAGGTAAAATAGTTCCTTGGCAAAAGAGGCATATAAACCTAAATAAATAAATGTAATAAAGGATACCAGCAAGTGGTCATTGGGAGAGATACTGTGCTGGAATGAATAAGACTGTTGTTTTCTCTATGCTAAAAATAACCACTACTTTAAAAGGTACATTTTTGCCCAGTTATCAGGGTTAAATAGAAAAACAGGCCTCCGTCAGTCTTGAAAGACTATGGTATAGTGCTCTGCGCTGCATTCGCTGCATGCGAAGCCTGAAAGCCTGGGTTAGATTGTTATGGAGGATAGGCTGTTACCCAAGCAGCAAATCCCCCCTCTCCACGCCACTGAATTAGTCCAATGGAAAGGCAGAGCCAATACGATTGGATCCAGCTGGCGTCGCAGAGCTGGGCTAAGGACAGGAGCTCACCCTGTCTTGTGGGGCCGACCCAGGTCTCGAACCCTGGTCTGCTGGTTAACAGGCACAGTGTCTTAACCACTTGCACCACCCACAGCCCTAATTATAACCACAGGGTTATAATTAACCACCTAATTAACCACAGGGTTAATTATATAGCTATAGATCAGTGATCTTCACAGTGGGGTTGGAATCCTCTGGTACTAGGCATCTTTAATGACACTTCCAGCCATGACATTACTTCCAGGGCGTCCTGGACTAATTGCCATTCTCAGAAGGGGGTCCTGGGCTGAAATGTTCAAATATCACTGCTGTACATAGACCTGTAGATAAGGAGCTGCAGTGGCTCAGTGGTTAAGTTCGTTGTGCCTGTTGATCTGAAGATTAGCAGGTCAGTGGTTTGAGACCTGAGTACTGCATCACGGAGTTAGTTCCTGTCCCTTGCCTAGCTCCTGCCAGCCTAGCTGTTCAAAAGTATGTAAATGCAAGTAGATAAATTTTTAGCTTTTCAAAAGCCTCAGAAGGCCCTGTGAGGGATTGGAGACATCCCTGGCAGTTAGAAGGTCATCTGGTACAGCTCTGTACAAGAGTACAGCTCTGATTGCATTCAAAGAATTTCAAGTACTCAAACCCATAGATTTTATCATTTGTGGGTTTCAGCACCCATGGGGTTTCAGGAATGGAAATCACTATGCATATAAATATTTATATATTTACAGTACATATTATAAACAAATATTAATTTTTAAAATTTGTATCTTACTCTTCTCAATGAAAATTTTTTTCTGAATCAGGTGGAAGTGACAGATAGTTAGCAGTCAGATATGTAATGAAATTTTTATTATCCCACCAATATAGTTAAGAGTATCCCCAGAATCCTATGCTTCTGTTTCAGCTGCTGACAAATATGCATGATACAAAAAAGGTCTATTAAAACCTGTCACTCTTTAATTAAGATAATATTTTTACTAAACAGCAAATTTGCAATACATTGTACCTTTTATGTATATTTCTTGACAGAAAGATACCGAGGATGAAGTTCGAGATATAATCCACAACAATCTTCATTTACAGGGAAAGGTAATACTAAAGCCTTTCTTTGCATTTTTAACAATTTTCTTGTCCCTGTTTTAAACAATTGGCAGTTACATTTGTGAGTTCTTTTATTCTTTCATGTTGCCAAACCAGTGGTGGGCTCTAGCAGGTTCGCACCTACTCTATAGAACCGGTTCTTAACAAGAGATAGTACATATAAAGTTTAAAAATAGCCATTTAAAAGTGGCTGCCAGATAGGCAGAGAACCGGTTCTTAAATTTTTTGAAGCCCATCACTGTGCCAAACCAATAACATAGGAAAGGGAAAACAGTAAATGCTGCAGGCACCATACATGCCATGTATGCAGTTTCTCGTTCTTACTATTAGAGCCTTTCTGAGTACAGTGACAGCAACATATATAAGAAGAACCTCCACTGGATCAGGCTAAAGGCCCATCTAGTTCAGCTTCCTATATCTCATAGTGACCCACCAGGTGCTTCAGGGAGCACACAAGATATATATCCTGGTTCCATGCCCTACATTTGGCATTTTGAGGTTGCCCACAGAGAAACACAGACACATCCATCCATCTGTCCATCATGGCTTGTAACTTGTGATGGTTTTTTCTTCTAGGAATTTGTCCAATCCCTTCTTAAAGACACTGAGGCTAGATGCCATCACCACATCCTGTGGCAGGGAGTTCCCCAGATTAATTACACACTGAGTAAAGAACTATTTTCTTTTGGTTGTCCTAACCCTCCCAAGGTTCAATTATAGTGGCTGTCCCCTGATTCTGGTGTTATGTGTAAGGGAAAAGAGCATAATTGTATCTACTCTATCCATCCCTTGCATCATTTTATACGCCTCATATTCCCCCTCAGACATCTTTTCTAAATTGAAGAGCCCAAAACACTGTAACCTTCTGTAGAAGGTGTCCCAGACTATCAATCTTTTGTTGTTCTCCTCTGAACCTTCTCCAGTTCCTCTATATCCTTTTTGATATATGGTGACCAGAACTGGACAGTACTCCAAATGTGGCTTTACCATCAACTTCTACAATTCCATTATAATATGTATTTGCCATTTTATTCTCAACGCCTTTTCTAAAGTGACCTCTAGCATGGAATTTGCCTTCTTCACTGCCGCCACACACTGGGTTGACACCTTCATTGAGCTATCTGCCAGCACACTCAGATCTGCTCTTTCAATGATAGCTGAGAGCCCATTAACCTATACCAAGTAGTGTTTTTGTACATTGCTATTGCTACCTGAAATGGCTCCATCAGTGAGTGGGAGAGGCCACTTACATGGCAGATATGGTACCTACAGTACTTACTATTTTGTCCCCTTCTAGCTGGACATTTGTGTCAAGCCTGTCCTTTTGCCTTATGTTTCATAGGGAATAAGACTACTGTTTTTTAGTAACCCTCAAATCCAGAGTAACTATGGGAGCACGTAAGAGACTTTATGTGCACCCGTAGTTACTGTACCACCTAGTGAAAACCTATGGGAAATTCATATAGGAATCTAGAGTAAGTTGTTCTTACACCGAAGCAAGGACTCCCCATAGTCACTCTGGATTTTGTCCTAAGTCTTTTTAAGAATGCTCAGTTTTTAGTTGTGAAATCATGTTTATTAGCAGTTCATGATCTGACTTGGCTCACTCATCACTGTGTCACTTCAAAGGCATATTCTGGCTGCCCTGCAGAAGCTGCTTGAATTCCTTCTGTGTGGCAGAAGCCCTAAAAAAAGTCATAATAACACAGAAATTCATAACGTTACACATACTATTCATTGATAGATTCCAATACATGACACAGCATCCCATGTAGCACCATCACAAACATCCCCTACAATCCAGAGTAACTATGGGATCACGTAAGAGACATTACGTGTACCTGTAGTTACGGCACCACCTAGTGAAAACCTATGTGAAGTTCATATTGCAATTCAGAATAAACTGTTCTTACACCAGAGCAAGGGCTCCCCGTAATTACTCTGGATTGCGCCCATCATGTTGTAGTGGCAGCATCCTACCAACAAATTCTGCACGATCCCTGGTAAAGTCACCAGTTATGCAGTCTTGCTTCAAGCAATTTGTTCTTATTTACAGTGCCTCGCATTCCTTGTAAAATCTTTTCTTTCTGCAGCTTGAAGATCCTGCCATTAGATGGCAGATGGCTCTTTACAAAGAATTACCCAACAGGACTGAAGTGACGTCACACCCAGAGAAGACAGTGGAACGGGTTCTGGATATAGCTAATGTACTTTTTCATCTTGATCAGGTTTGATATCTAACCTTTATAATTTAACATTATTTCAAGTACTTTATTTTCTAAAACTCTCTGTCTTTTTACAGTTGTAGGTAGTATCATGATGACAGTAATTTGAAGATTTGGTCTGTGATCCTATGCACACTTATCTGAGTAAGCCACACTGAATGCAATTGGGCTTACTTCCAAGTAAACATGCACAGGATTGTGCTGTTGGACTTGTGATGCTTGAACATTAGCCTTCCCCTATGCCGCATGAGTTTGAAAAATATTGAAAAATACTCCTCAGTTTGAAAACTATTGTTTGTATGGTACAGGATATGTTCTCAAAATGAAGATATCAAAGATTCTATGGGGCATGTTTGGATACAGTCCACTGTTGTTTTGACCACAGATGCCACCATTAAGAAGAAAGATATTATTGTTACACAGGACTCATGGCCAGCCTCATTTTTTTTTTAAAAAAAATGAGGGATTGAAAATGTTATGAAGGAGCATGAAGAAAAGAAAATTTCTTAACATTAATTTTTATTCTCTGTGACTTTGGAATGGCATTATTCTTTCTATTGAATTTGTATTGGCCTAGTTTATACTAAGACTTCTTACTTGCTGTACGTGTGGGTGGGTACAGTAGAAGGGATCAATGAAGATATGCTTTGCTTTTTGTCTTCTGATAGTTCTGTTCTGGGTCACTGCACTTATGGCACATATTTGGCATTCCTCCATATCCATGGATCAGGTATCCATGGATTCAATTATAACCTCCAAGTGGAGGCAGTGCTTCTGCTACATTTGATTTCACCCAGTGCAGTCACTTGTGTTGTCACCACCCTGTGCATAGGAAATAATTGGCATTGATATGATTACATCCAGCTTAATGATCCTCTGCAGAGCATGATGTAACTTATCACTTGCCAGTTTACAAAGAAGCACCTTACAGCAGCCAAAGTTAGCCAAGAAAAAGTCTTTGGCAGTTGTGCCAGAGGTGACACTCTTACTTGGGTGTCTTCAGCCACTGAGAATCACGCACTTTGCTTTCTCATGAGAGTGTTCTCTGCAGTGCATGAAGCAGCTTGTCACGTATGAGTAGGGACAGTGATGGGCTTCAAAGATATTAAGAACCGGTTCTCTGTCCATCTGGCAGCCACTTTTAAATGGCTATTTTTAAACTTTATATGTACTATCTCTTGTTAAGAACCGGTTCTATAGAGTAGGTGCGAACCTGCTGGTGCCCACCACTGAGTAGGGACCTACAAAAGGTGAGGTTATTTTCCCTGACAAAGTTAACATCCCTTTGCCAGGAAAAATAACCTTGCTTTTTGCAGTTTCCTATTTATGAGACCATGAGACACTATCACAAGGCACATATACCTTGTGTCCATGGGTATCCAAACCACACCCGGGATCACGGGTGTCCAAACCACAGCCCAAGGGCCAGAAGCAACTCACGGCCAGTCCTCTCCATGCGGCACTTAGGTTAGCCCTATAATCCTCTCGAGGTGAAGGATGCTCTTTTCCCTGAACCTCCAGAAGGTGTCCTGAGGGATGGAGAGGCTGCTTATATCTCCTCTCTCAATATATGAAATGCTTATGAACTGGTTTGAAGACCACTTCCTCTCTCTGTGTTAGCAAGTGTTTAAGAACTGATTTGAATTCATTTATTCACCCATAAGTTATGTCTCTATTATATGTCTTCCTGGGTGATTCAGAAAACTGGACTAGATGGGCCCTTGGCCTGATCCAGTGGAAGCTCTTCTTATGTTCTTGTATTCATTTATGTAAATTTATTTAAATTTGAAATACCTCAGCAACCTAACACAGTGCCAGAGAGGTGTTGTGGCCCTCCTGTCAAAAGATTAGGACATCCCTGTTCTAGAAAATATCAAATTATACAAGCTATACATAAAAGGACAACTGTTTCAATCTTTTCCATAATTACAATTGTCACTGTATCCAAGCATATCCATCAGATTTCATCAGACTACCAGAATAAATGGTAATTGCAACAATATAAACCAGCCCTCCCAACTGAGGGCTGTGGATCAGATTCATCACCCTTTTTCATCACTCACCACGTGAACAGTTTATTATTTGACTGGGAAGGCTTAAATTGTCACCACCAGTCACCTCCCATGTTTGCACTACACCCCTATTTCTGTGTTTTAATGCCCAAAAGGCACTATTCCAAGATTTCCTGGAAGACACAGTGGGGCAGAATGAACATGAAGAGTGATCAGTAACATGGAAACTCCCCTTGCAAATGATAAACAGCACAATCCGATGCATGTTTACTCAAAAGTAAGTTCCATTGTGGGTCTTACTCCTGGGAAAGTATGTATAGGATTGCAGCCAAACTTTAGCTGTGCCAGGAGCTACACTCTATTCAAGAAACTTTTCATGCTAATTTTCTTTCTGTCAGTAATAGTCTTTCTTGTTTAATACGAGACTTAATAATAGTCTTTCTTGTTTAATAGTCTTTCTTGTTTAATTTCTCATATCTTTTCCAAATGACTGTTACCCATGAGGTTTCATCATTACAAAATCAATCTGTTGTCATATAAATATATAACATATAAATATATAATGTATGAGCAAGGATATGGTTCTCCCATAAACCTCAGTAAACAGGCCAATCAGAGGCCTAGTTAAGTGTATCTTTTCTGACCCTTACATTGTGTATGGTAGCCCCTAGCTATGGTAATCTGGTTTAAGGCAAGTCACATTGTCTTGTTAACAGTCAACATTCAGACAGCAATTAATGCAAATTCCTATCCGGTCATCAATGGCCAGGGTTCGAGACCCGGGTCAGCCCCACAAGACAGGGTGAGCTCCTGTCCTTAGCTCAGCTCTGCGACGCCAGCTGAATCCAATCGTATTGGCTCTGCCTTTCCATTGGACTAATTCAGTGGCATGGAGAGGGGGGATTTGCTGCTTGGGTAACAGCCTATCCTCCATAACAATCTAACCCAGGCTTTCCTGCTTCATATCCAGCGAATGCAGCGCCGAGCACAATACCATAGTCTTTCAAGACTGACGGAGGCCTGCATCAGTGTAAATTGTTTGTTTCCTGTCTGGCTAACCCAGTAAACATTTAAAGGGTTAACCAAAAACAACCAGTCAGATAGACAAAGTACCAAAATAGGTATAAATGGAATTGTGGTTTTGAATCAGTGTGTGTGGAGTTGGTCCCTCACCAGGGTGACCATATAGAATGGAGGACAGAGTGCCTCTATCTTTAACCATTGCATAGAAGAGATAATTTAAGCAGGTTCTGCTTTTTAAATGCTTCCACGATGAGCTAAACCTGCCTCAATTCCTCCTTTAATGCAATGGTTAAAGGTAGAGGCACTCTGTCTTCCATTTTGTATGGTCACCCTGTTCCTCACCAAAGACAGAATCTGCCTCCCTTGAGGAGTGCTCTCTCTCTCCCCCCAGAGATGGCTAGACCAGACCATGAAAGGATGTACTCTCCAGATGGGAAATATGCCATCTTTTTAAAACCTGCTTTCTTTCTCACCCCCTTTTTTCCTACTCTCTCAGTGGCTTATTTTACATCTTATTTTATACTAAATAAGAGCACAAGAACTTGATAGATTGTGTTTCATGTAATATTACTATGGCTATTAGGAATAAACCTTGCTAAAATATACTTTTTAAAAAATTATCCTTCTACAATGGTTATCTGATGGGACACAGTTTGATTTTTAATGTCTGGCCTTTGATCTTGTGACCAAAGAGGCAGTACTTAATTCCTCTTACAAATACTATATGCTGCTCTTTTGGTAACATGACCAGCTCATTGTTGACTTTTATCATAATCTCACTGGAAGCAATTTTTGAGAGATAGTTAGTATTATCCTATCCATGAATAGCCTGGGTCATGGCCTGTTGGTAGTTTCTTGATCTGTTTAGCCAGTAATTTTTAATAAATTTTTCTTTAAATTACGCTCTTCCCTCCCAAATGATAAAAAATAAACTTAAAATGAAAAAAATAGTTCATCTATTTGTTATAAGAATATTAAGAGGCCATCAAATTCATCTTTACACCACAGCTTTGCCACTTAACCTAAATCTGTAAATAACAGTGCATCATTTTGCTCTTTCAGTTTTTTGCTTCATGTATTACATTTCTTTCTTTTATTACTTCCAGAAAGTCTATAACCGAGGCTGGAAAAATATCAGAATGGGAAGTACAGAGAATTCTCATACTGCTAATTATTTTAGGATCCTATTGAGTTTGCCTGTTAATATTTTTATTACCCACCTTTAAGTTTTGGTCCCTAAATAACTTTTTTAATTGTATCCTCTTAACTTGCTTGATTCACTTTTTTAATTCTATGTTTAGAGAGATCTTAGCGCTTATCCTATTTTTCACTTAAATTTGTGTTGTGATACACATTTATTTTCCCCATTTCAAGTGTTGATATCTTGCTCTTGATATCATTGCCTAAATTATAATATTCACAAATTCTTACATGTTTTCAGTTGTTCATTATGGTAATACATTTCTCTTCAACTTTACCTTATCTGAGATGAATACTCTGTTCTTTTCCTTTAAGTGTGTCCCCACTAGCATGTGTTTTGCAGTCCTGCAGTTCATTTTGCTATTTAAAAATATTGTCTCCATACAAATGACAGAATTCTTGGATCTTGTGAGGTATACACAAAGCCACTGAGCAAGCTTTGAGCAAAGCACTCAGCAATGACATTAACATCATCACCAAACTACAGAGAGCCAAAAAGGAAGCTGCACAACCATTGAGCCTCATGGCCATGCAACTTAAGAGACACTGGTGCTCACAATTTTAGTCTATGGAGTTTAGTTTTTAGGTTTTTTTCTTTTGTTTAATCAAAGATCAATCTAGCTATCTTACTTTCATTTGCCTTTTTTACCATAGGTTGAACATCCTCAGAGGTCAAAAAAGGCAGTGTGGCATAAACTTCTGTCCAAGCAGAGAAAAAGAGCAGTGGTCGCTTGCTTCAGAATGGCACCACTCTATAACCTTCCACGGTATGTATTATTTTAGAAAGCACAAGGGATGAAACGTAAAGAACATATATTCCAGCAGCATTTAAAACTTTGAAAAAGAATTACTAACAACACAAAATATATATCAGAATTTTATTGTTGCCTTCTTCCCTGTGCAAGCTGACTCATTTCTTATGTATGACAGAAATGCAATGCTTCAGCATGCAAACCAGTTTTATAAACTTAAAACACATGCAGAATAAATCTTAGTTCCAGAGAACCTCTTGTCTGAAGCATTGTACGCACAATTCACCTGCTGAAATTTCCTCCTCTGTACCCTTGTTAAAGGTTCTGCAGCCCTGAAGTTGAAAGGTTGGACAGCCCTGTTCTAGAATGAGCTCTCTAGAAAAGTCAAATGATCTCTTTAGGATCTCACTAATTTCAAAATCCATCTGGTTTGTTAATCAGCTATACTTGGGAATTGTTCCTTCTTCTGATATCAGACAAGGCTCTCCAAATTTTTGGAACTTCCATTAAAGATTACTTACTCACTCACTACTGTATATCTGATGGGTTTTAGTTTTTGATAAATTTCCGTATGTAATGATTTTACTTTCTTACTGTATTTTTGACAGTATGTTATGAGCAAAATGCTCATTAGAAAGTTGGGGTATATATTTCTGGAGAAATAAATAAAATGTATATATAGATACCAACTTTCTTCCAGAGTATTTAAGATAGCTTACTTCTGATAATAATGTATTTTGTTCTATGGACATAATTCAACAGAGACATGGGGAGGGAGAGGAAAGAAAACATTCAGGTATCAAACTTTTATTAAATTACAATATAAAATATTGTATATAGGTCCTGACCTTTAAAGCCCTAAACAGCTCGGGTCCAGGGTATCTGAGGGACCGCCTTCTTCCCTACAATCCGACCCGTCACCTAAGGTCATCTGAAGGGGCCCTACTGACTGTGCCGCCACTAAGAGATATGAGAGGTGTGGCAGCCAGAGATAGGGCCTTCTCGGTGGTGGCACCCTGACTTTGGCACTCCCTCCTCTTAGAACTGAGGAAAGCTCCCTCAATACAGAGCTTCAGGCAGAGCCTAAAAACCTTTTATTTTAAAATAGCTTTTTAATGGGGGCAGAGGTGGGGGGGGGGCTTTTGTTTTTATCATTTTTTGTTTTATCGTTTTTAGTCTATGTTTTTAGCTTTAATCTAATTGTATTTAAACTACATTTTAATTGTGTTTTAATCTCTATTTATTACCGTGTCTAATTTTAGTGGTGTTTTATTGTTTTTTAATTGTTGTTTGGCTGCCTTGAGTTCCCCCTGGTGGGGGAAGAAAGGTGGGATACAAATTGCTTAAATAAAATAAATAAATAAATAAAAAACACATTTATTTCCATTTTTAGGCATCGAGCTGTCAATCTTTTTCTCCAAGGATATGAAAAGTCTTGGGTTGAAACTGAGGACCATTATTTTGAAGATACATTAATAGAAGACTTAGCAGTACGTTTGGAAGTCTTTGAGTTGGGAACAATTGGATGCACTGACAATCGGGTGCACTTTCCATCACCCCAATTTATTCACTTTGCACATAGTACCCAAGAAGATTAGAGGCCATGCAAGAGATGATCAGTTACCTTCATTCTTTCTTTTTTCAGATTACTGGGATCCACTGAGGATCCCAAGTGCACCCAAAATATTTTATTTTAAATAGTCAGCCCACATCATACATGATGGTTACTTTTCCCAGGCTTGAGTGTAGATTCAAAATCATGGAATTTCATTGAAAATCCCTGGCTTCAATAAAATATGGAAGCATTTTAAAATACTTCCTTTAAAAACAATGAGACACAGGTGAGAGAAGCAACTTAATTCTCTGATCTCAGCCTCCTTCCAAAGCATTATTTAGTATGTAGAATCATAAGCTAGTTTGTTCTTTGCAGACTGTATAAAATTGAATTCACCTAAGTCCATTGTACAAAAGATATAATCTGAAACTTTTATTTTATATAAGTGCAAATGCCTATCTGCCTTCAATTCCTTGGTAATATTGCTGTAATGCTAATTTACGGTACTATGAAGGTTATGGTACAGTAGCTGTTCATGACATTCCCCCAGGTCAGCAGAAGACTTATGCTGGCCTAACTGAAGGTCAGGATGGCAGCCTGTGTCACATTGGACTGCAAAATTATATGTCAAAGCCCACTTTATCACATTGTCATATTTTGGAAAGTTCAGTAGTCAATAGGATTTTTGAGAAAACGTGATAATTGCTTAGGAAGTGCCAAGAATAGAAGAATCTCTAGAAAATCTGATAGTACATATCGCCACTCTAAGTCTACACATGCATTGTACGTTGCCTGTATATCTGTATATCTCTCAGCTCACCTGGCCAGTTTCATTTTATCCCCTTTTGTGTGGTCTAACTCCTCAGCACTCTGACAGGCTGAGTCTAAGTTAACCAATGTCCAGATTTCCTGCTCATAAGTCAAGTGAGCAGAACTGGATCAATAAGCAGTTGGTTTGATAAATACAGCTATTACCCAATTATCAGTGTTTTTTAAATCAGTGATTTGACTCAACACAAATTGTTGGCCCCTTAAATTAAAAGATAAGCATTATTATCTTGTAGTAGTTAATTTCTTAAAAACAGCATTCTTAACATGCTAATGCAGCAGGCAATAAATCTTGCTGAAGCCAAAGCTTTAGAATTGGTTTATGTGTCAGTTGGGAGAGAATCCCTTCCCTCCCCCTATGTGATCATCATATGAATACAAAGTGATAATTACTTCCCAATTGCTTCCTATTCAGTTAGAAGTGAAATTCCCAGCTGAAGTTGTATTAAGCCCTGGAAAAGGGAATTGATGCAATGGTTACTGTGGTAAATAATTGCTTTTGTATAACATGAAAATTGGTATACCCCCCCCCCCCCGCTCCCCGAGATTTCTGGAATGAAACTAAGATTCAACCTATTGTTATTCTCTGGTTCTACCAGTCCAATATGGGACTCCATTTTACAACTGAATGTGGAAGATTGTATAGAACAGATGATCTAGAGCTCTGGTAAGACCAGAAAATCTGACAGGATGCTGCCTAGGTTGGTCTCAGTGAAAAGAGAAAGCTGTTATGGGGTGGGGATGGGGGGAAGCAGGGAGTTTTCTCACAATAGTTGTGCTTGCCAGTGTCAAAAGTTAATCATCATCCAAACTTACACCTTATTCTCCTTTCTTGCTGTATTTATAGAGGCCTGGAGTAGAACCACCAGAGGAAGATGAATGTTTTAAAAGAGTTGATCCTTTGCATCAGTTGATTTTATTATTCAGTCGAACTGCATTAACAGAAAAATGGTGAGAAGGGATGGGAGTGGGAAGATATTTATTAATATTTGTAAATTATTTTCTCTCCAGATCTATATTTTCAGTGCACTTTGCTCTTAACATTGAGCAGCTAAATAAACAGTAAGAGCATTTTATAACATATGCCTTGATCCTTAGTTATTGTTCTTGTAGGGTTTTTTTAAAATGCTTATGATTGCAATCCTAAACACTCCTTCCTGGAAGTAAAATCCATTGAACATAATGGAGCTTACTTCTGATTAGACATGGTTAGGATTGTGCTCTATTAAATATAAATACAAGGAATCTGATTTTGAATGTACACCTTAAAAATGGTTTTCAGTGAATTGTAGACAAATATAGTTTGACTAAAAATTACTAGATAAATTTGGGCAAATAGTAAGAGCAATAAAATTGATACCTGTGATTCGCTGACTTAATTGTACAACACACAGGGTGGAGTCCTATCTTAGGCCAACACAACTCATTGGTCTTCCCATTCCCTTGGCAATGTAGAGAGGCAAGCACATGTCTGTTCACTGGTGTAACCCTCCCCCAGGAGTGTAGACAGTATCTTACAGCAATTTTGGGACACCCCCAGGTCAGCACAGGACTTATGCTGGGGCTTAGGCCTGCCTAACAGGTTAGCAGCCATAGTGATTTAATTTTTGTTGTAAAATTTTTGAATTTCCTTGTTGAAGAAAATACAGAATATAAATTTTTACTCTTGATAAAGTTAATGATATTTGTGTATATCTTTAAACAAACTAACTCTTGAGAAAATGTCGGATCTCTTTATCAGTTTTTGAAAAGTAAAACACAAAACAATAAATAACCATATTTGTCTGCATTATAATTTTTAGTATGGCTTTATTTATTTATTCATATTTGATTTGTTGTTGCCGTACTGAGCACTGAAAAATTGAGTCAGGTGCAAAAAAATTGATGAGAAAAAAGAAGGTAAGCAAAGAAAATACATAATTAGAAAGCATACTGATAGAGAGAAAATTATATTTACCTCTCCTTTAGGGTTTGAAAACAGCTCTGCAAGTAGGATTGCAAGAAGAGGCAGGAAGCCAGTCTGGTTGCATCAGGCTTTATTGGCATCAAACAGCATTCAGGCCCAAATAGAGCTTTTGAGGCTCAGATCCCAATATTCTAGCACCCTAGGCCCCTCTTTTATTGTCTAAAACTTCAAGATACCCAGTCTTCTGATTGGCTGTCAACAGCCAGCTCACACTTTGGCAAGACATGATGTTGACAACTCACATTTGGCTTCTGACCCACCTAGGGTCATCTTGACCTTGGCAGTTCCTGATGCTGACAACTCAAAATGTGGCTACTGAACCACATGTGGTTTGGGCCAAGACCCATAGGGTTGTCTTGACCTGAACTTTCCCATTGTTTTCCTGCCACATCATGTTTTTACCATCTGGGCCTCTGGGTCCCAAGCCTCTTCAGCTAGACTTAATAGTTTTCTATCTGGGGTATTATATTTTATTTCTATCACATACAATATACAAGGCATGCTGTTTTACTATGAAAAAACAGCATCACAATAAGGATGATATACAAACTGCAATCAAGTACAATCTCTTAAATACTCAAATTGCTGGCCTTCAGCTTTTACAAGCCTTCAGATTTTACACATTCTTAACTCTTAAATTCCCAGTCTTCAGCATTTACACATTCTTGACTCTTATAACTGTAACCTTCTTATGCAGCGCCCCCACCCCCAGTATATGTGAAGACTTACCCTACAATCCAGAGTAACTACGGGAGCACGTAAGAGACATTACGTGTACCCTTAGTTACTGCACTACCTAGTGAAAACCTATGGGAAATTCATATTGCAATCCAGAGCAAATTGTTCTTACACCAGAGCAAGGACTCCACGTAGTTACTCTGGATTGCGCCCTTAGTTCATGTGCACAGAGTGGTCCCATATGTTTCCAAAGCAAGGGAATTTCTGACTCTTTGGGCACAATCCCTGTCTACTCAAAAATAAGCCCACTGTGATCACTGGGTCTTACTCCCAGGAAAGTATCTTTAGGATTGTAGCCTTTGTCTTTGCCATTCCTCCTTGATCATATTTTGCAGGACATGTAGTCTTGATTCCATGCCAGCATTTCTCAAACTGTGGGTTGTGACCTGATTGATGGGTTGCACCATAACACATTGCTGTGCTCCACATTTTTAGAGCTGCAAGTCTATAAAGTTGCAGTTTCATATTCAACTTGTATATGTTGCATATATGGACATCTTGCTATATGGTCCCATATGTTGCATCTAAGTCACACAGGTGCCCAACCCACTTCTGTGGCTGTGGTATGCCACTTCCTGGTCCAAAAATCAGGTTGTTCTCACCAGTGGATTGGAGATACAGTTTGAAAACTGCTGTGGGATATGGCCACTGAAGCAGGTTGCAAGCTGGCTTGACTGGAAGCAACTTCCAGGTCATGCACCATTTTTGCCCTTGGTGGGCCATAGATCCACCTTGGATGATATGTCGGTTGCCTAGAAAAAGAGTTTGAGAGCCCCTTCTCTGTGCTGATAACAGATGCCCAGGCCACATTGGATGCTACTAAGGTGGGTTGATGGATGTTAACTTTTTCTGCCCTCCCACTGGGCAAATCTTTGGCCTCATTAGAAGATCAGTGTTGTGGCCATTTTACCAGGTCACTGCTACTGTGGCAGCACAGAGGACATGCTGTGGGCAGGGAGAGGAGGGAAAGAGGGGAATTACAGCAATGTCTTCAATCATTTTATCTCTCTCCTTTTTTAATGTATAGTTTAAAGTGGACAAAGTTATTTTATTATCATAGTAATTACTTATTTCTTTTATGTACCACAGTAAACTGGAGGAAGATTATCTTTATATGGCATATGCTGATATTATGGCAAAGGTAATTTTTCCCCACTTCATTGTAGAATCAGAGTTTTGTTCATTTTTAGTTGACGGAATACATAAATTAATGGCTAGTGATAGTCACCTTAGAAATGTGATGAATATTATTTCTTCATGTTCTTAGAAAATGTTCTTGCATTTTAATCTTGTCTCCCCAGCCCTTAAACATTTATTTAGTTGGATGCTACTATGGAGGGTTGGTGGAAGTTAGCTTTCTCTGCCATCCCACAGAGGCCTAGGCAAAGCTTTGGCCATATTAGAAGATCAGGATTATGGCTGTTTTACCAGGTCAGTGCTACTGTGCCAGCAATGGGGGACATGCTCTGGACAGAGATCAGAACGAAAGAAGAAGGAATTACTAGGTAGATTGTGGGAGAGAAAAAGATGGGATCTGAGCCTGAGGGATAGATCTCTGTAGTAAATGTACACATTGAATCCAATCCCATTTGGTTTCACCAGTGCTGCCTGCTTACTTTCCTTGAACTTTTGCTAGCTATGGAGCTGACGAAGTTCAAAAAATGACAGGCTACAATCCTATCCACACTTACTTGGTAAATCCCATTGACTGTAATGGGATTTACTTGGGAGTTTACCCTGTGGTAAGGGAACAAGATGCCAAGATGCTTGTCGACCTGAAGGCTGGTAGGTTTGCAGTTCGAGACCCATGTACCACAAGATGGAGTGAGCTCCCATCTCTTGCCCAGCTCCTGCCCAACTCCTGTCAATCTAACAGTTTGAAAGCATGTAAATGCAAGTTCATAAATAGATACCACTTACATGCACATGCCAGTCACATGACCATGGAGACATCTTCAGACAGCACTGGCTCTTCAACATTGTAACGGGGATGAGTACAGCTCCCTAGATTCAGTCAAAACTGGTAGAGCAATCTGCAGGAGACAGGAGAATAGACGTTCTGTTACTTTGAAAAGAGGGCCTGACTGCACCCCCTTCTCTGCCACAAATTGCAGTGCATGTTCCTATGTGCAGCTGAATCAGTTCCCATGGTGTAATCAGTACACATCATGTAATTTTTACTTCAAAAAAAATTATTTGGTTTTTAAGGCCATTTATAAATGTGTTGTTTTCATGTGGTTTCAGAGCTGTCATGATGAAGAGGAAGATGATGGTGAGGAAGAGGTGAAGAGTTTTGAAGTAAGATTGTTATTCTCATCTTATTTTTCATTGTTTATCTAACATTCTTTTAACAATGGTTTTTAATACTTAGTGGACATGATATTGAGCAAGTTTAGCATACTCACTGGGGATCTTCAAACAGAGGCTTGACAAACACTTGTTGGAGATGCTGTAGGAAGATTTCTTGCTACAGGCAGGAGGGTGGACTAGATGACCTATTAGATACCTTCCAACTCTATGAGTCTATGAGAAAGCAGTATTAGCTCTCCCTTAGATTGATGCAGGTTCCTTGAACCAACCTATGGGTGTTGAAAACATGCCGTAAGGCATGTCTGTGCAACAGAAGAGGAACAGAAGATCTTTGGTCAGTGCACCTCCGCAGACCCCCTCCGCGGAAGGGGTGAGTAGTGCTTCCCTTTCCAGGCCATCACAAGGTCTGAGATGTGCAGGAAGATGGGCTGGACAGGGTCTGGGGCAGGGAAGGGCAGCAGGAGGGGTGGAAGGACCCGAAGTTTGGAGTGAGACTCAGATCTGGCAATTATGCTGGATCCAAAGCCTTGTCTCTTGGGAAGATGGGAGCAGATGGTCTTCTGTCTGTTCAGACTAAGAGGTCTATTTCATTTCTGTCTACCAGATGTGTCTACTCAAGCAGACCCAATGCATACACTGGATACTGTGTAGGCAACCCAGCCTGCCTGTTCCAGCACAAGTTAGGATTGCACTGTGATTATATGATTTTTTGAACTTAGAGATTGCAGCAGAATCTTAGGTTGGAGATGTACTGTTGAACCATTTGTTAAAGGATTTAGTATCAGTATAGATGCTACACAAGTACAAAGCAGGCCTCTGTCAGTCTTGAAAGACTATGGTATCGTGCTCAGTGCTGCATACACTGCATGCGAAGCACAAAAGCCTGGGTTAGATTGTTATGTAGGATAGGCTGTTACCCACGCAGCAAATACTCCCTCTCCACGCCACTGAATTAGTCCAGTGGAAAGGCAGAGCCAATACGATTGGATCCAGCTGGCATCGCAGACCTGGGCTAAGGATAGGAGCTCACCCTGTCTTGTGGGGCCGACCCAGATCTTGAACCCTGGCCTGCTGGTTAACAGGCACAGTGTCTTAACCACTTGCGCCACAGCCCTTGCTGTACTTGCTGCACAAGTATGATTGTGCACAAGTACAGGCTTCTTTTTCATGACCCATTTGCTGGGTCCACAGGTATTATGAGATAGAATGCTGTGTGATGTGTCATGTAAAAGTTCCAAATACTGTACCAATAAAAGTAGCATATAGAGTGAATTACAGTGTGTGTCCCTGTAGTTTCCAAGGCACTTATGTTAGCTAGGTCTCATACCACAAAGTTGATTCTTATGAATGCTTTTGTACCTGGGAGTACATAAGTACAAAAAAAAGTTAAGTTGTGAAAATGAATGTGCCTGTACAGTTATCCTCATTCCTCCTTTCTTTATTTTATTTTTTAAAATAACATCTTTATGGAAATACATGTTTAAGGATAATGAAAATCTCTTTTTTGTAGAGTGCCTTATTGAAACATTGAATTGTATTAAAACTTGTTCACTTAATTTTCTGCTTTCTCATGCAAAATTGAAAAGTCAAAACAGTGGGGTATAATTACATTTGGCTGAACTATAAAATTACAAGGAAAAAATCATATTATTCACATGAAAAAGATGAGATACAGGGGATACTTATAAGGTGCTTCCCAGTTTGTAATCTGGCAATCCTTTACATGGAATCATTTAACTTCATCAAATAAAACAGCTTTGTTGTTCAGGCTGTGCTTTGGGACTTGCCCAGTGTATGTAGTGGATAAATTATGTGCTTTTAAAAAAACCACTGGCCACTTTAATGGAATGTTGTTTGTGCTCTCATTGATTACATACATTGTGAAGAATCCAGCTTAATATGTTGCTCTCCCCTCATTGCTAAACTAAGAAATGATGTAGCAATTGTGAAAAATACAGCAAAATTACGTTGATTCAGATTTGTGGTTCTTAGTTTCCCTACCATCATGTTTATTCAGTGTATTTATTGTCTGTGGTGTGTATTTGTTTCTTGTCATTTCATTGGTGTTTTCTGGTTTCACTGTTAAATTGCTACAGAGATTACATGGAAACAAAGGATCATTATTTTAGGAAATACACCTTGTTAAATGTATTTGGTCTGTCAGTTATCCTCAGATTACTCTGGACATTGTTCTTATTGCTATTTCACTTCTTATCCTCACCTTTCCTTAAGGTCACAGGATCCCAACGCAGCAAGGTAAAATAATGTGTGTGTATTTATGTGGGTCTAATTTGTGACACTTGGTTTTCTTAGACCCAACATCTTCCACAAGTGTTTTAAGGACAGAGTTCTGACTTAGGTATTTCTTAGGACTCTAATAGTGATGTATGCCCATTTCTGCAAAATAATTTGTTTTCCCAATTAACCCTATTATCATAATTCAATTAATACAATTTAATAGATATGCCTTATGAAACACCCAATGGTAAATGAAAAAAACTTTCATTTATTTTTTCATTCCTTCAAAATTCTGTCTATGACTTTAATAAAAAATTTGTAATTGTTAAAGCAGAACAGTGACTGATCAAGAAGAGGCCATTTCCATTTTTAAATAAAAATGTAATGTTTATTATTATCTGTTTAAGGTTTAAGTACTAACTATTGGTTTAGAAGATTAGAAGGAAAGATGCCAGAGCTACTTTTGAGTAACAAAACATCTGGTCAAAATGAGTAAGATGTCTCATCAGGTATTACAGCATTTGATCCAACTGAGAACCCTGCAGAAAACAAAATACAGAGAGGGAGAAAATGATTGATAGACAAACTACCGTAGTTCAGTGAGTCTAGCACAGTATCTCTTAATTGAGGCACAAATGCATATTCTTGTCCTTGTACAAGTGAAGGAACATTTGCCACCACTCTGTACTGGTGGTTAGAATGTATATAGAATCCTTTTCATGACTAATGCAACTTAATGATACTGACTTATAAGAACATACATAAGAATGTAAGAGGAGCACTGCTGGATCAGGCCTAGGAGTCCTCTAGTATAGCTTCCTGTATCTCACAGTGGTCCCCAGACACCTCCAGGAACACCTAAGACTTTTCCTTAAGTTCACAAGATACTTGCATCTAGTTGTCACTCACCTGCATCTGGCTTTCTGTTTACACTAAGCTCCCAAATAAGACAACTGTGACCAATTTTTAATGCATGAAATCTACTGAACATACTTTCCCTCTCCTCGCCAATCTGTGGTGAGCAAAAAAACTGCCATTTCCTGCCAATTTGGATGACTGAAAAAGTCTCTACCTAGCCCTCATAATGAGGGCTTTCATTATGTTTCAGACTACATACTCATCACAGTTGGCAAACTGATGGAGTTTGTCTCCAGAAATCTGATCAGTCCCTTGTTGAAGGTATCTAGGCCAAACACTGTCACCATATTCTGCAGCAAGGAGTTCCACAAACTAATTTGCACACTGCATAAGGAAATTTTTTCTTGTAGCTGTCCTAACTCTTGCAACACTCAGTTTTACTTGATGTTTTGGTATTACTTTTGGCCTACTCTATCTGTGAACCAATGCACATTACCTATTCAAGCGTAAACATTGTGGTTCAATTTTACTTTTTATGGAATTGCACACATTTTTCTTGGCAGCTTCTGATCATACTCAAAAGACTGTACAACAAATTAAAGCAGCAGAGCTCCTAGGAAGTTGGGCCTCTTAGAAACAGCCATTTCTGGTTCAAGTCTGCCTCTTCCGGTCACATCCTGTAGGAGTTCTGAGGCTGGGGAAGGCCTGCCCACTTTCCTACAATTACAGTGTACATTAGTTTGTGGGGCACTTAGAACAAAACACAGTGGTAGTATTTTTTCAGACACTACATCTATGAAGTTCACAACCACAGGATTATAATTCAGCATCATATCACAGGATATGATGATGGCCCTTAACTTAGATGGCTTTGGAGGTGTGTTTGGAGGGAGCATGCAGCAGGAGACTGGAACAGGATCCCTGAGTAGTCATGATGGCTGTATGCAATCTCCAGGTTTCTGAGGCACTCTGCCTCTGAATACCTCTTTCAGCGTAGCAATGATGGGTGAGGGCTGTGCCTCCATCTCCTGCTTGTGAGTCACCCAGAGATAAGTAGCAAGTGTACATTGAATATCAGTGACCTGGAATCTAGAGTGATTCTAACATGTTTAGGTATCATAGACTTCTTGCTTCAGTGTACAGTATTGTGTATCCACCCAGAACTGTTAATAGTACAAGCCATGAGTTACCCTGAGCGGATTCTGACTGTTCTTGTCTATTCTGTTAGGCTCCTTTAAAGTTGAAGATATGTATTCCTTTTCATCTCATCAACATGGCTTTTTGAGTGGCCTTCTGCTAATGTCTTTTCTAGGTTTTTTTAAAGATTGTGAACCCTTTTGGAACAGAGGATCATTTGTTTTTTCAGTTATGCAATCTTTGTGAACTCTTCTGGTTGAAAAATTGTTAATAAATATTATTGTTCTTACTATATGGAAAAGTTTCATTAGCGGATATGGCAAAAGGGAGTTACCCTGAGGTTAAATACAGCCTGAAATTATCTTGCAAGATAATCTGCATGATGTTTGATAGATGTTGCTGTGATTTTACAATACAGAAAGAAGACTTACAGGAAAGAATCCAGTTGATTTCCTTGCCACAAAAAATTCAGTGTGAAATACTGTAAATGTCACAGCACTGATGTACTCACTAGACACTGCAGGTTCCTACTATTTGTCTTGAATATCTGGAAATAGAAGTTTTCTAGTCTTAGGGTAAAATGACAGCTTTCAGGCTTTCAATATATTGTCAAATTCACTGTGCCTCAGTACCAATACAACATAGTGCTGGGGCAGTATCCAGGTGAAAGTGGGATTTATTTTTTTAGTGCACAAACATTTTTTTTAAAAAACTGTTCCATCACTCCAACGAAAGTGTGGCACAGCCAGCAAAGATAATTTTGCAAGTAAGGAAACCCAGTGGCTTTGGGCTGTTGATTTTTCTGCTTCCACTATTACAATTTGCCTGGGCATTGAAAAAAAATTAAACCACACATAAATATTGGGAGACCTCAAGCAGGATTTCACTATTGTCATCGAAGTCAAACTGTTAATGCAATTTATATCAGCAGGTTGTAAGACATTTAATTTTTAAAAAAGAAAGAGGGAGTGCTTTTTACTATCCCAATGGTATTTTTTTGTAATGAATGAAAGTTCATGATATGGAACTTTGCCCTATTAAGAAAAGGGCATGGATCTATGGTCATGATGATTGATACACTCTACCATATACGAGAAGCAAAAATGTACTTAGGATAGGAATGCACCATTAAATTGAAATGGTAGTAACTGATAGCGCACAGAAACTTGTAGGATATAGGAAACATAGGATGCAAGAGTCCACCTAAGCTTATTTTAATTTTGCTTTCTCTCCATCCCAATAACCTTGAAATGTATTAATTGTCTTATCATTTGTGGTTGGGTTTCAGCATATAAAAATACAGTTTTACAATACAATAAACATAACATTTGATATATCTGACCATGGTTGTCTAAAATTTATGCTGTTCAAAAGTCCATTTTATTCTGTAACTTTATCAGAACTTTGTCAGGGAAGAAAGCCAGGCAGGACCTGTTGCTAGAGAAAAAGCTAGAAAGAGCCAGTACTATTTTTGATTCTCTGGACCTGTGACTTGCCTGAGAATAGCATTTTAGCTGCAGCATTATATTAGTGGTTGTTGTTATTATTTATTGTAATTGATGTTCTTTTTAATTCTTTGTCGTTTAAGACACTGTAATCATTTCTTCAGAGTACTGTACTATATTGTATATCTGCATTATTTTGGTATTACCCCTGCTCTTTCCACAGCTTGTAAAAAGCTGCCAGTGTTGTGAGGACATCCACCTATTTTTGAAGTCAAAACAGTACCAAAACAAATGGAAAGGGAATTGAGCCAATAGAGTGTGTATAAATAGTAGCAGATAGGGTCATTTTTGGTAAAAAATCTTTGGCCAAAACTGGTGAGAATAAATATGATGGAGTCAGTTTCCAGCTACTGCCACCTCTCCTGTCTTCCAGGAAAGGGAGTTTGCTGCCTTACTGCAGTGGCTAATACAAATAGAGAGGACTTGATAACACAATTTCACTAATTAACAAAATAAGTAAATTGATCCAGTGTCATACCATGGAAGGATTGGATTTTATCACTGTCCCTCATATACTACATAGGATAAAATTTTTCAACGTATAGAAATGTGTACTTTTACTATAATCAATTTGTGCAATTATTCTTTTATCGGTGTTAATTATTCTAGGTATTCCAATCTATTTATGAGGCCCCTTATGACTACATAATGTGGCAACAGAATGGCTTCTTGAATCTACATACATTAGGCATTTAGGAAATGTTGTAAAGAGATGAGATTATAAAGTCATATGGGAACAATGATAAAAGGAAATATAGGAAGAAAAATGAATTTTCAGGCCTCCATGGTAACATTTTTTTCAGTCTGAAGTACAAAAAAGGATGGCAGGTTGAATTGTTGGATCTACAATTAGAGTTCTACTTCAAAAGCTGTAGTTGAATCTCTGAACTTACTCTTTGATCCCTTATCCTCTTGTCATTTTAAACTTCAAAAACTTCCATTGTACAAGTAAGTCACATACCATTCTAGGACTGCTGAGAGAATTTCTGTCTTGCCCACCCCAGCTTGATACCAACTTGTTTTATTCTTACTGTGTATCTCAGGCGTTGGCTCCTCTTCCTCCTCATTTCAACACACTTGTTTGCAGCTATAATCTCTAATATGACTCTTCTGACAATCTTGCACTCTCAGAAAAAAACTGCTTATTTGTTAAGGTTGCACTGAAGATGGGTCTTTCTTAACAGCATCATTTCAGAACATGTATCATTTCCACTCTCTGGAGTTACCATACAGATACCCTCTTTGGCTGGAATTACATAACCTGTTAACTTTAGAGTAATATATAACAGTGAAAAAAATCATAAGTTAGTCAGATCAGATTTTCTGCACAAAATTTCTTGAAATGCACACATCACACTTGCATACATCACCTTCTGTGTGTCTTGTAGTACTTATGTTCTTCAAGTCTCTTTGTCTCTATGTTTTGAACTGTCTTCTTTTTCATACCAATTCATACCAATGTGTGCCATATTGGCACAGAATAAAATCAATTTTGGTGTAAAACAAAGCAAGATGTCTAATAAATTCATGATTGCCTTAGAGTCCTAAGTAGAATCCAGAATTCCAGAAGAGTTACTAGCCCTTTTGCTTGCACAGCTAGTTTTTTCCAGTGTGCTGTATGACAGATCAACACTGAATTTTAAAATCTGTTTCTTAGTTTCCAGATACATTTTAAAATGAAGTTTAAAGAATCACAGAGAAAAGTACTGAAATAATTACTTTTTCCAAATTGAGTGATGGTATTCTCTGATTCTAAAACACTTTTTCCAGAAAAAGACAGAATATTTTAAAATATCAAGAGCTATTGATATTTGTTATGAATGTCTGTTAAAAGTCTTTATTGGTTTTTTGTAACATGTAGATTGGCTTCTACAGTCCTGTTTACCCTTTCTTTAGGAGGGGGCATGCCTCCTCACATGTAGAAATGCTCAGGGAAGTGCTTTCTGCAACTTGTTTTTGGAAACTACTTACAGTTTTCTAAAGAATATAAATCCAGAATTCTCAATTTTTCTTCAGCCTGCTTAAATCTTTGACCTCAGATTATTTCAGCTGGAAAAGAAGAGATGATATAACAATGTATTTTTTCATGTTCTCTTTACTAACAAAATGCATCATGAAAATTGGAATGGAAAGAAAAGATTGTTGGGTCTAAATCATGAAATGTAGGCAAACAAAAGTATTGGGTTGTATCCTAACTGTCCGCAGAGTGCTGCACTTTTGGAAGCTAAGCTCCTTTGCACATGGGTAGAAGTGTTTGTTTCTGGTGAGTAAGCCATGATTACAGCCCATGTTTTACTGAACACTTTGGATTTACTTTTGAATAAAATTAATAACATCATTTGCAAACACATCTATCACGGGAGAAGTACTGTATGCAGGCAGAAGGCCTCCTTTGAGTGGTGGGGATCTTTGCAGCGCTCTTTAGGCAAGCAGGAAGAGTTTCTGAATGTAGTGCTGCACTCAGCTCATGGTTAGGATACCACACATTCAATTTTTAAAGGCTTCTGAAACAGAAAAATACTGTATTACAGCTTTCTTTCAATAGTGTTGTAATGATGTTTTGTTGTGTGTGGGTTCTGTTTTTGTTTTTCCCTGTCATAGGAAGAGGTTTAAAAAAAGAAGGCAAAGTGTTCAAATGACAGTACCAGCACTGTAATGCTCCTATGTGCTCTTTCCCCCTTATGTTAGTTAATTAATAAGTATAGGAACCCCCAATAGTAGATGAGGGAAGAATGTACCATTTTATTTCTAAACTGTGAGTTGTATCCAACATGTTATCCATAAGCACAATGGTTTCTCCCTGCAAAACAACTCCCTGAAAGTCAGGGCACCCTTGGAAATGAGGTGGAATATGGCACAAGGTTCTGTAATAGAAAGGGGTAATTGCCCTTAACCAGAAGAAGCATTTTCTGTAAGCAGAGCTCCTCTTGTTATATCCAGTTTCCAGGGATTCCCACTCCCTTGCAACCCTCCTTTGAATGTACCTTGCATGCAACTCACTGATTTTTTTTAATGCATAAAACAAATTTCAGGCTTCAAGATGAACTTTTTGGCAACAATTTAATTGACTTGCAGCTCATTCTTCTGCATGTCTGAATAGATGTAAAACTCACTGTTATTAAAAAGGATTTCTCCCACAAAAAACTGCGATCTTAGTTTGATTTAGATGAAATGCATTTCATTTTTAATAGTAATCCCCAGTTTTTATGTTAGATATCTATCAGCTCTTCATTTTTAAAACCTCTTCCATCTTCCAGTGTATTTTTTCTGTTCTTAGGTGGAATGTTTATGTCAATAAAACTGTGAACATGGCTACTTCTGCAATTGCTTTTAGGTCATACGTAATGTGACCACTGTGTTTTTGAATGTGATACTATCTGATGATGTCATGCCCCACTGGCTTAAATTATTGGAAAGTTTCTATATTGTTACAGGGCTCTATGCAACATCTACTTTTCCACTGCAATTCTATATTTTCAGGCAGTCTGACATTGTCTACACAAAGGCTTAAAGCCAATAAGTATAAGCTGTGCATTGGTGCTCTTGCATTACACTCAATTTTAGGTTTTGAGTACCTTACAGGCTTACAGTGAAATCCTGTGCATGTCTGCTCAGAAGTAAGCCCCACTACGTTTAATGGGACTTACTGTCAGGTAAATGTGTATAGGATTGCTGTCTCAAAGTACTCAAAGCAAAGCTCAGCAATGCTCAAGTCTGACAATGCCCAATTTTGTCAGCATGAAAAACAGAACTTACCATATTTTATGTCATCTGTTTGAAACGGCATCCATCTCTAAATTTTGCATCTGATTACCAAAAAGTCCTGAATACCTTCCATGGTCTTTCAACTTGCAATATGAGCTGTGCACTGCTAAGCAACATTCACGCTACATAATATTTTAATAAATTGTTGAAGCTTTATACAAAAAGTAGAGAACTACAAATTTAAGACTAATTTGCTATATAGTCCAGGAACCATGAACCCAATCATTTCTAACAGAGACCATTCATTAATGAATAACCTAACTCCCAGAATATTTAACAAAGCACAGTGAGAAAAGCTGTCGTATGATATCTGGAAAAGAGATGGTTGATAGTACAGTATCATGAATATTGTATTAGATCCTAAGTTGCAATAGAGCCCATTTGTACAGAAAATTCCCAAAAACATTTATTAAGGCATAATCTCTGGGATTTGTGTTCAGGAAAAAGAAATGGAAAAACAAAAGCTCCTGTACCAGCAAGCGAGGCTACATGACCGGGGAGCTGCTGAAATGGTCCTTCAGACAATTAGTGCCAGTAAAGGTAAAGGATTTAAATTTTACAAGCATTTTTCTGTGTCTTCATCATTGTACAGCTATACCCTTTAAAGATTGCACCACCTACCCCATGTGCCTTTCCATGCATTGACTGCCACTACTGTCTACATTCAGAGGCTCCATGGGCCATTGCCAACTGTCAACACCCCCCCCCCATGGGCATCAACACCTCCCATGCGTAACATCTTTGGCCAGTGAGCAGTGGAAATTCAGGCATTTTATGGTGTGCTGGATGAGAGCAAATAAATATGCAATTAATTATGCATAGGAAACTGTTGATAAAATCTGCTGACCCAGTGGTGCAGTGTAATCCTGTTGTGGATGGAATTGCACTCCCTTTGGAGGATCACTGTAACTTAGGAGAGTTCCTCCTGGTTTTGGCTGTGGCCAGGAAAGTCTTTGCCCAACTCTAACTGGTATGACAGCTGAACCTGTTTCCACCCCCACACATAACACGCTCAGCATCCTCCCCAGTGCAACCCCTCCCTCCGAACAATTCCCCCCCCCCCTCCGTGCACTAGGCACTGAGCACCAAATTGGCTGGATGTTGGTCAGTCTTCCATATTAAATACAGGACAAAAACACGTTGCACCCCTTTTCAACTCCTTAAGGGTTAAATTTCTTCACTTCGGTTCTTGGGGGGTGTTCATGTGACAAAAGGAACACCCTCCCCAAATTTCACGCTTCTGGGTCTGGGGATTGAGACAAGACAGTGATCAGTCAGGGATTCTTCAATGAATCCCTTCAATGAATGTATAGGGAGGAAAATGCATTGCGCCCCATTTCACCCCCTTCCGGATGGAATTTCCAAAAATCGGTTCTTAGTGCACCCCTCTGTCACAGAAGAAACATCCACCCCAAATTTCATGCTTCTAGGCCAAGTGGTTTTAGCAGGGTGTTGATGAGTGAGTGAGTGAATGAGCCAGTGTGTGAGTGGCTCATTTCTCTTTTATATATAGAGATTAGTTTTACTATTCATCTACTTTACATATTTTATTTATTGTATAAAAAGAATCAACAGATACACAAACAGTGTTTGTTTTTCAGGTGAGATGGGACCTATGGTTGCAGCTACCTTAAAACTTGGGATTGCCATCCTGAATGGAGGAAATTCCACTGTTCAGCAGGTAACAGGCTGGCATCTAAACTTTGAATTGTTGTTTTATTTATATCAACCTTTCTCAAACTATGGGTTGTGACCCACAGGTGGGTCACAAGCCTATCCAACATGGGTTATATAGGATGGGCCCTCCTGTCCAATATTGCATCTGAATGGCTCCAAATCAGCATTCCAGAAGCAATGGGCAATCCTAGAGGCTTCTTCTCGGTTGTGCTGATCAGCATGATCCACTTGCTGATCAACATGACCCACTTGTTGATCAGCATGACCCACTCCAATTCCAGAAGCAGTGGGCAATCCTAGAGGCTTCTTCTGGGTTGTGCTGATCAGCATGACCCACAGAATCTTCAGAAAGCTACTTTCTGTTTGCTTTTGAAACAAATGGTTTTGAGAGCCTTCTGGGGCCAGTGGAGGCCAGAAGTGTGAGTTTCTGGCCTGGAATGACCTAAAAGAGACCTCCCCAGTGCAACCAGGACCATCATGTTCCATTTCAGAGGGTCTTGCACTGCAGAAGACGAATTACAGTGTCCTTAAGATTGGAAACTGTTGCTTTAAAAACAAAAATTTCTGTATTTATTTTTAAAAAACGCATTTCTGCTGGTGATTTAAGGATTATGATTGCTTGTAATTTACATAATTTCTTAGGTACTTCAGTGATTACTTAACCAGCATGTCAAGTTCATATATTTTAAAAGCATGGGTTTTTGTTTGTTTTAGAAAATGCTTGACTATCTCAAGGACAAAAAGGATGTAGGTTTCTTTCAGAGCCTTGCTGGTCTTATGCAGTCTTGTAGGTAAGATAACAGATACATCTACTATTCTACATGTTAATTTTATCATCCATATATGCTAATATTAATCACAATGGTCCTGTGGCTATCAGTAAGTCAGTGAGCCAGATGTATTCTCAAAGTAGTGGTAGGCAGAAAAATATTAGTTTGTGAATTAACAGCCCAATCCTAAGTAGCACTGATGTATAGGCCTGTATAGCGTACACTGTTTTACACGGGGATTGAGCAGGGTGGAGGTCACCTTTGGGTTAGGAAATATTTTTTCTCTTAACTGGTATAGAGCCCCAGCCTGCTCAATGAGGCTGTGCAGATTGGGATTCAGCATGTGCCAGTGCTATCCATCCTGTGCTCTTCTGAATCTGAACTGCCCTCCTCTCCACCATGCTCTGCCCTGTTATACCTATTTTCCATCCCTTTTCCAGTGGTGGGCTTCAGGTGGTTCTTACAGGTTCTATAGAACCCTTTGCTAATGAATGCCTGGTTCTGAGAGTTACTAATGAGGCATAGAACTTGTTGTTCTATTGACATAGAACCTGTTGTTAATTTAGGTTATTAGGACATAGAACCTGTTGTTAATTTATTTGAATCCCAGTACTGCCCTGTTCCTCCCTCCACTGTACCAAGAGGTGTTCCTGGATTAAGTGCCTGTGTAGCACAGTGCAGGCTTTCCTGCTGGTACTTTATATCATGCTTGCAACATCCTTGTTGGCAAATGGGATTTCAAAAACAAAAATGTTGAGAATAGTTGTGTGTTTGAGTCTGCAATCCTAATCCCCAGTTAAACCAGCATAAATCACAGCACAAGTCCCATGCTGGCCTGGGGATCTTGCAAGAGTGCTGTATTAAGGTTCTCCTGTGCCACTACAGGGGAGGGGGAGAGATGGGAGGTTAGGCCAGAGCATAGACATGCCCCAGTCTCTTCACACCACCAAGGGAGCAGGGAGTTGGTGAATTGTGCTGGCCTTAATTGGTTAGGATTGTGGGTTCATATTTCTAAGAAGGGAAGCAAGATGGTGTTGTTCTCAATTCCTTAACTTCTCATGTTATGTAGGAGCAGAGAACTTGGATTAAGAGAAGTATGTAGTAACGGATATATCCCCTACCCCAATTCCCCCTTCAGATCTAGGCTATTATTAATGGTATCTGGATAGGGAAGAAAGTGCTTCTATCTTTTGGAGCTTAATCCTGTTCCCCACACCATGTTATACTATGCATCTGTGCTACCAGAGCTGCTGCTATATGCTATTGGGGGGCAGACAGCCTGAGAGAGATAATAAAATATTTATTTACCACTCCATAGATTGCCTGGCCATCAGAGGGTTTGCGCATATCTAGCTGGCATGGAGTCAACAGAGTGAAAGAGATTGTGTTGAGCCAGGAAAACAGAGATTCTGCTGTGGATTGCTATTGTATTTCCCCTACTGCCCCAAACCTCTTCCTGCCTTCTCCTACTCCCCCTGAACCGAACAAAGATTCCCCCTGTAAATGTTATACTGATACTGTTGGAATCAACAGAGAAAATTATCAGAGATTCTGCATGCCTAGACTCAGAGATGGACTGAACTTGAGGGTGCAGTACTAACCAATTTAGGCCAGCACTAGTCATCCTTCTCCCCATTTGCATGGTGGCATTGGAAGGCTGGTGCATGCCTGTGCACTGCCCTTTCCCCCTCCCCCAGGAGTGGCACTTACGTTGGGACTTGTGCCAGCCCAACTAGAGATTAGGTTTGTGCTGTGAATCACCAAATGCTTCTTTATAGACATTAGCATAGCTTTTACATCATTGTATTAATACAAATTCACAGTAATATAACTGACAAAAGATTTTTTTTCCTACTCAAGACCTAAGCATGGTCTATTGAATTAAGCAAGATATTGCCTTTTGCATTCTAGTGTTCTTGACCTAAATGCCTTTGAACGTCAGAACAAAGCAGAGGGCCTTGGCATGGTAACAGAAGAAGGATCAGGTATTGCCATATTAATGAAAATGATCAGTCACTTTTCACATCCACTGAATGAAAGTAAGTCCTTTCCAAATGTGCCCAGTGAAGGATCACAGCAAAACAATGTCATATCTTTTATTAACTGGTAAAATTTAAAATACCTGATAGTAGAATGATTTGGTCTGTGTCTGTAGAATTCTTGCCTGAAGTAACTTTTAACCAGTGGAAAATGAGATGTTTACCATAAATTTGCCAAGAGGATCCAAGAAGATACATTAATGAATGTTTATTCCTGGTAAATTGTTCAGTGATTCTTTCTAAACCGAGTATAAAATAAAGTCTGTGATCTGACAACCGATCTATCTAAAGAAGTTCAGTGAACTAAAATGACTCCTGTCAAAGGAAGGTGGTTTCCTTAGGAAATACCTTTGCCGTGGAAGTATGTTTTTATCCTTTTCTTGAGTTTCTTTCATTTAAAAAAGTACAAAAACCTAGCATCAGAACTTTTGATTTTGAACCAAGTTGTCTCTTTGATCCATTGTCTACTCATTCTTTATTTTTGCCTTCTTTTTGTTGTTTCTGTCTAGAATCATTGTACAAATTTTTATTACTTGCTGTACTACCAAACTGCCATACTTTCTCTTGCTTCCCAATGATAATTTTCTCTTCTATCACTTCATGATACATTTTTATTCTTTAATGGGTTTACTGTTACGTTCTGTAATTTTATAGTCCTTGTGAATGTATCACCAGTGACTAATTGCCTGCAGACATTATCCTGGCGTAGCCTTATCATTTAAGTATACTCAACAAGCTAAAAGCTTTAAAGTATTTCAGAGACCCTTCCATAAAACTCTTTTCTCATATATGCTGCAACTTTCAAGTATTATAAAGAAGTTTCTACTCATTCAAGAAAAGTCAGCACATTTGAGTAAAAGTTGGTCTTATGATTGTGAACAAATTTGTTTTTTATCATTGATTTACTGAAATTTATTCTCTAGTATTTTAGGACACTGGAGACATAAATTTTGTTTATATATATATATATATAATTACTCATAGTGTTAGCTCATGAGTTTTTATTTCAAAAAGTTCATTTATCTTTGAAACTTCCACATATGTTTTTAAAATGTATGTATAAATAAGCTTGCATGTATAAATAACAATCATGAAAGACTTATCTAACATCTGGATATTTTTTATGTTTCCTCATTTGAAGAATATTTTTTTGTTTGACTGCTTTTGACGTTTTGTTTTCATACAGAATTAGATTTTCAAAAGCAATGCGTATATTTTTAATCTGCCTAAAACAAATTCTCACTTTTTTCTTTTTTCCCCCATTTTCTTTTCTTTGAAATAAATGTTCTATCTTTCCCTTCCTCAGTCATCACTCATGAGCGTGGTAATTATTACACACAAATTGCCTTTCTTTTCCCTGTGTTAGCTCTGTATTGGCACTGTACAGCTCCTGAACACCATGTTTTTGTTCTCAGAATCTATCATGGGCTCTGTTTGTTTTTTTATCTTTTTGTTGTTACTATGGTTGTATTCTCCAAACTTTCTGTTTGTATGCCAACTTTCCCCACATCTTTGTTTTTTCCTCCCTTTCTCAGGATTTGCACAGTAACTGGCACACTAGATGTAAGAGCAGCAAGCATTTTTAATTTTTTCTTTTTTTCTGCTTCATTTGGTGGTGTTTATTTTCTTAGTGGGCCAAGTTTTCGCGATGACTGGATGTAAAAAAAAGTGTGCATATGATATTAAAACCCACCATGTGCTGTAGTCTTCCTGTAGCATTTCTGTTGTGTATTTAATGTGGCTTTATGGCTGCATTGGTTTGTGCAATTGTAGGAAATCAGTGGAGGATCCAGAGTTGGGTATGAGGGTGGGATAGAATGGGAAGGCTGAAGGATAACAAACAAAAACTGAATTAATGCATGATAACCAAAGTCACAGTGACACAATTTTAAAGGATAAAAAGTTCAAATTTTATAGGAAAAAATAAAATGTAGTAGACAAGGCAACATGCCCATGTGATGAAATTAAGAATCATCAGCATGAAATGCAACAAACACCAACTCCATATGATATACATCAGCGAAAGCTAAGACCTCCCAAGTACTATAGATTTTAGTGGGAAGATTAAAGAATGAAAATTACTGGGATATACTGAAATTACAGTGCAACTCAATGCCTATCTAGTCAGATGTAAGTCCCATTGTGTTCAGTGGGGCTTACTCTCATTCTAAGAGTGTAAGCAGAGGTTCTGAAACTGGGCCATTGCAACACCCTAGTCTGAAGTCCCTGGCTTTTGCTCCCTTACGGGATGGGTGGGGGAATGGAGTGACTGGATCCCCCTATCTGGGGGTGCTGCAAAAGTGCCATCGGAGGGTGGGGTGGGGTGGGGTCAGGCCACTGCACAGGCATACGCTGACCTCCCCAAACCCCCACAGAAAGATATGCCCTGTGAATTAGGCTGGCCTATATTGGTTAGGATTTTGCCCTTACTGAGTTTTCATTCATTTCTTGGCAATCAGTGCTTGTCACATGCAGTCTACTTAAAATACAGGTGTTCCTTGTTATCTATTAGGGTTCAGTTTTGGAACCTCCCATGGATTAAAAAAATCAGTGTATAAAGAAGACAATTGAAAAATAGGTTTAAAGAACCACTTCCAGATTTGTTGCTCTTCTATTGTGCCAAATTGAATAAGATAACGCCTCAATATCTGCAGGGGTTTGTTTCTGGGACTGAAAAATGAAATGATCACTTGTATAACTATCTTTCAGTAGAAAAACAGTTTTTTAAACTTTGATTTGCAGTGGCCATTCATGCTGAGTCAAATCCATGTATTAAAAAATCAGTGTATAACAAGATTGGACCTGTAATATTTTATTAAACTGCCGCATCCAAAACAAGATTAAGCAGCATCAGTTTTCACAACTATAATTTTCAAAAAATTGCCCTTATTCAGAGATTTCTAATGGAGCTTCTATATTCACATAGAGATTTTGCATGACTGGATGTCTTCATTCAGTAGCAGAAAGGACATAGAATACACATGCAGAGCTACTCTTAATATTTACTTGAATGCAGAAGTTCACTTATACAGGAATCAAGGTTGTTCTTGACTGGATCATTTGCAACTCCTAAAACTCAGACACCACTGGATAAGTGGGCATTAAAATGGGAGCTTTAGAAAACAAATCTCTAACACCAAGCAAACTCATATGACTTTGTTTAAAGGGTGGATAATTTATGAGCCGTGGTGATATTGATATCAGTGCCTGGCAACACTGTGCTGGCATTTTTGTTAAATGATCTTGATGCACCACAGGCTGAACAATCATCATGCTACTTAAATCTTCCTTAAACTGGATATGAAAATTAGGGAGAACTCAGTGTACTATCTCGTACACTTTCCCCCCCTCATATTTCAAGTTGAAACATGTTTCAAGTTCTTGAAATAACAAAATAAGATTCAGAATAAATCTGATTAGTTTACCAAAGAGTTTATTTTTTGCTTTCATTACAGGTGCTTATTAAAAATTAAAGGACTTCAGAGGGACCTAAAACAAAATTTTATAACTGATGGTGTGATATAGAATTGTCTTTTTCCTTCCAATGGAAAGCAAAGATGTACAATAAATCAGTATCACTGAATGATTTATTGCTAGTTGTTCCTTTTTACTTCCTTCCCCTGATCTTATCATGACCCCCTTTCATTCTGAACAACTTCATGGTTTCTGTGCAGTCACAAGTAGTGAAGGTCTGTGAAAGGAGAGATAGCCTGATTGATTCCAGATTTATTGATTCCAGAGATAACCTGATTGATTTAAACCTGATTGATTCCAGAGTGTTGTCAGTCCTTTTGCATCTGCACTCAAGTGGAGAAAAATTTTGTGCACACTCTGCCTTGACGGCAGGATGAACATAATACTAAGTCCTATGTACCGCATTTTGAGGAACACTTTTCTCACTTATCTTGGGTTTCAACGTCATTCTATACGTAAAAGAGTTAGTAAATTAGTTTTGCTGACTCCTCATATGGTGAAAGAATCACTTTAAAAGTGTCACTGTGAGACAAAAATCTTCCCAAGTGATGTCTTCTCTGGGAGATTCATGTTTTGGACACCTCCACTAACTGTAAAAAAAATTCCAGCAGATAAATAAGAATGGAGTCTTTCAACTGACAATGAAAATCTGTGATGTCTGTGATGTTTGCAACACTTCCTTTTCCACTACTGCCAATGGTTTCTTTAAAGCCTTTCACTGGCCTGAATCTTTGGTGTCTTACAGCACAATCCAGAGCAACTAATCTGTCCACCTAAGAGCCCTTGGGTTGCCCTATCTATCATCAGGGTGGAGCAACTGCAAGATGCTCCATCCCAGTTACTCTGGAAGAGGCTTAGGGCAGAGCAAGGCAACATAGGGTGCCTTAAGAGAGGTAGCCTAACTGGGGCAGCCTAAGCAGCTCAGGAGAGGCAAGTTAAGAGCATGTTTAGCATTGCCTAGGGCAGAGCAGTTGCTCTGTATCCAAAGCCTGTTTCCAAGGCAGAAATGCCCTCTTCCAGTTCCTCAGAGATATACCACCTCAGGAGCAGGTATAGTAATGAGTAGACCCATAGGGGTCCATGATAAGGCTCGAGTAAGAATGGCAGTGCTGACCAAAAATCTGAGTTCTTGGGCAGCCTAGCTGCAACCCCTTCCTCTCAACCTCAGGATATGGAACAAACTACAGCTGCCCACAAACCTCAGGATACAGCAGGCCACTCCAAGAAGCCCCTTGTATTCACTGTAGAATGTACTGGCATCTCATCAGGGACTCTTTATAAGGCAGGCACCCAGTGGTGTCACCAGACTGGTGCGGCTGGTGTGGGCTGCATTGGGTGATGCGCTCCATATGGGGTGATGCACCGGAGGAGTTTGACTGTCCTTTGGCAGGCCCCAGGCGTCAGCGTGCCCATTCAGGCCTGCTCCAAGGCGAAGCAGCAGCCAGAAGCTGCCACTTGTCCTCAGAGCTGGCCCGAACGGCCATCTGAGGTGCACTGCGCAGAAACACACTGAGCATGCCGAACAGCTTCAAAGGAGACTTCCTTATAGCGGAGGAAGTCTGCGCCTCTGCACGGCCATTCGGCCTCACTCAGGAGGCGGACGGCAGCCGAATGGCTTCAGAAAGAGTACTGCACAGGCACCAACTCTGACGCCTGCTCAGTCTCCTCTGAAGCCGAAAGACTTCAGAAAAGTACTGCGCAGGTGTCAGAGATGGTGCCTGCGCAGAACTCTTTCTGAAGCCAGTTGGATTTAGTTGGATTGTGAAACAGTTGGCTTCAGAAACAACTGCGCAGCGCCAACTTTGACAACTGTGCAGTCGCCAACATTGACAACTGCACAGTCCATGTGGGGGGGTGCGCGCATCCCAGGGATGACGCACAGACTACCACACCAGGTGATGTGCAGAGTCGTGTCACCATTGTAGGCACCACAGCTGTTCCTTGTTCAGTGTGATCTGAGGGGTGTCTCCTCAGGAGCAAGTCCTCCCCATGTGTCAATTACTTAGCATGCTCTGGAGCAGTTAGGGCAGCCCAGGCTTCCTGACTCTCTGGATACAGAATAGTTAGGAGAGAGCAGCTAGGGCAGAGCAGGCTGAACTTGCTCTGGATTGTGCCCATATTCATTGAAGTCATTAACAGCCCTGATGTTGAAAATTGTCATGGTCATTGATCAGGGAAGAGGATAATTTCATTCCCAAATGACACTGATTTCAAAAAAACTAGCTTCAGAAGGAGACAGATGTTAAGTGAGCCCTTCCCTTCTATGTTAAGAAAACGGCATCATTAGGCGTTATTTTATATATATATATATATATATATATATATATATATATATATATATATATATATATATATATATATATATATATATATATTATTATTAGGCATTATTAGGCTGTGGGTGGCACAAGTCGTTTAGACACTGTGCCTGTTAACCAGCAGGCCAGGGTTCAAGATCCGGTCATCAGTGGCCAGGGTTCGAGACCCGGGTCAGCCCCACAAGACAGGGTGAGCTCCTATCCTTAGCCCAGCTCTACGACGCCAGCTGGATCCAATCATATTGGCTCTGCCTTTCCATTGGACTAATTCATTGGTGTGGAGAGGGAGGATTTGCTGCTTGGGTAACAGCCTATCCTCCATAACAATCTAACCCAGGCTTTTGTGCTTTGCATGCAGCGTATGCAGCGCCGAACACGATACCATAGTCTTTCAAGACTGAAGGAGGCCTGCTTAGGCAGTCATCATTCTGTTAATCACCTTACTCACCACTTAGGGGATGAGTAAGGCTGAAATCCTGTGTACTTGTACAGGGGTCTAGTCCCCCTTGTGCTCAGTGAGGTTTACTTCTGAGTAGACATGCATAGGATTTTGCTGTAAGAGCACACTAACGATAGTAAAAACAGTGGCTTACTCCTGTATAAGCATACATATGATTAGAGAATTAGACACACAATTTCTTATCTAAAGAAGCACTGGCCTTCTTGACAACACAATCCAACTAAATGATTTCATCCTCAGCTGTAAATCTGAGAGGGGTTTCATACAGAATCCTACAGAGCAGTTACATGGTTTATGCCATTGACCTTTATCAAACATGAACATGAGGTCAGCAGCTGATGTCTGATTTGGACATGCTGTTCTGTAGAACATTTTGTCCTGATGAATCTTTGTCCACCTCTTGGTAAGAGGAAAAATAGCTAGTCTCCACCATGTTCTGCCTGTACAAAGACCACACAGAAAGTTACTTGTAATGATAATTATTCAGGTGATCATTAGTGCAGACACATGACCCATCCAATCATTGCCCCAGCAGATCTGACTCCAACTGCTAGGTCTCCAAATGCTACAATTTGAACTTAAGGGAACTGAGGGATTATGCATTCTACGTATCCTTGAGACATATATTGCACATGGGATTTCAATAATGTTGTAGAAGCTGCTCAAGTGCAGAACTCCACTACATGTATTTGCACAGATGACTACTTGAATAACTATAGTCACAGGTAAGCAACGTGTCCTTCACATTTCATACTCTTAATACTGGACCCCCCACTGGTAATACATTGGTGATTCTTTACTGGATATGTATCTAAATTGTCTTTGTGATGTAATCAATGTTGCATCTTCTTTCTTGTGTTATGTTTTAATTGCTATGGTGGTTATTGGTGAAAAAAGGTTCAAAACCAAAGGTATACATCAATATACAAGAATGGTACATTTTCATTCAATTTTTACACTATCCAATCTTTCCATAACTCATTCTAAGCTTGAAAGTGCACTTATCCTCTCCTTTCAGTATTTACCATAGTTAATAGATAATATATTAAAGATATATACAGTATCTTACTATCATATGAATATTTTCTATTGTAAATTGATTTTTAATAATATTCACATACTATCTTATTTACCATACATACTATCTATATTTTGGGTTCTCTTTGTTATTTCTCTTTGTTATAAATCCCATTATAGTCAGGGGGGCCTTTACTCCCATGCAAATGTGGATAGGATTGCAGCCTCAGGGCCCAATCCTATGCATGCCTACTCTGAAATAAATCCCATTGTGTTCAATGTGTGCATAGAACACACATTTCATTTATAACAATGAAAATACATCCTGCATATCAGATATTTACATTACGATTCATAACAGTAGCAAAATTACAGTTATAAAGTCACAACAAAAATAATTTTATGGTTGGGGGTCCCCACAACATGAGGAACTTATAAAGGGGTCACAGTGTTAGGAAGATTGAGAACCACTGCCTTAAGGCTTGAGCATGGGCAGAGCATCCCTTCCTGGGATCTGGCCACGTGCCTCTGGGAAGAGTGAAAGTGGAGGCATGCATGGGCATATTTGGTGAGAACAATGTTTTTTTTTCATTCTAACAATGGAATGTATTTCCATTATAACTCTTGGCAATGATTACTTGTAAGGCAATATAAAAACTTAAAGTTACAGGGAGCCAGACAAGATGGGTTTTGGTCTGATCCAGTGAGGCTCCTTTTATAAGTTTCTTCTAAAAATAACATTAATTATATAATTTCAACTAAAATTTATAATTTATATAATTTTCAACTAAAAGTTCACAAAGTGGTTTACAGCAAAAATGAAAAAAAAACTAATGATTCCCTGTCCTCACAATCTCACAAAGATGCATAAGAAAAACAGCAGAAGCCACTAGAAAAGACACTGCTGGGGTTAAGAGAGCCAGTTACTTAACCCATGCTAACAAAAAGAGCAGCGCCCACTTGAAAAAATGCGTCTTGCCCAGTTTCAAGGGGATGAAATAAGAAATATTTATGTTCCACTGCTACATATCAATCTATCTACAGTATTTATATACTGTACCACTTTTTAGCTGAAAAGTTCACAAAGCAATTTACAAGCAGTTACAAAGCAGTTTACAAAAAATTAATAGCTAATTAATAGCTAATAGATCCCTATCCCAAAAGGGCTCACAGTCTAAAATGCAAAAAGACCACCAGCAGAAGCCACTAGAATAGACATTGCTGTGGTGAGTAATAACACTTGACATTTGTTAGTGGGCATGGGATAGTGTACATTTTACCATATAAGTTTTGCCATAAGTAAGCATATGACAAGGGGAGATCCAATTTAGGATTTTGCCTGGGAATAGGTTTTCCAAAATACTGTGTTGTTACTTTTGCTTCATAATAGCATTCACAACCACTGAGGGTATTTGTCATGATATAAAATCTGTTTCAATACGGAGATCTGTATAACACTTGTTTAAATATCAATACGGAGATCCACTGATATGCCCAGGGAATACATTCCTGCACATCCCATCTCCTGTGGATGTTGGAAACTGTGGATAAAGGGTAGAGAATCCTATCTCTGGCCCTCTTGGCCCAATAACCTTTGTTTATCTTGGTACCATCATGCCAAGCAAGAATGACTTCTCCTTTTACAGACTCTGTAAGTATGCAAGATCATAGAAAGAAAAGAAGACAGGCAGCCTGAATGCTACAGGGACAGAAACAGATTGTTAACCAGAAGCAAGAAGTGTTCAGGCTGCCTGCTTGTCTTTCTATAAGCTTGTATGCTTATAGTGTATGTAAAAGGCAGATGAATTTTGCTTAGTGCAATAGTGATGGGTACAGGGGTAATGGGTACAGGGAACAGGAGATGTAGATTACCAGAACAGCTGATATTCACTGGATCCACAGTGGATCTACTGAACCTGGATCCACTGAACCTGGGGTCGGTGGAGGATCCTTATATCTAAACTTTGTAAATATTTCCTAACAGCTTTCAAAACAAAAAATAGAGATAATTTTTTTTAAAAAGGAGAGACAATTAGTAATTAGACTGACATTTAAGCACTTTCAAGGAAATAAATTACACCACTTTTCTTTCTATCCTACATTACTTTTATTTAAATGCATCTTAATCTCAGATTATCCATGGGAAAAACATAAAACCCATCCATATCTGTAACACTATCATTGATATGCAGTATTGGCAATGGCAATATTTTATTATTCAATTTGTAATGTGAAAGAAAGTTTTTTATTCTTTAAATTTCTTGAAATATTAATTATAATACATTTTCCAGGAATAACATGACAGATATTTGAAATCATTTTTTTCAAAGCTTCTGGTTGAGATTGCCTTTTTTGTTTAGCAAAGTGCATCCTGGAAACCTTGAATATAGTTCATGTGTCGTCCCCCACCCATTTCTTACAGGGACCTATCTTCTCATAGGATGTCTACTGTGTTCTTTGTAAAATCTGGCTAGAAACATTGATTGTCTTAGACAATATCTTATATAAGATAGTATCTTAGATCCCTTCTCTTTCAAATATCTTTCATAATTTTTCCATAGGTTTTTTTCTTTTTATAGCTTTTTCTATGAAAAATTTCTTTTCATAGTCCTGTACTGACTATGTCCTGTACTGGTATCCTCCCTTTTTAAGTCATGAAAAATTTCCCATAAAGGAAGAGTTTGGAAGGTAAATACTATTCTTGAATATGTTAAATACAGATGTTCTGTAGTCGAAGTTGGTTCATCCATGAAGCCATTTGAAGCTGAGGCATTCAGCAGATTTGTGGGAGGGTGCTCTTCTTTGTCCACCTTTTTATATCTATTGTCCCTGCTTTGGCATTCACTTTCTGGACTGGAAAAAGAATAGGGGAACAGTGAGGCAGAGGAAGTGTGGAAAGGATTATCTGTAATAGGCTAAAATACTGGAGAGTATGAGGAGCAGAAGCTGACACATTAGGTAAAGAGGGGTGGCATGAGCAGATCTTGTCTAAATTTGTTTTTGCTTGTGCATCATTTATTTTCCAATATCATATATCTGTAGTAAGATTGGCCTTTTCATTTGTATCTGCAGTCTCCCTGTCATTATCAAAGCATCCTTGACTCATCAAGATCTCCAGCAACTGACTAGGCAAAGGAATCTGTGCCTTTAATGTCATCATTATACCAACCCCCATTCCAAATCATCTTTCATACTGTATAGGACATATGCGATAGGATAACTAGTGCAGGCAACAGGAAGAATTCTTCAAGAGCCCTTTTTGGGTTAGTAGTTGGTAGATCTATTCCAGAAGCCCATTTTAGCACACTTGATAAATTAAGTAGGTTGGATTCAAAACATTTTATTTTTAAAAAAATGTTTAAATGTTGCCAAGCCATTCTGCCATGTTTTGAAAAGAAATGAATTTCTACATAGTATTTTATGATGCTGAATAAAAATATATCTGCAAGTGAATGTGCAAAATACTCTATCCTGAAATGATGCTATAAGATACATATATTTGTACAATCTTGTACATATATTTGTACAACTTAAATAAACATAAGTTGTACATTTAAAGCGACAGCAATGTTTACCAATGTTCATAATATTTACTAGCATCTGGGTTTTCCACAGGAGAAAAGGTGATGCAAGACGATGAGTTTACATGTGACCTCTTCCGCTTCCTTCAGTTGCTTTGTGAAGGGCACAACTCAGGTTTGTTGGCAGAATGCCAGGACAGTAATACTCCCATTCTGAAGTAATCAGCTTTAAAAACTTGGTGTGAAAGTCCTAAAATTTTAATTCTTCCAAACTATGCTCCCAACATGCAAGTATGAAGATAAGTAATTTGTCTAAATTAAAAACATCTGGTTTCTTCATTTGTGCAAAACAAAAAAATCAAATGCCATATCCAGGAACAAAAGTTATATGAAAGGTAAATTACCTAACTAAGACAGCAATGCTGAAGTGAACTTGGTCCATCTAGTTCCATCTAGATGGAACAGTCCATCTAGTCCTAGGCTGGTGTAAGTTGAGATATGCCAGTCTTGCTGCACCAGAAAAGACCTGGACTGGCTTAAGTAGATTTAGGCTGGTGTAAGTCAACTTACACAGTGCAAAGCAGATGGACCTGGGCAAGCCTACCTGGGCTAGCCTAAGCAGCTCAGCAGGGGCATATTGAGGGTATGTTGAGCATTGCCTAAAACAGTGGAGTTAGGCTGCATCCAGAGTCAGTTTTCAGGGCAGAAATGCCACTTCCCAGCTCTTCAAAGTTAGACCATGTCAGGAGTAGGAATAAATCTGAGTGGAGAGGTCCATGATAAGCCAGTATAAGAATGGCAGTGTTGACCCAAAAAATCTGAGTTCTCAGCCAGCCTAACTGCAACCCCTGCCTCTCAACCTCAGGATGTGGCATAACTAGGACAGTCTAGTAACCTCAGGATACAGCACAACTCCAAGCAATCCCCTTGCATTCACCCTTCCCTACAGGTACTGCTGTACTGCAGTGTCATGCTGCAGGTGTTACTGGTTGTCAGGGACTCCTGGGCTTCCTTATAAGGAAAGCACCACAGCCTTTCCTTGTTCAGTGTAATCTGAGGCAGATCTCCTCGGGAGCAGGTCTCCTCAGATGCCACTTACTTGGTGCGCAGCAATCTTTTTAGCCCTATGGATTTGACCCTTCTTTCCAGCGGTGGGCTCCAGCAGGTTACACCTACTCCAGTGGGCTACACCTACTCTGTAGAACCAGTTGTTAATGAGAGATAGGACATATGCCATTTAAAAGTGGCTGCCAGATGTGCATAGAACCGGTTGTAAATTTCTTTGAATTGCATCACTGCTTCTTTCTGCTCTGGATACAGCCTACTTGGGCCAGCCCAGATGGCCCATTCTCACAGCCTCAGTGAAATAAACCAGGATTCTTTTGCTTGTTTTATTCCCTTAATTTTAAATAATTATAGTATTTTTCTTCCTTTCCTGGCACAATCTCTTCCTAATGTCCAAACTGAGCATGCACCAGTAGTCTGGAATGACTGCGACTTTCTAAATGAAAAGTTAAAAGCTAAAACTTTGTGATGGGACTAGTAGGGAGACTTTTGGGAAAAATGAGGGATGGCAGGATGTGGAGAGGAAATCAGGAAATACTTCAGTTCTGATTTTGTTCTGAGCTGAAGAAGGAGGACATGGCCCAGCCTGACCCAGTCCAGTGGCCCTGAGACAGCAAAAAGGCCTACTGAATTTTCAATGTTAAGCAAATATTTTATAAAATAGTTCTTAAAAACAAAACATTGTCATTATGTTTGATTAAAAATACATATAGTGTACTTGTAGAAAAGGTAAGTAATATTTTTGGGGGATAGACAGGTAATTTTCATAGCATTTTAGACTGGGATAAATTGTAATTCAGTTTCATTCTATTCTTAGATTTTCAGAATTATTTGAGGACTCAGACTGGTAACAATACAACTGTCAATATAATCATATCTACTGTCGACTATTTGCTGAGAGTTCAGGTAAAGTATGGTTACTCTGAACTGTTATTGTTTTGTTATTGAAAATAACCAAATCAGAATGCTAGATCCCATATCACTGTTCATTTTATGATGCCATGGATAAATTAACTTATGGATTTTATTTGTAAATTTTTAGTATTAGTAAAATATATATATATCATTTTCAACAAAATGCTGTTTTCATAACAAAGTAAAGAGATAAAACTAAAAGTACAGCTTAATTAATTTTCCTTCCCCTCAGAATATTAGGGACAGGAGCATTCATTTCCACCAGGAAGTCTCAGTACTGTTATATAGTATGTGTATAACAACTATTTATCTTGGACTGAAACTTTTAAGACAATATTGCATTTGGTAAAGAAAATTTCTGGACTATGAACCTATGTTTTCACCCCTCCCCCTTTTCAGGAATCAATTAGTGATTTCTATTGGTATTATTCTGGAAAAGATGTTATTGATGAACAAGGGCAACGCAATTTCTCTAAGGCAATTCAAGTTGCAAAGCAGGTCTTCAATACTCTCACAGAATACATTCAGGTAAACCCAAAAACTAAATTATGAATTTGTTCTGAAGTTCATTGATGCTGTGGTATCAATTTTTTTGTACAAGTAATTTATGCAGAGCAATCTTATTGTCCTATCACATTGGCACTCTTGTTATTTTATTATGCGCTAAGCATAATATTGGTGCAACTTACCTGTAGTTGTTTTTCTGTACTTAGAAAAAGAAAGGTGGGAAAAACAAACTGACATTAAGTTAAGACAGTGGGAGGTATGGTGTATCACACAGTTCTATCCATATTCTGGATAAGCCTTCATTTATTGCGTACTTAACCTGTTAAAAGAAATAGGTAAGCAAGTCCACAGAAAAAAAACAGTTGAAATTGCACTTGTTAGTTTTACTACTGATCTTCTGTGGGCTTCTGTTGTGGTCATCTTGTCACTGGACACATACCCCCAAATCCAGAGTAACTACAGGAGCACATAAGAGACTTTATGTGCACCCATAGTTACTGAAGTCCTATGGGAAATTCATATTGGAATCCAGAGTAAGTTGTTCTGACACTGGAGCAAGGACTCCCCATAGTTACTCTGGATTTTGCCCATACAAGATTTTCTGCGCGAAGCAGAGAAAGGTACAATTTCAGGTCAGGGGGTCGTGAGAGGGTGGGATCCGTCATCTTGGAATCTTGAAATCTTGAAATCCAGGGCTTTCCTGGGTGTAAGGCTCATTTAACCCAGTGGGTTAATTTCCAAGTAGACATGGAGGAACTCTGGCATCACAGGGATGTGACATCCTGGTAAGTTTGTCAGGGGGTCCTGGACAGATTTTTATGTTTGAAAGTGGGTCCTGTCCTGAAATGTCCAAATATCACTATACAAGTAACTTTATGTTTGGGGGTTATAAATAGCATTCTCCTGCTTGCATTGCTTTTTCTATTCATTTTAATGGGTTGACAGTTCCGTGTATATACAGGAGAAGGATTTCCATGTGAATCTGCCCTTTCTGTTGAGCTGGCTAACACAAATGTGCAGGAAGTTCTAACTCAGGCTGGGCATTTGTACGATAAATAAGTGATTAGACATCTTCAGTTATTTTGATAAATAACTGAAAAGCATCTTCAGCACAAGTTCTTTCATTTGTGTATATTGCTATTAACAATTTCTACAGTGGTCATATGACTGCAGTCAGATAGTGTAAAGTGAATACTGGTCTAGCCTTATCAGCCATTTTTTCATCGGTGGTTTTACCACAACGTTAACAAGTTTATCCTATTTAATTGAAAGATAATCCCCTTAGGTTTAAAAATAACCTGCTTACCATGGTATTGCAACAATCAGTCTTTCCCTTTCTTAGGGTTCAATCAGCTTAAAGTCCTCCCTTCCCCTGCCAGCAATTGGGAAGTGATGATCACTTTGTATTCTTTTGCGGTTTTAAAGGTAGGGAGGGGTCTGTCTCCCAGCTGGAAAGCTATTCTAACCCATGGAGAGGCCAAGAGAGATTGATTGCCTGCCTGTTGCTTTACCATGGTAAGCAGGCTTTTAAAAAAACAACTTTATGTCTGAAGGAAAGTATACCTTCTACTTGCTTTTATTTAATATGAAAATCAGCATCCATGGAAACTCAACCTGTACCTGACTATTTTGCATGTGTTTTTTTTTCTTTTATAAAACAGTATTTTCTAACACATTAAATTAACTTTGTTTTTCTTTTGTATTGGGTCTGCAGGGACCATGCACAGGCAACCAGCAGAGTTTAGCCCACAGCAGGCTGTGGGATGCTGTCGTTGGATTTCTTCATGTATTTGCCCACATGCAGATGAAGTTATCTCAGGTACATAATGATTTAAAAAAAAAATCATTTCCATTGTATTAAAGAAACCATAATGACTGCGTGTTAATTTTGTTAAAAATCAGCAAAATGTACTGTGGAAACAGTGTGAACTATATGGACAACTAGTCTGTGTTAGGACAATAGTGATGAACAACAGCAACAGGCAGGCAACAAACTGACACCCTTCCAGGTGATTAAATAAATTTGATTAATCCACTTCTAGAGAATCAGAATCCTTTATTGGCATAAATAACATACAAGATAAGAAAAGTTAAAGAGCAAAACATAATCTCATGCACTTGTACTTATCCTGCAACTTGAAAGGTAAATGAAGGACTTTGGAGTGGGACTAGTAGGGGACTTTTAGAGAAAATAAGGGATGGCAGAATGTGGAGCGGAAATCTGGGAATTCTTCAGTTCTGATTTTGATCTTCAGTTCTGATTTTGATCTGGTTTGATCTGGAGAAGAATATTAGGGCTCATCACTAGTCTATGAGGGGTTTCATAAGCCCCTGAAATTTTTCTGTGAACCTCATATGCCAGAACTTCACTGATAACTCACTTGACAATTTAATGAATGAAAAGTTATGAAAACTGAGTTCATTTATGTAGACATTGATCCAGTCAACTATATGCTACGTTCTACACATTCTCCATGGCTTTTCTATCCCTCCCTTCCCACTTAAACCCCAGCATTCACTGTCAAGGCACAGCTAACTGTCAGGAGAACCTCTAGATTAGAACAGAGTGCAGTGTGATACAATGGAAAGTCTGAATCTCAGGTAGGTGAATTAATGCAAATCAATTTCCCCAAGTCAAAGGCAAGAAATCAAGTATTGTTTCTTAGGTATTCTGAAAGTGGCTGGATTATAAATTTTTAAATCTGTATTTCTTGTTGACAGGACTCTAGCCAAATTGAGTTGCTAAAGGAGTTAATGGATCTTCAGAAAGATATGGTGGTCATGTTGCTATCTATGTTAGAAGGTAGTTTTATTTTAAAAGTTTTCTTTTTTTACCAAATTGCTAAGGTGCTTTCATGGTGTTTACTTAAAATGATTGTATTCATCATCACAAATCATCACATCTGAAGGCTGAAAGCATATACACTTCACAATAATCTGCTGCCAGATTGCGTAGTTACTGTTCACAATTATCATCCATTGATCTTCAGGTTGCGCAGTTACTTAATATTGCTGATGAACAGTATTGGACTATATTTAAATGATGAGCAATTTAAATATTCAGACCCTTGGTTTTCAAACTTCTTGGAAGTTTCAGACATGAGGTAAGTTGTTGTGGAAATGAAGGGAAAGCAGGAGTATGATTCCCATATTGCACTGCTGCCATGTGAATGGGAAGGTTTTTTTTTACTTACCTGCAGCCAGCATTACAGACTTTAAGAGGTCCAGGGAGCTCTTTTAGCTTTTCCTGTCTCTGTAAAACCTAAAGAAAAGGCACTTCTGGTATTCATGACAAAGCCAGAAGTTCTCCCCCCCCCCCACTTTTAGACTTTTGCAGACATTGGGGGCCTCCACATCTCCTAGGACTGCAGTGCTGGACAGATAAGTTAAAAACCTTTTAATTTCCCCATATGAGTCGGGATACATTTAACCTGGGGATCTCACTTCTGCTTTCCCACTTCTCCCACACCTTAAGGAGCCACTGGCAGGGCTTCTCTGATTGGGCCCCAGTTTGAGAACTTCTGGATTAAACAAAGTCTTATAACCTAATCCTATGCATGTGTACTCAGAAACAAGCCCCATTTAACCTAGGATGATTTATTCTCAAGGAAGCTTGTATAAGATTTCAGCCTTGGGAAATATACCACCATCCATTGCCCCCCTCACAGCTGTTCATTATTTTAGCAGCTGTCCACTTCTGCTCTTTAAAATATATTTTACTGGTTTGTTATGAAATTATATATATAATATATATAAAATAAATCCATTTCTCCACATTTAGGTAACGTTGTCAATGGAACAATCGGCAAGCAGATGGTTGATATGCTAGTAGAATCTTCCAACAATGTCGAAATGATTTTAAAGTTTTTTGACATGTTCTTAAAACTGAAGGATTTAACTTTTTCTGATGCTTTCAAAGAGTATGATCCTGATGGAAAGGGTGTCATTTCTAAAAGAGATTTCCATAAAGCAATGGAAAGTCATAAGCACTACACTCAGTCTGAAACTGAGTTTCTCCTCTCCTGTGCTGAAACAGATGAGAATGAGACTCTGGACTATGAGGAATTTGTAAAACGATTTCATGAACCAGCCAAAGATATTGGCTTCAATGTTGCTGTTCTATTAACAAACCTGTCAGAGCACATGCGTCATGATACCAGATTACAGACTTTTCTTGAACTTGCAGACAGTGTTCTGAATTACTTTCAGCCATTCTTAGGGCGCATAGAAATCATGGGCAGTGCAAAGCGCATTGAACGTGTTTACTTTGAGATAAGTGAATCAAGTCGAACACAGTGGGAGAAACCACAGGTTAAAGAGTCAAAGAGGCAGTTTATCTTTGATGTAGTAAATGAAGGAGGGGAGAAGGAAAAAATGGAGCTTTTCGTTAATTTCTGTGAGGACACCATCTTTGAAATGCAGTTAGCTGCTCAGATCTCTGAATCAGATTTGAATGAGAGGTCTGCAAACAAAGAAGAAAATGAGAATGAAAAGCCTAAGGAACAGGACCCCAGAATGGGCTTCTTCTCTCTAGTGACTGTCAAGTCAGCTTTACTAGCCCTCAGATATAACATAATGATACTCATGAAAATGTTGAGCATGAAAAGTATAAAGAAGCAGATGAAGAAGATGAAAAAAATGACCGTAAAAGACATGATCATGGCTTTTTTTTCTTCCTACTGGAACCTTTTAATGGGCTTGATGCATTTTTTATCGAGCGTCTTCCGAGGTTTCTTTCAAATCATATATAACCTGCTGCTTGGAGGAAGCCTTGTAGAAGGAGCTAAAAAGATCAAGGTGGCTGAACTCTTAGCCAATATGCCTGATCCCACTCAGGATGAGGTGCGTGGTGAAGGGGAAGAGGTTGAAAAGAAGGCAACAGAAGCAGCTTTACCTGCAGAAGATCTGACTGACCTAAAAGCTTTATCTGAAGATAGCGACCTACTCTCAGATATATTTGGCTTGGATTTAAAAAGAGAGGGTGGACAATATAAACTCATTCCACATAATCCAAATGCAGGCTTGAGTGATTTGCTGAGCAGCCCTTCTTTACTTCCTTTACCTGAAGTGCAAGAAAAAACACAGGTACATATTATAATTTGTATATACTGTTTAAATCTTTTATATGTATTTTTTCTTGTTAATAGCACTAACAACATTTTACTCATTCTGAGGAAAAAATGTAGCATCTCTAGCTTATTTATGCATACAGTTGTAATTTATGTATATTATAATATAAAAAATAATTTGCAAGTGAAAATGAGATGAGAATTAGAAAGGTGGTATGTGTATTTATTTTTGAAAAGAATTTGGGGCTATGGCTGTCTTGTTTTTTCAGTATATCTTGAAAGTTTATATTATAATGATTTTCTTCTTCTTGGCTAAACTTAATCACTCAAGGACCAGAAGGTGAACAAAGATGAAAAAGATGAGAAAGAAGAAAGTAAATCGGAACCTGAAAAAGCAGAGTATGTATCCGTACTTCTAGGATTTGTGAATTCATTTGCCATGATTTTGAGCATATTGATTTTAAAGTAGACCCACTAAAACTAATGGAATTTAGTTCAAAGTAATTGTATATATTTTAGGTGCAAGGCAATTACAGTGGTGCCTCATGTAACAAATTTAATTCGTTCTGGAGGCATGTTTGTTATGTGAAACATTCTTTATGTGAAGCAGATTTTTCCATAGGAAATAATGGATGATTGGTTCTACAACCCCCAAAAAATATTCATATAAAAATATTAACTGGATGTAAAAATGATGACAGATCACTGGAATTAAATTCAAAACATGCATTCAATGTGCATGATCCTAAGAAGTCTACTTATTTATTTAATTTAACTTATTTAAGGAATTTGTATCCCGCCTTTCTTCCCCCAAAAGGGGGAATTCAAGGCGGCCAAACAATTAAAAAACAATAAAACACCACTAAAATTACATATGGTAATAAATAGAGATAAAAACACATTAAAATGTAGTTAAAATACAATTAGATTAAAGCTAAAAACGTAGACTAAAAGCGATAAAACAAAAAAGATAAAAAAGATAAAACCCCCCAACCTCTGCCCCCATTTAAAAAGCTTTTTAAAATAAAAGGTTTTAAGGCTTTTTTAAAATAAAAGTTTTTAAGGCCTGAAGCTCTGTAGTGAGGGAAATTTCCTCAGTTCTAAGGGGAGGGAGTTCCAAAGCCGGGGTGCCACCACCGAGAAGGCCCCATCTCTGGCTGCCACACCTCTCGCGTCTCTTAGTGGCGGCACAGTCAGAAGGGCCCCCTCAGATGACCTTAGGTGATGGGTCGGATTGTACGGAAGAAGGCGGTCCCTCAGATACCCTGGACCCAAGCCGTTTAGGGCTCTAAAAGTCAGGACCAGCACTTTGAATTCAGCCCGGAAACGAAGGGGGAGCCAGTATAGTCGCTGAAGCAGTGGCCCGACAGAGTCAAACCGACGAGCCCCAGCAACCACACGGGCCGCCGCATTCTGGACTAGTTGAAGTTTCCGGACCGTCTTCAGAGGCAGCCCCACGTAGAGCGCGTTGCAGTAATCTAGTCTCGATGTCACTAGGGCATGGGTCACTGTGGCCAGATCTGAACGACTCAGGTATGGTCGCAGCTGGCGGATCAGCCAAAGCTGAGCAAAGGCTCCCCTGGCCACAGTCGCCACCTGGGACTCCAGGAGCAGCTGCGAATCCAGGAGAACCCCCAAGCTGCGAACCTGCTCCTTCAGAGGGAGTGCAACCCCATCCAAAACGGGATGATATTCCAATACCCGAGTCGAGGACTTCCAGACCAGGAGAACCTCTGTCTTATCAGGATTTAATCTCAGCTTGTTCACCCTCATCCAGTCCCCCACTGCCTCCAGACAACGATTCAGGACTTCAATTGCCTCCTTGGACTCAGGAGGAAAGGAGAGATAGAGCTGGGTGTCATCAGCGTACTGGTGACACCTCACTCCAAACCTCCGGATGACCTCTCCCAGCGGCTTAGGCTGCAATCCTAAAGACACAATAGGGCTTACTTCCAGGTAGACATGGTTAGGAGGCTGCAATCAAAGACACTTTGTTCTGTAGTTAAAGACACTTTCAAAGTGTCTCCCAACTTTCTCCTTCTCTTCATCCTGAGCCTCTCTCCCACCTGCTCCATTCTAGCTACCCTTAGCTGCTTCCCTCTTCTCCACTGCTGCTCTCTCCCTCTACACAGCGGACTCCCAGCCACAGGAAGAACAGCGCAGAAGTGTTGCTTTCACTATGGGCAGGTGTGCTAGCACATCATTTGACACTTTTTAAAATGGCTGTCGGCCAGCGCATCTGCCCCAGCTGCCAGTGAGTGTGTTTGTTATGTGAAGCACAGTTTGTTACATGAAGCAGAAACCTTGAGAAATTTTTGTTTGTTATGTGGAACATATTTTACGTGACAGGTGTATCTGCTCTGCCCTAACTGGATCAGCCTAGGCAGCTCAGGAGAGGCATGTTGATGGCATGTTTAGCATTGTCTAGGGCAGAGCAATTACACTGTATCCAGAGCCTGCTTCCAAGGCAGAAATTCCCTCTTCCAGCTCTTCAAAGTTAGATCATATCAGGAGCAGGAATAAATCTGAGTGGAGGGGTCCATGATAAGCCAGTGTAAGAATGGCAGTGTTGACCCAAAAAATCTGAGTTCTTAGCCAGCTTAACTGCAACTCCTGCCTCTCAACCTCAGGATATGGCACAACTACGGGCAGTCTAATAACCTCAGGGTACAGCACAACTCCAAGCAATCCCCTTGCATCCACCTTCCACTAGAGAAACAGCAGTTGTAACTGATTGTCAGGGATTGCTGGGCTTCCTTATAAGGCAAGCACCACACCTATTCCTTGTTCAGTGTGATCTGAGGGGGGTCTCCTCGGGAGCAAGCCCTCCCCAGCTGTCACTGACTTAGCATGCTCTGGAGCAGTTTGGGCAGCCCAGGCTTCCTGACTCTCCTGATTTCACATAACTCTGTTCTGGATACAGAACAGTTGGGGCAGCCCAGCTAGGGCTCTCCTCACTCCGCATACTCTGGATTGTGCCCTAAGAGTGTTTAGGATTGCAGTCGTAGTATTTTTTCTTCCCAGTGTGATAAATCCATTATAAAATTGTTGTACCTTAAAAGATGATGCTTACCCGCATAAATTTCCCAATTGCCTTTTCCTCCTGTTATGATTTCACCTGTGTGACTGCTTGGAAGAAGAAGCAATCTTTTGAAGAGTGCCTATGAACCCTGTGGCTCTCGCAGCTTGCTTCTCTTCCCATTGAAAAATTATGTTTTAGTTGAGATTGATGCATAATAATTTTGCTGGCAATTTATGTTTTCAGAGGGGAAGATGGAGAAAAGGAGGAAAAAGGCAAAGAAGATAAAGGGAACCAGAAACAAAGACAACATCATAAACATCGACATGGGGAACCAGAAGCACAAGAATCAGCCTTCTGGAAGAAAATAATAGCATATCAACAGAAGCTTCTTGTAAGACAGCTCTTCCTTTGCATGAATTATCTTCATACTGTTATACTGACTGCAAAAAATCTTGAAATAAGTGTTGGCTCTGGGCCTCCAACTGGCAAGAGCAATTCCAACCCTTACCACCCTTGGTGGATGGAAGAGGAGGCACTGCCACTGCCCTGCCCAGCTCTAAAGGTCACTGCAATTCTAGGACCAAATCCAGTGAGGTGAAATGTTATGATGAATTGCCTCTTTGTTTTTCATTTGCAAGTTCTTGGGGAAGGGGAAACCATGTGTTTATTTGTGTAGCTATGTAAACTACTGTTTGTTAAAAAGCAGAATACTATATAAATAAGTCATTGCAGCTCAATATTTTTACTAGTCCTTATGATATCAAAGTGTGCATAACAGTATCTTGAAAGCTTCTCGCATGAACATGAGTTGGAGGGCCTCTGCTGAGAGCATGTACACAATTTTGCAATAAAACCCTGAAGAATATGGCTATGCATGAGAAATCTCTAATTTATTTGAATTATTCCGGTATAATATTGTTGCTTAGCATTTACCATTTTGTCTTTTAGAACTACTTTGCACGGAATTTTTATAATATGAGAATGCTGGCTTTGTTTGTTGCATTTGCTATCAACTTCATTCTACTCTTCTATAAGGTAAATTCTTCATAAGTTTCTCTGTGTCTACTGCTATGTTGTTACTATCCTTACTTGATGCAAATGAACAAGAAATGAACAAAATAAGTGAGGCATTTTATTATTCAAATTGCTCCAACAGGTCTCTACATCTGCAGTAGCTGAAGAAAAGGAGGTTCCTGTGGCAAATAGTATTGAACATTCCAAGTTAAGCAGTCTGGAAAGTACTTCTCATAGAACCATCACTGTGCACTATGTTCTTGAAGAAAGCAGTGGCTACATGGAACCTACACTCCGTATTTTAGCTATTCTGCACACAGTCATCTCCTTTTTCTGCATCATTGGATATTACTGTTTGAAAGTAAGAGGACAAGGAATTCAATCTTCATTTCACTTCCTGGAAGCAGTAACAAATGTTGTATCTTTCATGACACAGGTGCAATCCTTACCCATTTTTCAGCTCTGGAGAAGAAATTAGTTTGCACTTTTTTCTTAAAACAGTTATTTCAAATATTGTTTTGAGGATAAACTAATTTTTATTATGTTTGCTTTTTAACTGTAGGTTCCACTAGTTATATTTAAACGAGAAAAGGAAGTAGCAAGAAAACTAGAATTTGATGGGCTATATATTACAGAGCAGCCTTCAGAAGATGATATTAAAGGGCAGTGGGATAGACTAGTAATCAACACACAGTGAGTATATTTTATATATTTTGAAGTTCCTTGAAAATGGACAGCTTGTGCAATTCTCAGTTTCAATAGGAATAGTGATGAGATCACTTGTATAATAGAAAAATCCTAAAGACTTAATTTTAAACTATCTAATGGATATTTTGAGTTTGCTTTGTTATGAAGGTTTCAATCTGAAATTTCTTCTATTCTGTTAATAGTGCTTGCAGCTATTCAAAAAGCCATTGAAACCTTTTACAATGGAGGTTCAGTCTATCATATGAGGTATTTTGTCACGGTGTTGGTACTGTGAGCATGCATTTAGTTAAACTAGTATTATCCACATTATTAATGTGAAAGAGGGAAATATTGGTTCATATAGTCAATCTGGCTAAAAGCTACTTCAGTTTACTTTTAAAGCTGCTTCAAAAGCTGTTTGAAAATATCCATCTTCAAACGCAAGCTTTTGTGACTGCCCCACGCCAGCACACGACTTGTGCTGGAATTTGTGCTGGCCTACAATCAATCCTGGATAGGATTGCATTGCCAGACAATAAGCCATGCCAGTTGGGAGGTTTGTGCTGTACCACTGATGCTGCATCCACAAGGACAGCTGCTGTCAAAGGTAAATGCTGTACTATGTGGCTGTGGGAGGGTGGGTCAGAGGTGCGGATGGGTGTTTCTGGTTGGGGGATGACAGAAGGGGGCAGTAGGTCCCAGGAGGGGGACAAGATTGCCAGAGCAAGCTTTCACTGTATCCTGTTTTCCCTTCTAAGACTGACCATGTACATAGGGCTGCTAGGACTTGTTCAAACTAAGACTGGGGCATTACATGGGCTGAAGAGACCACTAGCCTGCTCCTAATGAGTGGTAGATATAGCAGAAGCCATGTGGTGCACTGGTGCTAGTTAGGGCTGAGCTGCCCATTAGGCATTCTAATTGCTTGAATATCCTGAAAGACATTTCGTAGAAAAGAAACTAAAGATATTAATTAATTGAGATCAGCACTCCAGCATAAACCAAGCTACGTTTGGTTTGAGGTAAAAATGTTGGATGTGGAGGTTCCATTATTTATTACAGTATTTATTCCATTACTTTTTCAAAAGAAAACTCCAGAGGAGAAATGTCCAGCAGTTATTTCATATTTTATTTCCATTTTATATTTCATTGTCAAAGCTTAATGTGTACTATATTTTAAGTTTTTTAGTAATGTGGAATTATTATAACTAGTATAGTGTAACTATAGCAGTAGTTATAGTAGTTATAATAATAGTTATAGTAGTTATAATAGTTATAATAGCAGTTTAGTAAGCCAGCTGGTTCCATGCATGGGTGACCTTACCCTTCTTGATGGTCTGGTCTAATGGTGGAGGAGAAAGCATTTTGGTACAGTTGTATTCAAGAAAGAAATAAAATTAATACCTGTTTTTTTCAAAGGAAATTAGATTCTTATAGCTCTGATATTAAAAGAAAACCTATTGTCCCAGCCCAACGTTTCATGGTCACACTCTTGAGCAGAAATTGAGTCCTTGCAAAATATAATGTCCTTGACTAGAGTAATTGGGAGATCTAAGCAAGCCCTTTGTGCCTTCCGTCAGGTATTCCGCTTAAAAGATAGTGATGATCATTAGGGACTTCACAGATGAAACTGAACACCTTTTCCCAATTAAAAAAATCATTTAGTATTTGACTGGCATGTGAAGCTTATATGCATACAGTTCTTATTACGTTCAACAGAATATTATCTGTATATTTGCAAATCAGGTAATGTCATATTCTTATCTGAAAGTTGCATAGTACTGATCACAAGTCTCTCCAGCTCAGTATGTTCAACAGATTGGCAGTAGGTCTCTGGGTTCCTATCTAAATATTTCTCTACCCTCTCTGAAGCTGCCCAGGATTGAATCTGTGGCCTTCTACTTGTATTCTACTCTCCTGATGAGATGTCCCCTCTGGCAATATCTTAGTGATGTTTTACATGTAAACATAATGTCCTTTCAATCTTTAGGTCATTTCCTAACAATTATTGGGACAAGTTTGTGAAAAGAAAGGTAACACATTTATTATAATTAATTTTACTTATTATTGAATTACATTTTATTTAATTTTCAATTATATATTCATGAAAACTGTCATTTTGGCTGTAATCCTAAGCTGCAGTTAGTCCAGCTTGAGTCATGGCATGAGTTCTATGTTGACCTGGGGGTGTCACAAAAGTGCTATAAGGCACTTTTGTGCCATTCCTGGGAAGGGTTAGCCCAGTGCACAGACATGTGCTCACCATGAGAATGGGAAGACCAGTGAGTTGTGCTGGCCTAGGTTAGAACTGTACCCTATGAACATAATAAGCTGTATCCAGTAGTTGATGTGCATAGTCTGTACTTATATTGGCTCAGAGTCATTTCTGCACTTAAACTAGGCACCAGTACTTCCTTCTCCCTTCTTCTCATCTGACAGGTTCAGCAGTATGGTCTGAGAATGATTACCTGTTAAATGTTGGAGAGGCCATTCAGGAGCATTGTGCTCAAAGCCTGGCTTCAACATGAAGAAACTCCTTTCTCTGAGCAAAGGAATTTGTTCATGTTTGCATGAACACATGTCCATCACTATTTATTTTAAGGTTTTCTTCATGAAGTTATTTGTAGACAATTGATGTAACCTTAAACTAAGTATTTTTATCTTAATTATGAAATTTATGTCAAGTGTACAAATAAACTACATTTACATATGGCTTTGACATCTTCTTGTAAACATAATTATATTGTCAGAGTAAATTATCTTTACAATTTTTTTAAGCAGCTTGTCACAACCCATTTAGCTGATGTCTGTTGCCTATGCTGAGAGCAGTTCCAGTTTGTAAGCGCGGATGGATGTATCTATATGCTAAATTAGAAGTTCTTAAACTTTACCTTATGTGCTGTATCAACAAATGGCCAAATCACTGATAAATTGGTTTCCTATTCTAGTATTTCATCTTAATAGCATTGTGATTGTGAGAGCAAAATACTGATTTTCAGATGAAAAGTAACGTTTTGTGTTATAAAACAGGGGAGGAATAACAATTATTCCATTCTTTTAACTTTCAGGTTATGGATAAATATGGCGAGTTTTATGGCAGGGACAGAATCAGTGAATTATTGGGAATGGATAAAGCTGCTTTGGATTTCAGTGATGCCCGAGAAAAAAAGAAACCCAAAAAGGATAGCTCTTTATCAGCTGTGTAAGGTTTTTAAATGCTTAAAAAAAACTTCTTCCATTTATCGTTGAGCCTATCATTTTTTGTACATTTAAAAGAATTATTGTTTGGTTTTAATGACAATATCTGGTGGTTTCTGCTTGACCAGATATTGATCTGCTTGGCATAAATAAGCTTTTTGGATGTTATTACTTAACAGGTGTGTCATAAAACGGGGGAACGAACACATATGAGAAGGAAGCAGCCTGTTGTGCCTTGTGCGCAGCCACAATTTACCTCATGTGTCAGAAGGGCCTGAGAGCATCAGTGTTTGTTCTTGTACAACTGCTCAGGTGTTTCCTAGGTTTTGGATGAGGTGAGACACTGCTGGCTCTTGCTCCGCCGACACCACTGTTTTGCGTTGTGTGGCTGTGCAAAGCCAGGTAGCACCCAAGCAGGATCCAAGACAGCAGCATTTTGCATTATTTTGCTGCAAAGTGCAAAGAAGCAGCAAGTAGCAGTCCCAGGGCTTTGTGTCTTGTGTGGGCAGAAAAAAGTTCATCACCCTTTGTAATTTTAGTGACTTTCTGGTGTGCCACAAGATGTAAAAGGTTGAACAATCTGTGTTCTAGTTTGTCTTCTATAGGGAAAATTACACTGTAATGTTAGGGATTGGAATTAACTCTATAAATTCTAAAAGATGTGATATAAAAGAAACAGGTGTTATTAGTGGCTTCCTATTTAAGAAGAATGAGGTACAGTACTCCTTACATATTGTGTTAATTTATTTCTTACTGCGTCTTTGCAGCCTGAATTCCATTGATGTAAAGTATCAGATGTGGAAATTGGGAGTTGTTTTCACTGATAATGTAAGTTCCTATCGTTGCCTACAAGCAGACACATTAAAGCAAAATATTAGTTCTATAAGCTTCGAATATTTTTTAAACAGCAAGTTTGACAACTTTTGCTTTGCTATGCCAATAAAGACTACTGTTCCACCCTGTATTTCATCATATATCTGCCTTGATGAGCAATGTAATTCTCCTTACCACTTGGAAGGATGATGCAAACCCTCTTTAGATATTATCTTAGAATCCCACGGTTTTTTTTTTACACGTTTGACCGTACGGGTCCATTGGACCTGTACAACAATTATTAGACGTATTATTATTGTAGACGTATTAGTACAATTATTTTATACTAAATATTGTGAAGTTTTGAATTTTAATTATAATTTTAGCTAGCAAAATATTGAAATATTGAATGGGTCTAATGGACCCATCCTGGGAACTGGCATTCAAATCTGAATCGGGTCCAATGGACCCATCCTGGGAACTGGGAGGCAAATTCGAATTTCACAATACAGTAAAATTTTGAATACAGAAAACCTGTAAATTCAAAAGTTTCATGCTTTTGGATTTGTAACTATCTAATAAGCAGTAAAAAAGTCAGAAAGTCTTGTCAAGTAAAAATAATAAATTCCAGTAAAAAACACAGCACAAATGTCCCAGTCGGGTCCAGTGGATCCGGATGGGATCCTAAGGGTTATTCAGTCTGTGGGAAATTATGAGAGAACCTGCCCCACTGAAAATATCATATGTTTAGTCCTGCTTCCCTCGCATTCAGTAACTGCAGCAACAAATTCTGAATACAGGGGAAATTTCTGCTCGTAATTGTGGTTCTAGAACACTCCAGAATCTCAATTATAAGGAAAAATTATCATGTGCTCATGTTCATCACTATCAACAATGGTCAGTATGAGAGGGCAGAGGTGGTGCAAAGAATGCACATCTTTTTGTGATAGCAGAAATAGTATAACCTGATCTGTGAGTCCTCTGTATGTTCTTCTTTGAATAACATCTGACAAGGACTTGTGACATGCATTGCACAGTTAGATGTAACTGATAAGGACACCCAAGGATCTTGTAATAGTTGGCCATGATGAGGCATACACCTCACTGACTGGCACCATTGCAATAAAAACACGAAAGTGAGTCAAATCAATGTGGCTTAAATGTGCTTTTGACCTACCCACAAAGTAGACTTATTCATTAGCAAATAAAAAAATTAAATTTGAAAAATGCAATGTTGTATCAATCTGGCAATTGCGTTATCCATATAGCCAGGGCTCCAGATTCTTAAAACTAATTTTGTAAACTGCTGAGCCAAATTAATCAAAATTGCAATATTTTTCTATTTTCTAATGTTTAATCTTGTTTTTCTTTCCCGTTTAAGTCTTTTCTTTATCTTGCCTGGTATATGACCATGTCAGTCCTTGGGCATTACAACAACTTCTTCTTTGCTGCTCATCTCCTTGACATAGCGATGGGATTCAAAACATTACGAACTATTCTATCATCAGTGACTCACAATGGGAAACAGGTAATGTGCAAGTCCTTCTGTCATTAATAGTACAGAGATTGATGTCATTCTTAGATACAAGAAAACAAGGAGAAATGATTATATAAATGTATTAGTAGGAACAAAGGAAAAATGCATCATATTTACAGGTGGAGCCCATTTGTTCACACATTTCAGACTAGATCCCTCTAACAGTGACCGGAGAGATTTCTCAAAACTGCAAAGGCTGCCATCTGCCCCCAGCCTTCATGGGCTTCAGAATGGCTGTTTCACAAATAAAGACCGACTGAGGCTTATAAGGCATTTAATACAACACTTCTGCTTTTTCTCTGGAAACTGGATGTTGTGGATTTTTGGCTGAAATTGCCACTCTGAAGCTTGCAGAGGCTGCAGGTAAATGTGCTTACCATGAAGGTCTGTATCAAGACACAGCTGTGAAACTAAAGCTGTGAAACTAAATTTGATATAATTTTCTGAAAGGATTTAATTAATATATTTTAAAAATTTATAGATTTAGGAGTGTTTTTGTGTTTTGTTTTTGTATTACTGTTATCTACCTGATGGCACTGTTTATGCAGGTAAACTTAGGCTTCACATTAGACTAGGGTGCCAAAGATTCTTCCTTCTGTTGCAATTCTCCTCCTGGCCTGTTTCCTCTCCTTCCCACCCCTGTCCTGCCCACCCAGTGCCATCTTCTCCTACTGTGTTTCACCTTTTCCCCTCCTCCTTTGGAAAGTGAGCCAAAAGAAATATTGTATCAGCTGGTAAAACTTTTCTTGGATGCCCTGGTTACATGTTGTCCATTACAATTCCAGTTTTTATCTCAGAGATCCATGGGCTCTGAAAGGATTGGGTCATCCTGCTTTGCCTCGTGATTCATTCAGGTTCTGCCAGTCTTTCCAGATGACATCTATCTTGGACAGAATATTAATTAAAATCAATGTGTGCATTCCAAAGAAACATAATGCATGTGTGTATGAGAACTGTGTGTATAGTGGAATCTTTGTTTGCCTTTGCAGCTTTAGTTCGTGGTGCTGAAGAGGCAAACCACTGTTTAAACCAGCGTCTGCAATCCACATATTATGATTTAATTTTTCCCTTTCAATTTGAAAGGGAACTTCAGCAGGTGCAGCAAAGATTAAATGCCTTTATTTCTTCCAGTCCTATTGCTGTACATGAATCCTGACTCCTATATTTTATCTTTTTTCTAGCTTGTGCTGACGGTGGGTTTGCTGGCAGTGGTAGTTTACCTGTATACAGTTGTCGCTTTCAATTTTTTTCGGAAATTCTACAATAAGAGTGAAGATGGAGATATGCCAGATATGAAATGTGATGATATGCTAACTGTAAGTCTTATTTTGATTCTTTGTATCTGTTATGACAGTGCAGTAACATGCATGCCTACTCAAAACTCAGTCTCATTGTGTTCAGTGGGGCTCACTACCATGGAAATGTGTGTAGCATTGCAAACAGTGTTGTTATTTGATGACAAAAATAACAATAATGTTGTTATTTGATCACAATAATAATAATAATAATAATAATAATAATAATAATAATAATAATAATAATAATAACAATAATAACAATAATATTGATCACAATAATAAATAATATTAATAATAATAATTTGATCACAGTATGATTATTGCAAACTGATTGTTTACATTTTCTGACAGTAGGAAGGTCCTAATATAAATTAAATGAAGGTAGAAGACAGGTTTACAGGAAGTAAATGTATATTGCATATACTGGTATTATATTTTGGAGTCAGACACATATATTATTACATCTTGATCATACTTGATATTGTTAATGCAAGCAATCTGGGATGATGCTTCTTCACATGTTGGCTTTTCTAAAAGTGAAAATATGGATACTCCAGTGTATGGAGGCTTCAAACACTCTCAGACATTTCAGTTGATTAAAATCTGTGTTGTTGTACAACAAATGTTGGCCTTAAAAACCTTGTCTGTTCTTACCTTTCCAAGTGCTTTATTAAAATTCACTTCAAAATAATCACTGATAATTCAGATTCCTGGAAGACTACCAGGAATAATTAAAGAAAAATTTGTACAGAACTGCTGAATACCAATAGAGAAATTTCTTAAGATTGGATGTAATCCAACAATAATCCCATCACCTTGCTTGGCAGTACGAAGAAATTGTAGCATTTGGTGTTCCCAAACAATGGACCATTTAAGTTCCTGATACTTGAGTCAGAATGCCATAGTCCCCCTTTTAGTGCCTTTCTGATAGGTTGGACTGTGCTCACTGAATCTTTTTTTTTAAGTTATGGTCTCATCCAATAGCTGTTCATTTTCCTTCCCTTGGAACTTCTAATTCCTACAGTAAAATAAATAGTCCCCTAATTGTACATTCTACCAAAGGTATTGTCTTAATAGCAATAACTTTTATACATTTGCTTTCAGTGCTATATGTTTCACATGTATGTGGGAGTGCGTGCTGGTGGAGGTATTGGTGATGAAATTGAAGATCCAGCTGGAGATGAATATGAAATTTATCGAATAATCTTTGATATTACATTTTTCTTCTTTGTAATTGTTATTCTACTAGCTATTATACAAGGTATGTATACAAGTATTGCTCAGTTTTTATTGTGTTTCTGTTTAATTACCAATATCAGACTCTCTCTGCTGATACCTGAAATTTCAAATTGCCTTGGCATTTGGAATAAAGATTCAGAATTGTGGCATGATGAAATGTCTCATCATCTCACATATGAAATCTGCAGTGTTCATATGTCTGATGTATACTTTCCCATCTTCTATTTTGAGACTGTTTTGTTGAGGGCCTTGAGATTGAATCATCTCAGCCAGGTAGAAAGGTTCTATTGATATGGAAATCTCCCAAACTCAGCTGAAATGCACAAATGCTACTATTAATCAGTCATTTCTTTTGAGGAGAAAGGTGGTAGAGGAATATATTTATGGATAAATCCAGATTTTCTAACACAAAAATGGAAATTTAGGGGTGGGATTGGAAATGATTTTCTAGGCAATTCTACAAGTAAAAGAGGTATAAGTTTAGTGTGTGCTTTTATAAGGCAGAAAAAAATGAGCAACAGAGCTATAAAATAGATTATCTTAGTTTTATGAACTGGACATAACAAGGATTTTGAATTCTTTTGCTGTAGACATGCTTTAGGAAATTTCATAAACCACATGGTATGCAAAAGAATCAAGATGGTTATGTTTTTCTTGTTTCAACTAATGTTGTGATTACTGTTACAGTAAAGTAGAAACTTTTAGAAAAAGGTGTTTAACTTGTTTTCTGTCTTTTGCCCTTTAAACCCTATGGTATAATCAATTTGTAATTTGGAGACCCCAAGGAAATAAGATGTCTTGATTCCTGAAATTTAAGCATCCCATTACAATAATCTACTCTCTGCTTCTGTAAATGGAAAGAGTGATCTCTCAGCCAAAGGCAAGATAGGGCCTTAGTTTGGATACGGAGCTTTGAAGGAGCCTAATCTGCTATTTGTTTTCTCTAGTTGTGGCAACAAAGTGCTCTTCTTTTGAAAGAGAGAGACTGAGAAATGAAAAATTCTCTGGAAGCAAGGAAAAGATGGGCATTCACAGGCTGGGTTAGCCACTCCCACTTCTGGAGAATGGGTTGGACTTAGACAAAGTCTCCTCCCTGGAGACTGTTTTTCCAATCCAGCTCATTCCCCCTCAGGGAACAGATTGCTCTTGCCAGGCTCCTCAAAATCCAACTAGTCTCCTCTCCTCATATCCTCCCTTCTCCAGGCAGCCAGGGAGCAGCGTAACCAGCACCCTCCAAGTGCCATTGGGCTTTTCTGATCCCACTAGAGGGAGCGGTGGGCACCGATCCCTGAGGGCTCCCTCAGGAGCCCCCCTTGGTCACCTATAGCAGGCAGCAGCTCAGAGCACCAGCAGGCACAAGGAGGATGTGCGGCCCAGCTCTTGGCCTAGTCACCTGCCGCGAAGAGCAGCGCATCTCCGGTGCAGCTGCAGGCCCCAGAGACCCCCTATAGAGTCCCCACACGCACGGAGAAGCACCGGCTCTTTGCAGCCTCTGGGCTTGCCTGATGCTTCATCCCCAAGACAACAGGAGGAGCACCTCCTTATATACTCAGCCATCTGGCATACTACCACTTCAGATGCCTGGGTCCTCAAGGTTGTCACACATGGCTATGCACTCAAATTCATCTCAAAGCCCAAGAATTGTTTCTGGCAGGTCCCAGTCTCTTGTGATCTCCTGAAAAACTCATAGAAGCTACAAGCGATCCAACATCTACAACAAATCCAAGCCATCGTGGAGGTTCCTTGGAACCAGAGGGGAGAAGGGGTCTACTCTGTTTTCTTCCTAGTCCCCAAAAAGAACAGGGACATGCAAGTGATATTAGACCTCAAGTGGCTCAACCATTTTTTGGAGAGGAAAAAGTTCAAGATGGCGTTCAATCATGGTAGCCCTAGAGTGAGCAGACTACCTAGTCTCCATCGACCTCTCCGAGGCATACCTTCATATTCCCATTCTGCAGTGTCATCGGAAATATCTGTGGTTCAGTTACAGGAACAAACACTATCAACACAGAGCACTTCCTTTCAGTCCTTCAGCAGCACCTTGAGTCTTCAAAAAGCTTCCTCGGTCCCCTCGGTTATCTCATGTTGGATAAAGAGCAAGGTCCCCATGACCCTACATCTCCCAGATTGGCTGCATTCTTTTCTTGATTGGTGGCTGGTCCTTGGACAACTGTTGATGAAGGTCATGTTGGAGATACTCAGCAGGATAACTCTAACCAGGGACGCCAGCCTAATGGGTTGGGGGGCTCACCTCAACAGGAGGTTTGTCAAGGGGTCCTGGTCCCATCTGGAGATGAAACACTAAATCAACTGGCTGGAACTGCATGCAGTACGGCTAGCCCTTTTGACGTTCAGCTGTCTCCTCTCCGGTTCTCATGTACTGGCACACACAGACAGCGTGACCATGAAGGTGTGCATCAACCATCGGGGGTACTTGGTTGAGCTCCCTGATGCGGGAGGTGACTCTTCTCTTCAACTGGTCTGAAGCCCATCTTATGTCTTCAAGAGAAGCCCATCTTCTCTTCAACTGGTCTGAAGCCCATCAGGGCAGAAATTCTGGCAAGTGCAGACAATGCAGCTGCGGACTGGCTAAGTTGGCAGCCTCTCAGTGAAGGGGATTGGGGACTTCATCCAGAAATATTCCAACTCATTGTAAACAGTTTTGGTCTTCTGGTGATTGATCTGTTTGCATCAACAGAGAATGCCCAGTTACCTTGTTTTCTATCTAGAAATGGAAACCCTGGCAGAAGGCATGGATATCCTGCCTGCAACATCCTTGGCCCCTGGGGTTGCTGTACGCTTTCCCTCCATTTCCCCTTCTACAGGAAACTCTCAAACAGATTCACAGATTGCAGGTGGAAGTTCTCTTGGTGGCACCTTTCTGGGCATGTTGGCTGTGGTTCCCGGCGATTGTCAAGCTGCAGCAGGGTCAAAATTGGACCCTTCCTCTCAGGCTGGACCTATTGTGTCAAGGCCTGTTGGTACACCTGAATCCAAGTCTTTTTTGGTTGACTGTGTGGCGTTTGAGCAGCAAGCGCTGAGCCAAAGAGGCTACCCAGATCGGGTCCTTGTTACCATACTGGATTCTAGATGGCCCTCCACCTCTAGGGTATATGCCCGCACTTTGGACAAGTTCTGGAACTGGTGTCAACAAAGGTGTGTCAACGCAGCCAAACCTAGGATTATACATATCCTGGAGTTTCTACAGGATGGTTTGTAAAAAGGGGCTTGGTACCAATACCCTTAAACTCCACGTCTCCACCCTTAGCAACATTCTGGGTTCTCTAAGGGAATGGCCTATCCCTTCCCTACCTTATGTGGATTGTTTTTGAGTGGGTGTGGCATTATTGAATCCCCCGACCATCCACAGATTTCCATCCTGAGACCTCAGACTGGTGCTCCACACTCTTATGGGTCCTCCTTTTGAGCCTATGGCCTTGGTTTCCCCGCAGAGAGTTTACGTCGGCTAGAAGGGTCTTGGAATGGGGGTCCTTCTCGGTCAATCCAAGTTTCTGTATTTTTTACCAGGATAGGGTCGCGCTTAGAATGAACCATTCTTTCATGCAAAAAATTAACACCCTTTTCATAGGTCACAAGATATTAATCTTCCTACCCTTTGTCCCACTCCTTCATGTGACAAGGAAAGGCCATGGCATTCCTGTATCTTCACAAAGCACTTCGCTATTATTTGGATAACACCAAGGAATTCAGAAAAACAAAGGCCCTGTTTATCATTTTTCAAGGGACAAAAAAGGGGAAAGGGGCTTCGGTGTCTACACTCTCTCGATGGCTGAAACTCGCCATTATGGAAGCTTACAAAGTGACGAGCAAAGATCACAGACCACTCCACCAGGGAAGCTGAAGCTTTGGCTGTGTTTGAGGGCACAGCCTCCCTGGAAGGTATTTGTAAGGCTGCCACATGGGCAGGGTCAAATACTTTTATTTGGCACTATAAAATATACGGAGCTGCTTCAGCCGAAGTTGCATTTGGTGGCAGGGTACTCCAAAAGGTGGTGCCATAGCAGTTCTGGTTGTGATCATTCTCTCCTGGTACAAGGGGTGGCTCTGGTCAGTTCGAATCATTGAATGCCTATGAATGCCCCTCTTTTCCTTGCCTCCAGAGAAAATTAGGAATTTCTTACCTGAAAATGCCCTATTCTTGGAGGTAGGAAAAGAGGGGCGTTCTGCCCACCTCTTCAATAATCATGATAGATGGGGTTTTTTCTCTTCCAAACTGTCAAATGTAAGGGTGCAATCCAGAGTAACTACGGGGAGTCCTTGCTCCAGTGTAAGAACAATTTGCTTTGGATTGCAATATGACTTTCCCACAGGTTTTCACTAGGTGGTACAGTAACTACAGGTACACATAATATCTCTTATGCGCTCCTGTAGTTAGGGCAAAATCCAGAGTAACTATGGGGAATCCTTGCTCTGGTGTAAGAACAATTTACTCTGGATTGCAATATGAATTTCCCATAGGTTTTCACTAGGAGGTGCAGTAACTATGGATGCACGTAATGTCTCTTACGTGCTCCTGTAGTTACTCTGGATTTGGGGGTTACTCTGGATTGTGGGGTAAATTGTAGGGTAAATCTAATAGCTGACATATACATAGGATACACACAAATATCTCCATGTATGCATTTCACCCAATGAAACTTCGGATTCACCAATAAGATGCAAGACAGAAATATGCATGTAATTCAGTAATATTCACGGTAGGGATAAAGGTACAATTATGCAATTAGCATTCAGATACTGCAGTCCAGCATACTCTTGTGCTCAAATCTTTATAATATAACTTTATCTTTATACCAGGTTTAATTATTGATGCTTTTGGAGAATTAAGAGATCAGCAAGAACAAGTTAAAGAAGATATGGAGGTAAGGAAATCCTGCATCTTCTTTCAGAACCTATATTATATTTCTGGTAAATACTGACTGTCCCAGGCAAAATAAATTTAATGGATAGGAAGTAGCTAGTCTTTTCATGATCATAAAATGCTTGTTGCCTCTGGAAGCATATTTTAACACCAAGTTATTTATTGAGTGTGGGGAGTAACAGAAGCTGGCAACATTTAACATTTAGTCTCAGGCCACCCTAGCTCCCTCAGTTCAAAGATCCCCTACCAGTGTAAAGTCAGCATGCTGAGGAGAGTAATTCAGCATAGCCTTATCCCTGGCATACTAGTTTTTGTCATACAGAGAGTTTAGATATGGCCGAAGTTTCAAACATGCAGTCTCTCATTTGCATTCTTAAGCGGCACAGTCCCAGAAACTTTGCATTAAGAGTTTCTACATGTCCTCCTACAATAACATGACAAAAATGTCTGCAGTGTTATGGGGGATTATATAGGGCAGCTGCAGGTCAAAATAAAGCCTAGGCTAGCATTGTATAATGTTGTCAGCTCAAGGAGTGGGATATTCACTGTTTGAATAATGGATGCTTATGGCTGCACTCCTAAGCTCACTTTGCTAGGAGTGGAGCTTACTTTTGAGTAACCTGGTTAGGACTGTGCTCTAAATCTACTATCTCTTTAATTCTGTCTTGTAAAGCACACGTGGCCTAACATTCAAATTTAGGACTCCTCATACTTTCAAAATTGTATAGAGGGGAAATTTCAGCAGATGCAGCTTTTCTGTGAAACCAGAAGTGACATTTTTAATACCTTATAAGGCATTAAGAGGTCCACGGAAGCTTGCATCTGAGCTCCCCTATCCTCTGAAAGCATCATTCAGAGGAAGGCCTGGCAGATCCGTTTCACAAATAAAAGCCCAATTCTGAGCTCATATTGCTGGCCCTAAATGTCGCAAATGTAGCATAAAAATATGTTTGTGTCCCCAGAGCATGAGCAAGCACAGTGCCAGTCAGTGCTGCACCAGTGCTCTAGTTTGGTGGTGCTGTTCAGTGGCCCATTCAGACCACCAGGCAGCAGAGGTGAATGGGATCATGGGGCATTCCAGGGCAGGGAGAGGATGGGCAGGAGGCGTGCCAGGAGAGGGAAGTGGGCAGGAGAACTGTGGGACCGATGGAGCTCAACTCCACTGGTCCCAGAGACTCCATGTCAGACATCAGCCTGACACAAAGGCTCTTCGTTGGGTAACCCAAAAGTTGCCACATTATGAGGCTACTTTTCTTATCCAGAGGAAGGGGATGAATGTCTCCTTCTCCTGAGGAGCCACTGGCAGTTGCTCAGTAGTACTGAGATACTGCAGCAGCCATTTCAGTCCTGTGGCAGTCCTAGCGCTCCAGGCAGCTTATAATTGGGCTATGAATCTGCAGACAAGGGATCTAAATTGAACAAATATTTTGAGTAATATGTTACAGAATATTTCAATGTTATATATGTTTTCTTTATTCTCTATAGACTAAATGTTTCATTTGTGGGATAGGCAATGACTACTTTGACACAGTACCCCATGGTTTTGAAACACATACTTTACAGGAGCACAACTTGGCTAATTATCTGTAAGTACTTTAGTGTCCCCCAAAAATAAAATATCAGAAGGTGGAAAAAACCTGCGTTTGTTGGAACTTAGCATAGATTATAATCTAAGCCTTCTGTGTGTGGGAGGGAAGTTACAAATTATCAAGTGCTTATGAAAAGGAGCTTCCTTGTTGTAGGGTAGTTGGATCTATGTAGGTACCTATTATGTAGGTAGCAGGTTCTATGGCAACATGGTCAAGAAAGATCCAGAAAAAATTCCTGACGGTGAGGGCGGTTCGGCAGTGGAACAAATTGCCAAGGGAGATGGTGGACTCTCCCTCACTGGAGATCTTCAAGCAGAGGCTTGACGAGCACCTGTCAGAGATCCTCTAGGAGGATTTCCTGCTGCAGGCAGAGGGTTGGACTAGATGACTTACTAGATCCCTTCCAACTCTATGATTCTATGACTTATATAAAGCCCTTAAGACTTTTAAAAAAAATTCAAAAGGCTTTTAACTTCTGTCATTAGGTTAGCACTTCTTAAATGAATCTGAATTTAATTGGTGATCCATTGGGATCTTTTCTTGCTTTAATTTTCTAATATTGTTTTAATCTTTTATTGTATTATGGTGTTCCTTTTATTGCAAACCATGTTGGGTATCCCACTGGGTGGTAGAAAGTTGGGGTGAAAATTCATGAAAATAAATAATATAAAGTCAGAGAGAATTGTAATTCACTAAATACCAAAGGTCATCATATTCACTTTTGGGAGTCATCTTCCCTTTCACTTACAGTGTCACAAAAATTAACAGTCTTATAGCGTGTGATTAGGCACCCCTGTTGCCGGTAAGTTAGTGGCAGAGGTGGCCATGGGGGGGGGATGAAGTGAAAGTTGGGTTGTTCCTTGGCAGAGAGGAGAGAGGAACTGGGGGTGGAGAGGTGGTGGATCCAGCAGCAAGAATGCACAGTGGATCTTATCTCCTCTTGTAAAGACCTCCCTGCCCTTTTCTGTCCTCAAACATAAGCCACTGATATCGGTGGCATATATTCAGAGAGCCATTGATGAGTGGGCAGCCTACATGGAGCCAGGTGCAAAATGTTTTACCTCCCCATCACCACAGAATGTAGTGCAAGCCATTTTGGTGTAGCTGCATCAGTGCTGCTGATGGGAATCAATTTGTATATATGCAAGACAATTTTCTCTCTATTCTGTCGTGATTCTATTGGTACATAAATTTACTAAGCGTCTCTCTTTATTAGATTTTTCCTGATGTATCTTATTAATAAAGATGAAACAGAACATACTGGACAGGTAAGCTAATATCATGTTGTACAAAACACAAGTTAAAGTTTCTGACAAAAATGAAAATTTAAGTATTTCCAAGCCTATTCATACATGGGGATTTGTTCCGGGGAGGGACAATGAAAACAAATATCATGCAAATGCAAAACAGCCCCCAAGTGCCATTTCATATTTTTCAGGCAGGCAGGCAGGGTGTGCGTGATCCCCCCTCCACCTGCACTCCATTGCAAATGGATCTTCTACCCTCCTGCTGCACTCTCTCCATTTCCCCCCTCCCACATGCACTGCGTTACATGCCTTCTTCCAGTGCTTTGTAAGGAGAGGGAACCCTCTTAAATGGAGATAATCAAATCCAATGAGCCAGAAAAGAGGGGCATCTGTCCCTTTAAAAGTAAGAGATTCCCACTCCTTGTGGAGTGCAGGGGTCGGGTCTGAAAGAATCCTAGAATCCTAGAGTTGGGAGGCTGATGTGATGAGACCCTACACCAGTAAGAGACTCAGGGAGGATGGAACGACTTTTTCAGGTATTGAAAATCATGTTTGGGAAACTCCTGCCCTTATTTGTTGTGTCATGTTACTGGTCTCACTGCCAGGGGTCTAGTGATCCTGCGAGTACCACCAGACACCACCTCAAGTATCATGGGTGATTAAAACATGTACTACTAGTTGAGAAACACCATTCTAGACTCTGTTCTAGAAAATCTAGATTCCACTCCTATATGCATTTTCTTGGGAATTTCCCACTGAACACAGTGGGACCTGCTTCTGAGTCATCATACTTCATGCACTGCCAGATGTGATCATTCTTCTCTTACAGCTTGCCCTTGTGTCTTGCAGGAATCCTATGTATGGAAAATGTATCAGGAACGATGTTGGGAGTTTTTTCCTGCTGGTGACTGCTTTCGAAAGCAGTATGAAGACCAGCTTAATTAAGAGTAGAGGACCATCTTTTGAGAAACCATTCACACCTCTCCTAACTCCTTTGGGAACATCTGCCAGATTTCCTGGATCTATTAATCTGTGTGCTATTTGGAGCACCAAAGTTTTATTTGATGACTCAGCTGTCATTTTTTTCTTCTGTGTTTGCTGTGAGAACTTAAAACTCTGGGAAGAGAAAAGAAACAAAACCCACACAAGAAATCCCCATACTTAACATGAAAACATATGCACACACAGACTTCAGACAGCTTTTTTTCTGAGACTGCCTGATGACTCCTTAACTAGATGAACACACGTGGGGTAGTATGATAGCCACATTCATTCAATCTATTTGTTTCATCATCCTGAAAGGACCTCTGTAGTTCTGTCAAGGATTATTGTGGACAATAAAATTGTGGGGAAATAGTGCCTTACTATACGTAGGTTGAGCTATGCAGAAGAGGAGTGCATGATGACATCTTATATTTTCTTTATTTGTCCTCTCTTTCCTCCTAGTTCATATTTATTTTGTCTTCTGGAGGGGCTGGGGAGGAACCTTTTTAATAAGACTACGGCGTGTCTCAGGATTCAAAGTAGGTTTTTTTCCCCTCATTCAGCTACATTCACAGTATCTTCCTGTATCACTTACACTTATTTTGGTAATGCTCTGATGCAACACTGCAACTTTATGAAATCTTTGTATGAAAACAAAAAGACTGCAGAAAAAAAAACTTTACAAAGAATTCTTTCATTGCATGGTTATTATGCAAGTTTGAACAAAAAGCAACCTTCTGAATCAAGTTGATCAACATGAGAAAACATTTACGATAATATTCATAGTAATAAAGTGTTGTGGGCTTTATTGTACATTTGGAATCAGTGTCACCAACCCACTATGTCTGTTAGAAACTTGCCAGTAGTTTGGTTTTAATTTTTCTGGTTTTTGGTTTTGTTCATTTTACCATTTGTGATCATTAGTGGAATTAAAAATTTTCTTAGGTCAATTTTTTAAAATCAAAGGTGAAGCAATATCCATTCAGGGATTTCGTCAGTTGCACCATGAAGCACCAATGATGTGTATGTCACTCCATTTGAGTCCTTTTTGATTGTAATGCCAGTCTTTTCAAATAAAAGGAGAGATTTGGAATGGAAGCAAGGTGGTTTTGCTGTTACTTACCAAATGGTCAATTTAATTTTCTCTGAAATTACATTTAGAGCACAATGGTAACCATGTCTACTCAAAAGAAAGCCTCATTATGTTCAATGGGTGTTACTTCCAGGAAATAGTATTTAGCATTGCAGCCTTAGACAATGATTTTCCCACCATCACTATTACTCCCTCTTCTCTCCTACTTTTTCCCTCCTTTAACTTAAAAACAAGTTACTATGCTCACTATCACTTAGTGCTAATGAAAGGATCATTCTGACCCTATGTTGTCCATAATTTAAGTAGCTTACATCTGTGCTGCTGGTTATACTTCTCTGAACCAGTTAATACTGAATGTCCCTTGTTTCTTCAGTTGTATTTTTCTGCAAGATTATGCCTCTCTTCCACCCCATCACAACACTGTAAAGCAGGAGACATTAAAGCAGAAAATCTAGTCATGACTCAGTATACTTATCATTTATTAGTGCCAACTGAAAAAAACTGGTTCCTACTTTGGAAAACTACTATTGCAGTAGCTTTGTAGTAATGAAATAGACTGGATGGTACTCACAGGATCAGACATGCATAGTTGCAATTTTCACACTGCATCCATTGCTGAACGGAGGAGGCTAGAGGCCTCCTTGTTCCTTTACCCAATGTCAAGCCTCAGCTATGAGGCTATTTAGATCTGCATCAGCTAAATAAGTAGAGTTTTCTGATCCAGGATATGGATCAGGAGTTAGGATATGGCAGAGGTCTCCTCCATCATTCTTGCACTTCTCCTAGGCCTGAATTGCTTTCTCCCAACCTCTGGATGTCCACCGCCCCTGCACTGCTCAGCACTGCATCAACCAGCACTACAGCCTGTTGGCTTGGATTCAGCGTTGTTGGGACACCACTGGCCTTTCCTGCCAGTGCTCCCTCTGCAAAAGTCATCACGTGTGCTTTATGACATATTTGCGATAGTGCAACACTAGTATTGGATGAGGCCACAAGATGCATTAGAAGAGCAAATTTTAGTGCCATATACACATTTCTTAATACATGAATAAGAAAATGGGACCACAGCTGCTGGTCCCACCCCAATGCATAAAAAACTCACTAGCTTCACTAACCAGCAGGCCAGGGTTTGAGACCCGGGTCGGCCCCACAAGACAGGATGAGCTCCTGTCCTTAGTCCAGCTCTGTGATGCAGCTGGAACCAATCGTCTTGCCTTTCCATTGGACTATTTCAGTGGCGTGGAGAGGGGGATTTGCTGCTTGGGTAACAGCCTATCCTCCATAACAATCTAGCCCAGGCTTTTGTGCTTAGCATGCAGCATATGCAGCACCCAGCACGATACAATAGTCTTTCAAGACTGACGGAGGCCTGCTGTCACTTCTAAGACACACAGGCAATGCAAGGTCTGAAAGAGAACGGAATATGGCCTTACCACATGTATATGCATACACCCATTTGAATGAGGCCAAGGAAAGTTGGGCTCCCCCAAAAAGCAGACTGACAAGGAATTGCAAGAATGAGAGGGGAGAGAAAGCAAAAGAGAGGCGTTCTGCATGCAAACTGAAAATGGGCTCTTGATAATATAACTTGAGAGAAGAAAGCCTAGAGACAGGAAAACATAGGGAAGAGGGATCCCCGTGAAGGTACGCTGAGATAGCTAAAGGTGTCCCCACAGGTTGTACTGCTAGTCGTGAGTGACTATAGGGTGCGGTGCTCATCCCTGTTTCTAAACTGACCAGCCAGAGTTGTCCAAAGACACTTTCGTGGTCATGTGGCCAACATGACTGAATTGCAAAGTGCCTGGAATGCTATTACTTTCCCACTGAGGTGGTACCTACTTGCATTTCCATGCCTTTAAACTGCTAGGTTGGCAGGAGCTGGGTAAGGGACGGGAGCTCACTCCTTGTACTACCTGGGTCTCGCCTGCTGGTTGACAGGCATGGCCTCTTAACCACTGAACCACTCCAGCCCCATATAGCCTTGATATAGGTAGCCAGAAATCAGGGGCAACAAAGCCTGGAAGCATCTGCATCTCCAGGATGATTAGGCTAAACACCCATATATTGTCAAAGGCACTTCTTTCCTGAATGCTCAGTTGTTGCTCAGGTGGAAAGAGCCACTACCCGGAGAAAGACCTAATCTGTTTTTCCCCTAAACTCTCACAATGTAAAAACGGAAGGTAAAGTGACTGAGGATCTACTGTATGTTTTATTATTTAAAGATTCCAGCAGGGCCTGCAGTTTCCCATGAAGAACCAAAAGAAATTATGGATGCAACATTTGAATGATCAAAACCGTTATCATTTACTATTATTATTATTAGCAGAAGGTGCGTAGCACAGAGAAACTTCTCATCCATGATGGTTGCATAAACCCTTCCTCTCAACTTGCAGTTTGTCAATTTTTTTTAAAAAGGTATATTTTCTGTATAAGGAATGTGTCATGTTGGAAGCAGCCCTTATTTTGCTGGGAACTTATTCACATGCTTCAGCTACCAGATATTTAATATAAATGCAGCATTGCATGAAAATAACTGATGAGGTTTTGTGTTGCTCCTTGTGGGATAAGTGCCTCTTGCTAGACTGCACTTAGGGGAAAAGGGCTTTTTCACTGAAAACATTAACCCTGTCCATCCAGGCATGAAACTCACAATTTCACTCAGAAGACCCTGGAGCATGACTTCAGCTCTTCAAAATTATTCAGATTCTTACAATGAAGCACAACCCACTTTGGAAAATTTTTCCTGCACTTGTTTCCCAATACACCATACTGAGCAAACTGCAAAAAAATGTAATATATAACAAAAAGTTAGTATGTGCTTGCAAAATATACCGGTAGAAGTGGAAGTATATATATGATTGGAAAATATTGTTTGAAGATGAAGAGACCATAGGTTTTAATATGCAAATTGAAGTCAACACACATACAGTAGAAAATGCCCATGTTACTGCACTATAAGTAGTTTAAATCATATTCAGATCCACACTGCAATTCGATTAGGAAAGAGTCTGTCATGACTCTTTGGAGCATCCATTTAGAAACTTTATTTGGATATGCTTGAAGCCAAAACCAGCAAACTAGCATGTTTTAAAAGCTTTATTTTGCTTTTCTGTCTTTCCATAAGCTTTGACAACCCTGAAAATTGTGGCTTAATGAGATTTTCCAGTTGTATATTCTTACTTTGATTCACTATGTAATGGGTTGTGAGGCATAAAAATCACAATTTAATGAACTATGGGCAAAATCCATAGCAGTTATGGGTCTACGCAGTTACGTCACCCTCTAGTGTTATTTTATGTAAAGTCATCTGAACTGCTCCGGAGCAAGGGGCTTAATTTCACTTAAGGATATTGGCCTATGTCTGTCTTCATGAAGCTCCTCCAACACTTGGAAGTGAGGAATCCTCTTGGAGATATGTCATGGACCTTCTGGAACATCACTAATGTCTGTAAAATTGCATAGTTGATAATTACAATACATTTCTCAAAAGATATTTTTCATATTTCAGCAAGATGAATTTCAGCAGGCTCTCCATCAAGTTGTATTTGTAATTATGAGTTGGATTTTGTTGTTTCAAAATGGAGATGCCATGGCAATCCCAGTTTGGTGTTTCACCAATTCCACTTTCTAGCACCAGATTATGTTTGATAATCTGATATTTTGATAATTCTAATAGTTTGATACTTTGATGTTATATCCAATACCATTTCAACTGGGGAAAATTAAGCTGGAGAAACAGCTTTTGTGAGAAACAACTTTTTTTCTCAGCTGGAGAAACTACTTTTGTGCATGCTGTCTAGATGAAAAATGGTGCAGCTGAATACTCAGCATCTTGCTGAAGTTTAAAGAATTGCGCATAAAAGAGTAGATGTGAATGACAAAGCCACAACGTGTGGCTCCACAGCATGTGAAGAAGCCAGGACAGAGGTGAAACAGCTTGTAACTTCGAAACTGAGGGACTTCTCTGAACTGACTGCCAAGGTTGCAAGGAAAATGTGTCGGCTTTATCATTGCTCTTTGCAGCTTTTGTAGATGAACCTGGTAATGTGCCACTCATGCCTTTCATTCATGACTATCATGGCACAAGCATCCAGCCAGGCTGATCTAACATGAGCCAACTCCATGTGCCCCCATTTTGAAAAAAAGTATTAGAAAAAGCAGAAGTGTAGGTCTCATGATGTGCAATTGAAGAGATGGTCTATTTAGTGCTGCCACCTTTTTCTCCTTTACATGAGTGCTGCAAGAAAAAGTCTGTTCTTTACTGTTTTAAGGAAGGCTTTAGGCCTTCAAAAACGATTCCCCTGAATCCATCCCATGTCAGAGATAAGCAGCCTTCCTATTCTTACAAGCATCAGTGGAGGGATTATTAAAAGGCATCATTTCTGAAGGCTAAACTTCAGTCCTCTTCCCACTGGGAGTGATGTGATTTTGACAGCATTCTGGGAGGCTCACTCCTTCCCTGAAAGATCACAGCAGAGTTGTGGTTTTTTGAAGCCTGGGCTACAAACCCAGACCACAGAGAACCACAACTCCACTGCGATCTTTCACCATGGCTCAAACCTTGGTACTTCCTTGCATTTCTTCTCTTCCCCAATCCCCAATCCCTGTCGAAACAGCAACCTCTTCTCCCAGTTTTTCAATTTCAGATCCCATGGGATAACCCTCCTGACTTATCAGTGTCCTCTTCCTTTCACTGTTACATATCCTCTTTTCTTTCTAAAAATTATCCCTGTCATTTTTATCTAGGGTTTAGTAAAAGTGATTACTGAATATACAGTATTGCATTTAAAATATTGATTCCCTCTACTCATTATTGTATTATTACCCTCACAATATAAGTTATCTATTGTTGCACCTTTACTGGAGCTAAACTGCTTCTGCAGCACTGACCGGCACAGAAATTAGAAAACTTGAGTATGCTGTGGAAAACATGAAATGTGCATAAAATATTATGGTAAAATATATGGTAATATAAATAATTTGATGAAGTCTTCTGGGACCTTGTATGCCATATTAGCTGGAATCCTAATCTCTAATTAGGCTGACATAGGACCTGGCATTAATCCTGTGCTGACCTGTGGGAATCACAAAAATGCTGTAAGGCATTTCTGCTCCAATTGTGTGGGGAGAAGGGGAGGGGGAGAGTTAGGCCACTGCACAGGCATACACCAACCCCCACACCACCAAAAGTGAAGAACAAGAATGGTTGCCTAAACTGATTGCACCTACTGTAATTTTAAAACCAGGGATTAACCCTACAAGCCAGAGTAACTACGGAAAGATGCAAGAGGCACTTACTCCGGATTGCGCTATGCATTTTCCATAGGTGGCACCATAACTACATTGGTGTAAAAGGTCCTGTAGTTACTCTGGATTGTAGCCTTAATTTGTGCTATAGATGTTCTAGTTAATGGGTTAATGGAAGTGAAAATATTTTATTATAGTCCAAGAAAGCATGTACAGGTTGTCTCTTATAATCCACTAGGGTTGTTTTGGAACCCTCTGTGGATTAAAAAAAATCAGTGGATTAAAAAATAAACAATGGAGAAATAGATTTAAAAACCCACATCCAGGTTTTCTGCTCTTTTTATTTTTTCAAGGAATGCATTTTTCTCCTTCTCTATATATCAGCATGTCCTTTCTCATTTACATTGGCATTTGTATTGAGTCAAATCCATGTACCAAAAAATCCATGTGTAACCTGTAACCTGTAAATCCATAGTTGGACCTGTACGCTTACTATCATTTTCAAGAAATACACATTTTCAATTCTCTCTAAAGTTCCCCATGTCAAAACCTTCCACCGCGTAGTTATCACCAAGACAGCTTAGTTCACACAGTGGTGGAAAGCAAATACCACCTGAGACAAAACATAGAGACTGAAAGTGCAATCCAGAGCACCTGTTCAGCTGGCCAGTGAGCCAGCAAGCCAACAAGTGTTGCAAAAGTGCCACAAAGTACCATGAAAAAGGCCAGCACCATAAAAATGTGGTACTGTACCATATAAAGGGCCAGCATACAGTAGTGTCTTGGATTTTCTTTGCCACCATAGACCAAGGGCAGAGCTTAGCATGTGCCCATGGGCCAGGGGTCTGGAGAGGTATGGGGAGGATGGGGAGAGAGGCAATCCATGGTGTAGGGAAGGTGGGCAGTGGGAATTCCCAGAGGGAAATGGGGGTACTTGAGTCTACTTGGTCCCTGATGTGGAATACAGTGGATTGCCACATTTCCTTGCTTTTGCAGGCGATACCACAAGAGTGATTTTGGTAGAAACTCCTGAGGTTCATATTGTTTTAAGAGGCAAAGTTCTGCCCAGGAATCACCTCTGGCTACTTTGATGACCTGGGCTGGAGATAGTGGATTCATTATTTCAAGGTGTTCCCTAGTTAGCTGTGTATCCAAACAGGAGAAGGAAGGGATGAAGAAGGGAGTGAGCATGCTAACCAATAGACATTACTGCCTTGGACTGACCTGCAGCTTCGACAGCCCTGCCTTAATACTGATAGGGCTGGTATACAATCTTGACACTTATTGTGTAATCACAGAGCCCAGGCAGCCAGTATTTTTATATAACACGGAAAGCTAGCAGAAATCGTCAGTAAAATATTGAGACACAGAAGTAAATTCCGTAAAAGAAATAAAATGTAATTCTGCATTCAAGGATCTTGCAGCGGTACTTGCAAAGGGCATTTATGTCAAAACATTGACAGCACTGAACAAGTGAAGGACAATGAAATATAACCCTCAATTCAGTGGAGTTCCATGTTATGAAAGAACATTGAAAAACACTGACAGCAGATGTCCTCTTCTGGCACCGAGAATATCATCAACACTGTACCGGATCTTCTAAAACAGTTTCAGGACTTTGAAGAAGCAGCTAAGAATATGTTTGCTACGTGACACAGCTGCTGAAGTCTCTGTCTCCGTTCCCTCAAGATCACTGGTGAGACTGATGTGTTTAATGCAAAGCAGACCTGAAATAGGTCCTGTTTCCGAATACTGAAACCGAAGCTGCACAGTTCAAGCCTAATACATCAATTGGTAATAAAACATGGCCTTGAGTTTGCCCCTTGAGGCTCATAACAGGAAAGTAAGCCAATGGCTCTATCACGGACAGCTGAAAAAAATTAAGAAAGGATGAAGGAAGCTGATAATCTGTTATAAATACTATTTTAAAAGAATTATAGAATTAAAGAAACTATTGTGATTACCTATTTATTTGTCAGTAGGTGGGGCTATTGCTTTACTTAATTCTTGGTGCGTAAAGGAAAATCAACCTTGCCTCTTACAAACGGTTTTCTAACAACACACTCAAGTCATAGGTTGTCAAACTCTGTTCATATTTATGTTCTTCTTATTTATGAACTTACATCTTCTATCCTGAAATCACCCCAAAACTTATGTTTTTAATGGAAATCTCATAATGGCACATTTTAATCTTTTAATACAGAATAAGAAATACAAATACACGAAGCTTTTTTTGGTTGTTATTCAGGTTTTACAGGAACTTGGTTATTATATAGCAATATAATAATTTTTACACAAATGAAATCTAAGATGAATAGTGGACTGCATAGGCTCGTAGTTGTTAACGGTCTCCGTATATACAGCTTTCAGAGAAATTCAAAATGTATGAGAAAATGTATGTTCCATGTTTTTATTGGAGAGTCAGTTATGTATAGAAGGGTAAGCTATTACCAAAATGCATAAGTTATTGTTAAGATATGAGACTGAAGAGAAACAGGTTAAGGAGTTTATGGTATGTGTGAGAAATGCTGGCCATGAGACATCAATGGGCCAATGGGCGAATTTATGGTTCAAAAAATTAAAATTTGCATTAATGTAAATCTTAAATTTTTACAGAATTATGTATGGATGAGTTTTGACAGTTAAATTTACAAAAATGTATAAAAATGTATTTAGATGTTGGAAGTGTAAAAGGACAAGAAGGAACTTTTTACCATGTGATGGACTTATACCAAAGTGGGGAAAAAAAATTGGATTCTGATACACCAGAAAATGCAACTAATATTTACAGTAAATTTACAAATGAAATCAGAAGACCTTATGTTGGGAATATTGGATGATTCAATTCAGAAAGACTTTGAGGTTATGTTTTTATATCTGTCAATTGCTGCAGGAATATTGTATGCTAAGTATTGGAAAGTTCCAGAGATACCTTCTGTTGAAGAATTTTGGATAAAGATATTTGATATTGCTAAAACATACAAACTTGCAATATTCCTTAAGTCAGTAAAAACCTTTGTGGTCAGTTGGAAACCCTTCATGGACTTCCTGTACATGAAGGAGGAAGTGGGTCTAATGTACTATGGATTAGATGAGTAGATACACAACTTTTTAAAGTATAACTCAGGGATGGACAAACATTTTGGCAGGGGGGAGACCTACTTAGGCTGCAATCCTGAACCCACTTGCCTGGGAGTAAGACCCATTGAACACAATGGGGCTTACTTTTGAGTAGACATGGTTAGGATTGTGCTCATAGTCTTTGTAACCAAGGGCACAATCCTAATCAATTTAGGCTTGCCTAACTCCCCTGGCATATCTTCCTGTGATGGTGTGGGGATGTCAGCGTCTTCAAGCAGAGGCTCGACAAGCACCTGTTGGAGATGCTCTAGGAGGATTTCCTGCTGGAGGCCGGGGGTTGGACTAGATGACCTACTAGGACCCTTCCAACTCTATGATTCTATGACTGTGCACTAGCCTAACCCCCCAAGAGTGGTGCAGAAGTGTATTACGGCACTTTTGTGACACCCTCCAAGTCACTGCAGAACTTATGCCATGTCTTAAGCCGGCCTAAGTGGAGGTTAGGATTGCAGCCATAGTGTCATAAAGATTAAAAAGGGTAATTTGTCATAAAGATTAAAAAGGGTAATTTGTTTGTGATAAAAGTTTGTGAGCAAGTATGGAAAACTGGGAATAACAAATTATAATATAAAAGATAAAGCATTAATACTTTGGCCTTCAGGTTCATTAATACATTAATACAGGTTCATACTTGGCCTTCCCTTTCAAATGTTTGATTCTTAGATTATAATATCTAATTAACCACTGCTAGGTACGCATCAATTTGTTCCAGCAGGTTAAGAGGAGCAGCAGTAATATTTTTCCTCATTGGACAAACTCAGGAGCATTACAGTACCTCCATACTTCTTCAGGAGCAAGGGAAATCAACACCACCGCTAATTACCAGTGATGGTATTAAGAAAGATTAGCTATGAAAATGGTTGCACAGTTACTATTTTATTTATGACTAGTGAAAAGCATACCGGTGTTGGGGGACTAAAATTCCCCGTATGCCTTCCCCCCATGGCGCATCAGTCCCTTATGCGCATCAACCCCCCATGCGCATCAATCCCCCATGTGCAACTCCTCCCTCCAAACAAAATCCCCCCACTGCACTGGGCACCAAATTGGCCCAGTTGGTCAGTCTTCCATGTTAAGTATAGGACAAAAACATGGTACACCCTTTTTCAGCCCCTTAAGGGTTAAACTTCTCCACATCAGTTCTTGGTGGGTGTTCATGTGATAGAAGGAACACCCTCCCCTAATTTCATGCTTCTAGGTCTGGGGGGTGGGGCTGAGCATCCCTCAGTCACTGATTCTTCAATGCAAAGTATAAGGAGGAAAATGCGTTGCGTCCCATTTCACGCCCTTCTGGTTGGAATTTCCAAAAACCAGTTCTTCTGTCATGGAAGGAACACCCACCCCAAATTTCATGCTTCTAGGCCCAGCGGTTTTGGCTGGGCGTTGATGAGTGAGTCAGTGAGTGAGTGAGTCTGTCAGTGACTTTTCTTTTATATGTATAGAAGATAATCCTGTGGTGAATATGGTGACTGAGTCAAGACTGGAAAATGTCTTGAATGGTATACACGATCAAGTATGGATCTTATTAAAAATGCAAGCAGATAATTTACTAAAAAGCAAAACAATCCCGTAACATATATTAGGTCACTAATTTCTATTTATACTTTATCTTGGTTTTACCTTTCCAGAAGATATTTTGAGAAGACATTTTAGAGTTTCCCATGGGAAACTCAATCACCACACATATTCAGTCAGATGTACAGAATTTAGCTTCTACATTCACTCATGGTGGATTCTGCGATGGCCCCTATTGTGCTCCTGGGAACAAACTGGGAACAAGTTGAAACAAAAGGGTTAAAATCCCTCTTTTTTGTTGTTACTAATAACATCACAATCCCTATCGAGAACTCTTGCACAAATACAACCCCACATACTGTAGCTGTTATTCGGGAAACTAACCACTTCAGAACCAAGCATTATCAATATAAAATGTAGTTTTATTTTAGTCACGTATGAGGAAAGTAGAAGAAGTAGTAGCGAGCAGGACTGGATCAAAGGGGCAGGGAGAGTTGCGTGCCTCCAAATTGCAATCCACATGAAATTTTATCTTACCAAGAGTCTCTTGCTTGTGCAGCTGCTGTACCACCTCCACATATACTCCATCCCTGGTTGCCATGATTTGATTGTTTCTATTGGTTTTTTGTACAGTACATGCATGCGTGAGCACACAGCAGCTCTATCTCTAATCAGTGAGGGTTTCTATCGTGACCAGAGAGCAGCAGAGATTCATAGTGAATATACCCAATGCTGGTTCCATTCAGAAAGTTTATAAAAATAAATAAAAGAGAGTTGACGCTCAAAAACCAGTATTTAGATGTCACACAATGAACCTCGAGCTACTTCTACAGTGACAGCACATGTACTGCCCAAGCTGAAAAGGTAACCACAATACAGCACTGTATATGATAACATAGTTACCCATGCTAACTGGATACATAAACAGTTCTAAGTGGTGCTCCTCTTATATTTTGCAGGAAGAAGAACAATTCCTCTTTTCCCCAGCTCAGTTTGCCTAACCAATAAGGGACACAATTTTCATTATTTTTACTTAATTTGATTTTGTTCTTGCAGGGGAAAATTAAACAAAAATATTTAAATACCCTGGGATGCACAGGTGGGCTAAGGCCGGTTTGCACCGGATCTGTAGATCCGGTTGTTAATTAGGGACTGACGTTAGTGAACCGGTTGTTAACTGGGGGCCATCATCTTTGAATTGCATGCAAGTGTGTTTGAATTTCTCTTAAAGGGCCTCTGGGTCTGTCTTCTCAGAGGTTCAGCTCCACTCCCTCCCCTTCTGAGCAGGGCTCTCTCCCCCCTCCCCTTTTAAGCCTCTCCCCCCTTCTCTCTTCCCCCTCCCTAGGTTATCTTTTAATTTTAAAATGCAAACAGTCTGTTCCCATTAATCTCATTCAGACAAAGCATTGCAGTCATTCCAGAGCATATCAAACACTCACAGCTAAGATGGGAGAGGTCTGGAGCACTATATATGTCTCTTTATCTGTAATATTTTCAAGTCTTGAATTTCTTCAAGAGTGAAGAAATTCTTCATGCCCCAAACCTTTATCTGAAGCTATTCAGGAATCCTGCTTTGCTAAACATCTTATTTTATAAACCTTATACATCTTATAAACCTTATTTCCAGCAAGTTTTCAGTTGTTCTCTAGCAATATTTTCAGAAGTTATTTCCTTGTGCAGTTTGCAAAGCATGATGGGTTTCTCATATGCAAATGAGGCATGGAGAGCTTTACAAAGGGCTCCTTAGATGGGGAAAGAATGCTCCTTCAGCAGCTGGAGGCAGTTAAAGAGTTAAAGAGGCTGGTCGGGCACTTTTAAGTTTGCTCTAGCCCCAACAGCCAGGGAAAGGAAACGTGGCTGCTGCAAACCTATTCACACTTTCCTGGGGGTAAGCATATTGGCTATAATAGGGCTTATTTCTGAGTAGACCTGCACAGTTCTGGGCTCAGGATGCTGCAACCCCTGTCCACACCTTACTTGAAGTAAGCCCCATTGGCTATAATAGGGCTTATTTCTGAGTAGACCTGCACAGGTCTGGGCTCTGGGCTGATGAAATCCTATCCACACTTTCCTTGGAGTAAGCCCCATTGGCTATAATAGGGCTTCTTCTGAGTAGACCTCCACAGGTCTGAGCTCTGGGCTGATGAAATCCTATCCACACTTTCCTTGGAGTAAGCCCCATTGGCTATAATAGGGCTTCTTCTGAGTAGACCTGCACAGGTCTGGGCTCTGGGCTGATGAAATCCCATCCACACTTTCCTTGGAGTTGGCTATAATAGGGCTTCTTCTGAGTAGACCTGCACAGGTCTGGGCTCTGGGATGCTGAAATCCTATCCACACTTTCCTTAGAGTAAGCCTCATTGGCTATAATAGGGCTTCTTCTGAGTAGACCTGCACAGGTCTGGGCTCTGAAGACACTGAAACCCGTGATAGTCAATGGAACTTACTCCCAGGAAAGAGGCTGGAACTGCAGCCTGAGAGCCCAACCTGACTACTCAGAAGTAAGTCCCATGATAGTCAATGGGGCTTACTTCTAGGGTGAGTGGAAAGGACAGCAGCCTCAGAGCACATCCTATGCAGGTCTACTCAGAAGTAAGCTTCATGCCAGTCAATGGGGCTTACTCCCAGGGCAGAGTGGAAAGGACAGCAGCCTCAGAGCACATCCTATGCAGGTCTACTCAGAGGTAAGCCACATGCTTAAATTTTTTTGAATTTTTTAATTTAAAAAAATTCTCCCTGCCCCCGCCCCATGACCTCAGCCCCGCCCCCTGACCTGGCCTGGCCCCGCCCACATCCAGAGAACCGGTCGTTATGGTAGGCTGGGCCCATCACTGCTGGGATGACATAATTTCCAGTTGTGACATCACTTCTGGGGCAACATTTTCAGCTTTGGATTGGACTACATGATCATTAGCTATGCCACTGAGTCCTACTGTATTTAGTGGGACCTATTCCCAGGAAAGTGTGTTTAGGATTGAAGCCTTATGCTGCTCATATGGCAACAGCTTTGCACTTGATTACCATTTGCTGTGAACATAGGTATTTTAATGCCGAATATAAATAAAATTACTTTTTAAAAAAATGGTGATCATTTTATTTTTACGTAATTCTTTTATGTGTGAAATGTCATTTATAGGGTCTTGCCATTGTCCTCTGCCTTTTGCTGATCAGAGGAGCAGCAGAAACAGCAGCAATCTACCTTTATTGACTGACATCTTTGGGGGCTGACTGACATCTGACTGATCAATGGGGAGGTTGCCACGAAAGGGGGTGACACTGACACCTTTAGGCTGTGCCTTCAGGGTGGAGCAAGAGTTACAGGTGCTAAGTTCAATCTTTTATTCTATTTATTCCAAGACATGCAGGAAACACCCATTTCTACATGCATACTCACCTGACAAGAGAGCATGAGTATGATCAATAATATGTTATTTGTGGGTCTGATAGCAAGAGGCCTCAGATTCATAGCCTAGGAAGTCCAGGAACCAGCAACCAACCTCTCCCCACCCAGTTTAAATTAATGGAAAATGTTTCCTCGTTAAATTTAAAGACAGTTTTCAAAGCTCCAAAATTCAAATGGAGCTGACTGGCTCCAAATCCGGCTGGAACAGCAAATTTCTTACCTTGGCTGCAATTTGGCACAAGTCTTGGCACCAGTCCTGTAATGCCTGGGGCGGGGGGGGGGGGCTGCAAAGGAAGCAGTAAGTCACTTCTGCACCACTCCTGGAGGGGGTTTGGCCAGTGCACAGACATGTGCTGGCCTCCCCACACCACCACAGGAATGGGGAGAAGGTAAATGATGCTGGCCTAAATTGGTTAGGATTTGACCCACTGTGATCCAACAAGCTCCTAACTTTGCCAAAAAAAACAACCAAAAACTGTTTAGCAAAATAGGGATCCAAAAGACAGAGAGCCAAGAGATCTCAAAAAGGTCTTCAATCAGCAAAAGAAAAAAAATATTTAACCCACCTGGAATCCCTCATAAATCTATGGGGCACAACTCTAAGCACTCGAGCCCTATGTTTAGTGGCTGCTCATCACCTCCTCCCTGTCCACTTTCTTCAAAGCATGATGGGGCCACAACATTTGAAGTAGTGGCTGCGTGGCCAAAGTGGTGGTGGGGAGGAGGAGGAGCAGTCTGACTGCATAAGGAAGGAGGGTCGGTAGGTAGGTAAGGAGGTGGTGAAAAATATAGTCACTACAATGATACCTTGTAAGAAAAACATAATTCGTTCTGGAAGCATGTTTGTCTTACAAAGCGGATTTTTCCATAGGAAATAATGGAAACTCAGATGATTTGTTCCACAACCCAAAAATATTCATATAAAAATATTTTGTATGTAAAAATGTTGATAAAACCATGTACAGTGGTGCATCACGTAACAAATTTAATTCGTCCTGGAGGCATGTTCTTTACGTGAAACATTCTTTACGTGAAGCGAATTGTCCCATAGGAAATAATGGAAAGTCAGACGATTGGTTCCACAACCCCAAAAATATTCATATAAAAATATTAACTGGATGTAAAAACAATGACAGAACCATTGGGATTGAATTCAAAACATGCATTCAATATGCATGATCTTATGATGTCTACTTAGGCTGCAGTCCTAAAGACACTTTCCTGGGAGTAAGACCCATTTAACACAATGGGGCTTACTTCTGGGCAGACATGGTTAGGAGGCTGCAATCCAAGACACCTTCAAAGTGTCTTCCCACTTTCTCCTTCTCTCCATCCTGAGCCTCTCTCTCCCCTGCTCCCTTCTGGCTAGCCCTGAGCTGCTTCCCTCTTCTCCACTGCTCTTCTCTCCCTCTGCCCAGCGGACACCCGGCCACAGGAGGAACAGCACGGAAGTGTTGCTTTAGCTATGGGCAGGTGCGCTAGGCAGCCCTGACGCTTTTTAAACAGGCTGCCGGCCAGCGCATCTGCCCCAACTGCCAACGAATGTGTTCTTTACATGAAGCACTTTCTTTACATGAAGCAGAATCCTAGATAAATTTTTGTTTGTTACGTGAAACATACTTTACGTGAGGCGTTCTTTACGTGAGGCGCCACTGTAATTAAGTTCAAAACACTGTATTATAATACAAAACACAATTACTGTAACATTAATTACAGTATTAATTAAAATACTGTAATATACTGTACAGTAAAACAGAAAAGAAAAACCTTTATGGTCAAGGATGCCTAATTTTCACCAGAAGAGTCACTTATGTCCAGGAGCGTCACTCGGGTTTGCATCACCCAGTGCAGGAGGCCGGTGTGTTATCCCCATACATTGGACGTGGCAACATGTGCCATTTCCCCGCCTCCACTGTTTTTTTAGCCACACATTTTAATAGAATAAAGATATCTCAAAGTGGTTTATTTCACTGCATTCTGCTGTAAATTACACATTCAAAGGTGTATAACAAGATGGGATTATTTCTACAAACCATGATTTTAGCCATTTCGGTCACAAGGGCTGCCACCCCTTTCAAGGGTGCCCCCTTTCTAATGCCCTAGTAACGTCCCTGATCAGGATCATTTTGGAAGTCTTGTCCTCTCCTGGACTGGCCTTCCACTCAAGTCAAGGCTTACTCGCCAGTAAACACAGCTGTGCATTTCACATCCGTTTTCAATGAATTTCAATGCAATCATCAGGGACCTCATTCTGGGGTAATTTGTGGGGGCTGCGTTCAGTGGATCAGGACAATTCTGGTGTCCTTAGATTCCTCTCAGCCTGCCTTTTCCAAGAGACTATGGCACGTTTGACTACTCATGAGTAAAGTTCCGATATGGGTCACTTTCACTTTCCATAGAGTTCAATGCATATTTTAGTTTGGTTTTTTCATTTTTGGCCATAACTTTTGATAGGAAGGTGCTATTTCAAAATGGACTTTTGCATTGGATTCTGCTCTCCAATACAAATCCAACGGTATATGACATGATGGGGTTTGATGTACCATCACAGAGTTACAATTTTTAAGTTCCCCAGTGCATGTCACCTCCCTTAGGCGTGTCACCCGGTATGGACTTCACCACCCGTACCACTCTTCTGATGCCACTGCTGGTGTCATTTTGAGCAACTTTCACAAGGAACCTTCTCATGACACTTGCTTTTGTCTCCTTTTGAGGAGTTCACAGAAATGTGACATTGCATTAAACAGCTTCCTCACTCGCACTGCTACAGCCTTATTTGGGTGGTTCTCTTTTACAGAATTTTGCACAATTTCCCAATTTTTACAAATATCCTTAATCTCATATGAGGGTTTCCTCCTCTGAGGTTCTCCTCCAGAACCTCTTGCTCACAATGCAGATCCATCAATTCATATGTTTTTCAGCAAAGTTTCCTTGTAAAACTGTTTGCCAATCTCTGCCAGAACTGTTTGTCTTACAAGGTACTTACAAAGCTGAAGGTCTTACAAGGTCTTACAAAGCAGAATTCCTTAAAAATTTTAAGTTTGTCTTACAAAGCATTCTTCTTACAAAATGTTTGTCTTATAAGATACCACTGTATCGCCTTAAGTTGATCCATGCTCATTTAATTAAAATAGTAATGACACAAGATAATTTGTAACTTAATTCCAAAAAAACTGTTAGGCTTAATCAAGAATTTTTTTCCCATTTAGTTTCATATTTATATTAGCACCCTGCCACTTGGCTTTACAAAAAAAACACATGGAAAAAAACTGCATAAAATTACAATATCAAATATGATATCAGTTTTATATAAAACTTGCATTTAATCAGCACACCGATTTAAAATAGCAAAAATTGTTAAAACAGCAGGAGTAGCAGCCTAAAAAAAATCATAAGAGCCTTCCCAGATCAGGCAAAAACCCATGTAGTCCGACTTCCTATAGTCCACATCAGCCCACCAAATGGGCCCACTAGGGAACATCCACTAAAATTGAGTATTGGGAGAGTAAGGACAGACAAAAGAAAATAGAAAATATTTCTTTTGTTTAATTAGTCTGTAGAACTCCTTGTTACAAGATGTGGTAAAGGCATTTAACCTCAAAGCCTTTAAGAGGGGACTGGGCAAATTTCTGGAGGAAATGTCCATCACAGCTTACAAGCCGTGATGGATATTCATATTTGCAACTCCTTTATTTTAGATGTCTCTTATTTGTATGCTCCCAATACTTCCCAAGTGTGGTCCACTGTGAGATACAGGAAGCTGGATGAGATGGGCTTTTGGCCTGATACAGTGAGGCCCTTCTTAGGTTCAAAATTCTTCAGAAAACTCACATGACTATGAGAGACTTCCATCCTTGTGCCCTCCTCTGCATCTGGTATTCTGAGGTAGGCTACATCTAAAATAAGAAGGTTGTACATATCTATCATAGCTTGTAAACTGTGATGGACTTGTCCTCCAATCTCCTCTTAAAGGCATCTAGGCTAGTTGCCATCATCACATTCTGTGGCAGTCACAGTACTAGTCATCCTAGACTGTAGTCAAGATTCATAGTACTGGAAAACTTCCTTAATAAAAGATATTGTACTGCTTCTGTTGAAAACCCCTCTCCCTCCCCCCAAATTGGGCTTAACAATACGTGAGCATTTTTTCCTCTTTCTTTGGCTGTATCTAAATAAGGTCAAGTTAACTGCAAACACATAAAAAGCAGACCTGTAGCAGATGCTGTTCATGAGAGCCTCTTAAAACTTAGTAGTGTACACCAAGAGAATGAGAAAGAGGTTAAAGAGGTCCTTCTGCAATGCAGGAAATGAAGGAAAAGATTTGTAGCGCTATTAATGTACTTGTTATTGATGATCGTCAAGATCTGGAGCAAAGAAAGCAATCCATGATAGTACAAGATTACTGCCTGGATTGGAAAAGGAAGGTGGAAGAGAATGTAAAAGGAGATGTCAAGGAGAAGAGAATGATTGGGCTACTGTGCTGATGCTTTGCCCTCAACACTCTCCTCTCCTTCAACTTCCTTGTTCACTCTAGGAAATAGCAAGAGAAGGAATGGTAAAAGAAACGGATGGATAGAAGTGGCCCTCACAGTCTAATCTCTACGTGTTTACATAGAAGTCAATCCTATTGCGTTCAATGTGATGTATTGCCAGGAAACTGTCTCGGGAGGTGCAACTACAGTCAGCCATGTGGATTAAGTCATAGTCCTGCTTGAGCTGTAACTTAAATATATTTCATCCTACTGGCTGCACTGCTGGCAGAATAAGTGTTCCACCAGCAGTGACAGCTTTACAGCTGAGTGCCTTATAGAGCGACTGGAGCACTGGTATGAAATCCAGGGACTTCCTAGGCACACCAGTGAAGACCTCTTCAAGTGCTCCACCCTGACAGGATGCAGCCATAGACAGTTGACTTTTCTCATTCACATTTAGAATGTGGAGGTTTATAATGCTAAATATGAGAATTTTTATTCTATATTTTGCTATATGCACTTACCTTATGGCCCCAAAGATTACTTAAAGGTAAAGGTGCCCCCACAGGTTGCCTTGCAAGTTGTGACTGACTCTAAGGGAGGTGCTCATCCCTGTTGCAAGGTCAAAGAGCCAAAGTTGTCCGAAGTTGTCACTGTCATCATGTGGCTGGCATGAATAAACACCAAAGAACACTTAAAGAACAATAATAGGAACTCTGTAGTGCAGTACGCAGGTCTCAAACTACTGACCTGCTAACTTTCAGGTTGACAAGCACAGCATCTTTAACCACTCAGCCACCATAGCCTGTAAATATGTCTCTCCTGTATTCTTATACAGTTTCCTGCTTTCATAATCTGTTGCATTACATGATCAGTTGTCTTTTAAGGCCTCATTTTGAATTCAAGAAGTATCATTTTATCTTTTCGTGATACCTCCTCCCCCCCCTCCTAATTATTTTAAAATCTCCATTACAATAATTTTTGAGAGTGAATCTGAACTTTAAATGTCATATTTGTCTCAAAGCAGAGACCAGCTTTTCATGTAATAATCTTTTTATTCTTTAAAAAAAAACACAAATCTGGATATTATAATTCATGTAATGAGGATTGGCTTGCTATGTATTTGGTTCAGAAGCAGACCCCTGATTAAAGATAGAAAAGATTAATGAGTATGGCAAGCATTATGAACTTGTGGGACCTTTTTATAATTGTTCTCTTGGAGATATGATGCAATATTTATATATAGTAACTATTCTTTGTGGCTGAATTCATCAAGTGGTTGAATTCATCTATGCAATCTCACATTACAGTTCACTTTGACACTGTTATGATAGTGAAAATATATAATTGGATACATGATGAAAGGTGTGAAGAGATCTCTGTCAGGTTACATGGGCTGCTCCTCTAAAAGTACCAAGGTTCTGATTGTATAATGAGTTTGCTTGGAGGCTTCCGGGAAATGATATCAGGTGTCCACCAAACATGTATTAAATCAAACTACAAACTTACCCTACAATCCAGAGTAACTAGGGGAACACGTAAGAGACATTATGTGCACCCATAGTTACTGCACTACCTTGTGAAAACCTATGGGAAATTCATATTGCAATCCAGAGCAAGTTGTTCTTACACCGGAGCAAGGACTCCCCGTAGTTACTCTGGATTGTGCCCTGTATCACAGTTCATATATTGACTTGCAATGAGCTTTGCTTTTCACACAACTGTTATTAATGTGAATTAATGAAGCATATTGGAAATAAAGTAATTCATACTGGTATTAATGAAAGACTCCTTCGGCCTCAATACTGTACACTAAGAAAATTCCTCTTAATTCACTTGCACTTACAGATGAAAGAAAGGCACTGAAGGGACAAGGTGAGTCTTTGAGGCCACATAGTTTCAGATCACGATAGTTGCCACCAAGAAGGTCCTCTCCAGAGTGATCACCAGCTGAACCTCAGCAGGAGAAGAAACACAGAAGAAAGCTTCTCCAGGTGAATTCAGGGAGCAGGTACGCCATACGGGAGGAGGCTGTTCTTTAGAGATTTTGCACTCAAAATCAAACCATTTAAGACTTTAAAGATAATAACCAACAGATAATAACCAGCCTGGAATATAGAAACGTTGTAGCTGCCAGTGCAGCTGAGGAATAATTTTATCTGGAATATTATCCACTCAGTAGACTTCATGTGTACCCAGATCATTATATATTCAGACAAATGTGTGGGCAGCTAAAATATATGCATGTAACTAGGTTCAAATATTCATATACTTTTGCTTCATGTGCTGCTTCCTCTATGCGTGTGTGGGCAAGTGGATATTTATGCACATGAACTTCAAGAGTGGGTACTAGATACGTGAACTCATTTTCCAGTTATATGTTTTGCTATATCAACTAGCGTGAACAGGCGATTGCTTTGCTTTGGCCTGACAGTCTAATAGGTAGTTGAAAACATGACAGAAGGACATTAGTGCTGTAATGACTGGGGATGTTTTTCTTTAATGGTCTGGAAATCTCTCTCACCAGTCTTCAGAAAGTGTCACCATTCAAAGGGGGTGGGAAGGGAGCCACAGAGAAGCAATCTGTAGGAAGCTGGAATTGAGAGAGAGAGAACGAACCCGCAAGTGTGTGTCAGAAAGTCGCAAAGCTGTGGAAGCAGCTTGTGAGGGAACTGCAGGCAATCAAAGCAGCTGCTTCCTTTTAGAAGCAGAAGCCGGATTCACAATTTTGTAGGTCTGCAAAGGTGCAGACTAACAATTATTGTATCTAATTGTCTAACAATTGTCGTATCTGTGTAGACTAAGTTTAAACAACCCTATTGCTGGGATTTGAAGTCCATGCTGTTGCTAGAGATCAGGGGTCTCCAAGAGTTTTGGCAGAAGGGCCACATCATCTCTCTGACACTCTGTCGGGCTGGAAATATTATTTTCATGTCAAATTTGAATAAATTTACATAAATTTACATATAAGTTTGTATTAGAGACACTACAAGGCTTGCCCGTGGGCCGGACAGAGGGGTATTGCCATGCGCCACATTGAGGCTTGCCGAGGGCCACGTTTGGCTGCAGGGCTGGGGGTTTGGAAACCCCTGCTAGAGATGAATGGATGCTCACATTTGTTTTTAAAGTATACTTTTAGGCAGTATACATATTCATAGTGTCCATGGAATAGGAAAGGAGGTATCTGGTATATCACAGAAAAATATTGTATCTACTTTAAAGAAATTAATCAAGCGCCACAACACTTTGAAAGAGTGCAGCTTCAGTAGTGCTTGAAGACTCATGTACTTTAGAGAGATTCACCTACGTGACTAATTCAGGGTGATCATATGTTCTCTTTTTCCAGGATATGAACACTTTTTTAGCCTTGTGACCTGGAAAAATTGTTCTCCTTTTCATTCAGTGCAGGCAACATGTATCCTTCCTGTATGTACGTAGCCCAAGGCAGCAATTTAGTGTTTAAATTAACCACATGAAACACATATATGATTGTTTTTTGCTTTTATATTGTCATTTCCTATTTATTTTGCCCTCTTTTGCATTTATGATATATAGTCACACTAGACTGGTTCCTTAAAGTTATAATGTAGCCTACTGACTATTTGGGTGAGAGCAAGACCCCCCCCAAAAGGTCCAAAAGAGGCCTGGCACAACTATGTTGGTCAGCCTGGTGGTGGCCCACACAACCCCACCCAGCAGGTAGGAAGCTTTAGGGAATTCAATCTCCACTTCTTGCTTCTCAGTGCATCATAGTATATTCTGTTATATTCAGCACCTGCTGCATTTTTGCCTTTTTCACCAGCATAGGAGGAGGTTCTGCTATGAGAAGGCTAATTCAAAGCTAAGTTATTTGTGTGGATTTTATTCCCCGGTTGAATATTGATTTTTCTGGTAGTTTATCTTGGCCATTTACTGTTAAATGATTATTTTTATGCTTATGCCAGAACTGGGGAGATCCAGTGAGGGTGCAATCCTAACCCATTTAGGCTGGCATACCTCACCTGGCATAATGTTTTGTGGTGGTGTGGGGAGGCCAGTGTATGCTCTGCACTTCTGGGGGCAGAAAGAATTATCTTATTGAAAGATAATGCATTATCTTTTGGCATTATCATATTGAAAGATAGTGATTAGGCCAGTGTAGAAGCATGTACCAGCCTCCCTACATCATCACAAGAAGTTATGCCAGGTGAGTTATGCCGGCCTAGATTGTTAAGGATTGCACCGTCAGAATCATAAATGTTGCTTTCACCATTCATCACTCCAGCAAAGAATTTGATTAGCTTTTACCCCTAAATAATTGACATTGTGATTCTTTTCCTAAGCAAATACTGGACTGATTTTATGACATGTAAAACAACTTGCAGTGGAGAGTTTTTTTTATTTTTTATTTCAGTGTAGTACAGCCCAGTTATGCACAAAGCATGAAAGATATTCAACCAGTGGTTGCTCAGCATGGTCAAAACAGAATTTTTTTTTTAAAAAGCAGTATTTTAATCACAGCTAAGAAAGGAAGAATTTTTATAGCAATATGTTGACAGGTTTGAAAACCAGCTCCAGAGAAAGCAACAAATGAAATAAACCAATAAAGGATGAGCAAAACAAAGGAATTATAAAACCATGCATAATGGAGCATTATATTATCATACACAGACCCATTCAGTTGGATGCATTTCAACCCCTGCTTCTTCCAAGTGGTGTTGCATTGTTCTGCTCTGGATTCATTCAACAGTGAAGCACGCAGCGGCCAGTTTGTTAACCCCATATGGCAATGCATCCATATTTTGGGCAAATGCTGCATGCGTGACTCACCAGCTGGCACCATAGGCTTGGCTTGGCTGATTCCAATTCCGTTTTCATTTTAGCAGCAGAGCTCTTAGAATTAAGACTTGTCTCCTTGCTAGTCAAGATAATTACCTACCTGCTTCTCCTGACCAAGGACTGGGCTGCATTGTAATCCCTGGAGGGTTCTGGAAGAGGAATGTGATAGCATGAAGGTTGGGAGCACTTTTCAGGTGCTTGCTTCTGAAAGCTGCCCATGTGTTATCGTAAAACACCTGTTAGAATGCAAATGGTTTGCACAAAGTAGCAATCAATCTCTATAAATTCCCATCAGGCTTTGTAATTATCTCAGCTATTTAATTATTGATTGTAAAGCATCAGGATTGTAGTTTGACACCTTTGATATTAACGTAAGGTTGGGAGCACAGCAATTGGCGAGGGAAGGATATAATTTGGAAATGCATATTGAGGTCCCTATTTTCCAAAGAAGATAAGCAGCTTTCTCTGCTCAAATGGAGCAGAAAAAAGGTTTCTATGCCTTTCTCTGCTAAAGTCTGTATTTTGCAACAGCTGCTGTGGAGCATGCCAAAGGGCTTGACATCCAGGTGGGAGGAGACAAGCTGCTGGAGGACAGCGTCCAATAGGTAGGCATTTTTGTATGCATTTGGAAATGATGCACTTTAGGCTTTAGAGTTGTAAATGTTTGGCAGTCAATATCCTGAATTGGTATGTCTCAATACAGCTGCTTCGGCAGATCTCACATTATTGAAAGATAATGATTGGGTAGAATGTTTGTCCCACATTGCTGGGGCCAAGAACCCCTTTCACTTGTGTAGCATGGGCTATCCAGGGCAGTTGTATCACTAAGGCATGTGGTGCGTGCAGCCCACAGCAGTTGGAAATCATAGCATCCTAGAGTTGGAAGGGACCTAGTAGGTCATCTAGTCCAACCCCCTGTCTGCAGCAGGAAATTCTCTAGAGCATCTCTGACAGCTGCTTGTCGAGTCTCTGCTTGAAGATCCCCAGTGAGGGAGAGTTGACCATCTCCCTTGGCAGTTCCAATGCTGAACCGCCCTCACCATCAGGAATTTTTTCCTATCCAACTGGAATCTCCTTTCTTGCAGTCTGTACCCATTGGTTCTAGGTCTGCTTTCAGAGGCAGCTAAGAACAAATGAGCCCCTTCCTCCCAATGACAGCCCTTCAGGTATCTGAAGAGGGCAATCAGGTCTCCTCTCAGCCTCCTCATCTCAAGGCTGAACATCCCAAGTTCCCCCAACCTTTCCTCGTAGGGCTTCCCTTCCATCCCACTGATCATTCTTGTTGCTCTCCTCTGGACTTGCTCCAGTTTGACTGCATCTTTCTTAAAGTGAGGTGCCCAGAACTGAAGGTCTGGTGAGGTCTCACCAATGCAGAATAAAGAGGAACTTCTCACAACTTGGAAGCTACAGTCCTCTTAATTGGTCTACGCATGGTCCATTAAACACACAGACAACAATTGGAGGAGATAGACCACTTTATTAGATGATTATTAATCAAATCATCAATAATCAATTAATAATCCAATGATAAATGGCAGACCTTAAACTTGAACTTGGGGCTAATTATTTTAAGACCCCCAAAGCCTGCCAAATGGCTAGGGGTAGAGAGCTGACAGATCATTTATGGGCCCCCAGGTGTCAACCTAGGTGCCAGGGTTGGTGTGTACTGACTTGGGCCCTACCCTTTCAATCGGGTTCCACCCCAGTTACCCCTCCCCCAACCGGGGGGAGCAGGTCAGATTCAAGCGTGGTTGGCAGAAAGTTGTTCAGCTAATGCTGGTAATAGCTGTGTCCAGTCCATGCCATTCTAACTGCACTGACGGACCTAGGCATAGGCTTGCCCCCATTTGCTGGCTACCACCCGCTTGTGGACCAAAACACAATGGAGTGGCCGCAGATGAGTATTCATGTGGGGTGGGGTGTCCTGCGGAATACAAAAAGGAGAGTTGAGGTGCAGAGGTCCCCGCGCACCCCAGACACCCCAAGATGGCCGCATCAACGTACATACCTTGTATGCCGGTGACTGCCACTGTCTAATGCACTGGATTGCGTCGCCTGGGAGGCTCAAGGAGGCTGCTGTGGAAGCGGCCCCTATATGCCGTGAGTGCAGGCTAAATCCCTTGGGGTCCATGCCGAAGCGTTCAATAGTGCGCGAGAACACTGACCAGAATTGAAAAAGCGTCAAAGGTGACCCATCCGTGTGCTGAAAGATGGCCCCAACTTGAGGTCAAAGCCAGATATGTATTCCCTGAGGGCACCAACTGGACAGATTACGTTACCTGGAACCTCTTTGATGTGAGTGTACAGTGCCAACCCCTTCTGATTTGTCTTTGACCAACGTAAAACTATGTTAACACCACCTGCCACCCAGCTCAGGTCTTCCTTACTCAGTGCCTGGCTGGACCCATCGTGCTTAGTCCTTGACAAAACTCACTGGGATGAAAAGCACCAAAGAAAGCAGTAAGCAAGGCAGCCTTAAACAACCGAAACTCACTCACATCAGAGCACAGTGTGTGAAATTCCCTCACTAGCCCGAGCAGCATGTCAATCGTGACTGGTTTTCTGCGGTCTGGTGGTACATGTTGTGCTGCCAAGTCAAGTATCCCCCATTTTATACTTGTGTTTTTGGTTTTTATTGCCTAAGTGCAGAACCCTGCACTTCTCCCTATTGAAATTCATTTTATTTCTTACAGCTCAGTATTCCCGTTTATCCAGATCCTCCTGGAGGTTTCTCCTGTCTTGTTGATGTTGATGTACACTAACTAATGTGATGGTTCTGAATACCATGCTATATACTGTTGGACATACAGGTCTTTCTCATTATCCACTAAAGTTTCATTCCAAAACCTCCTGTGGATAAAAAAAATCTGTAGGTAAAAACATGGGAAAATAGATTTAAAGACCCACTCCCTTTGCCTGGCTCAGCTGAAGAAGGCATGACTGCTTGTAGGACTGCTTCTACAACGATAGAAAAGCTGTTTTTAAAACTGTGATTTGCAGAGGCCATTCATATTGAGTCAAATCCTTGTCTAACAAGGATTGGACTGTATATTTTACAACAGAATGCAATGGAAAAACCGAGTGAAATATCTCTTTTCTACCAAAATCAAAACACTAAGAAAACAATAAAATGCATGGAGCCCTATGGAAAGTGAACCTGAGCTAAATCATGCATTTACTTGTGAGTAGGTGAACTTGCCTTACTCCATTAGAAAGGGCAGACTTACAGGAATCCAACAACTGCAGAGTGGTCCCGATCCACTGAATACAGCCATACCAAAACACTCAAAAATTTTCCCCTAAGCTGATGAATGTATTGAGCCCTATGGAAGGGAAAAGTAAACTACATGTTTGTGTTTATTCATGAGTATGCAAACATTTCCTGGCTTGTGTTCAGGTCTTGAAAGAAGGAATGCAAGGTCACCAGAATGGTCCCGATCCTATGAAAGTGGAACTCAGCAAATGTTCCCTCCATTAAAATGAATGAAAGAAAGGTTTGGATAGGTATGGCCGTAAAGGGGGCAGAGCAGTTGTATATCTCTACATTCTTCTTTTTCCCAGGTTCTGCACAGACAACATCCTCTCTCCAATCCAGGCATGTTGGAGCCAAGCTTGACATTTTCACAATGCCTTAATTGATTTATACATCAAATTTATATTTTCTGATGCATATGCTTAATTAACTTTGGTTTCTTGGAGATGAGAGCTATTATCTGGATTAGATTCTAGAGCTTCTTCCTTACCAATTCCAAATACAGTTGAGAATGTCCTCTTCTTCAGGTAAAAGCAAAAAAAACCAAACAAACAAAAAATCAAAACTGCACAACACAACAAAGCCATATCTCATCTCTGAATGGCAACATCTTGTTACACACTGAAGCAAATTTGTGATCATGTTGAGTATCTCTTACAGAAGCTCTATATATCTTGCTGTGTGTATTTGAAAAAAAGAAGAAAAGAGGTAGAAAAGATGTAGAAAGTCATAGATTTTCAGGTCAGGAGTTCTGGCCTTAGACTCACATGAGGATGAAAAAGCGGCAATTCAGAAGTCAAAGACTTGGAGTTAATGCCCGGAGGAAGGGACAGATCAAAGCGCTACTCAGCAGACCTCTGAACTCTTTTGGAGAAACATGCTCTGAACTGAAGTCTTCAAAAAAAGGGACTTCAGCTCTTTAGAAAAAAATTCCTTTTGGGCTTCATCTGGCTTGGCAAAACTGGAATCTTTTTCCCCCTTTTCTTTTACACTGTTGATGTATTTAGATAATTTGTATATTTTCTAAACAATTTTCATTAATCTAAACAATTAGTTCATCATCGGATATAAATCCCAGATTACAACTACTGTCAAGCAGCATCATTCATGAGATACAGTACGTTCATTCAGTCACACAGGATTTTCACATTTTCAGAGATGTGAAAGTCAGCTGAAGTTGGACACTTTGAGTAACCACTCAACATGTGATTCAGAACTACACGCTCCACCTTTTGCAAATGAATCTTATTTATTTAAGCTTGACTTTTTGTCAAACTTGCAAAGTATCTGCCAGAAGACAGAAACCCAGTCCTATCCTCTTTGGTGCTGCCAGGTGCAGTGGTTTCAAAATGGATATTGCTGCGTCCAGAGGAGCCATGGAGTCTGCAAGAGGTCTTCTCAAAGGAACTTCCCTTCCCCCATGGAAAGCCCCAGACCCCACAGTTGGGCTACTTGAAGCGGCATAAGTTATTTTGCTGTATAGATGAGTTAAGTTCTGTGTAAGGATTGCACTATGAGTGGTAAATCTAATGTGGGTTTGCATGAAGCCCGTTTGCATGACTGACTTCACCATGAATTGCTGGATGAGGTGGCTATTGATTGCTTTGCTTTATGTATTATTACAACTATTTTACCGATGACATTTTGATGCAGTGCTGCTAGAATGAGCCATCTTCTCCTTTCATAGTCTTAACAGAAAATTAACAGACATCAAGGCAGCTAAATGCAGTTTCAGAGTCTTGAAGAAAGCCCTTTCAGGGCTGCTATGAGGATTGATATGGCCATTAGCTCCAGTTCCTTATTGTTTAGCCTATCCTTAGATTTGTGGGAAAGGCTGACTGTATAACACTAAGTACAGGTGTGTCTTTCATCCTAATGATATTCTTCAGGAAGGAAAACAAAGGTTATAGGTTTTTTGCTTACCCTTGCAGTGGAAGACCTCTACTTCTTTTCCTTTCATGGAACACAATGGAAAAGTTTTCTTCTTGTGACATGAATAGATGGTTCAGGAGAACTTTTTAAACCTAGGAAACAGTAAGGGAAGAAATACCTCTATTTAATTTCCTGATCTTCCCTCATATCAGTTTCCTGATCTTTCACAACTGCTTTGAAATAATAAAAACAAGTGAGGTATGTAATCACATGTAGTACAGTAGTTTGGCTTATGATACTGTGGGACAAGCAGAGCTGATCTATGCATCCAACAGCTTCTCTTTGTTGAGACCTTTCAGGTTGTAGATGGGGGATGGCATTTTGAATGCTATCCTTTGTCCCCAGCAGTGTCCCCACAGTTGCCTGAAACATCGGTTGATCTTTTACCCCTCTCTCTCACCAGTATGTGCTGATATCTTAGATATGATGATCTGATTTCTTCCTAACTTCTTAAAAGGTTATTGCTCTTTTCCTGAGCTCTTACGATAGCAAACAGGAAAATGTTTGGGAGCTGGAAGAGGAAGTACAGTACTTTAAATCATTTTGTGTATTCTCCAACCCCCTGAGAAGAGAGTGAGGCAACAGGTGGGCAAACCAGGGAATGTGGCTCCAACTGCAGGGTACCCACCTGCCAGATTATCATCACCCCAACTTGCTGCTTGAAGTGGTCATTAAGGTAGCCTTTTATCTGGGCTGCCAATACCATTGCCCGTAGAAACAGACCTCCAGCTCTAATGAAAATGAAGGAGGAGGAGGATTGTATTATAGCACAATCCTAACCTCAGTTTAGGCCAGCACAGTTCTCGGTACAAGTCCCCTGCTGGCCCTGGAGGTGTCACAAAAGTGCCACAAGACACTTCCGTGCCATTCCTCCCCAAACTATCCTGGGAATGGGGAGACAGCTAAATTGTGCTGGCCTAAATGGGTTAGGATTGCACCCTTACTGATAGAAAGCTACAAAATTCATGTGAAGTTAATTGTTTCATGTTTCTGAACTATCATGAAAACATGTATTATTAAAGAATATTTCTTTTCATTTCAATGAACTTTAGACCAGATTTTTCTTAACGAAATGAATCATGACTTGGTCTGTCATCTGTTGTCCTACATAAAGTCACTTATTTCATTATCATAAGTTATATCTTGTAAAGTTCATTCCGGGACAAGGAACAATCCTAGGTTCTTCACCTTACCCACATTTGACAACTCTGACTTTAAATAGTTGCCGACTGTAAATGCTGCTGTAATGTTCCCATTTCTATGGTCCTTTATTAAATAGCCAGGTGTGAAAATTTTGTATTTCAGCTTACTGATTTTCTTGTCTATTACCATGACTTTGCAAGAATGGATACTCCCTTGTTATCTTTCTTATGAATTAGGGCCATGTCCTCTGATAATTAACCATTCAAAAGAAATAATGGTTCACTGAAAACTGCATTGTGTTTTTCCAGTGAATATGAACTTTATTTTACTCACATTTTCATTAATCCTTGCTTTTGGTAAGTCTATCATTATATTGCCTTTTCAAAGATAGGGTTTGCTATTTACACTGACCTAACAAAAGTCCATTAATATTGTTGAAACATGATCAGTATATTGAACTTCAAATTCTAATGTCAAATAGTATCATTAATAGTATTCCATTTTCTATTAATCATACCATTCTTTGCTGAAGAAAGCCTCTGGATTGACTAGGGTTATAGAAGCATATCTTCTATCTATTTAAAAACTGAAAAGTCACTGAAAAGTCAACGCGCAGCCACTACTGGACCTAGATGTGTAAAATTTGGAGAGGGTGTTCCTTCTGTGGTGGAGGCACCCACTAAGTACCTATTTTCAGAAATTCTGACCAGAAGGGGGTAAAAGGGGTGCAAGGTGTTTTCATCCCTACACTTTCTATTGAAGAATCGCTGATCAGTGCCCTGCCCCAACCCCTGGACATAGAAGAATGAAATTTGGGGACGGTGTTCCTTCTGTGACATGAGTCACAGAACTACTAAGAACCAATGTTTAGAAATTTCACCCTAAAGGGGTGAAAAGGAATGCAACATATTTTTTGTCTTAAACTTAATAAAACCCAACTCCAAATGTTGCACCTGCCCGGTAGGGATGTCCACAGTTGTGGAGGGGATGGTGCATGGTGGAGGATGGTGCACAGGGGGACAGGAGGATACACTGGGAGGAATATTGCACGGAGAATGCAGCACAGGGGGATGCTACATGGGGGAAGAGGTTCAAGGGATCACCACTATGTGATGGTGCAAAGTGGTCCCTGGTGCAGAACAATGCCCAGTAGGAATGTATGGTGCTCACTACTTCCTGCCACTGCTCGCTGATCCCCTCCAATGCCCAATGCCTGTCACTGCCCAGAAGTGTCCATTGCTCACCAGTGACCACTTTTTGCCGCCTGGTGCTCAGCAGTGCTCAGTCGTGCCCAGGCCCACAAATATTCTTGAAATTTTACTCTTGCAATGGCAGGTAAATTTTGCTAGTAAATCATATAATTATATAATATTTGGCTACAATCCAGAGTAACTATGGGACCTTTTACACCGACGTAGTTATGGTGCCACTTATGGTAAATGCATTCAGAGTAAGTGTCTAGAGTAAGTGTCTCTTATGTCTTCCTGTCATTACTCTGGATTGCAGGGTTAGTCTAATAAGGCTCTGTTGATGTAATATGTTTAAACTCTAGGAAAAACTGAAGACAGGGAAGTCCAAAGTTGCTCTAGCTAACAAAAATATACAGCAAATGGTTAACTTGCACACTCTTGGGATGCAAACATGATGCACTGGAATAAAAACAACATAATGGTGGTGGTGGTTGAGCCACAATCCTATTCACACTTACCAAGGAGTATGTCCCATTGAACAGCAGGTTTTATTTCTGCGTAGGTATGCACAGCATCTGGAACTGAGCTGTTTCACTAGAGCTGATCACATTTTTCTAGTTTCAAAAGACCTGCATTGGCTAGAATTTCTTATTGAGAATAATTTCAAAGTATTGATTTTGAGCTTCAAGCCCTAACTGGCCTTGAGCTGGCTTTATTCCTAAAATTATAGGGGGTGAGAATATGCCAACAAAAATGACTTTTCTTAGGAACTGTCAGAAATAATTTTTGAAATTTATAGCCTGTGTTTTTATTGCTCTCCCTTAAGGTTCAAAAGCGACAATAAAGTATACAAGAAGAAAATCCTGAACATCTGAGAATAAACTATGGCTTCATTTCGATATGAAAGTTCTATAAATTAGAAAAAGGGGGCATTGTGATATTTATATATTCTGGAAGCAAAATCAAGACAGAATTATTCCCAGTTTGGGGGTACAAAAATTGTTATGGAACAAAATCTCACCACTCCAAACACAGCACCCCAGAATTACTATAAAGGTTATCTGAATTATTTTATTGACAGATCAGAATAGAAAAAAATCTTGCATTTTCAGTCTATTTCCAGCTGTCTCCTGCTGATCCTTTCTTTTAATTTACGAGCTTACCAACCTCTCCATATTGACAGAGTCCCCAAGTATGTAGAAACTAACTACTACCTTCCGTCTGGTGATACTTCTTTGTGTATAAACCTACAGACATTTAACGACCTCAATACTACACTACGTATTGTAATTATGTCCTGTTTTTGTACCTTGAGCCGATCAACTCCTCCCATAAACATATAAGCAAATTTAATAACCTAGTCATATGTATCTGCTGATCATACCCCATACAGTCATACCATACAGTGATAACCCCTGCAGATAAAGGCATGGCAAAATGGTTTACATTGCAGCTTGCATCCTGCAGTGGTAGGAGTCCAGGATGTCTCTTGGATAAAGGAACATTTACCTGGGAGTAAGCTGTACCCAGGCGTATTTACACAAACCTGCACTAATGAAATCATTTACAACATATGGTGGAAATATGGTGGAAATTAAGACATCTTTAAGTATATTTCCCATGAAACCATTCTTTTGAGAGCTCCATAGCTGATTAGTGTCTTATACTGAACTGATAGCAATTGCACTTAATTACTTGTTCTACACATGTATCATTAGTGCAATTTCATAGATCAGTAGATACATCAAAAGAAATTATGATCTAAACTCACTGCCCAGTTTTCTGAATCTATCTTTTCAAATGATTTATGTTCCTATAGGATGTAAAAAGTAAATCTCTGGCCTTGCATCAGAGGAAAATGTGATCACATTCTTTGTCAAATGTTATCAGGAATGGATATGGGCCGAAACATGGAAAGAAGTTATTTTTTATTGTTGTATTTCAAAAACATGTATGAAAAATTTAGCATATGCTGTGTGTCAGGATGGTTGGTTATCACTGGCCCTAATAAATCTCCCCTAATGGCCAGTCTCCCATCTTCTATTCTCAGGCAAGATGGGTGTAGTGGCAACAGAATTTTTTTGGAAGAAACTGACTATCTGGACCCTTTCCAGTTCAGCTTTCAACCTGGTTATGGTTGTTTCAAATTGTCTTGTTTGTTATGGTAGATTTACATATTCAATCATATGGCAATTGTTATAGTAATGATCTTTGCCAGGAACTGAATGGGGAAGGGCCTTATTTATTCTGCTGGATCTCTCAATGGCATTTGATACCATCAGTCATGGTATTCTTTTGAGCCACCATTCTGGTGAGTATTATTCTGATGGCTATTATTTGGGGATATTTTCTTGTGGCGATCACATGCTTTTCTGGAGGGCAGGCTCTGAAAAAGTGTTGCTTGGTGTCAAATATGACCTGCCACTCTCAGAAAAGCAGCCTTGGGACCTAATTCTTTTTTTATTGAATTATTGAATTATTATTTATACTGCACTTAAACTCATCACTGAAAAAAGGACTTTGGTTAAATTTTACAGAGTTAGCAATTAGGCAGAACACATGGGAAAATGATAGATTAGGGCTGGACCAAGTAGCAGAAGAAAGCGGAGACACAAAAAAACTTTACATTCTACAACTATAGGAGAAGACATGGAATAACGTCTTTGTGCAAGTTCCATGATACAACACTGGCCTGGGATACACCCCCTGCTGCCTTTGTCTCATCCCTTTCATTGTCATCCCCATTCTGTTCACCTTGGCAATTTACCAATGTTGGTAACTCAGGTTTAAAGCAGGCCTCCATCAGTCTTCAGAGACTATGGTATCGTGCTCTGCGCTGCACATGCTGCATGCGAAGCACGAAAGTCTGGGTTAGATTGTTATGGAGGATAGGCTGTTACCCAAGCAGCAGATCCCCCCTCTCCACGACACTGAATTAGTCCAATGGGAAGGCAGAGGCAATACGATTGGATCCAGCTGGCGTCACAGAGCTGGGCTAAGGACAGGAGCTCACCCTGTTTTGTGGGGCCAACCTGGGTCTCGAACCCTGGCCTGCTGGTTAACAGGCACAGTGTCTTAGCCACTTGTGCCACCCACAGCACTCAGGGTATACAGTATACTCAGGGTATACTGATCAGGACCTACAGCAACTGCTTGGAAGAATATGATGACGTGCACTTCTGTAATGACGGATTGGGCTGATATAACCAGCTCTCATTTGGGTTACTGCAACAGGCGGTTTGGACAGACTACAAGTAAATATGTTTATGTATGAAATGGAGATTTATCAAAGGCAGGAGAAAGATTAGGATCAATTTTTTGGAACACTGTGTTCAGGACTCCTACCCCTTAGAATGCCCAGCTTAATGGGTTGACCCCATAACTCTCAGTGGCAGTGGCAGAATCCAAAATACTGTTAGGGGTCCAGTGCAAAGCTTTGCCTAAGGGCAGCCAGCAAATCCAGAAAAGTATCTTTGGACTAAAAAACATTTGAATTGACAGACATTGAAATATTAGTATTTTCAGTAGGACATCTATGGACTAGAATGCTGATGCAAATAACTGACTGAGTAATGCGGTGAACAACTTTAAGTCTCTCATATGCTCCCGTAGTTACTCTGGATCTGGGGGTTAGGCTGTAATCCTAAACTCCAGTTAGGCTGGCCTAAGCTCTGGCCTAACTCCTGTGCTGACTTGGGGGTGGAACAAAAAAACCCATAAGACACTTACGTGCTACTCCTGACATGTGGTTGCCTCCCTACTTCACCACGGGAATGTGAAAACCAATGAGTTGTGCCAGCCTAAGTTAGGATTGTACCCTTTGGTAGGTAACCAGCAGTGGATGCAGTTGTAGGGAGCTGTTGGGACTAGATATACAACTCCATACAGGGAACTATTGGGATATACAGATCCATTTATTTTCAGATGTAGTAGATTGAAGTGCTTTAGCTGTGTGATGTTTCTTAGAAACACTTGATATTTTTTATTCAGAGGAATTGAATATGTTTGTTATGGGGAGAGAAGGTCCAATGATTCTTATCACACGCCGGGGAGATTAACCAGACAGCACTGTGAAGTGCTTTCAGTCCAGTGACTTTTAATGTTGCTTAAATTCATGTCATGTTATTATTCACACTGTATATGTTTTTTTTTAACTGAGTAGCATGTTTGTTTTGATGTTTTCAAGTTTTTTTGTTTTAAGACAGATCTTGAAAATAATTGAATAATTTTTAGGAAATTCACATATACTATTTATATTCATACAGCCAGGAAATTGTGATAGCTTATTTGGCTTGTCAGCTTCAAGTGCATTCCTATTATACTTTATCCCTTGTGTAGTAGGTTGAAGTTTTTTATCTAATCCTTTACCTTCCCATTAATCTGGCCAACAAATCAATCTCACTTGTGCTTGTTTTTCCGCTTCTTGGAAGAGGACCAGGGCACAGCTGTAATAAAGAATTAGAATTAAAAGTAATGAATCTATTTTTAATGTACATAGAATGTTGTGAAGACAGCAGAATAAAAAGCAGATGAATGGTACCCAGCTGTTATTTAATGGATTGATGCTATGATTGTATCCTCTAAATCTCCCAGGTTTAGCAGCAAACAGATCTCAATTCTGTATTTCATTTTAAAATTTGACTTGCTGAAAATCTGACTTGCAGTGTGCCTCTGAACCTAGGCACCTATTTCAGTAGTAGATTATAACATCTACTTGAGCATTAACAAAAATGATCCCAATATATCATCCTTGCTGTTGCCAGGTTGGAGTTATTAATGTCTTCCTTGTGTGGTAAGTCTGCAAATAATGAGTCATAACAAGCTACAACCCTGCTGGAAATTACCTAATTTATGATAACAAAGGAGAAATTCAAAGGTCAAAACTAGGGACAGAAATCTATTATTTAAATACAAGACATAAGAACTGCCTTAGAAAAGACAGCATGGAGATTAAGAGAAAATGAGGATGATGTGAAGAAAATGTTATGCAGATTTTCAACACTGCAAGGAAATATCTCTATGGAGTAGAAATATCATTGAATGTTAATTGCCAAGCAATTATTCTGGCCGTCTGTTGTCAGTGCTGCTTTTATGAAGCTTTTGATAAGCAATTTTTCCCCGTCCAGGTCACAGCAACAACATTCTCCTAACCAGACTGTCTTTCATAGCCCAAAATTAGCACCACACAGAGTTAGACAAGGCTGTTTGCCCTTTCTTTTGTGCCACTGAATTGATATTTCTGAAAAATCACACCAACAGCTATTTTTAAAATGAAAAAGGAGCAGGGAGATTGCGGAAGCTGATGAAAACTCATTAATGGACTTTGGATGCAATTCTAACCAACCTTTGAGCGCTGGCAGAGCTGTGCCAGTACAGTTGTGCCAGTACATAGCTGTCCCCTGCAGTTGGGGAACGGTCACAGAGGCCTCCTCAAGGTAAGGCAATGTTTATTTCCTTAACTCGGTGTTACATTGTCCTTATACCAGTGCTGGATAGTTGGTTAGGATTGCACCCTTTGGCAGAATTAGAAGCTGATGCTTAAAACTCATTTTCAGAGATATTTTTGTCAGCATTAAGAATACTGAGCAATATACTTCGTATAATACTTTAAGTATTTAGGATGTCAATTTCAGCATTCATCTGTTATAAGGAGTACATATACAGATCTGGGCCATCCATGAAGCAGCAGTTGTGGTGTTGCCAACCTCTGCCTACTTGCATGCTTCTCAGCCTTAAACTCCCTAGATTGCAAATGGATTAGGGCAGTGGTCGTTAAGTTTGTGAGGACCATGGAATGGGTCTGGGCACTTAGGATGTGCTTTCAGACATTATTTTTTGCAGGGTTCCTAATGTGTGGGTATTCTGGTTAAGCCTATCTGGTCAACCATCACACCGCAAGTCAGACCTCCTTGTCTCAACAGCACGAAGTTTGCTAATACAGCAAGGATTTCTTGCACAGATATGCTATTTTAGGGCCACCTTTGTGGACCAGCAAGAAACAGGTAATGAAGCAGGTACAAAGCATGAACTCAGCCCCAATTGATATGTACAACATCTATAGACCATGGCTTTTCCTGCGGCTACTCACCGATACTCAGTACTGGCACCTTTTTCCACCTATCCCCTACTAATTAATAATGAGTCATATGGGGATGACCTCTGGTGAGTACTGGCACCTTTGTGCCCCAGAAAAAAACACTGCTATAGACCATGAGCAATTGAGCAGCTCAATCTGGATTCTATCTGGATTCCAGGGTGCTTGTGCTTGCATGAGAATTGCTGTCATGAGTTTAAATGGATTTAGTATGTCACTGCAAATGAAGTTGGCAAAAGTAAGTTAGATGAGTGAAAAGATGATCGATGTCTCCCGTCGGTATGTTTCTTGTGCCTGAGACAATGTAATTACAATTTTGCTACAAGCACACTCAAATCTAGACTGCAAGCCTGGACAAAAAAAAAGCAACTTGCTGTGTAGCTAAACATATTGTGAATTGGCCCTTAAGCATGACTATTTTACTCTCTCTCTCCCCTTTTTTGCTGTTGCTTCTTGGAAAGCAGTTAAAAAACTTTGCAAAAGAGGAAAATGCCATTTTTTTCTGACAGCACTCCTATGCCTTCAAAACTTGTAGCAGTCAACCATGCAACTGCTTTAAGCATCGCTGGGATACTCCTGAACCCCACAACTAATTACTCAACCTCAATTATTCAGACAACTCAGAGACTACTCAGAGTGGAAGTACTCAGAACCCCATAACTGATTACTCAGAGACTACTTCAATTACTCAATGTCTCTGATTTCTCAGAGGAAACTAGCTTCTATTTACCACAACTTTATATAGACAAAAAATCCCACTTCATCTTTTGAACAGTCTGTCTGTATGCACATATACATGATAAGTATTGAGCCTTACCCAGGAAAAAGTGAGCTAAGAAACTGTAAATTGCATGGTGTACTGGTCAATTTGTCTATGTGCAATGGTGCAAAAATCAACTACCTATGATTTTAACTTACCGTTCTTTTTCAGGTCCAAAGTGAACATGGCAGCACCTCCAGAAAAGTTCAGTGTGGAAGAGCATAGGACCATAATCAAGTTTCTGTTTCTCCAAGGGAAAGGTGTGAAGCAGATCCATGATGAAATATCACAAACTTTGGGTGACGGTGGCTCTACCCCTGGAGGGCCTTTTTCCTTTTGTCCATGCACAGCTTGCTCTATAGCGTCTTCTCCTGCAGCTCCTGCACCTTCCCCAAAGGTTCCCCCGAACCCAAGTGTGTCAAGTGCCATTCCCAGGTCCTGGCTGGGTCATGACCTTGGCTGGGTCATGACTCTTGAACCCAGGCATGGCCCAGGAAAATTGGGGAAATGGTAACCTTCTGTGGTGTGAGAATGGGAGAGTGAATCCTAGGCTTCTAGACAAGAAAACTGCCCCTGGCGTTTTCATGGTGCAGCAATCAGTGCTGTTCCCTGGAGCAAGGAGTCATAGGAGGTGCCTCCGAGTCCTTATGCAGGGGATGAGAGTTCCTGTACTCTTGGTTCTCCATTCCCCAGCAGGAGCCTATTTGTCTCCTGAGGAGCAGTGAGTAAGCTCAACGAAAAAACTTTACCCATCTGTCTCCCCTGCTCTTCAGCTCGTCTCAGGCACCGAGACTGTACTAGCTGACAACCAGCTAGGGTTGCCATATGTTCCCAAAAATAGGGATAATCCCGATTTTTGGGAGGCTTGTGTTCACACACTGGAAAATGGGACAGAGGGTCCTGTCCCAATTTTGTGGAAGAGAATTATGGCAACCCTACCGCCAGCTCATCTAGACACCAACTGGCTGGTTAACTTTCACCCTTCCAATGTTCTAATTAGATTTGTATGTTCTTATATGTTCTTCTGTATTCATTGTTTGTTGTTTGTGAGTCGGTGTTGGTATGTATGTAACCTTTGCCAAAGCCAAATTCCAGGTCTGGCTTTCATACTTGGCCAATAAATCTAATCTAATCTTTCCTCTTTGCCCTGATGATATTCTGACATTTCCTTTCTTGGTTTCCTTTCTCCTAAACTGCTTGCTCCTCTTTCTCCATAGGAGCTCCAGGAGCTCTTGCTTCAGCTTTTGGTGACCTCATGGAGTTTGCTGCTGAGAGCACCTCTGCTTCCACCTATATGTAGGTGCATGCTGTTTAGGTGAACATTTAGGCATGCTTGCCCTCTCCACCACCTCAGGCTGTCCAGCCTTCCCAAAGAAAGACCCACAGTCAGTGTCCAGCTTGCCATTGCCTGCCCAACTTATTTACCCTGGAGAGGATTTTGCACATCTAATCCACATAAAATACATTTCATCTGTCCTACAATTAACCCTTTCAGCAAGTCTTCGAGCAGAGGGCAAGAGTGAACAAGCTGTCACAGGCTCAGGTGTTTGTTCTATTTTTAGACTCAAGAGTTTATTTTCTTTTTTTCACAGTTTTATGCCAGTCTTCCTCCAAAGAGCTCAGGTTGGCACACATGATTCCCTCCCTTTTCAGTTACCTTGTCTTAAAGGGTGTTGCATCTACCTTGTATAGAACAAATGTTTAGGGTTGTATGTGGACCAGGGAATGTAGAATCCAAATCTTAAATTTGATGTGAAGCTTGCTGGGAAAAGGATGAGTTCTTGGCCTTTACAACATCTGGTTTTATAGATTTGGGGTTTATTTCATCTTTTCTTTTCTGATTGCTGTTTTTAAGGTGTTTTATTGTGATGGTCTAATCTTTCATTTGTTTTTAATTGTTATGTTTTTAATTGTTCCAGTATGTTGTAAGCCATTTTGGGTCTTGTCAGGGAGAAAGGTGGGATAGAAACATAGATAGGAAGGAAGGAAGGAAGGAATCCTAACCTCCAGCTACACTGGCATAAGCCAGCACCGGCACTGTGCTGGCCTGGGGTTGGAAAAGTGCCATAGGGCACTTCTGTGCCATTTCTGGGTGGGCTGGGGGGGGGGGGGTTAAGCTAGTGCACAAACATGTGCTTCTTGCCTCCCTACATCACCATGACAAGGGGAAAAACTGATGAGTTGTGTCAGCCTATGTTAGGATTACACCTTATGTAAGTAAAGCCTTTCTCAGCCTTATGTATGCGTATGGTTGTTGTGAAGATGAGTGCGGTAGGGAGAGCTATGTATGCATCTTGAGCTCTTTGGAAGCAGATTGGACTGAAAATGTCATTCATTGAATCTTTTCTCCCCCTTTCCCCTTTTATAAGGGGTGACCACAGCACTGCTCATAATACTCCAAGGGAGTATACAACATTTTGCTTGTACTACCATTTTCTGGAAGTTGTCTGCAATGTCTTCAACACTGCTTTCTTCAGCTGTGATAGTTCAGTATCAACATGGTTTAAGTGGGGCTATTTTTCCTCCCAGTGTGCATCATTTTGCAGTCATCAACTGTGAATTTCATCTGCCATTCCCTCATCTACTTGCCTAGTCCCATGAGATCTTCAAGCCAAGCCCTTTCAAATAAACTCCCACTCCTCTGCTCCAGGAACAAAAACTGCTTGGAATTGGAAATGAGCAGTATTTTTCACAGAAATGCAAGACATCTCCTGTCACTTCTCATTATTCACCAGTTGCTGTGGCAAAATCCCATAGCTTGCCTGGGGCTACATGAGATGCAGAACGTTTTGCAGCATTCTTCCATGATCCTCACAGTACAGTAATATATCTGCTTGCCACACTGCAAAATTTAGTGTGGCATTCTATATTAGCCTGGGATCATGCAGGTAAAGATCCTGACACTGCCTGGTTTGCTATGAAAATGTTAGCATGTCAGAGCTTATTTAACGTAGATCTGGAGGTGGATGGTGCAGCTTTCACCCAAAGGAAGAGTGACCTTTATAGGACATCAGTTCAGCTTTTCAGATTTCAGTCTTGTGCTGTGCAGCCCTATTTGTTTTTGCTCAGAAGCAAATCTTATGTGCGTCTTAGTTCCTAGTCACTGTGTTCAGGATTGTAACCATGTACACTTTTTTAGGTCTATTGCCATATTAGCAACATGCTATCTTATCAACCCTGGCTTTGGAAGATGTGGTGAACATTCTTATCTGCACATTCTCGACTTGCCCATCTACATATTTGTTGGTATAAATTAACCCACTTATCTGAAAATGCAAATACAAAGTATTTGAGTACTGCAGAACCCAAATCCATGAGAACTCTTGAAAAGAAAGCTGCCCTCTGTAGAAGCACCCTGAAAATCCCTGCTCCTCATCACTCACTCCAGTCACATCCCATCTCATTAAACCATCACTATGGCATTGGCAGAAAATTCAACTTGTTGTCATGCCTGTTTTGGATTCAAAAGGTTAAGATAATATATTTGCATATTATTTACCAGCATCCTTACCATTCGTATGGTAAACAGGAAATATATATGGAGGCTTTGTAGACAGATTGATGTGCTTTTCCGTAGATTGAAACAGCCCCAATAAGAGGTTGCCTCGTGATATGACTGCTTGCTTAAAAATTACTTCTGACATAGAAAGCCATTAATGTGCCATTGTTTCTAACTCATTCAAGCCCGTAATAATCTATTTCACTGCATGCTCCACAATATCTTGTTTGCATGGTTCTGGTGCTTGAGTTGTATTTTAACTTCTTACCCTCCGTACAAGTAAAAACAAGAGAGAGAGATTATGGGTCTACGAGCAAAGTAAATGTCTCGCTTCAGGTGATTGAATGTGGCAAAAAACAGTCCAACAATCCAAGTAATTAGTCCCCTCACTGTTGTCGATGGCTTTTAACAGCTGACCTGGTTTTTTTTCAGTTTAATGGTCTTGCAATAGGCAGCAGACAACCATGACAGGTAGTGCTCTGCACTTTGGAATTATGAAAATGGCAGCTACTGCTGCTAAATGGGGCAAAAAGCAGCTCTGAATAAAAAGTCAGTGAAGATTATGGCAAGCCCTCTTGTTGGGCAATCCTCTCTGGAGGAAATTATCTTTTGTATTGATTATTTAGTTACATCTGAGCACAAATTATGGTACCATACCTACACTATACTAGAGGAAATGGGCAAACTTTTTCTCTTATACCTAACCACGTATGACTTACTAAGCTGTTCCACACAATACCATCTCCCAGTTGAGAAAACACATATTGTGATCTTTTGGGAGGTGTGTGTGATAGCGGTAGTTCCTTTCACTACTGCTATCACACATACATGTGTGATATGTGTTTTGTATGCACATATCTTTTTGCACAGAAAGAGTGTAACATGAAGTTACAGTAATCAATCACACTGTATTACACAATCTGTCTACTTGTAAAAGCTTTAACCTATGTGTTAGTGTTTCCAATGCTATACCACATTCAGCCATTACTTGGAATGAATCATGGACTCTAATGCAGGGTGACCAAATGACCGGAAAAACCCGGATTTGTCTGGATTTTTAGCCTCCTGTCCGGATGTCCTACATTTTGGCATCATTATCCTACATTTTTGCTTCATTTTGAAACTTCGTGATAGTGCACAGTACCCCATCATGCCATATGTCGTTGGATTTGTATTGAACTGCAGAATCCAATGCAAGTATCGGTTTTGAGATATCTCATTCCTATCAAAAGTTATGGTCAAAAAACTGAAAAACAAAAACAAAAAAATACATTTTTTGGCAATTTTTTTCAGCAGGTAGGAATTTTGGCCTAGAATTAGGAATTTTGGCCTTCAGGTTCAGGAATTTTGGGCTTGGCATCTGGTCACCCTGCTCTAATGGAATCTCAACTATAAGGAAGGCCAGGCTAAGAAGAGGCTACGGGAATAACAAAGGAGAGTCAATGAGGAAAAAGGTGGCAAAAAGGCAGTTTTGATGCTTGAAAAGGGAGATTTTTTAAAACTTATGAATGTTATTATATTGTATTTCCACAAGAGAGAGCTGTGGGCTGTTACTAGTACATAGTAAGCAAATGGGGAGTAATAAAGGAAGCTAATTAATTGAGCAGCACGTATACTCAGTGTTAAAGAAAACAAAATACAAATTGCCTACTAATGATGAATGAGTTCATAAGTGAGACACTACAGTTGTGTAGGAGATTAAAGGAGTCTTCAAGTTAAATGATGGTGGAAAGCAGAAAGGGAATCTTACTGACAACACAGTCTTAAAACATAAATAGGCTGCTGTAATTGAAGTTGCAGCCAGTGCCAGCCAAGTAGGATAATGTGAGCAAAGCCCTGGGCTACTGGTCATTAAAATCATTTACAGTGAAATGTTACATACCAGCATACTTTAGGATCCGTGTAGCTGCTCTGGCAGGTTCACACATAAGGAGTGTTGTGTTTGGCAGTGCCTTCTCTTCGACTTTGGCTACTGGACCTCATTACATAGCCTATAGTATGAAGTAGCTGTATGTTATACATGTTCTATTCCCTTTGGTCTGTTTTCCTATAGAATTCTGTGTGAATCTTGTGACTTGGGGTATTTCCCCCTTTTCCCTACCTCTTGCAAGGAAAGTATTTCAAAGATAAGAACAAAGGTAAGATCTCCTGCCTTTTCCCTGGAGAACTGCAAGTTCAGACAGGGAAAAGAGCGGGAAAAGAGCGGAATGGGAAGGAATTGAGCATGCTAACTACTAGACACTACTTCCCTGGTATAATTTTTAGTATAATTATTTTTATTGTGAAATTTTTATCACCTGCACAGACTGCACAGGTCTGCACGGGTCAATTTTGACCCGTGTGACCCTGTACTATAGTTAGGTACATAAAATCAGTGGTGGGCACTTACCAGTTCAGGCCTACTCACCCGAACCAGATCTTCCTGTTTCCCTGACGCTGGCGAACTGCCAGCGACAGGGAAACGCAAAAACACAGTGGACCGGTTCGGTCCGCCATGTTTTGTGCCCACCACGCCTGCCTAAAAGTGGGCAGGCCCGCTTCTAGGCAGGCTCCGCGCAAGCGCCGACATCAAAATTGACCCGTGCAGACCTGTGCAGGTGATAAAAATTGTACTAAAAAATCGTTATTTCACAATAAAAATAATTATACTAAAACTTGACACAACATTTATTCATTATATGTATATTATAAAAACACTGTATGTACCTAATGTACCTAACTATAGTACAGGGCAGCACGGGTCAGCACGTGACCCATGCGGTCTTACGGGGGCAAAGAAATTTTGGTATTCTAAGGGTTCATCTGTAAGTAGAATGTATTCTTTGAACCGGACAGTCAGGTCACTGCAAAAACCTTGGATTTTGGATTAATGTTTGACCTACCCACAACCCTAGTGCTGATACAGCAACCATCGTTGGGACAGGTCAAACTGTTACCTGTTAGGGTATAGAGAAGAGTCATGAGTGACCATTCACTGATCCAGGGAAGTAGTGTCTAGTAGTTAGCATGCTCAATTCTTTCCCATTCCCCTCTTTTCCCTGTCTGAACTTGACATTGGCGCTTGCGCAGAGCCTGCTTAGAAGCCGGCCTGTCAGCTTCTAGGCAGGCACTGCGCAGGCGCCAACGTCGCTCCGCCCCTCCCCTTGCCCCTCCCCAGTCCCACCCCTGACCCTCCCCGCCCCCTGACCCCGGCCTGGCCCCTCCCACTTCCGGCGAACCGGATCTTTGGAGAGGCCGGGCCCACCCCTGCATACAATGTTCATATAATGTACATATAATGAATAAATGTGTCAAATTTTAGTATAATTATGATTATAATTTGTATAATGATTTTTGTACAATTTTAGCTAGCAAAATATTGAGTAAACAGTAACAGGCAACATCATCCAAAAGGACCCTGTACTATATTTAGGTACATATAATGTACATACAATGTTCATATAATGTACATATAATGAATAAATGTGTCAAGTTTTAGTATAATTATTTTTATTGTGAAATAATGATTTTTAGTACAGTTTTTATCACCTAAGAGACTGCATGGGTCAATTTTGACCCGTGAGACCCTGTACTATAGTTAGGTACATACAGTGTTCATATAATGTACATATAATGAATAAATGTTGTGTCAACTTTTAGTATAATTATGATTATAATTAGTATGATGATTTTTAGTACAATTTTAGCTAGCAAAATATTGAATAACCAACAAAAGGCAACATGGGTTCAGTATGACCCTGTACTATAGTTAGGTACATATAATGTACATATGATGGACATATAATATACATATAATGAATAAATGTTGTGTCAACTTTTAGTATAATTATTTTTATTGTGAAATAATAAAATAATAATAAAATTATTTAATAAAAATAATAAAATAATAATAAAATTATTTAATAAAAATAATAAAATTATTTTAGTACAATTTTTTATCACCTAAGACTGCACAAGTCTGCATGGGTCAAGTTTGACCCTAGGTACATACAATGTTCATATAATGTACACATAATGTACATATAATGAATAATAATTATGATTATAATTAGTATAATGATTTTAGTACAATTTTAGCTAGCAAAATATTGAATAACCAATAAAAGGCAACATGGGTCAAATATGACCCACTTGGTAAACTAAAGTATGTTTGGATTTTACAGAAAAACTGTAAATTCAAAATCTTCATGCTTTTGGTATTGTGACTGTCTAATTAGTAGGAAAAAAAGTCAGAAAGTCTTGTCAGGTAATAATAATAAATTCCAGTAAAAACACAACACAAACTTCCTGGCGAGTCAGTGATTGACCTGGTTGGGACCCTAAGGGTAAAACTGAGGAGATTCCTTTGAAGGGACATGGATAGGACTGTGAGGCATTTGTCAGTTTTCCTGTGCTGGCAAATATGTAGTGTTAAATGAAGTTACTTCACATCATTAAAAATGTGCTGGTAATAGCAGTTAACTTCTAAAGAGAAATGGCTAAACTTCCTTTTGTGACCTGTGGCCTTTGACAAGCATATTTAAAGAACTATAATTTCCTAGGCATTAGCATTATGATTTGTCTATTTACCGCTAAACTAATTCTGGCTTTCTGCTTAGTTACTGTAAAAAGTAATTTGACTTTATAGCAGAGGTGTCCAAACCCCAGCACTGGGGCCAAATGTGGCCCTTGACAAGCCTTAATGTGGCCCTTGGCAAGACCCCTCTATTGGACCATGGGCAAGCCTTGTCTCTATTACAATCTTATATGCAAATTTAGGTATATTTATTGAAATTTGAAATGTAAATCATTTTTCTGGTCCCCGATTCTGTGTCAGAGACACAGTTTGGACACCCCTGTTTTATAGAGATACTGACTGGAAAATGTTGGATTTGATTGGCTTCAATCTTGGGCAATGAAGTTAAGGCCTCAAGTTTTGAACCCAACACCTGTAGTTCAGAATATCCTGCACACAGGACCAAATGCAGTGCCTGGAACATACGCTCATCTTTGGATTAGGAAACTTTTGAATTGGGTATGATGCTATTGAATGAATAATTGGTTTCTGAATAGACACATCTGCTTGGATCTAATAAAAGCCTCCAATGGACCACTCTCATGAAATTATAATGGGGAAAAAGAATGTATGTTTAACAGTAAATTACCTGTGGGTTTCATGGGTTCACTTTATTGCTGGTAATGATACTCCCTGGGTAGAAGCATTTGCTTCAGCCATCCCCTTTGCAAGACAATAAGAATCAGTTGGGCATTTTTGAGGCCAGAATGATTTTAATAGGGCAGCTTCTGAATCTTCCAGTGATGAAATATGCAACTCCAAGAGGAATATATTTTGTTTTAGAGAATCTGAGGCCAACAGTATACAGGGAAAAGTCAAAATTAAAAACATGAATCTTACTCCACTCACAAAGCTGAACAAAATCAATGCCAAAGCATGAGATTTAAAGGAACGCCCACGCGTTTTCATTTGTAAGAGAAGTCTCTAATATTCTAATTACAGTTATACTAGCAGCTTGAGGGTCCAATCCTTTTCAACATACAAAGCACATGAGGCTCTGATGCAGCTGCAGAGAAGCCTTGAAGTAAAAGAACAAACATACTCTTTCCTTGAGGAGGCCTCTGTGATTTCCTCTCTCTGTAGGATGCAGTGCATGTCCTATGGCGCTGCTGCATTTGTGATGGAAAGCTGGATAAGAATGAGTCCTGTATTATATTCTCTGTTACTGTTGTTTGCTTTGTTCACTATCAGGCTCCAGACACTGCTGATAAGTTACAATTTTATGATACACTGTGATTCTCACCTCTGCAATAATATAGGCTGTCTTGGAAATCAGGATCAAGAGGTGGATGAGATGCTAAAGTCAGTGATCATCACATGAGATATTCTATGTGACTATACAGGCCAACACAAAACACTATCCATTAGTTAAAATCCCTAATCTCTATGATTAGCACCTACCATTAAATGGCTATGCACTTAGACATGGCTGCACTGTCGAGAAATATCAAGGAGCATAGGTGTAATGAGAGCACTTCATGCCCCAAGGCACACACGACACCATGTGCTCTGCAGGCCGGGGATGCTGGGGGGCTCCATCAGAGCATCTTCTCAAAGCATCTTCTCAGAGCATCTGCTCAGTGGGTAGGATTTGAGGGGGCTCATTCACTTCCAAGATCCTGGACAGGGACAGAAATCCCAGAGCATTTCCTCATATTGCAGACTGTCCAGTGGGAAGGGGCTCCTTTGCATACCAAGTCATGTTGTGGATCTTTGTATGCTTTCTTGAGATGCTAAGACTTAATACAGCATTTTTCCTTTTTATCCTACTGCCTTGGCAGGAATTTAAGGCCTATATCCTAAAGTGAAATTAAGCACCTTGCTCCGGAGCAGTTAGGATGACTTTCCATACGATAACACTAAAGGGTGACGTAACTGCGTGGACCCATAACTGCTATGGATTTTGCCCTCTGTGTCATAACCCTCATTTTAATGCACCCAAAGCTATCTTCAGGTGCTTTTAGGAGATCCTAAGATTGAGTGCCTGAGCTTTTGTGCCAATCACTAAAACAGACTACCTTTTAACTCAGATACTATGACAACAGTACCCTCGAGGGTTTGAAAAGCAAACCACTTGAATTAGAGAAATGGTAAGTCTTCATAACCTATTCAACCAGAGTATTTTAAGTGCTACATGCTATTCTCACTACAAAGAAACACTTGAAAACAGAATTGTTTAAGATAAAAAGTCAAGGACTGATAAAAGATAAGAGGAGAGTTTGTGGCTGCCGTAGAACTATTTCTAAAGATAAAAGGAAAGGAGGAATCTGATATCCCAATAGACCTCCTGTGTGTCAGATTAAAAGGACCTGATATGGTTTAGAAAATATATTTCTTCAAGAGCTTCTGGGAGAACAGATTCAATGTTTTACACATAATGTTATTGCCATTATAATATACTTTAGACAAAGTTTTAGCAACAGGTTCAAACATACACATTTGCGCACGCGCATACACATTTTGCAAAACTGGTTACTGTGTTACATTTAAAAATGAATTGTAGTTTTTGCTACTTACGTCAAATCCATCTGAATTCAGCTATAAGGTGATAGAAGAATATCCTGTGCTGTTTTTTTTCAGATCCATGTGAAATGGCTTGACGCTTTATCAGTTTTTCATTAGTATAAATGTGTGCTGGGTTAAAAGATTACTACCATTCAAACTATACCCTTAGCTTTGTGGCAGCTGAAATTTTAGTAGTTTGATGGGATAAGGTCAGTGTGACCATATGTCCCTTTTTCCCCCAGACATGTCCTGGATTTTAGCTTTCTGTTCTGGGAAAAAAACTTCAATGTCTTCCTTTGCTTTTAAAGTAGGCAGCATGTAGCTTCTTTTTAAGAAATTCAAACTGGAAGGAGGTGAACAGAGTTGCAATGTATTTTCTCCTTGTTCTTAATGTTGAAGAATCCCCTTATTCATGTCCTAGAAAAAGAGGACATATGGTCACTCTAATCCCCTCCTGGGAACAATCTGTCTGGGAACCTCCTGGAACTGATGTCATGGCTGGAAGTGCCATCAACAGGAGTGACAAAGGGTGACCATATGACCAGAAAAACCCGGATTTGTCCAGATTTTTAGCCTCCTCTCCGGGTGTCCTACATTTTGGCTTCATTTTGAAACTTTGCGATAGTGCACAGTACCCCATCATGCCATATGTCATTGGATTTGTATTGAAGAGCAATGCAAAAATAAGTTTTGAGATATCTCATTCTTACCAAACGTTATGGTCAAAAAACCAAATACCAAAAAACAAAAAAAAATACAGTTTTTTTTAAGCGGGTAGGAATTTTGGCCTGGGATTAGGAATTTTGGCCCTGGGTTCAGGAATAATCTGGTCACCCTGGAGTGACATCACCATGCTGCTAGAGCTCCTCCATGTCTTGTGACATCACCATGCTGCTAGAGCTCCTCCATGTCTACTTAGAAGTAACATCTGTTGTGAGTAACATTTATTGTGAGACAACAGGTAAAAGAAATGTATGAAATCTGAAAAATAAAATGAATACTGTACTTTCATAGTTAACCACTGTTAATATCTCACTATGTATGTATGCATTTAAAACATACTTTTATAATAATTTCTTAACTGTAGGAAAACAAAATTGTGAAGGAATAATCAGTGGTTCTCAAATTCTGCAGGAGTTTTACTCCCAATTTTACTCCAAGGGAGGAGTGAGGGCAGCAATGCAATCCTTAGGATCTGTTTGCTGCTTTAAAGGATCCGAGAAATTTTTACACAAACTGGTGGGTCACATCCCACCACTTTGAGCACCAGTCTCGTATTACATTTATTAAAAACCTCTAATTACTAGCTAAATGTACCTGTATTGCGGGAGTAAAATTTCAAGAATAATTGTGTGCCTGGGCACAACCTTAATCTCCCCCCTGCAACACTCCCCCTTTGAAAGAATTTCCCGTGCAAGAACCCCCTATGCAAGGAACCTCCTGTGCAACCCAGGTGCAACACATCCCCCATGCAACAATCCCCTGTGCTATACACACTGCCGAGCAAGAACCCCTGTGCAAGAACCCTCCCTGTGCAGAAACCCCCTTCCTGTGCAACACCCCCTGTGCAACACACCCCCTCCATGTTCACCCCCTTCCAGTTGGAATTTCCAAAAAACTGGTTCTTAGTGCACCCCTCAGTCACGGAAGGAACACCCACCCCAAATTTCATGCTTCTAGGCCCAGCGGTTTTGGCAAGGTGTTGATGACCTTATTTGTTTCATACATTCTCAGAATTGCATCTCATTGGCTCTCAGAGTAATCAGTATCATGGGAAAATTGATTTAAGAACATCCACTTTTTGTTCCATAGGCAAATGTGTTTTCACTTTCTGGTTAATTGGCCAAACGTTTGATAGAATATAGATATTCCAGTGCAATTCGTTTCATTGCGTATTGCATTAAATTACCTTTCCAGTGATATAACATGCTGGTATTATCATTCATATGTAGCTTGTTTTTCACAATTTTAGCCATTAGTGTCAAGCTCTGCTTGTAGCCCCCCAGAATGTTGTAGCCAGCGCAACTGCACCCCCTGCACCCTCACTAGCTATGCCACTGGGTAGGAGAAGGCAGGGGTATCCTGGAGAGTGACCTTCCAAGAAAGGGAGGTGGTTTCTAGGCAAGGAAACTCAGGCAAGGAAATTTTGCTTGTTATCCAAAAGCAAGTCATTCAATAACCAAGATACCACGGTACTTTATGTTCAACTGAATGTATGGAGGCTGGGCAGTCTGGGTCAGGAAGTGGGAAGGCGATATAGAAACCCATTCTATATTCAGTTCAGTCATCATAAGGCAATTTTTCAATGAAACTATTACTTGTTTGTTCCAGCACCACCCATTCACACGGTGGTTACTCACTAGGAGCAGGGACACAATAGCAGCAATGTGGATTCAAACAGGACTCAAACTGAAGGAATACCCTCCCCAAATTTCATGCTTCTAGGTCCGGCTGTTTTGGCTGGGCATTGATGAGTGCATGAGTGAGTGAGTGAGTGAGTCAGTCAGTCAGTCAGTGACTTGTGCTGTTGAATGTCTGTGTGAATGAGGTTTTTAGTAGCAACCAAAGGTGAGAAGTAATGACACCTCCATGACACAACATGGAGGTTCAAATATTATACCAGAATTCAAGTTGACATTGCCTTCACTCTGAATTAGCTTTATTTGCCCTCCACCACATCACAAAGCTAAAACTGATTGGCTGTGTAATGTCTGCGTAATGTCATCATGAGTAGGAGGAACTTGGAAGGCATTTAACTACAAAAATAGATGCCAAGGCAGCACAAAGGGATATTTGGAGACCTTTGGGGAAACATTTTTGATCCCCCCCAAAGCTCCTTTCATGGTGAAAATCTTCACCTCCTAAAATCCAGTTTAACTCTAGGAAGAATATCCTCTATCTTTCCGACAGCTTATCCTGGAAAGGGCAAAAATGTCTGAAAAGTTTCAAATGAGATTGTTAACGGAGCTTGGGAAGAGAAAGCCGGAGGGACTGGCTCAGACATTGTGAGGGAATATGTTGACAGAGATGACAGATAATTAAGAAGTTAAGACCGATATTCCCCCAAGAATGAGAGAGACTCTTTCAAGTCATAAATCTCTGAATATGGAAGCTAATGAGTGTGCTGAAGAAAAAAAAATAACAAAATCCCCAAACAGTTTTCTTAAAATATCTGTGAAACGGCTTTAAAATCAGTTCAGAGCCAAGGAGGATTCTACTGAAGGGGAAGAAAAACCTAATGGAAAAGGAAAACCTTATAAAAACTTTTAAAACTAGATGAAAATAATGCCCATAGATGTCCCTAAATATTTATGGAGAGGTGGCAAATTCATTTTTTAAAGTTTTTGGTGAGAAATAGGACCTTGTATTCAGATAGATTAATAAAGGTCAGCATTAAGCCAATTAGACAAATTTTTCCCAGTTGGGCCCCATTCCTAAAGGTCTTTAGGATAATCTACTCTATTTTTGAATGCAATTTTGTATTAAAATGTCCTTCGATTCATTTACATTAACTCACATGCACTTTTTAAGTGCACATTTCGATGGTTTTCTATTGTACCAAAGAAATATAAAGTCTGTGATAAATTTTATTTATATCTCTTAGGATTTTACAAATTTTGGCTGTGAACCTGGGACTCTGCAAAAATGTTTTCAGTTGTGCTCTGCAGCTTCAGTTGGGTCTTACAGCTCTTAATGCCAGTCCTCAGTATGGTGTTCTGTAGTGAGAGTGTAATATGAAGACCTGGGTTCAAATCCCTGTTCAGCCACAAACAGCTCATTGGATGCCCTTTAACTTATCACTGTTAGACTAACCTACCTCATAAGGCTGTTGTGAGATAAGAGGATTGCCCTGATATTTTTGGGAGGAAGAAGTTCAGATTAATAGCTTCTATCTGTTCCTGGAAAGAGCAATTTGGTTTAAGGCAGCAAGTGGTGGAGGTGGTGGTGGAGGCCATAAGGACAAATGACAAACAGGAGTATCACACAGTTGTTCAGGTATCATGGTGTTCCCCTCCCTGGTACAGGGTGACCATATAGAATGGAGGATAGAGTGCCTGTACCTTTATCAATTGTATAGGGGAAGGGATTTAGGCAGGTGCTGCTTTTTAAACCCTTCTATGTTGAGCTGGGCTGTGGATGGCGCAAGCGTTTAAGACACTGTGCCTGTTAACCAGAAGGCCAGGGTTCGAGACCCAGGTCGGCCCCACAAGATAGGGTGAGCTCCTGTCCTTAGCCCAGCTCTGCGACGCCAGCTGGATCCAATCGTATTGGCTTTGCCTTTCCATTGGACTAATTCAGTGGCGTGGAGAGGGGGGATTTGCTGCTTGGGTAACAGGCTATCCTCCATAACAATCTAACCCAGGCTTTCGTGCTTCACATGCAGCGCCAAGCACGATACCATAGTCTTTCAAGACTGTCGGAGGCCTGATTTTATGTTGAGCTAACCCTGCCTCAGTTCCCTCTTCTATGCAATGGTATACAGGAACTATCCTCCATTCTATATGGCCCCCCTGCCCTGGAACTATACTTGGGGTTTGCATATCCATGTATCCCATATCGTCACAATGCCCTCTATGCACTGAAGAAATCACAACACTGGAATGGGTTTGAAAAACTACTTTGTCCGATCCAAGACTTCGAGGAAGCCACACACAGATTTGCTTGTAGAATCCAAGGGTTTGGTATACCATATACACAGGCACAAGAGGTGCTCAACCTTAAGAAGCCTGCCTGCTCACTTAGAGTAAGCAGTTGAGTAACAAATTACACCGTTATGCCCTCTCTGTCTTCTGGCCTTAGAAGTATAGAAAAATTCAAGCTATGCATTTAAGTCAAGCAAGCATTATATGTTTATCCTCATTCCAGCATAGAACAACTGAAAATATTTTTTTGCTACCTGGTCAGAGAAAAATAGAAATTTGGCTGCTGCCTTTGCAGTTTAATGTCTTTCAGGTCTTTGCTTTGGCTCTTACTCAAGAGACCTTCTAAACACTTTTCTTTATACATCCTTCAGACAAAGCCCACTTTGAATCTTTTGTCCAAAGCAGTAAACAAAGCAGACAACTAAAATAAATTCTAAGCTAAGACTTTCGTAGCCAGTACTATTAGAGTTGTCAGTACAATAAAAACTGTTTGGGATTAATGGCTATGGTCTATGAAGGATTTCGTTCCCTTACGTTTCACCCACAAACTTTGGTAGGCATTTTCAAAGCACTAGAGATGAGAACCACAGAAAATTCATCTCACCCCAGATAAACTGTCAATAATTTTTCACTTCTCTCTGCTGTGACTTGTCTGCTCACCAAAACATATCCCCATCCATTTATTTACATACTGAAGATTATGGGCAGCTGATCAGTGTTTTGCCATGCTTCCAGAAGTAATGTGTTCTCCTCTGATACCAACCATAAAGGTGTCCCTGATCTGTTTGTCCCTGAGAGTATTCTGTGTGTGGAAAGCCAAAGGGGTATAGTTGGAAACTGAGGCTGCAATCCTAATCTTCAGTTTAAAAGCCACCTCTTTTATTTAGCAGAGGGAGAGTAACTGGCCCTACACACCCCAGCAGTGTCTGTTCAAGTGGCTTCTGCTGGTGTTCTTTTTTGCATTTTTGTGAGCCCTTTTGGGACAGGGACCCATTAGCTTTTAATTAGCTATAATTATTTTTCAATTTTCTTTGCAAACCGCTTTGTGAACTTGTTAGTTGAAAAGTGGTATATAAATACTGTAGGTAGGTGGATATGTCCTGGCACAAATCATGTGCTGACCTGGGGGGGGGGGTGTCACAAAAGTGAGATAAGGCACTTCTGCAACACTTTTAGGGAGGGGGTTAGGCCAAAAGGAAAAAACCCTGCCAACCTAGCAGTTTGAAAGGGTTGCAGTGGCTTAGTGGTTAAAAGTGCTGTGCCTGTCAGTCTGAAGATTGGCAAGTCAGCAGTTTAAGATCCAAGTATTAAAAGAGTACTTGGATCCTTAGCCCAGCTCCTGTCAACCTAGCAGTTTGAAAACATGTAAATATAAGTAGAAAAATAGGTACCACATTGGTGGGAAGGTAATAGCAATCTGTGTGCATGCTGGCCACATGTCCACGGAGGGATCTTTGGACTACCCTGGATCTATGGCTGTAGAACTGGGGATGAGCACTGCTCCCCAGAATCATTCACGACTAGCAAGGCAACTTGCGGGGGACAACTTTACCTAGCAGTTTGAAAGCATGGAACTGCAAGTAAAGGTGATTGAAAAATAACTCCCTGTATTGTAATTTATAAGTATTTTAAAATAGGAAATTACTTTTCAATCAACCTGTAGATAAATAGGTAGCACTTCAGTGAGAAAGGTAATCTCCCTGCGACAAGTCCATGAGACTGGCCGGCCACGTTTCCCCAGGTCACATCCATCATGGACTGGATGACTCCAATCTTCAGCAAGCAGACAAACACTGAAATTGCCTTTTTTTAAGGGAGGGGATTAGGCAGACATGTGTCCTCCTTCCCCACTTCACCACAGGAATGGAGAGGTGGTGAGTTGTACACTGCAGCCTAAATTAGTTAGTATTACATTCTGAGAGAGCAAAAAAAGCAGACCTCCGTCAGTCTTGAAAGACTATGGTATCGTGCTCGGCACTGCATTCACTGCATGAGAAGCACGAAAGCCTGGGTTTGATTGTTATGGAGGATAGGCTGTTATCCAAGCAGCGAATCCCTCCTCTCCACACCACTGAATTAGTCCAATGGAAAGGCAGAGCTGATACGATTGGATCCAGCTGGCGTCGCAGAGCTGGGCTAAGGACAGAAGCTCACCTTGTCTTGTGGGGCCGACCCGGGTCTTGGACCCTGGCCTTCTGGTTAACAGGCACAGCGTCTTAACCGCTTGCACCACCCACAGCCACCCAAAGAGAGCAGCCACGTTGTATCTGTATTGTATCTGTAGAAGAAAAAGTTATCATTTGAAATTGAAGTGATCTCTTTTTATGAACATTTTTTAGGTAAATGTGTGGAGTACTTAATCCATTGATGAAGCTATTTCAAGTTTCACCTTTGTAGCTTGTTCCTCTTTTAATGTCAAATTATTTCATTTCCTGCAGCAAAAACCTCCCCCCAACTTTTAAAGTGGCTGATCTTTAATCAAAGGCTTTGCCAAAGGCTGTGCCATGAAATGTTTCAGGGCACAAAGGATTGTAATTAAAAGGCTCAAAACAGGAGACAAATATTCCCTCCTTTTGTAGATGTACAAGAAATGGAAAGCTTTTTAAAATTAAAAAAAAGTAAATAATATTCTATCTCTTCACATATCAATTTTTTAATTCTTTAGGGTTCTGGGCATTAAAAATTAAGTGCCTGCTTTAAACGTATTGTCATTCAAACAGTATTACCTAAAACAAGTCAGCATTGCATTTGTTGTAATCAGAGTCATGGAAACAGCTTAGGTTTCCATAGATTGCAGAACTGTAATTGATAAACAGAAATGTGGAATAACTAAGGGAGAATACTATTGCAGCAGGACTGCGGTGACCCAGTGGTTAGAGACACTGTGCTTATTGACCTGAAGGTCGGCAGGTTGGTGGCTCAAGACCTTAGTACTCCAAGATGGAGTGAGCTCCAGTCTCTTGGCCAGTTCCTGTCAACCTAGCAGTTCGAAACCATGTAAATGAAAGTAGATAAATTAGTACCACTAATTTGGTGGAAAGGTAATAGTGTTCTGAATGACTTTGGCATTTAGTCATGCTGGCCACAGGACTGTGGAGGCATCTTTAGACTATGCTGCCTCTTTGGCCTTGTATTAGGGATGAACAGTGCCTTGGCGTTGGTCAGGACTGGAAGAGAAACCTATGGGGGACACATTTACCTTTCTACTTTACCTTTTTATTATTATTAAATCAGACTGGAACGTTCCATCTTGAGTGTAGTTGGTTCTTGAAAAGCAGAACTTCTCTGTGTTTGTAAAAATCCCTTTGGGGGTTTAGAAGAGCCTGCCTATGTAAACTTAGAATAAAGTCTAAGGAGCAATCCAATGACCAGAAACAGTATAGAAACAGCTGTATTGTATTCGATTGGATTGTAGTGAACCCTCTGGCCATAAGTCCTGCTCTAGTCCACTTAGCTTATGCCAAATAAGTGTTCATAGTATGTTCATAGCCTGTGTTCATGTTTTTGTAGTGTTCATGTTTTTCATGTTTTGCAGTGTTCGTAGCCTGTGTACATGTTTTTGTAGTGTGTGTTTCATTCCTTAATGATGTTTCCTAATGTGACAGAAATTATGTTATTGTGATGCACTGAAAAGGAATTTAGTGGCTTTCACTGTATTGTTTGCGTTTATTTAACACTAATGGCTTGCTGGTAGGTGTTCAAGTGGTGGGCAGATGCCGGTTTGGGCCTATTTGCCCGAACCGATCTTCCCACCTGGCGACCGCTGGCGAACCGGCCAGAGCCACGGCTGCCAAGAACCGCAGGGACCGGTTCGGTAGCGGCCACCACGTCTCCTGAAGCTCGGCTTCAGGAGACTCAGTGCGCCTGCGTCCAGTGAACCGGATCTTGGGGCTGGCTGGGCCCATCCCTGTAGGTGTTGTTTGGATGGCAACTTTTTTAACACTAGGTTTCCTATCACCAACAATCCTACTGGTGCATCAACTCTGATGTAGATCCCATTGTGATCAATGGCACATAATCTCAGAAGAGCATGGATTGCAGTTCAAAAGATTTGTTCCAGTCTAGGAACAAAGCCACCTAGGCACAATTTTATTTATCCCATCAACATCCATGAGATTGTGCCGTAAGGACTGTATGAAGGAACAGTTGTGTATAGTCCTGAGATGGGAGAACACAGGATTCTGAGCTGTGTTTCCTATTGCTCTAGGATAGTGATTTTCATCTTATGACACACTAAAAAGACACTAAAATTGTGTCAAGGTGCACTATCAGTTTTTTGACAATTGACAAGGCACATGTAATATAAAAGATTATATTAACATACCCTACAATCCAGAGTAACTATGGGAGCACGTAAGAGACATTTATGTCAACATAGTTATGGCACCACCTAGTGAAAACCTATGGGAAATTCATTTTGCAATCCAGAGTAAATTGTTCTTACACCGGAGCAAGGACTCCCCGTAGTTACTCTGGAAAAGTCTATGAATCTGTGAAATATACTTTTTTCAGCTATGTGTGTTTTATCTTCATGTTTAACACAATCGCAAAGAGGAGCTGCATCAAGAAAGTGACTGAAATTCATACTGAATGTTTAAAAGAACAGTAGTGATTTGCCCTGACCACAACAGACCTTGCGTCTGAGAGCTTGACAGAGCTGCCAGTTACTTGTCACAAACTGCAGAGAGAGCCGTATGAAATGACAACCATCTGGAGCTTGCTTGTTCTCTCAAATCCATTGCCTTGATGCCTTCTTTCTTGAGAATTTCCATCAGGTTTCTTTTCCATTTGGTCAATTATGCTGAAAAAAACAGTGGCCACAGAATACAACTAGTGTGCTTGATATTCATTAGAAAGTTCCATCATATGGTGGGATACTTGCAGCAATTCTCCAGCAGAATCTCAACCTGCTACCTGGGCTGCCTACTGATTTTTAAGGGCATTTTGCAGGAACAGTTGGCACATCTGGGAAAGCAAACTGGCCTGAATAAATGCATCCTGTTTTTGAACTTTTGTGCCCCTTCCCTTTTGCATCTCTTTTATTGCTTCCCTTTTTTGTGTCCCTTATCTGTTCATATTAGATTTTTTTAATTTTTAAAATGCAAAATTAGGGTTACAGCTGGGATAAGGGGCTTCAAATATATAACATGAGGTTATTGCAGAGTTATAGTTTGTTTGTTGCCCAATTGTAATTGGATGCCAAAAAAGCAAGTGCCCAGAGACTGTCAAATATCAAAGTCAAATGACTGGGAGACATTTGATCAGGACACAACTCTACAGGATGCAAATACCCGAATACAAATACAAGTTATTTGTGTTGGACAGAGAGAGCCGAAAAACAAATTACAGGCTGGATTTCAAATGTGCTCAAAATTTATCTTGATTTGATTCCCAGTGAACTACTCTGTATTATCACTGATCATAACATTTCTAAACTCTCTTTCTCCCTGTGTGTGTGTGTGTGTGTGTATGTACGTGCGTATGTATTTCCATCCAAGCTATGTGATTTTCATAATGATTGTGCCCCCTTAGATTTTTCCTTTTGGAATCTACCACAACCATTTAATGATTGCAAATCTATTAAATTGAAAAACAAATGTAAGCACTGTCCTTGCCAAGAAGTAAATTGAGTGTGGATGAGCTTTGTAAACTCATTTAACAGGTGGTCTTGCAGCTGCTTCCCAAGCATAAGTCAATTATACACTTAGTATAATTTAAATGAACAAGCACTATCTTAGAATTCTTTGGTATTTTTATTCCTTGTTCAAGTCTTGATGCTAAAACAATTATGGACTCAGGCTTATGTTGGTGTGAAATAAGGATTACCAAGAACTTTTAAAAGTGATTTGTACTGTGTTAGACAATCACAGGGTGGGCAGAGGGTAAGTGAGGGGGGGGGGGGAGTTGATTCTGGGACCCAGAACATGTGCTGGATCCAAACAACATTCCCTGAACAGCCCAGAGCAGCTTCAGGTTTAGGTGATGCAGATCTGTGTAGATCTATTGCAGCAAATGCTGTGCTAACTGGTGTAAGGAGAATGTTTCTCCTTGTCACACAGTAAGGGCGCAATCCAGAGTAACTATGTGGAGTCCTTGCTCCGGTGTAAGAACAATTTGCTCTGGATTGCAATATGAATTTCCCATAGGTTTCACTACGTGGTGCAGTAACTAAGGGTACACGTAATGTCTGTTACGTGCTCCCGTAGTAACTCTGGATTGTAGGGTAATACAGCCACAATCCCAAACCTGCAGCGGATACAGTGCAGGCCAACAGACCTGCCTATTCCAGCGCAAGTTATGATTGCACTAACTTCCAGCTTCATGTGTTCCAGCACAAGATAGGATTCTGCTGTGTTATAAAGAGGGATCCTCAATATCTCCAGCAAACCAAGTCTTAGGGGCCAGCCGATCTCTTCTGTACCAGCAGACAACCCACTTGGGCTAGCGAGGATGTGGCTCTGTGCCGTAGAGGCTCTGTGCTGAGTCATTGTGGTCCAAGGCTTCAGCGGTTCACCCAAAGTCATGCACACCATCAGGATCACCATGATGAGAGTGTGGGCAGCTAAGTCCAAGATGGCAGTGCCTAACTTGTCATGACCCTGATCTATGGTTTCAATTAAGCATGGGGTTCCAGAAAGGACCCCCCACAGATACTTAGACATGCCTGTATTTTAAACTGTGTGGAAGCAGAGAAAGTTCCTTTTCTGAGGTATATGTTATGTTTAAAAGACATGTGAATAATGCACATTATTCTGATTTCATGTTTTAAAAATAGGGACCAAACTGCACAGCTGAGAATTTCATTTGGAACAGTGAAAACTCCCCATTAATATATCTCATGCTTTAAACATTTTAATATTTGAGTGATTTTACAGAATCTGTGACCCTGCTCTGCTTACAATTACAAGTAGTATTTCTGCTACAATATCTAGTTAAGTGTTTTTGCTGCTGATTCTTTCAGAAGAGATGCTAGTGTCCTGTGGTATCTTAAAGTCTAAGGGCTCAATCCTAACCAATTTAGGCCAGCAGTGGAGAAGAGGGAAGCAGATCAGGGCTAGCCAGAAGGGAGCAGGGGAGAGAGAGGCTCAGGATGGAGAGAAGGAGAAAGTGGGGAGACACTGTAATCAAAGAGTCTTTGATTACAGAAGAAAGTGTCTTTGACTACAGCCTCCTACTACCCAGAAGTAAGCCCCATTGTGTTAAATGGGTCTTACTCCCAGAAAAAGTGTCTTTGATTGCAGCCTCCTAACCATGTCTACCCAGAAGTAAGCCCCATTGTGTTAAATGGGTCTTACTCCCAGGAAAGTGTCTTTAGGATTGCAGCCTAAATAGACTTCATAGGATCATGCACACTGAATGCATGTTTTGAATTCAATTCCAGTGTTTTGTCATCATTTTTACATTCAGTTAATATTTTTATATGAATTATTTTGAGGGTTGTGGAACCAATCATCTGAGTTTCCATTATTCCCTATGGGAAAATTGCTTCACATAAAGAACTTTTCACATAGCAAACATACTTCCAGAACAAATTAAACTTGTTATGTGAGTTGCCACTGTATAAAGAAAAAGAAAAGAAATTAACTTGCAATCTCTCAGGTTGCAACCTACCCCACTTACTCAGGAGTGAGCCCCACTGATTATAATAGGACTAACTTTAGAGTAGATATGCAAGTCTAGGTCTTTCAGGCTCCTTTCCATTGCCCCCCCTTACATAAGAGTGAGCCCTATTGCCTGTAATAGAGTTACATTCATAGGATGGTCCTCAAGAGAGGCTTAGCAGGTGCAGGCAGAGCACTGAAACGAGCCATACTCTATTTTTCACTTTTTTATCAAGACATCGTTTGTATGTCAAGTTAAACTTTATTAGAAATGTTTGCTTGTCTTGCAAAACACTCTTAATCCAAAATACTCTCAGTCCTCGTCTGTACATGTTTTAAGTTTTGTACATGTTACTGTACATGTTTTAAGTTTTGCTATATCATGCATTACAGTATTCTGGCTAAAAAATATGCATGCTTTTAGTTTTATGATGAACTGAAACTAATGTTTGTATTTAAATTGGGCCCATTCAGTGGTGTTCACATATGAAGCAATTGCTATTTTTTAAAAAAAATATAATTTTGATTTTCCTATTGGACTGAAAGTAGATTAATTGCCCAAATTAGTGAGGGATCCCTGATGTTATAGGCAGTTGTCATCTTATCCTAGAATGTCAGTGTCTATTAAGGGAGTCTTTAATGCACAGACTTCAGATAGATGCTATTAGAACTCAAATGAGACCAGAATGGTGTATCATGACAATTCTTCTTGAGGAGCTATTAGATGGCAAAATATTGGTGAGATATACCTTAATGGTTCCATGGGGACAAGTAATTGAAGTATACTGTGCTATCATAATCCAGCGATTTGTTAATTAACTAACTCAAGAGTGAAGGTTACTTGTCATGCTAAATATTCTTATGAGAAATAGTGGATAATTATTACAATCAGCACTTGCCTACTTATAGTGCACAGATTAAAACAGAAAAAGGTCTATTGAAATATTTTCTGATTGAACACCTTTTAAGTTTTCAGTGAGATAACTCATATATATCTTTCACCTCTCCCAAGTTTTCTCTTGATTTATTTTCTGGTGGCAGTACCATCGCACAGGCACTGAATTTATCACATAGATACTGTTTTCCTGTTTCATTCTTTCAAAACTTCCATTGCATGACTGAAACTGTATGATCTTTTTTTCTAAATGTTCACCCCTTGTTAATGTTTGCTGCTCATTCTTTCCCCACATCTTTTTTTCAAAATACATATAGTCATTTGTGAATGCAAATTCCTGAATGTTTGATATAGAAGAAGAATCAAGAACAGGTGAATCAAGTACAGGTGCCCCTTGTTCTGTTCTGGTGGAACAGAAAAGTGGCAAGAAAGACCACTTCCAGGTTTCTTGCTCCTCCATTGCTCCCAATGCAATTACGTCGTTCCTCAATATCTGCATAATCCCACCATCTGGTGTCAGTTGTGAAATTACACATTTTTTAAAAAGAGGAAACACTGAGTCTCTCTTGAGGAGGAACAGACTTCTAGGTATATTTTGAGAGCGACTAAAGAGCGAAATGATGAAAAACAGGGTGTCAGAAAGCAGGGGATGGCTGTATTACTGATTCTTTTATTTGTGTTGTTAATTTTTTGCTCAGGTTTAAATGCTCGGTATTTGGCTTTATATTGTCTGCTACTTTGCAGTCCCCCTGTGGCCAAGAATCATTCAATGAGTATCAGAGGACCAAATAGTAAAGGACTTCACTAAGCACAGAGACAGTGGAGTGATAGGCAAAGGTCATAAGCATTGTGAACATGCTTTTGGGTATTCATTCCACCAGATGGGAATCCAGTTTCAGGTCTGAATACCAAACACCCAATCATTTCAGCTCTCATATGTCTCTTTCAGCATAATAGACACATCTGGGCTTTTAAATTACCTTGAGTGTTATATATTTCTATCCAATCCCGCATTGAACACATGCATTACAGTCCCAAAGACTGTGAATGTCACATTTGCATGCATGTCTGGAGTTTATAAATTTGTTCTTGCTTTTGAAAGCTGTAGAAGAGCCAAACTCTACTTGTATATAAAAAAACCCTTCTTTTCTGCAGGTGGCCACTGAAACAAATGTGAAAAAGGGACATACATAGAACACTGTGCTCCATTAGGAACATTACACTACAGGCATGACTTTCACATTTCCACATTTAAGATTACATCCATAACACTGATCAAACTTATTTTATGGTTCTTGTGAAATTCTGTTGCTGAGGAATCCAACATGTATTCCAGATTGCAAGAATATTTTTAGGGTCTCCTTTGAACTCTGATTTTGTTTGTCTAAAATAGTGACAACCCACAGTTCCCAAACTGTGGTTTGGGAACCAATGGTGGGTTCTAAACTGAGTTGTGGTGGATTGCCAAAAAGTGATGGAAAGATCAGATAAACAAATTGCCTCAAGCTCTAAGGCTATTCAAAAGTCAGATACAGTATAATAAGTGCTAATTACTCAGCACCTAGCTTAGCTCCTGCAGTTTGCAGACTTTCATGAATATAGGGAGAAATTTTTTGTGGTCAATATTAATTTCTAGAACTCCTCTATAAAATGTCTGATAAACTAGGTCTGTCCCCATAAAGTGTCATTTTGAAAAGTGTGTTCCAGTGTTAAAAAGTTTGGAAACTAAAATTTGATCATTAGCGTGGCCTAAAATTGTACATTGCTTTAATTTTTTTTAATCCAGAGGTAATTACTACGATAGTTAGCAACTTGACCAGTTTCATAATATTTCTGGATTTAATAGGTCTTCAGAATTAGAATTATTTATTTATTTACCATATTTTTATCCTGCCTTTTTTCCACAAACCCCCAAATCCAGAGTAACTACAGGAGCACGTAAAAGACTTTACGTGCACCCGTAGTTACTGCACCACCTAGTGAAACCCTATGGGAAATTCATATTGGAATCCAGAGTAAGTTGTTCTTATACTGGAGCAAGGACTCCCCATAGTTACTCTGGATTTTGCCTAAGTGAACTCAAGAAATAATAGAAAAAGTTTGGTTATTTATCTCCATAAGTGCAGTTTTTGGTCAGATTTTTCATGGAAATACACACATGGGAAAAACATGGTCCAAAACTCCAGGTGGATTTTTCAAGAATTCATACCCAGTGTTTGTGTTCTGATGGTTCCTGTTCATGTGTTCATCTCATAAATGTCCCTATGGGCAGTCCATTCGAAGATAACTTCATATGCCTGAGTTCTCAGGAATCTGTTGACACAGTCCCACAGAAACCAGTTTTACCTTTGAAGAAGCCCTTCAGATTGACTTCAAAATCAGGTGATTCAAGGATTCAAGCTATTCAAGGATAGTTCTGCATTTAGGCAGAGAAAGCGAAGATATTCCCCAGTGTGTGCTTGCCTGTTCTTGCCAAACATCTAGCTGTCTGCCAGTTCAACACAAATGCACTGCAAAACAGTTGTGCATTTCCCTTGGCTTTCAATTCCCTTGGTAGAATTCACTCTGTCATTGAAGTCCTGCTTGGGGATAAAAAAAAACCATCCGAGCTCTCTGTTCCTCTTTCAATTTCATGTAAAAGAACAGAATTGTTTTGTTTTGTTGCTTTTCCTAGGGGCAAAGAGATAAGATAAATCTTTATCTCTATGATTCCCAAACCTGTGAGCTACAACCTCAACTGAGGTTGCTACATAAATTGATTAGATTATCATAAATTCATGTGGAATATCTAAAAACCATAGCTTTAAGCTGCTAGAGAGTTGTAACATGAAAATTAAAAAAGGAAGTGCATCTCTCCTTGGAGCATACAAGAATCCAATTTCTCTGTATTGTTTTTGCTTTATTTGTACCCCTGATGTTGAGTCCATGATAAACACCCTATTTCATTTTTATGTGCGTACTTAACTTTTGAAATTTAAGCATCTGGTATAATGGTCTGTCAGGATCAAGAGAGGGTCTGCTAATGGCTGCATACTGATCCAGGCAGTAGAAGCTAATGGTTAGCACACTCATTTGCTTCTTGTTCATTTCTCTTCTCTTTTTGGACATGCAGATTATTGGAAAAAAATTCTTTGTAGGTTAACAATTCAATCTTGAGCTTCCCTTGCCCACTCAGGCAGCCGCCACCAAGTGTCTACTGCTATATCCAGCAGGTGCCAGGAAGGAGCTGGCTAGCTCCTCTGAGGAAATGGGACTTTCATCCTCTTCTCCTGGGGAAAGTCCTACAGCACAATCCTAACCATATCTACTCAAAAGTAAGCATCATTGTGTTCAATGGATCTTTCTCCCAGGAAGGAGTCTTTAGGATTGCAGCCCTAAGCTTCCCGAATGGGGCTTCTCAAATCTGCACTGGCTACTGCCTTCCGGTCTGCATGGAATTCAGAATACAGTGAAGCAGATTTCTGCCAATCCAGCCCAGGTGCCTCCCTTTAGTATAAGGCAATTGGATGTGAGGCCAAGCCTTTACTTTCCTCTTTGCTCAGCCTTAGCAGTTGATATGAATCTAAATACCGAAAAGGAAACGGAAGATCTTGCTTCTTGATTCCCCACGAGTTCATGCAGTGTTGTTTATCTTTTTCTTCTCGAAGGCCAATACTCTGATCTCGATTAGGGGTGTCCAAACTTTTTGGCAGGCAGGCCATATCAACTCTCTGTGTAGGGGGGGGGGGGGGGGCGGAAAAAATAAATAATTAATTTACATTTCAAATTTGAATAAATTCACATTAATGAATGCAAAGCCTATGAATGAATTCAAATCATTCAAATAAACACATTCTAACACCAAATAAGGGGGTGATCTTCATACCATTACATAATTTCATATATAGAGAGAGCAAGGACACAATCCAGAGCAAATTCAGCCTGCTCTGACCTAACTGCACTCTCCTAACTATTCTGTATCCAGAGCAGAAAGTTATGCTGAATCCAGAGATTCAGGAAGCCTGGGCTGCCCTAACTGCTCCAGAGCATGCTAAGTAATTGACACAAGGAGAAGACTTGCTCCTGAGGAGACACCCCTCAGATCGCACTGAACAAGGAACAGCTGTGGTGCCTACAGTGGTGACATGACTCTGCACATCACCGGGTGCGGAAGTCTGTGCGTCATCCCTGGGATGCGTGCCCCCCCTACCTGGACTGCGCAATCACCAAAGTTGGTGCCTGCGCAGTTGTTTCTGAAGCCAACTGGCTTCAGAAAGAGTACTGTGCAGGCACCATCTCTGACACCTGCGCAGTACTTTTCTGAAGCCTTTTGGCTTCGGGGGAGACTGTGCAGGTGTCAGAGTTGGTGCCTGTGCAGTACTCTTTCTGAAGCCATTCGGCTGCCGCTCCGCCTCCTGAGTGAGGCCGAATGGCTGTGCAGAGGCGCGGACTTTCTCTGCTCTAAGGAAGTCTCCTCTGAAGCTGTTCGGCATGCTCAGTGTGTTTCTGCGCAGTGCACCTCAGATGGCCATTCAGGCCAGCTCCTCAGACAAGTGGCAGCTTCTGGCTGCTGCTCCGCCTTGGAGCAGGCCTGAATGGGTGTGCTGATGCCCGGGGCCTGCCAAAGGACAGTCAAACTCCTCCGGCACATCACCCCATACGGAGCGCATCCCCAATGCAGCCCACACCAGCCGCACCAGTCTGGTGACGCCACTGGGTGCCTGCCTTATAAGGAGTCCCTGATGAGATGCCAGTACATTCTACAGTGAATACAAGGGGCTTCTTGGAGTGGCCTGCTGTATCCTGAGGTTTGTGGGCAGCCGTAGTTTGTTCCATATCCTGAGGCTGAGAGGAAGGGGTTGCAGCTAGGCTGGCCAAGAACTCAGATTTTTGGTCAGCACTGCCATTCTTACTCGGGCCTTATCATGGACCCCTATGGGTCTACTCATTACTATACCTGCTCCTGAGGTGGTATAACTCTGAGGGCTGGAAGAGGGCATTTCTGCCTTGGAAACAGGCTCTGGATACAGAGTAACTGCTCTGCCCCAGGCAATGCTAACATGCCTTCAACTTGCCTCTCCTGAGCTGCTTAGGCTGCCCCAGTTAGGGCAGAGCAGGTCCACCTCTCTTAGGGCACCCTATCTTGCCTTGCTCTGCCCTAAGCCTCCTTCAGAGTAACTGGGCTGGAGCATCTTGCAGTTGCTCCAACCTAGTGTTAGATAGGGCAACCTAAGGGCTCTTATGTGGACAGATTAGTTGCTCTGGATTGGGCTGCCAGTCTGTGAAGTCTCCCTGCTCCCTCAGAACACCCTCTGGAGGAGGGTTACAAGGCTCCAAAGGATAGCAGGGCTCTTCCAAGGGCCAGATTGTGGGGTCTTGCCACGGGCTACATAGAAGTTTGCTGTGGGCCACATCTGGCCTGAGACCAGTGGTCTAGATCTTCTAGATCTAAACCTCTAATCTCGATCTTCAGATATGAATTGGTTCCTTTGTTGTAGCAGTGGAGGAAGCAGTGCTGTATGAACATATGATGTCGCTTACAGCTTCAGCAGAAGCACAATTGAGCATGGTATGGCCTTTACATGTGCAAGGTCTCCATGTATGCACTAGAACTTCCTTCAGAAACTCAAATATTTTGTGGCCCCACAAAGGTGATGACTGGGATAGGTCACATTGTTGTAATCCTAAAAGAGTGAATTCTGTCATTTTTTGTCATCAATGAGAAAATACATCTGTATTGTGGAAGAAAGCATCAGGTAAAAGGTCTTTTTCACACAAGTCTAAAATGTATCCTCTCCTTTTCCCCATCTCTCTTCACTCATATTTTTCAGAAAGGGTACAGAAGCTGAGCTGCCTCTATTTCAGCTAATCACCGAGGTTCAGAGGAATTCTCTCCCACAGTTTTGCACACAAAAGGATAGTGGAGCTGTCAAGAAATTAAACACTGCCAAAGGAAGAAAAACCTTTCACAACTTGAAATCCCACGGCCACTCTTAACCACAGGCAAACCCTCTGTGACTTAAGAACTGAAACCAGCTGTCAAAAAAAATGCCAGTGGAACAAGTAAGAGATGAAAAATAGGCATAAAGGGTTTGCGGGGATACATTTTAATTTCTTACTCAATTTATATATACTCTAAGGGTGAATACTTTCAAATTTTATCATTTGTAATATATACTGGTGTACCTAACTGAAGAGCAGCTTTAATATATGAAGACAGGTCTACAACAAGCAGAAAAATTAAGGCTTTCTATTGATCCCACATGAGTAGATCTGTATCATATTGTGAAATGGAGTTATCACAATGACAGAAAACAGATTTTATTTTAAAAGGAAGTACATGCAGACTTAACAATGCTGCAATCTTATGTCACAAAAGGCTAATCCTTGAAATAATCCAGTATTATTTCCACATACGCATTCCACACATTGAATTATGGTCCTGTCTGTTGAAGCCCATCCACCAACGGATGCAGCATGGATGCCAGAACAATGCTGGGAAAATGCTGTGCCAAAGTTGCTAAGCAGGGTGACCATATTGACCAGAAAAACCCAGATTTGTCTGGATTTTTAGCCTCCTGTCCAGATGTCCTACATTTTGGCTTCATTGTCTTACATTTTGGCTCATTTTGAAACTCTGCAGTAGGGCACAGTACCCATCATGCCATATATTGTTGGATTCGTATTGAAGAGCAGAATCCAATGCAAAAATCAGTTTGGAGATATCTCCTTCATATCAAAAGTTATGGTCAAAAAACCAAAAAACAAAAAATACACTTTTTGGCAATTTTTTTAAGTGAGTAGGAATTTTGGCCTGGGATTAAGAATTTTGGCCCTGGGGTTCAGGAATAATCTTGTCACCCTGTTGCTAAGATGTCACTTGATGCTAGGGCAGCCAAAACAGGGAAGACACTGAGGCATGCAGGTAGGGGGTTGGACTAGATGACCTACTAGGTCCCTTCCAACTCTATGATTCTATGATTCTATGTGCGAGGGATAAGGTCAAGCACTGTTCAAACACCGATCTATTGAAAATTTCTGCTCAACTGTCTCAGAATTCCTGCAAATTTCAGAGGATTCGTGTGTGCATCTTTTAGAGCCATTTTAAAGTTATGTAGCATGTTGGTCAAGCTTCTCGAGCCTCACTGTCAATCCATATGCTTTGAGAGGGCATCTTAGAAAACCCTGAAGAAACCCTGCAGAAGATTGTAGAAGATTGGTATTGGCAGGGAAAACTTTTGAGAGCTGCTTGATCATTGCTACTGATTTTTCTCGTTGAATCCAAAGAAAACCTGCCAGAATAGAGTTGTGACCTCCAGTCAGATGAATCAGAATTGAGTCATGAAAATGCACATCTTAAACCAACTCGACGCACAAGTCACTTGTGTGGAAGACTTCAGTCAAGGAAGACACGGAAAAACCCTTACTTTTGACTCGTATTCAAGTCAGATGAGTTGAGTTGTGTGACAGCAAACACATGTTGTGTTGCCTTGTCTCACCTGCTAAAATGTCTTCATATGATCATTTTGGCCCATGCAGACTGGCAGGTACAGCAGCTGCTGGGTGTTCTCAGAGATAGGCTGGGGGAGCAACTTTGGTTTGTACTTCCAATGATTGAAAGGGTCTCGTGATGCTGCACCTGTTTGGGATTCTGCAAAATGTATGAATTTGACCTGGGGTTTTGAGGAGAACCCAAAAAAGTTTTTTTGTGGAGAACCCTCTGCTTCAATAATTGGCCAAAGGATGCTTTCATTTTTTTCTTAATAAACCTTTAATAAATACATTTTATGTACTAGTTTTAAATGAAATAAATATTTACATTTTAATTAAAATCACATAAAAGGACTATGCATGAGTGTTTTTTACCTTTTATTTTGTCATGTCCTACATTCTTCTTGGGTGTTCTACATTTTCCACTTTTCCATTGGCCACTCTTGCAAAAGCTTACCTTTGGCTATTGTTATCCATCACTACACTGACCCAGTTACTTGCCACTTGTGGTGGCGGCCAGGCTACACTCTCTGGAGCTGATGTACGTGTGACATCCATATGCTGCCAAAATGCTCATTTTGTCAGTGTAAACGTCCCATAGGATTCAGCTTTAATGCAACACTTCCTGTAACTCATGCTCTTTACCCTACAATCCAGAGTAACTACAGTTGCATGTAAGAGACATTACGTGCACCCATAGTTACTGCACTACTTAGTGAAAACCTATGGGAAATTCATATTGCAATCCAGAGCAAATTGTTCTTACACCAGAGCAAGGACTCCCTGTAATTACTCTGGATTGCGCCCTTAGTTAATAATTGAAACACTGAGTAATAAGTGAAGGATGTTAAATTACATTAAGGATTTAATCCTGTGCATGCATGCGCATACACATGTAAACACGCCTGGCAGTAACTTTCATTCAACTCAGTAGTGTTTTATTCTAGTAGATACATGTAGGATCATGCTGTAAGGCAGGCCATAGCTTTAAAGTGGAAAAAAATCAGATTCTGCTGCCATAAAATTGCAAATTGAGCATTTCAGGATCATTTTTTCATAGTGTAGGAGCAAAAAATGAGATTTATAAGATAATATAAAGCTTAACAGGACTTCAAATAAGTGACAGCAGAGACTGGCTAACATAACAAGTAAGTTATCTGATCTTGCCATGCTGTTTTGTCAAGGGATCACATGGCTTCATAACTGCAAAACATAAAAATGAGTTACAATAACTGTAAAACTAGAACCAGTGCACCAATTTACAGCTAATAAGGCTGCTGTTATATGTTAATTGAATATTCAGTGAACAAGAAAAAGTAGCTGAAGTTCAGTTACATTCAGTAAATCTGTTTGGCAATTGTGGTGCCTTTAATGAAAAATGCCAGAAACGCTAAGAATTGCAAGCAATTACAATCTTCATAAGGCCCAGAGATATGGTTATTCGAGACTGTATGAGTAAATTACATGGCAGTTTCTGAAGCTAGTAATTAATAAGCTAAAGCTATGTTAATGTTTCCTTGTGCAATCCATTTTAAATGTAACAGCGACAGGGCATTAAAGGCCTGGCCATAGATTGGGCATAAACAGGCATCCAAACACTCATGAAGGTTTGAATGGTACCTCAGCTGCCTCCCTTCCTAAAGGATTTAGTTCTAAACATACTGTTAAGCAGATATTTTTAATACTGTAACGTTAATGTTTTATGCTACATAACTTGCACAGTTCACAACATCTCTTAACTTTTTTTAATTCTTTGTCCAGATGCAATGAATGCAAAAACTGGTAAAGGGGCTTTAGATTTTTTTTTTTACAAAGCATGGGGCGAACCACTTGTTAAGAAGGGAATTTCAAAAGCAGATAGTAAACAGTTCTGATTTAAATTTGGCAAGCCTCTTGCATGAGAACCTTCAGAGATTTCTTAGGTGAGTTGTTTTGGGGACGACAACGACTGTGGAACAAAAAGTAGGTGCTGTGCAACACAGCAAATACAGGTATTCCCCACTTGCTGATGGTTTGTTTTCTGATGATCCACTCTTTCAACATCTTTCAGTTATATAATATTCAATTCATTCAATGCATGTTCCACACTTTCAACCGCTCTCTGCTGTTCTAAAAGCCACGTGGTAGCTGCTGACCTCATCCTATCCCGAAGGAGTTAATGAAAATCTATTTGCAGAAATCTTTGTGTGGCACAGGAATTGTCAAGATAAAAGGATGTAGTGCTGCTGAGGCCTTTATGCCACACAGATATTTAAGACTTTATTCAGTCTTTGAAATTATGGTTCTTAAAGTGAGTTTAGGAGTGAACTGGGTTCATTTTTATTGAAAGAGAAATATTTATAAACACTGTAATACAGAAAAAAAGGGTTTTAGGTAGGCAAGTGAAGGCCATTAATATCAAATTGGGACAGGAGTGGTGAAGATAGTGAACATGAGGAAGGTTATAGGGTTCCATAACTTGGGTGAAATAAACTTGAATTAACTGGTGTCAACTATCTGATTTGTTTTTAATTCAAAAGCCATTTTTATTTTGTTTTGCTGAGAATGAAAAAAGAAAAATCTACCTGCATATGAGAGAGAGAGAGAGAGAGAGAGAGAGAGAGAGAGAGAGAGAGAGAGAGAGAGATGGTTCTCAGTTTCTAAACAGGAAAAATGTCGGAAAAGTCAGGTTGGCCACTAAATCAAGATACGTTTTTTTTAAGACAGCAAGAGAGGTTCAAAGCATCAGCAAATCTAAATGAAGTAAATGAACTCTCTTGTGACAACACTTCCCAGCACTACTCCCACCTGAAGTCTTCCACTCAAAAAGAAAAGAAGCTGCCAGCGTCTAGTAATTAACTCAAATAATGAGTTTGCTAGAAAGGACAAAAGAAAATAATTTTTTTTCAAAAATGCTGTTACTCAGATACATGCTTGCAACCCTTAAATGTCTCAGAGAGGATTACAGAGTAACTAGAAAAGTAACTGCAAATAAGTTGTTTTAAGTACATTCTAATAAAAACCTTTACACCAAAATCATTTTAACCTGGCGTTTCCCTACTTATTTTTGTATCACCTAAGACTTCCAGTAAAGTTTGGTACATATAATGAATAAATGTTGCATCAGGTTTCAGTATAATTATTTTATACTAATTTTAATTGTAAAATATTGTGAAATTATGACTTTTTATCATAATTTTAGCTAGCAAAATATTGAATAACCAGTGAAGAGCAACATGGCTCTGATGGACCCTGCCAGTATTCGATGCTATAATTTGAATTTACAGAAAAAAATGTGACTTCAAAACATTCATGTTTTTGGATTTATAATTGTCTAATTAGCAGTATAAAAGTCACGTTCTTATCAAATATTAATAATAGATTCCATTAAAAAACACACTAACTTTCGACAGGGTCCCAGGGACCCTTTAGATACTCACCAGGTTAAATAATATTTAGGGTTCTAAGAAGGCCTTCAGCAATATTTTTTAAAATATATATATATATATATAATGTATGCCTTTCAAATGAATAATGAATACAAGAGAAGTAACCAAGTTTTGCATTTTAAGATCTATTTATTAAGCAAAATAAACAGTTATCAAAGTACTGTATATCAGCACAACCTGATGTTTCCTTATTCTAAGATTTACTCAAAATTTACCTCATCACTCAAATTTATCACAGCAGATCCTCCCACAAATCTCTCTCCTGTGCTTTTTCCTCTATTTCCCCTATTTCCTCTATTTCCTCTATAATGTGATGATAAGCATGTGGTTAGTATTTGCAGCCTTGTTTTTAAATTCTAAATAACAACCATGAGGGGCCTCACTGGAAGTGTGACTATGGCTACAATCCAGAGTAACAACGGGAGCAGAAGTAACAACCAGAAGAGACATTACATGCACCTGTAGTTACTGCACCACCTAGTGAAAACCTATGGGAAATTCATATTGCAATCCACAGTAACTTATTCTTATTCTGGAACAAGGATTCCCCATAGTTACTCTGGACTGCACTCTGTGACATGGAGGTGTCTTTAACCTGCGCCTGATCTGCATTTCCCTCTTTGCTATTTCCTTTGGAGAAAAAATAAGCCCTGCAAAGGAGCAGGGCCTCTGAGAAGAATTTTATCAGAGGGTATACAGTTTCTTTTGTTTGGGGAGGGCAGCAAATAAATATTTGGTGGGCCAAACAAATATAAATAAATGATATGAAGCCACATTTGATTTGAACATACAGGTATAGCCTTGTTCAGTTTTACATACAGATTTGACTTAATATGAATGGCTACTGCAAAGAGAAGGAATGGAATAGAGAAAAATGGAAAAGAGAAAAATGGAAAAGAGAAAAATGCTTCCCTTTCACTTGCTTACTTGGCATCCATCAGTCTTGAAAGACTATGGTATCATGCTTGACGTTGTATGCGAAGCACAAAGAATTACAAATTAAAAACTGCTTTCTTACTGTTGTAGCGAGTCAGTCATGCAAGAATCATTCCATTCTTCAGCTGAGCCAGGCAAAGGCAGGGGGACCTTGGCATGCCATTTTTTTTGTAGAAATGAAAAGGCTTTTCCCATTTTCTCCATTAAAAAAAAGTCCCATTATTTTATTTTATTTTATAAAACCAATTATTTTTTGTTTTAAAAGAAATTCCATTGGCCATAAAAACATCCCATTTTTCAATTCTTTTAGATTTGTTGTAAAATGATTGCAACTGACTCCAAGAGTCTGGAGTAAAAAGAGCTAGAGCTTTAATTAAAGTATGATATCTTCCAAAGTTGAAATAATTGGGAAGATGAAACCAACACTCTATTCAGGAAAGTTTGTGCTTTTGGGCGGTCTGTGTGCCACTGAAGAGTCAAGAGATAAGTATTTGACATTGATCAGAATCCTTTCTCAGTCATGAACTAGAGTCCCAACTGCATGACTTTCTTGCTCTCCAGTTTATTTAGCTTCTTTGAAAGTTATTTCCAGAAACTATTGATAATGGCAGAATGCGGCTGAGAAATGCAGGAATGGCACTGAAGTACAGGCAATATAGTCATAGGCTGCAATCCTAAAGAGACTTTCCTGGGAGTAAGACCCATTGGACACAATGGAGCTTACCTCTGAGTAGACATGGTTAGGGTTGTGCTCATAATCACAGATGGATTCCGGAGTAGTAGGTGTTATTTCCTTCAAAAATGCACCTTTGCTCTTTAGCCTTTCAGAAAATAGAGTTTAATAAGAAGAAAAACAAAGCATGTTTGCTGCGGGAAAGCAGCAAATAATGTGATAGAATAAGAAAACAATGTTGTTGGAGAGCTGGTATGGAAATGCACTAAAAATCAAGGACTGAATATTTTTCCCAGTGCTGGCCTGGTTTTAGAATTAGTTCACCGGACAACAACATACAAAACATATTTATGGGTTTGTAATTTGTCAGAAGAGAAGACAGCTGGGCCATGGAACGCCTCATGTCAGAAGTCATCTATATATATAAAAATGAAAAATATATAAAAACTGACTCACTGACTGACTGATTCATCAACGCCCAGTCAAAACCGCTGGGCATAGAAGCGTGAAATTTGGGGAGGGTGTTCCTTCTGTGACATCAACACCCACCAAGAACCAACGTTGAGAAATTTAACCCTTAAGGGGCTGAAAAAGAGGTCCTACATGTTTTTGTCCTATATTTAACATACTTAACATTAACATGCAGCAATTGGGTGCATGAGAGGTGTGCATGAGAGGATATTGCACATGGGGGTTCATGGGCATGGGCGATGTTGTGCATGAGAGGATGTTGTGCATGGGGGCTTAATGCACATGGGGATGATGAGCATGAGAGTTGTTGTACATGAGAGGATGTTGTTCATGTACATGGGGGATGTTGTGCATGGGGGTGTTGCGCATGGGGGATTGATTTGCATAGGTGTTGATGTACATGAGAGGATGTTGCACCTGGGGGATGTTGTGCATAGGTGTTGATGTACATGAGAGGATGTTGTGCACGGGGGATGTTGTGCCTGGAGGTTGTTGCGTATGGGTGTTGATGTGCATTAGAGATGTTGCACATGAGAGGATATTGCACATGGGAGGCTCATGTGTATGGAGGATGTTGCACAAGGGGGGATTTTGCTCATGGGGTGTTCTGCATGGGGGATGATGAGCATGAGGGATGTTGCACATGGGGGGTCTGATGCGCATCAGAGGTGTTGCACATGGGGGTGTTGTGCATGGGGATGATGAGCATGAGGGATGTTGCACATGGGGGGTCTGATGTGCATCAGGGATATTGCATGGGAGGGTGTTGCGCACGGGAGGGTGTTGTGTACAGAGGGTATTGTACTCCCACAAGGCGGTTACATTTCGCTACTTATCTATATTTTGGTTCTGAGCTAGTCTGGTGGAGTTTTTTCCCCCTTAGAGGCTATCACTTGCTTAAGTGATTGCCATAATATTGAATAGATTTTACTGCTGCTGGCTCAGTTTGTAGACCAGGAACAATTTTTTGGCGTTTCTACCATGAGACGTCTAGATGGACCTTTGAAAGTCTTTGTTGCTAGATTTTCTGGCAGGGCATGAAAGCTATAGTGGGGGCTAACTAGACTTGTCTTAAGATCTGAATTAGCAACTTGTTTTACACCTGCTGCCATATTATCAGAATCTGTTTTGGAAATTCAGCCTGCTGCTTATGTCCTAAAATTTTTATGGTATGACATGGTGTGTTCCTGAATATTTCGGTTCCCATCCTGATTTATGTTTGAGGGTTTGGGAGGCATGTTTTTTCTACAACAGTTGGAATATATAAATATATATATATAAATTATAAATATAAATTTATAAATTTATATTTATATATATTTATATATATATATTTTTGTAATTTATAAAAATTTATATATTTATATATATATAAATAAGAATTCTAAATAAAAAAGACACAAATAGTTCAGGGGCACAACTGAAAATAGATTTCAATTGAAATCAGTAGGAGTTGGTGTAAATCAATAGGAAAATCAGTAGAAATTATGTGCGTTGTCCCCCTATGTGCAACACCCCCATGCACAATAACCCCATACAACATCCCCCCATGCGCACCCTCCCCATGTGCACCATATGCAACACCCCCATGTGCATCATCCCCCCACGCATATCATCCCCCATGCACCTGGATCACCATGCTCAATACCCCTATGTGCATCGTCCCCTATGCACACATCCCTCCATGCGCATTGTTCCCCATGCGCATTGTCCCCCATGCACACCATATGCAACACCTTCATGTGCATCACCATGTACAACACCCCTCATGCTCATCATCCGCCATCATTCCGGCTGGAAATCCGGAAAAAATTCCTGACTGTGAGGGCGGTTCGGCAGTGGAACAGATTGCCAAGGGAGGTGGTGGACTCTCCCTCACTGGGGATCTTCAAGCAGAGGCTCGATGAGCACTTGTAGGAGATGCTCTAGGGGGAATTCCTGCTGCAGGCAGGGGGTTGGACTAGATGACCTACTAGGTCCCTTCCAACTCTAGGATTCTATGATTCTATGATTCTATGTGCAATATCCCCATGCGCCTCATCCCCCTATGCTCACTGTCCCCATATAACATGCACACCTTCCCCATGCACACATCTCCCTATGTGCATCATTCACCCATGCGCATCATCCACCCATATACACCATTCCACCTATATGTACCACCCCCTATGCACACCATCACTCCCTGTGCATCCTCCCACCCAGTGTATAAGCTGGATAATGGTCTGACAGTCTTCAGTGTTAAGTATAGGACAATTACTCCACACACACTCCACACACACATAACACAACTCCACACACACAACCTAACCCACTCTTTCACACACACACACACACACAACGTAGCCTAACGCCCACACATACCCAATCCCACACTCCACACACACACACACACACACACACACAACACAACTAAACCCTCTCTTTCACACACACACACACAGCATAGACATGTTATACCATTTTGGAATTGGGATGATCCTGGGATTGACCCCCCTATGCAACCCAACCCCACACTCCACACACACACAACACAACTCCACACATGTCCTAAACCCCTCTTGCTCCACCCACACTTGATCAGATATATTATACCCATATTATACCTTATTGGAATTGGGATGATCCTGGGATTGACCCCCCACACACAACCCAACCCACTCTTTCACATGCACACTATGTAAACCAACCCCACACACACCTCAGCTCCACTCACAAACGCAACTCCACACATGTCCTAAAGCCCTCTCGCTCTGCCCACACTTGATCAACACAGACATATTATACCTTTTTGGAATTTGGAGGATCCCAGGTTTGACCCCACACACAACCCAAACCCACACTCCACAAATACATGCACAACCCCACACTCCACACACACATAACACAACACAACTCCACACACACAACCTAACCCGCTCTTTCACACACACACACACACACACACACACACACACACACACACACACACACACACCGTAGCCAGTGATGGGCTTCAAAAAATTTAAGAACCGGTTCTCTGCCCATCTGGCAGCCACTTTTAAATGGCTATTTTTAAACTTTATATGTCCTAGCTCTTGTTAAGAACCGGTTCTATAGAGTAGGTGCGAACCTGCTAGAGCCCACCACTGACCGTAGCCTAACCCCCACACATACCCAATCCCACTCCACACACACAACACAACTAAACCCTCTCTTTCACACACACACACACACAGCATAGCCCAACCTTCACACACAACACAACTCCACACAAACACACTAACCCACTCTTTCACACAAACACCACATAGCCCAACCCCCACACACAACCCAACCCCCACACTCCACAAACACACACATAACCCAACTCTGTACACACACACAACCTAACCCACACTCTTTCCTACACATGCAACCTAATGCATGTTTTCCAAACTATAGGGACAGTGAACCGGCCCCCTGTTTAAAAAGTTTGAGGACCCCTGTCCTACATTTTGAGGAACCTTGCCCTCTTTTCCAATTATGACATATGGTTACTCTGCAGTTGGGCTGCCTTGACCCGCCTTTCCAAGAATTATTGGAAAGTTGATATTGCTGTAAGGTGAATGTTGGTTTCAGCCAGAGTGAAGATACCTGTGGCGAAGTGCTATGTGACCACAATACAATGGTGGGTCAAGTTCAGGTATTTTGGACCTGCTGCAGAGATGCTATTATTGCTGTTGGTAATTCCATAAAATGGTCCATTTACCAGTGGGCAGAGTCTTTAAAGAGGAGACCTTTGGGAAGTCAACCAAAAGGGGAAAAAAGGTTAAGGATGTGATAGGAAGACAAAGCAGGCCAAAGCCTTAACTTAAAGGTAAGAAAAATGTGTTTATGCTGTATACAGAAATTGTTATGAAGCCTATCTAGTGAATAGGTGTCATATTATTCCTTACCCTTCACAGGTAACCAATGAGGTTCTATTCTTCTGTCAGAAACTTTGCAGTGGCTCTTAATGGCCTTTCAAACACAATGCAAAGTGTTGCTTTTGATCTCCAAAACACTTCCAGGCTGTGACCTAACATACCTAAAAGACCATGCATTTTTCACGGCATTCTCAGCTCTCATAAATATAACATTTCTATGGAATATTTGACACCATGGGCAAATACCAAAATATTATCGGTGGCTGCTCCACAGCAGTGGAAATCCCCTCTCTGGGAAACCTGTCAAGTGCTCAAGTATGAGCTTATTTGATCAAACTGTTACAAGATTCTTTTTTTGTCTGTAAGTTTTATAGCTTTTTGAGATTGAGCTGATTTGAGGAACGATAATAACATTACTGACATTATGTCTGTTTTTATGTGATCATTATTTTTCATAAAAGGTGTTTTTTTAAAAAAGCCTATCAGTTATCAGTAAACAAATAATATTCAGTATTTATTTTGGAACATTTAAAACTATCAGGGAAGTATAACTGTTCTGCTGTGGCATCATCATAACATTTTTCATCAATGAATCCTTTTTCAAGTTGGAAGCCATTCAGTTATCTCAGTAAACCAGACTGGCTTACTGTCTCAAAAGGATGTGCAATCTAAAAAAAAAAAAAAGGAACACCAGCAATCATCTATAGGAAAAGAGTCTTTGCTGGGATGAACAGGGACACTTACTCTCCCCTTGCTAAATATAAGAGGTGTACCAACAGAAAAAGAGTTTCTTTGCACATTTAGTGGGGATGTGATTATGTAGCTGGTGGCATGTCAAAACAGCTCTTCACTACACAATTTAAATATTACTTTGAAGCAGCATTTAAATTGTGTGTTGAGGGTGGTTCACCTCATGTTGTAAGTTTTCACCAGGGAAGGCAATCATATAATCCTCTTTACACTATTCATTGTGTTGAGTGCCATTCATATTAGCTGACTTTTAAAGCAGTGATGAATAAGCATGAAGATTTAAATCACGCATGATGTATGCTTCAAACTTTGCCCTTACAAATCCATTATGGTGAGATGGTATGGAAGACATTGAGCACAGTCCTAACCATGTCTACTCAAAAGTAAGCCCCACGGTGTTCAATGGATCTTATTCTCAGGAAAGTGTCTTTAGGATTGCCACCATAGGTACACAAGCATATACCCCAATGCACATTTGGATGGGGTGTTGAAAATATCATTCAAATCCATTGCTTTTTAAACTTGAGACTGTGAAGTCCACAGCATCAGCCTTCCATTCCAGTTGGTTACAATATATAGTTGGCCTTAAGAGAAGACCTCCATGCACAGTTATGTTCAAAAATTAAATTCACAATGTTCAGTCATTCTATATCAGACTAACCAACCATACACACAAATACATTTGTGAAAATCAGGAAGGGAACCATGCACACTCTCCTAAATGCTTTGGAGAAAGGGGTGGAATAAAATGTATAGTAAACTAATAGAGTTATAGATGTATCAGATGTTTTTATTATTTTTCAGATTGAGTGTCTGGAAAATGTTAACTCCCAAAGAGAGTGTTATGGAGTCTCCCATACATGCATACATTTGGCCTCATTAAGAATCCTTCAGTTCCTAGGATGATTACAATTGTTACCTTTGCACTTCATTAATTCTGCGATTCACAGTGGGAGGTGTGCTTTTAATTGCTTGAATGTAACCTGTTAATTGAGGTTGCCCAGAGTTCACAGTGGCAGCATCTTAGCTGGTTGTCTAAATAGGGGAGACTCTTTTGTCTTATGTTATAAAATGCCAAGCTTAACCAATGATGAAATGGCAAATAGATCTATCTCTTCCTCTGGAACTATATTGGATGCCTGCCCCATATGTGATCACTAGGAATTCATGGCTCCAAATTGGAGACTGACATCTTCACAGCACAGTAGGGTCAGTTTCTTACACGAGTAATTAAAAAAATTATGCACAGGCTTTCTGTGCATATAATCAATCCTTATCTTGCAGAACAGTTGCCAATTGCCAGAATTTTAAAACTCACTATTAGCCCCTAGTATTTTTGAATGTTCAAAAAACTTCATATATACAACAATCTTGCAAGGTGAGAAATATTCACTATAATCCAGAGTAACTATGGGAAGACGTAAGAGGCACTATCTTTGGATTGCTCTATGCATTTCCCATAGGTTTCTGATAGGCACCGTAACTATGTCTGTGTAAATGATCCCCACAATAGCTAGAATTTGCACACAGAATTTTGGCTGCTGGGCACGCTAGACTTCCTGCTGTTCAACAACGTCTTATACATTAGTGATATTCTATCACTGAGCTGTGGCACACTGGTGGAGCTTGGATGGGCTGCAGGCATGCCATAGGACTTTGGGAGGCTCATTTATTGATATGGCAAATAGGGGATTTGAGCCCCCTCTCAGCAGCATGGTGTGTCTTGTCAATGGTCAAAAAACTGATGGTATGCCTTGACATTTTAGCACCTTGTCAGTGTGCCATAAAATGAAAAAGTCTGAAAATCTCTGATGTACATGGTGGAAAGAATCTCCTACACACTTCCTCCCACACTTAGAGAAACCAATCGTTATTTTCTTGTTATATGTTTATATTAATACGATATAATATGTTGATAGACAAAACAAACCAAGAAGGCAGCCCTTCCTTGCCTTCATTTGTCATGCTTATATCCATTCATAACACATACTCATAAGTTTTTAATACTATATGAAGAAATTTGCATGAATTGACTTAATGGCGCACTAATCCCTTGTAGCCATACATAATTAAAAAACAATACACTCTCTGAAGGCCTTATGTCCCCACTCTTAGTGTTTTCGTTTTTATTTCCATGAATTAAAATACTCAAGGTTTGCTTTATGTTATGATTGCCAACCATCTTCTAGTAATGCTCTAAAAAAAACACCCTGCCCAAATTCCTTTTGTGATAGCTTTGCTGTTTTCATTATCAGGATCTAATTACACCATTATTGGGAAGCAATCGCTGTGCTCTAATGAAGTGCAGAGATGGTTTTGCTAATAGCTTATGCAGGGACGGGCTGCTGCATTTATTTTTTTTCCCTCTTCACTGTTGTGATTATTACTAGATGATCAACTGTGATTTGTGGATATTTCCAATTTTATTGTTGTGGATGCCTTTACCATAAATAAATGGATAAATAGAATACAGAGGCTGTAATAATAATTTCAGCTTTAATCAGTGAAACTGGAGCTTGAATATTGAATTAGGTTGGCACACATAGCAAAAATAAAGGTAATTTAGAAAGTTAAACCTATACAATAAAACATTTAATTGCATAAGTAATATGCGAAACACTCAGAATAGTTGACTTAAAATTCTTGCTATTTAACAAACATTGTTGATCACAAGGCTGTGGGTGGCGCAAACAGTTAAGACGCTGTGCCTGTTAACCAGCAGTCCAGGGTTCGAGACCCGGGTCAGCCCCACAAGACAGGGTGAGCTCCTGTCCTTAGCCCAGCTCTGTGACACCAGCTGGATCCAATCGTATTGGCTCTGCCTTTCCATTGGACTAATTCAGTGGTGTGGAGAGGGGGGATTTGCTGCTTGGGTTACAGCCTATCCTCCATAACAATCCAACCCAGACTTTCGTGCTTCACATGCAGTGTATGCAGCGCCGAGCACGATACCATAGTCTTCAAAGTCTGACGGAGGCCTGCTTTTTTTTTGTTGATCACTAGAAAATATCAGCTGAATCCTGAGCTTCTAGTGCACACAGCTGCCACAGCAACAAAACGGTTGCTGCAGTACCCTGAGTGCTCTGTGCAACAATCACTGGCTCCTTGGTAGAAGGGAACGAAAGTTCCCTTCTCCCAGGTAAAGGAAACCTCCCTGCAAGGAGGAAAACATATTGCTGTCCTTTTCACCCTTTTCTGGTTGAAATTTCTGAAAACTGGTTCTTAGTGGGTGCCTCCTTCATGGAAGGAACACTATGCCCAAATTTCACATTTCTAGGTCCAGTAGTTTTGGCTGGGCATTGATGAGTCAATCAGTCAGTCAGTGAATGAGTGAGTCAGTCAGTGACTTTTCAGTTTTATATATATACAGAGGATGGGGATGGAACAATGTTTGACAATGCATTTATGGATATATTTGTATCAACGAGTATGTGTATGGATCTCAACTGACTAAAAATATAGTTGTACTGACATTAACAGTGTAATCCTAAGCATGTCTACTCAAAAGTAAGTCCCATTGTGTTCAATAGTACTTATTCTCAGGAAAGTGTGGTTAGGATTGCAACTTAAATGTATTTATTGCATGTTTGTTTCCTGAAATTCAAGCCTGATTTGGAATTCAAGGCCCCAAAGATATGAGGCAGATGAACACAACCTTGCCCTATGCAATGCTAGCCAAGAAGCCAGGGACATGTGCCAGCCAAATGGACACTTTGAATTGCACCCTCAGTTTCATTTTGTATCAGCATATAGATGAACAAGACAGCTGTTTATTGATTGGTAAATAACAAGAGAGATGAAATAGATCAGAGATGTCAAGATCCCCTGTGGATTCTATAATGGGTATTAAAGTTCCAGTGGGCTGTTCAATTGTATCCAAATGAGAATCCGCTTTGCTAGCAAGTCAAGAGGATGGTATGAGCTCCAAAAGATAAATGTTTCTGCTCACTATAGAAAAGGAGAAATGTTTCTGCTCACTATATAAAAGGAGAAATATAGCTACTGAGGCTAACAAATAAAGAGAATGAGTCCCGAAAATGTCTTAATTGCCTAAAAAGTACCATTAAGGGTAGAGGGATAAAATATGTTAATGCTGTGAGTTTATATACTGCAAATGCTTGCTGTCTTTTTCTCAGACAAAATATCTACAAAAATATATAACACAATCAAAGCCAAGAAAAATTCAGACTATCTCAGGGAATATGCAAAAAACTGTTCCTTCTTTGATACCCGTGAACAGGGTGGTCAGATGCCAAGAAATGCCCGGAGACCTCCGGAAAAATGGGGGCCAACTGGAAAGGGGGAAAAAACCCCTCTCTGGAATTTGGGCATTTCCTGCTGACCATTTAAACTTTTTTTAACTGTTGCATGTGCAGCTGCAGCTGCGTTTGGCTCTGAGGCTTCCCAGAGAGGGAAACCAGTGAGAGGCAGGGCCAGATGGAGGTCCCTCTGCCGCCTTGTGGCCAGCAGCCTTGACTGTAGCTTATTCAGGAATCCATGGCCTCTACAGTGCCCTGTGGCAGCCCCACAGCCTTGTCGGCCAGTCTTGCCTCTCCTTCGGCCACTGGGCCACCTCTGCTATTGGCCCAGCTCTGCAGTGGCCACTTCTCCTCCTCCTCCTAGCTAGCTGGCCTGGCTACCCAGTGGCCACTTCCCTCCTCCTCTTCCTAACTGGCTGGCCTGGCTCCCCTGCAGCCACTTTCTTCCTCCTCAGCTGGCCTGGCTTCTGCTTCACCACCTTTCAAGCCTCACCAGTCAGCTCCACCGCTACCATCCACCCAGGTAAGTGCCCCCCACTCAGATCCTTATCTATCCCCTCCCCCACCCAGGTCAGCCCCTATCCCTCCCGCACCCAGATCAGCACCTATCCCCTCCCCCACCCAGATCATCATCTATCCCCTTCTCCATCCAGATCAACACTTGCAAGTCACTTCCATGAGTTCTGGTGCTGCTAACTGCTTTGGGAGCATCTTGCATGTCTGGGTCAGAACCATGTAAGTTGAAGTCACTTGGCATAGTATGTATTGCTGCAAACTGCTTTGAAGGTGTCTTACCTGTCTTGGTTGGAATCATGTATGTTGAAGTCACTTGCATGTGGCTTGTGTTGCTGCAAACTGCTTTGAGAATGTCTTACATGTCTGGTCGGAATCATGTATGTTGAAGTCACTTGCATGTGGCTTGTGTTGCTGCAAACTGCTTTGAGAGTGTATGTTAAAAAGTTTTCAGTTTTAAAAGTGTTGAAATTAAGTACAGGAAACCAACATAAGTGTTTTTGCCTCATTTTAACATGTCCTACATTTGTCCTACATTTTTGGAGTGTCCTACATTTTTTAACCTGTTAGGAATTTTGGCTTGGGGGACAGAAATTTTGGGGAGCTTGTGGGGGGGAATTTTGGGTTTGGTATCTGGTCACCCTGCTCTTGAAATAGAAATAGAAACCCAAGTGTATGGGTTACTCATTCCAGAAGCTGCCCAGGAGGCACTGACCTGCTGGGGGCTGATTTTGGGGCATGTCATAAACTCCTGCATGGTTCACCCTGTTCATGCTGAATCTTTGAGGCTCATTTTTCGGTACTTCCCTAGAGGAACAGGAAAAGCTTGAACGAGGCCTGATTAGCATGGAAGTGCAGAAAGGGCATCAGTTGTGAGGATTAAAGATTCTCAATCAAGACTATGGGGGAATTACTGTAATTTCAAAAGTAAGAGTGACAGGAAATGAACTGCAATGAAGAATGAGGAAAAAATAATTGATCAATCCATGGTTGGCATTTATGTGAACATAAAATACTTTTTGACGGGGTAAATGAGTTTTGCTGTCTGGCAGGACAAAATCCTTTATATTATGGATGGCATCCTAATCAATTGAGGTCAGCCTAACTCACCTGGCATATCTTCCCATGGTGATGTGGGGAGGTCAGTGTATGCCTGAGCCCACCCAAAGACTGGGGCAGAAGTCCCTGATGGCCCTTTGGTGATACCCCCAGGTCAGCACAGGACTTATGCCAGGGCTTAGGCTGGCCTAACTGAAAATTAGGATTCCAGTTTAGGATTCCTTCTCCCCTGCCACCAGTTACATCAAATGAAAGAAAAAAGAACCCTAATTCCTCTTCAATATGATTCCTTATTTGTAATGGATTGGCAGTTATGGGTTGCATGAAACCATTCAATTGGTTGCCCCCAATGTGTTGTCTCCAGGGAGAAGTGCAAGGTTCTGCACTTAGGAAATAAAAACCAAAAACACAGGTATAAAATGGGAGATACTTGGCTTGGCAGCACAACATGTGAGTGGGATCTTGGAGTCGCCATGGATCACAAGCTGAACATGTGTGTGATGCTTCTGCGAAGTAAGGCAAATGCCATTTTAGGCTGCATTAAGAGGACTGTAGCTTCCAAGTTGTGAGAAGTTATAGTTCCTCTTTATTCAGCATTGGTCAGACCTCACCTTGAGTACTGTGTCCAGTTCTTGGCACCTCAGTTTAATAAAGATGCAGCCAAACTGAAGCAAGTCCAGAGGGGAGCGACAAGAATGATAAGTGGGATGGAAGGGAAGCCCTACGAGGAAAGGTTGGGGGAACTTGGGATGTTCAGCCTGGAGAAGAGGAGGCGGAGAGGAGACATGATTGGCTTCTTCAGGTACCTGAAGGGCTGTCATAGGGAGGAAGGGGCTCATTTGTTCATAGCTGCTTCTGAAAGCAGAACTAGAACCAATGGCTACAAACTGCAAGAAAGGAGATTCTGGTTGGATATCAGGAAAAAATTCCTGACAGTGAGTGCGGTTCGGCAGTGGAACAGATTACCAAGGGAGGTGGTGGACTCTCCCTCACTGGGGATCTTCAAGCAGAGGCTTGATGAGCACCTGTTGGAGACGCTCTAGGAGGATTTCCTGCTACAGCCAGGGGGTTGGACTAGATGACCTACTAGGTCCCTTCCAACTCTAGGATTCTAGGATTCTATGTGTTTACACACAAGGCACACACTGATCTTCCAATTCTGTTTTGCATGCAAATAAACAAAACGATCAGTTAATTAAAAGTGAGCCCTCCTATGATATTTACACTGGAACTGCAAGTAAAAACATTTTGAAAGCGGATGTTTCAAAACAAAATGATTGAGAAGGCAGACAACATGTTTAAATGAGAGCAGCCAGCTTTCTCACAGCAAGAAGCTGATTTTTAAAGAAGCTTTATGTTGAAATACAGATGGCATTTCCTCCTTCTTAGGGGGGAGAAGAGACATTCTAGAGTCAGAGCATTCAAATATTACTGTGGTGTTCTACCACACAAGCCCAAACCTGATCAAGCAACCTGATTGAGTATTGTGATTCCTTTGCAAATAAAAAGTGCTCTGTTTAGCTCTGTCCTGTGTTTGAAACTCCATTTTCAAACAGGTGTTTTTAGGGATGTGAGGCATTCCTCCTTGGCTGGAATCACTAGAATTCCTAGTGATTGGCACGTCCCAGCCAGACAGCCAAATCTATTTGTTTGGATTAAGGGAGACACGGAGAGATCAAGGGGTTTCCAAACCTTTACTGCCCAGTCCTATGCATGTAAATCTCATTATAGTCAGTGGGTCTTACTCGCAGAGAAGTCTGCCACGAAAACCTAATGCTGTTTCAAAGATGGCACATTCACTCTCTGGTAAGTGCAGGGGCTGCAGTGGCATACATGGCCAGGAGTCCAGGAGGCCACATGGTCCAGGGTAACAGATGCCAAGGGTGTCATTTCCCCCCTGCACCTGCTGCCTCCCATTTCGAGGTGTTCTGAGGGCCAGGAGAGTTTCCTCCCCATTCAACTGTTAATCCAGTAAAAGGAAAATGGAGAATAGGAAATGGTATGTGAGTGCTAACCAGTAAGCACTACTTATTTTCATCAGCCTGCCTTCTCCAGATCCCTTTTCCTGACTCCTCATCATAGAAAAGTTAGGGAAATTCAGAGCTGCACTTCCCAGAAAGAGTAATGCAGACTCTGACTATGCTTCGATTGCAGAGTGAAGACTGTCAAAAACAGTTCTTGGCTAATCCTGGAACTGCAAATTCTTTCTGTTTAATGTATCATTATACAGAACTTTGTTAAGCTATGCTTTGCAATGTTCCTCTCTGCAGGAACAGCTTAGAAGCAGCATCCACTTTTATCCTTGGTTGCTGTTTTCACTTTCTCCCCTCAAACCTGTCAACACTTTAAAGTTGCAATCCTATATACACGTATCTGGGAATAAATGTGATTGAGTTTACTTCTGAATTGAAATGTTTAGGCTTGTACTGTAAGTTTGTCATATTTGTGGAATCTTGCGTGTTTATAGGGTGGTTATTTTGGCTTGACAAATAATAATTTGGGATGTTCAAGTTCCAAACCTCCTAGTTACAAAATTCTTCTCCATCTTTGTAATACAAGGATGTCAAACTAATTTTATACAAAGGGCAAAAATTATTATTATCCCCCCACGACGCAGAATAAGTACACGGAGGCAGATGTGGAATTAAGGGCCACTTTATTATCTATTTAATACAATCAAAAAACAGGGGATCTGCTACAAGTTGTGCTGGTAACTACAAAAATAGGGAAGGGCGAAAGCCTGGCTCAGGTCACACCCCCACCGGTAGGTGCCCTTCAACGCCAACTCCAGGGTTGAGATAGCCGGGCGCTCAGTCAAATGGTCATCCACTTTGACAGAGCCTATATTCCAATCCCAGGTACAGGGCTAGCCACATAAGCCTATGTCCGGTCTGGCAAACACTAGGCTCGCTCTGCATCACCCTGATCCTTTGCTATCTCAGGCAATCACCAATGGCCTATCCTTCCTATTCCAGCACGACACCTGCCACACGGGGAACCTGCCTAGCACATGGTTCCACCGCCCCATTAAAGACAGGCAAGCAGTCCCCTGACTAAATCCTCCAGAAAAACATCTAACGCTGAGGCCGTAAGGTGCACCCCATCCGGCCTAAAAACTTGGGGCAGTGTCCAATGAATGCTCGGGTGTCGAACAACATACCCACCGGTACGACTCACATAACTGGCCACGTAACCGTTTACCCGGAGACGTGCCAAGTCAATGGCCCTCAAACTTCTGGCTCCTCTCCACACTCTTCTTGGGAGCAAGGAAGACCAGATAATCCTAATACCTGGGCACCACTCAGAGACAAGGAACAAGTCCCATCTGATTTGAGTCCGAAGCGACACTGTCGCCCTTCCGGTCAAATCATTCTCCCCCAGGTGAATTAGCAAAAAATCGGGAGGAGGGCTACCCTGTAAAAATTCAAAGACAACCGGGAGGAACTGACCCCACTGCATGTCTCTCCTAACTGCCCAAAATATACAAACATGAGGGCCCAAGCCCAGGCTGGAGCCGGCACCGGTGTATTCTGCTCTCTTCCTGGCCCAGAATGGGATGGAGTGGCCCACAATCAACACGCGGAGAGGACGATGTGAGGGTGCATCTAAGAAAAACAGAGAAAAAGGTGTACATGTAACTGCAATTTAACTGCACATAAGCAACAAACCAACAAACCAGCACCCAACTTATCTATGACCACCTTTACCAATGTATAATTTAAAAGCATCCGACCGCCATCTACCGATGCGGCGAATGACCTCCTCAGGGAGACCCAGCCCAGCTGCAAGAGTCGCAGCCCCAATCCTCAAGGAATGTATGTTGTACATCCTGGGAGACAGGCCCAGAGCGGTGATAGCCACCGAAAAGACCACCCGAAACTGGTAAATGGTAAGAGGCTCCCCATCCGCATGTTGAAACAGGGGACCCACAAAGTGGAGAACCCTGTCCCGATACCTGGTAAGAGCCCTTAAAGAACAAGTGGGTGGTGTGGCAAAGCTCTAAGCCTGATCAAAGTCCCAACTGCCCTCTGATCAGTCTTAGACCTGCGCAGTCTCAAGGTGAGCCCATCTGAAGTCATGGTCAAATCTGACCACCAAAGTACCCAAGCTGGGTCAGCCCGGCGAGACCGAACCAATACCTCACTAACACGAAAAGCCCCAAAGAACATAACTAAGGCCACCGCCCTAAAAAGGTCTCGCTCAAAATCCTAGCTGCAATATCTCCCAAAGGCCTCAAACAACCCAGTCAAAACCTGGACCGTAACCGGCCGCCGTCCATCAGGGACAGAAGGCCGAGCTCGCCTCATGCCTTCGAGCATGCGCTGCACCCGAAAACTCCAAGAAACATCCGACACCCCTTTGACACCAGCTGTGAAGGCAAAAGCAGACAGGTAAACCGCAATGGACCGGGGGTGTAGACCAAACTCACACAGGTGAAGTAAAAATTGCAAAACCGCATCAACTGAGAGTGGCCAAGAAACAGACAAACCTCTGGAATGGCAAAATGTCACAAATTCTCCCACCTTCCTCTTATAACTGACCCTGGTAGAAGGAGCCAGAGATCCCAGGATAAGGTCATGAACCCTCACGGTCCAAGGCTCCAAAGCCATTCTGGCATGGGGTCCGGGTCCGGAAGGGCTGCCGGAGCAAGTTGCCTGAAGTGCTCCTCCTGAAAACGAGACAGAGCATCGGCAACCCCATTCTCCAACCGCGGGACATGTCTGGTAGAGACCACCGAGTTTATGCGTAGGCATTGTAAAACAAAAGCCCGAACTAGACGCATAACCCTCGGAGATCTGGAAGACTGCTTGTTGATGATATGCACCATTGCCTGGTTGTCACACCAGAACCTAATAGTGGAATTCTGGAAGTGATCAGCCCAGATGTGTACAGCCACCACTACGTCACTGCTCCGCCAATGATCAGGCCAAGGCGCAGCACACCCCCTACCCCGAAAATAAAGGCCAAAACCAAAGCCTCCAGCAGCATCAGAATTTACCTGAAGGTCTGCCCTCAGGAGCTGTGCTTCCCTCCAAAAGGAGAAACCATTAAAATCAGACAAAAAGGTAAGCCATACCCTCATGTCTTCTCTCATGTTGGCTGACACCCGCACCTGGTGATGAGGGGCAGTCAGTCTGATCATGGCATCACACAACCTTCGCAGGAAAGCACGCCCTGGGGCCACTACCCGGCACGCAAAATTAAGGTGCCCAACCAAATCCTGGAGTTCCCGAAGAGTCAACCTCTTGGCCCTCAAAGCCTGAGTAAGCAAGCCACACAAGGTGGCCAGCTTATCGGCAGGCAAACTGGAACTCTGAGTTACAGTGTCCAGCTTGATCCCCAAAAAGGTAAGTGAAGAGGTAGGACCCTCGGTCTTCTCCTTGGCCAAAGGAACACCTAAATCTACACAGAGCTTCTGAAAAGATGCCAACAATAAGTGGCACTCATCAGAACCTCACCTTCCCATTAATAAAAAATCATCTAAGTAATGAGCTACATCACCAAACCCAGACTGAAAGCGGAGGGCCCATTCAAGAAAGGTGCTGAAACCCTTAAAGGCCGAACAAGAAACAGAACATCCCATCGGAAGGGCTCTGTCCACGTAGTAACCCCCCTCAAACCACATGCCCAGAAGGCAAAAATCACCCGGATGGACAGGGAGCAGCCGAAAGGCTGACTCAATATCGGCCTTGGCCATAAGGGCCCTAGGTCCACAAGCTCGCAAACGGCGAACTGCCTCATCCAGGGAAGTATACCTGACCGAGCACAGGTGAGGAGGAATACCATCGTTCACAGAGTCACCTCTGGGAAATGAAAGATGGTGGATCAAATGAAACTGCCCCGGAGCTTTCTTGGGCACCACACCTAAAGGAGACACCCTTAAGTTGGGAAAAGGTGGGGATTCAAAAGGGCCAAGAACCCTGCCAGCCGCAACCTCTTTGGCCAGCTTAGCTCTGACCACCTCCTCCATACCTTTCACCGACTTAAGGTTATCAGCCCAGTAAGCCTTATCCGGGGTGGGGGGGGGGTGAAGGGATCCGAAAACCTTCAGAAAAAAAAAACCAAGAAACAAGTAACTAGCTGACTGCCTATCAGGATATTCATGCAGCAACTCCTCCAAAACTCATAACTTAATTGGGCTGGGTCCTTTTACCAGCAGCTGGGAGTGCAGGCTGGCCTCCTCCCCCTTTGGGACCCCCTTTACCGGTTGGTGGCTTGCCCCCTTTTCCCTTGAAACACACGGTGGCTGAGTGCCTACCTCCACACACTGCGCAGAATTGCGAAAAGGGGCATACAACCCTAGAAGAGGATCCCGAGTTATTGAATTCGTAACAAATACGGCGTCCTTGAACACCCGAGGTGCCCGAAGACGCCTTGGGTTGTGCCGACGCGTTACGAGCAATCAAATGACCACTATTCGAGTGGTCCCCTTGGATGGGTTTGGCAGTAGCCACAACCTGCATCCACAACTCGAATTTCGGGATGGACCACGACAAAGAGGGATCATTAGCAACCCGAAGGCGAAAATTTTGATCATACTGGAGCCAAGCTTGGCCCCCAAAATCTCTAAAGGTCCTGTGCACTATATCTAAATATTTAATCAGCGCAGGAGCCTTTTTGGGTCTCAACTGGACGACCACTGCCATGTATATGCAGTAGCTGTAGAGCCAGTTGGTCCAATTATGATCCACCTGCCTCTTTTTCATGGTCTCAAGATCCCGCTCGGGCTCCCCAACCCTCGGGACCCGCTCAGGTTCGGAATGAAGGAGACTGAAGAGGTCTACATACTCGCCCCTCCATATCTTCTCCTTCACCGACATGGCCAGATGACCACCCAAAGGCAGGTCAATGCTGCCATAAGGGCGATCCTCGGGACCATCGTCATCCTCACCATATTGAGCCAACCTCCTGATCTCCTCCCAGGAAGGCCAGCCCTTAAACTTCTCACTCTCACCCGAACCCCGGTGCCTTGCCAAATGCCCAAATCCAACCCATGGATTATCCATTGGTGTAAAACCCATGGGAGTCCATGGAAAACAAGGCTGAGCCCAACTAGGTGCCCCCCAACCAGCTGCCCACCAAAGGGGAACCACTGCAGGCTGTTTAGGTGGGGGAGGGGAAGAAACCTCTGGTTCCTCCCAACACCCCACAATCTCCGGAGCATCCTCCTCCTCCTCCTCACCTGGACCAACAACACCCACACAGGAGGAAGATGCACCAGCCGAAGCAGGTGTGGGGTCATGATGTACCTCAGAAGCTGTCACACCGCTCGAAGCCCGGCTGCCGGACCTAGAGGGGTGAGCTGTAGACATTAGAGCCCCCCTTCCCTTTCGCGTGAAAACGCAAGTTGGTGTAGCCATGGCAGACCCAGAGCCGCCATCCCCTTTCCCCTCAAAGCGCTCCTTGTACTCTTTTTCGAGCGCCTTATAGCGCTCCACCAAAACTTTGTGCTCCATCCGCTCCAATTCCTCATCCGAAGAATTGGGTTCGGGCGGCGGAGGAGGAGGGGGAGGGCGTCTGGGGGCCTTGCCACCCTGTTTTTGGGTCCTTTTACCCATTATACCACCCACCAAGAACCACACAAGACAAGGTCACTGATAGTTTTTAAACTGAAAGGATATATAGACTCAGCAGCACGGAATGATCACAATGAAGAAGCAGGAGACTCTGACAGAGCCCAATTAGGCAGCAGCAGCTATGATGGCAATGAAAAAGCAGGAGTCCCGAAAAAAGCCCCAACAACAGGCCCCAAGATGGCTGCTGGCCACGAGGCAGCTCACAAAATGGCCACCGAAACAAAATGGCCGCCGCAACCACGATGCCTTCAAGGCCTAGCTCTGGGCACTAGCCTTACCGCCCGGAGGCAGCCCACAAAATGCCCGCTGACCGAAAATGGCCGCCGCGACCACGAGGCGGCAACAGGCCTCGCACAGGGCAGTAGCCCGAGCCACAAAAGACCGGGGGAAGGCACCCCCTCAACGCGCTAGTTGCGCTGAGAGTTGATGCGGAGGCGTCCCGCAGGGAACGAACCCTCTCCGCAGCTAGCGGAGGCGTCCCCGGCGAGGATGAACCCTCTCCGCATGCCTCCTGCCCCCGGAGATCGGCCGCAGAGCTAAACCCGCTCTGCTGGAGAGAGCGTCCCAAGCGTCCGACTCTGACGCCGCTCTCTCGCCGACTGAGGCATCCCCAGGCAGAATGCCCGGATGCCCAGTCAGGCGCCGCCCCCTAGGCCCTAGCAGCCAATGGCTGCCCTGCACATCTCCCCCAGTCGTACCATCTGGCCGGGGGGGATAAATCTGGCCGGCCAAACCCCATTATAGGGGTGGCCAGCATCATTCTTGGGGCCTTCAGAGGACCAGAAAGGGAAGCAGAAATTAAGGCCAGAAATTATATTCGGGCCAGAAATTAACTAGAGACATCATTAAGTAGATGATGGCCAGAAGTGAGCAGTTTTGTTCTCACATAGAAACTCATTACCTGCAAAGGACAGAAGAGAACATGAACAAATCTTGTTCTTACTTTCGAGACATAAGGGAGCCAAATTATCAAGCTAGGAAGGCACAATTATAACAGGAGCCAGATTAATTGCTTTCAGCAGGGCCACGTTCATTTGTTTGACATCCCTGCTATAAAAATACCCACAGAAGCATAATTTATAATCCTTTGTGATAATTTATAAGGATTTTCAAAAGTTGATTCATATCAACCTTGTTGTTGATATGTATTTCCAAAACAATATTCCCAGTTGCATATACACCTCTTATCATTGTATGGATTTCTATTAAAATCAAGGAAACCTGAGTAGGGAAAGATGCTGTTAATGAGACAATTCCATATCAAATTAATAGCTTTAAGCAAATATTTTCACCTGATCTATACAAAGTGAAAAATTAATTTTTTGCTTCATTAGTCAGAAGCAAAAATTAGTCATTACTTCATTCTTACAGTATAGTTCTTTAAATCCAGTTCAGCAACTATGGTTTACACCAGAGGTCGAGGAACAGGGGTGAAATACCCCAATCTGGGTAATAATGGAATTCCTGGGGGTAATGGATCACCTGGGTTTGCATATGAATGACACAGCCAGGTATGTATGACCAGCACAGAGCAGGGCAGGTACTGCAATGGATTACTCTTAGCACCTAATCAGAGATCAAAACAAACAAAAGGTGTGAATCCCTGTAGGATCATAAGAAGTTCAGGCTATTGTGGGGAGGGGGGTTTGGAGGGGAGAGAGATCAACAGTGACTCAGCTGCAGGGTTACTCAGGGGCTTACTCTTAGGAAAGTGTGCATTGCATTGCTCCCAAAGTTATGGACTTGCTAGAAAATGCTAGAAAAAACGTGATCTGCCTGATAATAACTGCTGCTGTGTTTCAACTCCTGCTGCAAAGAGAGGCCTGAGAGAAGAGTTGCTTCTTGCAGTCATGATCCATACTGCTTCTAAATCAGCAGAGAGAGAGAGAGAGAGAGAGAGAGAGAGAGAGAGAGAGAGAGAGAAAACTACTGCTAAATCAGCAGTCAGGACAGGAGTGAGACCTGCAGCCATCTGCCTTGTGTAGCTGCACAAAATTTCCATCTTATTCAGGTGCCCAGAGCAAAGAAGCAGGTGAGCAGGGGGACCAAGCAGGATTTGGAGCCCTGCAGACAGAAATGAAAAGAGAAAGCATCCTCCTTTGGGTGCTGTTGAGGTCTGCCTGTATTCTAAGCAGCCCCCATCCATTCAGCTCCCTCTGGTAAGACCATTTCATTGCTCCTGTATCAGGGTGATCATATCTCATAATCATAAAAGAGAATCCCAAAATGTAGGACACTCAAGAAAAATGTAGGACATGGCAAAATTAAAGCTAAAAACGCTGACCTATTTTGCTTTCATGTGAATAATTAAAACACTATGAGCACAGTCCTAACCATGACTACTCAAAAGTAAGTCCCATTGTATTAAATGGGTCTTATTCTGAGGAAAATGTATTTAGGATTGCAGCCTATATTTACTTATTACATTTACAACTATTACATATAATTTATTAATTACAAGAAGGCTACATGCCACCACACTTTCCTGGAAGGAACCCCTCCCCCAACTGTAATGGGCATTAATTCTGAGGAGAAATACCTAGGATTGGGATCTGTGGGTACATCTTCTCCACATTTTCCTGGAAGGAAACCCCACTGACTGTAATGGTCTGCTGCTCAATAGAAAGGCACAGGATTGGGCTCTGAGGCGGCAATCCTATTCACAAATTCCTGGGAAGCCCAATAACTACAGTGGGTCTTGCTTCTGAGTAAACTTGAATAGATTGGGCTCTCTTCCCCACTCCAGTTGAATCCTGCACTTGTTTCAGTCATTTGCAGGATCTTGTCCTCTTTTTTTATTATGGTCACCCTGACCCCCACATTTCTCCAATATGCAGTGACCGTATGTAATAACCACAAAAAGAGGACAAGCCCCCCAAAAATGGAGGACATTTTTAAAAGCTAAAAACCCTCATATATATATTGATTTCATGTAGTTAACTTAAACACCACATTAGGTATTAGTACTGTATGTTTAAAACTATTACATATTACATATAATTTATGAATTCCAAGAAAGCTACATGCTGCCTGCTCACAAGGAAAAAGAGGACAATGAAGATTTTTTTTCCAGGACACAAGGCTAAAATAGAGGAAATGTCCTGGGAAAACAGACCATATGTTCATCCTGTCCAATCCAACACTATTTTATCACCTACTTCAAACTGTTCTTCCAGCTCCCCAGAAGCCACATATTTGAATACAAATAATTAATAATATATTTTTCCTTCCTTTCAAATCAAGGGGGTAACGTCCACATACCTAAATATATTTTGGGGTAAGAGGTAAAAAAGTTACCCGACCTCTGGTTTACACGCTGGCTGCTAAGTGTAAGCATTCCTTTCTTGGCTAAGTAGAGAATAAGCCCCCTTAAAAGATCTCAACTTTCTTCAGAAGATCTCAACAGCAGACAAGCTGCACTAAGAACTCCTCATGAAGTATACTTCTGAGGACAATGAACACATTTAAAAGGCATCTTTTATAGAGTACATATGACATGTATCTATAATATTTCTCTTTAAAGTACAAAATGGGGAGAAGGAATTGGGAAAGGGCTGCTGCTTGCATGCACTTCAAAGGGAAATACAAAACAAATGCACACATAAAAACCTCATATTGCTGCAGCAACCATCTCTGGGTGATACACTTGACTATAAAGCCCTTTCTTCATCATATGCACTTTGAAGTCCCACTGAGCGTAGGCATTGGTGCTGCTAGAACACAATCCTAACCATGTCTACTCAAAAAGTAAGTTTCATTGTTTTCAATGAATCATACTCCCAGGAAAATGTCTCTAGGTTTGCAGCCATAATATAGTTGAAGTTACTGTCTGTCTATCTGATGGACTCTTTTATGATCAGATGGGTTCTGAGAAAGGAACCTTCTTCCTTGTGAGCAAGCAAAAACTATAAGGTGCATTCAAAGGGATGGAGAAGGGAACTATTTCCAGTGATGAGGACAGCCAGATTAAACTGGTTTGTGCACATTGCCACAGAATGGGTGGATACCATGCACTGGCCTTCATAAGTGTCCAAGGGACATGCACTCAACTGGCTATTGTCTGTGGAATTAACCTGTGTAGATGCATTCCTTACAAAATTTCAAAGATGATAACAGGGACATCCTTGCAGAATCACTATTCTTACACTATATATAAACTTTCCATTCCATATTATTGAAAGTTGTTCTTTTGCAATTTCCTTTATTCTTTTTCTCTGTAATCACTTAAAATGATGACATGGTTAGATATTTAATTTACAGTATATATTAAAAAACAGAATTGTCCTATGACATTATATCATGCTTTGGAATGCAAAATGAGCCTCACAAACTAGATGGTGCCTTAATATCAGTGGTGTTACTAGGGTGTGTATCATCTGGTGAGGAAGGCCTGCATGTCACCCCCATGATAGACCAGCTGCTATGTAGTGAGTGAGGCAACAACTTTGGTGGTAAGTGTAGTGTTGTAACAGCACCTCACCCTGCTGGTTTTGGGGGCATAGAATAGAGGTATTTGGTTTGTTTCATTGCATTGTGCAGTAAATTACGGTTCACAAGCATCTCATTCAGAGACCCACTTCTGAAAATGAGAATCACCCCACTGGAAGTTATGTCATCAAACTGGAAGTAAAGTGATAACAAACAGAAAGTGACATCACTGTAATGCCAGAGCTCCCTGATGTCTACTCAGAAGTAAGTCCCATTGTGTCCAACGAAACTTACTCCAAGGAAAGTATGGATAATAGCTTGAGTTCCCCATTCCAAGATGGCAGGACCCAATGCAGATTCCAAGACTGAATGAGTGGCAAGGGAAGTAAAGGACAACTGCTTAGTGTTCAAGAGCATGCATTTTCGGATGCTGTTGTGCCTTACAGTGTTTGAAAATCACTGCCGTACCCTAACATGGGAACAAGGAGACAGTTGAGTTGTGCTCATGTGCATGCACCTAAATTGGTTAGGACTGCATCCTCAATCAGCTCATTAGGAAGAAGAGACACAACCGCAAAAACAATCACCACTGTATTTCATGGGAGGATTGGGCCCTGGAAACGTTTGAGACTCCTCTCCTTGGTGCTGCACTGCTATAGCTCCGGGCACTATTAAATGGAAAGAGCAGTCATGGAAGAAGTCCACTGGCAATGGAATAGCAATTGTCACAAGCCATGCTCTGGTCAGTAGCAGTTGTTGCCCTTTGCTTCCTTTGCAGGGCGTCCAGATGCCCGGAAACCCCTGGACAGGTCCGGTATCTACCTTCCTGTCTGGCCTGTCCGGGCATGGGGGGGGCCTTGTCCGGGGTTTGGGGGGGGTCGTGTCATGCTTTGCGCCACGTTAAAGGCTGCTCGGAGCAGCTCGCAAGCAAGTGCGGCCGCCCGAGCCGCCAGCGTGTGAATAAGAGGCTGTGCGCTTGCGCACAGCCTCTATCCCTGTCGGGTATCTTTTAAGCTGTGTGCATGCGCACAGCCTCTCAATGTTCAGTATCAGACCGGCCGGTCTGATTGAAGAGAGCGCTCTGCGGGGTCCTGCAGAGCGCTCCTCTTTAAGCTGCCTCTGCGGCTGCCTGAGGTGAGAGGGAAGGTCCCTCGCATCCTCCCTCTCAGGACGACAGCGGAGGCTGCTGAGCTTGCGGCGAGGATCGTCCTGAGAGGGAGGATGCGAGGGACCTTCCCTCTCACCTCAGGCAGCCGCAGAGGCAGCTTAAAGCGGAGTGCTCTGCAGGACCCCGCAGAGTGCTCTCTTCAATCAGACCGGCCGGTCTGATACTGAACATTGAGAGGCTGTGCGCATGCGCACAGCTTAAAAGACACCCCACAGGGATAGAGGCTGCGAGCTGCTCCGAGCAGCCTTTAACGTGGTGCAAAGCACGACATGACCCCCCCAAGCCCAAAAGGTAAGACCCCCCCCGAGTTGTTTGACAAAATGTAGGGCAAAATGTAGGATGTCCTACATTAAAATTTTTTAAAAAATAATATTTTTTAAAATATTATTCATTTAAAAAAATGTAGGACAAGGTCCTCCAAAAGTCCGGATTTTCAACTGAAAATCCGGGCTTTTGGGACCCTTGTCCTACATTTCGAGGTTGACCATCTGGTCACCCTGTTCCTTTGCCACTCATTCATCAACTCTGTTGAATGGGCAAGTGACCTTTAGGGGCAGAAGGGAGCATGCCAAGCAGTGATGTGATTCAAATAAATTAACAACCGGTTCTCTGCCCATCTGGCAGCCACTTTAAATGGCTATTTTTAAACTTTATATGTCCTATCTCTCATTAACAAGCAGTTCTATAGAGTAGATGCGAACCTGCTGGAGCCCACCACTGATGCCAAGGAACGTTTTAGAAAGCTAATACTCTTGCTACCATCACCCCTCACCTGCCTGCCTCTGGAGTAGATGAACATGTGGTAAGCGTGGCTGTTGTAATGACCATTGTCTGCATTCTCTTCTTATGAGGAAGATACAGTTGCCATTATTTTCTTCCCAAAATTGGGACAGAACCCTCTATTCCATTTGCCAGTATGTGAACACAATCCTAAAAACTGGGATTGACTCTGTTTTTCAGGACATATGGCAACCCTAGAGAAAGACTAATGGCGGGAGGGAAGCCACCTTGGAAGAGTCTGACCTGGGGCTAGCAATCCTGGTGATTTGATTTGCCAGGACAAACAGAATCTTTGCAGATGCTGATATTAATACTTGCACCATACAACAATGTCAATTTGACATCAATGTCAGAGCAAGTCCGAAACTAATCCTTCCGGTTCTTTTTAAATTAGAAAATGCTTTCTTGGGGAAAAAAACACCAAATCCCCTGGGCATCATTTTTCCTGAGCTGTATATTTTGTCACAATCAAAACAAGCTTAGTCAAAAGACGTGTTATTTGTCTACTTGCAGAGCGCCTTCGTTTCCCCCTCCAGATGCTGTGACAACGGCCAAGAGCTGTGCTGAACAGCCAGCAAAAGAAAAAGGACTTTAATAAACGTTGCTATGATGACTGAGAAGGAGCGCTGCTGGGTTAGTTTTGCAGAAGCATTTATTTCCTTCTTCAAGTAAAAAGAGTGATCATGTTCTCTTCCCAAAATGACTAGTTTAAAACAGGTCTGCCTAATGCTAACAGTATAATTTAGTGTTTTTGGAGCTGTGGGGTCAGGACGCACCAGTGGGTCTTGACCTGATTTTTGGTGGTTCTCCAAATGGTGATGGAAAGATCTGCCTCAAGCCCTGAAACTACATATTCAAACATCAGTTACTGAAGCTGCTAATTACCCTGTAAAGACCTCAGCTTCGGTAGTTTGCAGGCATGTGTAGATATTGGAGGATAAATGTTTGAGGGATAAATACTGTATCTGATTATTATTACTTATAAACAAACAAACACATAAATTTCTATATCTTCTTTTCTTAAAGTCTGGTAAACATAGGCGGATCCCAGATAGAAAATGGAAAAAATGGGCACTTTTGGTTTTGTTGCAGAAGTGCGTTTTTTTACACTTTTTTTTTACAGCTTTTTAGCAGGGTTCCCCACACCCCTCAGACTCCTCAGGATGGCAGCAGTGGCTGCATGAACCAGTAAGTAGAAAATCCCCCTCCAGTCTCAGGCAGTAGATCTACCTTAATGCCTTCCTTTTCTCCCACACCGACTGCCAGTGTCAGTAGGAATATGAGAAGCACTGGTCTCTATAGTTATATTCTCAACTTCTAAGATCTGTTTTTTGTTCATTCTTAAGTGCCTGCTATTATTAGAACATTGACCTTTGACGTATGGGTTACCACAAGATTCAGTTCTATGCTCCATGCTGTTTACCATATAAGAAGCCACTAAGATAGGCCATCTGAAGGTTTGGGATAGAGAGCCATTAATATGCTGGTGACACCCAGCTCCTTCTCTCTTTTTCTACTTGATTCCAAGAAGGCAGGTGAAGTCCTGAATCACTGCCTGGATTTTGGAGTTCAGTTGGATATGGGCAAACATGCCAAAATCAAACCAGTTAAGATCTCTTGTCCAGATATCCATGATGCAGACATTGGATTATCACCCTGTTCTGAATGGGGTTGCACTTCCTCTGAAGGAGAAGTCCATACTTTAGGGGTTTTCCTAGATGCCCAGGTGGTAGATGTTGTTTATATAGCTGGAACCATATCTGAATTGTTCAGACCTGGCCCTGGTAACTCATGCCCTAGAGCAGTGATTTTCTACCTTTTTCATCTCATGGCACACTTAACAAGGAACTGAAATTGTCAAGGCACAACAACAATTGTTTTTATCATTGACAAGGCATGCCGAACTGTTCAAATCCCCCAATTTTCCTATTAATGAATGTCAATCTCCAAATTCTTGAGGCACACCTGAGAACAATTCACAGCACACCAGTTGAAAATAACTGCCCTAGAGACATCCAGATTAGATTACTATGACATGCTCTATGTTCTTTGAAGACTGTCTGGAAATTGCAATTTGTGCACAATGAGGCTGCTTGCGTAGTTGCAGGGACTCAGTGGTTTTACTTAGTTGGGCTCTTGCTTTGGTGGCTATACTAACTGCAGGAAAAATCAAGGTTCTTGTTTTGTCTATTAAAGGTGTTTGCATCTTGAGACCAGAGTATTTGAAAGACTGCTACCTCCCATATAATCTGCCCATCCTCTGTAGTTATTAGAGAATAACCCCTTTTAACTCTTTCAACCCATAGGGTCCTGATGGAGTCCATTGGACCATTTCAGAAGTTAGTGTTGTGTTTTTCTAATTGGAATTTATTATTATTATTTGACAAGAATCTATGACTTTTTTTACTGCTAATTAGACAGTTATAAATCCAAAAGCATGAATGTTTTGAATTTACATTGTTTCTGTAAATTCGAATTATAGCATTGAATACCAGCAGGGTATCAGATCCATGTTGCTCTTCACTGGTTATTCAATATTTTGCTAGCTAAAATTATAATCAAAATTTATAATTTCACAATATTTCACAATTAAAATTAGTATAAGATTATTATACTAAAACTTGATACAACAGTTATTCATTATTATGCACCAAACTATAGTACAGGGTCTATTGGACCCTGGTGGTCATACGGGATACAAAATTCATGCTTTTGGATTTATAACTGTCTAATTAGCAGTTAAAAAGTCATAAGTTCTTATCAAATAATAATAAATTCCTTTAAAAAACACAACACTAACTTCCTACAGGCTCCCATACTAAAACTTGATGCAACATTTATTCATTATATGTACCAAACTATAGTAAATGGCCCACTAGACTATGGAGGTCTTACATGATTAAAAAAAGGTGATACCCTAAGGCTTAATTGTGGATGCTCAAACTGTTGAAGGGGATGAATTGTGGATGCTCCAAGGTGAAGGGGGTGGCAGTGAGCAAAAGGATTTATAATAATATAATAATAATAACTAGGCATTTATATACCGCTTTTCTGGACATTTTGGATTGCTCCTCAGTCTTTAATCAAAGTGGTTTACATAGGCAGGTGAATTCTAAATCCCTGAAGGGATTTTTACAAACACAGATTGTCTCGAGACACTACATTCAAGATGTTACATTCACAGTCTGGTTACAACACTGGCCCCGATGTCTGAAATGCTGGCTGACCCTCCTTCAGTTCTCACGAAGGGCAGCTGAGAAAGCTCCTTCACTCCCACTGAAAAGCAGATGGATTGTGAAATTGCGAAATTTTGAATTGTGAAATTCAGAACTGAATTGTGAAATTCTCTTTCCCTGTGATTGAAAATGGTTTCCTCCCTGGAGACCTTTTGATGGAATCATATGACCTTTTTATTTGGGATAGTGTTTGATAGCTGATATGAAGTTCTGATGTTATAGTCAAAAGTAATCTTTAACTGTTCTATGTGAAACATTGGGATATGTCTTGTTTTTATTGCTTTTAATGTTTTATTATTGTTGTTAATTCTGCAAAACCTTGACTGCCCTTACTGGGAGAAACAGAGAAGCAAATCAAAGAGAGGCTACCTTTAATGCCATATCAACAATTACGGGGAACAACATAACCAAATTGTTATGCTCAAATGAGCAAACATCTGGGCAGCCCTCTGGTCCTCCATTCAGGCGCATTCAGTATGCCCATCATCCATCATGCACTGATTTGGAAAGTGGCTCACCAGTCTACTAACTTATTTGATAATTTCATAGGAGAAAAAGGGGCCTGGAGGACATGCAACTGCCTACAACTTCTCAGAGAAAATCTTCTTGCTCATTTTGACAGCCCTGGCTCTGGGCACCTTAAATCCTACATGAGGCACAGAGACACAGAAACAAAACGTGCAACTCCCCAGAGACAAGGGTTGCAGTGTAATTGTTCCTGTCCTAGTTTCTGATAAACTTTTCCCCCTGCTGAATGTGTGATCCATTTGTGTGTTCTTTGAACGTCATGCTGTGCTTGTAAAAGATAAGCAGTTTGCTTCAGATTTGTCATCCCTGAAGGCAAGGTATCAAAGTGATGTTACCAGTATTCAGCAGTTCCTTTCCCCTCAGGTGCTGTGTCCGCAAGAGGATTCTGTCCTGGGGGATACTCAGAGTATAACCCTGTTAAGGGCACAATCCAGAAGTGTACTTGGGTTACCCTATCATTGGGCTGATTCAACTGCAAGATGGGCCACTCTAGTTAGTCTGGAAAAGGCTTGGGGCAGCCTAAGGCAGCATTGGCTGCCCCAAGACAGGTGGACCTGGGCTGCCATAACTGGGGCAGCCTAGGAAGTTCAGGAGAGGCATGTTGAGGGCTGAGGGCATGTTTAGCATTGCCTAGGGCAGAGCAGTTACTCTGTATCCAGAGCCTGTTTCGAGGGCAGAAATGCCCTCTCCCAGCTCCTCAGTTATACCACCTCAGGAGCAGGTACAGTAATGGGTAGATCCATGGGGTCCGTAATAAGGCAGAGTAAGAATGGCAGTGTTGACCAAAAATCTGAGTTCTTGGCCAGCCTAGCCGCAACCCCTGTTTCTCAACTTCATGATATGGCACAACTACAACATCCCACTAACCTGGGGATACAGCAGGCCACTCCAAGAAGCTTCTTGTATTTACTGTAGACTGTACTGGCATCTCATCAGGGACTCCTTCTAAGGCAGGTACCACAGCTGTTCCTTGCTCAGTGTGATCTGAAGGGGTCTCCTCAGGAGCAATACCTCCCCAGGTGCCATTGACTTGGTGCCTACTGAGCATGCTCTGGAGCAGCCAGGGCAGTCCAGGCTTCCTGACTCTGGATGCAGCATAACTTTCTGTTGTGGATACAGAGTAGTTGGGGCAGCCCAGCTAGGGCTCTCCTCACTGCCCTAACTCTGGATTGTGCCTTTTGTGAAATTGATATGCAGCTTGAACCAGACTGACATATCATTTGAAAGAACCTGACCTGACTTCTTCAGAACCCATCCTTTAAAGTCAAGGAATCCTCAAAGTTGTGTAGCTGTTTCTGCTGGAAAATAATATCTAAGCTTTATTAATATACAAAACTGAAACTATTTCTTTTGTCCATACAAACCATCTCTCACATCTTGACTGTTTGTTGCCACTCTTTCTGATCTTTTCCCAAGGCCATTAATCTTTGGTGGTATAATTGTAACAACAATTGTTTTTATTTAACTGTATCTGAAAAGTAAATTTTATTTAACAATAAAGGAGGCAGAAAAAGCATTTTAAAAAAACCATTATTTTAATCTAAAGGAGGCAGCAAGAAGCAAAACTGTATTTCCAGCCAACCATTGTTGATGTGGATGTATCAATAATGTACACCAGAATGCTGATGCCTTAGGGCTCAATCCTAACCAATTTAGGCTGGCCTAATTCAGCTGGCATGTCTTTGCATGGTGGTGTGTGGATGTTGCTGCACCCCAGGAGTGGGGCAGAAGTATCTTATGACACCCCCAGGTCTTTTGTGACACCCCCAGGTCAGCAAAGGACTTGAGTTAGGTCTGCTTCCTCCTTGCCCTCCACATCAGACTCCTGGGCTGGATAATATCAGCCAGGGCAAGTCACCCTTTCTCTGGTTCCTGATTTGGTGTGGGGAGGCTGGCACATGTCTGTGTGCTGTCCTAACTCCCCCAAAGTGGAGCATATTGGGGGAAGTGGGGTGGGTGGTATTGGATTGTGATATGAATCAACAAAAGAGAAAGAACAACATTAACAAAAGAGAAAAGTCTTAGAACAGGGTATGAAAGCCAATTTCATACAGCTAGTTGAATAGCATTCATAGTACCTACTGAGGGTTGGAAATGACACCATTAATATAATCAAGAAGCGCCATCATTAAGCAGGCAATGACCAGAAATTAGCACTTTGTTCTCCTCTATGGGCTGCAAATGACAAAAAAGAGAAAATTTGCAAATCTCATCCCTAAAGTTTGTTCAAGTCAGCAATTTGATATGCGCAAAGAGGACAAATGCTACTTTGTGATATATGATGCAACAATTTTCCTTATGGTTATAGACATACGTATATTAGAAGTGGATACTTATGCATGTACATTTGTCTGATGATGGTCCTTCTGGTTTTGTGAATAAAGGCTGCAATCCTAAAGACACTTTCGTGGGAGTAAGACCCATTGAACACAACGGGTTTTACTTTTGAGTAGATATAGTTATGATAATGCTTTAAGCCCCTTAATCTGGACTATCAAATGACAGTGTGACCACAATACTGTATTTGTAATACTTCAGTGCTGCAGCTCCCCAAAAGTTTAGCTGAGAATTTTATCCCATTGAAACCACCACTCTGGGAGCATTTCAGTCCCCTGAAATTGGCTCTTTTGTGTAATATTGCTATTCTTCAATAAGAAAGATTTCAAATAGTTCACAAGTACATTCATTCAAGATTAGGGTGACAAGATGTCATAAATTTCAAAAGAGGACAAGCCCCCCCCCCCACCAATGTAGGACATCCAAGAATAATTTAAGATATAAAATAAAAGTTCACAACCATCATAAGCTCAAGGACTATCATATATATTGCTTTCATGTGGTTAATTTAAACACTGTAATACTTATTAAATTCAAAACTATTTCATCTAATTTATTACATTTTTTTAAATAATAAGAAGGCTACGTGCTGCCTTCTTACATGGAAAAGGAGGTCCAGGACAAAGGGAGGGACATGTCCTGGAAAAAGGGGGCAAACGGTCATCTTGTTCCAAGTATTTTCATCTGTGAATTAATACAATAGTCTCTCCAGAATTTAAATCAGCAGCATGTAACTGAGATGGCTATGTTCCTTATAATGTTCAAAGCACAAAATTGTGCAAACAAAATGGTCTTTATTCTTCAGTGAAAGCACAATTCCCAGCAAACTGCTTTATTAACATCAAGAATGCTCAACTGTATGACTGCCCAGTGCTTCAATTCTTCAACCTCCCCCCTGTCTTTTTGCTGTTTTCCACTCAGGTTGGAGGCTTTGCTGCAAGGACACAAAACACATGTGTACACTGACCTGCAATGTGGGAAGAAATTTCTTGTCAGCTCTGCAAATGACCCAACACTAATAGCTGCCTTTACTCAGGTACCTTCCTAATTTCATTATGCAGCATGACATTTTTAGGCTCATGAACTGGAACCCTACCTGCCCAGCATCATAAGAGCCTTTTGGAAAACATTTGCTGAGAAATAGGGAAGGTCATACTCAATAAGGGGTGGCCATTGCCTGGCCCAAGCAAGGATTAATCTAAAATTGGTTGCTTGATGGCTGGCTACCTTACAGCCCACCACCTTGGTACTTTGTTATAACTGTGTGCAAGTGGACACTGTTGCTTGCTGCTGATGGTGTATACCAGGGAACCAAGGGAAGCACCATTTAGGCTAGGTAAATAGTTTTGTGGGCCTGATCCAGCCAGCAGGCCTTATGTTTGATATCACTGTCTTAGAAAATGCTAGTGCTTTGGCATGTCAACTCTGATTTTCCAAAAGTAGTTCAGATGCACCAAATAGCAGTCTGAATGCACCAGTAGAGGACATCTTACATTGCCACTTCAGCACAGGGGAAAAACGCAAAAGACAAATAAGGCCAAGTAACCTAAGGGCAAAGTAACAACCACTTATTTAACTGTATCTGAAAAGTAAATTTTATTTAACTATAAAGGAGGCAGAAAAAGCATTTAAAAAAACAATTATTTTAATCTAAAGGAGGAGAAATAGGGAAGGTCATACTCAATAAGGGGTGGCCATTGCCTTTTAATATTGTAAATATTAACATGTAATGTAAATATTCAAATTAGCATGTAAATATTCAAATTAGCACCCATGACATGTAAATATTCAAATTAGCACCCATGATATGTGCTTACATAATTATTACGTACAGTACAGAATTGGTATCCCACTCTTCCTCCAAGGATTAGGGCAAGGTTTAGCCCTCATTTTACAACCTTGTGAGCAGTGGTGGGCTCCAGCAGGTTCGCACCTGCTCTATAGAACCAGTTGTTAATGAGAGATAGGACATATAAAGTTTAAAAATAGCCATTTAAAAGTGGCTGCCAGGTGGACATAGAACCGGTTGTTAATTTCTTTGAATCCCATCACTGCTTGTGAGGTAGGTTAAAAAATAGGAACCAGAGAACTTTGTGGTAGCATGGTTTTATGCTCTGACAAATTACCTTTTGGCAATCAATAATCTAAATTCACTCTCTGGCCTAAACATCCTCCACCAGTGGAAAAGGGGAAGCTAGAATGTAAGCTGGGCAGGAAGATGTGAAAGATCAGGGTTCAAGTCCCTGCTCAGCCACAAAGTTCTTGGGTGATCTGGGCAAACCACCATCAGCCTCACCTACCTCACAGAGATGGACAAAAGGAGAGGAGAAATTATGTACATCACTCTGACCTCCTTGGAGGAAGGATGGTGTAAAATGTGAACAATAAATAAATAAAATAGGAAGGGCTATAGGACCTACCAGGTGGTAGAATGACAACCCCCCCGGCAAGTTCCTGATGAAACAGGCAGGTGGAAGCCAAAAGAGAGGCCCCTGCGAGACCTGACCTACACGCTTAATCTATTAAGCAGACTTTCAATACAGAGGATGAAGTCCATTAGCAGAAACTAATCTTATTTTGTTCATTTTATCTGATGCAGTTTGATAATAATGGAGCCCTTCATTAATCTTCTTGAAATAATTTCAAAATCAAAAGAAACATGCGGCAAACCTATGACCGCTTCAAGGCAAATCCTGGGAGAAATCTGTGTTGCTTTGTCGCTTGTCATATGGAATCGATATTATAATTGCATTCTTGAGCATACTCATCAATCACCGTGCCAGCAGAATGCCTGATCTGGATGATGGTGCAGCACATATTTGTTCATCTTACTATGCTGTATTTAGTTTTTCAAAGAAAATGGATACAGGCATATAGTACAAATTCCAATATGACAGAATATATTCTGTCATGGAAAAAGAAGTTATTCCCTTTCACATTTATGATGAAAATTGTGAAGTTACGTGCAAGAATCTAATAAAAGAATTAAAGTGCAATCCAAATGCTCTGTTTAGGCTGGTGTAAGTGACTTGCGCTGGCCCAGGTGTGTCACAAACATTTCAAAAAGCATGTCTGCAACATCTGGATGCTGGTAGGCTGCCTCAGGGATTTGTGTCAGCCTCTCTGCACCACTTCAGACATCTGTTCAGCATCTTGGCCTTTACAGTGTCGGGTGGCTAAAGGGTTCTATTCTGTCCTTCATTTTTTTGTAACATGTGCATATCGGTGTCACCGATATGCTAAATATACCTATCTCTCCTTGCCATCTTGTTATGGAGAAGCTGTGGAACTCCTGGAGTACTATCTGAAGATGATTTGCAGGATGAAGGTCAATAGGTTGAGAGTGAATCCAGAAAAGATAGAGGTACCCCTGGTAAGAAATCCATGATGCAAGTTCTGAGTCCTGTCCATTCTGAATGGAGTTGCATTTTGCTCCTGCTGGAATGGGAATAAGCTCAAAATGGCAGATGCAGGGGGGCACCTGGATGCAGGTGTCATATGTGCTCTCTAAAGCATCTGGTGGGTTGCTGTGTGATACAGGAAGCTGGACTAGATGGGCCTGTAGCCTGATCCAGTGGAGGCTCTTCTTATAAGCTTATTGATTGATAACTCTCCCCGGTAAACCATGTAACAGCTCTGGCCAAAGGAGCATTCGTCCCGCTTTGCCTGGTGCACCAATCATGGCCATACTTGGGTTAAGTACAAGATAAAGAAACAATAAAGAATAAAAAGACAATAAAGAAATGAGACTTTTCTCAAAATAGTTTTATTACAAAATATAGAGCAGTGTCCCCTTCAAAGTAATCCCCCCAGAGTTAATGCACTTCTGCATTCACTTGTGCCAGCCACGAAAGCACTTGGCAAAGTCCTCCTCCTTGAGGCCTCTTAGCTCCCTCGTCACAGAGGCCTTGATCTCTTCTATAGAGGTGAAATGGGTTCCTTTGAGCACAGTCTTCAGCCTGTGGAAGAGCCAGAAGTTGCATGGTGCAAGATCTGGGGAATAAGGGGAGTGGTTGAGAACTGTGATCTGTTTGTTGGCCAAGAACTGCCTCACATTGAGCGTGGTGTATGCAGGAGTGTTGTTGTGGTGTAGCAGCCATGAACTGGCTCTCCACAGAGGCTGCCTGCTGTGCCATGGAGGCGATTGAGGACCTCCTGGTAGAAGTGCTTGTGGACTGTCTGACCCTGAGGTATGAACTCATGAAGGACCACTCCTCTTTGGTCAAAGAATAGGATCAGCATGATCTTGATCTTTGATTTGGACATGTAAGCCTTCTTGGGTCTGGGTGAATTTGGGGTCTTCCACTGCAGGCTCTGTCACTTGGTTTCGGGGTCATACTGGAAGACCAAGGTCTTGTCTTCTGTGATGACCCAGCAAAGGAACTCTGGATCATCTCCAGTCTTCTCCAGCAAGTCTTGACAAACGTTGACCCAATGCTCCTGCTGGTCATCCGACAAAAGCTTGGGCAACATCTTGGCACCAAGATAGTCCTCATTGACTCCCTGTTCAGGCTGAGCTCCTCTATCATCTACACCGTCAATCTGCAATCACTCTACACCAGCTGTTTCACTTTGTCAATGTTCTCAGCTGTCTTTGTTGAGGAAGGCCATCCTGACTTGGGGTTATCCTCCACCTCCTCACAGCCACTCTCGAAGACTCATGGCCGCAACATTGCATCTTCTCCATAAGCCTCTTGGAGATGTTTGAGACCCTCGGTTGGGCTCTTCCCCAACTTAACCTGGAATTTCAAATTGATTCTCTGCTCCATGTTTGTGCCACCTCCAGTTGCATGACAAGGTGTAACAGCAGTGTGATACACAACAGCCTGAAACAGAAGCACAGAGTGAGTGAGGTAAACAACATTATAGCAGAATAGTAGTGAGATGCTGCACAGCACGGTGACATAAGCAGTTAGCCAATTGGCATTGACGCATGAGTGTGGCTTCCACAGACTCATTTCTTTATTGTCACACCTTGTAGTCCTGACTATAGTGGTCCATGCCTTAGTGATTTCAGGACTGGATTATTGTAACCTACTTTTTGTGAGGCTTCCTTTGAAGATGGTTGGGAAGTTGCAAGTAATACAGAATGGGTGGTTACTGGAGCTAGGCTTTGCTTCGGTTAGTATACTGGCTGCCCATTTCTTTTTGGGCCCAATTCAAGATGCTGGTAATGACTTCATGGGCTGGATCCAGGTTATCTGAGGGACTACCTTTTCCCATATATTCTGGCCTAATCTCTTGGATAATCTGATAATCTGATGGGGCTGTTACAAATGTTACCTCTGTCTCTGGCACGAAGATGAATCTTCTCTGTAGTTGGTGCCACCATGATGGAATCCCTTCCTCGCATTTCAGTGAACATTTCTCTTTCATCTGGGCTTTGGTTTGAAGAGTTGATATCTCTGCCATCTGTGTGTGTGCCTGTGAATTACTGTAGTGCTTTTGTTCCACTGCTTTTCTAGTCTAAATCGGCTGCCTGATCCCAAAAGTCAATCTCAGCAGATCCTAAAAGTCAATCTCAGCCTAGCTCTCTCATATAATTTGGTTTACTTTCACAGGAAGTAGTTTGTGGTGTAGGAACACTGGTCAAGTTCCTTATCCCTTGTCTCTAAAATCTTGCCTGGTTTTCACTACACATCTGTTTCAGGCCCAGTTGGGTTGATCTTTGAATTCCAGAACCAAACCATCTGACACTGTATAGGTTGAGGGAGAGTAGTGTCTGCCTGCAGCTGAACTTGATGTGATAGAAATTATAACTTGGTACTTGTGTAATTATCCAAATCCAAATCCACCCATCTTCTTTGTATATAGCCACAATAGGGTCGAATCAATGTCCCATCTCAATAGGTTGCCATTTATGTATAAGTGAAGTATATTTTTCTCAAGGGTCCAGTGTGTGTAGGACTGATAACTTACAATTATTATGCAGCAAATTCAGGATATGGTTTGTGGGATATTGGTTGTATATGCACCAGCCTCTGGACACACATGTGCCACATAAAATATTGTAAACAAACATGCTTAATGTATGGGAAAGCCTGAAAGCAGGTCAGGTCAGAGGAAGCCTGTTCCACCTCACATTGGTCCTATTCCCTTGTGACATAGGGCTATAAGGAAACATTACTACAGTTGTTTTGAGACTAAGGGCAAAATCCAGAGTAACTATGGGGAGTCCTTGCTCCAGTGTAAGAACAACTTACTCTGGATTTCAATATGAATTTTCCATATGTTTTCACTAGGTGGTGCAGTAACTATTGGTGCACATAAAGTCTCTTACATGCTCCTGTAGTTACTCTGGATTTGGGGGAAAATATGTTTTTTTCCAGAATTACAGCAATGTAAGTGAAAGTACAGATTTAGTTAGATCTCTTTTTCCTCCCTCAAAATTGTAAGAATGTTCTTTAAAGGGAAAACAGACACACACACCTGAATGTGAGTTATTTAATTAGGACTTTGAATGATGTTTCTGAGCCATGATATGAAGTGGTACCCTGGGGAACCTCTGTTTGACTTTCAGCCCTCACATTTGGAACCGACATTATATGCCATTCATCATTATCAATGTCAGAGGCTGTATCAGCAAGAGGAGCATCATGTTTACCGATAAAATGTTTTGGTTACCAGGAAATTGTGGTTTCCAGGTCATCAGTATGCAGCGTCTCCTGTTGATTGAAAAAGACACACTTATTTCCTATCGCACTGCAATGCGTTATTTTCATTTATTAAGCCAGTCTCCAAGATTGTCTGTGTATTTGCTTCAAAGTGGCAAACAAATAAATCAAGAAAAGAGAATTGATTCACAACATTAGCAAGGACATAGTGTACAGCAATTTTTGTCTGAGGGTCACTGTTATTTATATATTTACCCAGAAGTGCTTTGACCTCTACATTCATTGTAATGCAATATTATCTTGTTGTGTACTTCATATTGATTTCAGGAGAACTGAATCTGTAACCTTAAGATGTGTCCCTTTTATTTTCTCCTCCATTGGATGGCACACATGCAGCTGTTCATTTACAAGCAAAGGCAGGTGCTGTGTTTTCACTGGATTTCAGGAACAAATATAGTTAGGAATACACAATACATGTGTCAGAAGGCTTCCAGGTATGTATCAGAGACCATAATGATGTTCTGAATCCATAGTTCTCTCTCTGAATCAGCAGTAGTTTCCTATGTGGACCCCTTGTTTAAGTCACATGGAATTTGCACAATGCTATCAGTGCATATGCACCTACATACAATATGCTAGGTCCAAATTGATGGGGATCCTTGGCCCAAGCCTGCCATATGGCACCCTCCACCTGGCTTCTGATGATATATTGATTGCTACCACTTCACCCAGTACAGAAAATTCAGAGTTTGGACTGGTCTAGTGAGCCTTCGATTGGTGGCCAATGGCTCATCAGGCTGATTTTTGGAGTCATTCCTGGTGCTGCTCAGTACCTCAGAGTAGTCTTATTCAAGCTATCAAGCTATTTCTTATATCGGCAGCAGACAATATCAGGCTGGTCAAATAAAGATCAGGTGTACCACTTTGCTTATGGTATCATGTTTCCAAAAATTGTGGCAATACTTGAAACTATCAACTGTATACATAATAGAATTAATAAATTATGTCACAAAAGTAGATGTCCTTTATATTGCTTGTTCTAGAACTTCTATGGCAACATGCAGAGTTACATTTCAAACCCCTTTGAGAGCTGTTGTTGAAAATTAGTGTATAGATATTCTTGATAGCACAATAATTATAATCAGGTCTTTTTTCTGAGGGTACTCACCAGTACTCAGTATTGCCACCTTTTCCATCTGCCCTATCCCCAGCAGCTAATTAATAATTAATCATATGGGGATGACCTGTGGTGAGTACCAACACCTTTTTCCCCCCAGAAAAAGCAGTGATTATAATAAATAATAACATACGGGGTTCACCAGGGTATCCAAGTAACTAGTCATTAAAGTTATGTAGTTTCTAATGTATTTTTTTAGGGAATATATTTAATTCATCTTGCTATTGTGCAAAGATGTAGTCCAGTAATTTTATTAGTAGGGACACATTGTGTAATAGTGTAGCAGCTGTGGATGTACGGAGTAGTTAAACCATTGTGCTTGCTTGTGGCAAATGTTGAATTGCTTGAAGCTGCACATCTTAAAATAAAGCAAAATAGAGAAGATCATCAAAACTGATGGGGACTGAGAAGAATACAGTTCTGCTGCAGAAAAGGAGAACAGATGGAAGAACGAACAAGTTAGTAATGTGAATACAATTAAGAAAAGACATCCATTTTCTGTTTAGTGACTGCAGGGAAAGGAAACCAGCTGTTTAGGACTGCAGCATGCTAATCAGATCTAGCAGATCTAGTTTATTTTTTATGTAAAACTTAAAAAAAACTAAAATAGGAAGTTCAGATTTGAAGAAGTGCTCTTGAATATTTATTGAGATGTCTATCCTGCTCCTCCCTTCCCTCTGTTAGGTCCCCAGATCCACATGAAGATTTCCTACGAGGCTTAACTGCAGGTAGTGGCGGTAATTGGAATCTCTAGACCCAGATAATTCTGATGTATGTTGTCAGTGTTGCTGCTTAAACTGCCTGTAATTTGTGGATAGGGAATTAATATCTGACCCGGCAGGAGCCTCTTTCGAGTCATATATAACTGTCATCCCATTCCATTGGCCACACAATCATTCATCAGGTATTTAGATGCTGTCTTTTCTTTTATTGAAGATATTTTATTTGAACAAAGGAAATATATTTTATGATACAAAGTGTCCTCTTGACAAGTGTCTTTCGGAGCTAAACAAAAATCATTGCAAATGCCAGTCTAGGCCTTTAATCACTCACTGACCTGTCCTGAACTAGCTGCAATATTTATTAGGGAGAGACAGCATACAATTTCTCACACCTGCATTATGAAAACATCTGAAATTGCTTGTAAATGCAAATGCCAAATACAATAGCAACTGGCATGATCAGGAAATGAAATAAACAAATAACTACAGGAGCTGTTATGTCTATGCAAGAGACATTTACTTCGACACAGTAATGGTGCCACCTATGGGAAACCTATGGGAAACACACAGAGAAATCCAGAGTAAATTTTTCTTACATCGACATAAGAGCTTCCATAGTTACTCTGGATTGTGCTGAAAGACTTGTGTATCTATATTTGTCTATTCCCTGAGAGCTTGGCATGGATAATACTTTAATATAATCTTATTTATTCCAATCCTTAGTTATAATTCCAGGTTGCAATCCTAAAGACACTTTCCTGGGAGTAAGTATTATTGAACACAATGGTACTAACTTCTCAGTAGCCATGCTTAGAATTGCACCATCAATTGATGATTAATTATAACAGGATAATCCTGGCTTTCTTGCCATTGGAAAGAATTTTGCACTGCCAAGATTTCCAAGAGGGAAGCATGATTGTACATTTGGAGCCTTAATCATCTAGTATAATTAAGAATCATTAATATAGCATTATAGATTTTATATAGCTTCACAAAATAAAAGCCTGATATAATCTAGCATTTCCACACTGTGGGCCTGTGAATCCTCAGTGGGTCACAACCCAATATTTTTGTGGGTCAAGAAACTGACAAGGCAATTATGCTATGAGCCTCAAGGGTTAAACAACCTTCTATTTGCAGGATGCACTATCCAATTACTGTGATAGCCATAGAGCTGGGAAGCAATTTTTTTATAGGTGAGTCTTGATGTTAAGGCATCTGAGAGCTACTGCTATTACCATTTTAAACACATTCTTAGAGGCCAAAGAACTACCAACGGGAGCCAACAATCAATACTCTAAAATAAGTGTTAAGGAATTTTCAGGGGTTTTTAAAGGTAAACAATCTTTTCCGATTTGGAATTGTAATTAAAACAAGTCAACACAATAGATGCGAAGAAGTGCTTAACTCGCTATACTATTTCCAGAAACTGTAATTCTGTAATAAGATTGTAAAGTGATTGTAATCTTGACAGCTGGATTAAGACAGTTGTCCCACAGGTGGATATCAGAAGGAAATGCGTTTTGTTTGTTTGTGGACTGTTTACTGTAAAGTGGCAAGCCAAGTTTCTTGCTCAGTAGAACACACACTTTAAGCATTTCTCGATTGATACTGAAATGGAAAGTCCCCCAATTGAGGAAATAACAAAGCACTTTGTTCTACCAAGAGCCTGCTGTGCTGGGATCTGTAGTACAACAAATTGCTGGTGGTCATGCTTTCTCTGCGTATTAAGATGAAGCATATCACAACTGAATCTTTGTTTTTGTTCTGTTTGTTTCTTAACCAGCATGTTGGGGGATAAATCCTGCAACAGATGGCCTGCTTCTTGCCTTCTGTGCTACCATTCCACAGGGAGTACAGAGCAAAATGGTAGCTACTACAGGACAAATGAACTAGAACAGAGACCAGGCAGTCTGCAGTGGATGGCATTCCAGTACAGGACCTTTTGGAATTGTTATGATTGTTGAATACTGTGTTTGTGCTGTGCAATTTATTTATTTATTTAATCAATTTATATACCGCCTTTCTTCCCCCGTAAGGGGGAGACCAAGGCGGCTGACATTAGGGAATAAAACATCATTAAAATAGCAATGAATGCTTTGGAGTATTTTGCAACTCTGTGTTCAAAGGAGATGGAAGTCAGTGATGTGGTATTTGAGTCTGTGATGTGGCATTTGAACATCAATTTGAAATGTGCTGAGAGTGGTTTCCGGTACTGACTTTGTAAAACTCTTCATGCTTGAATAGTCCACTCAGGGCCGACTTGAGGAGCTGCAGAGCCCAATGCAAAATATTTTTGTACCCCCACCTGTTATGGTCCCTTGTATCCACCAGAATGAGAGGGGCACCTGGCAGCATGATCATCACCAATGACTTGGGACAGGGGATTTCAAGACAATTTGAGGCAAGGACAGGCAGGAGGAAGAGCAGCCCAATGGAAATATTCTGCTTGTCATGTTCTCCTCATGATGCCTTTGTGATGGAGATTCAGTGCCAGAGCATCAGCTACAGAGCAACATGTTGGCTGCAGCTGCAGGCACTCCATTCACTGACCCATTGTGGGTCCCTTCCAGGCATGGGACCCAATTTGGCCAAATTGCCCTAAAGGCAGCCCATTTATTTATTTAAATATAATTAGAATACATCATGTCATCCAGTATGGCTTTTGCTACTATACAAGTAAAGAGCTTGCCTTATCAAATTCTGTAAATGTTTGCACGATGCTGTCCAACATATGTGCATTTTTGTCTTAAAATGAATTTAAATTCATTAATCATTATTTTCAAAATATTTACATAACTGTAGTGTTTTCCACCAAACAAGCATACCAAATGGGATGATCTATCTTTAAGATCTCTCGGGGAAGTTATAACAATTACAAAAAGCTCACTGGTAGTTCTGGTTCAGGTTTGGATGTGATAGCAGTGTCATCTCATCTACCTTCCTAGTCCATTTTGCTAAGTGATCATATTGCTGCAGAACTAAGGCTAGAGAAAGGAAAGCTGCTTGGAGAATCAAGAAGGTGCCTTCTGGTGTTGTGAGCTGAGTGAGTGGATCTGTACAGCGTCAGAGTTTGGTGTAGGGACAGCTTGGCTTGTGAAAACTTTAAAAGTTGATTTATTTCCTAGCGAATGATATGGCAGTTGCATAAACAACCAAAGCAGGATAAGGAACAGTTTCAGCTGTGGTATTTATACATAGTGCTACACATAGAAAAAGGAAATCACCCAAAGCTTTTAGGTCTTCTGTCTGAGCTCAGCACATGATATATGCGTAGATAGTTCAGTTTTTTAATAAATAGTTGAATTCTTAATAAAGCAGTTGTCTTTAAAATAATATCTCATGAGAAATCATTCCAGGGATGTCATATGGCTGGGATCTGAACCTTGGCTTTTTGTCTTTTGAAACAGTGATGGTCCAAGGCAATCCAGGCTTAAATGTTCCTGAAGGAGAAAGTTGGAATTTAAAGTGTGTGTAAGCAGATGGTTTCAGGTGGAAAAGAGCAGTGAAGCTACCATTAATTTGCCATCTAGATTCCCCCAATTAATTTTCTCTTCTGCTTTCAGAGGGGAAAAAAATCAATTTTCTCCACCTATTGCTATGTTACGAAGCCCAAGTCAACTCTCCTTTTTAGCCTCCTACCTGTATTAGCACAGCTGTTGGAGGCAATCTGCCACAGGTAAGTACTCCTTAGAGGCAGGTGCTGGAGATTCAAAAATTGCCAATCATTAGTCACACTTTGAGTACCGACACTCATGAGGAGAGGATCATACAGTGTTATGAAGATGTCTGATGGGAGATGAGGGATCAAATCCTCTGGATTATATTTACACTCCTGTACATCCAGCTCTATGCTGTTTTATTCCTTAAATCAGGATCCCCAACATGATGCCTGCAGGTGCCCATGTACAATACCTGCCTGTCCACCTGCTGCTTCCATCACCACAAAGCCTCTGCATCACCTCTGAGCTTTGAGATTCTTTCATGATAGGATTCCTTCTTGTTTTACCCACACTTCTGCCTCCATTTATTCCACCAGAAACACAAGTGCACATTGAAGGAAGCAGGAAATAAGAACAGCATGCCCCACAGTTCAGGTGAAGTCAACAAAATGGCAGTGAGATGCGAAGATTGTAGTGGAGCGGAAGTATAAGAGGTGATGGGGCAGGAAGATGTGTTAACATGGGAGAAAAATGGCGATCAAAGCAAAACTGACAGGAGGGAATTTGCAATTGTGGTGCCTTTGTCACATTCTCCCTTTTATCACCCTGGTTGAATCTACTTAAACCAGTTGGTGTGGCTGAGCCAATTTTTCCTATGTGCTGAAAAAGCTGATTCGTTGAATGATGTGTTGATAAGAGGTGACTGGTTGAAATTAACGTTACAAAGAGCCAGTGGTGGGCTTCAGGGGGTTCTCACAGGTTCTGTAGAACTCTTTGCTGATGAGCGCCTGGTTCTGAGAACCGGTTACTAATGGGACATAGAACCTGTTGTTCTATCGACATGGAACCTGTTGTTAATTTATTTGAATCTCACCACTGCAAAGAGCTTATCTATGGTATGAAAGCTGTCAGACCTAATACTAACGTGTGGGCCTAACGTGTCTGAGCAGTCAATATATCTGACTCAATATCAGCGCCAGCCTTGAGGTTTATTTCTTTTTCAGAACCATGTGCCTGGATCGGTTCCTGTCATTTCAACAATCATTTTGTGCAGCCTCCTGCCATTTTGACAGCCGTTTTATGCCTGGCCTTGGCAATCCTTGGCAACTACTTTGCCTTTGTGCTGTCCATCCTTTCTCAGAAACTTTGTGTCATCCAGAGGCTCCACAAGCCTGGGATCTCCTGCTTTGAGTCACAATTCTTATGTTGAAGGAAGTGCTGCCATCTTTATTTCTGAAATAAACCGACATGATCGGGTGGTGGTGGCTTCTCTCTAATATTGTTCTTTGAATTTCACTGAGCTTTCTTTGTATTTATTTTATTGTCATTTTGAACCATGCCTTGGATACCTGCTTTGAAGGACATCTTTTAAAATCTTGAATAAATAAAGGAAAATCCAAACTGCACTGATTTGAACTGTGAGTTTTTGTCCACCAGATGTGGTACAGAGTACCAAGTGGCCTTTACTCAAAGAAGATCTTCCTCTGTGTACTGAGGAAATTCAATGTATACTGATAAAGCAGTATACATATGATCTTCTATGAGTATAATATGATCTTCTTTCCCATGTGCCAAGTCACATTTATCCTTCATGAAAAGATGTACACAGGCAAGACCCAGTTTTCCTCTGTAAAATATTGGTGAGTGAAAGGTATTGCATCTTACAGTGGCTACATTTTTAAAAGTTAATTAGGCTGCAACAGTTACATATTTAAATGTTGATTAGCAAACATTTTTAATTTTTCTTTCTCTTATTATTACTTGGGTGGGCTATATACAGTTGTTTTTCAACGTTTAATATGATTAGCAATGTTGATTTTTATGTAATATGGCAACTGGTATTTGGACTCATAGATTATTCTAGTTATAGCTGAAGTGCCACAGCTGCTGCAGGGATCACACAGCATCACCCTTTTCCGAGTGGTGAAAACCAAAAGAAATTGCAAAGAACTCCAGAAGCATCTCTCCAATTTGGGAGAATGTGTAAAATAATGGCAGATGTGCTTCAGTATATGTAAAAGTCAAAAATCAAAATTTAACATATAGGCTCAGAGTTCTGAGCTGTCTGTGACTGGTGGACGGCTCAATAAATATGTCAACCCAATATCCAGCAGTGGTGAAGAATGCTAATTCCCTGATGGGGATAATTAGAAAAGGTATTGAGAATAGAACGACTAGTATTATAATGCCATTGTAAAAATTTATGGAGCACTGCATCCAGTTCCAGTTACCATATTTCAAAAGGATATAGTGGAAATGGAAAAGGCGCAGAAGAGATCAACCAAAAATTATGCAGGGGCATGCTTTTTTCCCTTTCACACAGCACCAGAACCTGTAATTTATTATGGGGCTGTGGCACCTACTTTATGAAGAAAGGCTACAGCATTTGGGCAGGGTGACCATATATCCTCTTTTCTGCACATGTACTCTTTTTTAGTCGTATTCTGGAAAAAAATCTTCACTGTCCTGCTTTTCCTTGTGAGCAGGCAGAATGCATACTTGTTATGAATTATATGTAACAGTTTTAAATTTAATAATTTAAAGTTAGGATGCAGCATTAGTATTTCTGTAAAATACAAGAAATCCAACTGTCAATATTAAGTTTTGTGTTCTTCTGGTTTTATCCAGAACTGAAGCCTTACTGACCTTTTCCAACTATTGTCATGCTGAAGAAAATCAGTCCTCCATTCTGCCACCCACAACTGCTTCACCCAAAACATAGTGTTTGTTGTCTTTCGACCGCATGGTACACATTATGAACCCGGCAACACTTAAAGAGCCTATAATGTAAAAAAGAGGTCAGTTCTTATATCGTGATGGGCCAAGGGAGGACCCTTTTCTCATCTTGTGTGAAATGGCCCTGCAACTCTTTGCACACTTGTTATAAAGTATACTAAATTAAATTCCTTCAGCATAAACATGGTAACAGTAAGTCTGTTTCTTATAGATTAAACAGACCATAGCAGTCTGTTTAGTGATTGTGCTCTAGTTTTATTATTCACTTTTGCTGCTGCAAGCCTTGGCACCGAAAAGGAAGGACTTGTTTTAAGTACGTAACATATGAGTGGCACGGTTGAACAGTGAGACAGTAACGTTAAGCAAGCCCTCCTTCGACAGCTATGTTGTGCTTATAAGCAACATGCATTACATTGCATAAAAGTGGACTATGGATGTGATCTTGGGTTTTATCCATCCTCTTGGCATGTGCTCTAGGAAAGACAGGAAAAATAAACTTCCTTTAGAGAGAAGAGGAAAGATTATAATAATTTCAGAGCACTTGAGTATCTCAATACCCATCTTGGGTAAGCTGTGTGTGAAATGTGTAGGTAGCATTCTGGTTTTGTGTGTTTTCTTGCAAGTCTAAAGAACTCCAGTGCTCTTTCTCGCATTAATTACTGCTAATAACTCACTGTTGTTAATAGTGAGGAATATAGGGCAATACAGCAGTCAATCTATAATAGAAGAGTTCTGTTTTTTTCTTCACAGCAACCCTGCAAAGTAGGACATTGTTATGCCAACACAATAGTGTTTCTAGAGTGGTACAAAATGGTAAGTAGAGCCAGCTCCCAAAATGCAAGTGAAAGCACTTGCTCCCACTTGCCCTTGGAGGCATTAAGGCAGCAACAACAATGTGGAGCTGTTGTTACCTGAATGGTTCTGAGAAGGAGGGGCTGCTTACACACATTCAGGAGCTTGTACTATTTTCCTTTGTGCACTGTTCTACCTTTGCTACTGTGTGCCATAGCAATGAGGAATATGAGTTATACAGACCTAGGGCAAAATCCAGAGCAGTTACGGGTCCATGCAGTTACGTCACCCTCCAGTGTTATGGAAAGTCACCTTAACTGTTCCGGAGCAAAGGGCTTAATTTGACTTAAGGAAATGGCTAGAAAGATAACTCGGTGAATAGAACTCAGCTCTCCCAGAACAAAGCTTAACACTATATAATCTCTGAATTCATTGCTCTCTCTCTCTCTCTCTCTCTCTCTCTCTCACACACACACACACTGCTATGCAGCCTGAACTTTTTAGGCGCACAATAGCAATCCTAGAAAACGACAGGGGAGGGGAAAGGGTAAGAGCTTAGTAGGAGTTTTCCCTTTTATTAAAATGACCAATTACAGTATATTTGCATGGGATAAGCGCAAGTGGTTAAGACACTGTGCCTGTTAACCAGCAGGCCAGGGTTCGAGACCTGGGTCGGCCCCACAAGACAGGGTGAGCTCCTGTCCTTAGCCCAGCTCTGCAACACCAGCTGGCTCTGCCTTTCCATTGGCTCTGCCTTTCCATTGGACTATTTCAGTGGCGTGGAGAGGGGGGATTTGCTGCTTGGGTAACAGCATATCGTCCATAATAATCTAACCCAGGCTTTCATGCTTCGCATGCAGTGTATGCAGTGCAGTGCTGAGCATGATAACATAGTCTTTCAAGACTGATGGAGGCCTGCTTTGCATGCGATAATATTTAATTTAATTTTCATTTTTTTTTAATTAAAAATCTGGAAGAATTACAACAATTAGGATGACTTAAAAGGACAATGATAGCACAGCTAGCTTGATATATGACAGGCTTCCTTTTCTTTTTTTCAGGACTTACTTGAGCTACTTAACACAATCACTAGAACAAGTGTCCAGCCACAGGATATACCAAGTTCTGTCACTCACCATCTATCCACAGGCAGAGAAACAGATTTCAATTAAAGCAGAATGTGCAGTTTTTCCATTGGAGTGACTTGAGCGGAGCCAGAGGCAAGCAGAGTTTGGCTTGCTGCCACAAGTTTGTAATTTAGGTCTTAGGAATTCTTGAATAAGACAGGACAGATTCTAATCGCTTTGACAACCACTGTTATTTAGGCAATATCAATACTACAGAGCCCAGAAATCTGTTTTTTTTTTCCCTTGCAGAGGAAAAACATCCCATTGCAGCAAGGCCACATAGAGCCAATTTGTTCATGTTGTGGCAATGGGGACGGGGGGCATATATTTTTGATGTAGAATCCAGATTTATCAATGTCTCAGGAATGGAATGTTGTATTGAATCAAATATTGTATCATATATTGTATGAACTTATTTTAAACTATAAGGCTTGACTTGCTAGACAGTGAGTCCTGGCCATAATTAAGATCATACAGGAGGCATGGAGGAGTGCAATGCAGCAGGAGTGGGTGCCAATAAGGGTTGGGAGAAAGACAGATTAGGCCTGGGAAGGGGTATGTTTGGTAGCATGCAGGCTTACTTGGGGCAAAATCCAGAGTAACTATGGCGAGTCCTTGCTCCGATTCCAATATGAATTTCCCATAGGTTTTTACTAGGTGGTGCAGTAACTACGGGTGCATGTTAAGTCTCTTGCATGCTCCCGTAGTTACTCTGGATTTGGGGGTGTGGCTCCTAAGTGGCAGCAGTAGCCAGGGGAGCATTCACTCAGCTTCAGCTGGTGTGCCTGGACACTGTGATCCACTCTTACCACAAGTTTGGATTATTGTTAACACCCTCTACAGGTTTGAGCAGACCCACCGTGATAGGCAGGGCCTCTCCTACTGGTAAGGGTACCTATGTTCCTGTGCCCCATAGAAGCCTCCAGAGGCCAAAACACCCCTGCAGAGTGCAGCAGATGCCATCTAGGGGGAGTTAGGCAGGATTGGGTGGTTGGTCTCTTGTTTACTTCTTGAAAGTTTCTCATTAAAGCTTTGCAGGGAGACCAACTGAAATGCAATGAATTTTTTAAAGTAATCTGCTGTGTACAGCAAGCCCCAGTTAAAAATCTAGCTGCAGAATTCTGGACTTTCTGTAGTTTTCAATTGTTTTCAAGGGCAGTCTCACATTTAGCACCCAGCAGTAATCTAAAGAAAGAGTGATTTAAAGTGCAACAGTTCTGTTTCAAATGTGGCTGCTCTTCACAGACTAGAATCATGCAATGTAATATTAGAAGTCTAATTTTCAATCCTTTTCCTAATAACTCACTTGCCTTCACTGCTGCTCCACAATAGGTCATTGTTTTCACTGAGCTACCGCAACCCCATGATCATTTTCTTGGTTTGTCACCAACAGCTCAGATCCTATCCGCATATCTGTGAAACTGCTCCAGTTTGCATCACTTTACACTTATTGACACCAGGGGATGAAGGGAATGCAGTTGGTGTTAATATGGTGGAACTAATAAGGTGTCAATATGGAACAGCTCTCATTTCCATATACTGTACATATATCATAATCCAATTACCCATGCTAACTGGGAATATAGGCACTTCTAAGTGCTGCTCCTCTTATATTTAGCAGGGAAAGAATAACCATTCCTCTTTGATCCAGCACGGTTTCCCTAACCAATAGGGGACACAATTTTTTGGGCAGAGCAAATGGGTGGTGAACTGCTGAGGAGGAGGAGGAGGCAGGTTTTCTTCAATTTTCTTTGTAAAAATACCCAGGGTTGACATCACTTCTGGTTTTGACATCACTTCCGGGGCAACGTTTTGAGCTTTGCACCAGGCTACATGATCATTAGCTACACCACTGCTTGACAATAAACTGCATTTGCCATTTGGTTGGAAATCCACTTTCCAACCTTTATGGAGCTACAGCATGGAGCATGCTGAATCGTTTTGGTGTCTTCTGCATACCTGGCCACTTTTCTGTCAAGCCCTAATTCCAGATCATTTATGAAGCACCAGTTCCCATGTGAGTCTCTGTGGAATTTTACTTTCTTACACTTCTGTCCACTGTGAAAATTGCCCATTTCTTCCCACTTGCTGCTTCCTGATCTTTAACCAGTTACCAAGCCACAAGAGAACCTATTCTCTTTTTCCACTGCTAAGTTTGTGATCCCTTTGGTGACGTTATCAAAAGCTTTCTAAAAGTCCAAATATATAATATCAATATCACGTGCTTACACACATACCAAATATATAATATCAATATCACAGTATTGTCTCTGCCTGTCTGCCTATTTACAATCAATAGCTTGTAAAACTATTCTCAAGGACAATTGATCCAAATATGGAAGGTGCTTATAAAACAAAAAATTGGTTGGTCTGGTAACATACTATAGTGCAATTTGTGAGAGTTACATTGCACAATAAATTACATTGCACAATAAAGGACTTCTACACATGTGCCTATAAAACAGTTGACATAGTTTAATTGTACTCCGATCAATGATCATTTAATTGATAGTAAGAACCAACAATAAAAAACTTTTGTTCTTTATATGTATGAGGCTATAAAATAGTCTGATTAAGCCTAATGCTGATTCACATGAAGAATCTCATTTTACAATTCAAGGGAAAAAATAACTCCTAGGGGAAATTATGTTCAATTTATAATACATCCCAATACTATACGCTGGATAAATTTGAATTCATCATTGCAAAGTCTGGTGATATCCCAGCTACATTCCATCAAACTGTTCACTTTAGCTCAGTTTCTTTTATGTAAATTTTATGTTCATTGAGGAAAAAAAGCTATATTAACTGCTATATTCAATACAATACCTAGGGTACTATTAGTGCACAATAAACTTAACTGTAACATAATTAACTTAATTAAAATTATTCGACATAAGCTAAAGCTCTGCCATGCTGCAGAGGTTTTCATCAGCACGAAACTTGGGCATTCAGCCTCAACAACATTCAGTTAATTCAGTTATTGTACTCATGGTGAGTCTGTTCAAAGTTACTTTTCAAGCTCAGAATATTTGCATATTCAAACAGTTGTGTGATCAGTTTTTCCTAAGCATAGGTCAAAATCCCCTACACTGATATGAGCAGAGATCCTGACACTAAAATCAGACAAGATAGAGGTTCAAGTCCAGTTCAAGGACTTTTAGAACCGTATACGGTTTGGGAATAGAGTATTTGAGAGGCAACCTTCATTGGTACAGGTATCCATCATTATCCACTAGGGTTCTGTTCCAGAACCTCCCGTGGATAAAAATTCAATGTATAAAATGGAAAAATAGGTTTAAAGACCTAATTCCAGGTTCCTTGCTTTTCCATTGCACCAAATGGAATAAAGAAAGTGCCTCAATATCCGCAGGGGCTTGATTCTTGGACTATACCCCGGACTGAAGAATGGAATTATTGCTTGTATGATAGCCTCTCTACACAGTAGAAAAGAAGTTTTTTAAACTGTGATTTGAAGTGGCCATTTATGTTGAGTAAAATCCATGTATAAAAATAATCAACCTCTCTTTATAATCAACCTCTCTGGTCATCAGAGTAGCCATTTTAGAGGCCCCATCACCTCTGGGTGATGTGAGAGTGATCACAAGGAAGTAGAGGTGGGAGAGTGATCACAAGGAATAAGACCCGCTCACTGTTGTTGTATCTCCTGGTCTAATCCCAGGAGCAAATGATAATACATTTGCAGAAAACTTAGTGTGGGAGAATGAATTTGAAAAATAGAAGAGATATTTGCAATTTGCTAACTAAGGGCAAAATCCAGAGTAACTACAGGGAGTCTTTGCTCTGGTGTAAGAACAACTTACTCTGGATTCCAAAATGAATTTCCTATAGGTTTTCACTAAGTGGTGCAGTAACTACGGGTGCACTTAAAGTCTCTTGCGTGCTCCTGTAGTTACTCTGGATTTGGGGGCTTGAAAGCATTGGAAGCAACATTTATAAACTGAACAACCTTGGGTTCCACTTTTCAACGGTTTTCACTTTTGGACTGTGCTCCAGTACCCAACCCGTCCACTAAGTGGGGGATGTCTGTACTGTAAGTGGGAAAGGTTGTACATTCATACAGATCATGACATGTCCTGAGCCCAGGAAAATCAGTTGATTATAATGTATTATTTTTATCTGCAACTTGTACCCAGTAGCAATATCCAATATCCAGTGAACTCACCCAACTTCCCATTTCTGTGGTGGTGTGGGGAGGCTACCACATTTCTGGCCACTGGCTTCTCTCTCCCAGAAATGGCACAGAAGTGCTTTATGGCATTTTTGGGACATGCCCAGGACAGCACAGGACGTGTGCTGGAACTTGGGTAGGTCTAACCAAGGATTGGGATTGTGTTGCCACTCACTGCATATACCTTCTGAGACCCAGTTTTAAAAATCCCCACAGTCATGCATTGGCACAGTTTTAGGAGTGCTTATTTCATTGTAGAGATGCACTGTTTAACTGCTGCCTTCACTTCTTATGGGTTTCTTTATAATGAATGCATTCAAGTCTCCCTGGAAGGCAATGTTTTATACCTCAGAATAAATGTTTATGAGTGTGTGAATTTGCCTGACACTATCTGTATCTCTCCTCACAAATACTACTACTACTACTATCACCACTTAACATTCACTTGCAAGCAGTGATGCACTGCTTGAGGAACTAAAGTTGAAGTAAAATGTATAGCCTATTATTGCAGTAATAGTCCAGAGTGATAATACAGTGTCCGTATCATTAATAATGGGAGACTGTAATTTTTCTGTGCCAAAGCAAAGCTAAAAGTTCTTTTTCCTTATGTTATACTCATATTTATCCTTCACTGTTCTTGCTATTCACTCTGAAATGATTGGAGCACGATACGAAACCGACCATTCCAATGTTTTATTAAATACAAGTGTCTCTTGTTATTCACTAGGGTTCATTTCTGGAACCTTCCATGGACAAAAAAATGTGGATTAAAAAAAGAAACAGCGTAAAAATAGAAATAAAACCACTTCCAGGTTATTTGCTCCTCCATTGAGCCTAGTAGAATGAGGTTGTGCCTCAGTATCTGCAGGGATCTGATTCTGGGACGCTTCTTGAAATCCAAAAATGTGTTAAACAAAATCATGTTTGCATGTCAACATGATTCTATACACACACACACACACACACACACACACACACTCATGCTCACTGAGGTCTTCCTGTCTCTGGGCTGGAGAACATCCCCTCTCTCCTCCCCAGAGGGAAGGAGACCCCCCCCCACACACTATCTGGGATCCCGGGTGTAATGCAGCTCCCCAGCTTGTCATCACATGGCCCAGGCTGGAAAGCTTTGTGCCAGTGAAACTTGGTCTGCGTGCCAAGCTTGGCAATCTTGCCATAGGTTGCTGACCTTCTAGAGCAGGGGTCCTCAAACTTTTTAAACAGGGGGCCGGTTCACTGTCCCTCAGACACTGTCGGGGGCCGGAGAGTGAGAGGACTTATGTAGGACAAAATGTAGGACGTCCTACATTTTAAAAATGTAGGACGTCCTACATTTTAAAAATGTAGGACATGTTAAAATGAAGCAAAAATGCTTGTATTGCTTTCCTGTACTTAATTTCAACACTTTTGAAATAGAAAAACTTTTAACATGCCTGATTCTCACCCGGACATGCAAGACGCCCTCAAAGCAGTTTCCAGCAACATGTTACTTCAACATATTTAACTTAACATATTTTTCATGTCAGACTTAAGACATATAATTGTAAGACACCCTCAAAGAAATTTGCAGCAACACAAGGAATGTCAGTGACATGCACTGACACACACCATGCTCTCTCTCTCTCTCTCTCTCTCACACACACACACACACCCATGTATTCTTTTACACACACACACACACACACAAGCGCAAGCTCACCTCAATTTTGAGCTTGCTGTTCAGGAATTTTGCCCAAGCCTATGCATGTCTACTCAGGAGTAAGGCCCATTAGAGTCAGTGGGGCTTACTCCCAGGAAAGTAAGCCCAGCCCCCTACATGTCTACTCAGAAGTAAGGCCCATTAGAGTCCATGAGGCTTACTCCCAGGAAAGTGTGGATGGGAAGGTGGCCTTAATAGCCCAGCTCTCTGCTTGTCTGCTCAGAAGTAAGCCCCTAGCAGCTGGGGGGCCGTGAGAGAGTGGCGGGAGGCACGCATGCCAGCCTCAAGCCCCTGGTAACTGGGGCAGCCATGCAAGGGCGGTGAGAGGCATGCGTGCACCAGCCTGAAGCCCTGGGACGGTCACGAGAGAGCAGCAGGAGGCATGTGCGCCACCTCAACCCGGGCCCCTGGCAGCTGGTGCGACTGCACACTCCAGCCTGAAGCCCCTGCTCCAGCTGCGCGCGCAACATTTTAAAAAAAATTTTAAGGGCCAGCTTGAAGCTGCCCAAATTCCGGAGCCTGGAGGGGCTCTCTCCCTTTGCACAGGGCTGCCACGACTGGCGGATCTTCGCCGCCGCAGCCTTGAACTGCCCCCAAGTGCCCACAAAGCACCTCCCAAACCCCCCAAAAGACCGGCGGGCCGGATTGAGGCCTCTGGCAGGCCTAATCCGGCCTCTGGGCCGTAGTTTGAGGATCCGTGTTCTAGAGCATCATCTGTTCCTCCTTTGTGGGATGACTTTCAGTTACTGAGTTCTGAGGCAAGGCTGAGGTGTTTTAGATAAGAGGCCAACCAGTTGCCTACTCAACCCTTCCCATTCTTTCTAACTACACTTGCGTGGTTGACTATGGGATTGCAAAGGCAATTAATGCCTCCTTGAAAAAGGGTTCAGCCCCATGTGTCAGGGTGCAGAATCTCATCTTGCTGGCTTTGGTGCCAATGGGAGATGCATGAGGTAAGCAGTGTGGCTGTGATTCCTAGTGGGAATATGGGGCTGAGAGGGCTTAAATGGTGAAGCATATGAGTACTACTCTGAAAATTACAGAATAGTACTCTGAAAAGAAAGCAGAGGGAGTCAGGTATTCTTTCTCCAATTTGATATGATTTATGAACAAGTTTTAAAGGAGTTGGAGAGCATAATTTTAAAGGATGCATGCGAAAGCTTGCTGTTCTAGCATCAAGTTAGATATTCATGGGGAATGTAAAAGTTTTGTTCCAATGTGCTCTAGCATGGTTTCATTACAAGTCTCTTGCTGTCTCTCATAAGGGAGCTTTTCAAATACATTCGTTCAGATTTTCCTTCAATCAAGAAAGCAGCATGGCATTTGTCCCATGTTTCATCATGTCTTTCATTTCCATGTGGAGCTTAGTCACAAAACATGACATGGCCATTATGACTTTTGACTTATGGCAAAGATCTTGTACAGAAATTCTCCAGTTTTAACCAAGTGAGTCCTCTTAAGTCAAGAGAAACCAATTAAGACGTTTCCACAAAGCACAGCAAAGATTATCATTTACATCTATGGTCAGCATGGTCATGATTGGCCTTTGACTTCATGAAACGAGAGATTGATACCTCCCAATATTTACCTCATAAGCCAAGGACTTTGTCAGAAGAGCTTGTCAGAAGGAAGACTGGCCTAGGTGACTTGTTTTCCTTTCCTGCTAGTTATAACACCAATATGTGATTCAACAATCACATATTTCACAGCTTGTCAGATGAGTTTTAGAAACAATTATCATGACTTAGGGCACAATCCAGAGTAACTATGGGGAGTCCTTGCTCTGGTGTAAGAACAATTTGCTCTGGATTGCAATCTGAGTTTCCCATAGATTTTTGCTAGGTGGTGCAGTAACTACGGGTGCACGTAAAGTCTCTTATGTGCTCCCATAGTTACTCTGGATTTGGGGGTATGAGAGCCATGAAACCCTAGGTTTTCTAAACTTAGTATCCTTCTTGCAGGAATATAGGGAAGTATGGGGGAGTGGAGCTCTGGTACAACTTTGACAGCAGTGGTTCCAGAGTCTCATTCAAGTGTTAGCTCCTCTCTTAAGTCGTTGCAGGGACAGAGCAGGGACAGAGGGGTTGTCCTGACAGTGCAAAAAGTGATCATAGTACTTCATAGTACTTCAAGGACTCAAGAACATTTCTATGTAGCTTCACAGCCCTCCATACAACTGCAATGAGCTCTGATCTGTTCTTGGAGCTTACCTACAGTTTCTGCAATTGTAAGCCACATGTGAACTCTGGGAGCAAAACAGAGCCCCTTGCAGCCATGCCGAGGGTCAAGAAGGTTGCTACAAGAATTGCCCTGGGAGGATGCAGGCTGCCCCCAGTTACATGAAGGCTGCCCCCTGTGTCCCTACAATGCAGTACTGTAATTGCTGCAGTACTGTTGGGGACCCATTTCTGGGTCACACCCCTCAAGGGAAAATGGCCCAGTTGTGGCCATATCAAATTTGAATAAGTTTACATAAATAAATATATTAGACATGGAACTTATGAATGAATGAATTCAAATCAGTTCATAAACATTCTAACACAAAGAGAGGGAGTGATCGTCAAACCAGTTCATAAGCACTTTCATATACAGATTGAGGAGGTGTGTGCAACCTTCCCAAGCCTCAGAAGTGAAATGAGCAGAGTTTCCCTCACCTCCAGAGAATTACAAGGCTTCCCCAAGGGCTGGATGGAGAAGGCTTGCCAAGATTACAAGGCTTGTCCAACAGCTGGATGGAGGGGGCTTGCCATGGACTGCACGTAGGCTTGCCACAGGCTGTATCTGGCCTCCAAAATGACCCAGGCCTAGATGCCATTGAAAACATTTTGGTAAGTGTTTCTGTCAGTTCTGTCTCTAATGAAACAAGAAAAGTATATATTATATAAAGAAGCAGCAACAAAAGTATATCAATTATGTAGGATGTTCCTAGTTCAGGCTGGGCAGCTGCCATTTCAAATGACAACAGATGTCCAAGCAGCCAAAAAAAGAATTGTAACCAGTAACTTTTGCTACAGTCCTTGTTTACCTAATATATGTTGGAATTTTAAAATTAGATATCCCTCTGTTTGCATACAGGTGTCACAGTCTTTCTCAGTAACCTGCTACATAACACACATATTATTAAATAAAAGATTCATTTAAATACCAGAATAGAGAGTCACTGTTGTTGGCAGGTGGAAACCAGGTTTCTTACACCAGAAATAAAATCTCCCTTTTCTCAAAAGTAAGGAAATATGGGCTTATGAACTGTTGTGTTCTGGGTACAACTGCTGGCAAGAACATAAGAGGATTCTTGCTGGGTTAGTCCAAAGGCCTATGTAGGCTGGAGTTTGTTTCCTACTGCAGTGTCAAGAGAGATGATGTGGCCCTCATGCCAAAAGGTTTGGAGACCTCTGGTATAATGGATAAATATCCTGGGCCAAAAAAACATTATGCTGTTCATGGAGAAGATAGCACTGATTGCCATGATTACAACCACGGCAAACAGTGTGGCAATGATTACAAGATATGTTGCTAGAAAAGGGCGCAATCCTGAAGTGCACTTGGGCCTGTCTATCCAGCACTGGTTTGGCCTAATGCCAGATATGCTGGCACAAGACAAGGCCTAATGCTGGCACAAGACAGATGGACCTATGCTTGCCTAGCATGCTAGTCTTGGCAGCACAGCAGGGGTGTGCTGGGTATGGCCTAGAATGGCACAGTTAGGCTGTATCCAGAGCCTGTTTCCAGGGCAAACACGCCTGCTCCCAACTCCTCTGACTTAGGCCACTGCAGGAGCAGACACAAATCTGATTGGACCCATTGAGACCAATGATAAGCCAAAATAAAATGCAAGTGAAAGAGGTCGGCCTGTCTTATCCAACTCAGGATATGGCACAAGTCCAACAGCCCACTCCTGCTGTCAATCCCCTGGCACCCACCCTACACTACACAGACTGCAGTGTTTTTATGAACAGCATGAATACAATGGATGTGGGTGTTCACAGCTTTTCTTTGGTCCTGTCCCCCATTTATTTTGGGTGCCCTACATTTTTTTTGGGGGGGGGGGGTGTTGATTTCTTCCTATTGCAGTCCTGGCAGCTGGTCCTCCAGAAAGCCAAGGCTTTTTTTTTTATCATGCTGCAGCTGTAACTGGTTGCCAGGGTCTCCCAGGCTTCCTTATATGGCCAGCAGGGTGCAGGCACCACAGCTGTTCAGTGTTATCTGAGGCAGGTCTCCTCAGGAGCAAACCCTCCTCAGGTGTCACTTAGTCCCCAGTCTGCATGCCTAGAATAGCAGACTTTCTGTTGCCATATTGGCAGCATTTAGGCCAGCGTAGAGGCATCCTTCCCTGTTGGTTTGGCCTAAGTATCAGTTCAGAATATGGTCTACTTTAGGCTGTCAAAGGTTGGTAGATAGGTAAGGTCATAGTAGGTAAAGCTGTCACAGCTGGGCCATTCTCTCTGGCATGTTAGGAGTGCACTGGTATAGATCAGCTTACAGTCATATTTCCCCATATTGTGTAACTGATGGTAAAGACTGCTCTCACTTTGTAAAAAGTTACAATGTAAAATATTTCATTTGTCCGGCAAAAAGAACATACAAAAATCGTAAGTAAGCATAGGGATTGCATGTGTTTAAGGAAAAGAAGTCCATCACAGGTTGCAAGCAATCATCACAATGTATGAGCAACCTATGAGTTTTAAAGATTGCCTGCCTCTGAATGCCAGATGTATGGAGTGGAAATAGGATAGAAACATATTTTCTTGTAAGCTCCCTGAGGCATCTGGTATGCCAGTATAAGAAACAGGAATGGGGTGACCTTGTTTCCTCCTTTTTCCAGGACATGTCCTCTTTTTTAGCCCTCAGGAAAAAAAATTATTCATTGTCCTCCTTTTCCTAATGAGCAGTATGTAGACTTTCTGTAATTATTATATGTAATAAAGCTTTAAATTTAATAAGTAATATAATGTTTAAACTATCCACATGAAAACAATATGGGTGTTTTTATTCTGTCATGCCCTACATTTTTCTTGGATGCTCTATCTTTTGAGAAGGCCTTGCTGTCTTTTTCAAGTTTCAGTAGTCATCTTGTACAGGAAGCTATACTCGATGGGCCTTGGGCCTTATCCAGCAGAGATATTTTTATGTTCTTATACAGTAGTAAAGAAAAGGGATTATACAATTGGTTACTCCACAATATTTCATTTTACTGTTTGTTGTCCCTTTCTCTGACAATGTATAGGAAATGTAAAGCTTGTTTTTATTTTTGCCCCTGGATATTCCCAGATTCAGTGAAATCTCATTGTTCAGGATATTGAAGTATTGAGAAATGTGCCATGGTTAATGTGTGGTTTAAAAAAGACAAAGCCAAAAAGTGCAGGGGATGGGACAGGACAGATAGCCAGAGAATTCCTCCTGTAAAGTTTCCATGAGTCTGCTCTTTAAGAAAAAGGAAGAGTGTATGCTTGCTTATCTTCCTCTCTTGTCCTGGTAAAACAACATTACAAAGCTGAACCTATACAGTGGAAAGGGCATGCATGCTTTGACAGGAAAAAGATTCTTCTTTCAGAAGAAACTCTTTAGAGATAAATTGCTAGTTCATGCATCCCTGGTGGGTAGTCTTTAAAAATATGTTTGCCTGCACTTTCAAAAGGTTGAGTACAGTTGTGTAGACTATGTGGTGTTTTAATGGAGACCCAAAGGAACCAGCACAAGAGAAATTGTATTTTACTGCAGGAATGTTTTTGACATGATTGAAAAGATTGGCACAAGGCAGAAGGAGGTCTTTTTCCCCCTTGCAAATTACAGTTCACTTGACATAAGAGGTGCCTTTGCACTATTCTGCCCAAAGTGACCATATGCTATAATAAAAAAAAAAAATAGGACAAGGCCTGCAAAAATGTAAAACACCTAAGAAAAATGTAGGACATAACATAATAAAAGCTAAAAACACTCATATATATTGCTTTCATGTGATTAATTTAAACACTATTACTCAGTATTAAATTTAAATACAGTATATATAATTTATTATGGTAATTTTTTAATTGCAAGAGGGCTACATGCTACCTTCTTGCAATTAACAATTAGCAAGGAAAAGGAGGACAATGAAGATTTTTTTTCCAGGACACAAGACTAATAGAGAGAACATGTCATGGAAAATGAGGACATTTGGTCACCCTGCAGTGTACTATTTGACTCAGGACACAATCCTAGTTCTGCACATGGGCCACTGCAAATCACTTGTGCTGGCCCAGGGTGTCATAAACATGCCGTAAGGATTTTACTTTGCATATGGAAAATACATGAACTTATGGTTAGTCAAATGGTAATGTCCAGTCCACCCAACCATTCAAGGACAGAGTGGTCTATATTGAAAAAATCAGATATTGGGCTGGTTTAAGCTCTTGATGGACACTCAGACACAATGGGATGAATATTTTGTCGAGTATCATCATAGTCATACTGTGGGGATAGATACAAGACCCCCCCTTAAACAGTGAGTCCTGGCAGACACCATGCTGGGTACGGTTCCTGTTCAGAGTTGACCACTGCTAGCAAGGTAGGTCAAAACCTGGCATTTTCCGTGTAGGATCATCTGCATGACTGCCTGAATCTGGGCAGTCATACATGCGCAAAGTTTAGCACCTGTGCACTGTTTGTCTGAAGCTAGCCACCCTGAGTGACTCAGGACAGTTGGCTTCAGAGGCGCAATGCTCATGTACTAAAGTAGTTAATGTGTACCACCTGGCTCCTGCACCAGATGACATGGACTCAGATGGTGCTCCTGGTAGATAGACTGAGTTTTGGAGGGGAAGCTAATTGGGAAGCTATATATATTATATATATATAACTCATAATTCTTAAGATCCAAGTTCTAGAAATATCCAAGCTATGAAAGAGACATTTCTTGCCTATGGCAAGCCACCCTTGAGGTTGGGGATCCTACTGAGTAGCATTCCATGAGAAACAGAGCTGCAGCTGCAATGCTTGGGGATTGGTTGAAAACAGAGACTCGAGGCATGCCTTCTGTTTTGCTTGAGGGCTCTGTTACTGCATACACTTAAGACTCCATTTGATCCAAGCCCATATGTTTTGTCTTATGTAATGTCCATTGATGCCAATGATGCTTTATACATATATGAATAAAGTTGTTAGGTGTCCATTTTAATAAGACCCTGTGGAAAACGTAATAACAAAGTAGTTAAATGCTTGGTGCCTTGATAAAATTGTTTAAAATAACAAAAATGTTATTTTGCAAGTAGATAAATGTATGTAAATGCAAGTAGATATATTCCCACTTTGGTGGGAAGATAACTATGCTCTGTGCATGACATTTAGTCATGCTGGCCACATGAGTACAGAGGTGTCTTTGGACATTGACCTTGTAACAGAAATGAACACCATAAGCTACAGTCGGTCATGGCTAGCAGGGCAACCTGTGGAGGACACCTTTACCTTTACCATCAGTGATGAATGAGCTTTCTACTTGATACAGCAAGGGGAAAGGATGTGTGGCAAAAATGCTCTGCCTGGCTAAGCAGACCTTGTAAAAATTCTGCTGTCATCAGTAGGACAGGAGTTTAAAATATGCACCCAGTCAGAACTTCTTGCATCAAGAAAGACAGGAAGATACAGTCAACTTGTCCTCGGATTAATTTCTAATGAAAGTAATGGCATTTTCCTGCAGGTTGCTTTTGCAGTGAAAGTCACTCTCATACCTTATCATAGAATAGCAGTATTGGATGGTGTTTTAAGTGTCCAGGCTCATCCAGCTAGAAATGAATTTGGAGGCAGTTCAGATTTACGACTTTGACACGCACATTTTTTAAATAGGGAGGAAGGAACTGCATGACAGCACTCTGGGAAAACACTGGAAATACCCAAATGTATATCCTGGTGTCCTCTTTGTCTTTTTCAGGGCTGTTGTGTGATACAGGAGGCTGGACTAGATGGGCCTTTGAACTTATCCAGGTGAGCCTCTTCTTATGTTCTTCTCAGGCGTGAGAAGAACATTCTTCTCTTCTTATGTTCTCCTCTTTTGTGTTCACTGAAAGAGAGCTGTGTTAGAATGACTCTCCCTACCTGGCTTTACCCCTGACATCAACAAGTCTGTTGGCTGCTGTGAAGAGGAGGAAGATCACACACAGATCCCATTTTGCTCTCCACCTGGGGTGAATCACTACCTAAAGGGGGTGATAAAGGGGTAGAGGAGCCAGGGAGCACCAAAGATGTTTCAGAGGTAGGAAGCTTGGTCAAGATTGGTCAACAGAATGAGAAAACTGTCCAGGAGACAGGTGCTGAAGGGGAGGCTGATGCGGGATCCAGCCTCACCCTGAAGCAAATCCAACCAGCCAGGGCCATAACATTTGGTACCTGCGAGGACAAAGAGACCTCCTCAATTACACTTCTCCTGGATCCAAACTATGTTGTCTGGAAGGAAGGAGCAGTCAGAGGTGCTGTAACTTTTCCATTGCCCCACAGTAGTGAAGCAGGAGTCCTGAACTTAAGCTGAATGCAGCACAGGCAAGAAAGTCTGTAAGGATTGTGCTATCATACAAAGATACCTATTTTGATAATCGGTAAAACAAGTAAATATTTCCTTTTGTGCTCAGTTTTCATTCAAATATTTCCATTATTTGAGATGGGAATTATGTAGAATTGTGTTGCCACTGAAGCTATTGTAGTTAATTCTTGAAATGCTTGCCTCTGTTGTATGAAATAACCATCAAGGAATGCAGCTGTCAACCCATCTGAAATACAATAACCTCTATCTGTTTCCAGCTTTTTATATTTTGAAATATCTTTAATTTTTTCCAGGATTCTCAGAAGGAATCATCCATTGCACAATTGATTTATTGTATATTAACAGAAAATCATTGTTAACTTGCATATAATTTTAAATACATTTTCTACATGTCCGATATATCTAATTTTCTTGTTTATAGTATTCTGTTTCTAGAAATTCTGTTTCTAAATATTATATAGTTTCTTAAATTTAAGATAGTAGCAAATAATGACATAAAAGGATTTTATGGACACTTTTATGGACACTTATACCACTTTGCATTGCGCTCTGTGAAATATCTCATGATTTTACAGTTCAATGAGAAGGTAATGTTGCCTATTAATGGCATAACTTCAAATGGTTTCTGTTTCCCAGTGGCTTTTTTTGCTTTCCATTGCCAAATTTTAACATTCTTATTTATATTCATCCTTTTTGTATTGTAGGGAAATCAAGCAGAAATTGTTTTGTGTGTGCTTGTTTCTTTTGTTGAACAACATTATGCTGTATTTCTATCTGATTTATCGACTTATCTCAACAAAGAGAGCACAGTTAACTTTGGCTGCAATCCTAAAGACTCTTTCATGGGAGTAAGACCCATTGAACACAATGGGGCTTACTTTTGAGTCGACATGGTTAGGATTGTGCTCTTTGTGTATTCATACATTTTCTGTCTAGGTCAGTCTAGCTCACATTCCCCTACCTACAACACATTGATAGGTCATTGATAGGTCAAACCTAGACCTTAGATAGCAAACTTAGATAGGTCTAAGCAAACTAACTTTTTTGCAAATCTGCAATTTATGTTAAACATTATAACATAACATTATACTAGTGATTCTCAAGCATTTTAGCCCAGCACCCCCTTGACAGAATTGTCAGAATGCCAATCGGGTCCAGGACCCCCGGAGGTAATGTGATGGCCAGAAATGACATCAAAAAGATGTAACATCACTGTGATGCCACAGCTTCTCCGTGGCTATTTGGAAGAAAGGTTCATTTTGTTCATTGAGACACACCCTACAATCCAGAGTAACTACGGGAGCACGTAAGAGACATTACGTGTACCCTTAGTTACTGCACTACCTAGTGAAAACCTATGGGAAATTCATATTGCAATCCAGAGCAAATTGTTCTTACACCGGAGCAATGACTCCACGTAGTTACTCTGGATTGCGCCCTTACTCCCAGGAAAGCAGTCTGAGTGCCTCAATCCAAGATGGTGGTGCCCAGCGTTTTGTGACCCTCTGAAAGGGGATCACAACTACCACTTTGAGAACCAATGCATTATATAATGCCATTCTTTTGCTGAGTCCAGCCTACTGAGGTTTTCAAGCATGCTGTGGAGAATATGGGTCAAAATCAGAACCATGGTTGTGGAACGTTAAGGCTGACATTTCTAGTTGACCCTGCTGGCACATCTGCACATCTCTGGCAGCCTTTCTAGTTGCCCCTGCTGGCACATCTGCACATCTCTGGCAACCCACAGGGTAGCTGCCCACTCTGGAGTTATTCCTGGTCATTCCTTTTGCAACATGGTATAATGGTGGGCATATCTGGAAGCCTCATTAAAATCTTTAGAATTGCCACCTGGAGCTTAACGCCTGGAAACTATGGGCTAGTTGTGGAAACTTGGAAACCTCAGCTCAGCTATGGATGTAAGTGGCTGCTGTATATATAATAACAATCCCGAAATTCCAGCTTCTGGAGTCAGGTGCCTGTTTTTCACCTTGGTTTGTGGTCTGAAGATAAATGATACAGAGACATAAATGATACATGAAAGTAAGCAAGTTGGATCTTGTCAGTGCCTTGATGAGAGCCCTCATGAGATCTCATATACACCACCTTGAGTTCTATTAAAAGAAAGGGATGCAAATGTAGCCAATAAAATGCAATGGCCAGATCCTCCCATTTAGTTCTTCTTTCTCTCATAGACAGATGGCACCATCAGATCTGATTATCAATACAGAAAAGGGGAGAGCTCTGTGAGTACCTTCCTGTTTCTGTGGATCAATGCAATGGTATATCAGAGATTGATACACGTAGTTAGAAATCTTAATTGCAACACTGTTCAGGATGTGTAATTAATTGTCCTGTAAAACCCAACATGCAATAGTGTCCTCTCAAACCACAGAGTTGCCCAAGGCTTATAAAAGTGCATATCTCCTTGACCTGACTGGTTTTCTTGACACTTCATGCTTGATTACATTTGCTTTCTATGCTCCAAAGCATAAGATACACTCGGGTTTTTTAAAAAAATATTCATACTGATCAAACTATTGCTGAAATAACTGAAAAGGACTGTTAACCTTTCTCTTTGTAATGTCATTGCTTTCCTCTTCTGTAGATCTGACAAACAATTCAGAATTCATTCGTAAAATATCTGAACACTGATATAGTTGAGAATCTATATTTCAAAAACACTTAGTGCTAGAAGCAGGAAAAAAAGTGCAAAATCCAAATTGATCAGTTATGATCAGTTTCATTACCATCCTGAAAATTCTGCTCTGTTTGCATTTCACCCTTAATAAAGAAGTGAAATTCCATTTTGTGTGAATGTATTACATTTCTTATCTTGTCAGTTTGAAGAATAATAAAACCAGAATTCCACATATAACAGTCGACAGTTTTCTAAAATGGACAGTCAAGCTGCCCCTTATATTAATCCAGTCATTCCACACATTTCAGTTGAGATACTTCTGGCAATAACTTCAATTTATTAACTTATTTACAGCCCAATCCTATGCTGCCCACAGTAGCAGGGCTCCCATGCTGCCAAAATGACTAACGTGAGATTCCCTGTACACCACAGGCAACCTCATGGTTGCCTGTTTACTTGAGAGCCAATGCAGGAAAGAAGCTTCCATATAATGGTGAAAAGCATTGGATCAGGAGCAAAGCTTCTCCAAACCTGCCTTCTTCCAACCCCCCAGCACAGTGGAAACCCATCTGTAGAGCTTGTAAGTGCTTTACTGATGTAGAACCTACCATGTGACACCTACCAAGGGACACCAACCATGACCGTGGTCCCATGATAGGGTCTTTGGTTGGGCTGTTAATGTTGATTGGGCAGGGGTGTCCAACCCCCCACCCAGCCTGGGGGCCAGATGTTGCCTACAGCAGGACCCGTCTGGCCTCCAGGAAAGACTGTAATCTCCAAAGGTGAGGTAATCTCACCTGTAATCTTCAGCAGCTCTGATCCCTGCACCTCCGGAGCATATTCTGAAGGTCAGGGTGGCTGCACACTCCTTCCCTCTCTGTAAATGAAAATGCTTATGAACTGGTTTGAAAATCATTCTGTCTCTGTTAGAAAGTGTTTATAACCTGATTTGAATTCATTTATTCATGTAAATTCCATCTCTAATATATTCATTTATGTTAATTTATGTAAATTCTTTTTTCCTGCCCCCACCAGTGTCAGAGAGATGATCTGCCAAAACATTTGGACCCCGCTGGTCTAGGATAAAGTAGAAACTTATCAAAGTACTCAAGTATTTTGAATAGCATCAAGCCACATATATTTTATGAGCAGGATCATTCTCCAGCACACATAGTGGTGGGATTGTCTCAGCAATTCAGCTCCATACTCCTTCACACCTATGCTAGCTTTCAGCTACAAATGTTGTTGCTCTGCCAAGCCTAGTGAAATGTTCCCACCAATTTCTTATAAAGTGAGACCATCTCGCACCTCATGTACAATAGCTGCAGGCTGTTTCCACTACAGGCACAGGTATTTTGAAGGGGTGACAGGAGTGCATGTGGTGCACAGTGTTATCGAGGATGACGAGGTGCCCTAAAAAATTAGTTCCAACATGTTGGTTTTTATAAAGAACTAATTCCAATTCTTACACAAAGGTCTCTTGGAGGCCATGGGCACACATCCGTTTCTTAATTTTTTTGAAACTTTAAAGTGAAGTACTAATAGCTTGCCATACTGCTATGAGGTTGACTGGAGGGGAAGAGTGGATATTTTATGACTTACTTTAAATGAATATGTTTCAAAAGAATAAGTAGCCATGGGCGGTAATTTAAAAATAGCCTTGACTTCATTCAAATCTCATTTATGTATCTACAATCATTTATCCAAATTCTCTAAAAAGAATAAAATGATTAGCAGAATGCATCAGCACAAAACCTGTTTGTGATGCAAAATAATATTCTGATTATTGTTAGGCTGGAAGTCTGTGTCTATTCACTACCTGACCTGGAACTGCCCTTTCTATGAACCTCATTCTTTTATGTAGTATTCTTTCCAAGAGCTGCCAACACCTTTGTATTTGAGTTTGCTTCTTTCAATATCATTAATCTAAATATAGCTAAATGCCTGCCACCTGTGCCTCTTTGTTAAGTTGCTGATGTCACCGGAATAACTTAATGGTGCCTGATTATAGGTTTTAGAGAAAGAAAACAATGCAATAAAAGGAGTTGGCACTCCGGAGGAGGTAAACCAGTTATGTATTTTTCACCGGAAACACAGGGAACAATATATTAAAAAGTCACCAATCTGATAAAAATATATGGCAGCAGTGGCATTAAAAAGCTTAGAAGTTATATATTGCTCATTTGGGAATTAACAGAAAAGTTTCATTGGAGAAACTATTCTTGCCAACAAGTCCTTCTTTCAGGTTAACTTATCTTCTCCCTACTGATTCCACTTAGATTTCCACAAAGAGAGGTAAAAACTGCAAGTCTGGTTACAATTACTCTTTTTGATGCAGTGGCATAGCTACCTTCCTTGTTCTTATAGCACAAATGCATGACAATGCAGATGACAGTTATGAAGAACAGTGGTGCCTTGGTTTATGAGCATAATTTGTTCCAGAAGCATGTATATCAAAGCATGTATATCAAAGAAAATGTATATCAAAGCAAGTTTTCCCATAAGAAATAATGGAAACTCGGGCAATGCATTCCACAACCCAAAAATATTCATATAAAAATACTATATACTATTCATATAAAATGCTATAATATAATACAAAATAATAAAGAAAATACAAAATATAAAGAAAAATTAAATTAACCTGCACTTAGGCTGCAATCCTAAGAGAACTTTCCTGGGAGTAAGCCCCCTTGAACTTACTTCTGAGTAGACATTATTAGGATTGCACTGTTAATTTCTCAGTTCTCTCTGTCCCCTTTACACAGGAATTAGCCCTACTGATCATGGTAGGGCTTACTTTAGAATAGACATGCAAGGCTAGGTCTCTCAGGATCCTTTCCATTGCCTCCCTTACATTGGGGTGAACCCCAGTGTAATAGGCTTACTTCAGAGTAGACATGGATAGGCTGGTCTCTCAAGAGAGGCTGTGTAGGTGCTGGTGGAGTGCTGAAACCAGCTGAATCCCAGCAGCATCTATTTTTTCCACTTGTATTGCAAGACGTAACTTGTATTGCAAAATAAAATTTATTAAAAATGTCTGCTTGTGTTGGAAAATACTCTCAATCCAAACTGCTCTTAATTCAAGGCTTTACTGTAGTCTGTTTCTGAAGAAAGCATTCTCATGCTATACTGTACTATACTTTATGATGGCAATCCCTCCTGGCAGCACCTTGTATTGTGAATGCAGTAACACTGTTTCGATAATTTGTTCCAAGACCTTGAAAGTTGAAATTTCTGCTGCACAACTAATAGCCCAGTCCTAAGCTGCTTGGTCCCCAGAGGCAAATCAGTGCCAAATGGCTACCGCTGCATCATATCGGTGCTCCAGCAGCTTCTGGAGTCTCCTTAGGGGAAGGAGATATTCTCCTGAGTTAGGGTGCAGATTCCGCATTGAGTCTGATCCAATCTGTGCTGGATATTTTGCTGGTGCAGACTGGAGGAGCTCTATGTTGGGTATTTCAGCCTTACACAGAGCATAGAATCTAGCCTCCACTGGAGCTTCCCCCCCTCCCCTGGCTCCTCCTCCTTGCATTGGAACAGGCTTTTTCCCTGGAACTTTTCTTTTTCCCCTAGGAAGGGTTTCAGCAGCCCCAATCAGTCTACTTACTTGTGCAACACCTCTGGAGGTGACACAGTAACAGGCATGTGCGACCCAAGGACATGGGTTGGGATCTAGCATAATACAACGTCCCAGCCCCATCTACAGCTTCCCCTCTGCCCCTGAAGATGCCCTCCACTTCCCCCCCCCCATTCTGGAAAGCCCATTTCTTGCTCTTCCCCTTTTCAACTACTTCACTGGCTGAGATTGGCTAGTACAACTCACCCTGTTGCACAGCTGGGAGTGGCACAGAGAGGCCGATGCAACTCCCTGTGTCAGCCTCTCCTCCTATCACCCGCACAGACATGCCTGGGCTGGCACAAGTCACTTGAGGTTTTGATAATTGGATAACGCAGGCCTAGAATTGTGCCTTTAGTCAACAATGAGCACAATCCTAACCATGTCTACTCAAAAGTAAGCCACATTGTGTTCAATGGGTCTTACTCCCAGGAAAGTGTCTTGAGGATTGCAGCCAATGTCAGTAGTGTATATTCACCAATGGTGAATATTTCAAGCACTTGTTCTAATTTGTTAACTAATAGTTAAGCAACTGCTTGTATGCATCATATGCAGTATACATAACATGAATACAGAATTACAAGTGTAAATTCTCTCTCACTCACTCTCTCTCTCTCTCTCTTTCTCATATATATGTAAGAGAAAAGTCACTGACTGACTGACTGACTCACTCACTCACTCACTCATCAACCGCTGGGCCTAGAAGCATGAAATTTGGGGTGGATGTTCCTTTGAACCAGAAGGGGGTGAAATGGGGCGCAATGTTATTTCTTCCCTATACTTTGCATTGAAGAATCGGTGACTGAGGGATGCTCTGCCCCAACCGCTGGACCTAGAAGCATGAAATTCAGGGAGGGTGTTCCTTATATCACATGAACACCCACCAAGAACTGATGTGGAGAAATTTAACCCTTAAGGGTTAACCATTAAGGCCTGAAAAGGGGTGCAACGTTTTTTTGTTTTATGCTTTACATGGAAGACTGACTAACATCCAACCAATTTGTGCACTGGGGGGGGATGTTGTTCAGAGGGACGGGTTGCACTGGGGAGGATGCTGTGCATGGGGGGCAATTGCGCATGGGGGAATTGCACATGAGGAGGTGATGCGCATGGGGGATGATGCGCATGGGCAGATGATGCACATGGGGGACTGATGCGCATGGGGGAGTGATGTGCATGATGGGTTGATGCGCATAGGAGGTCGATGGCCAGGGGGAATCGATGAGCATGGGGGGAAGTTACGCATGGGGGATGATGTGCAGAGGGGCTGATGTGCATGGGGGATGATGTCCATAGGGGGGATGATGCACATGGGGTGGATGAACATGGGGGAGTTGCGCATGGGGTGGATGTGCATGGGTGGTTGATGCACAGTGGGGGGGATGTCATATGGGGAATTTTACTCCCGCAACGCTGGTACTCTTTCGCTAGTTGCATAATAAATTGCATAATAAATCTGACACTGTATGATGCATGTGTATTTTATTGAGATGCTCTGTATTAAGGAAGGATGAGTTTTACTATTTATCAGGGCAGGGTGGGGTTTTGCAGGAAAGGATCTCTAACCACATAGAACAGCCATATCATGGTCAGTTTTGCAGTTGAAGAGCTACACACTTTTCTTAATAATTGAGTTCACCACTCAAAATGTGAGAGAGCAATGCTAGAAGTAAATTACTTCTAGTATTAATTAGACACATGCAAAAGACAGGTTTCATTAGCATACCCTTTACAAAAGCCAGTTTCACTAAAACCCAGAGGCTTACATTGTGACAACCAAATTAAATCTAGAAACAAATTAACCCTCAAACACATGCATAATTACACTGTGGTATATCTTATCCCACCCTCAGTCTTGGCTAGAACCAAATAGTAATGATAGCTCTTAGTCTTTGCTTATTTCCATTCTAGTTAGATAAATGTTAGCTTAACTATGCCTGAAATTGTTTTATCTAGAGTTAGAGAGAAATGTGGGGGTATTAGATATGTAAAGAAGTTTAAAGTATGAAAGCATTCAGAACTGCCCAGTACACTTTCAATGCTGTGAATACACTTTATGATATAAAAATATATGTAAAAATTGCATTAATAGAGATCTATCTCATTATAAGTTGATTACCTGTGGCTTTGTCCATAGGCACCTCTGTCTTGAATGAAAGCAGAACACAATGCATGGTTTATGGACTTAATTAGTTGGGGAGGGAGGCTGGGGGGGGGAGCCTATGCACTGTTTTCCTCAGTAGCAAGCCCACCCACAGTCCTCAACCACATGCTAATTACAGGTGTCCCTTGTTATCCAATAGAGTTCCATTCCAGAACCTCCCACGGATAAAAAAATAATCAGTGGATAAATGCAATAGTGTCAAAATAGTTTTAAAGACCCACTTCCAGTTTTGTGCTCCTCTAGTGTACCTAACTGAATAAGGTAGTGCCTCCTCACTTCGGCAGGGGTTTGATTCTGGGACTGAAAAATTGAATGATTGCTTGCATGACTACCTCTCTACAATAGTAGAAAAGCAGCTTTTAAAACTGTGCTTTGCAGGAGGCATTTCTTTGCAGGTTCAGTTTCTGAAGGCACAAAGGAAAAAGAAACTCTTAAACTACTTTTAGAAGGATGACAGAGTAAGAGAAGGCTGAACAATTCTTCTTTATGAGTTTATCTCTGAATCTAATTACTTCTGGAAATGAGTGTTACTCTTTTTACGATGCCATTTTCCCACTAACAAATGGTGATCAAATAATTTTGAATTAAGCTTTCAATGGCTTGTTGCTTTTATGATCATGTATACTTACCCTCACAGTCCAATCAAAATGTGGAATAATATATTCAATCAAATAGAGATTGACTTACCCTACAATCCAGAATAACTACGGGAGCACATAAGAGACATTTACATCGACGTAGTTACGGCACCACCTAGTGAAAACCCATGGGAAATTCATATTGCAATCCAGAGTAAATTGTTCTTACACTGGAGGAAGGACTCCCCATAGGCTGCAATCCTAAAGTCACTTTCCTGGGAGTAAGACCCAATGAACACGAAGGGGCTTACTTTTGAGTAGACATGGTTAGGATTGTGCTCATAGTTACTCTGGATTGCACCCTTCCATATTGTGAGTTTACAATGGGAAAAGAAGACTGAAGTCAGAATCCAAAAAGAAGTTAGATACGTTTATAGAAGATAAAATCAATATGCACTTTTGAAAATGATATGAATTAAAAGACTATTTTTTCCTATGTAGTGATCTAGCTTATGAGTTCTGAAAAAAATAAATAAAAGTTAAAGAATCTATATTTCATTACAGTGTTTGGAGAATGGTGAAGTTTAAACTCATCTATTCTAAAACTAGGATTTGAGATAAATAGAATGTTTAGAAATGATGCTGAACAGGGAACGTGCATGATAAATTACTAGTCTCACATTAGATGCTTAAGAAGCTCACTTACAGAAATATCAACTAGATGGATTAACCCATTAACGTGAAGGAATAGCACTTTCTCAAGGTGAGAGTCAAACTTTCTTAAAGATTGGTCTTGAAAAGGCAACAAAAAGAACTAAAAAGACTGCATTGTAGCTATCATTGTTTTCCTTTCCATAGCTGATAGATGGAAATAATCTAGGAAGCATGTTGAAGGCTTCTATGACCCAACCTCTACTAAAATTTGTCAGCAAAATAAATAGCATTATTTAAATCTATCTATCTATCTATCTATCTATCTATCTATCTATCTATCTGTCTGTCTGTCTGTCTGTCTGTCTGTCTGTCTGTCTGTCTGTAAATGAAAAATTACTCACTGATTCACTGACTCACTCACTCATCAACGTCCAGCCAAAACCACTGGTCCTAGAATAATGAAATTTGGAGTGGGTGTTCCTTCCGTATGGTTCCTTCCACAACTCTTAAGGGGCTGAAAAGGGGTGCAATGTGTTTTTGTCCTATACTTAATATGGGAGACTGACCAACATCCAATCAATTTGGTGCTCAATGCCTGGTGCACTGGGAGGGATGTTGTTTGGAGGGAGGGGTTGCACTGGGGAAAAGGCTGCGTAGGGGGGTGTTGCGCATGTGGGTGTTGCGCATGGGGAGATGATCTGCATGGGGAGGTGATGCGCATGGGTGTGATGCGCATGGGGATGTTATGCATAGGGGTTGATGTGCATGGGGGAATGATGCACATCGGGTGGATGAGCATAGGGGGATGATGTGCATGGGGACTGATAATATATATCTAAATTAACTTTATTTTGTTCAATGGTTGTGAAGTTAGAACTGAAGAAAATTCATATTACAAGAATCTGTCCTTGTCATAGGCTAAACCATCATCATTCATTCTGCTTGAAAACATTATCTGCTGTTAATGCAAAAAAATTATTTTTTTACAGTAAGTAATAATTCCTTCTTTTTTGGGCCTGCCTGATAAAATATTGTGGATGATTTTAACTGGCAGAATAAAATCAGAGAGGCATCGAAAGAACAAAGTTTTGTAATGGTTGTTTCAATTAACCATTTGAAGGCTGGCTCTAGGCTACTTAAATTAATATAAAGGATATGAGAGAGAACATTTTCAAAGTTCAACATTAGATACATCTGACATCAAAGGAAGGGACTTCTCAAAAATGAGGCAACTAATAAAAAACTGAGAAAGTAATCGGTTCAGATTTCTTCAAAGTTCATGGATGTAATTTAAAATCACAATCTCAGAAATTCAGACTACCTACTACAGACTATATACCATTAAGAGGGCTATCCAGAGTACCCATTCACCTGGTGATTGTTCAGAGGAGATTGGACAAGTTCATGAAGGTCAAGTCTATTGAAAGTTACTAATCATGCCTGCTATATGCTACCTCCAGGTTTAGTGGCAGTATGCCTTTGAGTACCCATTGCAAGAAAGAAATGCTGGATGGCTATACCATCCTCTTCTGCTTGTGGGTTTCTCAGAGGTAGCTGGTGGGTCATGGTGGGTAACAGGCTGTGGACTAGTTGGTCATGGCTTCATCCAGTGGGGCTGTTGTTATGTTCTTATCCCAGAAGCAAATTGGCTAATTTAGAAATCAGCAATGCATCGTCAATAGGTGGAGAGTTCTTACCGTCAGCTGCCATTATTAAAATGAGCTCCACAATGATTATTTAATTCAGGTTAAGCCACCCATCTTTAAGCATTTCCTTACATGGGAAATCACTCATTCTCACTGGTATCTAAAAATAAGTTCCATTTATTCTCTGAAACAATAAAATCAGAATTTATTATGCCTTCTGCCTCTGAAGTAGTAACTACTTGACAAGCATCACCCCCATGGGAGAAAAGCTTTCCTTATGTTTATCTTCCTGTGGTCTAAAATGGAGGAACCGAGCTATGCCAGACATGCTCAAAGCTGCGCAGCTCTCCCCACTGTGAACATCAGACGTCAGGACCTTTGACTTGAAGGCCTGTCCTTCTGCAGGCAAACCTTCCTCCTGTGATTTGTGGATATTCTTGTCACTGGATAATGAATGCCTCATTTCTCTGAAACAAGGTTAAAATGCTAATCAAAACCTAGAGCCTCACTTGACTCCCAGTAGGAGAATGTCAGGTAGCATCTTGAGCATTCAACTTCCTCTTCCGTCAAGATAAAATGTCTGAAAGGAAACCCTCATCCAAAATATCCTGAGATAGCCACAGTGATAGTAGAAAGGGAGTCAGACTGAGATCTGAAAGATCTAGGTTCAAATCCCTCTGCCATGAAGCTTCCAGAGTGATCTTGGATCAGTCACTCATTCTCAGCCTCATCGACTTCATAGGGCTTGTTGTGAGGACAAAAGGATTAGCTTTGTAAGTTGACTTGAGCATTTGTGTTATGAAGCTTTCTGGATGACTTTGAGGCAGGCACTCACTCACAGCTCACTTACCTCACAGGGTTGTTGTGAAGGCAAAAGGATAAAAGCTTTCTAAGGGCAAAATCCAGAGTAACTACGGGGAGTTCTTGCTCCGGTGTAAGAACAACTTATTCTGGATTCCAATATGAATTTCCCATAGGTTTTCAGTAGGTGGTGCAGTAACTATGGGTGCATGTAAAGTTACTCTGGACTTGGAGGTAAGATGCTTTGGCAAGAGTATGGCAGAATATAAAACAAATAAATAAAATAAATATCTTAGCAAACACGATACTCTGGAAAATGTGTCAATTGGGCATTATCCATTCCATACACACTACTATACTAATCAGGCACGTTTAGGACAGTGGTGTAGCTAAGGGGGTGCAGGGGGGTGCAACTGCACCAGGCAGCAGGCTTTAGGGAGGCAACAAGCTGAGATTGACACTAGTGGCTAAAATTGTGAACAATGGGGTATGTATGATTGATAATACCATCATGTTATATATTGTTGGAAAGGTAATTTAATGCAGAATGTAATTAAACAAACTGCATTGGAATATGTATATTCTATCAAATGTTATGGCCAATTAATCAGAAAATGAAAACACAAAAGCCTGTGGAACAAAAAGTGGATTTTCTTAACTCAAAAGTTTCCATTGATTATGATTCCTCTGAGAGACAATGAAATGTAATTCTGATACTGTATGGAACTAAGAAAGTGTTAATATGAATCAGCTCTCTCTCCCATATACTTATGATACGTATATCATAATACTGTTATCTATACTAACTGGGTATACAGTCAGTTCTAAGTGGTTATACTTAGCAGACAAAGTTGTCCCAGCACAGTTTCCCTAACCAATAAGGGACACAATTTTCATTTTTTTGCTTAATTTACTTAATTGTTGACAAAATCCTCAACTCAAGATAGCAAATATGTGCTTTAGCTATGCCACTAGTGGAGCACTTGGGTGGTGAACTGCTGAGGAGGAGGCGGCAGGTTTTTCATCCAATTTTCTTTTTAAAAATACCTGAAAATGACATCATTTCTGGTTGTGAAATAATTTCCAGGGCAACATTTTGAGCTCTGCGCTGGACTACATCATTAGCTATGCCACTGGTCTGTCTCTTTATGAGCCTCACCTACTTCACTGGGTGGCTGTGATGAGAAAAGAAGGAACTACATACCTCATCCTGTGGTCTTTGAAGAAAAAGCAATATAAAAATATGAAAAATAAATAATTCTATGTTGTTTCTGGGATCCAGAGCTCTCCATATATGGCTCTTCTAATTTCTCTCATTGTAATATCTAATTTTTGTCATTGCAAAAGACTGGTCCCCGGTGGTTACCAAAGCCTCACCTATACTGCAGCAGTGTTACTCCCACATTTTGTGGTAAATTTTGCAAGGTAAATATGTTCATAGAGAACAGAGAGTTCCATAGAGCACCATTACCCCCAGATCCTGTGGCAGGGAGTTCCACAGAGTAAATTTGAGGTAAATTTTGCAAGGTAAAATTTGGCGTGACCATTTACATTTTTGCTAAGACAAAAACATTTTAGGGGAAGTTATCAGATGGAGATAATACAGAAGATCTGGCCAATGAGGACAGAAGCAGGGCTTTCCCATTGTTGGACACATAGATGAGCTTCCATCTCCCTGTAGGTTTTTTCCTCATCATGTCTAAAATTTGCCACTGCTCTGATTGGTTCTTAACTGTTTTTTTTAATAGTTTTTTATTGTTATGTGGCATATAGTCTACTTTGTTATTTTACATTATTAACTGTCTTGAGCATTTAAACATGAAGTTAAAAGACAAGATGCAAGTATTTATGATAAAGAAATAAAAATAAAGAATTATGTGACAATGATTAAGAAGATGAATCAGTGATTTAATACTTGCATCCATTAAAGGGGTGAAATCAAAAAGGATTAGGAAAGAAGAGGGAAGTAAGAGATTAAAGGGCAGAGATTAATCAACATGCTTGTGCTGGAGTAGGCTGTCCTAGCCTGTGCTGAATTTAAGTATTGGGACTGCTACTGAGCTACCACAAAGAAAGAGAGCCTTACTGTGGACTTTTCCCCAAGGTAAGGCTGCAGAAGCCTCAGTACAGTAGGTCTACTCAGTCTTTGACCACTTCCAGTAGTAGTGGGGAGAGTACAAAAAATAAGTACTGTATAGGCTAGAAACTGTAAGAAACAAAACTGATTGATTCTATGGGAGACATGATTGCCCTCTTCAGATACCTGAAGGGCTGTCATATGGAGGAAGGGGCCAATTTGTTCATAGCTGCTTCTGAAAGCAGAACTAGAACCAATGGGTACAAACTGCAAGAAAGGAGATTCCAGCTGGAAATCCGGAAAAAATTCCTGATGGTGAGGGCGGTTCGACAGTGGAACAGATTGCCAAGGGAGGTGGTGGACTCTCCCTCACTGGGGATCTTCAAGCAGAGGCTCGATGAGCACCTTTTGGAGATGCTCTAGGGGGAATTCCTGTTGCAGGCAGGGGGTTGGACTAGATGACCTAGGTCCTTTCCAACTCTATGATTCTATGACTTCCCAGAGAAAAATGTTGATTAGGAACCTGAAGTCTGTAGTTTGAAAATATTGCTTAAAAGGTATTTAATCCCAGTAGGAATATGCATTAATAGAAAAAGTGAGGATTGGAGAACTGAGATGAATTTAAGAATACACATATTGTGCTTATACCAGGAAAGAATTAAAGTAAGACTTGGATTTGAAAGTAAGAAAAGAATTAAAGCACTGTAACGTAAAGCAGAAAAAAATAAGGGTCATAAATCAAGGTGTTCAAAGAAAGCAGGCCTCTGTCAGTCTTGAAAGACTATGGTATCATGCTCAGCGCTGCATACGCTGATTGCTTGCATGAAAGCCTGGGTTGGATTGTTATGGAGGATAGGCTGTTACCCAAGCAGCAAATCCCCCCTCTCCACGCCACTGAATTAGTCCAGTGGAAAGTCAGAGCCAATACGATTGGATTCAGCTGGCATCGCAGAGCTGGGCTAAGGACAGGAGCTCACCCTGTCTTGTGGGGCTGACCCGGGTCTCGAACCCTGGCCTGCTGGTTAACAGGCACAGTGTTTGGCCAGTAAACATCATTTGAGCTTCAAGTGAATTTCATAAACAGCCAAAGTATAACTAGACCAAAAAGCTTCTTTTGGATAAAAGTGTAGTGTGTACAAAAGTGAAAACCTTCTCATATTAAAGATAGGTGAGTGCAATGTTAATTCGCTAAACAAATTTATTTTTGGGCAGCATGCCAAAGATAATAAGTCAATATGGTCTCTTTTTGGTAACGTTTATGGTCTCTTTATAGTGTCAGTCAGCATGAATTTCACTGGATTCAGAATCATCTCCATAGGCGGTACACATTTGTCTCCCAGTACCTGAAGATAACAACGGAGGAGGGCCCTTTCATTCTGTCTACCTACTTGTGAGCTTTCCAAATGTATCCAGCGGGGGAACAGGGTTAAAATGAATTGATCCTTGGTCTGATCCAGTTTGTAAATTCTTTTCTGCAGTCATTAACCTCTACGTAAAAGCAAATTATTTTCTGACATGGCAGTCAACTATTGCTCAATGTCTGGAAAACTGCAATTTATTCCCAGACACCTCCTTCACTATAACTCTAAAATATTATAGACTTTTGTATTTATGGTGGTACTGTGGCATATATTAGCAGGTAACAAAGTGATTGACTGCATGACTGTGAAAGAACAGTGATATTAGTGAAGCAAGGGTATCTCAGGCTATAAAACACTTAGATTATGGATAAACTCTTGCCAGAGGTAAAAATGACATAGAGCAGGCCAAAGAAGTATAAATCCTTGCAGGTACCTATTTACCCACATTTTTTAAAAATCTGATAAGATTATATCCTTTTAGAGAAAGGGAGAAGACAATAATGGAAGGGAAAATTGTTGATGGATGGGATTAGCTGACATGCAGGAACAGGTCATTTGGTGAACTGCTTGGGTATAACCATCTGCATAGTTTCATGATTCATGGGTGAGATATGTAATAAAAAATTAAGAGAGGGATATGCTGAATCCCTCAATCACTTTCAATACCAAAGACCTTACATCGTATTGTACTGACCACTGTATATAGGTCAGTGGTTCTCAAGCATTTTAGTGCAGGACCCCCCTCTGTGAATGACACTCTGTTCGGGACACACCCCCAGGAGTGATGTCATCGACTTGGAAGTGATATCATAGCTGAAAGTGGCATCAAACAGGAAGGGACGTTCCTGGTGCAAAAGCTCCTCCAAGTCTACTTGGAAATAAGTCCAGTTGAGTTCAATGAGACTTACTTCCAGGAAGTAGCCCAAGTGTCCCATTCTAAGATGATGCCACTTTGAACCACATTCCAAGATGGTGATGCCCCACCTTTCATGCCCCCCAAAATGAAGTTGTGATACCCAATGGAGTCCTGCCCCCCCATTTTGAGAACAACTTGGGTTGTCCAGCTGGATTGTGGCTTGAAGCACTGCTTTGAAGTGGTTCTTGTGGCCAACAGATTTGAGAAGATTCTCGAGCTTTTGCTTAAGTCATGCCACATGGTTCCTTTTTGTCCCCCATGTTACTTAACATCTATTGGGAAACTGTCCTCTATCGGTTTGGTGCTGGTTTTCAGCATTACATGGATGACATGCTCTCTTCCACTGAATGCTGGGGAAGATGAAGAAGTCCTAAATCTTTGCCTGAAGGAGGTGGGGGAATGGATGAAAGTGAATAAGTTGCAACTACATCTAGACAAAACAGAGGTCCTTTTGATTTGAAGACTTTGATTTGAAGACAAATCAAATAAAGATTTGATTTGAAAACAGAGGTCCTTTTGATTTGAAGACTTTGATTTGAAGACAAATCAAATAAAGATTTGATTTGAAAACAGAGGTCCTTTTGATTTGAAGATTTGAGACTTGATTTGAAGATACTTTTGAAGTATCAGACTAGCTATGTTGTCAGAAAAGGGTTGCTCTCCTTTTGAAAGAGCATGTTCTCAATTTGATGGTTCTTTTGATTCTTCATTGTTCATGGATGGGCAGGAGACAGTGGCTGCCAGGGATATGGGTGCTTGCCCACCTCAGGCAAGTGCACCAACTGGGACCATATCTGAATTATTCAGACTTGACCACAGTGGCCCACACAGTTTTGACATTGACTTGATTACTGCAGTACATTCAGTATGGGCCTACCCTTGAAGACCATTTAGAAACTGCAGTGAATGCAGTTCAATTAGTGCATCATTGGGCCTAGAAAGTTTGACTGATGCTTTTTCAACTCTTCAGGCTGCTGCTTTGTTTGTAGACATGGATCAGCGTGCTAGTGTTAGCTCCAAGCTGCCAGTGGATGATTTCCTCTAACAATTCATTGAGAACAAGGAAGATCACTGTTTCCAAATTGTGTAATCTTTCTGATTTCCGTATATTCTGGCCCCCTTCTATTATTGTTCCTGCTTTTATCCAGTGAATCACTGTTTAGCTTTGTGGTATGAGTGAATGTTTAATAGTCTATCTCGTTTATTTTGACCTTGCTTGTCAGTTATTGTTTTATTATCTCCACAATAAAGTCATCTATTGTTGCACCTTTAACTTTTCCATACCATTCCCCTATCATTGGTCCCTGCATGCAATACATTTCCTCCATGTGCACATGTTGCATGTTTTTCAGAAGCATACCCAATAACACAATCTATTCTGTAAAATCTTGTTGATGAGCTCTGCATTACCTTTAGTTTTGAAAGTTTTCTTCACAGATGGAGAAAAAAATTGTCCTCTGTTGTGAAGATGTGTGAATTGAACTCTAGGAATGAACTCTGTGGGAATGAACTCTATTTTCACATCTATTAGATGTGTGAATAAACTGTTCTTTAGATGTGTGCATCTATGCTTTCCAGGAAAATGATTTTCTATTACTTTTAACTGTTCACATGTACCAATTTTTCTTTCAGCTTCCACAAACCGTATCCCTTCCAAATCATTATGTTTTCAAAGCAAATTATTGACTTCATCTGTAATCCCCCAGGGCAGGAAAACTGCCAGCATGTCCCAAATATCTCCCAAACCCTTAGAAGCTTAATTAATATGGCTATGCTTTTCAATAAACTGGATTTTTTTTAAAAAAAATTAGCATTTGACATATAACCTTTAACTAAGTGGTGTGATGGATTGCCGCCGCTCCCCTCCATTTCCTGTTTGCTTTCAGGAAATTAAATATAACAATTAAAAAGCAAGTCCCTGAAGTGGTTTTTTTTATATTTTCATCACAACAGTAAGTAGAATGGACATTTTATTATTAATAACGTTGATAAAATTTTAATTAGGCTTTCCAGTGAGCTAATGAAAGAGTAAACAAAGAGAAACAAGGCTCCATTTACTCTACCTGATTGTGTCTCATCAACTATCTCTGACAGGCAGGCTTTCCTCTTTCTCGCCTCTGGAAAGCCTGATTTAGATAGGATATGACATGAGCAAGCATAGCAATTGTTCAGTATTGCACTTCCTTTAAATTGGTTTACTTTGCATGTGCAGTGTTGGGATGGCAGAGATCTGTAGCTCAGACAATTGTTGCACAAGCAGGCTAACGTTGATGTCTCATAGCAGATAAATTCTTAGTTTAAATGAGATGCCAGGTGCAACACATTCAATACCATATGAGTTGGTTAGTTTTGCCCTTTCAATTCAAACCATGTCTGACTCAAGCTACTTTACAGCTTGCAATAAATAGTGGATTTTGAACTTGCCAATAATTCAGTCAGACACCATTTAATCGGCTTGACTTCTGAATAGTCCTAAAACAACATTTGGGATTTTAAAATTCCAGTTCCGTCATCCCTTCTACTGCTGCTTTATCCTGCACCGATGGACATTGTCTTTGCTGATGAAAAGTGTGTGGGACCACCAGTGAATGTGATCGCAGCCTTGTTGCCATTGCCTGTGTCACTGACAATTATGCCATGTGCACTGTGCACCAATATTAAGCCACCTTATGGATCCTGCATCCTCCACTGAGTGGAATACTCATTCTGTTGGTAAAATACTTTTAATAGGCTTTGGCTGTGAGTGTATTTTTTTTCCTTTTCTTCCAGCAGTTGTTATAAGTGGAAAAATGAAAATGCTTTGAACTGATAGCAGTTGATTCACCTAAAAACGAAAACTGGGTAGTTTAATTTTTCACAGGAGGTTGTTGGCAGTTTTCATTCCATGAGACAGCCCTATCATTACAACACACACAGAGCGTCTCTCAGCATGGAATAAGCAACGTAGAGAACTGAAGACTTTAGAACTCAGCTATAAGGAGTTCAAAAGAGACCACAGCTAAGCAATGCCTTCCCACAAATTCCTGCTCACAAACACTGCAGGAATTCTGCAATTGAAGTTTCTGTTAGTGGTGCAATTTGAAATTTTATCTGATGACCTACAGTTTCCATTGTCCCTTTGTTACTGCAAGGTGAAAAAGCAAAATACAGAAACAGGACAGCCAAACTGTCCTGACATAAAGGACCATTTTAAGAAACAGAAATAAATATATAATTGAGGCAGGTGAAAGGAAAATGGCATTAAAATATGATTCTTCATTCTTGTTGTAGGGATTCTTTTGTAGATCAATAAGCCATTCTGTTTTCTGGAAAAAAAAACAGTTGTCTTTCTTTATACAGGAGCAACTGAATGCTAAGAGTGCACCTTGCCTGATAGACACAGCTGGGGAATTTGCTTCTAGCTCCAGATTCTTCTGTCTGTGAATGGGGCTGTCCACGTTATTTTTTATGTATTTATTTATTTGATGTGTATCCTTCCTTTCTCTCTGCACGGCACCCAACGCGGCTAACATAAAATACATAAAATACAATTTAAAATAGTTACAATTAAAACAATAAAATTACAATTAACAAATCAATATTAGAAAATAACCTCTCTCCATGGCGGCACAACCAACAGGGCCCCCTCAGATGACCTCAGAGATTGAGCCAGATTGTATGGAAGGAGGCAGTCTCTCAAGTACGCTGGTCCCAGGCTGTTTAGTGCTTTAAAGTTTATAACTAGCACCTTGAATTTGGCTTGGAACCAAACTGGCAGCCAGTGCATGTTCTTTCCGGAAGATCACAAAGTGGACCTGATGTCATTCAGTTAACTCTGCTGTTTACTCCTCAATTCACAACACAAAAACATACTGTATATGGAAGTGTTGTTATTCATGGGAGGTAGGATCACACTGTCAAGGGCTGCCAGCACATCACAAAGGTCACTTACAACTCAATCTTGTAACTCAGTGTGCAAAAGTGACACTCAGATAAAGCAAACAAGTTATTGTGTGCATCTGAACATTTTGTATAAATACTACTGTATAAAAGTATTGAGTTATGAACTGCTTTATTTACTAGTGTCCCACAAGTTCGGTTGATATTTTAACCTATATTTAATCTGATGTTTTAGTCTATATTTATAATTCTATTTTGACTGTGTTTTATTTTTCTGATTGATGTTAGCTGCCTTGAGCTCCCTCTTGCAGGTGAGGAAAGGCGGGATATAAATAAAATAAATAAATATTATTTAAAAGCCAGAAGGCTGTGCAGGTTCTTTGAAGGTTACAAGAGAAGAACTAACAAAACTCATACATTGAGCCAAACAACTGTTATGCAGAGATCAGTGTTCCTCATCCTACCCTTCTGAATAGCCAATCTCATTTGCCTAGGGCTGCCTGTATATCTGTTTTTGAATTGACTGCTGAAACTCAGTTATGAATACAAAGCATTTGAGATGTATGTGATTTATGTGCATATGCTCTCCTTCTCAGTATTCTGAGTTATTCAACACAAACGATGCTTAGTCAATTGCTTGGACATTATGGAGGAAAGGAGTTGCTTGGCAGTGTTGGCACCTTCCTTATCTTCTCTGTGTGAATACATGTGGTGCCAGCAAAGCTTTACTTTGGGCCGTCTGGGCTGATTTGACTCCATTGCTTCTTATCCAGTGCCAAAATATTCATCTGTTTGCCACAGCAGCTGTTTATCCTTTACTCTGAATGTGACAGAGATGTGGTTCACAAAAGACTGTTGGAAACTGATATTCCATTCCGCAGCATAAGGATCAGGTCACAACTGCATGGTGAAATAATTTCCTCATCATTATGTGCTTCTTTCAGACATCCTTGAAGCCTATTGCAAACTCTGTTATGGCCATGGGTATCACTGCAACACTGCATCATGCAGAATCAACATTGTATGGCAAATGAGTCTACTGTGATACCATTGCCTGCAGGACAGGGAGACCATATGTCTTCTTTCCCAGAAAATTTCCTCTTTTTAAGATTTTTGTCCTGGAAAAAAATTCACAATTCCTTTACTTGTGTGCAGGCTACATATAGCCTTCTTGTGTAATGGAAATGAGATTGGTACCGGCAGGAAAAACCCAGAAGAGGCTTATGCAAGCAAGAGATATCTTTATTGAAGCTTCAGACTGCAGTTGGACAGAGATTCTGCCCTCCAAAAAGACTGAGCGAATTGTACATCTTGGACACACTTCTTATAGCTGAACTGTCACGTAGGCAAAACTTTACATAAAGAGATTATTCTATTCATGACAAGAGGATTCATACAGGTAAATATTTTATCTCGAGTGGCTTCCTGGATGGTGGAAGGGAACAGGACATGGTAAGATCCATGACCACACATTACAACAATGGAGGACATTCGTTGTTATCAAGCACGTATAGGTTTTTACATCTTAAGCTTCTGTTCTCACGTGAAAGAGGAAATAAAATTTTATTTTAATTTTTAATCTTTTGGGCTTCTGGCATGTTTCTCCACTTTATGTGATAACCAACATCACTGCAGTATTGTTTTCCTTTCTTTCGCAAGGCTACTTTTATTCTGTTCTATTGGCAGGGCTTATTACTAGCGCTTCGGGCCAGGCTAGGACAAGGAACGGGGATTCTCCTAGCAGTTCTGCTCAGATAAGCAGGCTTTAGAAGTCTCAAGTGGCTTACTCATAGCTGACCGCAATAATGCTCTGATTGACAGCTCCCTGCTGAGCAGGCATTGTGATGTCATAATCCCTTTAACAAGGAGAGAGGGAGAGTTGATTGAGCTTGAGTGGACTATTAGCACCTTGACCACATCAAAAGCCTGCTGCCAGAGTGAGGCATTGTGACGTCATAATCCTTTTCCTAGAGCGCCTGAGAACTTGATTTATACTTCCTTGCCTGCTTGCAAGCTGCCTGGGCTTATAGAATGGTATTTGGAAGTGTCAAATAAATCTAATAAATTCCAGAAAAATCTAATAAATTCTAATAAATCTAAACTACTGGTTCCTGTCTACCATACTTGTAATTCATGAATTATTTGTAATAAACAGGACTTTTTTCTGGGGGAACTCACCAGTACTCAGCACCTTTTTTCTCCACCTGCTTCTCCCCAGCAGCTAATTAATAATTAATCATATGGGGATGACCTGTGGTGAGTACCGGCACCTTTTTTCCCAGAAAAAATACTGGTAATAAATAATAATAAATGGAAAACTATTACATATACAGTAAGTAATGTTGGCTGCAATCCGAACCTCCACTTAGGTTAGCATAAGCCCACAAATAAGTCCTGTGCTGACCTGGGGTGTTACAAAAGTGCCATAAGTACCACTATGGGGGAACTAGGCCAATGCACAGGCATACACTGACATCCCCACACCATCAGAGGAAGATATGCCAGGTGAGTTAGGCCAGCCTAAACTGGTTAGGATTGCACCCATAGTGTTCAAATTAGCCGCACAAAAGCAATATTTACAAATGTTTTTGTTTTTATCATATCTATCCTACATTTTTATTGGGTGCCCTATGTTTTTAGTGTGCCCTGTTCTCTTATGTTTATGACATCTGGTCACCCTGATGTAAGATCAGTCCTTAATGATTCATACATGTTTCTTTATCCCTACAATCCAGAGGAACTACGGGAGCACGTAAGAGACATTACGTGCACCCGTAGTTACTGTGTCACCTAGTGAAAACCTATGTGAAATTCATATTGCGATCCAGAGTAAATTGTTCTTACACCAGAGCAAGGACTCTGCATAGTTACTCTGGATTGTGCCCTATGAGAATTAAATATTTGGAGACAGTTTTTGTGTTGGAGCTGAGGGGTTAAAGCTGTCCACACAACCATTGTCACACATTGGGAGAAACAAGAAGAAAGGAAAAGAAAGCAAACATAAGAGTAACACTCTTCACAGCAGGTTATATATATATATATATATATATATATATATATATATATATATATATATATATATATATATATATATATATATATATATATATATATATATATATATATATATATATATATATATATATGCTCTTTATACACACACACACACACACACAAACATTTGGGATAGGAAAGGCCAGCAAAGTTTAGAAAAGGTGACAAATCCCACCTCACATCAGCTATGAATATTTGTGTGTTTGTGGTGGGGGACCGAACTGATAATGGGACTGCGATCATTTTGGAAAACACAGAGAGCCAAGAACTTAAGGCACCTTGAGGAGCAGGGCTACTCTGTTGGAATCTAATGCAACAGTTTTTATGCCTCATAGAAGTTTTGATTTCTTCCAATTATAAGTATATGGTTGTAAATGTATACTGTATCTGCATACATATGAATATTTGTAAGTAAAACAAGAAGTGATTACTGAAATGTTGGGTTCCAGTGCACTCTCTGGCAAATAAAACTAAAACTTGCTGCACAATCCAGAGTAACTGCGGGAGCAGTTAAATCCAGAAAAATTTACTCTGGATTACTCTATGAATTTCCCATAGGTTTCCACTAGGTGGTGCCATAACTGCATCAATGTAAATGTCTTTTAAGCACTCCCATAGGTACTCTGGATTATGCAGTTAGTCCGATTATCTCAGTGGTCAGCGGGGAATGTAGCATGTAAAAAGTCAATCCTTATTGCTTGCTACTTCCAGTCCTGTGGATTTGCTTAGTCTACAGTATGTTGCCACATACTCTTTGCACCCATTCACACTAGCAGAAGAAGTCTTGGGTGGCCTTAGGCAGTTCTTGCAGCTTCTCTCTTTCTCACAGCTTAACAAATCTGTACATGTGCTCAGTGATTCTAGCCAGCTTAACAAATTGAAGTTTAGTGCTAAGTGCTAATTAAAGTACTTACTGGTTAACACTGTTTCAATAATTTCAACAATTTCTTGCTATTTTCCAGCCCAGGGGTGTCAAATGCATTAATTTAGTCAGCCAAATTGCATTTGTGGTGCCTGTTGAGGAGCAGAAGTGATGTCATTAGGTAAGATAATGTACAGTAAGATAAGATATCTTACTGCTTAATGCTTAATGACATTATCTTACTGAAATAAATACAGTGGTACCTCACTTAACAAGTGATCCACATAACAAAAATTTCTCTAGGAATCTGCCTCACATAACAAGTGTTGCTTCACTTAACAAGCACACTCGTTGGCGGTTGGGGCAGACACGTTGGCTGGCAGCCCTTTTAACAAGCGCCAGGGCTGCCTAATGCATCTATCTATCTATCTATCTGTCTGTCTGTCCGTCCGTCCGTCCGTCCGTCCGTCCGTCCGTCCGTCCGTCTACAGTATTTATATACCGCTTTTAAAAGCGGTATATAGTTCACAAAGCAGTATATAGTTTTAAAAGCAGTATATAGTTTTATATAGCGGTATATAGTTTTAAAAGCGGAAAAGTTCACAAAGCAGTTTACAAGAAAATGAAAAAAAATTAATAGCTAATTAATAGCTAATGGGTCCCTGTCCCAAAAGGGCTCACAATCTAAAATGCAAAAAGAACACCGGCAGAAGCCACTAGAACAGACATTGCTGGGGTGTGTAGGGCCACTTAGAGTGCAGTCCTAACTAGGTTTACTCAAATGTAAGCCCCATTATGTTCAATGGGTCTTACTTCCAGGAAAGTGTCTTTAGGATTGCAGCCTTACTCTCCCCCTGCTAAATAAAAGAGGAACACCCACTTGAAAGAGTGTCTCTTGCCCAGTTAGGGGTTAATAGCGAAACCTGCCCATAGTGCAGTGTTCCTCTTGTGGCCAGGTGTCTGCTGGGCAGAGAGAGAGAACAGCATGGAGAAGAGGGAAGCAGCTCAGGGCTAGCCAGAAGGGAGCAGGGGAGAGAGGCTCAGGATGAAGAGAAGGAGAATGTGGGGAGCTTTGAAAGTGTCTTTGATTGCAGCCTCCTAACCATGTCTACCCAGAAGTAAGCCCCATTGTGTTCAATGGGTCTTATTCCCGGGAAAGTATCTTTAGGATTGCAGCCTAAGTAGACTTCATAGGATCTTCATAGGATCACATTGAATACATGTTTTGTATTCAATTCCAGTGTTTTGTCATCATTTTTACATACAGTTAATATTTTTATATGAATATTTTTTGGGGTTCTGGAACCAATCATCTGAGTTTCCATTATTTCCTACGGGAAAATCCACTTCACATAAAGAGCATTTCACATAACAAGCATGCCTCTGAATGAATTAAACTTGTTATGTGAGGCACCACTGTACTTTGTTCTCACAAAGAAACTCAATAGCCATGAGTGACAGAAGCAGAGTTGCCAAAACTGGGACGTGACCCACGTGAAACTTGCTGACAGTGATGCTGCATGATGAAGAGATGTTGCGCCTGGAAGTGATGCTGCATGATGGAGGAAGTGATATCACAAGGAAGTGAACTCATGGCTGGAAGTGGTGTCACTATTACATCCTAGTAAGTTTGACCATCTCAGAGTCACCTGCATGTCTACTCTGTAGTACGTCCCATTGTATTCAATGAGACTTACTCCCAGGAAAGTGAGGCTGCAAGTTACTTTCCTGGAAGTCAGATCCATTGACTATAATGGGACCGACTTCTCAGTAGACACGGATAGGCTTGTGATATGATTCAGATTATCAAAATAAGATTCAGATTCATACAGTTAATATTATGTGCATAGTGAAGATTCTTCTGTGGGAATCTAACACCGTTTTCCCTATAGGACCAATGATTCAGTAATTGCAGTTTCCATAACAGTGGTGTTTCCAAGGAACCTAACCCCTTGGTTAATGAGAATTAACTATGGGCGCAATCCAGAGTAACTATGGGGAGTCCTTGCTCCAGTGTAAGAACAATTTGCTCTGGATTGCAACATGAATTTCCCATAGGTTTTCACTAGATGGTGCAGTAACTACGGGTACACGTAATGTCTCTTATGTGCTCCCGTAGTTACTCTGGATTGTAGGGAAAATCTCTCTTTTAATATGCCAATGGATACATACTCATACAGACTCCAATGCAAGCAAATGCACTGCACAATCCAAAGTAACTATGGGAGCTCTTATGCTGATGTAAGAAAAATTTATTCTGGATTGCTCTATGAATTTCTCATAGGTTTCCACTAAGTGGCACCATAACTATCTTGATGTTAATTTCTCTTAAGAGCTCCCATAGTTACTCTGGATTGTGTAGGCAGTCTAGTTTTATAGCATGATGGGCAGAAACAATGGCGACACTAGGGCTTGTATCACCTAGAATGGGAGGCCAGCATGTCACCCCTATGGTGGACCTCCTCCAATGCTTGGGACATTGTCCAGAATAGTGGGTGGGAACAGTGATGCACCATTTTCTTGCCCCGGATGGGTTTTTTTCTCTATAACATTAGATAGAATAGAGTAGTGGTACTTTAAGTGGGGTTTGTTAACACCTTGTGGGGTCACGGACCTTGGGTCAAGAGGGAACATGATATGGTGGTATCTGTCATTTTGGAATCTGGCACAAGGCTTTCTTGTGAGTACGTCTCATTGAACACAATAGGACTTACTTCAAAGTATATATGGAAGAGCTCCGACATAACAGTTATGTCACATCCCGGTAAGTTTGAAATCCCGAATAGATTTTTTTAGTTTGAGTGGAGGTCCCAGGCTGAAATGTCCCATACTACTGGTATGGAGATATTTCAACATAGTTTTTTTCTGTGCATTTGGTATGAAACTACACATCAAATTATATATAATATGAAGGTATTATTCAATACTACCGAGATTTTAAATTTTTTTGCCAGTAGTGGTGTCACTCCCCTGTGTGCATCACCCACACCACCCACATCTCCCAGTGATGCCACTGGGCAGAAATTATAATTAGGCCAAAGGACAGAAAAGTTCAGTCACTTGACAAACTGATTCACTTGACAGTGTTACCGCTGCAGTAAACACTGTCCTGTCAGCAATGAACATGGTTCAATAAAAGGTGCATACAAGACAAACCTTGACATGATCAAACATGTCAGCATACAGCTGTTTATGGGATTAGAATTTTGGCCTTGTATGGCTAATTTTTGTTCCGATGTGCTTCATGTTAAATCATGCATTGAACTGCAATTTGAACTTAAGGCACTGGCCTTGGGCATCTTGATACCTTTATTTACAAGAATAATTTAGCCAAAATATTACTAATACAAAGACTTGAAATAAGGAAAGTCCTCCTCTGCATTGCTGGTGAATAAGTTTCAGATCATGCTGGCATTTCAGGAATGCCACCCAAATAATCTTAATGGATGGGTCATCTCATATAAGCCAAAGCTGTCCTTCAAGTAACCTTTAAAATCAACACCACTATCATGAATTGCTACTCACGGCCAGTGAAGCTGGAATAGCATAGAGCTGCCTTACTGAACCTATCTGGTTCCAAACACAACATAAGCAGCCTCATTCTGCATCAGCTGCAAATTCCAGATTGTTGTCAAAGGTGGCCCATGTAGAGCACATTATAGTAATCCATTCTTGGAGCACTGTGGTCAGGTATGAATGACCTGACCAGTGCAAGGAACCAGTGCAAGGTCATTCACTGGTCAGGTATGAATGACCTGACCAGTGCAAGGAGCACTGTGGTCAGGTATGAACGACTCAAGTATGGATGCAGTTGATACATCAGTCAAAGTTGACCAAAAGTCCTCATAATCACCCTGGATGGCTCAGGGTGACTTCAGATTAGGATCCTATTCCTTCATGGGATTATAATCCCATTTAGACACCATTTGGTAAAGCCAAGGATGGTGGTTCTCTCTAGTCATCTGTCTCAAGATTTATATCAGAAAGTTGGCCTGAGCTGTAATATGCAGAAAAAACCTCTACCCCAGTTTGAGGACAGGAAATGCTTTAATGTGATTACTAAAGCAGAAAAGCTGACCAAGTTTTTTGCTTGATCGTTTGAGGTTCAAAGTGGTATGTAGGATATTCTCACCAATTTTCATTTCCACATCCAAGTAATTCTTTAGAACTCGACTTATTATGAGAACAGAAACTATCATGGAGTTCAAATATCTGAGGGGAAATACTCTTTTTAAAAAATCCACCATGAATAATGCAGCGTGCCTCCAGACCTAAAATAATACTCACTCTTCCTAGATAGGCAAATGAATTGGGGTAAATTTAGAGATCAAAAGAAATATATTTAAAAAGCGGAACTAGAACTTATCTGAAAAGGAACAACAGGAAAACACTTTAGAATGGGGAGTTGTACTCAGGCTGAAGCTACTGGTGCTAACAATGGCTACAGTAAACATGCCATAGGAAGTATTATTTCATACACCCAATGGCAATAAAAGGATGCACCTTTGAAATTATCAGTGCTTTGTTAATATCAAAGGAATCTTGGATGATACTGCCCAGTAGTCCAGAAAAGCACAGTATAATCTAACCTTGGTTTGGCCATTTCCATTTCCTGATATATAGTTTTCTCCTCACTTCAGGCATAAAGACTTGTCAAAATCAGATCCCAATTTTAACCCAACCCCTAACATCACAGCAATGCCAAACTGGTGAATGCTGCATCCCTGATGAGGGGTAGGTGGGTAGGCCTGGGGGCTTCAGCAAGGAAAGGAGATCCCCTTACCCCATGTGAGCCTCCTGACCTATAATGGATCTCGTCAGCTTCACACTGGCAAGGGATGATCTGTCAGGGATGATCTAGGAGGATTTCCTGCTGCAGGCAGGGGGTTGGACTAGATGACCTATTAGGTCCCTTTCAACTCTAGGATTCTATGATTCTAAGTCTGAAGGTTGAAATGGGGCAGTGAGGCTTCTGTCAGAACTCGGGATCCATAATATCCTCTTGTGGCCTCCCCATTCACTGTTATATCTCCCGCATCACCTGGTTCCTCCTCCTATCTCCCCACTTCTGTTTTCCCCAGCCTTCTACATCCTCCTACTGTGAGCTACAATTCCTTCACTACCAAGGACAGGAAGGTGGAGGCTTCCCTACTGGCACTCCCAACAGCATGCCAGCTCGTCCATTGCCTGAGGTTTTTTTTGTGACAGTCTCATACTGCTTTATGGCAGTCAGCATTATCAGAGAAGCCTTGGTGCCAGTGGCATAGCTAATGATCATGTAGCCCACTGCAAAGTTCAAAATTTTGCCCCAGAAGTGATGTCACAATTAGAAGTGAAGTCATATCCAGGCTTTTACAAAAAGAAAATGATAGGAAAACCCACAACCTCCTCCCCAGCAACGTGCCACCCATTTGCTCTGCTGCTTCCCCAACTAGTGACATAGCTAAGGCATCTATCTGCAATCTGAGGTCATAGATTTTGTAGTCTAAAAAACAAAATCAAACTTAAGTTAATAAATAAAAACTGTGCCCCTTATTGGTTAGAGCAGTGGTAGCAAACCTTTTGCCACTCAGTGCTGACTGATGGTACTGGTGCCCAGCGTGTATACCCGAAACTCTGTACATGTGGAGTGGGCTAGGAGTGCCCTGAGTTCAATTCACAACGTCAGTTTGGGTCTGCTCTGAAGAGGATCAGTTGCTCCTCTTTGGAGCAGAGCCAAAGTGAGCATGCCAGTGTCAGCTCACATGCGCTGTGGGCCAGGAGTGCCCTGAGCCCATTGCACATGCCCAGAACACTGGGCATGCACAGTTTGGCTCTGCTCCAAAGAGGATCAGCAACTCCTCTTTGGAGTAGTCAAACCGAGTGCATTGGTGCCCAGTGCACAAGCCCAAAGCTCTGGGCATGTGCACTGGGCACCATCACACTCTGGGCAGGAGCAGATGCTGGGCTGAGGATGTCTGGCAGTGCCATAGCCATGTGCCGGCCAGGAGGTGCAATAGGTTCGCTGTCACATGGTTAGAGACACTGTGCAGAGGCAAACAGTGCCTCTTTACCCCAGTTAGGAGGAGTTTATGATATATGAAAATATATAATATATAGGAGCCAATTCATATTAACACCTAATCAATTCCATACTGTATCATAATTACATCTCATTGGCTCTCAGAGCAATTAATCTATTCAGTCAGTTTTGAGTTACCTAAGTAAATCCCTTTTTTGTTCCATTGGCACTTGTATTTTCATTTTCGGATTAACTGGCTATAATTTTTGATAGAATACAGTTTGTATTCCAATGCAGTTTATTCTGCTGCGTTCTTATTTTTCTAACGATATATAACATGATGGTATTATTCTTCATGCATACCGTTTTCACAATTTAAGCCACTAGTGACAAGCTTAGCTTGTTACCCTGCTACAGCTTGTTACCTGGTGTTACACAGGGGTGGGCTGACCCTCTCCCAACAACCGGTTCTCCGGAAGTGGGAGGGGCCAGGCCGGGTCAGGGGGAGGGCCTGGGGTCATGGGGTGAGGCGGGGGCGGACCCAACCCTGGCACACTGCGCATCCTCTTCAGGACGCACTGCACTTGCGTTAAGCTTGCGCCGATCTTGGCAGAGGCGGAATCGCGTCCTCAACAGGATGTGACTGCGCTTGCATCAATCTTGACGCAGGTGCAGTTGCGTCCTCTTCAGGTTGCGTCCTCTTCAATATTGACGCAGGCACAGAGGTGGGCCCCTTAGGGGGCGAACCAGTTTGCCTGCATTTTGGCCCACCGCTAGCAACCGGATCACTAGCGGTGGGCCAAAATTAACTACTGGTTCTATAGAACCAGTGTGAACCAGCCTGGGCCTACCACTGCAGGTGTAACTATTACCCCCTGCACTGCCTTAACCATGCCACTGCTAGTCACCTTCAGGCAATGAAGGAAAGATTGGGCCATCAGTCACTTTGTGAGAACTTCAGGATCCTGTTATGAAAGCAGATATTTTCAAGAGTAGACACATCTTCTGTTCCTGTCCATGGCTGTCAGACATGGGAAAGCTCTAGTGGTGGGCTTCAGGGGGTTCTCACAGATTTTATAGAACCCTTTGCTAATGAGCGCCTGGGGTTACTAATGGGACATAGAACCTGTTGTTAATTTAGGTTATTAGGACATAGAACCTGCTGTTAATTTATTTGAATCCCACCACTGGAAAGCTCCTTTAGTCACGAAAGAGAAGGTGTATCCCTTTGCTTCTTTCTGTTCACTTGAATGATGTAGAGTCTGAAACAAAGGATTATGTTGATCTATGTTGATGAGATTCATTAATCTTATTTGATTATTGTGGGAATGTAATTCACTGCTTCCAGTGAAAGACCAGTAACACAACAAAAGGGAGGGTAAAACAATAAGCACTGCAGATAACATAACAGTGGCACTGGGATGGATCAGAATCCTAACCCCATTCTGGCTGCAATCCTAAAGACACTTTCCTGGGAGTAAGATCCATTGAACACAGTGGGGCTTACTTTTGAGTAGACACGGTTAGGATTGTGTTCTCTGTCTTTTTCCTTACTCATCTCCTTTCTTTGAAAGCAAAAGGCTGGGGTAGATCCACTAAAGAGACCCATTTGGGCTGGGAAAGCTTTCCCCAGGATAAAAGAACCCTACTCTGAGGAGATCTCCATAATTTACATCTCTGCAAGATATAAAGCATGCTCAGCCGGTGGGGCTGCAAGGGAAGCAAGAGGGCTTAGGATTGGGTTGATGTTTTCCCAGTTATTTGTTGTTATGCAACTTTAAAATTCATGTAGATACCAAACATATGTCCCTCCCCCCACAAGACTTTAAATAAGGAGAAATTGGAAAGAAGGAAGAATTCGGTGGTGTGCTGGCAGCTTGATTTTTACCCTGAAGGCATCATTATTTTTCAGCAAAATCTGAAGAAATCTTATACTATCTTTTTCCCTTGATGCTTTTTGTAATTGAATTGTTTCATTGGACCACCATAAACCAGGATCTCACAGCAATGAACAATATCTTTGCAAGCAGGAGCTCTTTAAAGTCATTTGGATTTTTTTCTCTTCAGCATTCCATTGGATTTGACAGTCTTCCTGAGTTACCAGGACAGAAAGCTATTTGTGCATCTATGACCCAAGATAGATTATGTTCATTTTTCAGATCATATAAGATTGTAGCTTGCATCAGCTCCACCCATCCCAACACTTGTCAGTTCCCTAGACAGGACAACCTATTTTCAGATCACATCAGCAAGGAATAACTCTTGCACAGAAGCATGACCAGAAATAGACTCAAGAGCGTTGCTGACAGTTGGATTTCATTACGTTTGACCTTCAGTCCACTAATATAGCAAACACTTGTTAAACCTGAATGCAAAAGATGTGAAGTAGTATGCCATGTATTCATCAGAAATGGACAAGGAGTTCCCAAATTTAATCCCTGCATTTGGGCATCCAAATGAAGAAAGCTCACATGCAGTGGGTACCTCAGGGAGGGGGGATAAGAAGGACAAATGTCTTGGATGCAGGCTGGGGAGCAGTGCCATGCCACCATCCACCACCACCACCCATCTCTCTCTCTCTCTCCTTTTTAAAATAGATTCCTAAAATACATTAGAGCTCAATGCACCTTCTATAATAAAAACATTGTGTAAGCTAACTCAGTGCGGAATACCTGACCTCAAGGACATTAAGGCTGCAATCCAGAGCAAATTCAGCCTGCTCTGACCTAACTGCACTCTCCTAACAATTCTGTATCCAGAGCAGAAAGTTATGCCGAACCCAGAGAGTCAGGAAGCCTGGGCTGCCCTAATTGCTCCAGGGCATGCTAAGTAATTGACACAAGGGGAAGACTTGCTCCTGAGGAGACACCCCTCAGATCACACTGAACAAGGAACAGCTGTGGTGCCTACAGTGGTGACATGACTCTGCACATCACCTGGTGCGGAAGTCTGTGCGTCATCCCTGGAATGCCCCCCCCACCTGGACTGCACAGTCACCAAAGTTGGCGCCTGCACAGTTGTTTCTGAAGCCAACTGGCTTCAGAAAGAGTACTGTGCAGGCACCATCTCTGACACCTGCGCAGTACTTTTCTGAAGCCTTTTGGCTTCGGGGGAGACTGTGCAGGCGTCAGAGTTGGTGCCTGTGCAGTACTCTTTCTGAAGCCATTCGGCTGCCGCCCCACCTCCTGAGTGAGGCCGAATGGCTGTGCAGAGGCGCGGACTTTCTCTGCTCTAAGGAAGTCTCCTCTGAAGCTGTTCGGCATGCTCAGTGAGTTTCTGCGCAGTGCATCTCAGATGGCCGTTCAGGCCAGCTCCTCAGACAAGTGGCAGCTTCTGGCTGCTGCTCCGCCTTGGAGCAGGCCTGAATGGGTGTGCTGACGCCCGGGGCCTGCCAAAGGACAGTCAAATTCCTCCGGCACATCACCCCATACGGAGCGCATCACCCAATGCAGCCCACACCAGCCGCACCAGTCTGGTGACGCCACTGGGTGCCTGCCTTATAAGGAGTCCCTGATGAGATGCCAGTACATTCTACAGTGAATACAAGGGGCTTCTTGGAGTGGCCTGCTGTATCCTGAGGTTTGTGGGCAGCCGTAGTTTGTTCCATATCCTGAGGTTGAGAGGAAGGGGTTGCAGCTAGGCTGGCCAAGAACTCAGATTTTTGGTCAGCACTACCATTCTTACTCGGGCCTTATCATGGACCCCTATGGGTCTACTCATTACTATACCTGCTCCTGAGGTGGTATAACTCTGAGGGCTGGAAGAGGGCATTTCTGCCTTGGAAACAGGCTTTGGATACAGAGTAACTGCTCTGCCCTAGGCAATGCTAAACATGCCCTCAACTTGCCTCTCCTGAGCTGCTTAGGCTGCCTCAGTTAGGGCAGAGCAGGTCCACCTCTCTTAGGGCACCCTATCTTGCCTTGCTCTGCCCTAAGCCTCCTTCAGAGTAACTGGGCTGGAGCATCTTGCAGTTGCTCCAACCTAGTGTCAGATAGGGCAACCTAAGGGCTCTTATGTGGACAGATTAGTTGCTCTGGATTGGGCTATAAGTTTGCAATCTGAAGGACAGTTTCCTAGATGTAAGACCCATTGAACATAATCGGTCTTACTTTTGAGTAGACATGGTTAGGATTGTGCCATTAGTGACATAGACAAAAATGATTAATTTGGTGGAAATGTCCATTTGTCAGTCAAATAGGATTGAAGAGGTCCCAATGGCATTTGCAAAATGCTTGTAGTGGCATCATACAACAAACTCCAACTCATGTTTTCAATGTTTGCTCCCAATATTCCTTATTTAATTATGCTAATAAATACCAAACAGATCAAGTACCAATAATGTAAAATTCACACTTGGAATAGCTGCAGTTCTGGGTGCTGCAAAATACTACAGTTCCTGTTTACTAAAAATTCTCAGCTTTCTGTCAAATACTGCAAGTATTGGTTCGTCTCAAACACAAAACTATTGTTTGCAAAGTGATGGACCACGTACCACAGTGCCTTCGTCTGGAACACTTCCAGACAGATGCACACTTTGCAATTAAAAAGAGAAAAAAGATGGGAAAGATGTGAAACCCTCTTATTGTTTTTAGCTCATTTTAGTTCACAATATAAAAGTGACAGAGTGGAATGACAATGAGATTATTGCTAAAACTTGCAGCATTGCTGTGCACCCAAAATAATCTGCTAGAATTGCTACTGGTGGGATGAGGGTGGGGTTTCCAGGGAATTATCCTTTTTCCAGATTAGTAATCCTAACAAGTAGTCCCCCACCCTGGGGTGTAAGGGGCAGAAGGAAATTAGATATTTCACTGGAATTTTGAAAATGCCATGGAACTCTTTTATCTGGGTAAGATGTGAAAGACTAGGGTTAATATACTGATGCTAAATTTTAATGTGTTTATTTTGATCATATTTTGATCTAATTTTTATTTTTCATGATCTTTTTGAAATACGGCAACCTTGAAAACAAGTCAGTAAATAAGGACATCCTTTAGGAAGTCCAAAGAGAGCAGTCTCTCATCCCTATTGCTTCTGCCAACAAATATTTCTGGAACCCAACCAGCTAGGTGTAAGAGGAAGAGGGTTTCTCCAGGTTTCTCCAAGCTAGATGGGGAATAATGTATGCAAAAAGGTGCCACACATGCTGCTCTCCTTTCCATTCCAAGCCAGAATTCCTGGTTGGAATGTGTGATCTGGATTCAGTCTTTCCTATGTTTTCTTCCCCCTCTCCCCCCACTAAACAGTGGATTTACAAAAGAGAGTCCTGGTTGCTTAATGAGTGTTTTCATTATCAAAATCTATGTTCTGAACTAGCTGCAATAAATGCTTTTGAAATACAGCTTTTTTTAAAAAAAAAAATTCAATTTCATCCTGAATAAACCTCAAAGCAGAATTTGGAACCCTGCAGTGGACCCCCAACTTAATGGTTCACCCCTAAAATTAATTTCTACTTGATTTTTACCCACCTAAAAAAACTTAATTTTTTTTACCCCAAAAACATCTTGCTAAAGTGTTTTTACAGTCTGAAACTTAATTTTTACAAACAAAAATTAATTTTTTACTTCCCTTCCACTAAAATTTGAAATAGTGACTTGTAACTAAATAAAATATAAAGTGACTCAGACCACCATTTCAAAACCAGAATGGAATGTATCACAAAGAATGTCTAGTTATCCTGATAAATTTGTTATTTGGCTTCTGTTGCTATTTTCAGAGGCCTACAAATCAGTTTCAATTTCATTGAAGGGATACCTTGTAATATCTTCAACCTCAGATAAGAAAACAAGCTATTTGTGTGTTCCTTTGTATTCAGCTTATAGGACTGAAAGTGTGGTCCTGGCCATGCTGTCATTCAGGCAGGATTTTATTATACCAAGTTCAAGAGAAGATAGATGAGTTTTCAGGTCAGACAGCTGCTGAGAAGGAAACACGAGAGTGCCATTAGCAAGCACCTGGGTCTCAGGATATATCAATATTCTGGTATGTTACCGAAATAATTGTATTTGTCTAGACACCTTAACAGTTTCATTGTCTGCTGCTGTTTGCCTGTGGACCTCAGCTGTGCTAGATTTCCCAACAGGAAAATAGTATTTTTAAGGACATTAACACTCAAATAATCATTTCTGCAGCTATAATTTCATGTCTGCTACAGAAGCAATAATGTTAGCTTAGCTAGTGGAAATTTAAAAAAAGGATTGATTATGATCATTTTTTAGGTTTGTCTACATATTGTACTTATAATTTGAAAACCGCTCAGCATGATTACTTGTCCAATTATTGTTATTCACACACAGCACTAAATAACACAATGGGAACCACCTGCTCCCCTGAGATCCTGATCTGGAGAAATTCCATAATCAAGACACAATAGCAGCTTGTATTTTCAGATATATTTTTATCTCTCTCTAAAGGTAAAGGTCTCCCCCTCTGGTTGCCCTGCTAGTCATTACCGAATCTTAAAGGTGGTGCTCATCCTTGTTACAAGGCTGAAGAGCCAGTTTTATCCAAAGACGTCTCCATGGTCTTGTAGCCGGTATGACTAAACAGCAAAGGTGCACAGGAAGCTGTTACCTTCCAACAAGGGTGACCATATAGAATGGAGGACAGAGTGCCTGTACCTTTAATTGCATAAAAGGAATTTAGATAAGTGCTTTTTAAAAACCATTATATGATGAGCGGAACCTGCCTCAATTCCTCTTCTGTGCAACAGTTAAAGGTAAAGACACTCTGTCCTCCATTCTGTATGGTCAACCTGCTTCCATCTGAACTGGTACCTATTTATCCACTTGCATTTACATCAGTGTTTCTCAAAGTGGGGGTCGGGACCACTTTGGGGGTCGCCTAGAGCTTTCCTTAGGGTCGCCTAAAGACCCCTGGTGCAGGGGGCCAGGTCAAGCTTGCCAGACCTCTGGCTGTAGCTGCGCATGCACTGGGACTGACAGCCTCAGGGCCCAATCCTATGCATGCCTGCTCTGAAATAAATCCCATTGTGTTCAATGTGTGCATAGAACACACATTCCATTTGTAACAATGGAAATACATCCTGCATATCAGATATTTACATTATGATTCATAACAGTAGCAAAATTACAGTTATAAAGTAGCAAGGAAAATAATTTTATGGTTGGGGTCCCCACAACACGAGGAACTTATAAAGGGGTCATGGCGTTAGAAAGATTGAGAACCACTGATCTACATGCTTTTGAACTGGTAGGTTGGCAGTTTAACCTACAGTTGAACTGGCAGTTGAACTGGTAGGTGGGCAAGGGACAGGACCTCACTCCATTTTGCAGTACTTGAACCGTCAACCTGCCAACCTTCATGTTGACAAACATACACCCTCTAAACAGTGAGCCACTACAGCCCTATCACTCTTTAGGAGGGGGCAGTTACCTGGTGCACAGCCAACATACCTGATACATAGGTCAGAACTGAAGGGATGCATAGTTTTCCAAATTTGCACAAAGCTGTTATAGCTTTATATATCACCATCCTGCCCAAAAAGGCCTAGGAAGAAAGTTACAGAGCGTTACATCCATAGTTACAGAGCATGTTCGCAACACACCTATTATATAAAGTTAAGCATACATAGGGCCCTTGTATTTCCCAAAACCTCAATACGTGCATAAGACATAAGACTTTCTGTTTATCTAAAATCATATAAATTCCCCAAAATGAGATTCTCATCTAAAAATAGCCTAATTTGCATAAATTAAAAATGAGGGTTGAATTGACCCACCTGGGAATCTAAGGGTTACGAACATTTGTTCGTATAATCTAAGCAACCAGCAGTACATTTCTGCCTGTATTGAAAACTTTCTAATGAAAAATTCATTGTTTGGGTTTGAAGGCCATACTGTATTGATCAAGTCCAGATCATTACATGAAACCATGTTAACTCTCTTGCAAGTGTAATTGATATATATTTTTTGAAAATATTATGTAGTACCCAGAACAAAATATGCCTTATATTCTCCCCCTTCCCCAATGGAATTAATTTAGTATGTCATTTTGATTCAAATCATTATTAAAAGTGAAATTTGTTGACATGTCTCAAGTAATATTTCTAATGAGTGCCCTTTATTTAATTAACCGCAGAATTAGTAATCAGGCCTTGACAGATGTAATTAATAGCTTTTATTTCAAATAAGTGCAAAAATAGATTTGGCTTTTGTTCCGTATGCACTTGAGCAGGAACTGAAGGACGTGGGGGTTTGTAGGTAGGAAGCTTTCATGAATGACTGCAAACTATGAAAGCTTCCCACATGATCACCAACTGTGCTACCAGGAATCTCCCACATGTATCTTCCTCTAAGAGCAAGATGTTGGAATTGTCAGTTGAGTGATGAGGCTTAAAGTCTAAAAGGTTTTCTTCCCTCAGGGTTGTTCAAACATCTGCTGTGTATGTGGGTACTTTCTCCACCACAATGGGAATGTAAATGAATTCAAAACTTGTAAAATGTGTTAATTTTGTAAGTACTAAGTATTGGCTTTCATTTCCCACTCACAGTTTGTCCAGCAGCAGGCCTTCGTCAGTCTTGAGAGACTATGGTATCGTGCTTGGCGCTGCATACGTTACATGCAAAGAACAACAGCCAGGGTTAGATTGTTATGGAGGATAGGCTGATACCCAAGCAGGAAATCCCCCCTCTCCACGCCACTGAATTAGTCCAATGGAAAGGCAGAGCCGATACGATTGGATCCAGCTGGTGTCGCAGAGCTGGGCTAGGGACAGGAGCTCACCCTGTCTTGTGGGAACAACCTGGGTCTCGAACCCTGGCCTGCTCGTTAATAGGCACAGTGTCTTAGCCACTGTCCAGCATTCACCAATTATAATGGAGTGACTTTGTTTCTGGCAACTAGCTAGAATAAATGGGTTAAGGTTTGCTAACCTGATCACATTATTTCTGACATCCTCCTCACTCTGAAGTGTTTGACAGGTTCAGACCACTTTCACTGATAAATTTCCACTTTATTGAAAACAGCTTCCTGGCTCATGGAGACCACAGATAAATGGTTGAGCACCTGTTTGAATTAAGAAGGGGCCACATTCAGTCTTTGGCATACCATTAGCTTTTAATTAGCTATTATTATTTTTCCATTTTCTTTGTAAACCGCTTTGTGAACTTGTTAGTTGAAAAGCGGTATATAAATACTGTAGATGTAGATATCCAGTTGTAAAGGATTTCAGGTAGCAAGGGCCAAGAAAGTCCTTTTTCTGAGACTGCAGAGTTTATTAAGGGTAGAAGTCACTTGGTAGGATGGACTTGGTGAGAAGTCACTTGGTGGGATGGGATCAGTATATTCATCTCTATATGCTTTAGCAAACATAAATCTGCCAATGTTAATTGGGCCTTTGTGATTGCATGAGAACTGTGCATGCAAGTATGTGCTACAGATGTGACCCTCCCAACCCAATCCAGCCACCACCCTTTAAAAAAAGTTGGGATCATGTTGAAGAAGGAGAAGGGGTCTGGTGTCTGCAATTCCAAACAGCCAGTCCATATTGCATAGATTTTGGCTTCCCTAACTACTGTATTAGTTTAGAGCCCACATCTACACAGAAAGATATTCTTCATTTCTACTGTTCTACTGTTCAGTTGCACACGTGTAACTTACTCTCATGGCATGCATACAAAAATGCCATTAGTATTATTTAATCTAAATGTAAATCGTGTTCTCATTACCTGATGCATAAAAGTACACAGATTTAAAGCTATGAACACCGACAGATGAAGCAATTATTCATGGTAAAGGTGTAATATGTGCATCTCTCAAGATGTAATCAGGTAATATTATGAAATTAATTATGCTTGGCAGAGGGCATCAACCATTCTACAATATTATCATGCTTGCTGCTGAAATATATGTTCAAAGGCTGTCCAAATGTGGTAACACAGAAGGTGATCTTGTACACATTTTTACTCTCATTTAATGAATGATGTATGATTAATTAGTATAATAATGCAAAATGTATGTCAATAAACATTTAAGATTTGGTGGTCATGATTTTCCCTTAAGTTAAAGACGAGGTCAGTCTGTTTCTCACTGAAAGGATGGTACTGAGCACAACTGGTATTGGAGAGAGGGAAAACTACAATTCCTTGCCCCCAGCAGGAAATGATAATTGACCATAAAAGATTTATCATTTTTTCTGCCTAAAATGATTTATCATTTTCTCAGCTAATGGCTTTGTAGCCTGAGTGCCACAGACTCTTAAAAATGAAACAAGGAGAATAGAATGGCATTAACAAGTATAAATCAGAGGTTTTTGCAGACCTTCTTTCTCCACAGAAGGTTACAAACAGTTTGCTATCCACTCCTTCTTAACTCCCCCCCGGCTCCTTTTGTCAATATAAGTCATGGAAGAGAATCCTGGTCCTGGTCCTTCCTCCCTACAGACAAATGTTGTATGCAGGGGTGGTGGTGTGGTGGTGATGAAGGAATGAGGCCAACCATCATGATGACAGGAGGTAGGACCAGTCCGAGACACTCATCATGTGCTCCCTCTCCGTGGGCTGGGAATGCATAGTGAATGTGTACACACAAATTCAGTTGAGCATGTGACAAAACTGATACAAATGTAGAGCCTGTACAATTCCTGTTCAGAACTGACATCTGTACAGGAAACATCTTGTGTGCAAAGTGGCCATAATTCTGTCTTGAGGAAGTAACAGCCCAATCCTGAGCTGAGTAATATGCAGCTGCCTTGACACCAAAAGTGGCTGCTGTAGTATCCAGTGTGCCCTAGGCCACCTCTGCTGCCTCCTCAGGAGAAGGGGATTTCATTTCCTTACCCCAAGTAAGGAAAACAGCCACTATACAATTCTATGATGACTCTTGGACCAGCACAGATAGGAGAGTCTCATATCTGGTTTAGGAGCTGGTGGGCCTCAGCTTGCTGTTTCCTTCCCCCATATTGCCTCGTCGTTGCCCTCTCACAACTTCCAACTGCTCCTTCCATCCCCTACCTATGTCTCCACCTCCCAGTGGTATAGGCAACCAACAGGCAGCAGAACACAGGCCCAGCATCAGTGGGCCCATAACACTCATTCTGGGCTAGCTCAGGTGCTGGATCCATACTAAAGGCTCACAAATATGGAAAGGGCTCACAAATATATAGAAAGGTTAAAAAAATCCTCCAGCAAGCCTTTTCTTGTAATACAAATTTTGCAATATGTCCATCCACAGGACATAAATGGTAAAAGACAGGTTGTTCCAAGATGTGCAATCTCCAATCAAAATGATACTTGATTCTCACAGTGCAGGGAGCCCAAAGCTAAAATTCAATGTATACTTTCCTGTAAAACCCATTAAATAGGTCTTGCTTCTGGGTAGTCATGCATAGGATTGTGTTGAAAAGTACATACATTTTCAAATGCTTGCTCCTCTTTTATTTAGCAGAAGGAGAACAACAGGCCCTCCTCACTCCAAGTGTGTCTTTTCTTGCTTATATTTTTATTCAAATCATTAAATAAAAAATAAAAATTAACTTTGTACATTATAGTAACAAAAAATCAAGTTTTCTGACATTTAAATTTTCTAACTTTCTAAATTTTTCACTGACAACCGCATTTATTTTCAACATGTTAAGTCATCTATATGAAAGATCTCTAAATACAACTTCTATTTATTTATTTATTTATTTATTTATTTATTTATTTATTTATTTATTTATTTATTTATTTATTTATCAATTTATCAATTTATTTCTTTCTTTTCTTCTTTCCTTTTTTTCTTTCTTCTATTTAAGAGAAAATTTTCTTAAATGTAATAACATATGCATAACAATATAATTATGACAAAGGTAAGTCATATACCGTTACATTTATTTTGTAAATTTTATATAGTTTCAAATACATCTACTGTATTTTACTTCTTTTTCTTTCTTCTTTAAGTTAAACTGTTTTATCGAATTAGGCCAAACTCAATATACTTAAAAAATCAAATTATTCAAAGTCCAATTAAATAAACAACTTTCAGATTACTTTCCTTACAGTTACTAATTGGTTTTTCCCCATACTGATTCTTTGTTATTCCGTGACTACATTTAGGCTGCAATCCCATCCTCCAGTTAGGCTGGCATAAACCCTGGCATAAGCCATGTGCCAAGCTGGGGGTGTCACAAAAGTGTTATCAAGGCACTTCAGCCCCACTCCTGGGGGAGATTAGGCCAATGCACAAGCATATTTCAACCTCAACACAGAGAGCTCTTGGCATCTTCATTAAACCACAACTAAACTTCATTAAACTATCATTACCATAATTCTTTGGAGGAGGAATATAAAGTCCTGCAATTGTTCTTTATGTTGCTAGATGTCATTGTCCCTAAAAGTCCACCTTTGTTTACAAATTCCCCGGATACCAGATTAACCACAAATCTTACAATTTTCACTTTAACTCCAAAATCTTTGGGTACAAAATATCGTGTAAGTCTAAAATTACTTCCTCCCAATATTTCTTGGAATCCAATCTGATGACAAAACTAAAGTAATTCCATTATCTGTGAATTCCTTTCTCCATTGTTAATTAGCTCTTATTATTCGGTGGTCAGGATCAGTCTTCATCATAAGGCATTTCAGCCCAGAACATCCATTCAAATGTACTAGAATGGTTCTCCATGCCTACTCGGAAGTAAGTCCCGTTGTGCTCAATGATACCTACTCCTAGGAAAGTCCAGTGTCAGATTGCAAGATGGTGGATCCCACCCTCTTGTGACCCCCCCACCTGAGGTTGCAACCCCCAAAGGGGTCCCAACCCCACTTTGAATACCACTGCCATCAAGATTGTAAATCTGCTCCACTGTTTCTTAGAAAGTTAATAATAAATCTAGGATGGCATGGCCTTGGGGGTCGAAGTGGCCTTCTCAAAGTATTGAGAAGAGTGAGTTCCTTAAAGCAGCTCCGCTGTCTTCTTCCTCTGAAGCAGGCTTTTTTTTGCTTCAGATTAAAATACAGGAGGTTATCTTCAAGATAATCAGGAGGTTATCTTCACTCCAGGGGTTCCCACCCCACATATGCTGCACTGCATTTGATGCCCTTCTACATTCACAGAGGAAGATCTTATGTTGGCAAGGGAAAATGCCATCCAAGAAGCTTGGTTTTAGGCATGAGTCCTGATTAAATTTTAATGTTTTTTGTAAATTTTTACCTATGTGCTTCTGACATGAATAAAGTTATTTGATTTTTCTATATAAACTGCTTTGTGGACTTTTTGTTAAAATGCAGTATATAAATACTGTTAACAATAACTACAACAACAGTTGGAGCAAAATGCAAAGTTACTGTAATCCTCGTTTGTGTTATTTGGACACTCAATAACAGGCCTATGTCCCATACATTCTTGTCTTCTTCAGCATTTGTTCCATATGTGGGTGATGTATGCTATTCTGAATTGGAGTTGTCTGATCCATGTTTTGATGCAATGTTGAGTAAACTAGCCAGCCTTTTGAAGAGGTATATGGTCAGGTTGTTACCTTCCCTCTGAAGTGGTATCTATTTATCTATATGCATTTGCATGCTTTTGAACTGCTAAGTTGGCAGGAGATGACAAGTAATGGGAGCTTGTTCTGCAGCCCTCAGATCTCAAACTGCCAACCTGCTGACCTTCAGACTGACAAGAGACAAGCTTTAACCACTGAGCCACTGCAGCCTTTTAGTAAGACACTCTGTGTGTCTAGGAAACTTTTCCAGTGCTTAGGCAGAGAAGATATTACAAATACCGTCTCAACGAAAGATTAACTAAAAATCTGCTGCATTTCTTTCTTAGGTTACCTACAAAATATTCTGCTTTTTTTCTTTTGCCTTCTAATCCTGTAATTCCAACATTGTATTGAATGACATGTCTGTATGTTTTAATAGGAATATAAAGGGTTTATCTGATATGCTTGAGAAAAATTATTTTAAATCCTTGTTATGAGTTAAGAAAGGAAATTCATGAAGAATGTGCAGAGGTGTTTGAAAAATGGTGTGGGCATTTTTGGGGAAATTTCAATAATTTAAAAAATTGAAAAATGCAAAAAAGTGGTTCCAATCAATGGGAAACAGCCAATAGCATAGATTTATTTCTTGTTTTCAGGAAAAAAAATGTTACTATCAAAATTTGCCTCTGAAAGCAAGGACATTTGAGGGAGGTAGAAAATTTAATGTATATTTATTCATCTGAAATTAATGATACTATTATATAATTACATTTGTGTAACTGCCATAATTCAAATTATGCCTGGTCGCAGACTATGAGCACAATCCTAACCATGTGTACTCAAAAGCAAGCCCAATTGTGTTCAATGGGTCTTACTCCCAGGAAAGTGTCTTTAGGATTGCAAACTATATTCTTGTGTCCAGATGATGACTTGGTTCATTGACTGGGGTAGTTAGGCACAGAACAAAAGCATTTGGTGTTTAACTCTGGAAAGGCAAATGGCACAGAGAAAAATCATATAACATCTGTCCAGAATTTTCCATACAACTGATCCGTTTAAGTGTATTTTAAATCACAATGCTTGTTATGATAAAAATGTCGAGGATGTCTGCCACAGTCTTATAAAGTAAGATAAATGTTATAAAACCTGCAAAGTAAATATATCATCAGTGAATATTTACCAAGAGTTAGATAATAACCACATAAAGCAGCTTTCTTGCAATATGCTATCACCATGCTCGCCAAATAGGCTTTTTGAACACTGCTGCCTTGGCCCAGGAAACAATTCCATTTACTTTTCATTTCCATTTTATCTTTCATGGTTGATCATCTTGCTTGACTTGGGCTGAGTTAATATTCCTGGAATGGATCTCATATGGCTGGCACTGAAATGAGGAAATAAGAGAATCTGGGTCAGAATAAAGATGTTCTGACAACCCTGAATATTAGTTTAAAAAATCTACCAACTTTACCTGAATGAAAGTTGAAAAATCTGCCAGCTTTACTGATAAAAGGTATGATGATGCAAATGTACAATTTTCCTTCCATTTTCAATGGGTTTAGAAAGAAATGCACAAAGCATCCCCAATTCCTCTGGAGAGGAGAGAAGAACAGATGAGAGGAGAGGGGTGAAAGGGATGGAAGAACATACGGAAAATGAACTAATGGTTTCAAGTGCAGCATAGGATTGTGACTAAATCCTAACCAATTTAGGCCAGCATAACTCACCTGGCATAACTTGCTGTGGTGGTGTGTAGAGGCCAGCGCATGCCTGTGCACTGGCCTAACCTCCCCAGGAGTGGGACAGAAGTGCCTTAGAGTACTTTTGTGACACCACCAGGCCAACATAGGATTTATGCTGGGATTTTTGCTGGCCTAACTGGGGATTAGGTTAGGCTGCAATCCTGTCCTTACTCCTGTCCTTACAACACTGCTTCTGAGTGTATGTTTTATAGAAGGTAAAATTAGCAGATCTCCCCTCCAGTGAGAAGAGGGTCAAAGTGCTGTTGGCTTCTTCCTCCTACTGTTACTCTCCCATCCCCAGGGTGACCATATAGAATGGAGGACAAAGTGCCTGTACCTTTCACCATTGTACAGAAAAGGGAATTGAGGAAGATTTTGCTCATCATTGGAGGGTTTAAAAAGCAGCACCTGCCTTAATTCCCACTTATATGCAATGGTTAAAGTTACAGGCACTCTGCCCTCCATTCTGTATGATCATCCTGTCCATCCCAAGGAGGTACATGACAGAGACCAATGGAATTATGCATGGGATGACTAGAGAGGAGAGTTCTTTTCCCTCTTGCACAACATCAGTACTTGGGGACACCCACTAAAATTGACTAGTGGAAGAGTTAAAACAGAAAAAGGGAAATATTTCTTCACCAGTGGAATGCTGCCACAGGATATTGTGATGGCATCTGGCATACATGCCTTCAAAAGGAGATTGGTTCAGGAAGAAAGTCCATCCTGTGTGACTTTTACAGAACAACTGCAATGTGGTCATATAGTAATTTTCCAGCCCCACCTTTATAAATGTATTTGCAAAGTTGGAATAAAACAACTGTAAAACATAAATAGGTGTCCTGTGCTAGCATAGCAGATGGAAAACAACACATTTTATGCTTAATCAACATGTTTTGTAAGCAGAATTAAAATGTTTTAATTTTTCAAGATTTTTCTTCTTCCAGTATTGTGTTAGACACAATCTTAGACTGGAACCTGAACAATTTTAATAATTGTTTAGTCATTCGGCTACCATAAAGAAAAGGTTTTCTGAGTTTATGGAGGATTCCTTACATCTCTAGATATGATCTTATTTTTTTAAGTGATGCCTCATGTAACAAGTTGCCTCACGTAACAAGTTGTCTCACGTAACAAGTTTAATTCGTTCTGGAGGCATGCTTGTTATGTGAAGCGCTCTTTATGTGAAGCGGATTTTCCCATAGGAAATAATGGGAACTCAAATGGTTGGTTCCACAACCAAAAATATAAAAGCAGGCCTCCGTCAGTCTTGAGAGACTATGGTGTGCTCAGCGCTGCATACGATTCAGCCTAGCCCCAACACCAGAGCTTGGCGGAGTTTGGCCCCCAAGTGGCATACATCCACTCAACCCGTTTGAAGTCCCACTACTAAACAATTTAAAATTCCTGACAGTGAGGGTGGTTCGGCAGTGGAACAGATTGCCAAGGGAGGTGGTGGACTCTCCCTCACTTGGATCTTCAAGCAGAGGCTCGACGATCACCTGTCGGGGATGCTCTAGGGGGATTTCCTGTTGCAGGCAGGGGGTTGGACTAGATGACCTACTAGGTTCCTTCCAACTCTCTGATTCTATTATTCTAATGACACTTCTTGGGACACAATGGGGCTTACTTCTGAGTAGACATACTTAGGAGGCTGCAATCAAAGACACTTTCTTCTGTAATCAAAGACACTTTCAAAGTGTCTCCCCACTTTCTCCTCCTCTTCATCCTGAGCCTCTCTCCCCCCTGCTCTCTTCTGGCTAGCCCTGAGCTGCTTCCCTCTTCTCCACAGCTGTTCTGTCCCTCTGTCCAGCGGTCGCCCAGCTACAGGGGGAACAGCGCGGAAGTGTTGCTTTCGCTATGGGCAGGCACACTAGGCAGCCCTGACACTTATTAAAAGGGCTTCTGGCCAGCGCATCTGCCCCAACTGCCAACAAATGAGCTTGTTAAGTGAAGCAACACTTATTATGTGATGCAGAATCCTAGAGAAATTTTTGCTTGTTACGTGGATCACTTGTTATGTGGGGCACTTGTTACGTGAGGTACCACTGTATACATTATCTTACTGTTCTAGCACAGCCTAACCTAATTAAGAATGCTGCCAAACTGATTCTCTACACCTACCTGCATGTTCAGTAGTTTCCCCCTCTACTTTTGACTGTCAACATTTCAACTCTAGCTGTATTATTATTAAATAGTTCCACATATTTTGTGAAGTACCTTACGATGCCTTGACATAGTGAAGGACTATATAATTTGAAGACTTCTGCTAAGAGTTCATTTTTAAAATGCACATTTTAATGGAGAGCTAGACCAAGTGTAACTTCCTGAGTATGCCAGCTGGGTTCAATATCTGGAAAAATAAGCTTGACATAACAATACCATTCTAAAATGTGTTTCTTGCAGATTTTTGTTCAGAAAGCCTGGTAAAAATTACTTCAAATTCACATTTCTTTTTCTAAGAAAAAAAATTCTAGTCCTGCAGACATTGGAACTTCTAGCCACTACTATAGTGGGAACTGTCAAGTCACTGATGTGGGGAAATCAGGTGGTGGGGAATTTTGTTGAGATTACTGCCTGGTTAGATACCCATGCCAGATGTATGATAAAAGTGTATGATAAAGATTATGTTACAGGACTGTACATTTGCATGTGCTTACTGAACATGCTCCTATCTCCTGACAGAATGGGAGAGAATTTCCCTGCCTCAATTTTTCCCAGCAGTGAGCCACTCAATATCTTTGAAGAGAATACAAGATTTCCCCAGTTCATTATATTTGTAGGAAGCTGTGGGGTGCTGAGTCTCTATGTATAAAAATGTAGAGACAGATGAGCAAATTACCCCCTTATTATTTCTTGACCAAACCAGTTTCATGCCTGAATGAGATTTATTAATCTGTCTGGATTCTATATGCTTTTCTGCCCTTCTTCCAGAGATCTCAGAGAGTTTTACTCTATAATCCAGAGTAACTATGGGAAGACGTAAGTGGTACTTACTCTGGATTGCTCTATGCATTTCCCATAGGTTTCCCATAGGTGGCACCATAACTACATCAGTGTAAAAGATCCCGTAATTACTCTGGATTGTTGCCTTAGTAAAAAAGAAAAATGGGAAAGCAATTTTTTTACTCCTCACTGAACAGGAAGAAGTTAATGCTATTTCTCTAAACACAGAAGAAGGCTGTGATCTAAGAAAAATCTTTTCTCCTGATGTTACTAAACTTATTTCTGGGGGAAAAAATCAGAATGCTGTTTGCTTTAAGTGCTCTAGACTAGAATTTAGTTCTTATATATGTACCTTTAAAAATTAGCTCCTTCTTTAACTATCATCCTATTCACAGCCCAATTATGATTTTTGTCCCCTTACCCTTAAGGAAAGAACCCCCGCAACAGGGCTACTTGATTTTATTACAATCCTTGAGTTGGTGCAGAATGAAATAGCTCTATGAATCAAATAGCCCATGAGGACGATCACAGAGCTCAGGATCACCTCTCCCCTTCATACTTCCTCCCTGCCCTCTCCCCACCTCTATCACCTTCCCTCACACTGGAACACTACCTCTCTGCTTTTCCCAACATTCCTGCTCACCTTTCCACTGCTTGGCGGTCCACATGATGGTGAGTGGTGGATCACTGGCCTCGCACCAGCACTGGTCTAAAGCGAGTGAGTGAAGTGTGCTCATGCTGGACCACCTCTGGCACTGAGCTGGTGAGGACTTTTTGAGGGTACCACTGATCTTAAAAGCTGGTCTGGCTTCAGAGGATGAGCCTACATGGGTACATATCAGGAGCCCTTGACTCTAGGCTTCAGGTTTACAACAATAGTATTTATATACTGCTTTTCAATAAAAATAGTTTTGAAAACCATGAGTCACAACTCTGAATCTTCGTCAGGAGACTTCAAGACTGCTTGACTTACAAGAAAATTGATAGAATTCTCCCCAGGGCCATTGCAGAGATCGTGGAAAGAATTGTACTTGACTTTTAGGGATAGGGAAAAGGAAAAAAAAAGCCCAGGTGAGACACAAAGAGGCTCAATTAGATCTGTGGCACCTCCAGAGGTGGCACTGAACCTAGTACAATGGTACAATAGCTTGGTTTATGAGCATAATCCATTCCAGAAACATTCTAGAAATCTAAAATATTTATATAGCAAATTGAGTTTTTTCATAAGAAATAATGGAAACTCAGAAATAATGTTCTGGGGTTCACAGTGCTTAGAGTGAGAGGGGTTTCCCCATTCACTCCAAGTTCTGAGGACCCCTCTGCACTTTGAGTGAGGGGAGAAACCCACCTCACTACAAGCGCTGGGGACCCCTCACTGCTTGGAGTGAGCAGGGAAACCCCCCTCATTCCAAGAGCTGAAGGTCCTCAGCACTTGGAGTGAATAGGGAAACCCCACTCTTTCCAAACACTGAGGGGTCCCTATGGCCCATATCCTAAAGTCAAACTAAGCCCTTTGCTCCAGAGCAGTTGAGGTGACTTTCTATAACACTAGAGGGTAACGTAACTGTGTGGGCCCATAACTGCTCTGGATTTTGCCGTATGTCTTGCTCGTTTTCCAAGACATCACTCGGAAACTGCACAAAGATTTCTTAGAAAACTTTGCTCATCTTGCAAAACACTCACAATCCAAGGTATTCATAAGATGGTCAGATGGCCACAAGGGATAGATGGTCAGGACTGATGGTCAGATTCAGAATCAGATAATGTCACCTCTTTGGAAAAGCTGTTATAAAGTACAAGAAACATTTCTCACGCAGGTACAAACTTTCTACCATTCCCAAAAGAAGTTAGGCTTACTGAAGAAGTTAGCAGCTCAATATTATATCTGTTTATACAGGATCTAAGCATACAGAAAACAGCAACAGACAATTAAGTCAGGCAAAATCCTGCATGGATCAGAAAGTTGCACTGCTGATATCCTGAGGCTCATGGGTTGTGCTCTAATTGCTACTCTTGATTAACAGCTTTGGGAGCAAAATTAAACAACCTCCAGTTGTGCATGTTAATAGGCCTGTGACATCAAACTGTGTGCACTTTGTATAAATCCCTAGTGTTAGTTCAGATCCTTTTTGTGGGGTCATGGATTAAAATTATCCTACAGGTAGAACTTCTAATCTCTTATTTTTTTATTTTGAAATGCAATACAGGACTTGTCAACTTGTTAAAAGTAGGAACTACAACAGTTTAAATTAAGACATTCCAACAATGCAGTCAGTGACTGTACCCGAAACTTAGCTAGTCTAATATTAAAATAATCCTGTTGAAATCAATTGAAGTTGATCAGAGATCGCCAATCCCAGGCCCAGGTCCAGTTGCAGCGCTTGGCAAGCCTCTCTCTGGCCTACAGCTGGCTTCTGGACCACTGCAAGCTTCTGGCTGACTTTACTGAACACAACCGGAGCTGTGCTCTGGTCAAATCTGGATGATGTTCTGAAGGCCAAAAAATAAAATAAAATAATTTCCTAGTTTTTCCCATAACCAGAAGTACCTTCTTGTGTCTCTGAAGGCCTTAGAAAGTTCATGGGAGCTTGGGAAATGGAAGTCCATTTGAATATGTGATTTAGGGTGCAATCCTAACCAACTTAAGCTGGCATAACTCACATATAAAAATATGTCAGGCTTGAATGATCGGCTGAGGCACACTATGCATATCCAAGCCTCTGGACCAGTGGTGGGCTCCTGCAGGTTCGCACCTACTCTATAGAACCAGTTGTTAACGAGAGATAGGACATATAAAGTTTAAAAATAGCCATTTAAAAGTGGCTGCCAGATGGGCATAGAACCAGTTGTTAATTTCTTTGAATCCCATCACTGCTCTGGACATGCACAATGGGAGGCTCCCACTGTGCATGTCCAGAAGCATGGACATGCCCAGTCTGCGTCTCTGCACATCCATTCAGCCGTGCTCCAGAGGTGGAACAGCAGCTCCTGCTTGCTGCTACACCTCTGGAGAAAGCCTGAAAGGGTACAGAGATGGAACTGCGCATGTCCATGCTTCATGAACAGTGGGAACCTCCCATTGTTCATGTCCAGAGGATTGCTCTTAGCCTGCCCTTTCCACTGGACTACGGCACATTTGCCTACTCATGAGTAAAGCCACAAAATAAATTACATGCATTTCCCCCTTGCATTTTCTATGCATATTTTTGCTTTTTAATTTTTGACCATAACTTTTGAAAGGAAGAAGATACCTCATAATGGATTTTTGCATTAGATTCTGCTCTTCGACGAATCCAACGGCATATGAAACAATGGGATACAATGCACCATCGTGAAATGGACTTTTTGGGGTCCCCAGGAGGTGGTGACCAAGATGATGGTCCTCAGCCTTAGCGACCCCCCTGTGGGGCCCCATGATCCTCCTGGTGGTCATGACCCCCCACTTTGAGGACCACTGCTATAACCTGTGGATGAATTTCTGCAATCTGTGGGCTGTGGTTAAGCCATACAGGAAGCATGAGCCCAGAGCAAGCAATAATGAGCATCAACAATAGTGTTTTCATCTGTGTTTCCAACATAGGCTTTTTATTACTCACAGCAGCAACAGACAAAGGAAGGATGCAGGAATTCACAACAAGAAGCAAAAAAGAAGAAGCAACAAGGTTGCTAAACAAACCAACAAAGAAACCACAAAAGATGCTGTTTCACAATATTTCACTACCCTTTTCCAATGTTCTACAACATTCTTGGATAGGTGGTTATGGGGGTTGGGAGTTACCGAAATGTAGTGCAGGAAAATGGGGTCAATGCACAGATGCACATGCAGTGTTAGGAATAGTCTCATGGGACTAGACTTGAGACAGGTTTAAAGTTACAGCCTCTGTTATTTAACTAAAAAAATTCTTAACAGGAGCACTTTTTGAGTCCCCAAGTCTTTGCTTTGCAACTCTATAGGAGTCAAGTCATTCTCCCCCTTTAAAAAGCCCACTGCAAAAAAAATGGGGCTGCTGCCAGGTGATGTATGTGTCAGAGCTCTCTTCCTATGGAACACTGAAGGCTTTCTTTAAAGGGAACATATGGGGAAAACATGAGCAATGACAGCTTAGTCTTCACAACATGCATGTGCATTTCAACATCCTATGGTGTATTCAGATAATTAACTTCTAGACAACCGGGATGGGGAATGAAACTTCAATATGTTCTTGATGTGTGTATTTGTGCGCATACATTAACAATTTTGTTTACAAAGTACTGTACCCCCAAATGGTAGAACATGGACAAACTGGGGGGAGTGATTTGTATCAGTTAATACAAAATTTTCCCTGTAAATAGATATAATTAGACTGTCCATGTGCCTCTGTGTGCTTTTTTTATCTGCTTTCTTTCAAACAATGTACTCACATGCTTATTAGTTTAATATTATGGTTTCAGTAACCCATGGGGAAACAACCATGCATGGCTTTGCCATAGCTATCCGGTGCATGCCATCATACGTTTTTAGGAAAGGGGAATTATTGCTGTTCAATAATGGTATGTTTGAAGGTGCTCTATAAATAGTGAGGATAATGAGTAAAAGAGCTTAAGGATGCATAAAACGTGGCCTTGGAATGTGGCCTAGGACGGCTGGGTTGTTCCGTTCTATACAGTTTGAGAGATGTGAGGAATATGTTCTGGTAAAGGAAAGAAAAACAGAACATAAAGAAATCTGAAAGGATACCATGATATTGTATCATTAATGGTATCATTAAACTTCTTTCACTGCATTTAAAAAAAAAACAGAAGAAACAGTGATAGTGCTCGTATTTACATTTACTTCTCCTTGCCTGGCTAATGCAAAAGAATTGAAGGATTCTTATGCTAATAAATGGTTTTATTTTGATTCTGAACCAGAGCTAACCATCAAATTTGTATGGCAATCAAATTCTGCAATAAATATTTATTAAACACCACTAGTTAAGCCATAGACATAAAAAGGTTTATTATCAAAACAAGAGAGTCATAAGAGAGATAAATCAGATACAAGTCAGGAACAAGGAAGATACAAATCAGGGATGAGGAAGTCTTTTAGAAATATTTCACAGATCCTTTAGTTGAAGGACATGAACATAAGTGAAATTTGCACCATTAGCCCTCCAGTAGAACTAAAATGTGATAATAAAATATATTACATTTTTTAAAATAAAAGAAATGTTTTACGAGCAATAATTGGATTGAAGTCTACCTGCTGAATGTTTAAAAGAAGGATTGAGCAGTAAAGGAGAAAGACTTCAAGAACTGAAAACAAACAAAATGGCAGCACTTCTCCACAAAATGGATGCTACTGCGGAAACTAAGAAGTCCACATCATGTAATTGTGGTTTGGTATGCATTTTTTTTTCTTGCCTATAAATAAAATTCCTCATCTTCCATATGAGGAAAGGATATATCGTTTGCGGCTCTTCAGTCTAGAAAAGAAGGACTTGAGGGGAGACATGATTGAGACGTACAAAAATGAAAGGGATGGACAGAGTGGACAGAGAGAGATGCTCTTTTCCCTGACCCCACAGGATCTCCTGACCCCACAGATGTGTTTTTTGGGGACAAGGTGGGAAGGGGGAAGCACTACATGAATCACAGATCGCATAGTAGTGTCGTCTATTCTGACATCTCACTGCATTTTTCAGCAGCATGTTTTTATGGCACAATGGTGCTTGTCAGCATTAGACTGCTTTTGCAGCAATCCTGCAGCACTTTGATCCAATTATAAAACCATATATGTTGCTTTCAGGTGTCATTGTCTCAAGGACACTGAGTTCAAGGAAGGCTGGAAGACACTTTATTTGCCAGTTTTGATTGACCAGTATAAATTTTGCTCTGGATTGTCAAGACAGCTTTGAAATAATAAATAAAGAGGATCCTTGTTAAGCTCAGAAGTGCCTCAGATTATTTTCTGCTTTTTCCACAATTCAGGAATTCACATTTACTAATCAAGATGAAATCATGCATAATGCATGTGCAATTACACAATTTTAAAGCTATAAAGTGGATAAAAAATTAACTTGCCAAAAAATATTTAGCGTGCCAAATGTATTCCATGGCGACAAGGAAGGGTGAGACTACACCCCAAATCCAGAGTAAATACAGGAGCACGTAAGAGACTTTATGTGCACCTGTAATTACTGCACCACCTAGTGTAAACCTATGGGAAATTCATATTGGAATCCAGAGTAAGTTGTTCTTACACCGCAGCAAGGACTCCCCATAGTTACTCTAGATTTTGCCCTTAAATTCATTGCATAGTAAGTGTGTAGAAGACAGCATCCAATATAGGGTTGCCATAATTCTCTTCCACAAAACTGGGACTGGACTGCCTGTCAAACTTGCCAGTATGTGAACACAATCCCCCCAAACCAGGACTGTGCTGGTTTTCCAGGACATATGGCAACCCTAATCCAATATGAAGTACAAGAGAGCAAGATGCCACTCTGCCAGCCAGGAAACTGGGAAGAACAGTCGCTACAAACATCAATACAATTAGTATTCAGTGTGTGTTACAAATGGAGACCAAAGGTAGCATTGTTTGCCCAAGGTTGTTAGGCCCTTTCCACCTAACTCCCCACATGGCAATGAAGCAGTAGCAGCAAGGCCTCAGCAGTATTTCAAGAGTATTCCACAAAGATTTCAGTATTCCTTTCCTATGTTTGATGCTCTATCTCTTCACTATTCTGCCCATCCGTATCTGGTGCCAAGCTTATGTGGTCCATTGGGCCTTCTGAGGTTTGCCAGTTTGCTCAGGAACATTTCTGCACCAGCAACTTGTGCTGGCACTAGTGCTTTTTGGCTGTTTTTCAGCAGTTCATCCTACCAGATCATGTGCTTTACTGGCGAGGCAGCCCAGTATTATAGGGCTGTCATGAGTCTGTGGCTGAGTGTAGATTTGAACATAGTTTTCAAGATCAAAAGCCACTGGAAAAGACTGGGGGTGCAATCTTAACCAATTTAGGCCAGCACAATTCATCTATCTCCCCATTCTCGTGGTGTTTGGGAAGAATGGCACATGTCTGTGCACTGACCTAACCTTCCAGGAATGGTGCCTTATGGCACTTCTGCGACATCCCCAGGCCAGCATGGGACTTGTGGCCACCTAACCAGGGATTAGGATTGTGTTGTGGGTCTTAAACTATTTGCCCCAGTTGTTTATATAAGTAATGTAAGCCATTTTATGCATTAGGGAAGCATGTCCATAACTTCCAACAAAGAAGAAACTCACCCCAACATGTCTTTGGCAGGGTAGAAGATTTATCCTTTTTCACAGGGAATGTGCAAGCCAACCTCAAAGAAAGTACCATATTCTTTCTTTGACCCAAAGAAGGTGATGGGTTAGAACAGTGCTACTGAAATAGGGTACAACTTTAAAGTGGTGAACAGTTTCCAGGAGCATTGTATTACTTCTTTTATACAGCTTTATTGGTACAGTACATATTTTGTGTCCTCACAGAAACATCCCCCCCCCCAAATCTGTTACACTTGGGAAAAATATGAGCAGACTCTGAGGGTAAAACAATACGTAGAAAATAAATCAAGAGCAGATAATTATACTATTATCTGCAAAAGTTCACAAAACTCTCCAGGGGATACTGAACAATTAGGATGTGTCATTTTCCTCTGTCAACCTACACGTGGTTGGAAAAGCAATTTCTCAAAAATATTGAATGCCAGCAAAGGGATGATGATGGAGGAATATGATCAACTCTTCAGCGTTCTTGTCTCGAAGCCATTTTGCTTATCAAGTTATAATTGACCATTTCACAGTTCAATATTTTTATTTAGAACTGAAAGGAACCATGTGATTAAATGCATTGAGAAGACTTATGAACAGCTGTGGATAGCAGATGCTGATGTGTGAAACTGGAGGTGGTGCCTGGGCTGTAGGGGGTTCAGTGAATATTGGAACTGATACAGTGTAAGGTCATTTGCAGATTTAAAAAAAAAACTTCAGCTGGAGCAACATGTGTTTATTTTAAAATCATTCTGCCTGGTTTTTCTGTCTGGCAGCAAAAGGGCTAATTCAGTTTAGTGAAGATCCAGAAATAGATATAATCAGGGCTGTTTCTGAAGTAGTAGGAGGGCTGTCATTTATCCATTTGTCTTTCTTGTCCTTGCACTGAAGAATAGTTATGTCTAGAATTTGTCAATCTCTGCTGAATTTTTTTGGAAACAAATGGATCTGTGACAACCTTCTGCTCAGAGTCCCCTAAATCACAATACAGTTATGAGACCCATAATTGTACTGTGGGCAGTACTGTGGGTACTGTGGGTGGCGCAAGTGGTTAAGTCACTGTGCCTGTTAATCAGCAGGCCAGGGTTCGAGACCCGGGTTGACCCCACAAGACAGGGTGAGCTCCTGTCCTTAGCCCAGCCCTGCGACGTAGCTGGATCCAATCGTATTGGCTCTGCCTTTCCATTGGACTAATTCAGTGGCGTGGAGAGGGGGGATTTGCTGCGTGGATAACAGCCTATCCTCCATAACAATCCAACCTAGGCTTTCATGCTTTGCATGCAGCGTATGCAGCGCCGAGCATGATACCATAGTCTTTCAAGACTGACGGAGGCCTGCTTTAATTGTACTGTTCAGTAGATCTTTTAAAGATGTGCTTATTTTACAGTGGATGCAATCCAGAAGTGCACTTGGGCTGCCCTATCTATCACTGGGGGTTATATTTTTTGACAGTTATACCAGAAAAGGCTTGGGGCAGCCTAAGGCAACATAGGCTGCCCCCAGACAGTTGGACCTGGGCTGCCCTAGCTGTGCCAGCCTAGGCGGTTCAGGAGAGGCATATTAATATACTTCTTAATTGTATTTTACTATACAATTGTATAGTGAAATACAATCTTTTAAATTGTATTTCAGTTCAACAATTGCTTTGATAAAATATATATTTTGTTACGTGCAAATGGCTTTAAATACCTATTAGGTCCATAAATTACCATATAGCATATATGTTTTTCAACACAAAAAAACAGTGACAATTTGTTGTTGACAAAGGACAACTGGACATATACGGGGCCCCATCACCTAAATCCGGCTCTGGAAGTAAGTCCCATGATCATCAACGGGGTTTACTCCCAGGAAAGTATTGCTAGGGCGGTAGTCTTAGGTGATATAGCCATTGACAGATCTCTCTGTACAATTTCACAATACCAGCATATATCTAGCACATTTCAAATGTTCAGCATAATTCATAACCATTCTGAGAAATCAGTTTTCATTAGAAATTCAGATGATTTGCAATTAAAGTGAGTTATTGAGAATAAATGGCTGTACCATTGTTTTTCACCCAAAGCCTGCTAATCTTCCTGATTCTTTTGTCTTGGTTATCTCTGGGAACAGCCTGGCTCATCAAGCTGAACCTTAAACTGGCAATAGGCATCTGAGTGAGACACCACAGCCACTCTTGAAGGACAGAAGGTTATCCCTTTGCAGTCCAAAAGCGAGGAAGAGAATTTTTTCCTTGAATTTGGGGGACTGTTGTGTTTCCACTGAGCTCTTTTCATGTCTCTGTATTCATGTTGTCAGAGCACTCGGCAGGAGGATGAAAAGTACTGCATTTCCCTGGTGGTAGAACTTTTCCAAGAAAGTGAACATGGTGAATCATCAGGAAAGCAAGAAAATATGCAATAATAATTCTTTGGTCACTTCCACTGGAGAGCCTAATGCTGGCTTATCGCAGAAGAAATGCCACAAACGATTTGAGCAACATTTGCTGATTTGCTTTAAAAGCTGCTTGCTTTATTGTTCAGATAAACTTTTAAGTCCATCCACTTCCTCAAATAATATTTGACGTAAAATTATTACTGCTGTTTGGTAGGTACAATTGAAGGTGTGTGGTGACACTCCCTGTGTTTCTCTTTTTCAGTGAGTTTTCTGCTTACACTCTGGCCATAATTCAGCATAGAATATGGGAAAAAAATGATTGCCCACTGATTTTAAGCACATATTATTTACTTCTAGGTTGTACAACAACCATGGATGTAAGGATTGAGTAACAGCCCTCATCTCCAGTGTGGACTTTCAGGAGTCTAGCATAGAGGATAGTATAGGCCTATGATATGACTTCTGGGTCACCAATGGCAAAAATACATTTTTTCATGTGGGGTACATGGGGTAAAAAGACATTTGCCTTTGACTGATTCAGACAGTGGGTGATCTTCTAGTTCATTACAGTGTGCACTGACTGGTAGTTCCTACTGGTTTCAGATAGGAATCTTCCCAGTGCTATCAGGAGAGGCCAAAAAGTGAACTTGGGACCTTCTGTTTGCAAAATATGGGCTCTGCAATTGGACTAAGGGCACAATCCGAAGTAACTACGGGAGCACATAAGAGACATTGCGTGCACCCATAGTTATTTTACCACCTAGTGAAAACCTATGGGAAATTCATATTGCAATCCAGAGTAAATTGTTCTTACTCCAGAGCAAGGACTCCCCGTAGTTACTCTGGATTTCACCCTAAAACCCCTATTCAGTTGGACTAATGCCTGTAAAGCATTTAAGAATATAAAAGAAGCCCTGAAGGATCAGGCAAAAGTGCATAGTCCTTGCATGTCACTGCTTCTCTGCAAAAGGTGTTCACCCTCTTTCTGAACCTAAAGGTGGCATGCAACAGTTGATTGGCTTGTCTTCCATGAGTTTGTCGAATCCTCTTTTAAAACTATCTAGCTAATGGACATTGTCATGTTTTGTGGCAAAGAATTCACTGTATTGAGTTTTTCCTTTATTTTCCTGTCCTGACCAGTCATTTTCATGAATGATCCCAGCTTGTGACAAATGAAAGAGAGAACGCCTCCACACCATGCATAATTTTATACATCTTAATTATTCTCTCTCCTAGCCACAATCCTATATACATTTTACTGGGAGCAAGCCGTATTGAACACAAGTGCATTTTCACTGAGCTATCCTATCTACCATGACCCCAAGATCTCCTTCCTGATCCATCACTGACTATCTAGGATCTCTAGAAACTGGCAAGATAGATTTGATGCTCTGTTTACAATACTGGCATTACTGAGAGTAATCCAGAGTTAGGGTAGTGAGGAAGGTCTTAGCTGGGCTACCCCAAGTAGGCTGTATCCACGACAGAAAGTTATGCTGAATCCAGAGAGTCAGGAAGCCTGGGCTGCCCTAACTGCACCAAGTAGGCACCAAGTCAGTGACACCTGGGAAGGGCTTGCTCCTGAGGAGACCCCCCCCAGATCACACTGAATAAGGAACAGCTGTGGTGCCTGCCTTATGAAAAGTCCCTGTCAACTAGTAACAGCTGCAGCATGAAGCTGCAGTACAGTTCACTTCCTGCCCATCCACTTCTTGTCGTCATTCCCTGAATCCCTCCCTTGTGCAAAAGCTAGCAAACCAAGGTCCAAGCTTAGCCCTCAGTCATTTGTACCCTCCTCTACTGAAAATGCCCTATAAAAATGTTTGCACAGTTTTTGTTCTCTGTTCACCTTGCCTAGTGAAGGTGGAATCCCTGGGTTCACACGTAATAAAGCTAGCTTTGTATCGTGGTCCTTTTTAGTTTTTCTGCCATGTTGGTTGCCTTTTTGAAGAACCTGAGTAGTGCCCCAGGGGGGTCATGGTTTTGAGTCCCACCCCATTCGAATACACTTTACTGTTGTTTCCAGGTGATCTCAGGCAGGAGGTCTGGGCAGTTGTGGTTTGGAGGTTTGTCTGTCACCTTGCTTGAAACAGCTGTGCAGGATCAGTTGCTTAGAGGGGAGAAGCTTCTGGTGTTTCTCTACAAAAGAGTGTGGTGGAGTCAGCTGACCAAAAAAAAAAAAAAAAAGGATTGCAACTTGAGAACAGGTTCGAAGCTTGTTTTGCAGCTACCTTCAAGAGCTTGGAGGGTACAGGAATCAGAAACCAGGATGTCTGCACAGAGAAGAAAAACACCTTGAGAAATGGAAGGTTCTCTGATATTTTTCTCACAGCAAAATATGTAAAAACATAATTTATGGTCTGCCAGCCTGAGAGCACAATTCTATCCATGTCTACTCAGCTTCAAGCCCCATTTTGTTTAATGGTACTTACTTCCAGGAAAGTGTGCTTAGGATTAAAGCCTGAGTGTCTTTGAGAACACTTAGGAATTCTGAAATAAATAACATTATACAATAATTTTATCTTTCCCATTCTCCCGTCCCCTGTCTATGATCCACTACTTCATTCCCCACCCTCACTACTCCTTTCTAGCACCTAGATTGGTGTCATATTAGGGTGGCAACTGTTCAAGAAATAAATGCCCCCCCCCCCCCAAAAAAAATCTGCTACACCTGGGGCAGCCCAGGAGAAACTCAAGATTGCAAAACTGATGGAAAGCAGGCCTATTCTGTGCCAAGCTGGCTATTAATACAATATCCACTATGTCGGTATTGATTTCTATAATTGTGTCTGTCATGACTACACTTCAAAGAGGTGATGTTCAGCAGGCCCAGCAGGTGAAATGCATCACACTTTTTATCATTCAGAAACCACATTTAGTGAATAATTAACAACGTTTTTCACGGAAAATGGGTCATTTCCGAGCAGAGTTCAATGGCAAGGTTAATTGAATAGCTGCTCATTTTTTTGCATATCTGTCTATCCATCTGCTATTTCTTTGTTCTCAGTACACCGAAAGCAGACGTTTTTGCCAAATAGTACCACGAAGTGTATAAAATTGCTTTGAAATTCATCTCACTTCGAAGGGCGTTCTATGAGGGGATTTGCTGGTAGCTTTGAAGATGTATTGAGCAAGGAGGTCTTTCATCTCAAAATATGCTGTGACACATTAGGTGACCATACACGATGGCAATCCTCAAGGGGCTTCACAATCATTATAATCAGAAAGGTAGAGCGTATCTCTGGCTGATGAATCAGTAAAAAGAAGTCAAAGAGCTACCCCAAGATCTCTAAAGCAATCAGGTGATCAATGCAGCCAGTGAAGGGAGGTCACAATAGATTCACCAAGTGGAACATAAAGAGAAGGACAATCCAGCCACTGTATCATAAATACCACAGAAATAAACTCCTTAATTTTACTGTATCCAAAGATAAAAATGCTCAGAAGCATCTGTTGCAAAAGGAAGGAAATGAGAGACTCGGGGTCTGACCCAGAGTGGCCAGTCGCAGTCCAGCTCCAGCACTGTGCATCACAAAATGCAGAATAAGAGAGTGTAAATCCTGCAAGTAGCCCAGTGCTGCTTCCCACTCCATTGCATCCTGTGATAGCTGCCCAGCTGCAATCCTATGCACACCTACCATGGACCTGAATGGAACCTAGCTTGAATAGATATTCAAAAGATTGTACTGGGAAGCTGGTGCAATATAGTGGTTAAGAGTCTGTGCTGAATGTGGGACATCTGTGGTTTAAATCACAACCCTGCCAAACCATACTATTTCATGTGGTCTTCCTTTTGCAAGTATCACCAGAACTAACTGATGATGTTGTCACCAGACACTTCCAGAGGCCAGATACAACTCAACAAACACCAGAAAGAAGCTCAGGGTTGATGGGAGGGTTTTTTCAAGAGTGCAAAATGCACACATTGGAGCGTTGTCCACCAAACCTAGCCTGCTTCTGATGGTTCTTGTGTTGTACTGCTGGTCTTTCCAGGTAGACAGGATCTGGAAGTCCCAAACACCACCACACTCCATCCTACCACTACTGGTGGTGCCACTGGTCGAGAAACAGTGATCTAAGTCATTGATGAAGTTGTTGAAAGAACTGGGCCCAAGAGTCACCTGCAATTCTCCTGGTTCTATCATATCTTAAATATTGTAGACAGCAGTCAGCTTTGTGAGTGTCAGTGAAGATGGACTTCCAAAGGACCACAGTTATAGATTATAATTTGTATACCATCCCATTATCTCCAACCTCTCTATATTCAGAAAGAGAAGCTAACCTGTTTTGAATCTTTTTATTTTCACTCTAGCCTTTCCATATATTACAGGATACTCTGTCATTTAGTCTTTTTCCTCAATTTTTTTTCTTTTACCTTAATGAGATTCATGGAGTGTATCCAATTGATTTAGGGTGCAATCCAGAGTAACTACGGGGAGTCCTTGCTCCGGTGTAAGAACAATTTGCTCTGGATTGCAATATAAATTTCCCATAGGCTTTCACTAGGTGGTGCAGTAACTACGGGTACACGTAATGTCTCTTATGTGCTCCCTTAGTCATTACTGATGAGGAATGAATGGATACAGACTACAAGAGTAATAATGTTGTTTTGAACTAGCATGCTTCAGTAACTAAATGCTTCCTGGTTTGATACTTGAGCTTGGAAAGTATCCCAAGAGAAAAATATAATTCTGTGCTTCTGAAGTTTTGATCTTCACATACGATGTGCCACTGGATACACTACAGAGAAATTTAATTGATACTTTTGTAATAGAAAAACTTTAGAATGAGGTTCTATAAAAAACCAAAACCCTGTATTTCTCACATGATTGCATGCTTACTAACTGATAATCACATGTCAAGAAAGAAATGTTACTGTGCATCATATGAAACTCCTGCACTATTCCACCCTTCTTCACAGGCTTCACAAACACCCAACCTCACTTTGAAAATCCATGAAACAATTTGTTTTTATCGTGTTGTTCGCTACCTTGGGTCTGCTGCAGAGAAAGGTGGCATAGAAATCTCTTAAATAAATAAATAAATAAATAAATAAATAAATAAATACATACATACATACATACATACATACATACATACATACATACATACATACATTTTGGCTCAGTGACCACAATTCACTTTCTGGCAATGATGACAGCCAAAGGCCTCTACATTTCCTAGAATCTTGCATGATCAGAAATCAATGTGAGCCAAATGAGAAATAAAGTATGGATGTCACCAAGCAAGACTGACATCCTTTACCAAAGCCTCTTACCTTTAATAATTTCTATTGCATACATGCACAAAACTCTTCTGAGTGATTTTGAAGAAAAATCTCTCATCTATTCAGTGGCGTAGCTAATGATCATGATCATGTGCAAAGCTCGAAATGTAGCCTTGGAAGAGATGTCACAACAGGAAAGTATGTCATCCCGGGTATTTTTAAAAAGAAAATTGGGGAAAAACCTGCCTCCTCCTCCTCAGCATTTCACCACCGTTTGCTCTGCTTTTGCTCATTTAGCATAGCTAAACTACCTATTTGCTATCTGGCGTTGAAGAAGATTTTATTGCCCCCACCCGCCCTGCAATAACAAAATCAAATTTAATTAAGTTAAAAAAATGAAAACTATGCCCCTTATTGGTTAGGGAAACTGTACTGGGGCAAAGAGGAATGGGCTGCAATCCTAAAGACATTTTCCTGTGAGTAAGACCCACTGAACACAATGGGAATTACTTTTGAGTAGACATGGTTAGGATTGTGCTTATGGTTATTCTTTTCCTGCTAAATTTAAGAGGAACTCCACTTGCAGGGGTGGGCCCAACCTGGCCCAACAACTGGTTCCCCGGAAGTGGGCAGGGCCAGGCCGGGGTCAAGGGGGGTCAGGGGTCAGGGTCAAGGGAGGGGCGAGGGGTAGGGCGAGGGGCAGGCCCCAACCCTGGAGCACTGTGCATGCCCTAAGGTTGGTGCAGGCGCAGTGGTGGGCTTCCCTGGTGCACCGAACCGGTGTGCCCGGTTTTCTGGCCCCCCTAGCCACCAGATTGGTGGTGGGGGGTCAGAACTAGGAAGCGGTTCAGGCAATCTGGCCCAAACCAGTTTCGGCCCACCATTGACCACTTGTATACCCAGTAAGCATGAGTAATTGTATTATGATATATGTACTGTATATTATATAGGTACTGAGAACTGATTCTTATCAACACCTTATTAGTTCCATATAGTAACAGAATTAGTGTATTTACCCAAATAAAATGCACCATCGAATCTAATGCGTACTCTATACTTACATTTTAAAAATGCTGTATTTACTCTAATATAATTAAAAATCAAATCTAATGCGCACCTTGATTTTGGAGACTAAATTTGGCTGGAAAAGGTGAGCGTTATATTCGAGTACATACAGGACATCTCATTGGCTCTCAGAACCATTAGTAACATGGAAAAGTTTGAGTTAAGAAAATCCACTATTGTTCTATAGTGTTTTCATTTTCTGGTTAATTGGCCATAATGTTTGATTGAATATAGATATTTCAATGCAGTTTGTTTCATTGCATTCTGCATAAAATTACCTTTCCAACAATATATAATATGATGGTATTATCATTCATACATACCCTGTTTTTCACAATTTTATTTACTAATGTCAAGCCCAGCTTGTAGTCCAGCTACTGCAAATTTTCAAAATTTGCAAATTTTCAAAATTCCAAAGACTCCAGCAGAATTTTGCTTTTCTTCTTCAGGTACTTTATCTTCTACGTTAATTGACTTCTAATAAAAAAAACCTGATATGGAAACTGCCCTCTTTACCAAGTAGAAATAAAATAGCAGATGCTTGCTTGCTGGCCAGTTGCTCATGTTCTTCCTGAGAGGAAAAGTGTGCAAACTCCAGAGGAACAATAATTTGTCCTAGTTGTCTTTAAATCAGGTGGACAATGGGCACAATCCAGAGTAACTACGGGGAGTCCTTGTTCCAGTGTAAGAACAATTTGCTCTTGATTGCAATATGAATTTCCCATAGGTTTTCACTAGGTGGTGCAGTAACTACGGGTGCACGTAAAGTCTCTTCTGTGCTCCTGTAGTTATTCTGGATTGTAGGGTCTGTCTTTCTTCCACAAATGTGAGTTTTCTTCTTTTCTTTCAATAGTCAAGACATGTTTGAGTCACACCTTCCTTCTTTCATTCCTCCTCTGATAAGTTGATTAAGGCTGCAATCCTAAAGACACTTTCCTGGGAGTAAGACCCATTGAACACAATGGAGCTGACTTTCGAGTAGACATGGTTAGGATTGTGCTCTAAGTTAATCTCCCTTTCCCCAGTTTGGTTTTGTCTCAGAAGTAGAAGTGCCAACCTTACAAAGCAATTCAGAAGTGATTATCACCTTATACTGATGTAAAAGGAAGGAAGGAAAGGGTCTCCCTTCCCTGCTACTTAAGGGATGTTTCTCTTTTAATTTAAAGAGCCAGTCTCATTCATGTTGTGACAGAATTGCTGATAAATAAAATGCTGATAATTAGGTTATACCTGTATAAAGGCTCTGCAACATAGTGAATAAATGCTTACTTGTTCCTGGACTGCAGTATGGTGCATCACTGCCAGAAGGAAATTGAAATTGAAACCTCTGTTCTTATACAGAGGTTTTGAATACATATAGATAATACATATAGATGAAAAAAGTGATTGAAGCCTTGTGATGACGTACCAAAGGCATTTATGGAGAATCCTGTATTTTTTTTAAATGAAGCTTCATCATGAATTGCCATAATTGTCTCCCCTCCAACCAGGTGGGACAAGAGGAGGGTAATCTGGGATTTTGTCCCAGGTTGCCCTCATCTTTTCCCACCCGTTGGAAGGGAGGGAATTATGACAACCCTGATCACACATGATGACACAGCCTCTGCTTCTGCAGTAACAGATAGGCAAAACGTACCCTGCCCTTCCATTAAAAAACAAGTGATACCCAAAGTGGCCCACAGCAATACAATAATATAGAACAAAGGAAGATAACAAAGCAATAAAAATCATGCAACGCAGAAGAGAGAGAACTCATAAGATTCAGTCATCATAACCAATTATGAATTTAAAGCCAGTTGGAAAAGAGATGTCTTGGCAATCCAAATGGGAAATAAACCAGTTTCTCACCCCAAATGCTCCTTATCTAAAGTTTTGTTACATTTCTTTTTAGTTGGTACGGCTGCAGTTGAAAAATAGTGGAATGAGAGAATATTGCTAAAAAGATATTCATTTTTCTGTATTCTCTGAATTGTCCCTTCATGACTTCCTCCCATTTTCCAACTGATTACATCAACTGAAGCAAAACTTCTTAGAATCAGTGTCTAAAGGCAAAATCCAGAGTAATTATGGGGAGTCCTTGTTCTGGTGTAAGAACAACTTACTCTGGATTCCAATATGAATTTCCCATAAGTTTTCACTAGGTGGTACAGTAACTACTGGTGCACATAAAGACTCTTACGTGCTCCCGTATTTACTCTGGATTTGGGGGTCAGGCTTACACATTTGACATATTACATACACAGATGGTGGGGCTATTGCTGTTGACTATGAGTGCAATCCTAACCATGTCTACTCAAATGTAAGCCCCATTGTGTTCAATAGGTCTTACTCCCAGGAAAATGTATTTAGCATTGCAGCCTTTATCACCCTAATCCTTCAACCAACTGGCCAGTTAAGGTCTCAAGATTTGTCCAATTGCTGCTTTTTTTTAAAAAAAATTTCTTTAGTCAAGTCTGTGGGTCTTAGGACTCCTCTCAAGTTCTTCTAGGCTCTTCTGGGACGTAATTCTCCTTGTGAGTCTGTAATACTTGGCATTTGATACACAACTTAGCTAGGGTTGCCATAATTCTCTTCCACAAAATTAGAACAGGACCCTCTGTCACACTTGTCAGTATGTGAACTCAGTCCCACAAAATTGGGACTGTCCCTGTGTTTCGGGACATATAGCAATCCTAAATATATAACCCAAACCTAATTCACGCCACCCCTGCTGATGCAACTGTGCATCAGGCGTGCACAGCTATGGGATCTGGTGGGATGATAATCCATGAGAGGTTTCCTCCAGCGAAGGAAACATTTGCTCCCTCCCCTGAGCATTAGTCTCCATTGCCTCTCTAGGTCTACTCAGACTCTGCAGACCTTGGAAGGCTGATCAAGGTTGGGAAGAGAGATAGAATACTGGTGGCACTAATAGCTTCTTGGTCCTTTCCCCACTCTTAGCAAAGTGGGTAGGTGAGCCCCCATCAAAAAGCTGGACATTGCCAGCTTGGAATCTGGCATTGGACACCACCATCTTGGAATGGGGCATTCAGACCATTTTCCTGGAGTGAGTCTCATTGAACAAAATAGTTCTTACTTCCAAGTAGACATGGAGGAACTCTAGCATCATAGTGATGGCACTTCTTGTTCCAGCAGTGACATCACTTCCAAATGGTCCTCAACAGATTGTCTTTCTTTCTCAGAAGTGGGTCCCAAGCTGAAATAGTTAAGAACCAATGCTTTCCACCATGGTTTTATAAATGCTTAATAGAAAAACTGATCTGAAATATCTCTGCTTTTAAAAAGCTTGTGTTCTGAACAATTCATAAGGCAAACTCTCTGGGTCTTCATAGTGTTGTTCTTTGCATGGATTACAGTGTCATTTAGTGTTTAGGGCCAGATGTATTTTCACTCTGGGGTAGGCATTTAACATTTAATTACTAACTTCACATTATAATTTGTAGGATACATTGATTTTTTTCTGGCAATAATTCTTTGCTGTTTGTATCATTGCGAATGACCTTTGAGGCAATGAAGTTTACATTTCAAACTGCAGTCATTTTGGAAAACCTGTCAGAAGCCATGCTTTTGAGAAAATTATTACCTCTGTTTTTGTCAACAGCAAGGGCAAACCCAGTATTTCCCTACTCTGTGTTTTTACTATTTATATTCCCTCTGGATTTAAGAGAAAATATTTCAATCACTGCGTGGGTCGTGCGCCACTGCCAATGAGCATTCCTGTCACGTCCAGGTTTTCAGCTTGGCATCAGAGCTTCCTTTGATGTGGATGACAAGCTGTCAAAGGATTTTTGTCTACGGCTCTGTCAGGCTTTCTATTTTTCCCCCTTCCAAGCTTTAACTATGGAACGCAAAGGCCAGGGGCACTGTGGCATTTATCGCACAGCTGATTCTTATGTTTAGGCTAGCACTGGTTCAGGCCTCCGTGTACTGCTCCAAAATGGACTGGGGATAGATGGTTTGAAAGCATCTCCCACATCAAAATATCTTTACATGTGGGACATGTATGTCAGGCCAAAAGACTGAGATCAAGAGATCCAGCAAACATCACAGCTGTCTTTCTTACCCCTTCCCCTGTGATGGGAATATCTACCTGAATACATTTGGAGCAAACTTGAGGGACAGCACCTGTAATTAATCTTCTCTTTTGCCTACTAGAAGCACTCTGGCTTAAAAAGGCAAATGTTTCTTTTTGCTGTCCAGTCAACTCTAACCCTTCAGACATAAATATTGTAGATAGATGGATGGATAGATGGATAGATAGAGAGACAGAGAGATAGATAGATATAGATAGATACTGGCTATCACTGCTGTTGTATTCCTTAATTTTCTTCTCCGCTATGATCCTTGTACATATTTTTTACATTCTCTTGCTTTTCCTAGTTTTCACCTGTTATTGCATCACGTTGCAATGAATGTTGTTGCATCATCTCTGCAGTGGCAGCAGAATCCAGGAAATGGTAGCATGAGAAAGGAAAAAACACTATTACCATTAGGGACATTGTGACACCATGAACCATGGAAGACTGTGGTGCCTATATGGTTTGCAGGCTTATTATATACTAGCAAAATGTACCCAGGTTATGGGAGTAACATACCCCCCATGCACCATTCCCATTCTGCTACATTCTCCCATGCACAGCAACATCCCCCCATATGCAGCAAGTCACCATGCACATCAAACCCCCATGTGCAAAATCCCCCATGCACATCACCCTCCAATACACATCACCCTCCCATGCACACCAACCCCCATGTACATCAACCCCTCCCATGCGTATCACCCTCCCATGTGCACCAACCCCCATACACACCAAAGCCCTATGCACACCACAACCCCATGTGCACCACCCTCCCATGTGCATCACCTTCCCATGTGCACCAACCCCCCATGGGCACCAACCCCCCCCCCCATATGCATCATCCTCCCATACACATCATGCTCCGATGCACATCAACCCCCATGTGCATCAAACCTCCATGCATATCAAACCCCCTTGTGCAACATCCCCTCATGCACACCAACTGCCATGCGCGCTAGCCCCCATGTGCATCATCCTCCCATGTGCACCACCACCCTATGCGCACACTCCCCAAACTGCATCAGGCAGTGGGCACCAAATTGGCTGGATGTTGATCAGTCAGTCTTCAGTGTTAAGTGTAGGACCAAAACACATTGCACCCCTTTTTACCTCTTAAGGATTAAAATTCTCAACATCAGTTCTTGGTGAGTGTTAATGTTACAGAAGGACACCCTCCCCAAATTTCATGCTTGTAGGTCCAGGGGTTGGGCCAGGGAATAGTCAGGGATTCTCAATGTAGAGTACAGGGAGGAAAATGCGTTGCACCCCTTTTCATCCCCTTCCAGTTGAAATTTCTGAAAACTGGTTCTTAGTGGTAGCCTCCATCATGGAAGGAACACCCATCCCAAATTTCACACTTCTAGGCCCAGCAGTTTTGGCGGCGCATTGAAGAGCCAGTGAGTAACTTTTCAGTTTTACATATATAGATGTGAGAAATTGGGCTCATCCTGTGGTCTATATAACAACATACCCTAGATTTCAGGGGGTGTGTGTGTGTGTGTGTGTGTGTATGTGTGTGTGTGTGTGTGTGTATTCTATAGGATATACAGAATATATATATATATATATATATATATATATATATATAGATAGATAGATAGATAGATAGATAGATAGATAGATAGATAGAATATATATATATAGGATATATAGATTCCAGGATATATATATAGAAGGAGATCATGGCATGGGGGTCTTCTGCCCCAAAATGCATTCTTCTTTTCTTGAAGAGCAATTCAGTGGTTCATGCTGGGTGCAACTCTGTGATTGAGATGTCCTCAACTACAGTCAGTGAAATCAAAAAGGAGATTGAAAGTCAGGGGTGACCCGGGTGTGCACATCACCCAATGCGGGGCACAGCGCATCACCCCACTGGGATATGCACAGCCCCCCTTCCGGAACTGTGTAGGCGCCAAAGCTGGTGCCTGCACAGTCGCTTCTTATGCCAACCAGCTTCCGAAGAGTACTTCACAGGTGCCAACTCTGATGCCTGCGCAGTATTCTTTTGAAGCCTTTCAGCTCCTCCTTAGAGCAGAGGAAGGAGCTTTTCCTGCTCCTCCTTAGAGCGGAGGAAGTTTGCACCTCTGTGTGGCCATTGGACCTTGCTCGGGAGGCAGAGCGGCAGCCAGAAGCTACTGCACATGTCCAACCCTTTGGACATGCGCTGTGCCTCTCTGTGCACCCATTGGGCCTTGCACCAAAGGCGAAGCCAGGGGCTGCTGCTTCGCCTTTGGAGCAAGGCCCAATGGCTGCGCAGAGATGCACTGCACATGTCCAAAGTTTTGGACACGCACAGTGCATCTCTTCACACTGCGTCTCAGCTGGCCATTTTAGCCATCTCCGAGGCAGAGTGCTGCTGCTTTGGCTGCCACTCTGACTGCTGCTCTGCCATGGAGCTGGCCAGAATGGACATGCTGATGCCCAGTGCCAGCCAGAGGAGTGTCAAACTCCTCCGGCGTGTCAACCCCCCGTGGTGTGTCACCTGGTGTGGCCTGCACCAGCTGCACCAGTCTGGTGATGCCACTGTTGAAAGTACATTTCATTTGATCAAAAGTAGGCAGTAGTATTCAAAATGCAATTGTTCACCTGCCCTTGAGAGCTCCACTTTGCTGAAATGAATTGCAACAGGGAAGAGGTGCACTTTCTGAGAGCTGTAAGGGCTTTATCACATTTCTTGCTTCTATATCATTCAATTTCTTTGGTTAACAGGGTGATAAGTATGGTGGATTGAATTGCTGATCTTGGATTGAGTTGGTTAAAGTTTTTGCTAGTAATGTGGGACCAAATGACACATTATTATAAATATATAGGCTGGTCCTGTGCATACATTTTTCAAATGTAAGTACATATATCTGCTGGGGCTAACATAATGTAGTAGGGTATTCTGATGGAATGGGTCATTTGAACAGATTCTTTCCATACAATCTACAGGGTGTCCCTAAAGTCTGGACACATAGGGAAAAACGCATATTTTCAATAAATTTCAATTAATTTTTCAATAACATTTTTATCGGGATACTAATCAATAACATCTTCAATGTGATTTCCACCATTTGTGATGCAAAGTTCCATGTGCTTTGCAAGATTAACATGAACAAATCGATGCAGTAACCCAGTGTTTCTCAAAGTGGGGGTTGGGACCACTTTGGGGGTTGCCTAGAGCTTTCCTGGGGGTTGCCTAAAGACCCCTGATGCAGTGGGCCAGGTCAGGCTTGCCAGACCTCCAGCTGTAGCTGCATATGCACTGGGGCTGACAGCCTCAGGGCCCAATCCTATGCATGCCTACTCTGAAATAAATCCCATTATAGTCAGGGGGGCCTTTACTCCCATGTAAATGTGGATAGGATTGCAGCCTCAGGGCCCAATCCTATGCATGCCTACTCTGAAATAAATCCCATTCTGTTCAATGTGTGCATAGAACACACATTTCATTTGCAACAACGAAAATACATCCTGCATATCAGATATTTACATTACGATACATAACAGTAGCAAAATTACAGTTATAAAGTAGCAACGAAAATAATTTTATGGTTGGGGGGTCCCCACAACATGAGGAATTTATAAAGGGGTCACGGTGTTAGGAAGATTGAGAACCACTGCAGTAATCCCACATTTATAGTAAGTGATATTTCCTATGTGTCCAGACTTTAAGGACACCCCGTATTTCTATCCATTCTTCTAGATTTAGGTGTCACCCAGGTATGATAACTATTTGATCCAACAGGACATAGTTTTTAATCAGTCAGTCTCTTGTTCAAATCTAATCTGGAAAAGTTCATTTCTGTTGTTAAATGTGGCACTGAATTACAATGTAACCTCTTACATTGCCTCTTCTAATTTGTTCCTATAGCAACTACTTGATTTCTGCGTCAGTCATCATTATCAGACAATATGAGATTCTTTCTGCATGATGAGTTACTGATTGCTAATGAATGGGTGATTTCATTGTTTGCAATAGTTGCAGATTTCCCTCCCCATAAGCCACCTGATTTTAATGGGCCTCCTCAGACCACACCAGCTATTTGGTTGGCACATGCCCAAGTTGTGTGCGGTAGCATGATGAGTTGGAAAAAGATGTGATCTTGATATACGCTGCCATTCCAGATATCTTTCCCCTCTTGCCCTAAGTACAGCCTGCACAACTTCCCATGAGTCTCCCCTATTCTGCCCTCCCTAACTAACTTGTGATAGGAAGAGATGGAGAATGTTCAGCAGGTGACTGTGACCCCTGTGTGGCAGTTTACTTCATTTTTTAGTTTAGTAGTGGCGGTGGAGGAAAAACAGTGGGAAGCATTGAAAGGAAAAATTGCGCAGGTGCGCCTGTCTCACATTTGCAAGCACCTCTGCCTGGAAAGATCTGCAGGAATTCGTTTTGTATAGTCACACTGCTACTTAAATCATTTCCCACACCTTCAGAATATTTAAAAAGTATGAAAAAGAACCATCTCTTAGAAGACAGCATGCCCATAAATCTTTAATCAAAAAACTACAGATTAGGTTCATCAGAGAAGCGCTTTGTGATAAACCAGAAGGGGCCAGGAACTTGTATTCTGGGAGAGTTATACTGTGAGGATTATACAGTGAGTGGCCAAAGTACTGGTTACTTGCCCTGACACTTCTCTCTGGAGACCTGATGGATGTCTGTTGAGAAATTCCAATGAGTTTAATAGCGCTTGAAGCTGCATACACTCCCACTAGGTCATTCCCACAGAGGTTACTAAGCGGCTTTTGGGGGAAATCAAGTCAGTGACAGCAATGCTTCAGGGAAAAGAAATGCTTTCATGGGGCAGAGGAGATGGGCAGCAGTTAAGCTTATAGACAATCATTCATATGAACAACTCTTGTTGCCAATGACAGGGGACATACTATAAGCTTTCCTTTTGTGCAACACCATAATCTAGTAAGTTAGGAACATGCCACCCTTTTCATTACTGGGTAGTCTCTCTGTGACTGGTAACATTCACTGAGGAAGAACCTATAGGAATAACCTAGAAAAATGCAATGTACATAAGAAACACAGTTTTTAAAAGTCTTTTTAGTTCTTAAAGACATTGGGAATTTAGACTTAATTTAGACTTGTCATTTAAAGTCGTGTGGAAGCCATGTAATCTTGTAACATTACCAGGAAGGTGACAGTAAATCACAAAATTAAATACTACTCTCGTTAAAGAGCCTGTGAATGGAGAATTTATATGGTAAAGTGGTTTCCTTCTATAACCCACACACACAACAATCCTAACCTAGGTTGGTACAACTCATCAGTCTTCCTGTTCCTATGCTGATGCAGGTAGGCAAGCGCATGTCTGTGTACTGGCTTAATCTTCCCTGTAAGTGCTGTAAGGCTGCAATCCTAAAGACACTTTCCTGGGAGTAAGACCTATTGAACACAATGGAGCTTACTTTTGAGTAGACATGCTCAGTATTGTGCTCAAAGTGTCTTAAGTGTCTTACACCACTTTGGTGACACCCCTAGGTCAGCACAGGACTTTTGTTGGGGCTTAGGCCAGCCTAACTGGAGGTTGGGAATGCAGCTTTAGTAGTAGTAGTAGTAGTAGTAGTAGTAGTTGTTGTTGTAGCAGCAGCAGCACAGGCAGCAGCAGCATGTCTATAGTAATGGTATAGTTTCTGACTACTGTTGAAAGTTCCCCTGGCCAGGCCCAAAGAATTTAAAGAACTCATCTCCATTTCTCTGTGCTATATGAGCATGTCTCATTCAGAATTAAGAGGACATCAGAAGGCTAACTCATTGTGTACAATGGCTATGGCTGCAATCCTAACTCCTAGTTAGGTTGGCCTAAGTCCCATTGAAAGTCTCATGCAGGCGTGGGGTGTCACAAAAGTCATGTAAGGCACTTCTATGCCACTCCTGGGGGATGGTTAGACTAGTGCACAGACATGTGCTTGCCTTCCTACAAAACCACAAGAGTGGGAAGACTGATGAGTTGTGCCAGCCAAGGTTAGGATTGTGCCCTAATTGTCTTCAATTTCCGACTCTTGTATATTCAGTCACCACTTCTCTTTATCCTTTTTCTTCTTTTTGTTGTGACCAAAATATTTGTAGTGGGATCTAATTGTGAAACACGTTTATATAAAAGTAAATCTGTGGAATCTGAAATTTATTGATATTTTTAGTACCTTTAAGAATTAAAAAATGAAATATCTCCTGCAAGCTAGTTGTATCAGCAGCATGTAATGCAGACCATGTTGAAATTTACTCATTGTTTAGAAATTGTGGATTCAGGGTGTACGTAGACCCAGCATAGTAGAAACAGTTATTTAAAAATGTCTTCATTTCCTGGGACTTCCAGACATTACATTTGCACTCCGGAGTTTTCCAGTTATAAACACTGAAGTGACTGCCTGCTTAAAAGCTTGGCTTGTTGTTCTTGCAAACCTGTAAGGGAGCCAAGCATCAAAAAAGCTTCTGCTGTAGCATCAAAAGACAAGTCAGCTTAAATCAAAACATTATTAAACATTTGTTAGAGAAGAGTTCTCAAGAAACAGACCTATCCTTGCCATGTCTTGATCTTAGAGGAGCTCACAAGACTCGCAGATATATCTTTCCAAAAAGGTGTTTCATGTAAACCTTTATTTTAATCGACGGGACAGGAAATCATGAAATCCACAGATGAGATTAATATCTCAAGGATATGCAAAGTCTTTTAGCAAAGTGGTCAGCCCTGTATTTTTTCCCTATTTGAAACTGCTGGTAAAGAATTGGGGGAGGGTTGAAGAAACTGGCAATCAAATTCCTAGCTCTGCTTCTGTTTGTAATCCCATGTATCCTTACTTGGAAGTACGGTAAGTAAGCCCCATTAACCTCCATGAAGAACTTACTTCTGAGAAAAAAATACAGAAGATTAGGCTGTGCATGGCTGAATGGTTGCTTGGCTAAAAAGAAAACGTTGCCTTTTCCATCTGCTATATTTTCACCCCACTATTATCTCCACCAACCTACTGTTTTTGTAGCTGACCAAAATGTTATGTCTTTACATTTGTGCATAGGGCAGGCAGATGGGAGGGAGATCTCCATTTCAGAACACTTTGGCTGAGAGGTAGCATATAGGATATGTCATGTAAAGTCTGTACCCACTCTTCCAATCTCATCAAAATCCAGTGCTTTTGCATCTTCGCGTCAAGTGACTTAAGTGGCCAGCTATGTGCTTGTGGCAGCCTGACTGGCACACTGTCACTGTGCTGTCAAAGTAATCCATCTGACAAGGCCTGTCACTCAGGAGCAGAAGTAATTATGGGATGAAAACAACAAGCAAAACCAGGCTGGCAACAAAGTAATCAATGTCTGCGGGGCTGGAAATTAGTGTCAGACAAATGGAAACTTGCAGAAAACTGCAGGCTGGCTTTTATGGGGTGGGGGAGGAAGTGATGTTGAAGAGTGACCAATGCATTTATTTGCCCTATCTTGTAAGGCAGACCCGGAAAGCAAGATTAAGAGGCTGCTTAATGGGTGTGGTGAGGGGGAATAGAGATCTTATCTGTTCATAATATCGTTCACAAGATTGAATAAAAGGAAACTGAAAAGGACAAAACATTTATTCATTTTCAAAAATAAATGTCACATTTTTCTACATGCTCAAATAATGCTCACCAACATCATTGCTGTCAATGTGCTGTCAGGACTCATGTGCTGTCAATGAAGGACCAGACTGATGTTTTCTCTAAGCAATTCCATTCATAAAGCAAATGGTCTGAAATGTCCTAAGCAAAATACATATCCAAAAGAAAAGAGGAGGAGAAATAGTGCCAATGTCAAGAAAATCTGACTGTTGAAAAAAGGGCAGCTATATCACTAACTATCCTGGCCCTACTACAATGGAGTTGTAGCACCATATCAGATTGGCAAAACATGTGCGCACACATACAAAACACACAAACACTAAGAGAAGGATGCCGCACTACCACTACCTCATATAGGAGCTACAGCTGCATCAGCAAAGAAGGGGCAAAAGCAAAATCATAGTAGGATGCCCTGAACATTGAGTTATCATTTAAATCTCCTATACCATCTACACAAACATACATCAATAAATACTTTTTTGACCACAATAGAGGAAGGACAGAAAAATAGCTCTTTTTGAAGTATCTCACTCATGGGGAGGGTTTGAACCCCTGTGGAAGCATTCACCATTTGGGATGAAATATTTTTGCAGATGGAGGGACTGGGACAGGTCATGACTGGAGCCTCAACAGCATGCATTTGCTTTTACTGAATTCAAATTTGAAATGTAAATGAATGATTTTTCTCTACCCTCAAAAGTATCAGAAAGATGATGAGGCCCTCCTGCCAAATTGTTTGTCCACCGCAGACAAACCTTGCTGAGCATAGCTTCTGTAAGAGGTAAGTCTTTCCTCATGAACCTCCATGAATCAGTGCTAACTCTGAAAAGAGGTGGGAATGGCCTTTATGACACATTTATGACCATCCTCACTAATTACACCAATAAACTATATTGCAGAAAGGAATGCTGTATTTTATGTGTTGTGTTTGAACAGCCTATGTGATGTGGCAACAGCAGATGTCTGTTAAGAGGATGGGACTGGATCTATAGACAAATCATTTCAAATTTATGAGGCTTTGGGTTTCTACTTTCAAAAAGTGTTTTGTGGCTGATAGCAATGAATAATAGATGTAGGGGTAAAGTCTTATTTTGTTCCACAAATCACTGATGGGAAAAGTTGGCAACCTTAGAATTAAATGCTGCCCTGTTTTGACTTCCACAAGAAAAGACAATTCACACAAGGTACCACTCTCACCTTACCAAAGTCAACTAATTGGAGCACAGGTCATTATTTAAAGGACGTTGTAAATTGAAATTCTGATAGCATTCTGTTAGCACTTCTTGATAGCAAACAGCCTGGTGAACTAGGAATAATTGAGTGCACAATGTAGCTCCATAAACCAAATTGCCAAGCAACCTGATCAGTGCCGTCATAGAACACAGAGCTAGATTATTAGTACTATGTCATACTGTCAGTGGGACGTATATATGTGTATACTGCCATATTTTTAAAGTCTTGCACATGCAAATTAACATATCAAATTAACACTAGGGACCAGGCCGGCTCCTCGGTTTTTTCTAGGGCCAAGGGGACACCCAATTCCTTACAGACTGCCCTAAACTCGGCTAAAAGGTGGGCATACTCATTGGAGCCAGAAGCCCTAAAAAAACAGAAAATCATTGAGGTAATGTACCACCTGATGATTCCTCACCCTATGCTTAACTGCCCATTGTAAAAAGGAACTGAATGTCTCAAACACAGCACAAGAAATGCAACAACCCATAGGCAGCTCCCTGTCAATGTTAAAACTACCCTCAAACTGGAATCTAACAGGCCAAAATCCTGAGGATGAACTGGAAGGAGCCTAAATACTGGAAGGAGCCTAAATGCTGACTGGGGCGGGGGTTGCTGCCCCACGTGTCTATCCCCTTTCCCTCTGCAGACTTGCCACTGCCACCTGTAGCAACTGGCCCTACATACACCAGCAATGTCTGTTCCAGTGGCTTCGGCTGGTGTTCTTTTTTGCATTTTATATTGTGAGACTTTTATGGGACAGGAATCCATTTACTATTAATTTTTTTATTTTCTTGTAAACTGCTTTGTGAACTTTTCAGTTGAAAAGCCGTATATAAATACTGTAGATAGATAGATAGATAGATAGATAGATAGATAGAAAAAGAAAGAAAGAAAGAAAGAAAGAAAGAAAGAAAGAAAGAAAGAAAGAAAGAAAGAAAGAAGCCCAGAGTGTCCCAGATCCGTTACCTGAGCAATCTTGCGTCCGCCTCCAAAGCCACTTGCCACAGGACTGGCAGGTTTGGTACGCATCTGGAAGAGGCCCAGAAGCCAAGCCCCTTCTGTTCAAAGCCTCCTTCTATTCCCCAGCACGTCTGTTGCCTTCTAAAGGTGAAGTGGTGAGGCAACTCAGTAGGACTGGAGCCAGGTGATGGGCTTAGCACCAGAAAAATGGTTTTAGATAAAAAATATAAACAGGAGCTATGGGAAAAGGGGATCAATATTTCCCCAGTACCAATTTCCCACCAAAAAAAGTATCCTTAATATTAAACCTACTCTCAGTGTGAGTGGAATATAACATGTCATTTTCGATGATCTGCCTGTTATTTTCATATACTTGCTGACATTCAGGTATCATTGATTTAATGCACCAGAATTATATTTAGTAAGATAAATGCAGATATGAAACCAGCTAATACATTTTGAATGTCCTCCTTGTGATTGAAAGGCACTGTCACCTTTAAATATTTATCAATGTGTATTAATTATTGAAGGACAGCATTTGTTGTGAGTTTGTATCAAGAATTCCCGTGCAACCAGTTTCATTTTTAATGTCTCTTATGAGTAACTGAGATAGAGTCTCCTATCGTATTTTGTTTGCAGTCATGTTTGGTGATGATCGGAATGTGCATATTGGGAACATGCAAATCTGGAAAACACTCTTGTTTGTATGCATAGTGAGAATGAATGAAAGGAGTATGTAAAACAAGGAGGTAGTAATTATTTTTCAAGTAGTTATTTTTAATATTATCATCATAAATTCTATTTTTATCTGCTGCTTCTTAACAAAAATGTTCACAAATAAGTCGACATAGGAAAAGAAATGAAAAAAGATAATTCTCTGTCCCATAAGACACACTACAGTCTAAACATACCTAAAACCCTCCATTTATAGCTTTAGTGATTTTGTCCCTGCTCTATTAGCTATTCTGTTTGCTTAATAAAAAGCTGTGTAATATTCATAGGTCATAAATATTTCCATAAACGTTAACTATGAAATTTACCCACAGTTCATTTTCTTCTCCCATCTGATTTGAGCCTATTCAACTGGAGAATCATGAGTTTTAATGAACTGTTAACACATCTCTTTATAGCGCTGATATTAATTGTGAGCTCCAATATGCATAAATTCATACAGAACAGGTCATTTAGTTATAGCAATTATTTGATTGTTACTTGAGAGAAAGATTTTGAAAGAGTCTATGAATGGCTACTCAGAAGTAAGCATCCCACTATCTTCTATGAAGGCTTATTGTCACAAAAGTGTACATAGGTTGGCAGCTTTATTATGCACTGGCTATGAGCACATTATGTGAAAGAAATATCTATAGGACTATGTTTAATCTTGTCATATTAGAATTTATATTTCCTCTAGTTTGGATCTGCATGGCAGAAAGGCTACATTTTGTCTTAAGAAATTTTATTTATTGTAGAATAAGTTGCGCATTTTCTTGGAGAATTTTTTAAAGGACAACTAAAGGTCCAACCTTGTTATACATGGATTATTTTATACACGGATTTGACTCAACACCAATGGCCACTGCAAAAGACAGTTTTAAAAACTGCTTTTTTACTATTGTAGAGAGGTGGTCATGCAAGCAATCATTCCATTTTTCTGCACCAGAATCAAACTTCTGCAGTTATTGAGCCACTATCTTATTCAGTTAGGTGCAACAGAGTTGCAAGAAACCCGGAAGTGGGTCTTTAAACCTATTTTTCTTTATATTCATGGATTTCTTATATACATGGACATACATGTTTTCTTTATATACATGGATTTTTTAGCCATGGGAAGCTCTGGAAGGGAACCCTAGTGGCTTAACGAGTGACCCCTGTACACCCTTCCCTGGGAGTATGTCCCATAGAGAATGTAATAGATCTTACATCTGATGCACATTAGCACAGGACAAAGCCCAAGGGGTCCACAATGGGAGGGTTTGCTTAAATTTGACACCATCTAGATTTTTATCATTTTTTTTAATCTACAAGTTGTTTCCACCCAAGCACTATAAAGGCAAAACCCACCACACCAGCAATTTTCAGCCAGTGAGCTGTGGCACATTGGTGTGGCGCAAATGGTCCACAAGTATACTGCAAGAGTTTGGAGAGACATTTATTAGGAAAGTCCTAGGGGAATATGGGTCTTCTTACCAGCTTCATAATGTGCCATGTCAATTACAAAAACAAACAAACAAAAAACACACACCAAAAAACACTGTCAGGATGTAGACTGATGGATGTCCTGTGACTGATTACATGGTGCAAGAGTGAAGACATACACAGCAGAGTCGTTTTCTATTAACTGTATTTACAATTCAGAGTAATTCAATCCAATCCAGGTCATACATGTAAAATCAAGTCCAACAGTCTAAAACAGCTCTGAGCTTATCAGTATTTCAGAGCATCACAGCTCGCCTCTAGTCTGACCGATGTTTTGAGCTCCAACTGACAGTTTTAACTGCCAACTCTGACAGTTCTAATTCTGACAGTTCTAATCAGTTTACGCCTAACCTAGAACCAATGGTTAGATCCAGAAATCTAACGGTGTGATTTGACAATTTTAGCATCCTGTCAATGTGCCGTGAGATATAGCAGGTTGAAAACTGTTGCACTACAAATGGTGTAAGCAGTTATATGGAGGGACCAATCCTGTGTTGCATGTTATGGCAGACATAAAAGCAATATAACACTTGGTTCCTGAACATATACAAAAACATGCTTGGGAAAAGCTGCTTTCAGAGCATGTAAACGTGCTTGATTTAATAAATTCATTTCATATTCCTGCTTTATTCATTTATAAGGAGGCTTCTGCACAAGGTCTGCCTGCTCCTGCTGATAACAGTCACTGGATCCTGACCATCATAGCCTTTTGGGGAAGGAGGCTGCTGACTACTCCTTTTTGCTGTAACTTATCAGCTTATAGGTTGTTATCATAAGACATGCAAATTGAATGTGGTACTACATAGCAAGGAATCACAGACCGTCCCAATCTGAAGGGAGCGTACAATGCAGTTATGGAGGCAACTGCAACATGAACATTTAGCAGTACTGATAGATAAGAGGGTGGCATGAGTAATAGGGAAGATGTGTGTGTGTTGCAGATCCATCTTTCAAGCCATTTAGGAAGCAGATGTCCTCTGATGCATGGGACAAGGAGAGATGCCTCATATAATTTTTACAATTTTTTAAATTTACATTGCCGGCCCCCAAATTACCCAAAGATAAGACCAATCTCAGTTACATACACATATAACTGATCTATCCAAATTATGAAAAACTGAACAAAAAATGGCATAGCATGCTCAACATACCGTTGCTTGCAGCAATACCTCAGTTAAACAATTTTCCTGGTATTCAATTCTACTGCTATTTCCTAATGAAATTCTTTGAATTGATTCACCTGCAATCATGGGGTGGATAACAAGCTGTCAGTTCTTGGTCTGCTTTTCTCGTTCAGTCAAGATATAAAAATAATAACATTAATATATGGTATGTTAATTTGGATTAATATGAGGGATTGAAGTGACTCTCTATGCATATCTTTTCATGATCTTGCTTGCTGTATTATCCTATTCTGTGTATTAACGACGGAATATTCTTGCTTCAAGATACAATTTCCATTCTTGACAAAACCAATAAAAATGTTAATTCGGAAAAAAGTGGTTGGTTGGAATCCAAGGTAGAAATATTAAAAAGCTTTGTCTTCAATAAATAAATTAAAAATAGCCCAAACCTTTCCAGTTAAAAACTGTTCCCAGAAAAGCTTCAGAGCCCCATCTATTGAGCACATCTCCAACGCAATGCTTCTTGAAGTAAATGAGGCTTGTTTGTGAGCTGCACAGTTTCTGATCCAACTTGAACCTGATTCTCCCTTATCCACATTTCTGGCTGCAATGAAAGATTTAGCTAAAGTTTTGCACTTTCAGGTCTTCTTGATTCCAAAGGATGAGTTTAAATGTCTCCCAAAGTGATAGGATTTGAAAATACTCACATCTGACTGGATAAAGTCAGGTATCAGGAAGAGGATCAGGAGATGATGGGATTGGTGAGGGTTTCCTCCACCCTATCCTGAACCATTGGGCCTTCTGGCCTGACACAGGGCTTCTCAACTCTACACTGGCAAAATAGCTGTGGGAAGGGGATTAATGTCTCTGTCCTCCAAGGAGATGTTGGCAACTGCTAGGCTTGCTTAGGATGCAACAGCAGCCTTTTTGGGTGCTGGGCAGCTCAGAATTGGATGTTAAGCTACAATCCCGTGCATATTTACCTGGGTGTAAGGCTCACTGCATATGCCAGGACAAACTTCTGGGCAAATATGCATAGGATTGCAGTGCTGCCATTAGAGATGAGGATAAAGTTGAATACATGACTCACCAGAGCAGTGATTTTCAACCAGTGTGCCATGGATGGGCGCCAGGTATGCTGCTGAATTTTGGGAGAATCATTAATAGGAAAATTGGGGGATTTGAACAGTCTGGTGTGCCTTGTCAGTGGTAAAAACAACTGATGGTGTGCCCTGACAATTTCCGTGCCTTGTTAAGTGTGCCATGCGATGAAAAAGGTTGAAAATCAATGCGCTAGAGTTATCCTAAGTGATGCAGAGACTTCCATTGTCGCTTGTTTCAGACTTGAGCAAGGCAAACAAAGCTTCTGGAAAAAAAACAAACAGAAAAACACCTAAAAATACTGAACCAAATTCAGGCTTTGTCATATACTCCATGACATTTATTCTTCTGACATCATTCACCTCTGCTCTACTTCAGAGGCCTTTGATTTAGGATGCTGCTTGTCCTTGTTTCTGCTTGGTGTTCCGCTTCTGAGGCTGTTTGTTGAGATTGGCTTATTGACTTGATGTGTAAACCACAATGAAATTTCATGTCTTTTAAATAAAAGAATGATCATGTTTTAAATTTAAAAATGATTTAAAATATTTAATCACACTGAGATTGGCCTATTCTTTTAAAGAGAGATTAAAGAGCCCCCCACCACTGCACACACTTAACAAAAACAAATGCGCATAATGAAAATGGATAGCATCCTGAGCTGTGAATCAGGACTTTTCTGATTTGAAACTTTTGTGACATAAGGGCCTTAAGCAATATGTTTGACCTTTAAAAACAATGTCTACTGTACTGACAAATGAAAGCTTCGCTGTGTACTGGCAATGAGAATGATCAAGGCTCCTCTGCTTGGACTCTCACCTCTGCCACAAAATCAGGAGGGGGCTTTAGTCTAGTCACTACCTCTCAGGCTCAGCTGCAATATATGGATAATAGTATTTACTTTACAGAGTTGTTTTGATAAGGGTCAGTGATTCAGCAAAACATTCGGAAGCAGAAAAGCTCCTCCTGACACTGCCTAAATCTGCTCCCACATCCCTCTAAGACAGTGAAAAAGTCACCTTTAAATTTTTTCCTGAGAGTGCTTTCTCCTTTTGTTCGCTATTTCTAGCTTAAAACTTACTACCATATATCGGCCTTGAAACATATTATACTTCATTTAAAGATCTAGCTCATTTCACCCCAAAATCTTAGAGTAGACAGCGATAGCTTGAATTAAATGCATTAACATTTTAAAAAAATGGAATTCAAATATATCACAGGCTGATAAAAAATGATATATTATGGACTTATGGATGGCCAATGGCTGCAGATCTCCCAATCCTCTCCCAAAAGACATCTTGCGGCATTGCAAAAGGCGCACACCTCTAATATATAGAGGGGTAACTAGTACAAGCAGCTGGAGGCCCCATGCATGTGCCAGTAGCTCCTGTATCCTGTACTCCACCATGTAAGTTGGTGGAGTGGGTGCTTCAGGGGTGGATGAGGTTGTGGAGTAAGCTGTAACAGGAGTGGCAAGGGGGAAGGAAAGGAAGTACTTAAGTGGTAATGGTGCATACCAAAATTCTAATTCCTCTTCCTAGTCCAGACCAACTCCCAGGAATGTGCCAGCAAATAACCTGTTGGTGGTCAGTGGTCTGCAGCGACGGTGTCTGCATGCAACCTGCTGCCTGTGGCAAACCTCTATGTGGCCCATGGCAAGACCTCTCCATCCCTCCAGATTTGTCTCTAATCCTCTCTTTTGTGTAAATTTATTCACATTTGAAATGTAAATCGTTCTTCTGACCTTTGACACAATGTCACAGAGATGATACAGCCATCCTGCCGAAAGGTTTGAACACCCCAGTCTACAGAGAGGTAAATAAAAAAAAATTAAAAAGCTAAAAGTTTTCTTTACTTACTTCTCCTAGACTGTAAGGTCATCCCAATGGCTGCAGTGCATTCTCTAGTAGTTTAGCTGCTTGGCATAAAATGGTGGGGATAGTACCAAAGTGCTGGTTTTATTTTTTTTGTTTGTTTCTTGCAAAACAGGCTTCTGTAAAATGGAAATGCTTTGGAATGCCGCTTTGCTAATGTTCCAAAGCCCAGGGAGTGTTAAGCAGGGCTCACCTCATATCTTGGGGCCCCATCACTGAAAGTTAGTGAAAGCAACCCATTTCTTCCCCCCTTTGTAATATGATCCTAGGGATCGCACCACTGCTCTTGTTCCTTCTTCTGTTCCTTAAAAGAACCTGGAAAACTTTTTATGAACTGGGGGTTGTGTCTCCAATTTTGAGTACAACTGCTCTATAGGATGTACAGGAAACCATTCAAGCACCAAGCAAGATAAGTATGAAGTACCAATCAGATTCATGAAAGGGGACCTTTCCCAACACAATATAGCATGTTGAATTTGTGTCAAAAGTGAGCAGGAGGGAAGTGTACTTCCTGGGTGCCTCCCTAAAGGTTTTACACAGTACTGAAATTACAGTACACAGCTGCCGTGCTGGAAGATACTCTTGTAAATGAAAAGCAAAATGTTTAGAGCTAGACATTAAGAAGTTCATTTGTTGTGGATGAAGATAAAATTAATTCAGCTACATCCTTTACATTTTCTGACCCAGTGTGTAATTGATCTGTGAAACTCCTTGCCACAGAATGTGGTGATAGCATCTAGCTTCAATGCCTTTAAGAAGGGATTAGACAAATTCCTAGAGGAAAGGACCATCACAGATTATAAGCTATGTTCACTGTGGGTGTGTGCATGCATAGATAGATGAGGATGTGGGCAACCTCAAAATGCCTGATGTAGGGGAGGGCACCTGGATGCAGGTGTCTTGCATGCTCCGAGGGGTCTGGTGTGCTGCAGTGTGATAAAGGAAGCTGGACTAGATGGGCTTTTGGCCTGATCCAGTGGATGGTTCTTGTGATCTTAGGGCAGCTGTTTTGCTCTGGGTTGTGGTTGATTTTTTTACTTGGAGTGACTGACTTGGGTTCCATTCATTTGCTAGCACTGATAGTTAAAAAAAACATGTGTCATGGCAGATAGGGGTAATAAGTCACTATCCTCATCTGGCATTGATAGCCAGTTAACACCTAAATGCCTACATGGTGTTGGGGTATAATAACTCTCATTCATTCTTAGCTGTCTTGCAACACCTTCCCAGTCAAGGAACATGCCTACCCCACTTTGCAGCAGCAGATTTTCAAAACCATAGTAGTAAATAGCCAGTAGATTCAAGTGCAAGGTTCGAGTTACTCCAACTTTCCAGGGTTGTAGGAAGTTGTGTTCAGAGTGGCTGTATATACTAACATGGAAGTCCAGTGTTGGATCAAATAATTGATCAAAGCTCCGTGAATATAGAGGAAGGGACCATCCTCATCTCTGAAAAAACAGTGGTTATTAATAAACATCCTCCAACCCAAAGAGTGCATGCTGGGTACCTTTTAGAATAAGCTCCAAAGGAAGAAGAGACCACATGAAAACAGTATCATTGATTAATTAGCCTAAATAAAACTAAATGAGCTTTTTGTGGGAGTTAATAACATTTACAAATCATGACTCATTAATTACAAAAGAACAGGTTAAGAAGGGCAAATTGTATCAAAGTCTAATACCCCATTAGCTTTTCCATGATTAAAAATCTTTTCTGCCTAGTGCAGAGGATGTTAATTAAAAAGACTTATAAACACATACCTCTGCCCTTAATTCTAAATGCTGCCTACAGTCTAATGAAGATCTTTGTCTTTAGTTTTCTGTTGAAGCAGGTCTCTTGAAGTGATTCTCAAACTGGTCATTGAGTCCTGACATCTTTCCTCTTAAGGGGTCGGGTGGGGAGGGGGGAAGACAGCAATGCAATTTCCTGGATAGCATTGTTTTGGAGGGATGAGGGGCTTGTTGCCTCTTACCAGACACTGCAGCTTGGGTACAGGGTGCCTTTACCTTTAACCATTGCATAGAAGGTGGGTTGTGGGTGGCGCAAGTGGTTAAGATACAGTGCCTGTTAACCAGCAGGCCAGGATTCGAGACCCAGGTCCCCTCAAGACAGGGTGACCTCCTGTCTTAGCCCAGCTCTGTGACGCAGTTGGAACCAATTGTATCTGCCGTTCCATTGGACTATTTCAGTGGTGTAGAGAGGGGGGATATGCTGCTTGGGTAACAGCCTATCCTCCATGTCAATCTACCCAGGCCTTCGTGCTGCACATGCAGCATCAAGCAGATACCATAGTCTTTCAAGACTGATGGATGCCAAGAAGAGGGAATTGAGGCAGGTGCTGCTTTTTAAACCCTTCTATGATGAATTAAACCTGCCTCAATTCCCTCTTTATGTGATGGTTAAAAGTACAGGCATTCCATTCTCCATTCTATATGGTCACTTTGCTGGGGATGGGGAGCAGAAGTGGGTTGCAACTGCAATTCAGTATCTCTGCATGCTGAGGAGCTCTGTAGAGACTGGTACAGGGCTCCTCCGCACTCCTGGGAGGCTGCTGCAGTGTCTGGTGAGTGCCTGCAAGTCCTACTCCCCTCCCAAAATGATTCCATTCAGGAGATTGTGTAACTGCCTCCTCCCACCCTGCAAGCACTCACAGTGGGATTCAAACTCCTGAAAGTTTGAGAAATGCTTCCTTATAGAATAAATCCACTCAGTTGATTCAAATATGGTATAAAAGAAACCAAACTAAAAATATAAATTAGTAAGAAAAATCTTATTCTAAATAAGGGCTTTGAAGAAAGATATGTGGAAACATCTATGGTCATTTATATGCATGATACAAACATTGGTAATGAGACAGGAGAGAATCTGGTATTAGTTATTGATAGAGTCTTGGGTTCCTCCCAGCCTGGCCTTTCCAGCAGACAATGGCACGTTTGCCTACTCATGAGAAAAGCCACAATATTGGGCACTTTTCACATAAAGCTCAACGCATATTTTTATTTTTAGTTTTTTGGCCATAATTTTTGATAGTAAGGAAATATTTCAAAACTGAATTTTGCATTGGATTCTGCTCTTCAATATGAATCCAACAACATTGGGTACTCTATACCACTGCAAAATTGCAAAATGAAGCCAAAATGGAGGACACTGAAGCCCTTTTGAAGATCACTCCTTCTCTGCCTGGACCCCATTACAACTTTCCCTCTCCCCCCCCCATCACTTTCCTTGCCTGGACCCCACTCCTGCATCCAGTTCCTACTGCTGTAAACTTGGAAAGAGTCAAACTGGCATCCTATGCACTTTCCTGTGAGTAAGCCGCAGTGGATTCAATGGGCCCTGATTCTGAGGAGACCATAGGATTTGGCCCCTTTTACTTCAAGGGAGAAGCTGTTGGTCCTGCTGCAAACTGCCCACCTGGTTTGCATAGACCCTCAGGTGTGCTGCAGGAACTTGGGAATTGACATTCATTAAAAGGAAAATTGGAGGATTTCAACAGACTGGTGTGCCTTGTCAATCTAAAAACAAATGATGGTGTGCCTTGACAATTCTTAGATGCCATGAGATTTAAAAAAGGTTGAAAATCACTGGCATAGACAGATCTCACATACATAGAGATGGGTTCCTTGTTAAAGTTGCTCCAAAAGACACCAGTGACTCTTCTAGTGGAAATTAGACATCCTTGGCCATTAAGGGTTTTCTTTTCTGTTTTACTGTACAGAATATTACAGTGTTCTATTACAGTAATTGTGTTCTTAATTATATTATAGTGTTTTGAATTTGATTACAGTGTTTTGTCATCATTTGTACATATATTTAATATTTTTATATGAATATTTTTGGGTTGTGGAACCAATAGTCTGAGTTCCCATTATTTCACATGGGGAAATCCACTTTGTAAGACAAACATGCTTCCAGAACGAATTAAATTAGTCTTACAAGGCACCACTGTACTTGCAGCCAGTGCTGCAATCCTGGGGATCACATTGCTGCCTTCTCCTTAAAGGAACACTAACCAGTGAGTCACAACCCAGCAGTTTGGACCCACTGATTTAGATTATGCTATAGTTTGAGGAGAGGAAGAGGAAATGGGATTCTTGCTGGGGATATAAAGAAAGAAGATGGAATGGGAAAGAAGAAGATGGGAGTGAAAGGGAGGATAGAAGTGGCTACAGAATAAGTATAGGAGCTATTTCAAGGATTTACCAATCCCAAGCTGACATCACATTGACAGGATATTTGCAATTATAAAATAATATTTTATTTAAAAATAGACCCTTGACTATAAATGTATTGGCTGATATTCAGTCTGCATTATTAGACTTTACCTCATCATAGAAATGGAGTAGTCATTTTTGAACACCCTCTATGTTTTATGGCTCTACAGGGACTTTATAATGAAAAGAACTATGACAAAGACCCAGCTGAAGAAATTTATTATACTGGACAGCTGAGGTATTTCTCCTGCAAAATAATTTTCCTTTTTCTTCCCTTTGTCCTGTTTTGAGAGATCACAAATCTAAATTGTCACATTTTAAATTGCTGCAAAGAAGAAAACTTGTCTGAGAAAATTACTCACAGATCAAAGATAATTTCTTGTCTGGAAAACAATTTAGCAATATGTATAGCTGCTGAACCAGGCTAGATATATTTATCCTCCAATCCTTCATGTGCACACTAGTCTAACAGAATTCAGGATGGCCTAATGAACAGATAGTTGGACCTAGACCAGGGAGATTGCCAATTTTGGAAGTGAAACCACTCTGTAGCCACTGGGTGGTCTTGAAACTCTTGGAAATAAGATACTTAGATCTTTGAAAGTCAATGGGATTAAGCCATTTAAATCCAGTTATTTCCGCTTACCTGCTTACTATCTTGTTCAACTATACTGCAAAAATTGTGGTTAACAGAATTTAACTCCTCCTTGAACAGAGATTGCCTTGGACAAGTATCAGAGGAGACTGGGTGAAGTAATCTCCCCACTCAATCTCTGAGTCCTCAGACGAACAGCAAAATTATCCCAGTACACTTGATAAGGCATCCACCAGCAGATGATGTGCATCTGAAGTGACCCACAGCCTGGTGTGTTCATGTATTCTGGTTGTATCCTCAGTGTGTTCTTTCAGATTGCCTTCTAAGGATCCATTTACTTGGCTCTAATGTGCCATCAAATGTAATGTGCGCACAGATTTTAAAAGGGTTGAGATTTTTTTAAAAAGTTTTACTTGTGATTGTAATATGCCAGTAATGTAATGTTTACAGGCAGTTGCAAAGCATGTGTAAAATTTAATTTTACTGCGTACAGCAATGAGTTATATGATAATAATATGACAATGACATAAACCTTGTTATGATTTTTACCTGATTGCACTACTTTATACAACTATGGGTTTATGTTACATTTTTTTTTCTACAATATAGTAAACTGTTAAAGTAACTATTGATCTATACTTATTATTGAAATATCATATTAACTCAAATCTAATCTACTATTGAATCTAATGTGCACCCTGATTTTGGAAACTAAATTCAGCTGAAAAAGGTACGCATTAGATCTGAATAAATATAGTATAGCTATTTTTTCAGGAAAGGAGAAAATAACCCTCTTTTTTATGGCTCTTCATTTTATCTTTATTAACAAATACCATTGTTGGCAAATCTACATAATTTTTCCTGGTTGTTTTATCTGAATCATAAAAATCAATAAGAAATTAAATCAAGATAAATTACTTTCTGAGTCCTCTTTGAACAAGGAATTGAATGCCTGAGATAATTTCATATGCCAGTTGTATTCTGAATTCTTTAGCTAAAAATAAAAAAAAATCTTCATTTTCAACATACTGTAATTCAGTAGAATGTATTTTGAAGTATGTGCTGCTATCACCAAGACTAGGAAGCTCACACAAAACAGGTTACCTTGGAAAAACTAAATCTGTGGTGAGATAACAAAAAGGAATCAGAATGAAGATGATTGGTTGGCAAAGGGTGAGCATGCAGCATCTACTCAAAAGTAAACCCCATTGTGTTCAATGGATCCTACTCTCAGGAAAGTGTCTTTAGGATTGTAGCCAAAATAAAATAAGGTCTTCAAATACAAGAGTTGAATATTTTTTTGATCATTAACTGGTCACACTGTTTCTGACAGACCCTACAATCCAGAGTAACTACGGGAGCACGTAAGAGACATTACGTGCACCCGTAGTTACTGCACCACCAAGTGAAAACCTATGGGAAATTCATTTTGCAATCCAGAGCAAATTGTTCTCACACCAGAGCAAGGACTCCCCGTAGTTACACTGGATTGCACCCAGAGTATTCTAATGCAAGGGTCATTGTGCAAGCAGAATGTTCCCTCCACTCCTGTAGTCAGGCTACTACTCACTTCTCTTCAAAATGTACTAGGTTTTAATATGGTTCAGTGAGAACCCACTTTTAATTTTAAAATGTTGGAAAGATCCTTTAAATTGCATGACAGTAAGAAGCAGATTGTTTGCGTTCTTTTCAAATATAGGGTACATACATTAAGATTCTTAATCAATTGAAATGTTGATGTATATGAATAGCATTTCTTTTTATGCTACCTAAAGATTTGGAAGCTAAATGCAGCATTTTTCTGTGCCAATGGAGTCAATGAAATTAAGCTAGTTAACTGGCTTGAGAAAACCATAGGATTGCCCAGTTAGTCTATCAATGATCTCCATGGAGCAACAGGGTTCCAGAAATTGGTAGCGATTGCCAATTTGAAAGATGAAAAACCAAACGCTTTCCTTTCAGCAACTGGCTGTAAACCCAAATCTAGGCTGCATTAGCTGCCAAGTATTACTAATGCTGGCCCCGGTGCTGGTGCCACATCCTCTCTGTCGGTGCAGAAGAGCCTTTTACAACAGTGGTTTTTGGGGAAGTGTGGCAGCTACTGTTCCTCCTGTTTAGGATTGGGGTGTAAGTGTGCCACTGAAATCCCATTCAATTCAATTCAATTAAACCTTTAATGTCAATGCACAACAGGTGTACAATGAGATTGGCTGAGCCTCCCCAACACAATACAACTGCCACCCCAACACAATATACAATACGATAACTCAATACGTATTTCACAAAAAACCTTATTATTTCAACAATGTAATCATGTTACCCACTTCGCTGGCCCCATGAGTTTGCATACTACATAGTTATGATGTTGTATTGCATTCATGAGTCTGACGTAGGTAAATGCTGTTCCTTAAGCTGTTTGTGCAACGTAACTATACTTCTGTAGCTCCTGACCGATGGTAGGAGAGTAAAGAAGTGTTGACGAGGGTGTGAATTGTTTCTTTTTAGAGATCCACTCACTAAGCACAGGAACAAAGCTCCTCATCTTCTGACTCTCCTGTTTTTAATGCTTGCATTTTTTTTGGTTCTTTCTTTTTTAATAATCAGAGGTGCAATTCTGCAGATTGGAAGTATATTATCTTGGGATTTATCTTTGACAAGTTATTTCTCCAGTCCACTTCATTTCTCATTGCCATAAATTCTCTTCTGTATGGCCTCCAATTTGCAGAGCCCTCAATTAAATTTCTCACACCTTCTTACCAGCTTCTCCTTCTGTCAGCTATCTTCTCTTATGTCAGTTTGCCATCCCACTGTTTAAACCTTTTGTATCATTTTCTGTTTGCAGTCTTTGTGCAAATTGCTGCACAGTTCAAGGCCTCCTCCCTACAGGTTTCTTGTATTGACAGGACTGACAGGACTGAATGCAGTCGCATATGAGAGTGGACTTCACAACATTACTAGCAAGTATGCTGCTTTTTATCATCCAGTTTCCAAACCAGTGAGGCTTTCAATATTAATTTTTTTATTATGCTATCTTATAAAGATTGTTCCCCACTCCCCTGACAGATGTACTGATGTCAAAATGGCTACTACTACATCATATTGGGGGAGCAGTTGTAAAGGTCTCCTATGGGTAGGGCACATTCATTCCGTTCCCTGAGAGTAAGCCTCTGTCTTATGGAGGAGTCTACTTGGATTTATATGAGCATATTCAATGGGACTTACTCCCTGGCCTAGGAAAGTACATAAGGGTTGCAGCACTGCATAATACAGCTAATATAATTATCAAGATACCAGTAAAAAAGGGAATATGGACTCTCTGTTTTTCTTTTAACAAATGGAAATCAATTTTTCTAAAGAACCATCCATTGCCAAGTAATAATGCTTTCCATCTATTCATTTTCATTGTTACTCTTTCCTCCCTTGGGAGCGTCTTCCACAAGAGGAAGCTGCCAAGGTACAGTCAATTGTTGGTAGACATCTTCATTTTGCATTATGTTTTAAAAACAGTCTTAAAGTACTGAATAGCAACTGTACATTTACATATAGCAACTTGGCAAAGCATAATATGGGTGTAATCTGAAGGTATGTTCTCAAAGCACATGTTTGAAATAGACAATGGTCATTATTACAAAATGTGTGAGTTTTGGTTATATTGGTTTTTATCCCAAGAAGAACAATATATTTGGACAATATTTGGGAAAAAAACAAAGGGTCAATGATGGCTCAGTTGTTAAATATGCTGTGCTTGTTGACCTGAAGGTCAGCAGTTTGGCAGTTTGAGACCCTAGAGATAAACGATGGAGTGACTCTTGTCACTCATCGCATCTCTGTCAACCTAACAGTTTGAAAGCATGCAAATGCCAGCAGATAAAAAAGATACCACTTCAGTAGGAAGGTAACAACCTGGTGACAGGCCTCTGCAAGAGCTTGGACAGTTTCCTTAACATTGCATCAGAACATGGATTGGATTACTCTGATCAGTGGCATACCTAATGATCACGTAGCCCGGTTCAAAGCTCAAAATGTAGCCCCAGAAGTGATGTTACAACTGGAAGTGACATCAACCCCAGGTATTTTTAAAATGAGAATTGGGAAAAACCTGCCTCCTCCTCCACAGCAGTTCACCACCCATTTGCTCTACTAAGCACCTATTGCTATCTGGAGTCAAAGAAGATTTTGTTTCCCCACCCCCACAACTACAAAATCAAATTTAATTACGTAAAAAAATGAAAATTGTTTCCCTTATTGGTAAGGAAACTGTGGTGGGGCAAAGAGGAATGGTTATTCTTTCCCTGCAAAATAGAAGAGGAGCCCTACGTAGAAGTGCTTGTATACCCAGTTAGCATGTGGTAAATGTTTGATGATATATGTGCTGTATATGATATACGTACTGAGAGCTGATTCATATTAACACCTTATTAGTTCCATACAGTATCAGAATTCTATCTCATTGGCTCTCAGACCCATCACTAACATGGGAACTTTTGAGTTAAGAAAATCCACTTTTGTTCCATAGGCTATTGTGTTTTCATTTTCTAGTTAATTGGTCATAACCTTTGATAGAATATAGATATTCTAATGCAGTTTGTTTCATTGTATTCTGCATAAAATTACCTTTCCAATGATGTATAACATGGTGGTATGACCATTCATAGCAGGCCTCAGTCAGTCTTGAAAGACTATGGTATCGTGCTTGGTGCTGCATACACTGCATGCGAAGCACGAAAGCCTGGGTTAGATTGTTATGGAGGATAGGCTGTTACCCAAGCAGCAAATCCCCCCTCTCCATGCCACTGAATTAGTCCAATGGGAAGGCAGAGCCAATATGATTGGATCCAGCTAGTGTCGCAGAGCTGGGCTAAGGACAGGAGCTCACCCTGTCTTGTGGGGCTGACCCGGGTCTCGAACCCTGGCCTGCTGGTTAACAGGCACAGCGTCTTAACTGCTTGTGCCACCCACTGCCCTTCATACATACCATGTTCATATGTAACCATTCATATGTACCCTATTTTTCACAGTTTAATCACTAGTGTCATGCTCAGCTTGTAGCCCCCCCCAAAAGCTTGTAGCCCAGTGTAACTGCACCTGTCAGTGTAACTGCAACTGTCAGTGTAACTACACCACTGACTCTGATCTAGAATAGTGAACTCTACCACCACATGGAACAAACATTGAAGATAGTGCCTATTTGGAGAAAACACAGTTAGTTAAGGGAGCAAATGACTGTTCTTTTTCACCAGCAGGGAGGATAGGAATGTGACAGATCTACAATAATTTTCCAAGCAGAACACATTTCTCATATCAAAGCAAAGCTGAGGAGAAAAGCAATTTGGAGGACACTTTATGTAGGCAAGCCAGGGCCTGAAAGCAGATTTTGCTCTCCCCAACCACTTGCCCATTTTGTTGTTAAAAATGGATGCACTCATACACTCCTGCACCTCTTCCTATGTGACTGAAGTAGACAGTGTACCATTGCTAGGCTTTTAGGGGAAAATCTCATCTTTGCGTCCTGATGGCATGTGGGAAGTTAGCACTGCTGTGTAAGCTGGAGCCATGCAGGTCTCTGATGAGCATGGGCACTCAGCCAGAGCCTGACCTGGCCAAGCCAAACACCATCCCTAGTAGTAGACATTTTTTGAAATAAGCAGATCTGCCGCAGTTAGGCTGAGCATTGCCCCCTAGAGAACTTTTTCTACTACTGAATAACAGAGATGGGAACTTGAATAATAAAACTCTTGGACTCAAGTCACAAAAATTCCATTTTTTTCAAGTCGCTGAAAGACTCTAGAGTTACAAAACATTACAAAACATTTGGAAATTCTACATCAGAATCCCCCAGACTTGAGTGTCTTCATGACTCACCAAGTCTCCTGTGTCTAAGTAGGGTTCTTGCTTACTGTGTTTGGGGGCACTTGAGTTGAATTGACTCAACTGAAAAATGCCTGACTTGGGGACTTAGCTGTCAGTCCAGAGTCACTCTACTTGATTCAAATCATGGAGTCTGGTGACTCTACACTTAACTTTCCACATCACTGCTGATTAATCACTCTGTTATGAAAAGAGGACAGGAGTGTTGGAGAAACTTACAGTGCAATCCTAAGCATGTCTACTCAGAAGAAAGTCACATTGCGTTCAATAGTACTTACTCCCAGGAAAGTGTGGTTAGGATTGCAGCCTTACATACTCTTTGGTATGTTTCATTTAATATGTTAGCGCTTGCATCAAGCCATTCTCTATTCAGCTGTTTATTTCCTCCAACAGGAAACTGAAGATATAATAAAATGATACTGCTGTACTACCTTGGTGCCTTGGGATATCACCCAACATCCTTTACAAATCTCTTCTCTTTTTGGATACTGTGCCTCAGCTCAACAGGTTCCCCTGTTCTTGAAACTTCTCTAAGGGGTTCCTCCTCAGTTCTTGTCTTGTGCTACCTGCAAATGTCACATATTTAAATACCTGCCCAAATACCCGATCCCCTTGGCATCAACAATCATGAGTCACCTACTCTCTTAAGTTAAAGTCCTTGTGCATCATTCTACAGGAAAGAAATAACCTTCAAAGAATTGGCTACAAACCAGTTCTTACTGGCCGTTTATTCCTATTTCCTATATTCCCACATCTCAAAAGCTTTCATCTCCTCTCTTCCTGTTCGCTGAGCTCTTTCTTCCTGTTCACTATTCTGTCTGGCTAAGATCTAGCCTGCATGACAAAAACAGGCTGGGAAAGGAAGCCTTTGCCAGTCCCTGAAAGGGATTAATATAGAGATGGTCTCTCAGGAATAATTCTTGTACATCCATATCAAAGAACAATCTTTGAAGATATATTTATCAAATTAGGCATGCAGTAATTCAAAGCATAATATCCTTTTCCTTTTAGACATTTCTGAAATAGTCGCATTTTTTTAAGGCTGCTGAAATGTTGCTTTTTAGGTATTCTTGCTCGTTCTTAATTGCGGTGCGGTTGTTTTCGTCTTAACGTATGCTCAACAGGAAGATTCAGATCCTTCATTTCTTATGTCTCTGTACCTCTCATGGACAAGCTTTGCAGCCTGAACTCTGGACTAAAGAGAGTTGCATTCCCTTGAGCAAACCACACAGTTCACACCCCCTTGAGGAGATGGGAATTTAATGATCCACCTCGTATGGTTGGTATGTTTATCTTCTGTCTCCCGTTTAGACACAAGCACTCAGCATGGTGGTTGCACATAAGAGTAAAATGGACACCACTGTGCACACTGAAAGTCCTATATACTAGCGATAATAATATTTATGGCTGTCCACTGTGTTATTGCATTGTATCCATCAACTGTGTGCTGAACAACTGTGTTATTGCCGTCATGAAATATATTTGGTGTGGCCCTCAAGAACGAATCTATATGCTTCTGCATTTTACAGTTTGTCACAAGGAAATTGCTTCTTACTTTTCTGTGTAACACATTGTGCACATTAGTGATAATCTATTAAGAGACGCATCAGCAGCATCAGTTGCAGTAATAAGGTAAATAGCTTTTCTTTCTTGGCTAATCTGTGAAGCTATGACCATAACAATGCTGTCGTTCAGTGGGTGGTGGCTATCTCAAGAGAGAGGAAGCCACTGGCACTGTGTGAAATGTTGAAAATGGATGGCCAAGTTTGGCTGTGGACAGAGGCCTAAACCAGCAAAATGGCAAATCATGATTAATGAGTGAGACTGTATTACTGGAGACTCACAAGTCTGATGATGGATAAAAATTTTTTACAAGGTCTGAGCACACTTGCTGCTCCCCACAGTGTGCAGACATTTGCTCTTCTCCCACGCTGAACTTCCTCCATCTCCTTACCCCGTTATTTTTCCTTTCTCTTGTCCCTATGGCCTCTCCTGAAGTGCCCCTTTCACCACTCTCCTGCATCTTCTCCACATCCCTGTGACCAGGAGATCTTTCTCCCCAGTCTGCTGGGCTGCGAGTCCCCTCATAAGTTTTGTCCTTGCCACCTCTACCACCACTTTCTTCAATGACTAAATGAACCCTAAAACTGAAAGTTTTGACTAAATGAACCCTAAAATTGAAACCCTAAAATTGAAAAGAAATATTACAAATGCAAGCAGAAAAAGCCTAAATATTCCCTGAATCCAGTGCCAGGGGGTGTATTTCACTATGAAACATTTATTTCTATCTAGGGGTTTCCAAAATTTGGGCAGGAGAGCCACATAATCTCTCTGACACTGAAAAATGATCTACATTTCAAATTTGAATACATTTACATATATTTAAATATAAGTTTGTATTAGATAGATGGCTTGTCCACAGGCCAGATAGAGGGGTCTTGCCACAGGCCACATTGCAGGCTGCAGGCTGGGGTTTGGACAACCCTGCTATAAGCTAAAATGGGATTTTTTATGTTCAAATATTAAGAAAGGAACCACATGTTATAGGACAAGCATGGTTAAATCTTGTGCTTCTGTCGCAATGCTCATAGAAAGCCTGGAAAGCACTTTTGGGGGCTTGGAGGGCAAAATGGGTTCCTAATCCTTCTCACATCTCCAAATTTTGCTCCTCCAAATACATCCCAGGCCATTTCCCCTTCAGTTGAGCTAGGCTCAAGTTTTGTTGTAGATCTTGGTAGTAGAGCTTTGTTGGAAGAAGAAAACAAGGGGTAAATTTCGGTTGGCAATATTCGGTTGGCCCCTTTCACGTACCCCACAAATACATGTTTGGGAACACATGTTCTTCAAGGTAATGTGTCATTTCCTCCTAAAAATTGGCAAAATTTTTATTTTGTTTTCTATGACTGAAGCGTCAAACCAGTCATTCAAAAGTGCTGGGAGAAGATTGCATAAGCCCAGATGAATCATCTGCAAATTTCAGCTTTTGTGGGACTTTCATTTGCATAGAATCTTGTTTTTTCATAACTGAACCTCTTCCAAAGCTTGCTTTCTGCTTCCTTAGCACAGCCTGTCATTCTGTGTGTATGTTTTCCAACTTGAGCTATTGTTTCTGTTCCTTGAGTGGATGAGAGATCAAATACCCCTCGCATAAATAGTCTTGCATGCAAATTTAAATGGCATTGTCAAAGAATACTTTATTCATGTGATTTTGAAATTCTCCTTTGCAAGAACATTTGCATTTGTGGAGTTCAATTACATGAACATTTCACAGAAAACAAGCACAAAGAAACCTTGAGAAGGATTGGAACAAACTAATTTGAAAATTAAAGCAAATATAAATTGATTTTATTGTGATCAACCAGCACTATTATAGGCTGTTCATGCTGAAATCTATTTCCATGCAATTTGGAAGTCAACAAGTTAAGACTGCATCAACACTGTAAACTGTATGAGATTCATCAGTCATGCCTGATCACACACTGCAAATACAGTTATGGATTAAATTTTTAAGTCACCGGAGAAACTCTGAATTACCATACGTGCCCAATCCTATCTCCCACCACTCTAAAGCATGCAACTGCACCATGGCATCATGCAGTGTGTGCTGTGGTGGTGCTGGGACAATCAGAAATCTAGGTGGGGTACAGGAAAAAAACGTTTCCTTTATCCTGTCCTTTTCCTTTTCATCCTATGGATCTCCTTGGACTTATGCCAGATTTATAGCTGGTGTAAATCTGAGGAGAGTCATTATGGTTTGGGCTGAAAAATGAGGGATAAGAGCTGGTTAGTGTAAGTGCACCTGATCCACCCTTACCCCTTGACGCATCTCCAGTTCATCCCTGAAACATCTGGCTACTCTCCCTCCCAAACCACTGTCTTCCTCTGCCACCAATGTACCTCCACCAGTTGTGGCTGGGTGTTCCAGTGGCACATATATGGATGGATGCCAACAGTTTGACTATTACACACTTCAGTGCTGTATCTGCAGTGCCAGAACACTAGTTCTGCCTGGGAAAGACAACCATAGGATTTGACCCTTACTCTCAAGTACGTGTGAATAGGCTGTAATCCAATACACACTTAACTGAGTGTAAACCCCATTGAAAACCATAATATTTACATCTGTGTACTCAGGTTCAGGCTGGCCAAAGATCTCCTGATACCTGATTCAGAGTGTTAAAATGCTATTCTCTTTGCCTAATGAAGTGGCAGCCTCCACTCCGCCTATGCTCCAATGTCCGAGCCAAGCCTTCTTGTTACCTCCACATATTTTTTTCCTCTGTGTTCTTCCTTTTCTAACCAGGGGGTAGCAGTGATGGGCTCCAGCAGGTTTGCACCTACTCTGCAGAACCGGTTGTTAACGAGAGATAGGACATATAAAGTTTAAAAATAACCATTTAAAAGTGGCTGCCAGATGGACATAGAACCGGTTGTTAATTTCTTTGGATCCCATCACTGAGTAGAAGGATGCAATGATAGCAGGTAGATGAACATAGACAGGTACCCCTGACTAACCACTCATAAATGGACCATCATTGGCTTGAGCTACAAGCCACACTACTGTTTTTTTGTTCTGGCTTCTATTCCAGTTACAATTATTATGCAGTGTGAGCTTTTCAAATACAACAGAAATTCAGTTTCTAAAATGTTATTTTGCACATAAGAAACTGTGTACTTTATGAAAAGGCTTGAACATTCAATAGAGGGTGCTGTCAATAATGTAACATAAACACTTTAATATGTGATAAACTCTTGCACATGAATACATAATGTTTTAATGATTATTTTTATGACTTTTCTTTCAAGACCAAATCATTCTTCCCCAGTTTAGATTGTGGAAACTTAATTTGTGATTTTTTTTAAATGACAGAAAGCAGCACATTTTAACACAGTTGAAAATAATGGTGATGGATCCCCTGGTATTTTATATCCAAATGAACAGTTGTTTTATATAAGTTCTGTTCTAGTTTTTCAGTAATTTTTGGAAATATACCATTACTTTTAATAGAAAAGCTATAGTAATAAAACAATGAGGATGATAGTAAGTAATGACAAATTAAGAGGAACTCTTTCTGTTATAGTGAAGTACATGTTTTGTGATAACACAATACATACAAAATGAAAGAGAATGTTTGCTGAGGGAAATCAAATTAAGTGGTGCTCTCCGACACTTCAGTAAAACTGTACATTAGGCATCCAAGGGAGGCAACGTTGACTCTTCTGTCTGAAAAAAATGGAAACATCTGATTCTAGCAAGGGAAAGCTCTGCATGCAGCTGATACTCTCACTTTCTATTTATACAGGCGAGAAAGTGCTGGAGGTTGGAGGTAGTGTGGCTGCTTTTTCCATTCTGTCAATATATTCCATGAAAATTCTAAGCATTCTAACATCTATGTAAATTGTCTTGCTGATAGAAATTTGGCACAGAAAATCTATTCACATTTTAGAAAAAATCTGAATTAAAATGGAGAAGTTAGAGTAGTTTAAAACTTATCGCTTTTGAGTAGGAGGCTCCATATTTTTTATTATTATTTATTAAATTTGTACCCCACTTTTCTCAGGCCACAGCCGACTCAAGGCAGCTAACATGTAAAAACATTATTTAAGACATTCATTTAAAATCATTTATAACATACATAAATTAAAAACAACAATAACCCCCAACCTCTGCCTCCGTAAAAAGCTTTTTTAAAATAAAAAGTTTTTAGGCTCTGCCTGAAGCTCTGTAGGGAGGGATCTTTCCTGAGTTCCAGGGGGAGGGAGTTCCAAAGCCGGGGTGCCACCCCTGAGAAGGCCCTATTCCTGGCCACCCTACCTCTCATCTCCCTTGGTGGCAGCACAGTCAGTAGGGCCCCCTCAGATGACCTTAGATAACAGGTTGGATTGTACGGAAGAAGGTGGTCCCCCAAATACCCTGGACCCGAGCTGTTTAGGACTTTAAAGATCAGGACCAGCACTTTGAATTCAGCCGAGAAGTGAACGGGCAACCAGTGTAGCTGCTGAGGCAGTGGCCCGATTGAGTCAAACTGATGAGTGCCAGCAACCACATGAGCTGCTGCATCCTGAACTTGTTGGAGTTTCCAGACCATCTTCAGAGGCAGCCCCATGCACAACACGTTGCAGTAGTCCAATCTCGATGTACCTTGGGTGTGGGTCACCATGGCTAGATCTGAGCGACTCAGGTATGGTTGCAGCAGGATCAGCTGAAGCTGAGCAAAGGCTCCCCTGGCCACTGCTGACACCTGGGACTCCATGAGCAGCTGCAAATCCAGGAGAACCCCCAAGCTGCTGACCTGCTCCTTTAGAGGGTGTGCAACCCCATCCAGAGCAGGACAATATTCCATTATATGAGTGAACAACTTCTGGACCAGGAGAATCTCTGTCTTATTAGGATTTAATTTCAATTTGTTCAGCCTCATCCAGTCCCCCACTGCCTCCAACAGCGATTCAGGACCTCAACTGCTTCATCTGATTCAGGAGGAAAGGAGAGATAGAGCTGGATGTCATCAGTGTACTAATGGCACCTCAAACCTCTGGATGATCTCTCCCAGCAGCTTCATGTAGATATTAAAAAGCATGGGGGATAAAATAGAATCTTGAGGCACCCCACACCGAAGACACCAGGGTGCTGAGCAAGCATTACCTAACACCACCTTCTGGGATCTGTCAGACAGGAAGGAGTGGAGCCACTGTAGAATGGTGCCTCCAACCCCCAACCTGGCCAACCAAACCAAGTACATCATGGTTGATGGTGTCGAAGGCCGCTGAGAGGTCCAGCAGGACCAACAGGGATGCACTCCCCCTGTCCATTCCTTGCACAGGTCATCCACCAAGGCAGTCTCCATCCCAAACCCTGGTCTGGACCCTCTGAAGCTGGGACGCCACCACCCGCTCAACCATTTTGCCCAGGAACAGGATGTTAGCGTCTGGCTGATACTTGTTTAAATTATTAGGATCCAGGTAGGGTTTCTTCAGGAGGGGGCGAACTACCACCTGCTTCAACTGGATCCATCAGTCTCTGGGGCGGAGACTGTACAGAAGCTACAAACTGCGATAAGCCTAAATCCCACCAGGTAATGGGAATCTATATCATGTATCACCATTCAATTAAATGCATGATTTCTTGCACACTATTTAAACATTTAAGATGATTTTAAAGCATGGATGAATTTGTAATGGCCTTAATGTAATTTTAAATTATAGGGTTTCTAGTGTAATCCTAACTTATGCCAGAGAGACTGGCCTAGCTATGACCTGCATCAAATCACACAGAACAAGGAACAGCTGTGGTGCCTGCCTTATAAGGAAGCCTTGGAGTAACTGACAAGCAGTCACAGCTCCAGCATGATGGAAAGAAAGGGCATGGCTGTCTAGGGACCAGATGCCAGAACTGCAAAAAGAAGAAATCAACACCACACCACCCCCATGTAGGGCACCCAAGATAAATGGGGGACAGGACCAAAGAAAAGCTGGGAACACCCACATCTATTGTTGTCATGTGGTTCATGGAAACACTGCAGTCCCTGTATTATAGGATGGGTACCAGGGGGTTTGGCTGCTGGAGTGCGCTGTTGGACTTGTGCCGTATCCTGAGTTTTACCTGTTGAGAGGCAGGAGTGGTGCTTAGGCCAGCCTACAATTTAGAATTTTTTCTTTCATTTCCATTTTTACTTTGGTTTTTCATGGTCCTCTACTCAAAGGTGGCCTAAGTCAGAGGGATTGCTGCAAGCCCCTTAATGGGCTTGCCCACTTTGCCCTCCCCGGTGGAATGGTCCAGCCGGAGGGAGATGCTTGCAGCCTATTGGTTGCTGAGGGCCAGGGGGCGGTGACTGAGGGCTTTAGTGGGCATGCTCTCCCACTGGCCCCTCAGTCGGTGCAGAGCGGCGTCCCCCACCCTCCCTCCCTATACAGTTTTAGCTTTGCTGGTCGCATTCTGGGCCGGGTAGGAATTTTTGGGGTCCCTGCTGATTGGCTTTTGCCGGGACCTTTTTTCGCCTACCCTAAACTGTACTATTGGGGGGAGTTAAATAGGTCACTTTATGGCAGGTGTCGTGCTGGAGTAGGCAGGATAGGCCCTTGGTGATTGTCTGAGACAGCAAGGGTCAGTGCGATGCATAGCGGGCTTGCTGGGTCCCAGGCTGGACGTAAGCCTAGGCGGCTAGCCCTGCACCCGGGATTTAGGCAAAGTCAACTGGGCAACTGGTTGACCGAGCACCCAGCTGTCTCAACCTTCGGGTTGGTGATGATGGGCACCTTCTGTGTGAGGGTGTGACCTGAGCCAGGCTTTCGCCCGTCCCTATTTTTGTAGCTACCAGCACGACTTTATTAGCAGTCCCCTGTGGTTTTAAATAGTTGTCAGTGATTTAATAAAGTGGCCCTTAAATCCAGCATCTGTTTCTGGCTCTTCATTCTCGCCGTGGGGGGTAATGGGAAAGCTCGAGTCTGCCCTGGAAACAGCCTTTGGATACAGCCTAATTGCATTAACTGCACTATTCTAAGCCATGCTCAGCATGCCCACGGTATGCCCCTGCTGCACTGCCCTGCCTAGGCTAGCATTGCAAGGCCCTTGTTGTTAATCCCTGTAAAAGAAAGATGTAAATAAGGAGTCTGATGTCTAATGATGGTTGTTTGACAAAGGAGTAAATTATTGTTTATACATTTACCTGTGAAGCTGAGTCTTTCTTGACAATCCAGGAGAAGGGATGGAGGAAGGTGAAAGTGGGGAGTTGACACCTCCCTCTCCTACGGTGGGAAGGTAGCAGCACAGATGACAGTCTTGAAGTGGATTTCATTTTAGCTTCAAAAGCGGAATGCAGGAAAAATGGTTAGTCTGAGTTCAATTTGTTAAAAATCCATGGATTCATTATTTCCATTCTAGTGAACAAAATAATTATTCAGCACTCAGAAGTGAAGTGCAGACTGGTTGGCTTTGAGCTATGCCCTCTCATCACGAACATTTGCCATGTTTTTTTCCTTGCTGTGGACAGAGATAAACTTCAGTTTCTTGGCTGATTGATATCAGGTTCTTGAAATTTAATATTTCCATTCCGTTGTCTCAAACATTATCCTATTTTATTACTTAAGAGTGAGTGAGTAGGTGGTGGAGTTCTATAAATGAAATTAACTGAAGATAAATGTTATATGTTCAAATATTCTGAATTTTTGTAAAGGAGTTTCATACCAATCAAAATATAATAGTGGATTTGTATTCACAGATGGCATGCTTGTATAACACTTTCACTTTTGTCAGTACTTTCATTACTTTCCCCACACCCATTCATCATCCAGGTAATATAAAATCAAGAAGGATGCATATGGCTTCCCTCCTTCCAATCATGAAAATTTGGGTGACCTCTTTGGTATCTAAAGCTGAAGGAGCTAAGTAAAGAGGAGTGAGGGTATTAAGGTCATGCCCTCATGCCCCAAACTGTTTCAGATGACCAACTTCATTTGTGCTGCTACAGGTTATTCCATGGAGCAGAGCTCCTTTTAATACTTTGATGCCAGAACTCCTTCAGTTCTTCTTGGATGTAGGTCACATTGTGTTCAATGAGATTTACTCTTAGGAAAGTATGGATTGCAACCAGAGTGCCCCATTCCAAGATGGTGGCACCCAGTGCCAGATTCCAAGATAACGGCACCCAGCTTTTCACAACTCCCCTGAAATGAAGTTGCAGTCCTCCAAGGGGGTCCCAACCCAACTTTGAGACCATCATAGGTTACAAGCTATGATGGCTCTGTGGCTGTGTATGTGTGCATAAATATAGATGTGGGCTGCCTCAAAATGGCTGCCTTCTTATGTGGTTTCTTCAACTGCAGAACTGCATGGCTTCTGGTTGTATTTAATGGAACCCAGTGTAGGATGGCACTCCTTCATTCATGTGACTAGATAAAACAGGAAGATTGCACTTGTGTGTTTGAAGACACTATGTCTGCAGCAAGGAGGTGGATGATCTACTTTTTTGTGCATTTAGTTGGCAGAAAGCAAATGGGGGAATGCACCTGTGGCATGCTGAAGGGAACTGGTGGCAGCAGTAGATTTGCAGTGAAGGGCATGCTGAATCCATGGCCCTCTTGTCCCTCCCACAACATACCACTGATGCAACCTGAACCACCTTGCCTAATGAATAGCCAGCTACATCAGTAATCTGCACAGCTTCCACATCAGATTAAAAGTTAGGCCACACTTACAGAGGACCTCAGTGATTAAAACACCTTGCCTGTCAACCAGCAGGCCAGGATTCCAGACCTGGGTGCTACAAGACAGAGTGAGCTCCCATCTCTTGCCCAGCTCCTGCCAACCTAGCAGTTCAAAAGCATGAAAACACAAATACTGTAGATAAATAGGTATCAACTCCTTGCAACACAGTGTATGCTCTTGCTGGCCACCTGACCGTGGAGACGTCTTCAGACAGTGCTGGCTCTTCAGTTTAAAAACAGGAATGAGCTCTGCACCCCACAGTTGGTCACAAATAGCAGTACAACCAGGGGAACACCTTTACATTTTTATACACTCAGAGCCATTTAGGAGGCAGCCCAATTTCTGTGGATAAACTGTGAGAGTCATTCACATGGTTTGGGGACCATTAAGGACCTGTTGATTAACAGGTGTTAGGCTATTAGATTTGTGCACTTACTGTTTGGATTAAACAGCAATATAAAAGAGTATTTGTGTTAACAATCTCTTATCTTGAATGACTTTCTTGTCCTTCCTTGTTTCATCTTGCGGTAGCATTTCCTCTTGTGTTTGCAGACGCATGGTATCTTTAATCACTGCTTTATTTGCATATAAAGATACTTTTGTTGCCATCCCTTTTTCAAATGTCTTCCTCTTGAGAGACACCAAATAACATTAAAACATAAAAAAGAGACACAACAAAAGACAAAATCGTTATGCAACCTGACTGGCATAGTAAAGAAGCCAGATAAATGACTGATAATCTGATTTTTTGCAGAAATATGAACGGAAACAATGCATATTATAACCATGGTGCTTACACAAACACTCTGACACAAGTAGCCGATAATCAAAAATAATGTCTTCGTAATCTAGAAATCTGAGGCAGCAGGAACCTGTTTAGCATCAAACAATATTCGCCCTCTTCTACTCCTGAGGGATCACCGCAGAGGCTGCAACAGTCTTTGCAGAGGCAGGCAGCTGAATGAACAACGGTTTGTTACTTTTTTTCTTTATCAGCTAGTTGTCTTCTAATGTAATTTTGGCTGCAACACATATAAAAATTGTGCCCGTGTGTCCCCCCCATACTTTGAATCTCCTCTTACTAGGTGTGCTCAGGGACACATACACAGGTGGGCTGTAGCAGGTTCTCACAGGTTCTGTAGAACCGGTTGTTAATTTGGGGAGGACGTTAGCAAACCGGTGGCTAAGAGGGGGCCGTCATCTTTGAATTGCATGCCAGTGTGTTTGAATTTCTCTTAAAGGGTCTCTGGGTCTGTCTTCCCAGAGGTGAAGCTCTACTCCCTCCTCCTTCCTCCCCTTCTGAGCCTCCCTCCCCTTCTGAGGGGGGCTCTCTCTCCCCCCTTCCCCTCCCTAAGGTTATTTTTTAATTTTAAAATACAAAGAGTCTGTTCCCATGACCATCATTCAAACAAGGCATTGCAGTCATTCCACAGCACACTCAGACCTGCACTGCTGAGATGGGAGGGATTTGGATCACTATAAGCTCAATACTTTCAAGTGAGAATGAGGAGCTTCTTCATTCCCCAAACCTTTGGATGATGCTATTCAGGAAGGCTCTTCTTGCTAAACATCTTATTTTGATCAAAAACCTTATTTTTAGCAAGTTTTCAGAAGTTATTTCCTTGTGCAGTTCGCAAAGCATGATGGGTTTCTCATATGCAAATGAGGCAGCCTCTCTGGGGATGGTGTTTTTGTGGGTCTTTCTTTTGGGTCAGGCATTTTCATGGACAGCTTTACAAAGGGGTTCTTGGGCGGGAATAGAGAAGCCAGAAGCCAGAGCTACTGAGAAAGGTCTGAGTGTTGTGAGGATGAGATCATCCAGGGCTTTCGTCCCCTGTTCCTTCAGCCCTGTCAACTTTCCTGAGAGTAAGCCCACTGACTATAATGGGTCTTTCTTCTGAGGAGAATGGCAGAGGCTTGGATCTCTCCCTCTAGCCCTGTTTCTCCAGCCCTGTCTACTTTCCTGAGAGTGAGCCCACTGTCTATAATGGGACTTTCTTCTGAGTAGACATAGTTAGGACTGGGCTTTGAGGCTGCAATCATATCCACACTTACATGGGAGTAAGCCCCACTGACTAGAATGAGACTTACTTCTAAGTAAGCCTGCATAGGTCTGGACTGTAAGGCTAAAATCCTGACCACACAGTCCTGGGAGTAAGCCCCATTGACTTCTGAGTAGACACGGTAAGGATTGGGCTCAGGCTGCAATCCTATCCACACTGTAGTCCTTCCCCCCAGATCTCCCCACCTCATCCTGCCCCTCTGAGAAATCTCTCCACCTGAGATTGTGGGGAGGCAGTATGGGGGGCACCTGAAGAAATAGCCCCAGTTCCCTTCCTACCCCCCAGGAGCCCAGTCCACTACCTACTCTGAAGAAAATCTTATTAAAGTCAGTAGGTTTTACTCCTCTGTGAGGATAGGAGTGTAGCCTCAAAGCCCAATCACCTGTCTACTCAGAAGTAAGTTCAATTATAATAGTGAAGCTTACTCCCTGGAAAGAGTGTATAGGACTGCAACCAGAAGCTGGTTTCTAAGAGCTTGTAATCCTATGCCTGACTACTCAAAAGTTAATCCCATTTCAATTTATGACATTTACTCCCAGGAAAGTGTGCAGAGGAGTGCAGCATTAGAGCCCCATCCTATTCTTGGCTACTCAGAAGTAAGTCCCATTAGAGTCTGTGGAGCTTACTCTCAGGAAAGTGAATAGAATTGCAGCCAGAGGCTGGTTACTAAGAGCTCAGTCCTTTGCTTGACTACTCAGAAGTCCTATTATATTCAATGAAGCTTACTTACAGGAAAGTGTGGACAGGATTGTAAGTGGACACTACTTAAGTAGTGGCTTAGAGGCAAACCTCAGCCTGCAGATGGACACCACAGACTCTGGTCCTAAACTGTAGATCAGTGTTTCTCAACCAGTGGTATGAGCACCACCTGTGGAACTTGTGGTGTGTCTGCTGGTACTTAGGCACCTGGATACAAGTGTCATATGTGCTCCCTGAAGCAGCTGATGGGCTCCTGTGTGATTCAAGAAACTGGACTAGATGGGTCTTTGGTGTGATCCAGTGGAGGCTTTTCTTATGCTTTTATGTTCTTATTTGTGGCACACATTTCCCCCTGAGAGCACAACAAAGCATAATGCAGAGGAATAAATTACACAGAACCCAGGGGCTTAATACTGATTGATGTGGGGAGCACCACCTCCAACCAGGGATGCTGAAGGGAGGCATTGCTCCCTCCAGATCTCTCTCTCTGCTGCCTGGAGCAGCTCAGGGCCTGATCCATGGCATGTCTACTCTGAAGTAAGGCCCAGTCCAGCATTAGGAGGAGCACCACCTCCAACCAGGGATGCTGAAGGGGGGCGTCGATCCCTCTAGATCTCTCTCTCTCTCTCTCTGCTGCCTGGAGCAGCTCAGGGCCTGATCCATGGCATGTCTACTCTGAAGTAAGGCCCAGTCCAGCATTACTCCCAGGCAAGTGTGGCTGGAACTGCAGCCTGAGAACCCTATCCTATGCATGCCTACTCTGAAGTAAGTCCCATGACATTCAATGGAACTTACTCTCAGGAAAGTGTGTTTAGGGTTGCTGGGGGGCACTAACAAAAACTTAGATTTTAAAAAAAAATTTCCCCTTTAAATTCTCCCCGCCCCGCCCCTGACCCAAGCCCCACCCCCTGACCCCAGCCCCACACCCTGGCCCAGCCCACTTCCAGAGAACTGGTTGTTGGGCGAGTCCAGGCCCACCACTGGACACATACAGATATATATGATGAAATATGTGCACACGGACCTACAGCTATGTATTTGTGGCACTCCCCAGTTGAAATTCACATGAGAGAAGGTTGAAAGAGATGGGGATATGGGTGCAAACACACGGTGTTTATTGACTGGGTATATACACAAGAAGAGGGAGGGAAGGAATCAAGAATGAGAACGCAGCAAAACAAATGAGCAAGTTTTTATTCAAACACACACCCCAACACCCATTAGGACTAAAGAAAGTAGGAGCGAAATGACAATCCTAAGAACAGTCTTGATGAAAGCTCCAAGGGTGCATTCCTAACCAATTTTCCAGCACTGGAACATTTTTAAAAATTCTCCATGGATTAGCTAACCATTTGAGAAGGAAGCCTGAGATTGATTTCATTTCAGTTAGGAAAAAAATATAACATATAAAAATATAAATATAATTTAAATACAGACTCTTGGAAAGGGTTCAGGAAACAGAGCTTCCAGGAAACAAAAGGGAAGAATGATAGCCACTTTGCCAGTGAGCTGCAGGTGGCTAAAGTGGGAAGATAGCTAGGAGGGGTTTTGCAATCAAGGATACTACTCTGTGAATGTATCTTAGGATCCTGGAGAGGGGCAGGAGCCCAGGGGCTGGGCATTTGAGGGCATCTAGTTAGTTATGTAGAACACAAGACCCACAAATGCTGTTTGGAAAAGGGAGACTAGGGCTGCAATCCTATACACACTTACATGGGAGAGACCCTACAATCTAGAGTAATTACGGGAGCATGTAAGAGACATTACGTGCACCCGTAGTTACTGCACCACCTAGTGAAAACCTATGGGAAATTCATATTGCAATCCAGAGTAAATTGTTCATACACAGGAGCAAGGACTCCCTGTAGTTACTCTGGATTGTACTCTAAGAGCACAATCCTAACCATGTCTACTCAGAAGTAAGCCCCATTGTGTTCAATGGTTCTTACTCCCAGGAAAAGGTCTTTAGGATTGCAGCCTAAGTCCCATTGAACTCAAAGGGGCTTTTTTCTGAGTAGACCTGCATAGGATTGTGCTGTGGACCAAAGATCTGCTGCAAGCAGATTGGTATAGAGTGTATATGAATATATCACAGTCTGTGTAATATTGGTAGGAAATTTGGGAATAGACAAGGGACTTTGGTTGCTGGACTCTGCTTTTGGGAGCCATAAAGATGGAATGGACTAAGAGGAAGTGTTTCCACAAGTCTGTCTGCAAAGCAGCTATATCCCTGGATACAAGTCTGGACCACAAAATAATATATTTACAGTGGCCTACTTCAAAAACAGCTGCCTATAAAGAAATTACAGGTCTAGAAAGCAAAGATAAAATAATATTACAATTACTGCTTTCCCAGAAGACATTGAGGAGATAATCCAATTGCTTTCTTCGATAAGGCACTTAGAGAGTTGCTGTAATTTGCCTGCTGAAGTTCTGTAGGGAAATCACAGGCTGATCACAGACAAACAGCCAGCGGAGGAAGAGTCTGAACAGAGGCTACACTCTCAGCAGGAGAGAATAATCCACTGTGCTTCATAAACTGTCCTAGGCAAAGCTCTGAACACTTGACATGGATGGTCTTGGGGGGAGAGGGAGATATTATAGCCGCAGACCAGTTCAGTAAATTATGGTCTTCATTTTGTTCTGTCTTGCATTTTTAATCTTTATCGAGGACAAAAGATTTAGGAAGTTTTTTGACACCTTCTTTTTTCAACCTCTGCACTTCCCAAACTGTGGTCGGAGCCCACTTAGTGGGTCAGGACCCATTTTGCAGGGAATCCCATGGAAACTTGAATGAAAACGCAGGAAATGGAAAGATCAGATAACTAATTACAATGGTGCCTCACATAAAGAGCTTAATTTGTTCCGGAGACATGCTCTTTAAGTGAAATGCTCTTTAAGTGAAGCAGATTTTTCCATAGGAAATAATGGAAACTCAGACGATTGGTTCCACAACCCCAAAAATATTCATATAAAAATATTAACTGGATGTAAAAATTATGACAAAACACCAGAATTGAATTCAAAACATACATTCAATGTGCATGATCCTATGAGGTCTACTTAGGCTGCAATACTAAAGACACTTTCCTGGGAGTAAGCCCCATTTAACACAATGGGGCTTACTTCTGGGTAGACATGGTTAAGAGGCTGCAATCCAAGACACTTTCCTGGGAATAAGCCCCATTTAACACAATGGGGCTTACTTCTAGGTAGACATGTTTAGGAGGTTGCAATCAAAGATACTTTCCTGGGAGGCTTACCTGGGCTGCTGCTGGAGATTCAAGGTGGTTGGTGGGGGCACTTGGGGTCAGTTAGGGGCAGCTACCTCTAGCACCTTCAGGCAACTGCCCCCAACTTGGCAGTTAGAGGCAGCAGCGCTAGCCGGCAGCCCTTTTGAAGAGCCTCCTTGCAGAGCGTCAGGACTGCATAGCACATGTGCCCATAGCGCGCTTGCTTGTTAAGTGAAGTGGAACTTGTTATGTGAAGCAAGATTTCTTGGAAATTTTGCTTCTTATGTGAAATATTTGTTAAGCAAGGCACTTGTTAAGCGAGGTACCTCAAACCCTGAGGCCATTCCAAAATTAGATAGCTTCCAACTGCCTTGCAAACAACAAAGATCCTGAAGTTTGCAAGGTGGTATAATTACAATATACAATGATGCCTCACGTAACAAATTTAATTTGTTCTGGAGGCATGTTTGTTACATGAAACGTTCTTTACGTGAAGTGGATTTTCCCATAGGAAATAATGGAAACTCAGATGATTGGTTCCACAACCCCAAAAATATTCATATAAAAATATTAACTGGATGTAAAAATGATGACAGAACACTGGGATTGAATTCAAAACATGCATTCAATGTGCATGATCTTATGAAGTCTACTTAGGCTGCAGTCCTAAAGACACTTTCCTGGGAGTAAAACCCATTTAACACAATGGGGCTTACTTCTGGGTAGACATGGTTAGGACTCTGCAGTCCAAGACACTTTCCAAGTGTCTCCCCACTTTCTCCTTCTCTTCATCCTGAGCCTCTCTCTCCGCTGCTCCCTTCTGGCTAGCCCTGAGCTGCTTCCCTCTTCTTTCTTTCTTTCTTTCTTTCTTTCTTTCTTTCTTTCTTTCTTTCTTTCTTTCTTTCTTTCTTTCTTTCTTTCTTTCTTTCTATCTATCTATCTATCTATCTATCTATCCATCTATCTATCTATCTACAGTATTTATATACCGCTTTTCAACTAACAAGTTCACAAAGTGGTTTACAAAGAAAATGGAAAAATAATAATAGCTAATTAATATTCTCCACTGCACTTCTCTCCCTCTGCCCAGTGGACGCCCGGCCACAGGAAGAACAGCATGGAAGTGTTGGTTTCACTATGGGCAGGTTTTTAAACAGGCTGCCAGCCAGCGTGTCTGCTCCAACTGCCAACGAATGTGTCCTTTACGTGAAACACAGTTTGTTACGTGAATCAGAATCCTAGAGAAATTTTTGTTTGTTACGGTGAAACATACTTTACATGAGGCGTTCTTTACGTGAGGCGCCACTGTAAGGAGATAAATGTTTGAGCATCTTTTTTGCTAGTGTGTTTCTGCCAAGTCCGTGTGACAAGCAGGTTAAGGCTGGATCAAATAACTAAGCCCCTTAAGCCTTTAAGTTATTCATTAAGGTTGTCTCATTACAAGAAATGGATTGAGGTTTTTTCGCAAAGAAAAACATTACTTGTAAATAAATAAAATATTTCTTTCTAGATCACTTGTAGGTGTGTCCCAAAAGAGTTTGGGATATGTCAAATACTGTCATTTTTAAAAGTAGGACCTGGTGCTAAAAGATTTGAGAACCGCTGTTCTACTTCACTGTCTTGAGGCTTGTGGACTGATTTCTTAGAATGATCATGGCGCTGGTAACATATATGTGCTGCTCATCAAATGTTAGTGCAGGCAGAAATGGTACTGAATCAAGCAACAGTATGTGAATGATTTGTGATCACACTGTTGAAAGTAGTGGATTGGGCCTTGAAAAAGCACATGCAGTCTCTTGGGAAAAGGGCAGCAAAAGCCTAACTTGCATTGGATTAGACTAGCTGGATTAACTTCTCCCCTCCCTGCGGTCCAGGCCCTCCCACCCTCTGCCCATGAACCTCAGCCATAGAACAACTCTTTACAGAAAAGTTATGTAACACTAGCTATAAAAAAATCAAGCCTACATTCATAAACAGCATTATACATGATTATTTATAAGCTTTTGAAAAAACGTTTGCCGCAAGGGAGTAATTACTATGTAACTCGGAGGATTCAGAGATCTGTGCAATGGATCTCCTTTGGATAGTCAGGACAAAGCATTATATCATTGATTGGAACAGAAGAACCACTGTGAAAAAGGGCATGTGGAACTAAAGGGATGTTAAATAAGGATGTGATGGGCTTGATGCTCAGTTGGTTGCTATTTTAACCTGCTAATTGTTTATTTTCTATTTGCTGATCTTCATGGTTTCCCCATAGGTTTACTAAAAGTGGCAGAGCTGTAGAAGTCAGAGGACCACAAGGATGAAGTTGTTCAGGGCTAGCCAGAAGAGGGGCTGAAGGCTCAAAGAATATGATTTCCCTAGATGCCGAGAACTATTTGCAAAAGTCATTTGCAATTATCTTTCCCATTATACCCAGTAAGCCTGGGTTTTATGCCAATTCTTACAGATGGGTCATATTATTATACACCAAAACAGAAGCAGCTGTAATATCTCAAATAATCATTTCTGTTAATTTCCCTGTGAATAGGAGCACAAGAGAAGAAAGCTTATGATCTCCCCTTGGGAATTATCATACTGTATATTCTTATCATCATGCCAGAAACTGAAATAAAATAATATGCTCAAAGTTAGAGAGAAGACATACTGGAAAAGCTAACATACTATATAATGGCATCCAGTTTTAACTACAGAATTGAACTAGCAATTCAAATATTCCCAACACTGCAGTTTACAGTTTGGTTTACAGTTTACTTTATACTTAAAGGGGGCTCGAAGCTGCAATAATTATTACATGAGATTTTGTTTTTTCTCCCTCTCTGCCCCATGACCAAGAGGCCTGCCCCTCCTAGTACCTTCCTATTTCTAGGTGCTGTTTGAGACCCCCCTAGTCATTTTTCCAGCTTTTTGTATGGGGAGCCCCTGGACAAAAAATGCCAACTTTGGCCCTCCCAAGCTGACTTTTGGAAGTCTTATTTCCTTTTATATTCATCATAACTGTTCATTTAGCTCTTTTTATGAATGGAAATTACAAAGATTGTGGATATTTTGTTCATAATATTGAACATACTTTGTACATAAATGTCCAGAGAACACTTGCAGGCTTGTCCAACAAGAGCCACATCTATGGGTTTTCTAAGCCAAATGCGGCCTTCGAGCCTCTTGTTGGACAAGCCTTTCAGTCACAGAACTGAACTGCTGAACTTCCCAACAGTGACTCAGAGTGACTCTACTATGCCTATATTTCCAGTTCAGCTCATAATTAATGCTCATATGTCTTTCTTTTTCATGAAAACATAAGGCAATGTGGAGGCAGGTATTAATTTTCAGTGATTTTGGTTTTACTTGCTGTATGATTAATAAATGAGGATTTTTTTGAATCAGATTTACAATATTGTCTCTTTGTACATCCTAATGAATGTCACTTAACACTTGAAGGGTGCAATCCTGAGTAACTAAAGGGAGTCCTTGCTCCGGTGTAAGAACAATTTGCTCTGGATTGCAATATGAATTTCCCATAGGTTTTCATTGGGTGGTGCAGTAACTACGGGTGCACGTAAAGTCTCTTACGTGCTCCCGTAGTTACTCTGGATTGTAGGGGAAGAGTGTTACAATTGAGTTAATTAGGTGCTTATGACAGTTTTCTAACAGTGTAATAAAAGGCGCAATTTTGACTAAAAGTGGCAAAACAGAGCTTCGAACCCCCGAGGGCTAACCATTAAACAGTGCAATCCAATGCATGTCTTCTCAAAAATAAGCTCTTTTGAGTTCAATGAGACTCCTCCCATGTATATGTGTTAAGAATTACTGTCTGACAGCCCAAACCTATTCATGTATACTCAAAAGTACAGTATGGCTACAATCCAGAGTAACTTTGGGACCTTTTACACTGACATACCCTACAATCCAGAGCAACTACGGGAGCACGTAAGAGACATTACGTGTACCCTTAGTTACTGCACCACCTAGTGAAAACCTATGGAAAATTCATTTTGCAATCCAGAGCAATTTGTTCTTACACCGGAGCAAGGACTCCCCATAGTTACTCTGGATTGCGCCCATAGTTACGGTGCTACGTATGGGAAACCTATAGGAAATGCATAAGCAAGCCAGAGTTAGTGCCCCTTATGTCTTCTCATAGTTAGTCTGGATTGTAGAGTAAGTCCCATAATATTCAACGCGTCTTACTCTCAGGAAAGTGTATATAGGATTGCAGCCTCAGGCACTTATTCAAAAATCCAATTCATTATAATGATTAGATTAGACATGTATATTATTGGGACATACGTGTCTGATGCAGCTGGAAAGTGTATCTCTATGTGGGACTACATGTATCACACCAAAAAGTGCAACTATAGCTGGATCAGGGCCCACTCCACAGAAGTCACCTTGACTCACTTTTTCAAAAATCAGTCTCTCTCCCTTTTCAACTTCCTGTGCCCATCTCATGACTTTCTACGCTAGGATCTCCTTGTCTTCAGAGAGGCATTTCAGGGGCTGTTTTAGAGAAGAGTGATGGTTACTGTTTGGGTGATCTGCTTGTGCCACCCTGAATATAGGCACTCCCACCCCACTTATTGGATGGGTTAGGGACCAGCACACCGACTAAAAGTGAAAAACAATGAAAAGTGGAAATCAGTCTTCTTCAGTTTACAAATGCAAAACGGCCACCAAAAATCCATAAATGTCACTTGCAAAAGCCTAAATAACACGTATTTATTAACCCTTAGCCAAAATACATACCAAATTATACTAAACAAAGACATGCATTGGCAATGAATATTTGCTGTGTTTGAATGATGGTGTTTACTAAAGGAAATCGTAAGGAAATAATTGAATAAAATAAATATCTTTCAGGGTTTATAATTCGATGAACAATGTTAGGGCTTAAACCTGCATTATGTGACTGATTTTCTACCTAATCTGGTCTTGAATCCACACATTTAAGTTTTTCCATAACAGCAATTAGACTGTCTAATTAAGGAGTTTAATTAAACAATTTAACCATGTATAATTTTTCCTGAAAATTGAGGCACTCACAGCTTTTTGAGGTCTTGCTAGTCTTTCAGCTGCCCCTCTAAATACAGACTGGTACAAATCTAAGAAAAAGGCCAACCAGGCAAGGAAATAACTTCTTTATAGAGCAAAGAATAACTCATCCTTATTGAAGGCTCCCTATAGAAGGTTTGTTTTCACGTCTCTCTATAGAATGAATGGAGCGCCTGGTGCACAATTCACCATTTGGTGATCAGATGCACAAATTACATCTTTTTTTTAAACTGACAGATTAGTGTGTCTCCCTGATGAAATCAGACTTCTGGATATATTTTCAGTGAGACAAAAGAGTGAAACGATGGAAAATGGGGTAGCAGAAAGCAGGGGACACCTGTAGTAGTATCTGCACAGAAAACACACTCTCTGCCACCTATGTGGACTCTGCTGCTTCTGAAGACAGAGAGGTTATTGTATGGTGACTACCTGAAGTATTATATTTTGTTGCTAAATATACATGTCAAGTGATGCACTTGTCAAAAGTCCTTTTTAGTTAAGGTAAGGTAGCATCTGTCAAGTGATTTGGGTTCACACAGAAGCCATTGGAGGCCTTTTAACATACACAGTCGCTGGCAGTTTCTGAAACACAGCTGACTGTGTGCTCCAGGGAATTACTGTTGTATCTGGTCTTACTGTTGTATCTGTCTCCAAGTTTTCAATTGTTAAAGAAATAGCTAAACAGGATCCTGGATTAGAAAGAATGTATGCTGCTTGATCCCATATCAGTCGGTTAGAGTGCATTTCTTCTGAGTTCCTAAAGCAATATAGAATTCTTTCCAAAACACAACAGTTAGTACATCCCATCTAAAATCTCTGCAAAGGCCTACAAACATATCAGGAAGGAAAGAGATTTCATAATAACACAGATGGTAAGTATTGGCAACTGTAACTGAAATACTACCTGCATTTTGCCCCATTTCTTATTATATTTCCATTTTAAAAGTAGTCCATGTCCCACCATTAAGTTATAGCTCTGGATTAGCCTTATTTCTATGGGAAGATCATTCTGCTGTCTTTCTGTACTTTAAGTTTTTGAATTAAGATGAAAATCTTTATCTGGTGGCAAGTTGGAGGAGGTGAGAAGTTGGGCTTTCAGTCTATGGCTTACTCTTGTATCTCTTAAGCAGAAAGGATGGTTATCTTTGCACTGTTCTACAGATGAGTGGGATTACATTGATGAATCCCACAGATGAGTCCCACAGATGAGATGATTCCACAGTTGATTCCCACAGGTAAGTGTTTTTGGAGTAGCAGTTCTAAATGAACTGCACCTGAGGTTGGATGCAAACCTATAATGTGGGCCCCTCCTTCATGAAAGGAAATGTTTTGAGGAGGAAAAAAAACAAAACTGGATGTTTGTTCAATGACCTTTAGCTTGTTGAATTCCTATGTTTAAGTTCCGTACTCAGTTTCTTGCATGTGTTCTGTGGCTTAGAAATCTTGTGGCTCGGAAATACTGGCAGCACTGCCCTTTGAGATATTGCTGTGCCTGATCATCATGTTCCTTATCTCTTACTCTTGATATCAGTTTATGTCACCCTGGTTGACTCCTCCCATTTATGCATGTAAAATACCTTTCCTAAGGCCCTAGGGTCATAAGTGCATTGTCTAATTTTCTAAGTTTAAGCATAATTCATAGTTCAAGCACTGAAGCCTCTTATTCAATATATTTTACCACTACTGCTAATGCATTATTAGAGACCCTGTATATCAAAACAAAATTAGGACCCCTTCTCAGCAACAGCTGGAAGAAAGTGAAATAAAATGGTTACTGAGCTTCTGTCTTCTGTGTGAGGGTTAAAAAGGAGAGACTTCTGCTTGTCACTCTGTTGGACTGATTCACAGAAGGCTTTGAGAATCTTGGACTGGATTTCTCTGACTTTATCTTGGACTACCCTTGGACTTGTTTGCCTGATCTAATTATCTGTGATCTGACCAATGACTGTTTTACCAGACACTGCCTGTGCAATCTGCTGTTCAATCAATAAAACTTGCTTTATTCTTAGACCAGCTGTGTTTTGTCTTTACTTGTTCAGCGTCTCAGATGCCACTACTTGTGCTGTGCACTTACTCTGCTGACGCAGCAATTGGGCCATACTCTTAGATTCCTAACAGTGGCCATGCTGGCAATGGCTGCTGCAGCCAGTTACAGACAGGCTTCAATACAGAGGGAGGAAATGGCATGAAAGGGACAAAGAGGAAGAAGAGGAAGGTAAGCTCTCTTATCTGAGTGGGGGCTGGTGAGAGGCAGAATGGGCAGAGTGACCATATGCTATAACAATAAAGCGAACAAGGACACCGCCCCCCCCCAAAATGTAGGACATGACAGAATAAAAGCTAAAAACACTGATATATTTACTGCTTTCATGTGTTTAATTTAAACACTATATTGCTTCTTATTAAATTTAAAACTAATGCAATTTAAAACTAAATTCATATAATTTATGAATTACCAGACGGCTGCTCACAAGAAAAAGGAGGACAATGAAGATTTTTTCCCCCAGATCACAAGGCTAAAAAGGAGGACATGTCATGGAAAAAGAGGACTTATGATCACCATGAGAATGGGGAAAGAAGGGGATGTTGGCATGAGCCCAGATCTATCCTTGTTCCCATACCTTTCTTTCCTAGGTTCTGCACCAAAATCACTGGCACAGAACTGAGGAAACCCACTGGTGCACCAGACATGCCCTAGGGTATGGGAAGAAATGTTTTCTTCCCTGAGAAAGACTCTCACTGCCTAACCCAGGAAGCAAACTGTACTCTGTGGGTGCAGCTACATTTTTTTAATATAAGGATTGAGCTGTGTGTGTGTATGTGTCCCTCCTTCTGGATGTGCTTTAGATCTATTGTAAATATACAATGAAATAAAAAAGCCAGTGTCAAAAGTTATGTCAAACTTCAAATCCCATTCATTTCAAAGGTTCAAGTAGTCAAGATTTTTTAGTACCAAAAAAGTGATGTGCCAACTTTGATCTCTTGATTTTTAAAGAAAAAGCATAATACTGATAGTGAGTTTTACTAGAAACAGAGTTAGAAAATATTGAGAGATCTTCCTATTTTTATGATTCACCATGCTTCTGTTATACATGGTGAATGTATAATGTGTACAGCATGTTAAATATCCCTCTATTGTAGATAGTAGTCCCTGCTGTTGCACATGTACACAGTTTTTCAAATCAGGAATCAAGTCTCTTAAGGACTTGCACTTTTTCCCATAGGAATATTATTTAGTGGCAGCAGCATTAAAATTTGGAATACTTCTAAATTCCACTTTATCACAACTCAAACTGGAAAGAATAGGTTTCAAAACAAAAAAATAGGAGAAAAAGCAATGGATCTAATTTACAAAAGTGTAAATGTAAATTTTCTTACCCTCAACAGTAAGAAACATGCCTCTAACCAGAGGCATCACTAGGGTTTCCATCACCCAGTATGTGATCTCATTATGTCACCCCATGATGTACATCTTCCTGTATCAGACCATACAGAATATATGACAATAACATATGTACAGACTAAATGTGGTGGTAACACTAGGGTTGAGTGAACCTTATTATCTTTATGTATTTATAACATAAATTTATGTAAATATAGATACATAAGAATAGTGTTTATAACATGTTTTTAGAACAGTACAGGTCACCCAACAAATGAGTAAGCAAAACACACACACACACACACACACACACACACACACACAAGCCCAGAAGCCAGCTTGATGATACTCGCACAGTTGAATGAGAGCCCAATTCTATCCAACTTTCCAGCACCAATGTAGCTGTGTGCTGCATCTTGCAATGGGGGTACAAATCATGGAAGTCTTCTCAAGGTATGGAAGCAATTATTCCCTTATCTTGGGGCAGCATTACAGCTACATCAGTGCTGGAAAGTTGGATAGGATTGGGCCTTAAGAGTTCTAGTATTAGTTCTGATATATGAAAAAGGGAGCTAACACGTTATTGACTCTCTCCTGAGTCATAGTAACACCTCACTGGCTCCAGTGGTGTAGCCAGGAGGTGCAAGGGGTACAGTTGCACTGGGCTACAAGCTTTAGGGGGGTGACAAGCTAGGCTTGACATAGGGTGAAATCCAGAGTAACTATGGGTTGTGTAACTATGCTGTTGTGTAAGAACAATTTACTCTGGATTGCAATATGAATTTCCCATAGGTGTTCACTAGGTGGTGCAGTAACAACGGGTGCACATAATGTCTCTTACGTGCTCACGTAGTTACTCTGGATTGTAGGGATAGTGACTGAAATTGTGAAAAATGTGGTATATGTGAATGATAATACCATCATGTTATATATTGTTGAAAAGGTAATTTTATGAAGAATACAATGAATCAAATTGCATTGGAATCAGGGATGGGCAGATGCCGGTTCGGGCCTACTCGCCTGAACCGGATCTTCACATTTCCCTTCTGCTGGCGAACCGCCAGCAGGAGGAGACAAGTACCCCCAGGGTTGTCTCCTTCAACTGTCTTCAAGTTGTCTCCAACTGGAGGAGACGTTCTGTGCAAGCACTGGCCTCGGGCAAGCACTGGCAAGCACTGGCCTGCGCAAGCACTCCTCCAGCTGGAGGAGACGTACTGCGCAAACTCCGACCCCCGGGGACGTACTGTGCAAACTCTGACCCCCCCCAATTGGAGGAGACGCACTGCGCATGCGCCGGGGGTTGGCGCATGTGCAGTGTGCCGGAGTTGGGGTCCACCCCTGGCCCCGCCCCCTGACCACTGGACCCATCCCCTGACCCCAAGCCCACCCCCCAAATTCCGGTGAACCAGATCTTGGGTAAGGTGGGGCCCACCACTGATTGGAATATCCATATGCTATCAAAAATTATGGCCAATTAACCAAAAAATGAAAACACAAAAGCCTATCGAACAAAAGTGGATTTTCTTAACTCAAACTTTCCCATGTTATGGCTCTGTACCATTCTTCTTTGACACAGCAGTTTCCCTAATCAATAAGCGACACACTTTTCATTATATTGCTTAATTAAATTTGATTTTGTTGTTGCAAGGACAGGAGGCAACCAAATCTTCTTCAACTCCAGAGAGCATTCAGGTTCTTTAGCAATGCCACTAGCAAAGCAAACAGTGGTGAACTGCTGAGGAGGCAGCGGCAGGTTTTTCCCCAATTTTCTTTTTAAAAATACCCAGGGAAGACGTAACTACCAGTTGTGACATCACTTCAGGAGCAACATTTTGAGCTTTGAACCAGGCTACATGATCATTAGCTATGCCACTGACTGGCTCTCAGAACAATTAGGCTGCAATCCTAAAGACACTGTCCTGGGAGTATGACCCATTGAACATGATGGGTCTTACTTTTGAGTAAACATGGTTAGGATTGTGCTCTTAGGGCGCAATCCAGAGTAACTACGGGGAGTCCTTGCTCCGGTGTAAGAACAATTTACTCTGGATTGCAATATGTTTTCACTGGGTGATGCAATAACTATGGGTGCACGTGCCTCTTATGTGCTCCCGTAGTTACTCTGGATTGTAGGGTAAGTCTCATTGGTCAGTTTTGAGTTAAGAAAATTTGTTGAAAGAAAATTTATCTGTTTTGGCCACTGGTTAACTAAGTATTCTGAAAGGCATTCACATGTGTCTAAACGCAAATATCTGCCTGAGAAAGGTATTCCAAAAGATGAAATTATAGTCAGGATTACAATGTAGATACAAAGTGTGTCCTGATGTGAACTTTGTATAAAAGAGAAAACGGCATTTGTGTAGTGCAGAGAGGGTCAAAGGACTGCCTGTTGTATTCCTTGCTCCTGGATCATTTGCCTCTTTGAGCAACTGCCACTCCTGACTGATATACGGCCAGCAGGAAATTGTGGGAGGAATCTCATTTGTCTGTTATCCTCTGAGGGCGAAAAGCATCACCAGACTGCTCACTAAGAGCATCTGCGTGGCTTGCTCTGGAGATACAATGACAGATGCACAATAAGCCATGCAGCCCAGAGGTCCCAAAGCATCATGCAGCCTATAGGTTGTGAAAGATTTCTGTTCTTTTTTATTTTTGTGGATGGTGAAACCACCGAACCTTTTTCAGTGGAGTGAATAGTGGCAACCATGTTGACTTTCAAATGCTTCACTGTAACAGAATCCCACTATTTATATGGGGCACAAAATGCACTATATGTTTCTTTTGCTGACTGAAAAGGATGGAAGATTATAGAGGAGCAGGCTGCAATTTGTTTCAAAAGGAAATTCCTTTCTCAAGTCTGTAGCATTTATGCGACACTGAAACTGAACTATTAGGCCTCTTGGTTTGAGTGTGAAATAAGGGATATTGCTGCAGAAAACTAATCACTCAGAAGCCAGTGGTAAGCAAAACCCAAGATCTAATACAGCCTTTTCTTTCTCCTACCAGGATTCTCTTGCTGGACTGAATTGAGAGTGTTCTTACCCTTACTGGCCAGAAAGAACCAGCATCTCTGTGCGGTTGGGAAGGACTTACAAAAAGGCAGAGAAAAGGGTTTTGGAGCAGGTTAACAACAGCACTCAAGCATGTGGGGGGATTTCATGGATACAGATTTTTTATCCTGGCTGTTAATCTGATTTAGGCTGAAATCCTAAAGACACTTTCCCAGGAGTAAGACCCATTGAACACAATGGGGCTTACTTTTGTGTGGATACGGTTAGGATTGCAGCTTTAGGCTGCAATCCGAATCTGCAGTTTGGCTGGCCTAAGCACTGGCAAAAATCCTGTGCTGACCTGCGGTGTCGAAAAAGTGCCGTAAAACACATCTGTGTCACTCCTGAGGGAGGGTCAGGCTAGTGCACAGACATGCACTTGCCTCCCTACATCACAACAGGAATGGGAAGACCAATGAGTTGTGCCAGCCTAAGTTAGGATTGCACCCATAGGATGCAATCATAACCAACTTCCCTATACGCTTGCATAGCTGCGCCAGTAAGACTTGTGCTGCATCCTGCAGCTGTGAGGACATCCTCAAGGGCAAATCTGGGCGAATCACTTTGGGCAGTCGTGAAGACATCCTCAAGGTAAGGGATTCGTCACCTCACAGTTGCATTGCCCTTTCTCTGGAGGTGGAAAATTGGTTTGGATTGTACCCTAATTTTAAAACTTGTACCCTAACTTTATGATTGTGATTGATCCTCCACAGCAGGGTAATGATATCTCTCACCCAGTTTGAATGTTTTCTCTATTCAAATGTGAAAACTAGTAATCCCACTGAAGGTAACTCCCTTCTTCTTCTATTTTATCCTCCTGATGCCAACAAAAGCATTCATATGTTTGGAGCTTCTCCAGCAAAATGTGCTTGATGCCAGGAAACCATTTAAATACACTGATGTGTAAGTGATTTGCCCAGTTTACCATCCTGAAATGGAGATTCCTTTCTAGCCAGTTTAGAAATAATTCCCTTTTACATGTCAGATGCTAAGAGATTCTGACTTCTTAATTAATAAACTTTAAATTGTATTTTGTATGGTCTCTGGATTTAAGCAATCTGCGTACACCCTCTGCTTAAATTGCTTTGTTATGTTTTGTGGTTGCGAAATACAGTGCTTGGTTTTGTATAAGAACCAAATCTTCAGATGCCTAACTGGGATCTACGGAAGTATTATCATTTTCAAATGAGGTCTTAAGCAACCATTTGAAGTGGAGCCAGTGATTTACTCCCATGCATAATTTACTCCCAGTTATATATTTGCATTCCAACTGGGAGTTGATTTAAAAAGGAGATACTCTTCAGGTTTTCTATTACTGAACCAGTGGTAGACCCAGTGGTGGACCACTGAGCCCAGTGGAATCAGGCAAGGGCAATAGCAAGCAGTGCTTCTGTAGCACTACCTAGCTGTGTGTCTGCTGCCCCTCTTCTGTGCTCAGCTTATACAGTTGAACAGCTGTTCCACTGTGAGCCAATATAACTTTGCAGAAACAGCACAACCCAAATCTAACTCAAGTTGGTCACACACATTAAAGTCAATGACACTTGAGTCACAGCTGGAGAGGAGTGAGATGAGTCAGGATGACTCACTCACTTATATGTTGTATTATAATACAGCCTATAAGTTATTTCATTTTCTCTGCAAATTGCTTTGTGAATTTTTCATTGAAAAGCAGTATATAAATACTGTTGATTGATTGACAACATACATACATAAACCTTTATTGGCATTTTGAATTGATTGACAATATGCATAAGCTGTGTCCACAAGATGGAGTCCACAAAATGTGAGTTCAGACTGTTGCTATATCCCTCTGTAGGGTTACAGCCTTTACCCACTGGATGTACAGCCTACTCCAACATAATTTGGACAGGAACAAAAAAATCTGTTTGTGCAATATGTGTATTACTTCATGTGCAATATGTGTATATGTGTATTACTTTATGTGCAATATGTGTATTACCTATATTAATCCTGAAAAATGGTGGCTAGTTTATCCTGCACTATCACCACCATATTTCTTAATATTTCATCTGTCATAGAAAACAATCTGAAGTAAAGCTAGCAAAAATGACCCATGAAATAGCTGATATAATTTGCAATTATACTATACTATACAATTTATGTATGTATAGTATAATGTATACTATACTATACAATTCATACTATTTGATTCATAGTATTTATATAAATTTAAATTTATACTATTGATTATTTTTGCCTTGAAATGTTGTGCAGAGCACTTCCTTCAGTTCATTTATGCCTTATTCATTCAGTTCACCTTATAAATTCCCTGTATGTAACCATACACTTATTCTATCAAGATTCTCCTAATAAATCACAAAGATCACCAGTGCAGTCATACATCCAGTTACTTTAGAACTTTTTCTGTTTCATCTATGTATTAATAAAGGTGAAAATCACCTTCACAGTATGTGGGTGGGTGTGGGCCAGCCACAACTTTATATGGCTGACTTTTATTTCATTGAGAGCACAATCCTGAGTTTCAGTTAATTTGATGCAAGTCCAGTGGTGGGCACCAGCAGGTTCGCACCTATTCTATAGAACCGGTTCTTAACAAGAGATAGTACATATAAAGTTTAAAAATAGCCATTTAAAAGTGGCTGCCAGATGGACAGAGAACCGGTTCTTAATTTCTTTGAAGCCCATCACTGTGCAAGTCCCTTGCTCTAGCTCAGCGTTTCTCAAAGTGGAGGTCGGGACCCCTTTGGGGGGTTGCCTAAAGACTCCTGGTGCAGAGGGCCAGGTGGGAAAACCTGGCAGAAACGCTGGAGCCACTGCGGCTGGAAGAATTGTTTTTATGATTAATCACTATGCTTTAATTATGTTCAATTTGTAACAATGAAAGTACACCCTGCATATCAGATATTTGCATTACTATTCATAACAGTAGCAAAATTACAGTTATGAAGTAGTAATGAAAATAATTTTATGGTTGGGGGTTCCCACAGCATGAGGAACTGTATCAAGGGGTCACGGCATTAGGAAGTTTGAGAACCACTGCTCTAGCTTGTGGGTGTCACAAATGTGCTGAAAAAAATTTTCACAAACTGTGAAAATGGGGAAAGCTGGTGCAACCATGTGCACCAGCCTCCTCATGCAGGAACTAGATCTATGCTGATATGTTTGTGCTAGTGGCAGGCTGCTTGCATGAGGTTTGGAGAGAGAGCAGGAGGGAGAGTGTTTCTAGGCAGGGGTAGGTTGGCATGCTGATGGGCAAATTGAGCCTGGATGATGGGACTGCCTTCAGACCATAGACTGTATCTTTCCAAGCATCCTGGCCTTACATCAGGCTGCTCTGATTCACGCCAGCAATTTAGCTGGCATAGGTCTGAGTAGCCCCTTTGCAGTGGCTGGGGCACTCTGGTGGCTGAGAGGCTGGGGCATTGCTCAGGGAAAATATCTCCTTACCCTGAGTTTCACCAACCTTGCACTAGATAGGGTGCAGGCCAGTTGGTTTGCCTATTCCAGCCTAGGATAGAACTGGGCTATGAGACCTATTAAATTTCATGCCAACTGAACAAGCCTGTAGCTTGGATATTTAGAATCTCAATTGTTTACATGACTAGAAATACTGTACACATTTGAAATACTGTACACATTTAGCTGGGAGTGTAAGTCAGAGTTCAATCCTAAGAAATTTAGGCTGACCTAACACACCTAGCCTATCTTTCTGTGATGGTGTGTGAAGGTCTTTGTATGCCTTGGCCTAACTCCCCCACCCCACCCCGGAGTGGGGCAGAAGTGTCTTCCTGCACATTTGTGACATCCCCAGGTCAGCTGAGGACTTTCAGGACTTAAGTCAGGCCTTAGGCTGGCCTAAGTGGAGGTTAGGATGCAGCCAGATACAGTATGTAGAGGTTTGTACTGTAATCTCTTACAAAGGGGTGAATAAGTCAGAATTTTCTAAACTTAGAGCACTGTCCTTTTTTTGATATTGTTAATGTTATGTATAGTCTACATCTGCTGCTGCTAGTTTTCCAGCAAATTGTGCTGTGAACAGACTCTGCTGCTTAAACTTGTACTTATAAAGGCTTGGTAATTCCATGGCAAAAGCAAATTTCTGTTCAAGTGGGACTTCCCCCGTTCACAGCCACTAGAACAAAATCCTCACAGCACTTCAGTTCCATTCACTGCTTTACTGAGACAGATTTCTGGATTCCAGCCTTTGTACTTTTCTCTGCATGAATCTTTGTCATGCGTACTTTGCTTTATGGGATTTTCAAACAGCAAGCAAACGTTCTTAGGAAGTCTCCCATGCAAACCCAGTGAAATAGAAAAGCACAACTTACACAATTACCTTTCATTTCAATGATGTTCTGCCTAATCATTTATATGAAGTGTGCACTTGCTTTTGAAATCTCTTGCACCTCAGCTTTAGATTCATGGAAGTAAAGCCACTGATTTGTCCAATCAAGCTGTTGAGGAGCTCAGGACTAGTGTAAAATGCATGTTCATGTATATATGTGATTGTCCAGGCCAGGCTGGGGCCATGGATAGCCATACCCATATCTAGATCTAGAGAAGTGATTTTTAACATTTTTAATCTTGAGGCACACTGTGGGATGGCATGTCAGATGCTGCCCGGTTGGCTGATAATATGCCAGTCTCTGCTCTTCTGACACTGTAGCCCACTGATCGCCTCTCCTCCACACTTCCACTTTTCCCTTTCTTTCTTTTCCTACCTAGGGAGTGGGAGGGAGGATCAATGAAGACAACCAACTAGATTGAGGTGGGCACTCACCCAGCTTTGCTACAACAGCTTTGGTTGGGCTCATAGACCAGCTATAGAGACTAGAGTAGTGGACAGTCTAACCTACCATTCCAGCCTACACTTTTTCCATTTTCTTCTTTTCCATCCATGGTGCATTCTTTTCAAAAGGATCATGGAGAAGGAGAAAGGGCCAGGATAAATGAAGGAGGAGCAGCTGTAGCCATCATTCAGCGTAATTTGCCACAGAATGTGGATCAGCCCAGAAAGGGGGGATGGGAGACAGAGGGGAAAGAGAATTTAAAAAAAATTATAGTTAGTTGAAAAACAAACACACAACACCCTCTCAAATGCCTACAGCAACATATTACAAGCCTACTAGTGAAATGTAGCCAAATGGCAAAGTCACTGATCATTGAATGGGAACTCAATCCAGTCTGAGTTGCAAAAATGTGCATTTTTTGCTTTCTGGACACTTGAGTTCCTTGTGTGAAAGACTCAGAAAAAAAACAACACTTGACCCAAAGTCCCTTTGACTCATGACTTGCAATCCACTTGGGTGACTTAAGTCAGTCTGTGCCTGGATATGCTTACTTACTTTCATGGCTCAAAACATATTGGGAGACCAACACTCAAACCAGGTGAGCAGCCAGGAAATTCCAGCCAGGAGGAAGGAATTAACGTTTAGCTTTAGCAGTGAAGAGAACAAAAGAGCAAGGTGCTGGCTCTCTTGCTCATCTCTGAGGAAGGAACCAATGATCATTGGATGGATGGGCATGTTTTGAATCTTGCCTTCACCAGTAACTCATTAGATGGCCTTAAGGCAAAATCCAGAACAGTTACAGGTCCACACAGTTATGTCACCCTCTAGTGTTATTTTATGGAAAGTCACCTTAACTACTCAGTTGCAAAGGGCTTAATTTGACTTTAGGATATGGTTAGACAAACTGCTTCTTTTAGTGCCTGCAATATGGGGAATAATAATACTGTACTACTTTACAAGGTTGTTGTAAAGATTACAACAAAATAAAGTATGCTTTATTATGAATGCCTGAAAGTGCATTTTCTGAAGATCTTGGCAAAGCTGTCTAAGAGCACAATCCTAACCATGTCTACTCAAAAGTAAGCTCCAATGTGTTCAATGAGGCTTACTCCTAGGAAAGTGTCTTTAGGATTGTGGCCATAGGATCAAATTCTACTGCTAAAAATATTATTACCCTTCAAAAACAGTTTTTTTTAGTGGGGTTGATTCACATATGAATTTTCATCAAATATTTCTGTAAAAATCTCTCAGCATCTGTGATTGTTAATGGTGAGGAACACATAGATTTTAATGACTATAAATTGCACTCATAGTCTATCATGGAGGTATTTATTTTTATTCCCGGATTAGCAAATAATTATCCTATTTTGTTCAGTAATATAAATTTTGTACTCTTAATGGAAAATGCAACAAGCAAAAGGCTCAAAGGCAGTAAATGCTTTGAAAACCAAGGAAATCAATGAATTCATAATTCCTGGGAAAGGAACAATGGTTTAAATATTTTAATTGGGAACACTTCCAACTTACCATCTGCTATTTTTCCTAAGATTTCCCCCCTTGTGTTTTTACAAATGATGCATGTGATTATTCTGTTATGTAGAATTCTCAAAAATGGAAAAGCTGGCAAATTATTCGCTCCTTTAGTACTATGCCCCATAGGGAAATTATTATGGAAAGATTATATACTTTATTATAACAATATTAGCTTTGCTTCTTAGAGGAACTGGCTGAGCCTTTACATCAATAGCCTGACAATCACAAAATATAAGCAACTATTCTTTTCCCCCTCTCTCTTTCTCTCTCTTTGCTATATTGAAAGGCTGTGAATCTGTGCAAAGCAGGCCTCCGTCAGTCTTGAGAGACTATGGTATCGTGCTCGGCGCTGCATATGCTGCATGTGAAGCACGAAAGCCTGGGTTGGATTGTTATGGAGGATAGGCTGTTACCCAAGCAGCAAATCCCCCCTCTCCACGCCACTGAAATAGTCCAATGGAAAGGCAGAGCCAATATGATTGGATCCAGCTGGCATCGCAGAGCTGGGCTAAGGACAGGAGCTCACCCTGTCTTGTGGGGCCAACCCGGGTCTCAAACCCTAGCCTGCTGATTAACAGGCACGATGTTAGGATTGTACTCTAATTTATGAACTTTTAGCTCAATCCTATAAAGTCTACAGCAGCAGAGTTCAAAAACTGCTATCATAAAGATATGGGACTAGCCATGAAGACAGTCCATAAGCTTCAATTCAGAATGTGAATGAAAAAAATTTGCATGTAATGCTTCAAAAAATATATGTGAAATCATATCCTGGTGCTGCCCTTTTTCTATGCTGCTGCCAAGGGTCTGATCTGAGCAATGAATTTGCATCATAGTGACATTACACAGTTCTTGTATCAGGCTCAGTGGTTACTTACTCATTTATTTATGGATTCAATTCAAATATTGCATATGACTTTTAAAGCCTGAAAGAGCTTTTCAGTTGTGCTGTCACAAGATGAGTCCTTTGTGTGATTGCCAAAAATCACATGCTGAATCCCACAGTGAGGTAGTTTTGTTTGCAAAAGCCAACAGAAAAGCTAAGGGCAGAAACTATAGTGGACTGTCAGAGTTGACAGTGATCACCTTTTCTATGTATTATGACCGACTCTTGTTTTTATGGGTTTTTAAAAAAAATTCTTATGAATTCTGTTTTATTACAGCAAGGATCCATTATTAAACAATCACATTATTACTAGAAGTTGTGATTGCAAGCATCACATGCTGAATTCAGTCTGGATTCACATGTTGCATTTCACCTAGACTTGCCATTCACTCCAGAAATCCAGATCATGCCTGGGTTCCAGGGTCATGACCCAGCTAGGTCTAGGGTAATGGACTAGGGCTCCCCAGTAAACCAGCTTGGCACTAGGCTGGGGAAGCCTAATTCCACATGCACTAATGTTGCACATATGCAGTAGGGTTCCCAGGCATAGTGCCGAGCAGGTCTGCTCAGTGCTCATCTGGAGAGGATTGGGTGGGACAAGGGAATAGAAATCCAGGACTTTGTCCTGGGTTTCTCTTGTCTTGTCCTGCTCTGTCCTAGTGGGAGTATTATGGCAAACCTAATTTCATTACAACTAATATGTGCAACAGAACATCATAGCTTGCTCTGTTTGAGTCCCCTTTACGCCATGTTGTGAGTTCCCTTTACCACTTCTAAGACCACTGGTGGTATCCATATCACCAGTTGAGAAATATTGCCCTACTGTCTTGAAGATTGCGTTGTATCTAGTTTCCTCTCTTGTTTGTTTGTGTGTGTGTGTATGCACAGACTCACATACCGCTGTATTATTAATATTATCATTGTTATTATGCTACTTGCATGGCCATGTAATAGACCAATCACTATGCCTAATAAAGATTTGAAAATGTAAATGTAGTTCTCTCTCTCTCTCTCTCTCTCTCTTCTGATCCTCCAAGAATGAAGACCTCTCTTCATCAGCTCTGACCAGCCATCCACCATACTATGAGGTTGCTCACTCTCATGCAAAGAGAACAGGTCTAGGATTAGTTATCTAATGTGAGGTCCTAAAGATGTACATGCTTGTGAAATGTCAGTTTTTGGCCTCTGATACCAGCTTTTTGTTGTTTCTCCTTAAAGGTGAAGGGATACTCAGCTGTATGTCAAAATCCAATGTTCTGCTTTATTGGAACAACCACCATATTCATCAGTCTAAATATGTACAGAGATGAGTCACAGTCTAACCAGTAAACAGGAGCCTGACTCATAGAGCCTTCTCTTTTGTCTACAACTTCACTGGAGCTTCTACAAAAGCAAATCACAGTACTGTACTACTTGAGCTGTGCAGACTCTGCCTTGCCAGAAGATTATTTTCCACCTGCTGCATAATTGATTTATTGGAATCCAGGCAGGACCTCTTCTAGTGCATGATTATTTCCTTATTTCAGTTTCCCAAAGCAGGTTTTGTTGTCCTGTCTTCATCAGAGTCCAGAAAATTCATTGTTGTGTCTTCATTTTTCTTAAAACAGAATTACAGTGTAAAGCCAATTTTATTTATTAAATTTGTACTCCACCTTTCTCCCCCAAAGGGCACCCAAGGCGGCTAACAATAAATCATTTATACAAAGCATATGTTCTCTATATAGGGATGAGAAACACAATTCTATTGTACACCTACCCAGGAAGCAACTTCTATTGAACCAAACAGCACTGACTTTGAATAGACATGCATATGATTGCACACTGAGCTTGTAAACATGCTCTCAACATGTTATGATTGATGCCTATAATTTAGGATCCTGGTCCAGATTCACATAGGCATTTAAGGAGTCATGAAGGAACAGTCATGGAAACCACAGTGACCAGATATTGAACCCCAAATTCCCTGCCAGGCTCTCCAAAACTCCTACCCCCAAGCCCCCCCGCTTAAAAAAATTGTAGGAAACCCACAAAAATTGTAGGACAAATGCAGGACATGTTAAAATAAAGCAAAAATACTCATATTGTTTTCCAGAACTTAATTTCAACATTTTTAAAATTGAAAACCTTGTAACATGCATGATTCAGACCCAGATATGTAAGACACCCTCAAAGCAGTTTGCAGCAACACAACACATGCCAGTGACTTCAACTTATGTGATTCAGACACAGATATGTACGAGACCCTCAAAGCAGTTTGCAGCAACACAAGCCATGCCAGTGACTCATGCATTCTCACATACATACATACACACACACCATGCACTCTCTCTCTCTCACACACAAACATACACCAAGACATGGCTCACCTGCAGAGGAGAGGCAAGGCTGATTGTGGGGAAGCCCCAGGAAACTCCAGAGTCGGCAGAAAAGCCACACGAGGCGCTGTAGCAGCAAGGAAGCTCCAAAGGCAGAAGAAGAGCCACAGGGCTGGCTGTGGAGAATTCCCAGAAAACTCCAGTGGCGTCAAGAGAGCAGTGTGAGGTGCTGTGGCGGTGAGGAAGCCCCAGAGGTGGAGAAAGAGCTGCGAGGGACGCCGTGGCTTCCAGGAAGCCAAAGAAAAGACAGGGCTGGCTGTGGGGAAGCCCCAATGCTTTCACAGCTGTAGCTGTACACGCAAAACTTTGAAAAATTTTAAAGGGCCAGTACAATGCCCTGGGAATCCTGGAGAGGGGAGATTTTGTCCTTTCCGGTTAGCCCCCCCTCTGCCCAGGGGGTACGGGCATTTCCTGTCTTGTGATCAGCCTGATGTGAACTAAATTCTACACTGGTACAAACAGCAGCATGTTCTGTGGTCAGGACAGAACTTTTTTTGAGTTTCTGGAATCGCAAGAATGGCAACAGCTGTATTTTTGAGGGTTGGGATTCCCAAATTACGGCTTACAAGCCATACCAGATCCACCTATTTTTGCTGACAGTCCAGCTGAGATGGACTGCAAAATACATACTGCAATTTCTTTCTGATACTATGAAAACTCTTCAGTTCAAACTGTTTCTATCAGTTTCTGCAATGGACTCACTTTGTGGCCCAGCCTATGGGTAATACTGAGGGACTATCAGTTGAAATTTTGGAGACTCTAGTGTCTCATACCATCATGAGAAGGTCCAAATGCAAGAAGAGGACACAATTGTTTGTACTCCAAGAAAGATGTGAATTGACTCTGAAAAAAATCCTGAGAACACATGAACCAGGAATTGCTTCATTTTTTTGAACTGTGTACTACTCAAGTCACACTTCCAGGTCATGCTGAGGAAGAGATGGTTATACTTGGCATATCTGTAATGCCTTGTTTTCAAGCGAGGCTGCTCTACCACCCACTCACATGATATAACTGAGGCAAGGAGGCTCTAGGAAAGTTATATTATTTTGGCTAATTAAAAAGGTATATCATTTGGATAGAAAACTCCTTCCAGGACTAAAACTAGAAATCATTATTTGAACTATCAGTTCCTCCACACAGCTCATTCTCTACATTCTTTGATATTTAAAGAGGTTGGAAGTTCCCGCTTTGAACCAAAAAAGACCTTCTTGTACCAATGCATTGGTTTTCTTTGTACTTCTATGTATTTTATTCTTTTTTATTCTTTGGTTCAGATATTTTCTTAAATCATCTTCTGGGCATGCAGTACAAAAATGTGCTTTTGCAGAGCAGCACATTTGGGGACATTAAAATAATGGTTGTTGCACTTAAACTGGGATATTAAAAAATGCATTTAATATCCTGAAATTAGATTTCAGATTTGTACCTGTGCTTAAGTACAGATGCTTAAATAGGTCTCTCAAACTTAATTTACCTCTTCCGTACACTATGTCCAGCTTTTATCTGTATGAATGCATTAATTCCCTGGTGTTGATTCTGCCATCTCAATAATAACTGTCAAGTGACATTTCTGTATCTCGTCTTCTCCCTTCCAGATACTGAACACTGCTGTGCAGAAACAGAGGAGCATGTCAAAGAGAATGTCAAAACCTGTCAGCTTGCAAGGAGGCTTCATCCATGTTCTTGGCTTCATATTGGTGGGTGATGATATTGTCTGGCATTCTGAATGCCTGTTGTTTAACTTTAGTCACCAGACAAAACTGGCATAAGAAGTAACTGCTAAAAATTGAAACGAATCAGAATTAACTCCCTTTGGGAGTGAATTACTTTGGGAATATCTTTGAGAGTTTCTACAAAAATGGTTCTTTTTCATTCTTTAAGTACCTGGTTATCATCAGTGCACTCAACCTCTTCATTATAAATCTTGTCCACTGTCTACCAATTGACAATGTCAGTTTTCAGTGCAGCTTTTAACCAACCCATCTTTTTTTTTTCTTTAAACCACTTGGCTTCACCCCCCCCCCCCAATTTTCAATTTACCTGTATTGTGTGGAATTTGATCCAGTCTAGAAAAAGGGAAGCAAACATTTGGGGAGTATAACAAAACTATTCTTACCACTCAGGAATGATTGCGATGTTGTATCTGCCAGGTGGTCTGTAATGGTAGCAGATGTAAGAAGTGGCCTGACTCTGTCTGTCTGGCAAATATCCCAACAGCTGTTAAGAGGCTTGTCCTTTGCTGCTGCTTCAAAGATTGTCATTGTAATGTCATGATGCACCAGATGGGCAGCTGCCCAAGTGTGAATGACGAGGCAGGTGATCCCATTACATGTCTTTCTTGTGGACTTACCAGCAAATGGGAAGAAATACAGTGGTACCTTGCAAGACAAATGCCGTATAGGATGAATGCTTTGTAAAACAAATTCAAATTTCTATGGGATTCTGCCTTGTAAAATGAATGTGCTTTGTAAAACAAATCCCCATTGGTTGGGCTGGGTGGCTGAGGCAGGACACCTCCTCCTGCCTGCAGTACAGTGAACAAGCCAGCAGAGGGACACAGGCAGCAGCCTTGTCTGGGTCTCCCAGCCAGCATGGGGAGAGCCTGAGCCTGGATTTCTGAACTTCCCCACCAAGTCTCCTGCAGCCTCCACAAGCCAGCAAGCATCAAGTAGGAAACTCCTTCCACCCCAAGGAACCCCTCCTTGCCTGGACCCCACTGCAACCACCTCTCTCCCCACCACCACCACCTGCCCTGCCTAGACCCCACTCCACCCCACTTTCTTGTGAAGTCCCACTTTTGCATCCACTTTTTTCTGTGAGTAAGCCCCACTGGATTCGATGGGACTTGTTTCTGAGTAGATAGCATAGAATCTTGCCTCTTTTGCATCAAGGCAGAAGCTTTTGCTGCTGGTTTGCATAGATAGATCTTACACACACACACACACACACACACACACACACACACACACACACAGAGAGAGAGAGAGAGAGAGAGAGAGAGATTCCTTGTTAAAGATGCTCAAAAAAAAAAAAACAACACCACTGACTCTGTTAGTGAAAATTAGTCATCCCTGGTCATAAAGGTTTTTCTTTTCTGTTTTACTGTACAGAATATTACAGTGTTCTATTACAGCAACTGTGTTCTGTATTACTTTAGAGTGTTTTGAATTAGATTACAGTGTTTAGTCATTGTTTTTACATTCATGTTTTTACATTACATTTTACATTGTTTTTACATTAATGTTTTTATATGAATATTTTTGGGTTGTGGAACCAATTGTCCATTATTTCCTATGGGAAAATCCGTTTTGTAAGAAGAATGCTTTGTACGACAAACATGCTTCCGGGACAAATTAAATTTGTCTTACAAAGCACATATGTGAGACATTTTACCTGTGTGCATTGGTAGAGCTAACTTCAAACTCTGTCCCTGAACCTTGCATGTCAGACATTTTAGGAAGGGATTTGGCTTCCTTGCCATCAGAAAGCTATGGTTTGACCAAAGGAAGGTACTCTAGGACAACGTTCAAACTAGCTGGGAAGCCACTTGGCAACAATAGCCCAGAGTGGGTGATGTGCTCCTCCCTGGTCCTGTCCTTCATGAAGATGCCAGAGTGGGTCTCATTAGCCTGGAAACTAGAGCTGCTGAGTTCCCTGTAGAAGAGACTGGTGACACAGTAGGTTTACTCAGCATGTTTGGGACCCAACCTTTATGATCACTGCCAAGCTTGTGGATATAAGCAATTTTTGAAGGAACTGCATGATTGGATAGGGTAGTGCTTCTCAATGTTTGTCCTTCACTCTACCATTTCACATGATGCATCTATCTGAAGTATCATCAGAAGTGACAGGTGTCAATATCATTGCCAGTTACGTTTGGTTTGGGAGGCCAGATGTGATGCAATAGACATCAGTAAGAGACACAAGGTGGATGGGAGGACTTTGTTGTGAATGGAAAAGCATGCTTGAGAGCCTCTGACTGCTGTTGATTGTGTGTTCCTGGTTTCACTGCTGGGTGGCAGGTTCCAGGGGTTATGTCCAGCGGCGTAGCTAGGGAGGGTGTAAGGGGTGCAGTTCCACTGGGCTACAAGCTTTTGGGGGGCTACAACCTGAGCTTGACACCAGTGACAGAAATTGTGAAAAATTGTGTATGTATGAATGGTAATACCATCATGTTATATATCACTGATAAGGTACTTTTATGCAGAATACAATGAAATAAACTGCACTGGAATAGCTATATTCTATCAAAAGGTATGGCCAATTAACAACAAAAAAATGAAAACACAAAAGCCTATCGAACAAAAGTGGATTTTCTTAACTCAAACTTTCCCATGTTACTGATGGCTCTGACAGCCAATGACATGTAATTCTGATAATATATGTAACTAACAAAGTGTTAATATAAATTAACTCAGTACAAATATCATATACAGTACATATATCATAAAAGTTACCCCATGCTAAATGGGTATACAGGTCCTTCTAAGTTGTGCTCCTCTTGTATTTAGCAGGGAAAGAATAACCATTTCTCTTTGGCCCAGCACAGTTTACTTAACAATAAAGGACACAACTTTCATTTTTTACTTAATTAAATTTGATTTTGATGTTTTTGTGGGGAGGGACAACAAAATCTTCTTTGGCTCCAGATAGCAAATAGGTGCTCTAGCTATGCCACTAGCAGAGCAAATGGTGGTGAACTGCTGAGGAGGAGGAGGCAGGTTTTTCTCCAATTTTCTTTTTAAAATATATCTGGGGATGATGTCACTTCTGGTTGTGACATCACTTCCAGGGCTACATTTTGTGCTTAGCACCAGGCTACATGATCATTAGCTGCACCACTGGTTCTGTCAGTACCACCAGACACCACTTCAGTACCACTGGTTGAGAAACACTGGGATAGAAGAATGAAGGTGCAGTCCTAACCAACTTAGGCTAGTATAACTCACCTGGCATAACTTCCATTGGTGGTGTAGGGAGGCCAGTGTTCCACTTCTGAGAGGGGGGAACAACGTACTCCCCACTCCACTACAGGAAGTTATGCCAGGTGAGTTAGGCTGGCCTAAATTGGTTAGGATTGCAGCCTGAGAGACAGAGAGCCCATGTCTAACTGAGCAGAGGGGAGGGGGTTGGAATGATGTCTGCTTGAGAGTAGCAATTTGCATATTAGGAGAGACTTACTGGAAAACACAGGATAAGTAACTAGCACTACAGTTCCCTAGAGGTACAAGATGCTGTGCAGGATTGTTGCTCCTTTCTTCTCTTCCAACAGAGACTGCCTTTGTCTCCCCTCTTCTTGACAGATTCTGTATCTGACACAGAGACAAGTGAGAGATGGTATTTGTGAGGATTAAGATAAGGAGGCACATAACTTACGGGGCAAGGGTGTGAGAGTGTGCATATATGCATGCTATCTTTTACTGTCATTTTACTGTGTGAGGTTGGGAGCATCCAAGAGGGCAATAGTTGCTAAATGCATGGGCAAAGGGAGATAAAGAGCAGCTAAATGAATGTGCAAGTTTAATGAAACGTTGATTGTTTTTTAACGCTTTCCTGATGATATTGCTAGAAAAGAGCAAGTGTGTGACACTTTAGCATGCTTGAGCTCACTTTAAGACCCAGGAACATTGATTTACCTGTCCCTTACTTTCAGTTAAGTTGTCAGTTTGATTCTGAAAGAATAGAGGGTTGAGAAGGATTTATAGCTAGTGGTTTAATTATTGGTGGAAGAATTGATATCAACACTTGACATGATGGTCCCATTTACCCCATTGAGTTAAAAGACATCAGTAGTTGTGAAGTCTGCAGGGTTTGCTGTGAACCTTAATGAGAAAAAGTTCAAGTTTCAAATCTGCCCTTCTCCCTCTTGAAAGTAGAAATCGAAGTTCATTCTGTTGCTCTCATTTCTTCGGACTCTTTCACCCTCTTATGCTCTGGTTTATCTTGCGGTCATTATAAGCACATTACTAAGCTGGCTCTACAAGATATTGGGACATTCTGCATCCCCAAGGATTTGTGTTGCTCTGTTGCTCCTCTCTGTTAAGTTAATATGGCATGCACACATTTTAATTTTATGACAAGCTGATATCTCACACCAAGACAGATTCCTCCTGAGCGAATCCAATTGTCTTTACCCTTGTTTGCAAACATGCTAGTGGATTAATGTTGATGAAATGTTTGGTCTTCCAACCCCCATATTTTTAATATGTGCTGTATGAATCAAATTTCATACATATTTTCTCTCACTTTCCAAAAGAAAAAGAAAGATAATCAGACCTAAAAGCAGGAATACACAATTAAAACTATATAGAAAAATAACACATGCAAAACTAATGGCTTCCTAATTGGCAAAAGCACAAATGTATTTTCAAGCTAGTTTGCATTTTTGCACTCAGTGATTGAGGTCTGAAGACAGAGAAATATGCACATTTGTATTTTAAGATGTATATGCCTGGGGCAACAGCTTCACTATAAGGTATAAAAGAGAGCTAGATTGCCATTGTATTGGGATTCTGAGTTGGATTTCCAAGCCTGCCTCATATAATCTTACATTCCCAAATTGCTCAAATGAAATAACCTCCCACAATGCTGGTTTATTTCCTCTGAATATGATGCAGGGGAGGAATAGAAGCAACAACTCTGAGTAGATCCAGGCACCAGGATGTGTGAAAGTCTGTGAATGTCTGAATATCCTGGTCCATTCACAAGCCCTTTATTGCACTGCCTAGCTCCCTAAATCAAGCTTAAGTAAAGCACAACAAGCAAGCACAACCCCTGCTAACTGGACAAGAGGCACTCTTTCAAGTGGGTGTTCCTCATTTATTTAGCAGGGGGAGAGTAACGGGCCCTACATTCCCCAGCAATGTCTGTTCTAGTGGCTTCTGCTGGTGTTATTTTGCAATTATAGATTGTGAGCCCTTTTGGGACAGGGACCGATTAGCTATTAATTAGCTATTAATTTTTTCATTTTCTTGTAAACCACTTTGTGAACTTTTCAGATGAAAAGCGGTTTATAAATACTGTAGATAGATATTTAGTGTGCCATTCAGCAGTCACAGTGAGTCGAGCAGAAAAAGCAAGCTAAGTGTTCTTAATGGGAAGAATTTCTTCCTGTCCCACCTCATAAACTTGAGCTAGAAGGTAATAAATTTTTCTCACCAAATTATGGCTGCCAGTCAGCTTCAAAGTTTTTGCAACTGAGACCCAGGATGGTATAGTGGTCAGAAAGTTGAAGTAAGACCTGGAAGATCCAAGTTCAAATCTCTACTTGGAAGATCCAAGTTCAAATCTCTACTTGGCCATAAAGCTTACAGGGTGACCTTGAGTCAGTCACTCAATCTCAGACTTACCTGTCTCACAGGATTGTCATGAGGACAGCAGGAGAGGAGGATCTAAAATTTTGTTAACTGCCTTGGCCATTTGTGTTGGCATGGGGAAGATGGGATTCAAATCCCTGAAATAAATGAAATAAAATCTTCACCCATGTAAGAATCCAAAAAGGAAACTGAGAGGAGAGCACGCAGTGTTAGTGATGACAATTCCTGGTGAAAAGTTATTGGAAGGAGGTGGGTAAGCCCTGTCCCCCAAAGGTCTTGCACTCCTTAAGCATGCTCCCTAGCTGTATAATCCAGATTGACATTGATACCAAAGTCAATCAATACAATCCTAAGCATATCTACTCAGAACATAGGGCACAGTCCAGAGTCCAGTCCGGTAAGGAGAGCCCTAGCTGGGCTGCCCCTACTATTCTCTGCATCCAGAGAGTCAGGAAGCCTGGACTGCCCTACCTGCTCGAGCATGCTCAGTAGGCAGTAAGTAAGTGACACCTGGAGAATGCTTGCTCCTGAGGTCACACTGAACAAGGAATAGTTGTGGTGCCTGCATTATAAGGAAGCCCAGCAGTTCCTGACAACCAGCAATAGCTGCCGCATGAGACTTCAGTACAGCAATATCTGTAGTGGAGGACGGATGCAAGGGGCTTGTTGGAGTGGCCTGCTGTATTCACAGGTTAGTGGGCTGTTGTAGTTGTGCCATATCCTGAAGTTGAAAGCCAATGGATCTACACAGATTCATTCCTGCTCCAAAGCTGGTCTAACTTTGAGGAGCTGGATGAGGACATTTCTGCCCTGGAAACATGCTCTGGATACAGCCTAACTGCACTCAACATGCCTCTCCTGAACTTGCATTTAACATGCCTCTCCTGAACTGCCTAGGCTGCCCCAGCTAGAGCAGCCCAGGGCCACCTGTTTTGGGGCAGCCTATGTTGCCTTAGGCTGCCAGAAACCTTTTCCAGAATAATTAGGGTGGCCCATCTTACAGTTGGGTCAGCCCAGTGATAGACAGGGTAACCCAAGTGTACTTCTAGATTGTGCCCTAAGTCCCATTGTGTTCAGTAGTATTTACACTCAGGAAAGTGTGGTTTGGATTGCAGCCAGAGTCAATCTAGTGAATTTCCACTGCACTGAAAATCTGCTCTATCTGCAACTGGAGCACAAGGAATCCCACAATACCTGCAATCCTAAAGACACGTTTCTGGGAGTAAGACTCACTGAACACAGTGGGGTTATTTTTGAGTAGAGATGGTTAGGATTGTGCTGTATGTCAAAAACTTCTGCATTGAAAAAATAAGACAAACCTTTGCACCTCAGCAATCTAAATTTGATGACAAAAAGGTAGTTTACAAATTACAGAAATTATATAAATCTTCATAATAGTTTCTATTTGCATATATTATTCTAGCTTCCTAGCAGGGGCTTTGTCGAGCAATGACATCTTGAAGCCCCATCCGCTTGCCACTTCTTTACCTTCTGTGATTTCAATGAGCATTGCTTTTATGCAATCAAGTGTGCAAAAATAAGGTTTACGAACTCAATTTTCCTTTCACTGGATGTGCTGTTGGAAAACCACGGCATGCCTACGTCAGTGTGGTGCGATGTGCTAAACTTTATTGAAAGAGGTATTATTTCTTCTGCTCAGCCTGTCTATATTCCAAATTCCCCCAGTTTGCCTGTAATTAGGCTGTTTGGCTGAAATCACAAAGCAGGTGCAATCGCATGTCTCCCTATACACCTTTTTCTTCCTCCCTACCCCCTTCTCAATTAACTCACTTGTGCAGATGCAATAGTGTTATGTAATATTCAGAGGAAAAATAAATAGTAAAAAACTGATTCTGATGTTTCTAGAGACATCATCCAGGTATGTCAACGGTCATGAGAACCCCCAGTAGCATTTTGTTTGAACAGCAGCACATCACCCCAAGTTTACCATTGATTTGTTGCCAAAGGGCTGCAGTGGCTTAGTGGTTAAAAGTGCTGTGTCTGTCAAACTGATGATCAGCAGGTCAACGGTTCAAGACCTGAATACTCCAAGACAGAGTGAGCTCCCACCCTTAGCCCAGTTCCTGCTGATGTAGCAGTTTGAAAGCATGTAAATGCAAGTAGATAAATAGGTACTACCTCGGTGGGAAGGTAACAGCATTCCATGAATATGTGAGGCTCATGTCCACAGAGGTGTCTTTGGACAATGCTGGCTCTGTGGCTCTAGAACTGGACATGAGCACCACTCCCTAAAGCAGGTCACAACTAGAAGGGAAACCTGCAGGAGATACTTTTATCTTTACTGCACACAAGGGGAGGCACAATGTTCTAAAGGCATGGTAAATATGTGGCATTGATCCATGGAATATTTGGACAGTGGTCAACAATTGTGTCTCTGTCCTCAGGGGTTAAAGCAAGCATTTTGGTTAAAGCAGGCAAATATACCTCTCACCACCAAACAGACCAAAAACTAAGATTCAAACAAAAAATGACATTTGTTTGGGTCTTGTGTTCATCATTCAGTGTAGAGCAGCCAAGAGGAGATTAGAATCAGGTCTGTGGCAAGATCTTTTAACTCTTTACCCATGAGTGCTCTCCCTCCACCATGCGGTATATAAGTGGGTATAGTGGGTCCCATGCAATTAAAGTCAAGACATGGTGAAATGAGCTCAACTTGTTTATAATAGTTTAGCAAAACAGAAAAGAGCACACAAGCAACTCTCTTTATTTTTATATCCCCTGGCTCCTTGCAGTTCCCCGGCCACAACTGGTTGTTTTTGTTAATTGATAAGGTACACCATACTGCAGAAGGGGGCTCAAATCCCCCATTCTCCCCTAATAAATGACTTTCCCCTCAAATCCCATGGCACACCTGTGGACCATCTGTGGCACACCAGTGTGCCACAGCACAGTGGTTGAAAACCACTGCTCTAGACCCTGGTAGTACCTGTCCTGAAAGAAAGAAAGAAAGAAAGAAAGAAAGAAAGAAAGAAAGAAAGAAAGAAAGAACAATTTAACATGCAGTTAATGATGCATCACATTTCAGTCTAATGTTACCATTTATTAAATGACCTGTCAGTCTTCAAAATATTCAATGTAATGTGGTTGGAAAAGAATAATAACAAGCCCTAATTAACAGCTCTCTTATTTACAGTCATTAACTCAAGTGGCAGTTAAGCTCTAGAGAACATAAGTCATGAATGAAGTGTACAGAACAGAAATTTTAGTCTGCAAATACATTAGAGAGGCAAATCTGCAGGTCACACTTCTTTGTAAAAATATCTTTGGTTGCACTCCATATGGATATCATGACTCATCAAATGGCAAACAAATGAACAGAAATTTCTTCCTCACAAAAGGGTGCCATCAGATTTCACTTGGTTTAGACATGATCCACTCATAATTTGACCAAAAGTCACCAAATTCTTCCCATACTGACTAGTGGCATGAGATTGGCGTATCCAAAGCACAGAATGCCACAGGAAAATGGAGGTGCACTAAATGAAGTAAAGGGGGAGCAAGACAAATACCATATTTACTTGAATCTAACACTCACATTTTTCTGCCAAATTTAGGCTGCAATCCTAAAGACACTTTCCTGGGAGTAAGACCCACTAAACAGAATAGGGCTTACTTTTGAGTAGACATGGTAAGGATTGTGCTCTTAATCTCCAAAATTAGAATGCACATTAGATTCTACGGTGTATTAGATTCAAGTAAATACAGTATCTTGATTATAAGTATAGATCAGTATTTAATTTAATAGTTTAATTTGTAAAGGTGTCGACCCCAGGTTATACCGCTAGTCATTAACAACTGTAGGATGTGGTGCTCATCCCCATTTTTAAGCCTTTAGAACCAGCATTGTCCGAAGACACTTCTGTGGTTGTGGAGCCAGCATGACTGGTGAAGGCACAAAGAATGCTGTTTTACCTTCCCAGCAAGGTGGTACCTATTTACTTGCATTTACATGCTTTTGAATTGCTAGATTGGTAGGAGCTGGGCTAAGGATGGGAGCTCACTCCATCTCACCCAGGTATCGAACCCTGGCCTGCTGGTTAACATGCAGTTTCTTAACTACTTGCGCCAACACAGCCCACAGTTTAATAGTTTATAGTAATAAAAATGTAGTATAAACCCATTGTTGTATAAAGTAGTGCAATTAGGTAAAAATCAAAACGTTAACTCATTGTCATATTATTACTGTCACAAAATGCAGCATAATAAACACATAATGTTTTATGCAGCAAAATTAAATTTTGAACCTGCTTTGCAGCTGCACGTTACAATTGCGAGTAAATTTCATAGAATCATAGAATCATAGAGTTGGAAGGGACCTAGTAGGTCATCTAGTCCAACCCCCTGCCTGCAGCAGGATATCCCTCTAGAGCATCCCCGACAGGTGCTCGTCGAGCCTCTGCTTGAAGATCCCTGTCGAGGTCCTCGCCAGACAGCTGAGGAGGAATTGGCGGAGGACCTCATGTGGTTAGAAATGTCCAGACAGGAGGAGGAGGGAGAACCCTTTTGCCGTTGTCGGCCTCACAGAGTACCCCGTGTAGAGACACCCCCGGAGGAAAGGAGAAGGAATGAAGAGGAACTCGAAGCCATTCAGCCAGGAGACTGGAGTGGAATAGAGATGGAGGAAGAAGAAGAAAAGAAAGTGGACACGAGGGACTCACTAAGGGGGAGGGGACCAAGAAAGGGCAAGTACAAGCCTCCCAGATGGACATGGTCTGCCCAGGACATTAAGGAGTTCAAACCATGAGGGAGTATCTGGAGGCCAGATACCTTTGAGGGGCCTGCGTGGTGGTGGAATTTTCCTCCCCCACTCCGACCTGATTGGTGGGAGCCAGGACTGGGGCGGGGTATATGGGGGAATAAGAAGGAGGAGGAAGGCGGGAAGAGAGAGGCGGGAAAGGAGAGACATGAAGAGAGGAGAGGAGAATAGCTGGGAATTATGTGAATGCTTAGTGACTGTAACTTACCTGCTCTTACCTGTTGGAGTATCGTTGATTGGTGGTTGGGACGTACTTACCTGTTCCCGTTGAAGAAAAGTTGTGAGTAAAGTCCGTTTGAAGGACCTGTTAGTGTGTTTTGTGCAACTACTGAAGAAAGTACCTCCATAGAGAAATGGATGCCAATAAAGATACTATCATTAATATACCCCCAATCTCTCCTTGGCTTCTGTTCCCCCCGGATTTATCTTTGGGAGTGTTCCCGGCCGTGGCGCCCTCATCTACATCCACCCACATTACTCAGGACAGCCCGCACCACAATCCCCAGTAAGGGAGAGCCCACCACCTCCCTTGGCAATCTGTTCCACTGCCGAACCACCCTCACTGTCTGGAATTTTCCAAGCCTTTGGTTGTGGAAGATGGGAGCATTCCAAAACTAAGGTACTTTTACTGAAAAGGCTGACCTTGTTGCCACCAGCTGGCTGATCAACATGGGGCAAGCTTGCAAGATAGAGTTTGTGGGAGTATGTAGTGCTCAGTCTGAATACATTTCATACGTTATATGTACTGAGATATGTACTGAGATACCGTTGGCTGTTATCCTATCCCTTTATTTACTGAGAAATAATTTTTTTATGTTCCATGGAAGAGAAAAATGAGGAAGTGGCCATTTCAATATATGGAATATTTTCAGGTTATATTGCATCACACTTAAATTCACAAAATGGTAGGACTTAAATCTAATAGCTCCAAATTGAGTGGCAAGCCTTGAAAAATCCCATAACATCACTACACCACATGGCACCAAATCACAAGAGAGTCAGATGGTATAAAGTTGGGACCACAGCTCAATTGTAACCTACACTTGGGGTTGCCATACTTCTCTTTCACAAAATCAGGGCAGGACCTTCTGTCCCATTTGCCAGTATGTGAACACAGTTCCCAAAAATTGGGATTTGTTTTTTTTCCCCTGAGTCATATGGCAACCCATATGTTGCAACCCATATATACCCAGTGAGTCATATGGCAACCCATATATACCCAGTGTATACCTACACTGGGACAGGCAGGCCGGCTGACTTGCACTGTATTAAACACAGGGTTGGAAGTGGTTATGGTGCAATTTGGGACAAAGGGATATTTTCCCCATTGCAATGGGGCTACTTAGCGTTGGAAAATGCAACACCATCTTGATTTAGATAGAAGTGGGCAGTAGATCATTGCATGCCTGTATGTGTATTTGACAATTGGGCCAGTGACAGGTTGGAAGCACAAGCTACATAGGCCAAACTGTTCAGTGGCAAGAGGGTAAAAAGTGGACCCATCCTGAAGCCAGTTCAAACCCCCTTCCAGGGTCTGGCTTGCCCATGCATCCTTTCCTACCCCAGAATGCCCATGAAACACCCTCTAGCCACCTCAGACCACCGCAGGACACCACCAGCATGAACATATCTTTCTGAGACTTGCTCCAGTTGCATGTCCTTGTGCTAGCATCCCCAACACCTGCAGTAATGAAAAAAAATGCATTCTCAATCCCTTAAGTGATTTATTACTTAAAAATCAGCACTTCAATTTGCAGGATGATCTTATGCTTTGGTGATATCTTTATTTGTTCATCAAAGCGCCATTACTAATTTCAGGAAATATATATTTGTATAGGAAATGTCCACTGATATCTGTCAGTTTCACAGTTTAAACTAGCTATTCAGTTGAATATGGAGCATTTTCATAGCCTATTAAACATTCACAACATTCACACAGTGGCAATTAATGGGACAGTAACAATTCAACATGAATTGGCATTTAAATAAGAGTCAACACATATTTGATTAGGCAATCCAGGCTTTGTTTAAAATGAGCTGCATGTAATAAGGTAATAATCGTTTACTCAATATATCATCCTTAATTTTAATCAGCCATATTTTGGGTTTTTTCTAAGCACTGAAAAAGGCTTGAGTGCAATATTTACATCGATGTCCTCATGCACAAATCTGCCATAATGGGAATCTCGATCTTTCTTGCCTCTCCATCAATGAAATGACCCGAGTTGACTTCCCTTTTTGCACAGCTGTAACTGAAATAGGCAGCATACTCATAATCGTATATTTCATAGAAATATAGAATCTCATAGAAATATAGAATTTCATAGAAATATAGAATCATAGAATCTATATTTTCCATTTCAATCTTGCACTGACAAGGAAGAAGCTATCAAATAGCTACTTTGCATACTAAAATATTAGAATGTGCCTTTAAAAAAATTCTAAATCTAGATGATCTAATGATGTACATTCCCTCTTGTCTCAAACTGCCAAGTGTACCTTGTTAGTTATAGTGCTCCTTTTTAACATAATGCAGAGAGAGGGCAGACCGAGGCTGGGAAGGGGGTGGCAATGGCACCACCAATATCTCATTACCTCTTCCTAACCCTAATTTGCTTTCTTGGTTCCACTTGGTCTTGCATCAGTAAAATCACTGATGCAGGTCTGGATAAACCCATTGAAGCAGCATAGGCTCACACAGATTACAATCCTAACCATGTCAACTCAAAAGTAAGTCCCACTGTGTTCAATCTTACTCCCAGGAAAGTGTGTTTAGGATTGCAGCCATAAGTAAATAAATGCACCTTTACCAAAACACTTATAGGGTAGGCCCCTGCAAGCACCCCAGTTATTTTTCTTTACATTGGATCAGGCTATCAAATTAAGGAGTTTAGAGACAGAGCAACACAATGATCAAAAGGTATTCTAAAGGGATAGAAATCCAAATACAGCATTCAGCCATCCAACCTTTAACCCAGTTTAGTTTCTAATAACTTGGAATTTTGAGCTTTCCAAAATCAAAAGCAGAAGCAAGTCCCATTGTATTATTTGGGATGTACCCTAAGGAAAGTGTTATAGGATTGCAACCATGCGGTGCAATCCTATTTGTGTCTACTCAGAAGTAAGTTCCATTGAGTTCAGTGGTGCTCACTCTCAGGAAAGTTCTCTTAGGCTTGCAGCCTCACTTACTTATTTACTTTAGGTGCAATCATAACCTAGACTGGCACAACTCATTGGTCTTCCCATTCTAGTAGTGATGTAGGGAGGCAAGTGCATGTTTGTTCTCTAGCTTAAACTTGTCCCAGGAGTGGAGCAGAAATACTTTATAGCACTTCTGTGACACTTGCAGGCCAGCATGAGAGTTGTGTTGGGGCTTATGCCCCAACATTCTTGGAGGTTAGGAGGGCAACCTTAATAATCCATCTTTCTCCCCAGAGGGCACTCAAGACAGCTAACAACAATTAAGATACATAAGATATGTACAGTACTTAAAAAAAAACTATAAAATATAATAAAAGTATAGAGAATTAAAACAAAATAGAGAATAGAACAATGTCTGACTTTATCCTCTCTCTCTTAATAAAAATAATCTTAAGAGGCTGCAAATTTAATTGGGGAAGTGATGGGGAAAGGAGAACTTGGTTCTTCTATTTTTCCACCCCCGTAATTGTCTGCTGTTTTCCTTTTGGGGAAAAGCTTCACACATCTTATCCACCTTGTGGGAAGGGGGAAGTCAGTAAAACAGGCAGTGGGAAAATAATTAAGTTCCTGCTCCCTCCCTAGTCCCTTTTCCTCTTCTCTAATAACTCCTGAGCTTATTTTTCCTTTCTAAAAGTTGGGCAAAAAAGTTGTATGCATTTGTACATATGCGTAGTCTGACCCACCTTTATGTAGCTCAGCACTACACATATTTGCAGATATAATTTGTTGTGCAAATCAATTTTAAGCATACTAATTGTGGTTGATATTAATTGGTTAAAGAAGTTTAGTGCAAGCCCATGCCTGCTAACTCAGATGTCCCTTTAAATTTAACAGGACCACCTCCTAGATAAGTACTGCAGTCCAACAGCCTGATCCTATCCCCCACCTGTTTGCATGCTGCAGTGGCACCGTATTGCTATATTGAGAAGATCAACCTGACAGCATGGAGAGGTAATTCAATAAATTTTTTGGATCTATCTCAGCAATTCAGACCTATGCCAGCAATTCTATGCACTCCTCAGACTGATGCCAGAAATATCTCATATACCATGCTCTTTGGCTCTGCGCTCAGAGGGTGAACTGGACAGGAAAAGGGAAATATGCTATTGCTACGAAATCTACCTTTCCCCAAACTACCACTGATCTCTGCTTTCATCCTTGCCTAAGCTGCCCTTGCTACCTCCTTACTTGCTCTGTCAAGGTATTATGGGGGCTTTACATGTCTCTGGCTACTTGTTTCTGCAGCTCTGAAGTGCATTATAGTGGCATGGTTTTCTCTCTGCCGTAATTTCAATCAAAGGAATGAAATCTGACTGCATTTTTCTGGCCCCACTGAGGGACACTTAACCTGTACCTGGTCATAAATCCAGAATTGGTTGTTAGATGTGAGAATTTGTAGGCACTAGAGGACTCAAACAGCCAGTGGTAAGCCCACATCCCTGTTGAAAGTGGACACATTTACTAACACCCGTCTGCCTATTCTGGAAGCAGTCTGAGTTTACTGATTGCCATTTGGGGACAGGTAGGAGTTTTTGCTGCTTACCATGATTGAGCTTTGGGGGGCAATTTTTCTGCCTACCCCAGACTGTGTAAAGGTTTGGGCCCCTCATGTAATGCAGGTTAATAACAGGTCACTTTAAGTTGGCAGGTAGTGCAAGTCAGAAGGGTTGATCAGGGTCTTTTGGTGAGCTGTATGGGCCATCACAGCTGGGCAGAACCCCCTTCTATTCCCAAGGGACTTAGTGGCATGTGGGCCTGGATGGGGAACCCTGGCAGGAGCTGTGGAACGCTGCCTCAGGAATTTAGTGACCTTAAATGCTGTTATCCAATCTGGTGGCCTAGACCCCTTGGAATGGCAAACAGGGATAACCCTGCTCTTATAAGGGGCTGAGCTTGGAATGCACACCTTGGCAAGTACATCTCTTGTGCTGCCCAATGGTCCAGCCCCCATATTACCTGGTGCTTGGACATTTGCTGCATGTTTCTGTAAATTTGTACTTTGTGTACCTGTTACCTTCACTGGCTCTTTCTCCCATAGCTGTTGTTTCTTGTGTTCATTCAGGGCGCACAGACACTGCAGCTTACACTGATGGATCATGAGATTTGTCCATGTTAGCCCACTACTGGATCTTGCTGCTAGTCATTCCACTATAGGTCAGCAGCAAAAATGCAATGACAAATATGCACGCACAAACTCACACACCACAGTATCAAAAGTGCACACATGTTTCTGTCAACAAGTGAGTGAAACAAATAATGGTTTGTTCACAGCACTTTTTATCACAGCCAAATGCTGCTTGCAATACAACAGATTTGAATGGAGTGCTTTTATTCTTTTGACACTGCCTCCATCTTCACCATTTCACTAATGAGCACCCATTCTGCAGTTTTCCTTCCCAGATCCAATGTTCATAAAACCCTTAGCCTTCTTAAGTGGCCCCCAAAGACCCCCACACATGATGTGCTGTTTTACAACGCTGGCATTTTGTATGGCGGTGGCAGCAGCTTTGATTTTGAAAGCCTTTTTTATCATATAGTAAAAATGCAGGAAGCTTCAACTGAATTGACTCAAAACAAGTGTACGAGTGCAGTTGAATTGGGTGTAGATTACAAGTGTCTTCAGGATGAAGTAAGTATAAGGTGATAGGGAGGCTGATGACACAAAATATGAAATTTCAAGAGCTTATACCAAATGATATTTGGCTTAAAATGTTAGTCATACATACAATAATACAATATATGTTTGTTTAAAAATAGACTAAATTTTAAAATTAGAATAAATATTCTATTGTAGTATTATAGTCAGCTAAAGACTTGCTTAATTTTCTGTGACTTTACAAATATTCACTGTAAAATCTAGGGGTGCATCACAACAGTTGAATTCCTAATGCTGAATTTTTTTTCAAATGGAAGCCTGGCATTTCATTTTTTTTCATTCTGAGAAGAGAGGGTTATATAAGAAATGCTTCTGAAATGCCAGCTGATACCAAGTGGCTCAACTGAGAAATGTTTTATGTGGAGAGAGAAAGAAACAATTGCATTATAATGCTTTCTGGGGCTAATGGAGTTTTTCAGCTGAAAACTTTAATCCCAGAAACTAAGGCATCAAGCGTTTGCCACTGTGAAATTTATGTTCCATTTGTTATAGCGTATTCCCAGGGAGGAAGAGATGAAAGAAATGATATGTTTATGTTTCTGCAATGGATTTTATAAAAGATTGCCCTTGCATTGTTCTACATTGTCTACCCAAGCTATTTTTCCTTGGAGAGGTTTCCTTAATTATGTTGATGAGAAACATGTGATGTAATCGTATATTCGCTTCCAGGTTGGCCAGTATCATCCATACAACAACCATGAATGCAGAATAAATATAATACATATATCGTAGAATACATATTGGTCACCCAAAAGGGAAGAAAACCATGGTGCAGGAATAGCCTATCTAAATACTGTAGAGTACTCAGTACTCAGTAGATGCTACTCAGTAGTAGTACTCAGAAGATGCTACTTGCTGGGTAACAACAGATCAGAATATTTATTCTTATTTTCAGAATCCTTAATTTTAAAAATCAGATTATTTTGTAAGTATTGGGGGCCCATATTCTTGGATCCCATGTGTTATGTATTGAATACATATACAGTGGTACCTCGCTTAGCGAGTGCCGGCATAACGAGTGTTCCACTTAATGAGCACTCTGTTATGCAGGGCATCTGCCTCGCTTAATGAGGCAGATTAACTTAACGAGCACTTGCTGGCTGCCCTTTCAACTTTAAAAGGCAGCCGCAAGCGTTCATTAGGGAAACAATGGGGGATTAACTTGCCTGGGGTTGGGTCAGGGAAGGTCAGGTCTGGCCTTCCGGTTTGGAGTGGGGGTGGAAAGGTGCTTGGGGGACTGGGGGGAAAGCGTCAGGCTTCCTAGACAACAGTTGGCTGTCTAGGAAGCCCCTCTGCCCTCTCTGTCTCTGTGGGAAGCGAAATGTGCCCTGGGAGCTGTTTGCTAAATGGTACTGAGAATCGCATTCAGGAAAGAATGCACTGGACCTAAACAATGTTTCTGCATATCACCAAAATTAACGCAAACAGCGCAATCCTAAGCATGTGTTCTTAGAAGTAAGTTTCATTGTGTTCAATAGGACTTACTCCCAGGTAAGTGTTAAGATGGCAGCCATAACATTTTTAGTATCAGCACTTATTAAAAAATGCACAAGAACTTGGGTTTTAACTTGACAGCCTCTTCAGTATGTATGCTTGTCTACATATATTTATGATCTTGACATTCTTTAGCTGGTCATCACCACTCATTTTCAGCTGACTTCCTTGAGCCAGTGACAACTGATTTCTTTAACCCATAGTGTTACCGTTGCCTGCTCCAGATGTAACCCTGGTGAAGTCATGGAAATATGAGTGGTTTCTGGATGCACCATCCGTTAGCATTAACAGCATGGTTCTGGTTTCTTCTGTCTCTGAAATGTAATCCTATTCCTCATGATCAGGTTTTCTGGCTATAACACTGCATATTGCATTGGCATCCTTCATTCTCGAAAGGCTATGGTATCGGGCTCTGATTGGAGGTCCTGAAACAACATCTAGTGTGGCTAAAAAGGCCAATTCGAGAGTGGCAGTCCCTTCCACACTGAGGACAAATAAATTCCGTCCCCTGCCCAGGTCCCAGGTTTCGCTGCTTTCGGGTCTGTCTCTTTGCTTCAGCCTGCCGAACAAGTGTCTCTTCCAGATGGAGAAGGCCATGCTGTGTCTTTTGCCTCCACGCTGAACAATCAGAGGTCAAGGTTTCCCAGCTGTTGATGTCCATTCCCAAGGCCTTTAGATCCCTCCTGCAGATGTCTTTGTATCGCAGCTGTGGTCTCCCTCTAGGGCGCTTTCCCTGCACTAATTCTCCATATAGGAGATCTTTTGGAATCCGACCATCAGCCATTCTCACTGTGCCCAACACAGTGTAGACACCGCTGTTTCAGAAGTGTGAATACGCTAGAGATTCCAGCACATTCCAAGACTGCGTCATTTGAAACTTTGTCACGCCAGGTGATGCCAAGAATACATTGGAGACAGCGCATATTGAAGGTGTTCAGCTTTCTCTCCTGCCATGCATAAAGGGTCCAAGACTTGCTGCAGTACAGGAGTGTGCTCAGGACGCAAGCTCTATAGACCTGGATCTTTGTATGTTCCGTCAGCTTCTTATTAAGCCATACTCTCTTTGTAAGCTTGGAGAACGTGGTAGCCACTTTACCAATACATTTGTTCAGCTTTTCAAGATGCTTCAGGTCTCTGTCACTGGGTTTAATGCAGTTGTAATTAGTTATTGATTTAAATAGTATGGTTTCACACTAGCCAGTTGCTACAATCAGTGGCAAATATTGATTTGAATGTACTCAGGAGTTTCCTCAGAAAAGCTGCAGCATTACACTACAAGTCCTCAGGTTTCATCTTATGACATGTATCATGCTCTCTACATTATTCAACTCTGAAAAGCTTTGAAATGCTTATCTTTTATATCCAGGAGAGAAATGTTAAGTATTTGGCTGCCTTATTTGGCCATGGTGCCAACTGTGGCTTTAGTAAAGCTTGGTCTACCTCCTGCTGCCATGTATTTTCCTATTCCTTCCTCTCAGTACTTGGAGACAGAAACACTAACAATAAAACCCCTATGATGCATAACTTATTCTGAATATTGCCAGGAGAACCTAGCATTATGAAGTTTAGTAATGTCAGAAAAGTTGACACTGATAAATTATAATTTATAATAAATATAATTATAATAATAGAGCTATTACTAGGTTACTGTGGATAGGATTGCAGGAGAGTGCCCACTATCTCAATGTATGTCTACTCAGAGCAGGGATTTTCAACCTTTTTCAGGGCAGGATGCATTGAAAATGCACAAAGCCATCCTAATCACTCTGCCTGGAGAGTAAGCCTCATTGACTATAATGGGACTTATTTCTGAGTAGACAGGCATTGGATTGCACTCTGAGGCTGCAATCTTACCCGCACTTTCCTGGGAGTAAGCTCCACTGCCTGGAATGGGACTTTTTTCTGAGTAGTCAGGCATAGAACTGTGCTCTGAGGCTGCAATCCTCCAACAGAGCCCTCCTGCTGTGAGGAAGGGGAGTCTTCTCACAAACCGGTCAGAGGAGTCCTCTCACAAACCGGTCAGGCAGCTGCCAAGGACCTCTAGTGGTCCTTAGACCAGGGGTTGAGAGATCCTAATGTAATGCATCAAAGACAGATTTGGGTCACAATGTTGCCATGAGCTGAAGTCCTACAATCACTACAACGAAGCTCAGCAATGTACTTGCATTGTTCTTGCATCTTACTACTTTTGCTTTTTCACTGAATAACGTGGTCAGTCATATATTTGTTCTGGTCAGACATCTGAAAGGCAAATCCACCAGGAGCCTGTGAAGCCTACAAAATTGGCTCACAGAACTGACAGAAATCTCTCTAAAGGTGACTTGTACAGCATGCAATAGAAGATGTAATGTTTTATAATATCCTCCACAGAGTTTTGGCCACATATACACACCCATAGATAGAGGTATTGTTATGTTCACCATCCAGATATGACATCAGCAGGTACTGAAATTGCAGCTGTGTCAATCCTTTCTTCAGGGTGTGAAATGTAAGTTCCTGAACATATTTTTCTTGGACATGATCCATCTTAAAAGCGTGATGCTGTTGCATTCAGTCAGCATATTGTACACTTTCCAACCTCAGCTGAAATCTAATCAGAACTCTGCTTTTAATCAAGACATGCTGTGATCCCTGGTTTTGTTTCAATCACCATATTTTCCACTGTTCTCTTTTAGGACAGGCCTCAACTTCTGGTTTATGGCCCAGTGTTGATTCACAAAGCCTTTGCAGCTGGGCTGTGCCAGAACTGAAGGCAGGAGCCATGCTACCTCCAGCCAGGACAAGTCCTGATCTCTCTGGCTGGAGGCAGCTGCGAATTTGCCCAGCAGAGCTATCAAGCTATCCCAGCAGAGCTATCAAGCTGGGAGTGAACTGGGCATGTGGGCTGTAGGAACCTTCATGAGCACATTGCTCCTAGCCCTATATTTCTGCTGAGTGGGAGCAAACTGCGTAGCTGTGCCAAATGGCAAGATGAACCTCCACGGTTTGTGCCAGGCCAGTATGTCTGCCAAGCTGGGAGTGAATTGAGGAGGCATGTCCAGCTGCTCAGGGGCACCTGCACAGTTCATTCCCAGCCTGGTAGGCAAACTGTGCAGGTGCATCCAGCCACTTGGGAATGCCTGAGCACTTCACTCCCAACCAGGTAGTTCTGCCGAGCTGGAGGCAAACTGTGCAGGGAAGTCCAGCTGCTTGGACATGCCTGCGCAGTAAGTGCCCATCCCAGTAGTTCTGTCAGGCTGAAGGCAAACTGTGCATGTGCATCCAGCCACTGTGGCATGCTTGTGCAGTTTTCCCACAGTCCAGTAGTTCTGCCAAGTGCGCTCACTGCTGCCACTGGTTCATGGAAAAAAATTTTCACAGAACTGGACAATAGTCTTCAAACGATTGAGGACCACTGTTTTAGGGGACTTGGTCTCATCCATCTCAGTTGCACCTGCGTAACTCATACAGAAAAAACACTAGCTCTCATAGAAAAGGTGCAACTTCTCCATAATATAGCTAAGTAGAACATTAGATAGTATACCTTAAGATGGATATGCTAAAGAGTTTTTCAATTTTCTCCAATACATCTGAACTTTCCAGACCCTAAACAACTTCCTCATACAATATTTTGGCAATGATCTGACTCATGAAATGAATGTTTTGATTGCAGGGGCCATCAGGTAGCACTCCTTCCTCCATGTACTATGCTCACAGAAGGCTATATGGCAATTAAGATCTAACAAGGGTCATAATGTAGGCATACAAAACTGAGATTTTATAGTTTTAAACAGATGGCAGATAAGAACTGGTGGGAGATTTGTACACATAAAATGGTGTTACATTTGTACACAGAAAAATGGAACATGAACATGATAAGTGACAGCAGGTACTGCTGTTCAACAACTCCAGTCGTTGGACTGCTTGTAAGTTACAGCCCTTGAATCTAAGGTACAATTTTCCTTGGAAGCGACCTCAAAAGGCTCTTCATGAACATTACCAGGGGGATTTCTAGGCTCTAACACTAAGGTGGTATATTTAATTAATCTTTCTTTTCCCTTGCCTCATAATCATGCTCTGCTTTGAATTTCAAAATGACAAAATTGTCAAAATACTTTAACCGCTTCCCGGAGCTCTCATAAAATATCTTAATCAAACGGAATAAAGAATAGCCTCAAAACAGAACCTCAGAAATGAGGTCCAAAGAAAGGACCTAACATGGCATACATTTTGGCAGAAAGCCTGCTGATGTTTTGGCATGGTGCACTTCCACGCTTTCTGATCTTTCCCTTATCCTGGATTTCTTCCCAATTATTCCCAACCTCAGATAGATGCCTACCATGGCATCTTAGCCATCAACAAAAACATTGGCCAAATAGTGATGCTTATTAACTACCGTCCAGTCTTCAGCATCAGCATTGGTGAACATTTTCATCTATGACCAAGTCAACTGCAATCCAATCAGATGTTATGGGCAAAATCCAGAGTAACTATGGGAAGTCCTTGCTTTGGTGTAAAAACAATTTAGTATGGATTCCAACATGAATTTCCCGTAGGTTTTCACTAGGAGGAGCAGTAACTACGTGTTCATGTAATGTCTCTTACATGCTCCCATAGTTACTCTGGATTTGGGGGTATGTCAAGGGTGTTCTGAGCTGAATTCCAGCCCTCAAAGGAAGCACCTGTGAATTAAAGTGTTTATAAATTATATTATTTCTTTTACTCAGAAGTAAGCCCATTGTGTTCAATAAAATATAGGACTCCATCCTAACCGACTAGCATTGAAGCAGCCATAATGCAGCCCTGAGATAAGGAAATAAACATTACTTTGAAGCCGCCTCTGCCTCACCATAAAATGTAATGCATACCCTATGCATCAGTGCTGGAAAATTGGACAAGATTGGGCCCTTAAGCTGTAATCTTATTTTGCTCATTGTAAATCAATATCCTCTACTATGAAGGTTACCTCCTTCAGCCATTTCAAATCAATTACCCATATCATAGTTGTTAATTATAGAAACAGTGTGTGTATGGATGATCACTTGCCATATCTGTGGTGACTTCACATAATGTTGCACACATATCACGATGTTTGCAAGGTATTGCCTGAACCTTCTTTAAAAGGAAAATGAAGCTTATTGACTGAGATTTTTGGAATTCTCATATGGTATTTGTCTTGCTGAGATAATAGTATCATTTAGGAAGTGCAATCAAAAAATGGAACGTGCTTATAATCAAACAAAAGTAATACAGGCATGCACTCAGATTCTCTCTGGGACATTTAGGTTGTTATCTTTAAGAATAAACATATGCCTTTATTTATCGAAAGTCTGCAAGCAGGTCTAGGCCTTAAGTGCTGCCATTTCATTTCCAAACATCATCCTTCTAATCAATCTAACTTGAACATTTTTATTACCTTCATGAGATGTTGTTCAACCTTTTAAACTTACTTATCTACTGATACACAAGGTAGTTGGGTTTTTTCAAACTGCAGAGATATTTCTGTATCTAGCGGGACTCTTTCATCTGTCCACAATCCCAAAAATACCGTTTATGAAGATCCTTCCTTTTTTGGGTTCATTTCCTCTTCCACCCTCCTCACCAAATAGCAGGACCATTCCCAATCCACCATGAATCCCACCATAGTGCTACAGCAGTGCCATCATAGTGCCTACTGTATCCTTTAGAGCAGTGATTTTCCATATTTTCATCTCATGGCACACTGACAAGGTACTAAAATTGTCAAGGCACACCATCAGTTTTTGGACCATTGACAAGGCACACCATGCTGCTGATGGAGGGCTCATTCCCTCATTGGCCCTACTAATAAATGATTTTTCCCCAAAACGTCTGTGACATACCTGCAGACCATTCTCAACACCCTAGTGTGGCATGAAGCACTGATTGAAAATCACTGCTTTGGAATGTTGGCATGCTGTGGTCTGCTAGGGAGAAAAGAACATCTGTGCCAGAGATGTCACTGAGGTAAGTCCATATTGACCAAAGAACGAGGCTCAGACCAAGGAAGGGGGTTATGATGCGGCAGATGCTGCTGCCACACAACCTGTCCCTTTCCTGGGTCTGATCTGCCTACCATTCCTCCTTACCTCCTCTCTGACCTCTGCACAAACTTAGTGGCAACAAAGGGACCTCCTTTGTCTGTCATCCCACTGACCCGGCTGCTCACTACTTGCAGCCTCTAAAGCTGTGATTGCTGACACTGTTACATTTGAGACATTTGTTCCAGGGGCAGTGCTGGATTTATGTATAAGTTAAACAAGCTAAAGCGTAGGGCTCCACTCTTTTGGGGCCCCAAAAATTTAAATTGTATTTCAGTACAACAATTACTTTGATAAAAAACATACAGTGATGCCTCACATAACAAATTTAATTCGTTCTGGAGGCATGTTTGTTACGTGAAATGTTCTTTACACGAAGCAGATTTTCCCATAGGAAATAATGGAAACTCAGACGATTGGTTTAACAACCCCAAAAATATTCATTTAAAAATATTAACTGGATGTAAAAATGATGACAGAACACAGGGATTGAATTCAAAACATGCATTCCATGTGCATGATCTTATGAAGTCTACTTAGGCTGTAGTCCTAAAGACACTTTCCTGGGAGTAAGACCCATTTAACACAATGGGGCTTACTTCTGGGTAGACATGGTTAGGACTCTGCAATCCAAGACACCTTCCAAGTATCTCCCCACTTTCTCCTTCTCTCCATCCTGAGCCTCTCTCTCCCCTACTCCCTTCTGGCTAGCCCTGAGATGCTTCCCTCTTCTCCGCTGCTCTTCTCTTCCTCTGCCCAGCGGACACCTGTCCATAGGAGGAAGAGCATGGAAGTGTTGCTTTCACTATGGGCAGGTGCGCTAGGCAGCCCTGTCGCTTTTTAAACAGGCTGCCGGCCAGCGCGTCTGCCCCAACTGCCAACAAATGTGTTCTTTACGTAAAATACAGTTTGTTACGTGAAGCAGAATCCTGGAGAAATTTTTGTTTGTTACATGAAACATACTTTACGTGAGGTGTTCTTTATGTGAGGTGCAACTGTATTTTGTTATGTTGAAATGGCTTTAGATACCTATGAGGTCCATAGCATTTTACCCTATAGCATTTATTCAACACAAAAACCAGCGGCAATTTGTTGTTGACAAAGGGCAGCTGGACATACTCATATAAAGGGCCCCATTACACTCAGTAGCTTAGGACCTCATCAAACCTAAATCTGGCCCTGTCCAGGGGTGTAAATGACACAGGGAACTGGGCTGTATATCTCATATCCTGTCCTTGAGATAGGGGGTTCTTCTGCATTATGTGTAGCATTTCTATCCATTTATTTGTTTGTTTGTGGCCTCAGAGAAAATAAACATTATGCAATTCTTGATCTGCCATTACCATTGTCGAGAGAATTCTCCACAAAATGCTATTTGTACTTTATGAGGCTTGGAAAACGGTCTCCAATAGTTTCTTCGCATGATTCTTTGTACTGCAACAAATACCTCTGCCTGTTTTTTTTAATCTGTATTTAGATTCTTTATGTACTCAAGAAGAAAACACAAGCCTGGATAACGTTACAGCATTTCTGAAGCAGCTGTTTTTATGTGCAAACTCTTTGGGGTCACATTAGGAACTGTCACGAACAGGTGCAGGCCTCTGGATTTAGTCAAGTTGCTTCTTCAGATGCCAGAGGTATTGTCGGCCTATTTTTGGTCATTTCTAGATGAGCTCAATATCTGCTTCAAAGAATTTAGATCTTGGTGGTTTGAATAAGCAGTTTGAAGCATTTTAATGTTAAAAATATAATATAAAGTACTTAAATTGCCATTGAACTTCTTGAAATCATGGTGATGGGATCTGTGATGGAGAGATATTTTTTCAAAGGGAACTAAACTAATACTAAATAAGATGATCTTAGTGGCAAGGATGATAGTGGCGGGGTGCTGTGTGTAGCCGTTACCATTTCTGCAACCCTGTAGGACGACTGGACGTAGTACCTGGGACTTTCATCCCCCACTGCTCTTTAGGTCCATCACTGTTTCCTGTGTCCATCTGAAAGAAAAAATAACCCAAACTGCAGAATAGAGGATGGCAAAATTGTTGCTCAATTGTGAAATTGGATAACAAAGATAACAAATCTGGATACTATCTCACTTAAAGCTCAGTATGTCAAGTTTTGTACCATATATGGGGAGCCCAAAGCATTGTATCTGGTAATAAAGTTGTGAATTGGTGATATCAGTTTTATTAGTATTAGTGCTTTGATCATACCCTTCTCCCTGTGGGGGACCCAAGGCAGAAAATAGTATCAGGTAAAATCAGTGTTAATAACAAAATCCAGCACAATACAAGAAAAGGAAGCTCAGTAGAAGACTATGGGTGCAATCCTAACTTAAACTGGTACAACTCATTGGTCCTATGGTGATGTAAAAAGGCAAGTACATGTCTGCACACTGGTCTAACCCTCCTCCAGGAATCATAGAGTTGGAAGGGACCCAATGGATCATCTATTCTAACCCCCTGCCTGTAGCAGGAAATCCTCATCTTGTGGGGATCCGGGTCTTAAACCCTGGCCTGCTGGTTAACAGACACAGTATCTTAACCACTTGTGCCACCAGAGAACAGACACAGACACAGTATCTTAACCACTTGTGCCACTTTTGCAACACCCACAGGCCACCACAGGACTTATGCCAGGGTTTAGGCTGGCCTAACTGGAGGTTAGGATTAAAGCCTAAATTGTAAAACATGGTCAGAAAGAATCCCATGGAAAAAGTTCTTGAGCCTCATGTGAAACAATGGTTGACAGGGGGAAACAGCCACACAGTACAAGGAACATTTGGGCGGCCACCACCAAAAAGGAAATATTCCTAGGCTGTCGGCATTTGCCTTCCAGATGATACAGTGCTGTAAATTAAGCTTTCCAGTGTGGGAAAGCTCTGATTTACTTTGGCTTTCCTGGCCCTTAGGAGATGCTAATTCCAGGGTGACCAGATGACCGGAAAAACCCAGATCTGTCCAGAGGATTTTTAGCCTCACGTCCGGGTGTCCTACATTTTGGCATCATTGTCCTACATTTTGGCTTCATTTTGAAACTTTGTGATAGTGCATAGTACCCCATCATGGCATATGTCGTTGGATTCGTATTGAAGAGCAGAATCCAGTGCAAAAATCAGTTTGGAGATATTTCCTTCTTATCAAAAGCTATGGTCAAAAAACCGAAAAACAAAAACAAAAAAATACATTTTTTGGCAATATTTTTTCAGCGGGTAGGAATTTTGGCCTGGGACTAGGAATTTTGGCCTTGAGGTTCAGGAACTTTGGGTTTGGCACCTGGTCACCCTGTGCTAATTCTATCCATATAGCCTTGCAATGCAACATTGTAAGTGTTCTTGCATCATAATTCCAGTTCAGTGGAGCACAAAAGGCACTGCTGCACGGTTGGCTGGCTGACACCTTTCCCCATGTTCTCAAGTCAGGAACAATTCACTTCATCACTGTTTGGTTTACCCCTTGCAAGAAAGTGAAGGGTGCTGAAAGCATCCCATTGAATAGTAAAATCCCATTCTCTGTGTTGAAGCATCATTTAGCACTATTAGTGCACGCATGAACAACTCCTGTTCTCACTTGTTCCCTTAGGAGCACGGATGCATATCTGACAGATGTATTCTACTGACTTTGATCTCCATATCTGGAAAATCATAGTCATGCATTTACATCTGAGATGGTGGCGCTGACCTTACCTTAGACAGCTGAGTTGAAACTACTCACAGTAACTTGGGAACCATTTTTGCAGAATCATCAGCCAAAGCTGCTACTTTCAAAGCTTCTTTAGCAATGCCTGCAAAAATGCTGCGTTTCTAGAGCCATTTCTAAGTAACATTGCCACATACTGGCATCAGAATATGCAGTGTTATGACTATTTAAAAGCAGGGCAGCAAAATAGCAAAGAGCCCAGGTATGAATCAGCTTCCTTGGTTTGAAACCTACTCTGCTATGAAACAGCTAGTAGGTCTTGGATAAGTCTTGTGGCCTCAGTTCTGCAACAGCAGTATGGGGATAATAATACTGTAATACTGACCTTTCAAGGTTGTAACTCAAAGCATCATAAATTTCTTTGACTGCCCAGAAAGCAAAATAAAAATGTAAATTATTAGAATGTCTTCCCACTTACAACATGATTTTTGAGGAACTGGGATCATCTACCTATACTGGTAAATTTTGATGTGCATGAGCTCATCAAGGCTACAGAACAGCAACAGCAACTTTTATTTTTATTTCTCAGTTACCAGTACTATACTTATATACTGCCTTTCTCAACAGACTGAGGGCGCAGTCCTAATAAATTTTCCAGGACTTGTGCAGCTGTGCCAGTGGGACATGTGCTGCAATCTGCATTTGGGGGGGGGGGCAGTTATGGAGGCCTCATCAAAGTAAGACAGTGTTTGCTCCCTGAACTCATACATCCCTGAACTCTTACCCTGGAGCTGGTAAATTGTGTCTGATTGCACCTTCCTCTGTTTACATAGGCAGGCTGAACATAAATCCACATTTCAACAGGATTTTTACATGAGACAATCTCATATCACCATTTTTCCAGGTGTTTTCCTTCATAGGGCAGTCAACTTCCTGGCTGCCAGTTTTTGAACTTTCCAGTTTCTTGTAAGCAGCTGTCAACCGAGCAGAACATGCCACCAGTGAATATTTTTGAACCATCCCTACACAATGGTGGTGGCATCAACAGCCATCAAGCTGATCCAGTATAGGTAGGCCATCATGGTGGGGATCATGGGCAAGTAATGGGGGAGTAAGAATGGGGCAAGGTGGTGTGGATTCAATGTCAGTCATTTACAGTGGATATTATCCATTCTTTCCAAAACCTTTCTAGGCTGCAATCCTAAAGATACTTTCCTGGAAGTAAGAACCATTGAAAACAATAGAGCTTACTTTTGAGTAGAAATGATTAGGATTGTGATCTAAAAATCTTTTCTCTCCTTGGACATCTGTCCCTGCTAACAGAGAAAGAGGCACTCTTTCAAGTGGATATTCCTCCTTTATTTAGCAGGGGGAGAGTAACTGGCCCTGCACACACCAGCAATGTCTGTTCAAGTGGCTTCTGCTGGCGTCTTTTTGCATTTTAGATTGTGAGCTCTTTTGGGACACAGACCGAATAGCTATTCATTTTTTTTATTTTCTTGTAAACTGCTTTGTGAACTTGTTAGTTGAAAAGCGGTATGTAAATACTGTAGACAGACAGACAGACAGACAGATGTCCCAAAAATGGCTTATCTCTAACTACAATCTTCTGTCTTGAGAAAACATAGGTTATAAAACAAGGAAACACATTTCTTTTCCTTTGCCAATTTCTATTTTGTTTCACTTTCTCAAAAGAAATGGACAATCCAGACATGTATAAATATGTGTACAATATACCAGGTAATATAAATCTAAACTATGCAGCAAAAGAAGGACAGTTGGATAGGGAGGTGGAAAATTAAAAAAATGATAAAAAGGGTACTGGTTCAAAGACTTAAGAGATATTTTCTCAACTTTTGGTACAAATAAAAAGAAAATCATTACATCATAATACCTTAAAGCATTTCTAACATCAGCAGCTTAAAGTGATACAACTCAATATGAGAGATTGAGATGAGATAAAAGTCTTCAGAGTAATGATTAAGTATAGATTTGTCTAAGGAAGAAATTCAGATACGTTTCTAACTGGCCATCTTGGGAAAACACCACAGACATTTTCCCATGATGTTGGCTGAAGAAACTGAAAATCAGTTCTCTTTGCACTAATTACCAAACCTGATTTAAATGATCTCATGAGCATGGATTTTTTTTAAAAAAATATGTCTTCATTACTAGGGATTATACAACGTTATACAGTATTTGCTGGTATGTTACAGCCAAATCTTCTGTTGCCCTGATCCCGCCAGAACTTGTATAAAGAGCTTTATGGTGGTTACAAATGCAACCTACTGTTGGGAAAAGCTGGGCCAGCTCTGCAGGTCCAAGTAAATTCATTCCAGGGTCAGAGATTTATACTTGGATAAGGGAACTAATGTTTTCCTCTGCAGAGACGTTCTAGACTGCCCTCCATAGGACACACATATGCTCTGGCTGCATGGCTTCACTACAGGGAAGGGTATGGGATGGGGTTCAGGCATTAGTGCCCTCTCTGTATTGAAACCAAGCATGTTCTGTCTTCTAATGAGTGGCTGCTAACAGGGAGTACTAGAGTGTCACTGGATTTTGTTTCAAATGAGTTGATCAAGTGCCATCACCAAGAATACTAAAGGGACTGCAGTGGCCCAGTGCCTGTTGATCTGAAGATCAGCATGTTGGCTGTTCAAGATCCAGGTAGTGCATGATGGAGTGAGCACCTGTCACTTGCCCCATCTCTTGCCAACCTAGCAGTTCAAAAGCATGCAAATTGCAAATAAATGTACCTTTTTGGTGGGAAAGCAATGTCCTGATGACACAGGCTTGCCAGGTTTCCCCATGTTGTGTCAATCATGGTTTGGATTACTCCAGTCCAGAATAAGGACCATCACATGGGACAAATGCTGAAGAAGTTCACATCATTGGGAATATTAAAAGGTACACTAACAATAACTAATAAACAGTGCAATCTTAAGCATGTCTACTCAGAAGTAAGTCTTATTGTGTTCAATAGTACTTACTCTCAGGAAAGTGTGGTTAGGATTGCAGTCATAATTAAATTTAAACTTGATAGAACCAAAAAAGTTCTATCAAAAATTCTACCAAAAAAGTAGACAACTTTTGTCCTTCACAAAATATTTGAGTGAGATTGCTTTTGACTATTGCTAGATTATAAAAAGTTTTTAAATATCTTTTTTATATTTGCCAGTTAATCTAATGTTGATTATTAAAAGGCAGCATGTAGTGCTTCAGACTTCAGATAAAGAAAAATGAGATTCATAAATATCTGATGGTCTATTGTGATTTAAAGTTTCAAAAACAACTAAATTAGATGCTAACGTCTTTCTTTAAACATTTAAACCAACAGAGAAGAACTAATAATTCATTCAGTCATCACATCCAATTGAATTGATGTGTTCTGTGGCCTTTCTATTACCCCATTATGATTTCTCAGGTAGGACTCTTTAAAAGATAGCTGTGTGAAACTAATGAGCTTTGCTTTGCAGGAGTTTCATCAAACATCTGCTCGCATTTATTTGAAAAGTTATCTCAAATTCCAAAAGGGTTCTGGAATAAAATGACTGTGAATATTCCAGATTGGTTTAGCATGATAACATGCTAGGTTCTGTAGGAGACACAGGGGTGACATTAGATTTTGCATCACCCAGTGTGGGAGGCCAGCATGTCATCCCCATGATGGACCTCTTCCTATGTGGTGGATGGGCTACAACCTGGGTAGTGGGAGTAGTAATGCACCATCACTCTATCCATGCTGGTTTTTTGTCATATCTACTTTTATATATATATAAAAGAGAAAAGTCACTGACTGACTGACTGACTCATTCACTGACTCACTGACTGACGCATCAACACCCTGCCAAAACTGCTGGGCCTAGAAGCATGAAATTTGGGGTGGGTGTTCCTTCCATGACGGAGGGGTGCACTAAGAACCGGTTTTCAGAAATTCCAACCGGAAGGGGGTGAAAAGGGGTGCAACGTGTTTTCCTCCCTATACTTTGCATTGGAGAATTGATGACTCATCAACATTCTGCCCCAACCCCTGGACTTAGAAGCATGGAATTCTGGGAGGGAGGTCCTTCTCTCACATGAACACCCACCAAGAACCCATCTGGAGAAATTTAACCCTTAAAGGGCTGAAAAGGGGTGCAACATGTTTTTGTCCTATACCTAACATGGAAGACTGACAAACATCCAGCTAATTTGGTGCTTGGTGCACTGGGGGGATGTTATTTGGAGGAAGAGTTTGCACTGGGGAGGATGTTGTGCATGGGGGATGATGTGCATGGGGAATGATGCGCATGGGGGAGTTGCGCATGGGGGACTGATGAGCATGGGGAACTGATGCGCATGGGGGTTGATGCACATGGGGGAAGTTGAGCATGGGGGAAGTTGCACATGGGGATGTTGTGCATGGGGACATGATGTGCATGGGGGAAGTTGCGCACAGGGGACTGATGCGCATGGGGGACTGATGCGCGGGGGTTGATGCTCAGGCGGCCCTGATGCGCAGGGAGGACTGATGCGCAGGGGGGACTGATTATGATGATGATGATGATGATGATGATGATGATGATGATAATTTATTGTCATTGTATACAGATACAACGGAATTCATAAGACATCCAGAGACCAGCCCCGACAAACCACCCCAACAACACCCCCACCCAAGACCCTCTTTAAATACACGACTGCACAGCACACCAAGTAATAGCATTACACAAACAAAACATTAATTAAAAAATGCAAATCTCTGGAACGCCAAGCCACTGCATGTTCATGCACCGCCATCTTGAAGAATATACATCCATGATGTGCATGGGGGTTGTTGCGCATGGGCGGAAGTTGCATCTGGGGGACTGATGTGCATGGGGGACTGATCCGCATGGGGGTTGTTGCACATGGGCGGAAGTTGCACCTGGGGGACTGATGCGCATGGGGGACTGATGTGCATGGGGGATGTTGCACATGGGGAAATGTGCTGTGGAGGGATGGTGTACGGGGGAATTTTACTCCCGCAACGTGAGTACACTTTTTGCTAGTCTTTTCATAAAATAGATTTCAATCCAAATTTTTTAATTGCATTCTGCTATAAATTATACTGCTAATGATATATAACTTGATCTTGATGGTATTATTTTGGTCACTATTGGTGTCACCAGTGGTCACTAGGGTTGTCACTCCTACCCCTTCCTCCCAATATTTATTGGTTCCATGTTGTGTTATAATAACTTCTCATAGGGCTATGGGCTGTGGTTGGCACAAATGGTTAATACATTGTGCCTGTTAACCAGAAGGTCAGAGTTTGAGACCTGGGTCCCCAAAAAGACAGGGTGAGCTCCTATCCTTAGCCCAGCTCTGTGATGCAACTGGATCCAATTGTATTGGCTCTGCCATTCCATTGTACTATTTCAGTGGCGTGGAGAGGGGGGATTTGCTGCATAGGTAACAGCCTATACTCCATATCAATCTACCCAGGCCTTCGTGCTTCGCATGCAGTGTCGAACACGATACTATAGTCTTTCAAGACTGATGGATGCCAATACTAATACTATAGGACTATTTGAAAAATCAGTCTCATTGTTCAGTTTGAGTTATATAAGACAGTTGCATTTTTTGTTTTCTGTATTTTTGGCCATAGCTTGATAGATATTTCACCAGTTTTTTCCATTGCATTCTGCTGCAAAATTATGCATCAATGGTATATAACCATGGATGTATAGTATACAATACATTATTGCATATATAGTACTATACTATATACTATTATATACTATACTATATACTACTACTATACTATAGTACTATAGTGTATAACCATTGGTATATAGTTATAGGTAGAGGTGAACAACCTCAAAATGCCAGATGCAGATGTCAAATGTGCGCCCTGAAGCATCTGGTGGACTGCTGTGTGATATAGGAAGCTGGACCAGATGGGCCTTTGACTTGATCCAATGAAGCCAGTTCTTATGTTCTTCTTAATAGTGGTGTCCAACGTTTTTGGGAAAGCCCAGGGGGACCAGATGACAAATCTGAAAAAAGGACAAAGTCCCCTCAAATTCCTGACATCCAAGCAAAAATTCCTGACATGTTAAAAATGTAGGATGTCCAAAAAATGTAGGACAAAAGTAGGACATGTTAAAATAAAAGCTAAAAACACTTGTATTGCTTTCCTGTATAAAATAATTTCAACATTATATTACATATTTTTAAATTGAAAACTTGTTTGCAAGACCTGTTTCCACCAACCACGCATAGCACATATAAATGACTGAAAGCAGGCCTGATCCCCTCAGACACTTCAGTCACCCAAATACATATTCCCAGGACCCAAGTACATGAAAGTGGATCAAAGCACTCTCTCTCTCACACACACATACTCACACCATGCACTCACAACACACACACATACCATGCATTCACACACACGCTCACACATACAGACACCATGCACTCTCTCTCTCTCTCTCTCATACACACACACACACACACAAACCATGTTCCTGGGGAAGGCGGGAGAAGGCACTCCTCAAGGGGCCAGAAGCCCTGGCATAGCTGTGAGGTTGTCTTAGGGGTTCCTGGTGTTCCCTTTACTCTGTTCCCCAAGCATGGCTGCCCCTTCTTTCCTGGGCTCCTGTTGGGGGGGGGAGTGAGTGGGGGAGAAGGGCTCTTCCCTTCCAGCCATCCTTCAGTGAGGCTTCCAAGGCCACTTGGGCCATTCCAAGAAGCCTCTGCAGCCAGCCTTTAAGATATAAATGAGTCAGTTTAACATCAAGAGCTCTTAGGTGGAACAGAGCAGAGGGAGCAGCAGGAACCCCCCAAGACAACCTCCCTGGACCCCTGAGCCCCTGCCTTCCCCCAAGATCCCCCTGCAGATTGCAGGGCTTCTGGATATTCCTGCTCTTCCTCAGATTTTCCCCTAGGAAGCACCATTCCTGGACCTGTCCAGCAGTTTCCAGTTATTTAGCAACCCTAAGAAGGTCACAGCATCTCTCTGACACTGTAAATTTATGTAAATTCTTTTCTTCTAGTCCCCAAACCAGAGTCAGAGAGATGATGTGGCCTTCCTCCCAAAAACTATGGACACCACTGAACATATTCAATCACTCTTAGTTCTGCTTTTAATATTAAAAATTGACATTTTTCCATATAATATTGAGTTTTTCTACATCACAGAAGCAAAGTAAGTTTTCCCTGGAAGAAGGAAGATATAAAATAGATGTGTCCCTGCTTAATGTGCAGTACAGCCTCCAAACAGCTTTATCTTTATCATATGATCAATCATAATCATAAATTACAAAATTTACCCAGAAAGAATTTATAAAATCCAGCATGTTTGCATATTTTGTAACCTATAGAATCAACATATGGGGCATGTGGAAAAAAGTCAATGCTTTGGTTATATATTAAATTGTATGTTTGTAAGAAGAAATAAATGTTAGCTAAACACCTAAGGTCTGGGCAAATAGGATTGCCTTTGCCAGCTGCTGTTATGAAAATTATGGAAGTGCTTAATAACTTCTTTTTTCCAACTGGAAAAGCTGGCCAGAAGTAAAATATTAAATGAGTTTTACCACCTTTCTCAGGCAGAATAATAGCTTTCTGGAAATAGGCACATATAAATCAAAGCCATTATCTTGCATGTTCAGATACTACTCAATGTAGGTTAAATATGTCACAATACAAGCACTATAAATGAAGATTAGTGCTCAAGATATGAAACTTACTGGCAGTCATTGGGAAGTAATGATTTATTCTTCCTCATTTTACCTTGAACAACTTTAAAATAAATGCCTTGCCTAGCTTCAAACCACTGTGCTGATTTTCCAACATGAATTCAGAAAGAAGCAAAATGTCAGCAAAAACAGGATAAACATAAATGGAGTACAGGATCAACATAAATGGTTGAAATCCAGGAACTGATAGATATGGTAAATGGTTGGAATCATTTGACTGGTTTGTAATTTTTTTAAAAATTACATCTTGACTGCACCAGAAGCTGTTAATCTCTTTGCACCATTGCTTAGATATCTGATCTTATATCCTATGGACTGGATCCTGTATAATTAATTACTGGAGTATGTGGACAGTAAGGATGATGTTTAAGAATGTCACTTTGGGTGCCCACTTGAGAGAAAAGCAGTGGATAATAAATAAAAGAAATGAAGTTTATATTACATAAATAACTTTTCCTTTTGGGGACAAAGCTAGTGGTTCACAGCAGTTACAAACGAAGGGAGACAAGTTTAGTGGAATGCTTTTAGCCCTTAAAAATATGGCACTTCACAGAAGTCATATGAAAATGAAATTATTGTATCAGCAGATTTTAGTTGAGAGAGAACGAGCCCTGGGTTTGCAGAGAAATTGGATTATTTCAAATGTTTCTTTATAGCAATTAGTAATATCTTCAAAATGACAAGAAAGCCACAAGGATAAAGTAAGCCACCTGTAAGACTGCAAGACTGCCAGATGAATATATCCATTTTTCACTGTGAAGAAAAAGAAATCCTAAAGTATTAGTTGGCTGTAGTTTTTTTCCTTTCTCATATATCCACTCAAAAAAAGAGAAAAGCCTTGGATCAAATATATTTGCCATCTAAGTTAAATCTGAAGAACAGTAATCTTAAACAGTACAGTTAAATACTGTATGCATACTTTGCTGAAAAATGTAGGTGGGAATAGATCAATGCCACTTTGACTGCAAAAAAAAAAGTTTTTAAAAAGTTACAGCTCAGTTCTATTGAGGCTCTAAAAAGGTGGACCAAGCAAAAGTGTCACAAAAGGATTTACAACAAAACAAAGCCCACATGCACCAGCAGTCTCACTGCTCACTGGAGCAGGTAATTCCACTGCAGGAGAGGATGGAGTGTTGAAAAGGGCGTGGGAGGATGTAATAGGGTGGTAAAGGGGCAGGTATCAGTGAATTGGGACTTGGAGGAGGACAGAATCAATGGTACCAGTGCAAACTGTATCCAAACTCTCTTCCTAAGCTGATCCACTTGCTTAGATCAACATAGAATCATAGAATCATAGAGTTGGAAGGAACCTAGTAGGTCATCTAGTCCAACCCCCTGCCTGCAGCAGGAAATCCCCCTAGAGCATCCCCGACAGGTGCTCATCAAGCCTCTGCTTGAAGATCCCCAGTGAGGGAGAGTCCACCGCCTCCCTTGGTAATCTGTTCCACTGCCGAACCACCCGAACCGTCAGGAATTTTTTCTGGATATCCAACCGGAATCTCCGGATTTCCGGATAAAAACCGGATATCCAACATGGATGTGCACCAACAATACACAGGCCCAAGGTGACCTGTTGTAGCTGCTGAGGACTTGCTTCCCTCTTACAGGCATAATACCAGGGCAAGAGAGCAAAAAAAAAAAAAACCCCACATCTGTGCCACCACATAAAGAGGTCTCTCCATATTCCTAGTAAAGCAGGAAAGATAGCTACAGCACTATCCTTTTCATGAACCTTAGGGCAAAATCCAGAGTAACTACGGGGAGTCCTTGCTCTGGTGTTAGAACAACTTACTCTGGATTCCAATATGAATTTCCCATAGGTTTTCACTAGGTGGTGCAGTAACTACGGGTGCACGTAAATTCTCTTACATGCTCCTGTAGTTACTCTGGATTTGGAGGTTAGTGTTATGTGCTAGCAAAGGTACATGCCAAATAAAAACACACACACTCGCTCTGCACACAACTTGGCTTATCCTTTTACCTTGTATACATAAGGATATGGATCCCAATAAATGAAATTCTTTCATTTAAAATGATATTGTCATCCAGAAATTGTTGTACGTCTTATATCCTTCTGACTCATGCTTTAATTGTGTAACTGTGAAAAAATCTAGATATCTTTGTGATACTGCAGGATTAATATGTTACTTACAGTGCTGAATTTTTAAAAATACATTTTAGCCAAGGATAATCTAAATCAGCATATATCTAGACCAGAGGTTTCCAAACATTTTGACAGAAGGACCACATCATCTGTCTGACACTGTGTCAAGGGCCGGAAAAAAAGAACCGATTTACATATCAAATTTGAATAAATTTACATCTATATATATAAAAGAGAAAAGTCACTCACTGACTGACTCACTGACTGACTGAATGACTGACTGACTGACTCATCACCGCCCTGTCAAAACTGCTGGGCCTAGAAGCATGAAATTGTGGGGGGGGGGGTGTTCCTTCTGTGAGTGAGGGGTGCACTAAGAACCGGTTTTCGGAAATTCCAACCGGAAGGGGGTGAAAAGGGGCGCAACGCGTTTTCCTCCCTATACTTTGCATTGAGAATTGCTGACTCATCAACATTCTGCCCCAACTGCTGGGCCTGAAGCATGGAATTCTGGGAGTTCCTTCTGTCACCTGAACACCCACCAAGAACCATCCGGAGAAATTTAACCCTTCAGGGGCTGAAAAGGGGGCAACGTGTTTTTGTCCTATACTTAACGTGGGAGACTGACCAGCATCCAGCCAATTGGGTACTCAGTGCCTGGTGCACTGGGGGATGTTGTTTGGAGGAAGAGGTTGAACTGGCGAGGATGCTGTGCATGGGGGGAAGTTGCACATGGAGGAAAGTTGTGAATGGGAGGAAAGTTGCACATGGGGGAAAGTTGTGCATGGGGGAAGATGTGCATGGAGGAAGTTTCACATGGGGGTGACGCACATCGGAAAAGTTGCGCATGGGAGGATGATGCGCATGGGCGGAAAGTTGCGCATGGGGGATGTTGCTCATGGGGGAAAGTTGCGCATAGGGGGAAGTTGTGCATGGGGGAAAGTTGTGCATGGGGAAAGTTGTGCATGGGGGGAAGTTGTGCATGGGGATAATGATGCGCATGGGGGGAATGATTTGCGTGTGGGGAATGATGTGCATGGGGGATGATGCGCATCGGGAAGTTGCACATGGGGAAAAGTTGCGCATGGGAGGAAGTTGCGCATGGGGGAAGTTTTGCATGGGGGGAATGATGCGCACGGGGGAATGATGTGCGTGGGGGATGATACGCATGGGGAAGTTGCACATGGGGAAGTTGCCCATGGGGAAAAGTTGCGCATCAGCGGATGATGCACATGGGGGAAAGTTGCGCATGAGGGGCAGTTGCACATGGGGGGAAGTTGCACATGGGGAAGTTGCACATGGGTGGAAGTTGCGCATGGGGTTGATGTATATGGGGGATGATGCGTATGGGGGATAATGCACATGGGGAAAGTTGTGCACGGGGGAAATTGCTCATGGGGGTTGATGCACGTGGGGGAAGTTGCCCATGGGGAAGTTGCACATTGGGACATGATACGCATGGGGGGAAAGTTGCACATGGGGGAAAGTTGCACATGGGGGAAAGTTGCGCATGGGGAAAGTTGCACATGGGGGAAAGTTGCGCATGGGGAAAAGTTGTGCATGGGGATAAGTTGCACATGGGGAAAGTTGCACATGGGGGATGATGCGCATGGGGAAAGTTGCACATGAGGGGATGATGCACATGGGGAAAGTTGCACATGGGGTGACATATATGGGGATGATGCGTATGGGGGATAATGCACATGGGGAAAGTTGTGCACGGGGGGAAATTGCGCATGGGGGTTGATGCACATGGGGGAAGTTGCCCATGGGGGAAGTTGCACATTGGGACATGATGCACATGGGGGGAAAGTTGCGAATGGGGGAAAGTTGCGCATGGGGGAAAGTTGTGCATGTGGGAAAGTTGTGCATGGGGAAATGTTGTGCATGGGGATAAGTTGCACATGGGGGAAAGTTGCACATGGGGGGATGATGCACATGGGGGAAAGTTGCACATGGGGAAAGTTGTGCATGGGGAAAATTGCGCATCGGCAGATGATGTGCATGAGGGAAAGTTGCGCATGAGGGGAAGTTGCACATGGGATGATGTGCATGGGGGATGATGCACATGGGGGGATAATGTGCATGTGGTTTTTCTGCGCCATGGGGGGACGGCAAAGGGGAAAATGTTACACCCGCAACACGGGTACGCTTTTTGCTAGTAAATGAATATATTAGAGACAGAACATATGAAGCTGGCTGGGAGATAAAGTGCGGCCAGAATGTTTCACCAGACTATGATGGGATCCACTTGGAAAATAGTTCTTGAAAGACAGAACTTATTTAGTATTAGGGGTTCAGAGAAAAAAATCCTGCCTGTGTAAATTGCTTTGGAAAAAACCATCGGAGAGATCCAATGGCCAGAAAGGCATTGTATAAATACCTGTTCATGGGAAGAAAAAAAAATTGCATTCATTTCCCTGCAGCGTTAGCCCAGTTTCCTGTAACATGGCATTTCTGTAACTACTGAAGGCCAGTACTGCATTGGAAAGGTTGCATAAAATTAATTATAATTAGGTCTAAATTACAGTACCGTAAACATTGCTCAAATAATTATTAGTGAATACACTGTGGGAAATGAAGAACAATGAAAAGGGAGTGCTCAGTGTAAAGTGGAGGTTATTTGATTTGTATTCTGCAAATTACTCAGCAGCAGCATAGCAACTTTGGGTATAATGTTTTGACATCTGTGTCCAACATTTCTTTAGAGTGCGAATCAGGAAACAAATGTGAGAAGCATTCATGGACTATATTTCATGAAATTACTATACTGTACTTGTAAATGAGCAAGACCTCCTGGTTTCGGTTTATAGTCCAAAAGTCAGCACAGATCCAACCTTGTTAAACACTGATTTTTTTATACATGGATCTGACTCATCACAAATGGCCACTGCAAATCACAGTTTAAAAAACTTGTGATGCAAAAAGCTTGTAATCCAAAGCGGATATTCCCATAGGAAATAATGGACACTCAGATGGTTCCACAACCCAAAAATATTTATATTAAAATATTTACTGTATATAAAAATGATTACAAAACACTAATACAAAACACTGTAATACAGAAGATACTGTGCAGTGCTGAACTGTACTTTACCTTTGAAAACTATCATGGCTGGTGTGAGGAGGGATTTTGTAGGATGACTTTCACTATCACTAATGGAGTCACTGCTATCCATTGGCTCAATGGAATCTTTGTCTTTTTGTTCAGCTTTAACATTCCCTGGCTGCTGATGGGGAGCAGCACTGGAACATTGATAAGGCACACCTTCCATACTGCCACACACACGTGGCTCAGGGTGCTCCCCCACGAGTTCCCTGGCCATGGAAATCTGTTCCATACTTTCCCCAGGTCCCCACCACAGCTCAAGCTACCCCCCTCCAGGTCCCCCTATGACTTCCCTGGTCATGGAAGCCTGTTCCAAACTTCCTCAGATGTGCTCATCTTCCAAGACAATGCTCTTAAACCAAGTCAAAATTTCTGAGAAAATTTTGTCCATAATCCAAAACACTCTTAATCCAAGTCAACTGTAAACTAAGGTACCACTGTACAAGAAGGCATCAGTGTCAAGGTTTACTGCCTGATACTGTCAATGACTCCACCTTTGTTACAGCAGAAACCTACTACTGACACATAAACTGACCATGTTGTCTGTGGAGTTCCCATGAGGGTTTGGACTCAGCTCTCACTGTTTAACAATGACTGTATAGGTTTCAGAAATTTAAGAAAACAATCACTGAATAAGGCAACCCTTGAAAATTCACAGATGAATTCAGGCGATAAAATATTGCTGTCAGATCAATCAACCCTGCATAATGTATTTTATTTTATTTACTCAGTTTGGCTTTTCTCCCAAGCCAGCCCTCAAAGAGGCTTACAAAATATATAGAAATATATCAAAACTAATTAAAAATATGAAATAAAATAACACATAGAAGACAAAAAAATTTTAAGTTACTTTTGAACTATTTTTAAACAACCAGTAACAAAGCAGATAAGATACAGAACAACTCTAAAACACTCTAAATAATTAAAATATGTCAAAACAGTCACTAACAGTAGATTTTATGATCTTTTTCTGCCAGCTGACTTAAAGTCTTGAGCAATGCAAGTGCTGTCTACTGTGTTCTACTGGGACCTTTCCTCTTATCTTCAGTTACTTCTTAGTGAGAGGTTCTTCTTACTTACTAGTCTCACACAAGCTGTGACAGCAGGGCCCTGAAAGGTCTAAATATAATGTATATCTGTCACTTTCCAAGAATGCAGGCTTATGAAATTTTGATTATTTGTTCTCAGTTCTGTTTACCATTGTCACTTTCTTTCTGCAGATGTTATTAGGGAGTCTCTTCGGAAATGGCATTTCCAGTTGCTCTTTACTTAGCTGTATCAGTTTACATGATGTGTTTTGTTTTTAACACATATTGGCATGAACAGAGCATGCACAGTCTCAAATTAGCACATAAATACTTCCCATTCCCTGCAGTGTATCTTAATCTGTAATTATATGTTTTTCTACTGTTGCCAGCTCATCTGCGTAGCATAAACTTTATTTTTTCACAAAGCAAGGAAAATAAACAAAAATGAAAGACACTTTTTCTGTTCAGGATTGTTCCACAAAGAAGAACTGTAATCAGAAATCAACGCACAGTTAATCAAAGCAGAACCATGATGTGTGTCATGGATGTCACATGTCGTCAGTGCAATAGATATCATATAACTTCAGGTGTTATCTACAGATTTTTCATCTGTGGTTTTATCTCCATGCAATGAGAAGGTCCCTTTAAATTAAAAAAGAGAGTTATTTAACAATAGTCATGTTAATGTAGGAGAGAAAGGCTGTCAGCCAGCCAGCCAGCCAGTCAGTTGTCTGTCTGTCTGTCTGTCTGTCTGTCTGGGGATTTGCAGAAAGGAGGCTGTTGTGTGTTTGGCATTGTGGGGTTTGGAATAAGTTTGTAATTGTATAAGTTTGGAATATTTAAAAATAAGCACAACTGTGGGAAAATTATAAGACTTTGAGTGCTATTTTAGGAACTTACATTAGCACTTCCTTGTCAACTTTTGACAGGTTATAAAAATTCCAACTTTTTCATTAAAAAACTGAAATGAGCACTTACAGGTAAAGGACTTTTTCTAATAGTTGCCTCTTTCTCAATGTGCCATGAAAAATATTTAACAGATAAAAGAACAGATAAACCACTGAAGTAAAATCTTTTATGTTGGATGGACAAAAATGAGGAAAGCCAATACTTCTGAAACTAAATACTGTATACCTATACAGTATTTACCCAGTTTTAGGCAGGGACATCAATAAGTCACTGAAAATTTTTTTTTGCTTAATAGCAGTAGTTGGTTTTCCTCACATTTCTACTATTCTGCCAAAATCTTCAGACTTTTAATTAGCACAATGTCATCAGCATATATAAACTTTTTTGCAGAAGTGCTTGGTAGAACTGATGTATAAATATGAAAAAGTAGTTGGGCTATCACAGAACCTTGTGGAATGTATCTGGAATGCCCCATTGGCTATAATGGGACTTCTGAGTGGATATGCATATGATTGGGTCAGAGAACTATGTGCATGTAATCCCATTGATTGGATGAACTGCTGTATCAACAGCTAGATCCGGATAGTGCCATTAATGGTATAGATAATGTACACTGAACAGGGTAAAATATGGATGTAAATAGATCACTCAAATATACTTATCAAAGAGGCAAGAGTGGTTTCCATTCCTTGGAAAGGGGCACACTTTGGTCCTAAATAACCCCTATTCTTGGCCTCTCAGGTTAAAAGAAGCCAACTGTGCTCTAATAACTGTAGGGTAAAATCTTTCAGAAGCACTGAAGTCTAGTTTTTCATCCAACCTCTCCATTTTTCAGACTGCCTCAGATGTGCATTTGTATCCCATAAGTGTTTATGGATTATATGTTTCATGTTTGAATGACCTGCTAAGTGCCAGGAAACAAACTGTGCAGATTGCTGTGATTAAGTACTACCAGACAAGACTTTTTGGTATGTGCGTTTCTTTTGGAAAAGGAATTTGCCATTGTGGTTTCAGTTCTAAAGAAAGAATTTTGCTCTATTGGAAGCAGACACAAAACAAGAGATCAAGAGCGTGCTATTGGTATGCTCTATGATAGCTCCACTAACATGTTTCATAGCAGTGTAAATTAGCCACAAGATTCATGGAAGTTATCAGAGGCATCTGTGTACTGGTGTGCATTAAAATAGCAAAATTTAGCCATAAATATGGATCTCACAATAATATGAAAACAGTCTATCACATCAGCCTATCCCTAAAAGTTCAGAAAAGAACAGATAAATCAAAAATTTCCAGGATTAATTATACTGCTTGCCACCTGGATAAACTAGGAGCCCCTGTAGCACAGTGTGGTAGTGGTCATTTTCAGTGGTAGTGGTTGAGCATAGAATACCCTCAGTCAGCATACCAGTCAGCAATACCCTCTGCTGAGAGGCAGCTGCAACAGCACCGAATAAAGTCAGGTGGTTAATAGAGTGCCCAGTTCAAAACCCTGAGTTCCTCTGAAAGTTCTGCCGAAAAAGGTTGGTCTGAGTAAGCACTGACACTCCATTTCTGCACAACTGGAGCACATGAAAACAATACGTAATTGTCTTTAGTTTTTATTTGTGTCATGTCCTCCGTTTTTATTGGGTGTTGTACATTTTGGGGTTTTAGGAGTAGTAAAGGGAAGACAACGAGGGGTGGGAAAGAAGACACTGTGGGGATACAGTCGTAACCAAACATTCCTGGGATTAAGTCCCATTGTAATGGAACTTCTGAGTAGACCACATAGGATTGGGCTGTTGGAGAGCCCAGTTTTCTGTTGCCCTTCCAACAGACTAGTGTGCAGGTCCACAATTATATCCCTTATGGCTTGGTTGCACTTGAGCCTTCTTAGATGGTCCCTTCTGGAAGTTTTCCAATGTATTAAGCTGATGATACTGGAAGCACCATTTTTTGAGATCCCTAACCACCACTTTGTCAAGGTACACTTTGGGAAAAGAGAGGAGGTAGGGGTTGGTCTGTCTAGATTTGGAGGGGACTGAACTTGGGAATGGTTTGGATTTGGATTGCAATTGCTTGAATTTTTCCACTCTGGGGAAATTTGTTTCTGAACTCTCCCCCTTTGAGAGCACCATCTTCTTTCTAAAACTGACGAGGTCTTTGGAAATCTGATCTTGTAATACACTGCCTAACAAAACCTGAAACTACCAAGCCAAACTACTTCCATTTTATTGTATTGTAATTGAGAAGAAAATGAATTTTCTGTAGGGTATGGATAAAAACAGCACCCTCATAAAAATTTATCATCAACGACAGTTCCACTGCCATCGTGGCACTGCAGAGGGCTCAGGCACTTGCTGCTTCTGGGACTGGGTGCTTTGCTGATCTCTGTTCCTGGATGCCAAAAAAGGAGTCCTTCTTTTCCAGGGCCAAAGCCCTTGACGCTTGTCTCTTTTCAAGATAGTTCAAGGTAGTTTTCAAGATCAGTGGTGAAAAACATCACACTTTCTGCAGGGAATGGTAGGCAAATGTTTACAAGCAGCGATGAAAAGCACAATTAATCCTAATGATATGGAAATGGAAATGGCTGTGGTCTGTTCTAACGGTATTCTGGGAAGAATCACATTTTGCATTGTGTGATTTTTGCTGATGACATGAAATCCTTTCGTGCAGCACTGACAACTTTCCACACAGGAGAAATAAAACAGGTGGGTTAGTGGAGGAGGACAAGGAGACTCATAAAAGTCAAATTCTAAAAGACTTTGAATTGCTATCTGTACTACTTCTCTGCTCAGCTTGTTTTTTGTCACTGCAGTTGTGACTTAGTAAACAATGGCTGCAATCCTAAAAACACTTTCCTGGGAGTAAGATACATTGAACTTAGTGGGGCTTACTTTTGAGTAGATATGGATTGTTCTCAATGTTTTTAAAGTGTAAAATCCTGTGCAAAGACAAGTCAAATCAGCATTTTTGGCTATTGTTTTCAGCATGTCATTTTTTATAAATGGGAATGATAGAGTTCATGTTGTTGAGAAGCAGGAAACAAAGAATGCATATCAATGGGCAATTTTCACAGTAGTAGGAGGTGATAAGCGATGTGTCCCAAAGATCTGTCCCGGGACTGGTGCTTTTCAACCTGTTCATAAATGACTGGAGACAGACCAAGTTTGTGGATGACATCAACTTTTTCAAAGTGGTTTTTCTCATGGCTGCCCTTGTGAAAGACTAGAAGAGATTGTGAAGAGCTCCAATTCAGCAGGATCTCTATAAGATAGGATCTCTATAAGGATCTCCAATTCAGAAGGATCTCTATAAAATAGGAGAATGGGCAACAAAATGGCAAATGCACTTCAGTCTATGTAAATGTAAAGTCATGCACACTGGGGCAAAGAATCAAAACTTTACAGATAGGCTAATGGGTCCTGAGGTATTTGTGACAGATCAGGAGAGAGATCTAGGGGTGCTCATGGACAACTGGATGAAACAGTCAAGCCAATGTGCAGCTATGGTGAAGAAGATTAATTCCATATTTGGGGTCATTAGTAAATGTTCTGAGAATAAAATGGCTAATATTATAATGCCATTGTATAAATTCATGGCCACACCTCGAGTATTATGTCCAGTTCTTGCCATATTATAGGATACAGTGGAAATGGAAAAGGTGCAGAAGAGAAAAATTAAAATGATTACTGGTCTTGGGCATCTTCTTTATGAAGAAAAGCTACAGATTTTTGAGATATCTCTTCAGTCTGAGATAACATGATTGACACAAACAAGGGGATGGATAGAGAGATGTTCTTTTCCCTCTTATACAACCCCAAAACCAGGGGACATCCACTAAAATTTAGCATTGGGAGAGCTCAGACAAAAGAAAATAATACAATGTATAATTAGTCTGTGGAACACTTTGCCACAAGATGTGGTGATGGTTACACCATGGCCTAGTTAGAGGGGATTAGAGAAAGTTCTGATGGAAAAGTCCATCACAGGGCACGAGCCACGATGGGTACTTGCAACCTTATATTAGATGTAGGTTACCTCAGAATGCCAAATGCAGGAGAATGCACCAGGATGCAGGTGTTTTGTTGTCTTGCGTGCTCCTTGAGCCATTTGACCGGTCATTGTGAGACACAAGAAGCTGGAGAAGATGGACCTTTGGCCTAATCCGGCAGGGCTCTAAGGTTCTTATGGACCCAAGGTGTTTGAAAGTTTTCAAAATTTTTACCAGCGCTTTCTGTTGTGCTCCAAACTAAACTTGAAAATCTATTTTAATCTGAAACAAACTGAAGGCTACGTCAGAATCTTTTAAGTCAGTAACTTTTTCAACATGGACTTTTTCTTCAGGCAAAGAGAAGAACTGTCTGAATGCCGGATGTAAATCATACCATTCAAGGACAAGTAAATATCACTCTTTGCCTTGGTGACTCCACAAGATGCTTCATCTGCCACCAACCGTGGTGGAGGCTGCCTGACTACCTGTTTGCCGGCGCAGCTTAACAGCAGTGAATCAAAGGTGGCTAAAAATAAGTATCTTGTAATTTGTTCTTTGGGGCAGTCTCTGTGTGACTCACCTTCTTTTCAGAGAGGAAGAGATGCAGCTCTGATCTGATTAATCATGAGCCACTTGCCTCCTTGGGTGATGGCCGAAACTTCTTATTTCCATTTATATCAGATGACTCGACTTCTTGTAGTTTCTAGGAAATGTTCTTTTCTGTTGTTCAACAGAAACTCAGTAGCACTTCTTTAGATCCTGGGATTTCTAAAGAAGCATTTGTATGGACTGATATAACAAAGTTTTCATCCATAAATCATAAAACTGAAGGATGAATGGAAGGCAGATTTCTTGTGCTTTAACTAAATGCAATTTGATTTTGTGGGCAATTCTGTATTTCAGCTTAGTAAGGCATTATTAAAATATAAATTTGGACAGACCTGGAGAGGTGGTAACATCTCTGTTTTTCTCCATGTACATCAGAAGAACTGTTCTGAATAATAAGTCCTTGGAAAGGTTTGGATTTTAAGTGACAACCTCACTTGAGTTTTTATAAGTTGTTTTCTCAACATATTTCTTCCTTTGTCTTCTACCCATATAATATCTAGATTCACACCTAAATATATAAAATATTATATGTTATATAAAATATATAAAAATAAATGCAGCACATTAAAACTGTATCTGTTTAAGCTTTTGCTGCTCTCATTTCTGGTTCCACCCAGAAGCTGAACCACCTAGCATGAATCACGTTCTCTCCAGAAAGCCGATATGCAGTATAAGGTGAACTGCTGAAATAATCAAGACTATTGCTCAGACACACTTTGACAGAGACGGGTGCAGTCAAATTATCCATTGCAAATGAGTCAGGAAAAATAATCAGAAATATTCTCATCTTGTGGTAGGAGTACTATGCTTGCATGAAATGTGTCTGGGGTATTTGCTCATTAGTGTTCATTAGAGTAATTATTGAACTAGAGGGGGGCTTAGATTCCTGAAATCAAGATTACATCTCATGACTGACTCCTTATGAAAGCAACACTTTGTGGAGTATAATGAAAATAACAGAATGATACTTCTAATTAGGTATTGCTAATATTTGCTCTCATCAAGTAATAGCTCATCTAGTAGCTGACTTTTCAGATGAAATAGCATTAGGCTCCTGCTTTGACTGGTGCTTCCTAATTTTGCATATACTCAAAATATCAGGACTGGGTTGGTATTTTAAGGCAGATCTCGAATATGCGTAGCTTGGTCCAAGGGTAGTGGGGGGGAAAGAAATGGAACTAGGAAAGCAGAGCAGATATAAGCCATTTTAGCATATAAGCAGATAAAAAGCCATTTTAGTACTCTGGCTTCACTGCTGGAATTTTTAAATAAAACTATAGATTGTTTAAGATATTTTCCTCGGTTGTAGGAATTAGTATGGGACTAAAGAAATATAAACTATCAGCCCAATCCAGAGCAACTAATCTGTCCACATAAGAGCCCTTAGGTTGCCCTATCTAACACTAGGTTGGAGCAACTGCAAGATGCTCCAGCCCAGTTACTCTGAAGGAGGCTTAGGGCAGAGCAAGGCAAGATAGGGTGCCCTAAGAGAGGTGGACCTGCTCTGCCCTAACTGGGGCAGCCTAAGCAGCTCAGGAGAGGCAAGTTGAGGGCATGTTTAGCATTGCCTAGGGCAGAGCAGTTACTCTGTATCCAAAGCCTGTTTCCAAGGCAGAAATGCCCTCTTCCAGCCCTCAGAGTTATACCACCTCAGGAGCAGGTATAGTAATGAGTAGACCCATAGGGATCCATGATAAGGCCCGAGTAAGAATGGCAGTGTTGACCAAAAATCTGAGTTCTTGGCCAGCCTAGCTGCAACTCCTTCCTCTCAACCTCAGGATATGGAACAAACTACGGCTGCCCACAAACCTCAGGATACAGCAGGCCACTCCAAGAAGCCCCTTGTATTCACTGTAGAATGTACTGGCATCTCATCAGGGACTCCTTATAAGGCAGGCACCCAGTGGCGTCACCAGACTGGTGCGGCTGGTGTGGGCTGCATTAGGGATGCGCTCCGTATGGGGTGATGTGCTGGAGGAGTTTGACTGTCCTTTGGCAGGCCCCGGGTGTCAGCACCCCCATTCAGGCCTGCTCCAAGGCGGAGAATCAGCCAGAAGCTGACACTTGTCTGAGGAGCTGGCCTGAACGGCCATCTGAGATGCACTGCGCAGAAACACACTGAGCATGCCGAACAGCTTCAGAGGAGACTTCCTTAGAGTAGAGAAAGTCCGCGCCTCTGCACAGCCATTCAGCCTCACTCAGGAGGCGGAGCGGCAGCCAAATGGCTTCAGAAAGAGTACTGCACACGCACCAACTCTGACGCCTGCACAGTCTCCCCCGAAGCCAAAAGACTTCAGAAAAGTACTGCGCAGGTGTCAGAGATGGTGCCTGCGCAGTACTCTTTCTGAAGACAGTTGGCTTCAGAAACAACTGCGCAGGCGCCAACTTTGGTGACTGTGCAGTCCAGGTGGGGGGGCGAGCATCCCAGGGATGACGCACAGACTTCCGCACCAGGTGATGTGCAGAGTCATGTCACCACTGTAGGCACCACAGCTGTTCCTTGTTCAGTGTGATCTGAGGGGTGTCTCCTCAGGAGCAAGTCTTCCCCTTGTGTCAATTACTTAGCATACTCTTGAGCAGTTAGGGCAGCCTAGGCTTCCTGACTCTCTGGATTCAGCATAACTTTCTGCTCTGGATACAGAATAGTTAGGAGAGTGCAGTTAGGTCAGAGCAGGCTGAATTTGCTCTGGATTGCAGCCTAAGAGTTCTTTGCTTGCCATATAATTTTCAATGCTGTTTTTATTTTTGTTTTATTTTATTCTTTTCTTTTTATATTTTATTTTTTCTTTTTATTCCCAACTAGTAGTTTATCTGCAGTTTCACCCATGTGCATCTCCAGCTTGAGTGCACGGACCTGCTGGAAAAGACGTATCTAGTCCAGCATTCTGGTTTTTTCAGCAGCCCACCAGCTACTACTGGGAGAAAATATGCTTCATTCCCAGACAGGGAGGTCAGTATGGTTCATGTCATCCGGTGCATCACCCCCATGCAATGTGTGGAGCAACAACTTGGATGGTGAGTATAGTTATGTGCCATCACCCACCTCTGCTGCATTTTTGGCTGTACATTTTGATAGCATAAAGATGTTTCAGTGCGGTTTATTCCAATGCATTCTGCTGTAAATTATGTATCCAACAGAATATAACATGATGGTATCATTCCTAAAATAGTCATTGGATCAGGATGATTCTGGTGTCCTTGGATTCCTCTCAGGCTGCCTTTTCTAGTGGATTATGGCATGTTCACCTACTCATGAGTAAAGTCGCAATATGGGTAACTTCACTTTCCATAGAGATCAAAGCATTTTTTTAATTTTTGGTTATAATCTTTGATAGAAAGGAGATATATCAGAATGGATTTTTGCATTGAATTCTGCTCTTAAAATACATCTAACAGTATATAACATGATGAGGTATTCCACACTGTCATGAAGTTCTATTTTTGGGGTATCAGAGCCCCCTAGTGCACATCATATGCCAGGTGCATTACCTGGTGCAGGTCACACCCCCTGCACCCCTAGCGATGCTCCTTTTCCCAGAATTCCTTTGCAGCTGGTATACAGAGCTATACTGTCACTGGATCTGATAGTAGCACATAGCCATCATCAGAACTAGGAGAGAATCTCAAGATAGCAGAGAGTCTAATGAGTGGTACCGATAGCAAAAAATTTTAAAACACAGTCAGACCAGAATCAAATCACATTTGAAAACACAAAAACACACATGTCTGAATATCCTTTTTCACCATTACATATATTCAAGATACTTAAGGGTCCAAGCTTTTCCTGTCTCTTGTTACACAGTTCCAACCTAGGCCAGTCTGCTGAGTAGTGAGAGGTAAATAAAGAAAAGACTATTACTTCATCTACCACTACCTAGTCCCCAATAGAACTCATCAAAACTACTGTATGCCAGATTATTTGCTGGTATAGCCTTGAAGTAGGGTTGCACTAAGTCCCAGAAAACCAGGACAGTCCCCGTTTTTGGGAGTGCATTCACATACTGGTATGTTAGACGGGATCCTGTCCTTGTCCTGTGGAAGAGAATTATGGCAACCCTACCTTGAAGAGTCCACCTGTGCTCACTGTATCCTAAAGATGAATTTCAGTCAAGGCTTTTTCAGAGCAAAAAAAAAATTATTTGAGGGTTTTAAAAAAATCCTACCTTCCTCCCAGTAATTGAGAGCTTACAAAGACACAGGATACAAGGTAAAAAAATACAGTAAAATACAGGATGATTTAAAATGAATGGGACAAAAAGGCAAGCTACCTTAAATTGCTGTAATGGATTTAATTTGAAAATAAAAATATAGTGTGAAAGTACTACTATATAGTACAAGTTTTATCTGGCGAAAATGAAAAGTCTGCTATTATCAAAAATAATAATTAATAGGCCTTGTTCATTTCCCCCCTTTTCCCTCAAGCCTGGCTTTCCCTGCCTTTTTTCATTGTGGGTCTGGTTTTTTCCCCTCAGGCCTGGTTTTCAGGCTTCCCCTTCTCTTTTTTGGACCAGAATCAAGTCCCAGATCCACTCACTGTGCCCTGGGTCAATTCTTCTGGGATGAGGTTGGCCCTTGCCACTTAGCTGGTAAGCATGAGAGGACAGGGCCATCGGGATGCCCTCCTCACCTCCACAACCGCCCACTGCCTTCCTGAGCCTCCTCGTCCATCTTTAGAAACTTGTATAGTTATAGTTTCACGTTAAATTTGTATTTCAAAAATAAACCCATTACGGCAGTCACAGGTATGTTTTCTTTTTGTCCCATTCATTTTAAATCACCTTGTACAATCATTAGCATACACAAGGTAGGATTTTTTTATTTTTTATTTTTTGCTTTTTCAGAGCAGGGGAATATTTCCCCAAATGACAAATTCGTTGCTTGGCTTTCTAGGTCACATTCAGTGGTGGGCTCCAGCAGGTTCACACCAATTCTATAGAACCGGTTGTTAATGAGAGATAGGACATATAAAGTTTAAAAATAGCCATTTAAAAGTGACCTCCTGATGGGCAAAGAACCGGTTGTTAATTTCTTTGAATCCCATCACTGGTCATATTCATCAAATCCAGATCATCTCATCTTTCACCCTAAATTGTGCAGATCAAAGGATTTTTAAAAAACAAACCAAACTGACCACTGGACTCCTTTCAACTCACTAAAGTAAAAAATAACTAAACATACTGAAAAAAGAAGCAAAAGTTCAAAAGAACTCTGAGCAAAGAGCAATTACAACAGATCCTACTTCCATATAAATGTCAGGACAGCAACAAGACTATTTTATATCGAACTTTGCTTATCAACAAATGCTAATCAAATCCCACCTAATATTACCTTATTACAGTCATTCTATCACCTTGTTCACTTCCTTTTTTCTTAAAGGCATCTGTTTTTTAATTCTGTTATTTGTTGACTCTTAAGATGCTGGTGTTTCTGAGCACCAGATTCTATGTATGGTTAAGATTTAGAGCACAATCCTAACCATGTCTACTCAAAGTCAACCCCAATGTGTTCAATGGGTCTAACTCCCAGGAAAGTGTTTTTAGGATTGCAGCCTTAATGGTCTTCTCTGTCCCAGGGCAAAATCCAGAGTAACTACAGGGAGTCCTTGCTTTGATGTAAGAACAATTTACTCTGGATTGCAATATGAATTTCCCATGGGTTTTCACTAGGTGGTGCAGTAACTATGGATGCACGTAATGTCTCTTATATGCTTGCAAAGTTACTCTGGATTTGGCTGCTATTCATGTTGTAGGGGTGCATATTAATTTCAGTGGCCTTTCTATAGATGCATTCTTAATATTGCTGTTCTCTTGTTAGTACATCTGTCTGTTTGCAGCTGGTCTGATGTCCAGAGCTGATAGTGTGTTCAGCTACTGTGTTCAGTCCTCCGCCAGTCTGCATTATCTCTGATGTACTTTTCTTCTGGTGTTAATCTCGTGTTGGTAGTGCCAATGTAAAGTATGTCAAGTATTAACAAGAGAACAGCAATATTGTGTACATCTAATGAGACACATAGAGGATCAGGCAGCCACTTAAGTAAAAAATACCTTTATATCTTAAGTATATATCTTAAGATATATAATATCTTAAGTAAAAAATACCTTTATATCTTTTTTCCAACCACGTAGTCCCCAGCTAATATTTCATCAGCAACACTATTTGGGCCAGGAGAGGATAGGATTTAGCTGTTAATTTCTTTTCCTTGCAGAAGATGTTCCCCACTCAAATTATTAGATTCAAATGTTGGGAGCTGCTACCTTAGATATATGGATATTTGTTTTTTTTCCCCCCTGAATTTTAGCTCTGTAATGAAGGGACTGAAAATACTGCAGTAAAGAAACAAATCAGAGCTTAGTTAGGTTCTTGTTCTGTATGGTGTTCATTTTACTTCTGTCTTTCCTTATATGTACTGTATCATTAATTTGTTTTGAATGGGGATGACTCAGTTTTCTCCTTGCACATCAGCCTATCCACTCCTGTAAAATTCAACACGAACGCTTCTGTTCCTGTGGAGCTCTGGCTCCAAATTGGAGTCCCTGCATGTGAATGACATAGGGAGTATAGTGGGCAATTAGGAAAGATTGCATTTATATTTTTTACTTGACTGAACAGGAACCCAAATGAAATCACATCAGCCAAAAACTAAGATTTAGCATCCTGCTTTTAGAGAAGGTAAATATCTGCCAAATGGTTGTACAAGTCAGCAGTAGAAGTGTCTGTGCATTGTCATAGATCACCATGTAATATTCCTTACTGTGTTTTTGTTTTGTTTTGTTTTGATGTTCAGCTGCTTTGGAAAGAGTGAGAATTACTTGGAGATTTCTGTCCCAAGTGGTATACTGTCAGAAGAATTGGCAGGGTCAGTGAGGTTCATTGGACATGGAATTGGGGCTAAAGGAGGTTTCAAACCATAAGTGGTGTTTGGATGCCATCCCCATGCTTGAGAGTATTCAGAGGGTCAGATCAAGATGACCCAGCCCAACAGGAGCTAGTTAGTTCTCAATGTGATTGATGTGAATGTGAATCTCTCACACCCATTTAACCTATATTTTCTGCTCTTGTGACTACTTTTGAAAGGTTTTGATGCACTGTTGTTATTTCCTGTTGTCAGTTTTTAAATCAGTAGTTTGCTATGTGCTGTGGTCTCTTTTTGTATGTTAATTATTGTATTTTAATGAATTTTTGCCTTTAAAAAGCCCCTCAAATAAAGTTCAGCCTAAATAAAGTTCAGGAGATTCACAGTCCAATTTAAACTAAGAGTCCAATCCCCCTTAACTCCCCATGTGATGAAGCAGTGATATCAACACAGTGTCTGCTGGACCCAACAGGGAATTTTTTTTTGGGAGATAGGGAGGTTAGCCTCAGGGAAAGGGGGTGCCATTATCCCATTACAACTACCCCCCTTTCCCCACCCCCAACACCTTCCCTGCCTGGACCCCACTCCACCCCACTTTCCTGTGAGTAAGCCCCATTTGATACACTGGGACTAGATTCTGAGCAGACAGTATAGGATCATGTCCATTTTGCATCCAGGCAGAAACCTCCACACTTTCCTGTGAGTAAGCCCCACTGGATAAAATGAGACTTGATTCTGAGTATAAAGCATAGGAGTAGACAGCATAGGATCATAACCCTTTTGCATTCAGGCACAAGCCTTTGCTGCTGGCCCTGTTGCAAACTGCCTATGTGGTTTGCATAGATAGATCTCACACACAAGAGGCAGAGGTTCCTTATTAAAGTTGCTCATAAAAAGGATTATTTTATTAAAAATTAGTCATCCTTTGCCATAAAGGTTTTTCTTTTCTGTTTTCCTGCACAGTATATTACAGTGTTTTATTACTGTTATTGTGTTCCTTATTTTATTACAGTGTTTTGAATTTGATTACAGTGTTTTGCCATCATTTTTACATACAATTAATATTTTTAGACACATTTTTTTTGGTTGTGGAACCAATCATCTGACTTTCCATTATTTCTTATGGGAAAATCCGCCTTGTAAGAAGAATGGTTTGTAAGACAAAAATGCTTCCAGAACAAATTATGTTTGTCTTACAAGGCACCACTGTACTATCGCAATCCACATTCTAGTAGGTAACATTGAATTTGGATTATGCTGTAAATCTTCCTTGCTGAAGATTTTGAATGCTGAAAATTTGGAGCCACCAGTCTTACAGAGTGCATGCTGTATCCTGTAGCGGTGGGGGATTCATTGGGATAAGCTTCTGTTTTATAGGTTTCCTTGCAGCTTTATACATATAAATTGACTATAAACACATATAATTAAATTTATTGATACAACAATGTCACATTATAAGGTACTGATATGATGTTGCAATGTTATATGATGATGTCACATTCTTAAACATCTTTGTTATTTTCATAATGTTTAAATATGAAACAAAAATATGTCATTATTGCTTTTCAGGTCCCAAAAAAATCCAGTGGCATTCTAGGTAATAATGGCCTAGATTGATTCTAATACAAATAAATATATATTTTCATCCTCTTAAATTTAAGCATTAAATATAAACAGGGAAATGTAGAGAAAGGGGTTCTTTCTTGCTGGACTCAGCTGTTAGCTGTCCCTCTCTTCTGTAATCAAATTAATAAGGGAGCCGGTTTGAAGTTAATATACTTTTAAAAACTGGACAGGATGAAAGCTAATCAGTGTTTGCTAACGATGATTATAATTTTGGGGACAATTATAATCAGGAACCATTGTCTTTCATGAAAATTTGCAAATACATTTAATCTGGAAGTAATTTAGAATAATCAACCTGATTATCTTGCCTAGCTTGTCTTCACACTTCAACTTAGCAGCCAACGAAAAGGAAACTTCAGCTGCAATCCTAAAGACACTTTCCTGGGAGTCAGAACCATTGAACACAATAGGGCTTACTTTTGAGTAGACCTGGCTAGGTTTGTGCTCGTTTGTGGAATAGATTATTTCTCCTGCTTTGGATGTGTAGGCTGTGTAGGTCCCAAATACCTACTCAGTTTACTACCTGAGAAGCCAGCTTTAAGACCCTTTTTTCCTGCGGTTATGTACCTCCATTCAGGCAAAGTGCTAAAAGTGTCACCTCGTGTACTCAGGTCTGCACCCCCTGATACCACTGGAGATGCCACTGTTACCACTTTTTAAATACCAGGATGGAAGGTTCTATAAGCACAACTAGGATCACTTCTTTGAAGGAAAGAAACAGATGTAGAGGGCCGTAGTTCAAATTTGGATCATGCTCAGAGCAAAAAGATAAAAAACCTCTCAGAGGAGTGGTGGGACTGGTGTGCAGGTGACACACTCCTGGGGCAGGGTCCCCAGAAAACCATAAATGCCCGGAAATGGCTGGAAATGGGGCTTTTAGAGAGGAGAAAGCCCCTGAACCAGAATTTTTTTTACTTCTATTGTGCTTTAAAAAATTTTAATTTGGCGCCTGCAATTTTGGAGTGAAAAGAAAAGGGTTAGGGTTTGCCACTGCCCCCAGGTGACCACAATGCAAATTGAGACCAACTGCAACAGTAAGCCAGCCAGCCAGATTGGAGTTCCTGGGATTCCTGTGCCTGCATTGAGCCACTTCCATGAGTTTGGGTGCAGGAAAAAAGTATAGGGGTGCCTGGATCTTAGAGGGAAGATCATGTGTGCTTTGAACAACTTTTTATCTGGATGGGTGCTAGAAAGTATTATTGGGGTGCTTGGATCTGAGGGGGATCGAGTGTGCTTTGAGCTACTTTTTATGTGGATGGGTGCCAGAAAGTATTATTGGGGTGTCTGAATCTTATGGGGATGATCATGTATTCTTTTGAGCCACTTCATATGTGTGTTGTTGGTGAAAACATGTATTGCAAAGAGGTTTTCAATTTAAAAAGAAGTACTATAGTGTTGAAATTAAGTACAGCAATGCAATATGAGTGTTTTTAGCATTTAACATGTCCTACATTTTTGGGTGTTCTACATTTTTAACATGTCAGGAATTTTTGCTTGGATGTCAGGAATTTTGGGGACATTGTCCTCTTTTTTGAGTTTGGCATCTGGTCACCCTATCCTAGGGTAATGTTTTTTGATACTCCTCTGGCAGCCCCCCATGTCACCAACTCCCGCATACCTCCTTCTGGCACCTCCTATCACTATGCTGAGTCGGAGGCAGCTGTGGAACTCCAAAAGCTCCCAGTAGTGCAGCGCTGCTCTGCTTTGCTCCACCTGCCTCCTACTGGGTAGCAGCAGCAGCCGCAATGTGCCCCAGAGGCAGGGAGGGTATGTGTGATTGGGGTGTGAAATAGATCTGTGTGTGAAAGGTGTGTGTGCAACTGGGGTCAGAAAAGGCAGATTTGAGAGGATGCAAGGACACCAGAAGTGTCCTGATCCAATGAAGGCAGCCCCACAGTCACTCAAAAGGAAGTTCCCTCCTCCAAGCTTGCATTGATCCCATTGAAAGAAATGGCACAACCACATTTATGTTATGCCTGGTTGAAATTATACAAACAGGCAGTAGAGAAATTTGGAGTTGAACAAGCTGAACAAGCTACACCTGTGAGTGGACCTATATTGGCAATTACTGCAGGTGAAATTGATATCAGGGAAGACTTGTAATTGGTCAGTGTCTACCTAATATATGTATATAAGAGAATGTATGTAATAGTATCTTGGGGTGGCGGCGGCTAATATTTGGAGTTAAGTGGGAGCTTTTGCCTCTCAAAACTGTATTTTCCTACTTGTATATTTTAAGTTGGATGCCTTAAGACTTAACTTTATAATATAACCAAATGTTTGAACCATATTTGGCATGCTGTCTTCATTCCAAGTGGGCACTTTGATGTCTCTACAAGCCAGGGCTTAACAATTCATGAGTAAGCAAATGCTTTGTCTGGTGTGCAGGGGTGCAAGGCTTCCAGAACATCCCTGATCCCAGGCACCTGGACCTTAAAAGTGCTCCTAAAGGAAATGCCCAACACTGAAACTGGCTCACCAGGTAAACTGAATTAAAAAATAAATTCATTTGTAAAGTTGGTGATAGTCCTAACTTCACTCCCCCCCCCGGCTCAAGCCCCATTTCCTATCCCTTCCCCTCTGTGGCTTAAGCCTGTTTTTTATTCTTTTTCTCTTTTGCAGAAAATGGTCTCCTTTTTAAGGCTTCTGTCCTGGAAAAAAATTTCAATTTCCCTCCATTTCCTTGTAAGCAGGCAGCATGTAGTGTCCTGCTTTTCCTTTTGAACAGGCAGCCTATAGCCAGGGGAACCTTATGCCCTCTTTTGTAAGGCTTCTGCCCTAGAAAAAAATCTCCATTTCCTTGTGAGCAGGCAGAATGTAGTGTGCTTGTAATTCAAAAATTATCTGTGTTAAATTATATTTAATATTTTTAAATATAATCAGTAATATAGTGTTTTAAAGCACATGGAAGGAATATACAGAAGGCTTTTTTGCTTTACTGTATTTTGTTAGGCTCTACACTTTTCTTAGGCGTCCTACATTGAAAGGTAGGCTTCTCCTCTGTCCAAAAATCATGTTTTTTTAGGAATAATCCCATCATGTTATATAATGTTAAATCTGTAATTTAGGGTTTGAGTACCAGGTCTCCACAAAACAGAGTGAGCTCCTGTCCTTAGCCCATCTCTGTGATGCAGCTGGAATCAATCATATTGGCTCTGCCATTCCTTTGGACTATTTCAGTGGCATGGAAAGGGGGGATTTGCTGCTTGGGTAACAGCCTATCCTCCATATCAGTCTACCCAGGCTTTCGTGCTTTGCACAGTACCATAGTCTTTCAAGACTGATGGATGCCAAGTTTTTTTAATGTAATAGAACAAACCACTTTTAAATATATTTATTCTGTCAAAACATGTAGCCATAAAACAAACTGAGGCAGAGCAATGGCACATAACCATGCCCTCCATCCAGGTGTTCTCCTGCCCAGTGCATGGGGATGACGCGCTGGCCTCCCGCACTGGGTAATGTGAACCCTAATGACACCACTGAAACCTCTACCTCCAAGAAGTGTTAACATCACCCCTTACATCTATTTACCAAATACGTTCTACAATATTTTGTACAAATAACAAGCTTTTCAGGACCAAGCATATGTTTAATGCACTGTGTTCTTCAGATCAATAAAAACATATAAAATGGCTGTGTGTGTACTACAGATCCACAGAAATCATATATAACATAATGGTATAATTCCTAAAAACTATATTTTACAAATTTTGGCCAGTAGTGGGGTCACCCCCTGTATGTATTAGATGTTGAGGCTTCACCCCTCTGGCAACACCACAGATTTTGTTTACAGTTCCAAGTTAAGATCAATCTTTTTATTCTTTAAATTAGTTTCTCAGTTTATTAAATCTGAGGTTAATTACCACCCCAAGATTTATGGATCCATGTCTCTCTGCAGTGCTCTCTCTGTGGGCCTCTTCCATTAGATAATTATGCTGCATATTTGTTTAAAAGTCTATTACTCACCTATGTCCTCTTTGTGTGTAGACAGAACAGGGTGAAGGTGGAGGAAAGGAAGGACAGAGAAAAAGAGTTATTCATATAAGCAGGTGAGACTGTGATTGATTGAGGAAAGTCCTGCTTCCCTCCCTGGTTGACAGAATCAATCTCATATGAAATATTGCTAGGGGTTGCCTGAGCTGCACACATTCAGCATTGAATAACTATTGTTGTTTTATGCAATATACACAGAGAAAATAGTATGAAATGGTAGCAAAATCATATGAAAAATGAGACTAATTTTTTTCTTTTAAATAGAGACCTCTCAAACAATTAATCCTCGATAAGAAAAATCTGTGGATAGTCTAGAAAGAACATAAGTTATTGAATGTCTGTTTGGAAAATACTTTTGACAGTAGAAATGAGGTGAGAAAGATGTCTAGGCAGTTGGGTCAGTTTCCAAAACTGCACGCCCCATGAATAATCAAAACTACCACTTCCAACTAACCCCCAATACTCACACACAGAGAGAAAAATGCAAACATTGGCATCTTCAGTTCTCTCATTCTGAACTCTTTAAAAGTAGCTTAAAGGCTCTTTAAGCTTAAAGACATTTCAGCTCCTCAGGGCTCCTAAAGCAGTTTCTCATGATTGGGTAAGCTATGCATAAAAATCTAAGGGTGCAGTCCTAACCAATTTAGGCAGACCTCATTCACCTGGCATATCTTCATGTGATGGTAGGGAGATTTAAAGCAGGCCTCTGTCAGTCTTCAAAGACTATGGTATCGTGCTTGGCGCTGCATATGCTGAATGCGAAGCATGAAAGCCTGGATTAGATTGTTATGAAGGATAGGCTGTTACCCAAGCAGCAAATTCCCCCTCTCCATGCCACTGAATTAGTCCAATGGAAAGGCAGAGCTGATATGATTGGATCTGGCTGGTGTCGCAAAGCTGGGCTAAGGACAAGAGCTCACCCTGTCTTGTGGGGCCAACCCGGGTCTTGAACCCTGGCCTGCTGGTTAATGGGCACAGTGTCTTAACCACTTGTGCCACCCACAGCCCTAGGGAGATTTAAGTGTATGCCTGTAGACTAGCCTAACCCTCACAACAGCACAAGACTTATGCTTGTGATTAAGCTGGCGTAAGTGGAGGTAAGAATTGCAACCTTAATCACCTTTGGTGCTGGTTTTTGAAACAAGCTGCAAGGGATTATAGATTTATTATTTAGCAGCAAAATGTGCCCATGTTGCAGGAGTAACATACCCCCTGTACCCCAACTTCCCATGTGCACCAATCCCCATGTGCAACATAGGCAGTTTCCTAGAAAAGGAGTGGAGCTGAGCATTCAGAGTTGTTGGGGCTGGAGGGAAATGTCAGCTGCATCTGTTGGTATTGGTATTTTTGGCAAGGGCCAGGGGAAATTCTGCTCCATGGAACTAGTCTACATAGAACTAGTCTACTTTGTATGGCAAGGGCCAAAGGAATGTTTGTTCTGGGACTTGCATTGTTTTCAAGGTAAGTTTGCAAGTGTATGTATTGAGCTCAGATAGTTCTTTCTTTTTATCACATGTGTCCTGAACCAAGTGCCTCTTATTGCTCCCATAAAATCAATATGGAGCTGCATTATATGTGGAAACTTGTATGTGAAGAAGCAAATAAAGTTTTATTCATTTGTAATCTCTGTAATGTGTGTTCTGTTTGGGCTACTCCGACTGAATAGGGCTAAAACGATCCAGAGCAACTGGTAGCGCTCTGACAAAGTCCACACACACACATTTTCCACACATACACATGTATTTCCTACATATACAAAGTCCACACATATACATTTTCTGGTCCTGTTTTTTTCTGCAGTTCATGGTGGGCTTTTTAAAGGGAGCGGGTCAACTCAGAGTCACAAAGACCTTCAGAGTCATAAAGGTGTGACTTGGAAAGTGCCCCCAATATGACTTCTATTTTTTAGTTGACTCACAGGGAGCAGTGACTCAAGATTTCGAGTCCCACTGGATTAATCAATTACTGCATTCAGCCCCTTGACATTCATGTCATAGCCTAAATGGGACTTTTATTTATTTATAATGCCTCCATTATTTACTCTGAAAATGGAATTACATGCAGTGGTGGGCTTCAGGGGGTTCTCACAGATTCTATAGTACCCTTTGCTATAGTACCCTTTGCTATAGAGTGCCTGGTTCTGAGAACCGGTTACTAATGGGACATAGAACCTGATATTCTATGGACATAGGTTATTAGGACATAAAACCTATTGTTAATTTATTTGAATCTCACCACTGATCAAATGCCTATTATACAATCAGCAAAATGTAATGATTGTACAATGATGGTATTTATTGTTTTGCTAATATCCTCATACCATATCATTTCAAACAAGCCTCTTTCATCTTAAGCACTATTGCAAAGAACAAAGTTCAAACATGAATTACCAACCAATTCTGTGTTAAAATGGTACAGTGTAAGATGTGATCGAGCAATACTTGCATGGCTTAATTTTTTTCCTCCTAGAAAGCTAGGCAAACACCCTATGGAGATTAATAGTCCCCAGGCAGAACCATCCTTCTGACTTTATCTGCCAGGCTCAACCTGCTTTTCACAGGAAAGTAATCAGTTATCACCTTTTGACAGACAAGGAAGTAAAGCCCTAAAGATATAGATGATTTGTCCAGGGGATTGGGGAGTAAAGATTTGCTTTTGGCAATTCTATGTCTAAAACAATTAACTTGAAGATGTTTTCTGTGGCCAAAACCTAAATCATTATCCACAAAGTGTGCAAATAGAAGGGAATGTTTTTTGGCACATTGCACTGGTTAGCAATGGTTTTGGCTCTTTTCTGTGCATTTGTGACAAGAGCTTAAAAGCATCTCATTTAAACACACCACTACTTTTCAGGCTCATTAGCAAATTAGTTAATTTGTAATGTGTATGATTATTCTGTTGATTAATTGCATACATCATCCAAAAGGAGACCTGTGGGCAGAACCAAGTGTCCATGTGAAAGCAGATTCTCCTACAATGTGTCTTTCACATATTCTGCATGCATGGAACACATCCCATATTGATATCTAATGAGGAACCACTGCAAACCTGCTACAGAATCCAGGTACATTTTTAGATGACTCTAGGGTTTATTATAGGGTACAGATTCTGTCCACATGGACTAGTGCCTATGCCTGACAGACTTATAAACAAGTGTGACTTTGAATGTCTCTAACAATTTCTAGTACAGTGGCGCCTCATGTAACAAATGCCTCATTTAAAGTATGTTTCATGTAACAAACAAAAATTTCTCTAGGATTCTGTTTCATGTAACAAACTTTGCTTCATGTAACAAACACACTCGGCAGTTGGGGCAGATGCACTGGCCAGCAGCTGTTTTTAAAAAAGCGTCAGGGCTGCCTAGCACGCCTGCCCACAGCGAAAGCAACACTTTTGCGCTGTTCCTCTTATGGCCGGGCGTCCACTGGGCAGAGGGAGAGAACAGCAGTGGAGAAGTGGGAAGCAGCTCAGGGCTAGCTGGAAGGGAGCAGGGGAGAGAGAGGCTCAGGATGAAGAAAGGAGAAAGTGGGGAGACACTTTGAAAGTGTCTTGGATTGCAGAAGGAAGTGTCTTTGATTGCAGCCTCCTAACCATGTCTACCCAAGAAGTAAGCCCCATTGTGTTAAATGGGGCTTACTCCCAGGAAAGTGTCTTTAGGATTGCAGCCCATGTAGACTTCATAGGATCATGCACTTAGAATACCATCTAAAAATAGCCTAATTTGCATACATTTGCATACCGAGTCTAATGGACCCGGTTGGTATTCTAAGGGTTACATGCGTGTTTTTAATTCAGTTCCAGGGTTTTGTTGTCGTTTTTATATTCAGTTGATATTTTTATATGAATATTTTTTGGTTCGTGGAACCAATTATCTGAGTTTCCATTATTTCCTATGGGAAAATCTGGTTCACGTAAAGAATGTTTCACGTAGCAAACATGCCTCCGGAACAAATTAAATTTGTTACTTGAGGTGCCACTGTATATTGTTGTCCACCGGAGAAGAAAGATGGGTAGTAGTAGTCCATAAGCTGGTGTTTCACCTATATGGATTGTTTCATTGACAAATTTTTGATAAACTGCTGATAAATCTCGGGGTCCCAGGAATAGCTTTTGAAAATCATTACATCAGAAAAATCTTGCATATGAAGAAATCCTGATCTACGAAACCCTGTATGTAGTCTAGAGACAATTCAAGCTGGATCAAGTTAATTCTTGATGCTGAATCAGGTCACCAGGTAGTGTCCAGAATGGAATATGCTTACACACTCAAAAGCACATCCAAAGTATTTTAGATAATATGATTTCCTATCATATAGCTTCATGGTATGGATAGGCATTTGGGAATGAAGATGGGAATGTGCAATCCCATCTTCTGCCTGAGGCCATTGTGTACTAATTTCTGTCACTTGCAAGCCTGAATTGTGATCTGTTAGAATAAAATGTACTTGATTATATGTGTTCATGAAGTTAGTAGCGTATGTATTCAATAAGTGATAGATAACCTCACAGTCAAATCTTGGAGATCAAGGACATTCTTTATCCAGTTTACTTGTTTTAGCCCAGTCTTCTGTCCTGTTCTACAATATGGTTTTGCTCTACAGAAAAAAACGGGCATTTGCCTTTGTTTTGCTCTGTTCTCTGTCGGTCAGTTTTCTCTTTGTATGTTGATCTCTGGATCAAATGCACTATATTTTTTTCCTTCCTTTTCATCTTCATGCCTTTTGCTTGATTATGACTATTCCTTGATTTTTATCGCATGTGGCGATAAAACACCTTTTGTGTGTTTTTTCTTCTGTGTCTTTTTTTGTTCTCAGTCTTCTTTACTGTGAGTTTAAGGTTGTGCTTTGTGCATGGGCTGAATTTTTCAATGTGCTATTTTAAAGCAACTCCTGTTCCTCACACTGCAGATGAAACAGAAAGCACCTTTGAACCTCATCTTTCACTAATTTCATAATTAGCAGTGATACCTAACTGCTGACTTGTTATGAATACACTTACAATGAGAAATATGTGTTAAGTTTTAAAATAAGGTATGTATGTAAGATCTTCCAGTAATTTGGGCTGAATCTTTACAGATCAATTCTCTCCTTTTTTTGCTACACCCAGGAAGCTGGCATCCAATGGAAACCAAGTTCTGAAAATGTGTTCCTCCAACAGCTGGAAAGAATTGTTACCCACTTCTCATGCAATGACAGGATGAGAGCCACTTCCCCCTGGTGTGATTCAAGGAGCCTATGATTTATATGTGAATATCAGAACTAAGTAGGCAATGCAAATCACACAGGTCTCTCCCATTTGATCTTCACCTAGATAGGAGTGTGGGCAATGACTAGGTGAGAAGGACCCGATCCATCAATCAGCCAAATAGTCTGAACGGGCTACATTTCATATCAGATCTCAGAAAATTCCAAGCCTTCGGTTGCTATCCTAACCACAGTTAGACTGGCGTAAGCCCCAACAAAAGTCCCATGCTGGCCTGGGAGTGTCACTAAAGTGCTGTAAGACAGTTCTATCTACGCCCTGGGGAAGGTTAGGCTAGTCCACAGACATCTTCTTGCCTCCCTACATCACCCCAAGAATGGGAAGCTTGATGAGTTGTGCCAATCTAGGTTAGGATCACACCCTTCAAGGACTCAATTGTTATAGGAGAATGGGCAATGATTAGGTGGAAAAAGAAGTTGCAGCTACATTATGTTATGCACAACCAAACATAATGTATGGTGCTGATCATCTGCTTAGATAAATCCTACTGAATCTATGAATTATCCTAAAAGTTCTTATTGGCAGAACTCCAGCTCATGACTGGGTGCTGTGCCAGTAGTGGATCCTAGGGATCTACTACTCAAAACATATATTTCCAAACCAGAACAAAAAGAATTGTACTCAGGCAAGTTTACAGAAATCTGCAGGAAAGGATTCCAGAATTCTGGGTCAGCCAGGCTGTTCTACATTACTTAGTACAGTCAGATCATATCTTGTACACAATTGCCTTGCATGAATTTGTGTCCAAAATTGAAAAAAATAGTTAAATAGTGTAGCCTACTCTATCCTCCTAGTTCACTTAATTCTGTTCATGCCGCAGAGTGAACCTGAAATGAGAGAATGAAGCTACTATGCCCACCTGCCCCATATGTCTCTTGTGTTTTTAATAAAGAGTCAGTGCATAATTGTTGGTTTAAGGCAGTATATGTGATTTTGACTTTGTTGTCCAATCTCATATACCATAATTCCCACATAAAATAAACCTCATAGAATGTGTGGGCTGTGTTAATTTAAACTGGAGAGAGTATTATTAAAGAAGAGCTTTAATATATAACTCATGATGGTCCAACACAGTGTGCCTGCAGCCTGCGTCTTCCTTCCCCCAAACCACTCAGAAACTGTCCCGCTGACATATTTTGGGTGATAGGATTTGTTTGTGAATCAATCAGTATTTCCATAATAGAGTATTGCTGTTAACTTCTTTATTACTACAGCAGTCATAATTCAAGTTGTTATTATACTTCTGGTCTTTCCCCTTACTGGTATAAAAGTATAAACAGTAAGGTCTAACAGTGCATAATGCCGAAAATTATTTCTCCATTATATTTGATTTAACTCTCTTATACTCCTCTATCATTAAATCTCAATAGGAAATGAAAATATAATGCCCATAATTCAGCCCCTTTGGGACTTTTAAATTTTATACAGTATAACATTCTAATTGCTAAATCTTCACTTTTGTAGAAAATTGCCATTCTTTCCCCTGGATTACAACTCAGCACATACTTGGTTATAATGTAGAAATTGCATTAATGAAATTCAAATCATATGTATTCCAAAAGTAAGAATCTTATCTAAATGTGTATGTACGAATATTAATAATTACGTTACAACTACCCATATAAGAAGCAGGGATGTGTCAGAGTTGTCTGCAGTCTCCACTCCCTTTTACTTGTCCTACCAGAATCATAATGGCAATTGTCATTCACCCAGAGCCATTTTTGAAGTCATTTTGATGTAAGTCAAGTCTATTCAAGGGTTTTAAAATTTTTTTCAACCATCCAAGTCCCAAGTCAATGCCCAAGTTTTTGCACATGTGACTTAAGCAGGGGCGTCATTAGGATTTGCATCACTCGGTGCAGGAGGCCAGCGCATCACCCCCATGCAGTGGGAGGGCAACAACCTGGATGGTGGGCGTGATTATGTGCCATTGCCCCACCTCCATTTGTTTATGGCCACACGTTTTGGACAGAATAAAGATACTTCAAAGTGGTTTTTTTCACTGCATTCTGCTGCATTCTGCTGCATCCAACAGTATATAACACGATGGGATTATTCCTAAAAACCATGATTTTTAGTCATTTTGTTCACAAGTGATGTCAGCCCCTCAAGTGTGCCCCCTTTTGAACAACTTATTGGAGTGGTTCTCAAACTGTCTAGCTTGGGACCCACTTTGTAGAAGGACAACCTGTCCAGGATCCACTAAAAGTGATGTCACAGCTCAAAGTGACATCATCAAGCAAATTAAAACAAATAAATAATTGTAAGTACTTTAAAGTGAATCAAGTTAACAACCTCAAACCCCCCCTCAAAAAAAATTCAGTAAGATTTTCAACACCCAGTTCAATTTTTAAGTTCCAGTATTTAAACAGGTTCAGTATGATTAGGGATTAAATAAATTTTAAACCCAACAAGTATTTTTGCTGGTAAAAATACCAGCAAGTAAAAACCCAGCAAGTAAAAAATAATAATTTTTGCTAGACCAGCGTGACCATATGACATAATCAGACCAAGGGGAAGCCTACCCCAGATAGGGCACCCAATATAAGTGCAGAAAATAATAAAACAGATGCTAAAAACCTTTGTGTATATTGCTTCCATGTGCTTAAACAATATATTACTGAATAAGCAGGCCTCCGTCAGTCTTGAAAGACTATGGTATCGTGCTTGGCGCTGCATACGCTGCATGCAAAGCACAAAAGCCTGGGTTGGATTGTTATGGAGGATAGGCTGTTACCCAAGCAGCAAATCCCCCCTCTCCACGCCACTGAATCAGTCCAATGGAAAGGCAGAGCCAATACAATTGGATCCAGCTGGCGTCACAGAGCTGGGCTAAGGACAGGAGCTCACCCTGTCTTGTGGGGCTGACCCGGGTCTTGAACCCTGGCCTGCTGGTTAACAGGCACAGTGTCTTAACCGCTTGCGCCACTCACAGCCCACATATATTACTGAATATTACATTTAGAATTATTACATATAATTTAATACATTTAGAGCACAATCCTAACCATGTTGACTCCAATGTAAGCCCCATTATGTTCAAAGGGTCTTATTCCCAGGAAAGTGTCTTTAGGATTGGAGCTATAATTTATTAATTCCAAGTCGGCTATAGGCAAATTTAAACGGTATGGCTGCAATCCTAAATGCACTTTCCTGTGAGTAAGACCCACTTTTGAGGAGACATGGTTAGGATTGCACTGCTTATTGATATTAAATTTAAATTATTAAATATAATTTATTGCATATAATTGATGAATTACAAGTACACTACAGTTGTAAGTTTTGGATATTATTGCCAGGTAGGTAGCTGCAGATAGCTTGAACCCGACACTGGTATAGCAGAGTACCCACTGCCTAAGTTGTAAACAGTAGCATAGTTTAAAGAGCTAAGAACACACACAAAGGTCTTCAAGAGAAAGCAAACTGTATTCAGATGATTGAGCAGAGCCAAAGTCAGGTACACAGTCCAGAGGTCAAATACATACAAGTTAAACAGAGTCCAAATCCATATCCAAAGCAATGTCAGTAAGTCCAGATCAATATCAGCAGTATCAATCCAGTACCACTTCAAGATAGAAACCACTCCAACCAACCCACAAGGTAGGCAAATGCAGCAGCACATTTAACCCTCTCGGGCATAACTCTGGGACTTCTGGTTCTGGTGCAGTGCGCCTGACAGGCACCTGTCATTAGCACCTAATTATCTCAATTCTAATGCTCTTAAAGTGATCAGTGACCTTCATTAGGATGTACAAAGAGAGAATATTCAAAATCTGATTCAAAAAACCTCATTTATTAACCTTAAAGCAAGTAACAAAAAATACTGAAATTTTTCATGCGCAGTCAAGTGCACCTGAGAAGCCACCCTGGACAAAACTATGACCTTCAAAGATCGGGCGAGTTCAGGCACATTGGGCCTGAAAGGCTAGGAGGGTCACTACTGCACTGAATGCAGGCAGCGGGAAAACTGACTAGGGGGTTTTCAAACAGCACCTAGAGATAGGAAGGTACTGGAGGGGACAGGCCTCTGTGCCACTTTGGTGCAGACTGGGGGGTGAGAACAGCTTTGCAGTGCCTGTCAGGCCAGCTGTGCCTGACTGAGGGATGTGGTTGTCCATCTGCTAATTGGCATGCTCCCACACAGGTGGTGGTGGAAACACTGATTGCTGCATACTGCTGCAGGACATGTAGCTCCATACACAGGTGCTACTGATCAGCACCTCTTGTCTCTTTGAATGTCCCTGGTAGCAAGCAATATGGAGATCTAAATTTCTAGGCTTTGTATAGCCTGGCAATTATGATTATCATTCCCATTTCCCCTAGTTCTCGGATACTACCTGTGTTTATTGAAGCCTAGCTATGGAGGCGTTGGCCATGAATAATGCCACCGAAATTTGGAAGTAAGGTTGAGAGAGGGTTGAAAGGGTGTGGAGGACTTCAGCCATCCATTGCCACTGGAGATCTTGGAAAGAAGTATGCTCAGTGCCTTTCAGCATAATGGACTGAACCTGCAGAGGCACTGTTAAAACTGGCATACCATGGCAGGGATGTCAAGGGAAACATGACTGGGTGTAATGCCTGAAGAGGTGCCGCTGCCATCCACTTCTCCAGTGGCTGCCCACGTGTTTTGCTTTTTCTTTAATGCTAACGAAACAGGCAGCACTCAGACTGGCTGCTCGCATCTTTTGTTTTGAAAACAAAAAACAAGTGGCTGTTGAGCATGGTCCATGCCACTCCATTACACTGCAGGCAGCTGATCTGAGCATAGCCCATGCCTTTCACTTTGGGAAAAAAAGAAAGCCAAATACTGGGTAGCCTGGGCATACAGAGTGGCATGTGGTTGCTCCGATCATGCTGGAAGTAACTGTGAACTCATCACATCACGGCAATGACAGGGTTGCGGCAGGGAGAGCTTGAGCTTTCTTGGTGTCTGGGAAGCAGAAGAGCCAGGAATATCAGTGACAATGAATTCCAGGATCTCCAGTGGCAGAGGATGTTCAACACCAGTATTCAGACCATAAATTTCATATCTCTGAATTCTCTTCACACCAGAACTTTGTTCAGATCTTGAACCTGACAACAAGGAGGGAAGAGAACAGATTGCTTGGGTTTGCCACAGACACCATGTCAAAAAGCTTCTTTTCAGTGACCCAAATGCTCTAAAGTCAGCACATCAAAAGAAAATTTTGATGTGCTGAATCAAACAGCACACCACCCTCAATTCTTTGCTATGGTACATTTTGGGAAAGACAGGAAGATAGCAGGAAGTCAGGCAGTTGATGATCTGCTCTTGGTCTTTTTCAGCATTTTTAGAAAACTCAGAATTCCCCACCTCAATTTTTTTCTCTTGAAAGTTCTCAAAGCTCAGAAAATCCAAGCAAATTATAAGGTGAGGCAAGGTAATGCTTGCCTGTTACTAATGTATCTAATATTAGTAATTATTCATAGAGCAGTCACTGTATTTATTCCTTTCCCAAACGCCTCTCTTTATGCTTAAACATTCATGAAATATAATAGTAACATAAGCAAAATTCACATTGCAATATATTTCTTGAGGAATCAAATGTCACCTTCTGTAAAGCCTATTTTATTATTGCGAGGCCCTAACATTATATAATCAAAGATTCTGTGAATAATCTTGTGCTTGAGTAGCAACAAAAGTATTATATGGGCACAATCCAGAGTAACTACGGGGAGTCCTTGCTCCGGTGTAAGAACAATTTACTCTGGATTGCAATATGAATTTCCCATAGGTTTTCACTAGGTGGTGCAGTAACTATGGGTGCATGTAATGTCTCTTACGTGCTCCCGTAGTTACTCTGGATTGTAGGTAAGTCTAAATTGCCTAAGCAACATCCATACTGCAGGTTTCTTGATCTAAACCCAGAGTTCAAAAGATATCCTATATCCATGCATACGTTGTTATGTCCACATCTCTGTCCAAATCTGTATCAATTCAAAGGGATAATCTTATGGTTCAGCAAATGTGATGTTGGAATTGACCCTTAGCATTTAATTAAGTTCTGCACACATGAATTCCAGTATTTAAATTAATTTAGAATATGTTTCAGTGGCTTTGACGAATTATTGAATGTTGTACCTGTCTTGAATATTGTACATGATACATGTACAGTATCAAACACAAGTTTCAGTGATGCTTCCAAAGAAAAAGCTATGTTTTTCAGAAATATGTGGCATAGATTGATTTGTCTTTCCCATAGTAAACAGATCTGTAACAAAAAGAATTGGAAGTTCATGTTCTTATTCTCACTATGCTGAGTATAGTGTCTTTCAATTGGAGGTGGGTATGGGAGAGAGAGGGGGAGGGAGGGATGGGGGGAGAGAGTAATGCTCCAGAGATGAAATAGTTTCTGGAAAAAAATTGTATTACCCATGAAAATATCTATATTCATCTTTTTATTCACCAGTTTACTACCTCTGTTCCTCAACCAACTGTTGATTTAAGTTTCATTTTTTGATTTTGTCAGAGCATCATTCATAAAGTGATCATAGACATAGACACATAGACAAGGATTATGATGGTGTGAATATGATCACATTCAACACTATGTTACCAATCAGTGTTGACAATGTGCTGATGCTAGTGAGGGCAAACAAAGATAAATTATACTGAAATTGGTCACATGGATGACAGGAATCAATCAGTAGGGATTGGAGTTACTGTGCCCAGTTTGTGAATCATGTCACAAGCCACTGACTCCCTGACTCAGCTTGATTCAAGCCATAACTGGTGGACATTCCTGCACCCAGACCAAGCCCATAACTGGGAAAAGTGGCATCATAGATCCAGAATAGCGGACCCCATCACAATGCAGGATAAATGCTAAAGAAAAAGAAGAAGATTGCAACACAACCTGAGCCACTTATAATTTTGACTTGAGTTCTGGGACATTTCAGGAAACACGTTGAGGTGCAAGTCAGGCACAACGCCACAGGAAAACAAAAACCTGGGTTTCTGGTGGGGTCTCTGTGTATCAGAGTTCTCGTTTTACATTTCCCTGATATTCCCATCTCATCTGCAGTGAACAATGTGTTGAAGTCCTTCACTTCAATCACCATTTTAATTTTTAATTTATGTAAACGGAAGTGTAGCAGTGCAGAAAAATGGTTCCATATGTAACCCTTGATGGCTCTCCCATTCACATCACAACAGCTGATTCCACCTTTCAAAGGGGTGTCAGGCATGCCAAACATCACACCATGGACCATCAGGAAGCTGAACAAGTTCCACAAGGCACACCTCCTTTTCCTCTCCCTCTTCCAGAAAAAAATCAGGCCATCCATTTGTCCATTTGTCTATTTCAGGATCACTAAAGAGCACAATCCTAACCAAGTCTACTCAAAAGTAAGCCTCATTATGTTCAAAGTGTCTTTAGGATTGCAGCTTAAGAGAGCTTCCTCCCTTGTGCCCTGGCTGCCTCTGCTGTCTTTTGGTTCTCCCCCCCCCCCCCCAAGATTTGTTCAGCCCTTCTTCCCCTCCACACACACACCCAAAATATGATTTTAAGGGCTAATAATATTTTGCTGATGTAGGAAACTTAAGCTTAAATTTCTTAAGTCACCAATGCTGCTCTTGGGCAAAAGATCTCCAAATCCAAGCCTACCTTACATAGATGGTTATTTGTTAAAACTACTGTACTGAGATCCCAGAAATAAAGGTAGGATGTCCTTCATATTTACATCACCAGTTTTTTTACACATCTAGCTTCAATTTGCAATATTTAGGCACTTGGAAATTATGTTCCAAGTACAGCATATGCACAGTTTTATAGCAAGCAGACATTAATAATAATGAAAAGCAGGGAATTGGGGGAAGAAGTAACAGAAGTATCTCTAAACGTTCGGAACAGTTTTTTAATTAGCCTCTCGGGAAAACATTTTGCCCTCTCATTTCATTAAAAAAAATTTAAAAGAGAATATCCTCCTTTTTGGCCACCAGCCAAAGTTACATAAGTGCAGGTCCTGCTGAAGTCAGAAAGGTTGCAGGTTCCTATAGGAATGCAAAAACGCACTGGGCAGAGAGGAAATAGCCTAATTTCAGTGGATGGAGAGGGCTGCTGAAGGGACACCCTTCCTCTCCAATTTGAACATAATCATATTGGCTGGAAAAACGCAAGATTGACTTAGACATTTTCTTCCAGCAAAGTGTTGAAGTCTGCAAAAATATTCAGCACTTAAGACTTTTATCATTTAGAGACTTTCCAGTTTGCTTTTTGGAAGGTTTTGTACTGAGAAATCCAGCTGGAGGCAATACTTTCTGTCTGCTGGACATAAACACATTTGTCATCACTATAGATGCAACGTATTCCCCAATGTGCACCAAAGCCATCATCATCTCTTTTATCATGATGCCCTGAATGTACTGCTGTTATTACTTGACTGGAGGTATCAGTGTCTATGTTCAGTCCAGTCAAGAAACTGTCTGTGCTGCAAAGCTGAAATTGGAGAGGGTGTCTGAAATTGGAGAGGGTGCCACCATGCCATCAACTGACAATGCTACTTTGCAACATACATTCTTATTAACCATCTTTGGGCGTGAGCACCATATTGTGAATTATACAAAGCTATCATTGACGGAAGAATATATCCCAATATGGGAGAAAGATTAGTGTTAGGAAGAAGAGAGTGTTAGAGGCTGTGGTCTTGATCTCTCAGAGATGAGTGAGAAGTCTGTTGCTTTCGTCTTTCCTCATCCAGCTAACCAACTCATGAATGTTACAATATTCACATCAAAAAGGATAAGGTTACCCTTATGAACTTTTACAAATAAGCAGCTTTTATTATTTGACTTGAAGGCAAACTGGAGGCAGACATCTTTTTTTGCTTACTTTTGCATAACTATGGGTCACTGTGCGTCTCAGACCTATGCCAGTTATATAGGATATGGCATGTGCATTTACCACCAAGATCAGCTCCTTCTAAGATCTGCTCTACACCCCCTGCCCTCCCCAAATCTGCCCAGAAACTCCTCTTGTCCTCTCAATTCCTACCAATTTACTAATCCTGTAGGGTTACAGTAGCTACAGCAGCACACTTCCAACACTGTTGCCACTTTGCAGTGGTGATTTGGATAAGCCTGACAGTAATGCACTCTGAGAACCATTTACAAGTAGGGTGACCAGATTCTTCCTCTTTTCTAGCCTCCTGTCCAGGTGTCCTCCTAAAGGGCTTCATTTTGGAACTTTGCCGTGGTGTGCAGTACCTCATCATGTCATATGTCATTGGATTCATATTGAAGAGCAAATATCTCCTTCCTATCAAAAGTTATGCCCAAAAAAACTAAAACTAAAAAATATTCATTGAGCTCTATGGGAAAGTGAAAGTGCCCAATATTGCAGCTTTACTCATGAGTAGAAAACATGCCATTGCCTTCCAGAAATCCAGGCTGAGAGGATTTCAAGACCTAGACCTCCTTTTGAGGTTTGGGCAACTTTTCACCCTGATTACATGGCTTTTGGCAATAGTTTCCTTTCCAGCCATAGGATGTGAGCGGCATCCTATGGTGGGGCAGTAGTTCTGGAGGCCTCTACAAGTTAAGGGAATTTGTTTTTTTGCCTCAGTGCTGCACTGCAGCTCATTGGAAAATTGGATAGGCAGAGGTGGGGGGAAGGAATTTATACACAGAGCGAAGGAAAATTAGGTCAGGATGGGGATTGTGGGTAAGAACCAATCACATTATTTTTATTTTCCCAGTTCTTCCACTCACCCATATTGGGCTTTCTTGAGTGTGTATCTTACAACATTTTAAATTGGCAGTGCTTCATAACTCATCCAGAGTGGGATGGTTGTATAGATGTCTGTTTTACTGTTGCCTCGGATTTTTGAGAGCTGCACACGGCCATTAAAAATCACTGTATTTTCCTTATCTGTGCAGATTTTCAGGGCCATTTATTGCATCCTCTTAGACGGCTTAAGCTTGAGCTGATGCAGGTTTACTCAGAAGGAATTCTCATTATGACCACTGGGACTTAATAAAGAAAACCTGCATAGGTCTGGAGCCTTCCTTATATGAGGATGGAGCACATCTGAGAAAATTCCCTAGATAGTAAAGAAATAATTTACCACAACATGCAGGAGTTAGTGCTTTTGATAACAAGTGTGGGAACAGAGCGTATAATATTTGGGTACCATATCCCAGGGAAGAAACACAATTTCACCAACTTATTTTTTTTCTCAGGGTTATCCATCCAAAGAACACTTTGCTCTTGTGCCTTTACAAAAATAAAATTGTGGCACCAAAGAATCTGTCTGTATTTTATACATCTGTAATTTGATGAAATCAGTCCAGTAACAAACAGAAGCTCATTTATCAAGTTGGCTTTCCTTCATAGTCTCGACTGCCCAGTTTTTTAAAATTAGTGACACACACTTGCACACATACAAATATGCACAGAAAAACAGGCAAGTATTTCCCTCCTGCTAATTTAACCCTTTCTGAACAAGACCTAGATTTTACACAATCTAACATGCAACATCATTTTGTATATGTGCAAAGGAAGGAAATATTGATCAATAACATCCTAGAATAAGCACTTAATTAGAAGATAAGAGCTCTGTGAATCTTCAGAAGGTGCAAAAGGTGTTCAAATGGCATGTCTGCATGAACTATGTGAAAAGCCACCACCATATGAAACCAGATCAGGAATAAATTCCCATGTATAAATAAGCTGGACCTGATCAAAAATTGCTTGCACTAAAACAAGCTGCCTAAGAAGTTGTGAAACCTTCTGTAGTAGAAGATTCTTTTCTGTGTTCTCAGGTATTGGCTTTTCTTTGAGCTGATTGAAATTCAGGATCTTATGTTATTGCAGGTGCGGTAAGATGAGGTGATTTGCCCTATGTAATTTGTTGCTAAATCCCAGTCATGATACAATTTGTACAATTAGCAGTTGTACAATTTGTACAACTAGCCAAATTCCTACAGGGCAATGCAATGGCACCAGCCTGAGGAGTTTTGCAGAGGAATTTCCACCTGCTGGAGGTATTTTCAAGGGAACGTTTGTCCCATTGCCCTGGGTAATCATGCCCTGGGGTGATGGAGTCTGATGGAGTCTTTACATCCTATTAACTTTTTGTCAGAGCCCATGGGAAGTGAATAAGACCTAAATCATTCTATCCAAACAGAAAACCACTTTTGCATGTAAGTGAAACTCATTGTCAAGTATTATCAGCTTTATTCTCTACTGCAGTATTACTTAGCTCTATTATACTTTCTTTAAATCCATGTTTTAGTAATCGCAGGAAGAGTGGATTTTTTATTAAAAAGATACAATGATATGATAATGCTTCCTTTTTCAACCTCACAAACTTAAAAAAATGTTTAATAGATCTGGCTTTATGTGAGTGTAATATCTCTGGTTAATTTCCATCTACCATCCCCAGTCAGTACATTCAATTGCCCTTTAGGGAAAGCAGCACTTACAGCGGCCCAATTGTAGAAGGCTCAGTTCAACCAAGCAAATTGATAAAGGGGACAGTCATATCACATTGGAATATCTCCATATGTGCCTCTGCAATCATGGCCTCATCAGCTGATGGCCTAACAAAGGGCTAAAATTTCATCATTGTAACTCAGAAATCATCATAAACCCTCAAGAGGTGAAAGAGGAGATCAGGCAGGTTATGGTAGAGGCATGGAAGGGGTGTTGGGGAGTTGACACATGCTAGATCCAGGGAATGACCAGAATATAACTGGAATGATATGACCAGAAACTCCTGGATTTGTCCAGATTTTTAGCCTCCTGTCTGGGTGTCCTCCATTTTGGCTTCATTGTCCTCCATTTTGGCTTCATTTTGGAACTGGTGTGCTGTACCCCATCATTGGGGGTACTCCATCATTGGTGTGCTGTACCCATCATCTCATATGTTTTTGGATTTATATTGAAGAGCAGAAACCAATGCAGAAAATCGGTTTTGAGATATCTCCTTCCTATCAACCTGAAAAATATAAATATGCATTGAGCTCTATGGGAAAGAAAAGTTCTATCACAGCGCTTCTCATGAGTAGGTGAACATGCTATAGTAGGTGAACATGATAGCGTAGGTGAACATGCTACTCATGAGTAGGTGAACATGCTATAGTCTACCAGAAAGGCCAGGCTGAGAGGAATCCATGGACACCAGAATGGTCCTGATCCAATGAACGGAGCCTCCAAAATCACCCCAAAAGAGGCCCCTAATAATTGCATTGATCTCTATGCAGGTGGGAACTGGAAGGGTGCCATATTGCACCTTTACTCACAAATAGGCAAACTTGCCTTAGACATTTTGGGCAGGCTGAGAGAAATCTGGTCCTGATCCAATAAATGAAGCCCCTACCAGGTACCTCACAAGGAAACCCTCCTCCAAGCTCCACTGCATTAAATCCTTTTGAAAGTGAGACTGCACAGCTGCTTTTACTCACAAGTAAGCAACATGCCTTGAGGGTGTGCAAGGTCAATCCAGAGGGTGCAAGGCTTCCAGAATGGTCCTACTCCTGTGCTCTTGGAGCTCAACAAATGCTCCACAAGGCAGCATTTGAGTGTTTTCAGCATGTGAGTGTTTTCAGATTTTATTTTGTCATGCCCTACATTTTGCTTGGATGTCCTACATTTTGGGGGGCCTTGTCCTCTTTTTTGGTTATGGCATATGGTCATGCTGGGTGAGGATCATATCTGCTTTGAGCCACTTCCATGTGCATAATGGTGAAAACAGTTCTTGCAAAGAGCTTTTCAATTTAAAAAGAAGTAATATAGTATTGAAATTAAGTACAGGAAAGCAATATGCATGTTTTTAACTTTTATTTTAACATGTCCTACATTTGTCCTACATTTTATTGGGTATCCTACATTTTTTTTTAAAAATGTCAGGAATTTTGCTTGGATGTTAGGAATTTTGGGGGGACTTTGTCCTCTTTTTGGTTTGGGCATCTGGTCAACCTGGCCAGATCACAACCCCACTTCATAAGGCAGGCACAGTCTCCATGCCAGAGAAATGCTACACTAATAACAGACCCAGTATTGGTAGAAATAATTTCAAAAGGAATAATTGGAAGGGGAAAATACACCCAAATTTCATCTACCACTGCTGTCAATCACAGCATCTCTTCTTGGCATCCATCAGTCTTGTCATTTCATGCTCAATGCTGTATTCAAAACATGAAGGCCTGGGTAGATTAATATGGAGGAAAGGCTGTAACCCAAGCAGCAAATCCCCCCTCTTCATGCCACTGAAATAGTCCAATGGAACCGCAGAGCCGATATGATTGGTTCCAGCTGTGTCGCAGAGCTGGGCTAAGGACAGGCGCTCACATCGCTGTCCTAGTACAAAATGCCTTGCCACGGAGAGCCCTATTAAGATAAGAGGTGCGTAACATAGTGCCATATCTCCCTGACTGCATGTTGCATAACTTTGAGCACATACAGGGCTATGGGAAAAGGGCACTTGAGCAAATAGCCAGTTATTCTCACCACAGTCACCATAAGAGGTTTGTGAACATCTATCCTCTCAGCATTTCCTATTTCAGGAATTCCACCCTAAGAGGACCTCATTCAGAAATGTTGGAACAATGTAGCTGAGTCATCAGAATACAGCTGGACCATAAAGGTGGACATGAAGCTATATAAAAATGTGTTATTAATTACAAACAGCTGGTACAGTGATTGTTACTTTACTTTTGTACAGCATATGCTATATATCAAAAGCTGGTTCAAAAATATTACTGGAATGTGCCAGCATTAGAGAAGATGACGGTCCTTCCAGGTGTAAACAGTACTTTAAAAAAATTTGATTCCAACAGCAGTACAAACTGAACTTGAGAGACAGTAGTTCATTTCTGTTCAGCAATGGCCCTTCAAGCTGTGCTTGACGAGAAGAGGTTATTTCCTAGGAAACTAATCCTGATGCTTGAAAGACACAGCAGAGAAACTAAAATACTACACAAAAAACATCTAGTTGAGGTTTAAATGAGTTCAGCCAGCAAATTCCTCTTGCTTGACTCTTTGTTGCTTAGTCGTTCAGTCATGTCCAACTCTTCATGACCCCATGGACTGCAGCACACCAGGCCCCCCTATCCTCCGCCAGCTTTGGAAGCCCATCTAAATTCATGTACTTTGCCTTGGTAATACTATCTAATCACCTCATCCTCTGCTGTCCCCTTCTCCTTTTGCCTTCAGTTTTTTCCCAGCATGAGGGTCTTTTCTTGACTCCTGGTCTAATCCTATGAAGGGCCTATGACAACAGATCTTGCCTTTCACTGCTGTGAGCCCAGATCCACCTGTACAAAATTGTTCTGCTATTCACTTTGGAGCTTCTCACACAAATAGCTTGCCTTTTTCTAATCAATGCTTTTAAAATTGGTAAATACTGAATCAAAGTGCTTCCCACTCAGGATTAACTCTTAGTTGCCCAACAGGGTCCGTTGGACCCTGCTGGTTGTCACTGTTGTATTTTTATAGTGGAATTTTTTTTTATTTGACAAGAACCTATGACTTTTTTACTGCTAATTAGACAGTTATAAATACATAAGCATGAATGTTTTGAATTTAGTTTTTCTGTAAATTCAAGTTATAGCATCTAATACCAGCAGGACCCATTCGACGCATGTTGGTCTTCTGTGGTCATTCAATATTTTGAGAGCTAAAATTATAATCAAAATTCATAATTTTACAATATTTTACAATTAAAATTAGTTTAAAATAATTATACTAAAACTTGATGCAACATTTATTATATGTACCAAACTATAGTATAGGGTCCACCAGACCCTAGCACTCTTATGTGATACAAAAGTGTTTCGGATTTATAACTACCTAATTAGCAGAAAAAAGTCATAAGATCTTATTGAATAATAATAAATTCCATTACAAAACTACAACACTAACTTCCTACAGGGTCTCATACTAAAACGTGATGCAACATTTATTCATTATATGTGCCAAACTATAGTACAGGGTCCATTGGACCCTGGTGGTCTTAGTGATACAAAAAAAAAATTGGTCAATTAATTAAAGGAGCTTAACCCTACATGGAAATTGGGGGCCCTGGAGCCTTACTAGTACTGTGAGCAAATGTGGGTGCAGAGAGATTCCACTGAAATTCTAATGGGCAAAGGAAGCTACAGTAAGTAGGAATGAGTGTGTGTGTGTGTATGTGTGTGTGTGTCGGTTGGTTGAAGGGGTAGTTTGGGACTTAGATTTAAGATTGATACCCTTCATCAAATGCCAACAAGGAAGAAAAGTGCTGTCCAACATTCAGCAACTTTCCATATCCACAAACATGATTTAGTGTGACGTAGTGGTTGAAGATGAACTTATAAAATGGGTGGTAGGAGAAACATATTGCTGTTTGGAACTCTTTTGAGGAATGGATGATGATGATAGTGATCAAGATGATGATGATTTTACAAAATAATTCAGAATGCACATTTTAATAAACCTATAGAGGAAAAAGTATTTCTCAGATTTTTGGTTACTGAGATTGTTCTCCAGAGACAGGTAAGTTGGCGATTCGCATGTGACACTCCCATAAAATGGTATTTACCATTGGTTTGGCCACCCCCGTATTGCATATTGGTACTTGAAAAAGAACAGGACTAGCATTGCTGAGGGAGTTGACCACTTCTGTGAAGCAGAATTTTGTGAAGAACATGACTGCAACAAAGAAAAAGTACTTGCTTGGCTTCCCCACCCATTCATATTGGTTTCTCCACAGGAGGACCTACAGTCTATGTCCATCTTGCTACTTTGTTGGTTCCACTTTGTTGGTTCCGGAAAGCCTGGTAGGCCTGAAACTCACATCTATAGGTCTATATGGACAGACACTAACGTACCTCATACAGAGGTATGTTATACCTTTATACTATACACTTTATACTAAAGTGTTCCAGTGTTTGTTCCATATTATTGGATTACAGACAGGGCATCAGCAGAACCTGCAATTATCTCTGGAAAATCCCATCCTCCATGTTGTTCTCCATGGGAAGCAGGGAGGGAGAAAAGGGCATTGGCTTTTTCACCATGCTTTGAATTTTTGTTCTTCTGGTTTTGATCAAAGGCCATGAGATATATTCCTGGTGACCCTTATGAGTTTTGCAAAAGCTCATTGGCATCACCAGTGCTTTCCATAAAAGCACTTTTATGGAAGTTCTTTTACTTCTGTATATAGCACCTTCCTAATCCTCCACAAATGACCACAGCCTCAATTTGGCTCCGACTGTGTGCATTCAATTTGTTCCTTGTTTGCGGTGATAATTATATTGTAGTTCAAACTGAACACAGCCTCATCTTCTTGAGTGATGCCCATTCTCCTCATTTCAATAGCAGCACTGCAGTTGCAAGCTGTCTGGCTCATTTCCATCCTTTGAAAGACTGGAAGAGAAATGCCACAAGGAGTGAAGCACAATCCACAGTGAGAGAGGTAGTAATCTTCAGCAAAATGCACATGATGAAGCAATGTATAGAATCCATACATGTTCAGCATCAGTTCATAAAAAGGCCCATAAGAATCAAGTTTGAAACACTGATTATTCCTCTTTTGATAAGAAAATTATGGGGAAAACATTGCCAAAGACAAATGAACTGATAAAGACAGAAAAGGCCTTTTTTAACTTTATTTTTTCCATTGTTGAGAGTGTAGTATATATACACAAATTGAGACAGACATGTTGCCCTTCAATTCTTGCTGTAAAATGGTTTCAAACTATTTTCAACTGAAGGAAATGTCACAATGTTGTATTTTGTTACACTAAGGACTATACAGAAATATTGTTGAGAATCAGGTCAGCAAAACTGCAAAACAGAAGAAGGACCCCCAAACGAAAAGGACACCCAAGAAAAATATGACATGACATGACAAAATAAAAGCTAAAAACACATGTATTGATTTCATGTGTTTAATTTAAACACTGTACTAACTATTAAATTTAAAACTATTATATATAATTTATTAATTACAAAAAGGCAATATTCTGCCTGCTCACAAGGAAAAGGAGGACACTGATTTTTTTCCAGATCACAAGGCTAACACAGTAAGCCACACTTTTGTACATGAGATGTGTCACATCACTAATCACTGTTATTTTGTAACATCTCTATTATTTTTAATTCAATAGCCATATCAGTTTGCTGAGAAAATCAATCGATTGCTTACTGTTTAGTTCAGAGTTTCCAAGATTAGAGCTACTGATTCATTTTACTGAGAGAACATATATGGTTCTGAAGAGTTAGGGCCACCACACGAGGCAATCTCTTACACAGATGCTTGTTGTGTAAAGCCATATGGCTTCTGTGATATGTGATAAATGATCTATTTCACTGGGTGTACATATGATGACAGAAAACCATCACTTGCAATCTGTTTCTGCTATATTTAACAGACAGGTGTCATTTGTTATATACTATGATTTGAATTGCATTGGGTAGGTAGGAAACAGAATCTATCAATGGAGAAATATCAGTAGGAAACCATTAGATATGTGGGATGAGGAATAGATGGCCGTTTGGCCGGCCGCCTGGTCAGCCGGCTGGACAGACAGACAGGGGAAACAACAGTATAGATTTATTTTGACATTTCTTATGGAAACTAGGAATTATCCACTTATTCCAAAACTGTGCAAACATTTCTAGGATGTAGATGCTAATCATGGATTCTAACCAAAATATTGCACCTATGATCTGCTTTAGTAATGTGCCCTAATGTACATCTACATGTTTGGTTGTCCACACATTATATTATATCTTCCATGGTTCTTTCACGCCAGTCCTTATGACATAACTAAGTATAGTATTATAAATGTTTGCAAATTAGTTTCTTCTTCACACCACTTTTCCAGATATTGTTAAAAGAGCAGGCACACATGCCCGGTAACACAGAAGGATAATGATAAACAATGACAAATATAATGCATAGCTTGGCTGTTAAGCCTTTTCAATGGTCAAAAGAGACTGCAAGCTTGATATTGGCAATTGGGAGCATGGAAAAGGTAAGAGTTCCAAATTATTTTATAATGATTGAAGTTGGTTGAAAAGTCTTAGTACTAGTACTGATATAAGCTTCCTATGTTGAGAAACAGATTATTTTGCCTGTTTTATAAATCACAGAGACAGAGGCAGACATTGAGATTTCCCTTTTTAAAACAAATTGTTTAACAAATACTTACGAAGTCTATTTTCTTTGGGAGAAGGAAGAATAAAAATCAATTGCTGCTGGATTGCTACAACACTTTCAGTTATTGGTGAGAATTGTAAAATACATTGATTTCCTATATATTTAATCTTTGTAATGGGTAATTATTAATGCATCATTCTCCATCTTTTATTGCAATAATGGATGACAGCACTTGCTGGGAGGATAGTTGTTTAAAACTTACTTGTTTCTGTAATAATAGCTGCCTAATTTCATCCTGCTAGAGCCGGAAAATGGCATTTACAAAACAATGCATGCTGTGAATTCAGAAAGAAAGTACTTCAATGGAATAACATATATTACAGTCAGAATAGATTGGAATAGATGCCAACAATATAGCAAGAATTAGGAAGAAAGCAATTCTCCCCAGAAGAAAAGGAATAATCTTTTACATATACAACACCCTGAAGGCCAGCCTTAGCAGATGCAGGGTCCAATACTTACAGGGGCAGTGGGGCTCTACTCATCCTGCAGTCCCCTCTATTATTCGGATAAGCAGATGTGGATAGACACCATCTGTAGCATCACCACTAAGCTGTTTTTGAGGATTTCAAATCAATCTCACCCAGGGGCTGGCAGGAGGAAGGGCATTCCAGAAGCAATGGTCTCAGGACATATAAAGCAATGGTCTCAGGACATATAATGCTCTAACTGCATATAAAGCCTGTTCTAGTGAGCGCAACCTTCAAGCCCTGCGAGTCGCCCGTAGCAAAGTCCAACAGATTGCCAGGAGATGTGCTAACAATTATTGGCTGCAGCTTTGCTCTCAGATCCAGGTAGCAGCTGACACAGGCAACCTCAAGGGGATGTATGATGGCATCAAGCAGGCCTTAGGTCCAGCAGTGAGGAAATCTGCCCCGCTTAAGTCTGCTACAGGTGAGGTCATCCAGGACCGAGCACAGCAGATGGCACGCTGGGTGCAGCACTACTCTGAGCTATACTCCAGAGAAAATGCAGTAACTGAAGAAGCATTAAACAACATTGAGTGCCTGCCTGTCTTGGAGGAGCTCGACAGTGAACCAACTTTAGAAGAACTAAACGAAGCCCTGGATTCCCTTGCTTTTGGCAAGGCACCCGGGAAAGATAACATCCCTGCTGAAGTTCTGAGGTGCTGTAGAGGGACCATTTCCACTGAACTGTACAAGATATTCTGCCTCTGTTGGAGGGAAGGTGGAGTACCACAGGACATGAAGGATGCTAATATTGTCACACTGTACAAGAACAAAGGCGACAGGGGTGACTGCAACAACTACCGTGGCATCTCTCTTCTTAGTGTTGTAGGGAAGCTGCTTGCCCGTGTCATACTGAAGAGGCTTCAGGTGCTTGCAGAGAGAATCTATCCTGAATCACAGTGTGGATTTCGAGCCAACAGGTCCACCACTGATATGGTATTTTCCCTTCGACAGTTGCAAGAGAAATGTAGGGAACAAAGACAGCCACTCTTTGTAGCCTTCATAGACCTTACAAAGGCTTTTGATTTGGTTAGTAGGGATGGCCTTTTTAAAATCCTCCCCAAGATTGGATGCCCACCTCAGCTCCTCAACATCATCAGGTCCTTTCACGAGGACATGAAGGGCACTGTAGTTTTTGATGGCCTAACATCAGACTCCTTTCACATCTGAAGTGGAGTGAAGCAGGGCTGCGTCCTCGCACCAACTTTATTTGGGATCTTTTTTGCAGTCATGCTGAAGCATGCTTTTGGAAACGCAACAGAGGGAATCTATCTCCGGACCAGATCAGACAGAAAACTCTACAGTCCTTCCAGAGTAAGAGCAAAGTCCAAAGTCCAGCTGAAATGCTTGCGTGAGTTCCTCTTCGCCGATGACGCTGCTGTTACTGCTCACTCTGCCGAAGACCTTCAACGACTTATGGACCGTTTTAGCAAAGACTGCCAAGACTTTGGACTAACAATCAGCCTGAAGAAAACACAAGTCATGGGTCAGGGTGTGGATTCACCTCCCTGTATCACAATCTCTGAACATGAACTGGAGGTTGTCCATGACTTTGTGTACCTTGGCTCAACTATCTCTGACACTCTCTCCTTAGACTCTGAGCTGAATAAACGCATTGGTAAAGCGGCTACTACATTCTCCAGGCTTACAAAGAGAGTATGGCTTAATAAGAAGTTGACGGAACATACAAAGATTCAGGTCTATAGAGCTTGCGTCCTGAGCACACTCTTGTACTGCAGTGAGTCTTGGACCCTTTATGCATGGCAGGAGAGGAAGCTGAACACCTTCCATATGCGCTGTCTCCGACGTATTCTTGGAATCACCTGGCATGATAAAGTCTCAAATGACACAGTATTGGAACGTGCTGGAATCTCTAGCATGTTCACACTTCTGAAACAGCGGCGTCTACGCTGGCTTGGGCATGTCGTGAGAATGGCTGATGGTCGGATTCCAAAAGATCTCTTATATGGAGAATTAGTGCAGGGAAAGCGCCCAAGAAGGAGACCACAGCTGCGATACAAGGACATCTGCAGGAGGGATCTAAAGGCCTTGGGAATGGACATCAGCAGCTGGGAAACCTTGACCTCTGACCGTTCAGCGTGGAGGCAAAAGACCCAGCATGGCCTTCTCCAACTGGAAGAGACACTTGTTCGGCAGGCTGAAGCAAAGAGACAGACCCGAAAGCAGCGAAACCTGGGACCTGGGCAGGGGACGGAATTTATTTGTCCTCAGTGTGGAAGGGATTCCCACTCTCAAATTGGCCTCTTTAGTCACACTAGATGTTGTTTCAGGACCTCCAGTCAGAGCACGATACCATAGTCTTTTGAGACTGAAGGATGCCAATAATAATAAAGGTCTCAGGACCATAGCTAGGAAGGAGCTGGGAGGACTTTTGCACCCACCCCATGAGCCAGCAGTTTGCCCCCCTTGAGTTAAGTTACAGGTCTTTGCTTCCCTATACTTATTACTTCATTTTACACACCAATATAGATACCCAACATAAGTATAGTGGTGCCTCACATAAAGAGCTTAATTCATTCTGGAGGCCTGCTCTTTAAGTGAAATGCTCTTTAAGTGAAGCAGATTTTTGCATAGGAAATAATGGGAACTCAGACGATTGGTTCCACAACCCCCAAAATATTCATAGAAAAATATTAACTGGATATAAAAATGATGACAAAACACTGGAATTGAATTCAAACCATGCATTAAATGTGCATGATTCTATGAAGTCTACTTAGGCTGCAATCCTAAAGACACTTTCCTGGGAGTAAGCCCCATTTAACACAATGGGGTTTACTTCTGGGTAGACATGGTTAGGAGACTGCAATCAAAGACACTTTCCTGGGAGGCTTACCTGGGCTGCTGCTGGAGGTTCAAGGTGGTTGGTGGGGTTACTTGGGGGCAGTTAGGGGCAGCTGCCTCTGGTACCTCCAGGCAACTGCCCCCAAGTTGGGGGCAGTTAGAAGCAGCAGTGCTGGCCGGCAGCCCTTTTCTCCTTCCTAAGGGTTAAATTTCTAAAAATTGGTTCTCAGTGGGAGGTCACATCACAGAAGGAACTCCATTCCCAAATTTCATGCTTCTATGTCCAGTGTTTGGGGCAAGGCATTGATGATGACTATTCTTCAATGTATAGGGATGAAAACATGTTGCATCCCTTTTCACTACCTTTCAATAGGAATTTCCAAAATCTGGTTCTTAGTGGGTGCCTTCATCACAGAAGGAACACCCTTTCCAAATTTCATGCTTCTGTCCAGCGATTTTGGCTGGGCGTTGATCAGTCAGTCAGTCATTTTATATATATGTCTCCAGCAACAACAGCAAATATGGAAGGAAGATCAAACTGAGGAAGTGTCCTGGCAAGATAAGACCCTGCATGGGATGTACCATCGCCAGATAACTGAAGTCGCTAATATTGGGAAATCCTATCAGTGGCTGGAAAGAGCTGGCTTCAAGGATAGCAAGGAAGCCCTCATCACGGCAGCACAAGAACAGGCACTAAGTACCAGATCCATAGAAGCGGGGATTTACCACACAAGATTTACCACACTGCACCCAAAGTGCAGGCTGTGCAGAGAAACCTCAGAGACAGTCCAATACATTGTGGCAAGGTGTAAGATGCAGGCAGGAACAACATACACTGAAATGCACAACCAAGTAGCTGGCATCGCGTACAGGAACATCTTCTCAGCCTATGGATTAACCCCCTTCCAAGACCAGATGGGAGACTCTGCAGAAAGTTGTGGAGAACGACAGGGCTAAGGTCCTGTGGGACTTCCATATCCAGACAGATAAGAAGGTACTGGCTAACCAGCCAGACATTGTGGTGGTAGATAAGGCCCAGAAAACAGCCCTGGTGATAGATATAGCAATACCAAATGACAGCTTGAAAAGAGCATGAAAAGGTGGAAAAGTATCAGGGTTTGAAGGAGGAATTAGAAAGGATGTGGAAAGTGAAGGTGAATGTGATCCCATATATATATGGGATCTGGATTACTCTGGATTATTTTATATATATACTCTGGGTTATTTTCAGGCAATGGGTGACAATGGAACAACAAAAGTCATGATGCGCTTTTTCATTCCATTTGCTCTTTCTATTTATGATCTTGGAGGGATGACTATTCATCTGTAGAACTGTGAATGATTTTAACCAGGAATCTACATCCATTTAAAATTCTTAGGTGGAGGCAAGGCATCAATCAAGCTGTTCCACCAGCCTCCTTCTCTTGCCTCCTATTCTTCCACCTTGATGGGGATTTATTCAAGAGACATGGAAGGGCACTGAGAAAATATGCATATGCTTCACAGTGTGAGACTTGGAGCACAATCCTAACAACTTCTACTCAGAAGTAAGCCCCATTGTGTTCAATAGATCTTACTCCCAGGAAAGTGCCTTTAGGATTGCAGCATTGGAGAGATAAATCAGGGAAAAGGTGGATAAAGAGCATCAACTGGTTTTGACACTTTGCTGTACCCCAAAGAACAGGGCTGACATTTCAATTGCTCTGTGGCTGACATGATGTTCTTATCATCTCTTCACTACAATAAAAGCTTTCAGGGAAATGTGGAAAGTTACCTGGGAAGGCAGCCTAAATAGGCAGTTAGAAGGGCTAACAGGGGAATTAGCAAATATTGGCTACAATCCTATGCACACTTTCTTAGGCTAGACTCCAATGGACACACTAGAATTTAATTCTCATAAGATTGGGCTGATTGGCACTGGATCCTGACCACACTTACCTGCAAAGAAGTTTCACTGGTTCTGTGATTTGGCAGTGCAATAGGAATCCACGGGATTTATACGGAGCAAATGTGTTTAGGATTGCAATGATAATGCAGTTTTAGCACAAGTACCTATCATTAGGAGTTCTCTACATTTTTCTAATGAAGGTTATCAAGCATACTTATTGCTTTTGAAGCAATGATAAATAGGAGATCTCAGACGGGAGATACAACATTGACAACATAGAGGGTACAACTCAGAACACAGGTACGGTGTATTTAGAGAAACTATCAAGAATTTTCAGGATCCACCAGTAATAGGAAAAGGATATATGTTGCCAAATAAAACTTTCATTGACCTTTTCTAATACTGTGATTTCTGCACTATACTTGACTGCACCTCAGCCCTGGAATTACAGAACATTCTTGAAATAAAAAGAAGTAGAGAAAAGTCTCCACTCTCTCCTTAGGTCTCAGCTTATAATTACCTGGACTAATACAGCACGTTTATTACTTTTGAATTGGTCAAATCTTGAAAAGTTCATTAAAAAGAAGAAATAGCTATATTTTTCCTTTGGCAAGATGAACCATTTGCTTTATATCTTTTGTTCAAACTGGAGGGTTGGGGTGGAAATTGGAGTTGGCAAATGGCAGAAAGGGAAGGCTGTGACCACCCGTTTTCCCCACTGGTTCCCACTGGCAGCCTCCAACTTTGCTTTTTATTTTATTTTTAATGAAAGTCAGTGGGGAAAAATCCTGTGTGCAACTTGATTGGTCTAATGGCTCAGGATTCAGAGCATCTGTTCCACTCCTTCCTCTAATAGGATTCTAATGAATATGAGCTTAGAGCAGAAGATTGCAAAACACATCTGGCTTTCTTACTGCCTCTGAATTTGGAAGCGCTGTGGCCCAAAGTCACTTGAAAGGTGTCAGATCTCAATGTGACATGGGTGATTCTGTCATACATGCTCAAAAACATTTCTGGCTCAAAATTACATTGTGCTCTGGTCTTAGGGCACAATCCAGAATAAATACGGGGAGTCCTTGCTCCGGTGTAAGAACAATTTACTCTGGATTGCAATATGAATTTCCCATAGGTTCTCATTAGGTTGTGCCACTAGGTTTGTAATTACACTAGGTTGTAATGTCTCTTACGTGCTCCCATAGTTACTGTAGGGTTAGTGAGACTGTCAAAGATTCAAAAAGTAGAGGTGCCATGAGTGACTTCAGTCTGGGTATTTGAGGCAAACCCTAAATACAGCATCAGTCAATATCTTCTGCTGTACCTTACTTTATCTGGTACATGTACAAATGCATGCATGGATGCATGCACCTTCACCAATTTCTCAGAGATACTGCAAAGGAACTATTCAAGTTTGCGCCAGCTATTTTACCATGTGGCCTGGCTTTACCAGAGCAGCTTAGGTTTGGGAGCACTTGTATTCAGGGGTGTCACTAGAGAGGCATGGGGGTAAAGGCTGCCCTGGGTGAAACATATGACACCACTACTGACCAATTTTTTTAAATCTTGGTATTTTTGAAAACTGCCATCATCTTATATATCACTCAGTCTAATATTTTGTGAAGAATGCAATGAAACTAACCACATGGAACTATCTCTATTTTATCTACTGGAAACTTATTGCCCAAAAAACCAGTGGGGCAGGACAATAGTACATCACCATGTTCATCACTGGGGCATTGCCAGACCCACTAGATCAGGGGTGTCCAAACGTTTTGGCAGGAGGACCACATCATCTCTCTCAGTGGTGTAGCTAACCCAAGGCAAAGCTCAAAGTGTTGCCCTGGAAGTGATGTCACAACCAGAAGTGATGTCATCCCCTGGTATTTTTTGAAAGAAAATTGGGGGGAAACCACCCATTTGCTCTGCTAGTGGCATAGCTAAAGCACCTATTTGCTATCTGGAATCAAAGAAGATTTTGTTGCACCCCCAATCCCACAACAACAAAATCAAATTTAATTAAGTAAAAAATGAAAATTATGTCCCTTATTGGTTAGGGAAACTCTGGTGAGGCAAATAGGAATGGTTATACTTTCCCTGCTAAATATAGCAGCACCACTTAGAAGTGCCTGTATACCCAGTTAACATGGTTCTCAGCCCTCAAGGTAGCTGTATTATGATATATTTGTATGGGAATGAGAGCTGATTCATATTAGTACCTTATTAGTTCAATACTATATCAGAATTACATCTCATTGGCTTTCAGTGCAATCAGTATCATGGTAAAGTTTGAGTTAAGAAAATCCACTTTTTCCATAGGCTTTTGTGTTTTCATTTTTGGGTTAATTGGCCATAACTTTTGATATAATATATATTTTTTATTTTCTTTGTAAACTTCTTTGTGAATATTTTAGTTGAAAAGTGGTATATAACTACTGAAGATGATTAGATAGATAGGTAGATATTCCAATGCAGTTTGTTTCATTGCATTCTCCATTAAATTTCCTTTCCAACAATATATAACATGATGGTATTAACATTCATACAGACTGTATTTTTCACAGTTTTAGCCACTAGTGTCAAGGTTAGCTTGTACCCCCCCTAAAGCTTGTAGCCTAGTGCAACTGCACACCCTGCACCTGCCTAGCTTCACCACTGATCTCTCACACACTGTTGGGAGCCGAGGAATTAATTTACATTTCAAATTTGAATAGATTTACATAAATGACTATATCAGAGACAGAACCAGGGTTTGGACACACCTGCACTAAATGGAAGGAAGTCCAGCATGATATGATGAGCTGGCCTTTCATATTAGGTGACACAAACCATAGTGGTACCACTGCTCATATTCTATAATATCAAATCACTGTCACTTATAAAACATGGGGTATGATCCACCTACAATTAATAGTCCCACAAGTTTTCATGCTTTTTCCAAGTCTCTCACTGACACTGAAATCAATGAGTCTAACTTTCAGGAATCATGTCCTATGTGGTTCCAGATCCATTTGAATTGTGCTCTTTCAAACAACACTCATAATTTAGATAGAAACTCTTATTAACTCTGTTTGCCATTTGTATACGTTACAATTTTCTATCTTATCTGCAGAAAATGACTGTGCAGTGCAAGAATAGCCATGGTATTTCCATGGCTTCATTGTACTTCAAGTATCTTCAGTAATAAAGGAAGTGACTGGAAAGCTATTGAAAATGTACTTAGCTTCCTAACCGAAAATACCTCATTTATCACATTACAAAGAGAATTAAACTGGGCTGTTGTTGCATTCATAAGACATCTGTTGTGAGAAATCTGAACAATTTCCCTTTGCAGCTGACTTTATTTAGCTGCCCAAACTATAACAATTATTAAAAGGAAGCTTTTGGGGGGGGAAAAGTTTTCAATATCTACCCTCTTGTTCTTTAGTAGTTTTTGTCGCCAATTCTAAGCATGATTTGTATGACTCCAACAATAACATGTCAAAGCAGGAAGGCTATTGCTGGGGCAGTTTTGGGGGATAATCACAGGCAATTCAGCTACCAGGACCAGGTCAGGCTGCAGATGGAAGGAAACACACTGGTGGTAGCAGCACACTGAGATCTCATTTTCCCCAGCCTGTAACACACCCTTAAACCTGGATTTATGTGTGCTAATCTTCTGGGTTTGAGGAGACCATTGAAAACCAGACAGCCTACAGGGATGTTAAATAAAAAGAATTTCACTTATCTCTCTTGGGCAACTTTTAATTCCTCCCCCAACAGGATGCAGTGTGCATTCTGTCAGGTTCTGTATGCTGTGGAATGGGCAGGGACAGGATTGGGCTTTCGATTAATTTAATTCAATTTTTTTCAAACCATCATGACAACCAAATCTTGAATAATTAAAGAGCCATTTCCAGATATAAAAGATGTGATGTCATAGTAACTAAAATAAAGTAGGCCTTCAAGTAAAAAGAGATATTACAAAATAATTCAAAGCTTTGATTTTGTTTATTTGGTATTGTGAAAAAAATTTCCAGCTATGGAATTTGTGACAGTTTGATTACGTGCCTGGTGCCACAGAATGAATTACTTGGTTTGCTAAATTAGTATAAGTTTCAGTTTTGTCTTCCAAGTCAAGGCAAATTAAATTAAGACAAATCAAACCCAAGGCAAATTAAAGACAGATCCAATTACATGAAATTAATATTGCTCAAATGGTACAAATATGCATCTGAATATTTAGAAAAAGAATGGTATTATTTTTCTATATTGGGAAAAGACAATTTTTAACTCTTGCTATTACTCTAGAATAAAAAATACAGACTGTAATTCTAAGCACTTATGTATGCAGTTGCGTACATAACTGTGCATGGTTGTGTACAGGATTGCAGTTATAATGGATGGCCAAGGTTTGGAAATATTGTTTTTCAGCCTGACCATGTAGCGCAGTGATTCCCAAAGTGAGCACTACCGCCCCCTGGTGGGTGCTGCAGCGATCCAGGGGGGGCGGTGATGGCCACAGGAAACATTAATACATATATCTTTCTGTTTAATTGCTATTAAAATTTTTAAAAAATTAATTTCTAGGGGGCGCTAAGTAATATTTTTTCTGGTAGGCCACAAAAGTTTGGGAACCACTGATAGCAGCTCTGTTTCATATGGTATGGTAGGTGTGTTTCAATTCAAAATGGATGTATTTTTGATAGTGAGCTATGTTTGGATCCTGGAATGCTTAGGTTTAAAAGTAAGCTTGTTTAAGAATGCTTTAAGAATTTAAGAATGCTTATGTTCAAAAGTAAGCTTGTTTAAGCTTGGCCCAGTTCCATTCTCGGAGGGAACTGGGTGGGTCTGGAGAAGCTCTGCTTCTCTGGATCCAAAGCATCCATGAAGGGCATTTCATCCACCTTTCTTGGACCAGCTTGTCCTGCACTTTTACATGGGGGAAGGGAATGAATGTCCCTTTCCTGCAAATAATTGGCAGGTAGCCTACATGTGCCTCATCTCTTTCCAGTGACTTGACCCCTTAGAGGGGATCTAAAGGGGAAGGGTGCAGGAAAGGGCTACTGGGAAGAAAACAAGAAACTTGCCTTTCTCATGCTTTTCTGTACTGTGACTCTATCCACAGCAATTTAATTCCGCATGAAGGATCATACAGATAGGGCTATAGGAAATTAACATAGTAGAGAGAAAGGTTTTATCACAGGAAGCAAGGTTAAAGCTGTCTGGATTACTTGCTATTTTTCTAAATATGGGTTTTTTAATTTGGGTTAAGAATAAATTTAGGATATATTTTTTTAAAATGGGTTAAGAATCAGTAATTCTCTATCTGCCTTCTGAAGGCATCACCAAGTGATGCTTCCAGATCAGAATTTCAACCCAAATCTCGTGCATTTTACACAAAGCAATGCATTGCTATGTCCAATTTTTGTGTACCTATTTCTACAAGTGAAGTTCTAAATGAAAGCATTCTATCTATCTATCTACAGTATTTATATACCGCTTTTCAACTGCAAAGTTCACAAAGCAGTTTACAAAAAAATGAAAAAAATAGCTAATTAATAGCTAATGGGTGCCTGTCCCAAAAGGGCTCACAATCTAAAATGCAAAAAGAACACCAGCAGAAGCCACTAGAGCAGACATTGCTGGGGTGTGTAGGGCCAGTTACTCTTCCCCTGCTAAATAAAAGAGGAACACCCACTTGAAAGAGTGTCTCTTGCCCAGTTAGCAAGGGTTAATTCTGCTCAGCTCTATTCAACCATGACCCCGATCTTTTCCCATTTGTCTGACTTTATACACAGTAAGCAGCTTTCTTCTTCCTCAGCTCAACCTGCAGTAGTATTTCTACATGGATAACTCTAGAAGGAAGCCTTTCGGGTGTTACTACACCCTGATGGACACTGTTTCTTTACATTATTGAATACTGTTTGGTTGCTGGTAAGTGAGAGGGAAGTGGTTTGCACTTAAGATGATTCCAGAATGGACTGATTTTTGTCTGTCCACCCATAAACTGTTGATGGATTCAGCTGATGTTATGCTGCTGCAAAAGATCTGTAGGAAACCACTTAGCGGTTTTCTAGCAGGTCACAGGAGGTCAAATTCACTTGGGTGGATCCACGTTTTGGTTTTCTTCCAGCAGTGCATAAGCTGTACCCTACAGAGCTTTATGGGGCAACATGGAGAATGGGGAAATACACTGGTGAAACAAATTTCACTAATCTTTTTTTTATTTTCTTCAATTTGAGGTGTGTATGTGTATTTTGTGGGAATTTCATAGTGGAGGAAGTATACCCATTATCAACATGATTTCTAAAAAGAGGCAATAACTGTGGATCAAAATGCATCATAAGAATGGATCAAAATGCAATAGCTCAAAATGATTGGCCATAGGAAATATTAAGAAGCAAACTTCTTTAGAGCTAATTTGCAGACCACATGAGACATATCTTGTTACGATGAAGTTTAGTTCTGATTTATAGGTCCTCTTTGGAGTTCCTTATTAAACTGTCACTCAGAGAGAACAGGATTAGAAAATCCATTACCCGTTTAATTAGGTTTGTGGTTTTTTCAGTCTAATAGTGACAATACCCAGCATGTGGCCCAGCATATATATTACAAGCATTCAAACACTAGCAGCCCAATCCTATCCATGGGAAACACAAAGCTTGTTCTGCCAGTGTTGCAAGAGTTGTAGCACCTGAAAACTGCTTTTACATAGATGCAAGTCACCAGCACAATGTGCCTGAAACGCTAATGATGGAAGACCATCACTGAGGCTGTCCATAAAGAGTGGGCTCATTGCCTCTGAGCCATAGGCAGCCCATCTTGTATCCCCTGATGCTGTGGGAGCCACAGGTTTGCCCACCTTCTGAGACTACCGTCATACTAGTAAGCTGATATGGAAGGCCATGGCTTTCCCTGGCATTGGAGGGCTGGATTTGGTCTAACTAGGGTCAAGGCCAGCTTTCAGGGCAAATATCACCATGTATCCCTCTGCATTCCCCTGAATCCCAAGTTCATCCTCACTGAGTCATAGGGGTCAATGATAGCTGCAGGTAGCATGGTGGTGTGGTAGACTTCAATAAGTTTCGGCAACTGCTTGAGGGTGGGCACCACAAATGGTTGCCCAGTGCTGTCAGAGGGTCTCCCTGCAACAAGCAGCTGAGGCACAGTGTGCCTTGCAAGGGTGCCTGGGTGGTATGGTTCATCTGCCTGCATTGTTTTATCTGCCTGCACAGATCTTTGGGGACTGTGTCTGCAAGCTACATAGCACTTGCTTTAGGGTTCATTTCATTGCATCAGCATTCATTTCTCTGTTTCTGGGTAGGTTTTTTTATTCAGCTCTTTATGAACTTGTGGCTTCATAGCTGAGCTATCTGTTTACACGTACAGCTCAATTGCTAAGTACATGCAGCCTCTGTCCATGCATGACTCATTATGCTGTGATACTTTTTCTGCTCATCATCTTAATTATTTTGTTCCTGCCCTGGCTGCATGTGCGAGGAACCCTTGGCTTGTGATTTCCTTTGAAACATGGCAGAGCTGCCAGCATAGGAGTTGTCTCATGCTGCATCACTATACCAATACCATCACTGTTACCGTATCTAATTTTAGTGGTGTTTTATTGTTTTTTAATTGTTGTTTGGCTGCCTTGAGTTCCCCTTTGTGGGGGAAGAAAGGCGGGATACAAATTGCTTAAATAAATAAATAATACCATTGGCATAGCAGTCAGTTAGGATTGGGATGTCCCTGTGATAAGTTCCAAGGAAGTGATATAATGGAGAAAAAAGTCACCACAGCGGTACCTCTCATAACAAGTGCCTCACATAACAAGCGTTTCACATAACAAGTATAAATTTCAAGAAATCTTGCTTCACATAACAAGTTCCGCTTCACTTAACAAGCAAGTGTGCTATGGGCATGCGTGCTATGCAGCCCTAAAGCTCCACGTGAAGGCTGCCGGCCAGTGCTGCTGTCTCTAACTGCCCCCACCGGCCACCTTGAAACTCCAGCAGCAGCCCCGGTAAGCCTCCCAGGAAAGTGTCTTTGATTGCAGCCTTCTAACCATGTCTACCCAGAAGTAAGTCCTGCTGGAACCTGCTGGAGCCCACCACTGCACTGTATAATGTTAAATGCTCCCTTCAATCATGTATCAATCATTCAAGCACAATTGGATATAATTTTACATATTCAAAAGAAAGGGGCACACAGGCTGCTTTCTTGGGAGCACGTCTCATTGAACACAATTGGACATACTTCTGAGTAGACATGTGCAGCTCTGGCATCATAGTGATGTCACGTCCTGTTTGATATTCCTTTTGGCCATGACATCACTTAATGGGGGAGGTTCCTGAAAGCTTATCATTCTCAGAAGGGGGTCCTAGACTGAAATGCTCAAAAACCACTGCCATACACTAACTTCTGGGGGATCTTCCACATTTCCTCGACAGTCCCTTTGACCAATGCTGCATTCCTAAAGACACTTTCCTGGGAGTAAGACCCATTGAATGCAATGGATTTACTTTTGAGTAGACATGGTTAGGATTGTGTTCTAAGAGCCCAATCCTATTCATGTCTACTCAGAAGTAAGTTCCATTATAGTCAAGAGGTCTTACTCTCAGGAAAGTGTGGAAAGGGTTGTAGCCTATGCTTCTGAAATGCAAGCAATGCTCCTGGGGTTTGGTTTGTTGAAAAAACAGTGAAGATAATATAAAAAGAACTAGTTAATGTTGTTCTGTTTCCCTGCAGTTGCTTTGAATTCAATCATTATGCAACAGAGTCAAGACATGTAAGAAAACAGCAGGCTCCACGTCTCATCGTTTATGTAACACTTCTAATTTATAAAATGTCTTACATTTTTTGTGATCACAATAACCTTGTGAAAGAGGCTGCTCTTATTTCCATTTCACTGATGGGAACCTGTCAAATAAAGGATAGATCTCATCATTGCGCTTTGATGTTTGTGAATATTCCTGAAGCATTTGTCTGGACACATCACTAATAACAGACAGAAGGCTAGACAAGCTACTGTAGATTATTATCCAACATGGCACTTTGACATCAGGTATGTGAAGTCATCCTCTGAAATATTTAACACGTGTGGTGGGTCTTTATAGTTTTCATGCTGCCATTCAGTGGTAAACTTTTCCCCTTTACTGACACAAAACAAGAAAGTTTCCCACTGAACTGTGCTGTTACTAAATGCTCATGTCTTTATGGGGAGGGAGGTTGATGACAAAACAGTACAATTTCATGGTTTTTTTAAACACTGGTTTTAATATGACATGATACAGGAGTCAAATCCCGCTCTACCTAGACTCTAGTAGTTCTGTCTTATTTAGATCATCTTTTCAGGCACAGCTGTCAACTATATGAAAAAGATACTTACTGAATCATGATTTCCATGGAGTCTCTAGAAATCCTGCTAGCAAGTGTTTAACTGTCATGTTGAGAAATGGATCAAATACACATTCAGAGGTCCTGAGGCCTTAACACATGCAGACTGGAGTTTTGAACAGCTCTGTTGTGCAGCGTGTCTGGTGTTTTGGGATTGTGTTAATGTAGAACGACTGAAACCTGCTGTGGGGTACAAAAAGCAAGATATAAATATTTTAACAAACAAAAATAAATGATAAAATGGCATGTTTTGTGCGTGCAAGAAAATCATCTTGTTGATTTAAATTAAGGGCAGATCTCATCCCAAAATACTTTTCTTTAGTCATATTCCTTGTTAATTATTTTTGTATGTTCTTTTTTCTAATTTTCATTTTATTGTTTACAGTATTCCAAACCTTCAACTTAACATGCCGTTGATGAATTTCAATTCCTTGAGCAGCATTTCAAATCTAGAGCAAGTTTAGGTAAGTTTTAAAGAGCAAAAAAAGTTCTTTAAGAAAAAAAGAATGAAACAGTAAGATTGCTGCTTAGCAAAGATGGTGAAATATATATTTACATTTATGTGTTTTAATTTGCTTGATGATGTCACTTCCAGCCATGACATCACTTCTGGTGCAACCTGGATAGATTGTTCCACTACAAAGTGGGTCACAAGCTAGAAGATTTGAGACCCTGCAATAAGTTGTTAGAAAGGTGACACCCTTGAGGGGGTGACACCACTAGTGACCAAACTGGCTGAAAATCATGGTTTTTAAGAATAATCTCATCATGTTACATACTGTTGGATGCATAATTTACAGCAGAATGCAATGGAACAAACCACATTGAAATATCTTTATTCTATCAAAATGTGTGGCTATAAAACAAACAGAGGCAGAGCAATGGCACATAACCAAGCCCACCCAGGTTGTTGCCCCACCCGCCGCATGGGGGTGATGCACTGGTCCCCCACACCGGGTGATGTGAACCCTAGTGATACCCCTGCTGACTAGCAATTAGCTGATAGAATGAGACAATTTTACTAAGGAGAGTTAATATTTTTCTTGGATCCTGTTGCTGTCACCTTCAGGAATGCACGAGTGCATCACTAAATGTCAAGCAACAGTAGATAGAATACAAAGGAGAAAATAATTTTCCTCTTGATTAACTATTCATATTTCATTTAGCAAATTCCTGAGTGCCTCTACAGCCGAGCTGTTCTTTCCTCATACATACTGCTGCCTGTTGTAATGGTCACTGTGAGAAAACTCAAATGTTGATTATCATATATGGGAAAAACTGCTCACTGGGAATTTGTGAATATGTTACTGTGTGTCACACTGCATAGGGGGAAACAAGAGGCAAAGGAAAGTTCAGTGCAAATTCTGTACCTCAGAGCCAGACTAACTTAAATCCAAAATGGACGATTTCCAGATTATTACCGTTTTGCATGTATAATCTGATTGTGCATCAAGCCATAATAACCTAAGTCTGTTAAGCATTCTTCTTAACATTCTCCTTAATGCTTAACAGACTATAGGTTGTTATAGCTTGATGCAGAATCAGATTATCCACGCAAAACACTTTAACCTGAAAATCGTCCATTTTAGACTTATGTTTGTCTGGCTCTGAGGTACAAAATTGTGAGTTGGTTCATCCTTCATTCAAAATTATCTAAGAGAAAATATTTTTTTTAAAAAAACCAGAATATGCAGTCATTATGAGAATCATTGGGTTTCCTCTTTTAAAAACATTATTTGCTACTTTGCCCAGGGTTCTAGGAACTCCAGTGTTATTTTTTGGAAGTATTTGTGAGTGGGTCACGAAAACCAGCAGGTTTTATCCCAGGGCTAGCTATCAGACTCTAGAAATCTAATCAAGTTTTGTCTACTTTTGAAGTTACTTTAAGTCCAAGAACTCTTCAGCAATGAATTGTGTGATCAGATACGTTTCTAGGGACCTTGGAATGTTTTGCAGCAGGATCTGTTGATGGCTGCGAATCTCCGTGGTGATTAGAAGACTCCCCAGAGAAGAGACATACGTGGCATCTCTATGTTCAACAGGTATAGACCCCAAGATCTTTCTTCTTAATGGATTGTCGATGAACTTGGTTGGTCTCTATGAGAAACAGAATGCTGGATGTGATGAAGGACTCTGTAACAGCTGGGAACAACCTGCTTTGGTGCTCTCCCTGCTAAAATATTTTGGGCTCACCAACTTCATGATGGCAGCAATAGCACTTCATGTTCTGCTGCCACCATTGTGAAGATGGATGGGCAAGCTGATCCACCTGTGCTTATCTCTCCCACCACCTCCTGCTCCAGCTGATCATTCCTGACCTTTGAAAGCAGCACCACTTCCCTCCGATGCCCATTTTGTCCTGTAGCCTGTTTCAAGTGGCAAGAAAAGCCAGCTAGGGCAGGCATCAGAGACAAGCATGAGAAAGTGGCAGCACCAGCAGCCCGTTTACAGATCATTAGAGCTCTGCTTGATTTGTACAATAATATAGGAAGGAAAAATGTGGTCTTTGGTCCAGATTCCTTTGCTATTTTCAGTGGCAAACATGTTTGGTTTTCATCCATCCATTAATGCTGTCAGTTGGCATAAAATAACTCAACTGCAGCTTCGCCAATTACACCCCTCCTCTTTGGAAGAGTGTCAAACATTGTGGGGCACAGCAGATTTCTTATTAGTACTGAAAAATCACCATCCACAGCTGTCTGTAGTTCATTTAACTGAAAATGTAGTCAATTGTGAAATTGCCTTAGCTGGGGTGATTACGTGACTGGGCACAGAAAAACAACAGGCAGGTAAGTGTAGTCACAACCTTACAAGAGAACTTTCCAATGTCACAGGTTATTTGTGCAATGTAAACTGAGTCCTTGGTTAAATTAATTTGCCTTCATTAATGTAATTTCAGGATGATGTCTGAAATTAAGTGTGGCTCAGGATTCCTAGACCTCTGGTTTTTTTCCAATGGAGGCCCCAGGAAATTGGACCCTTGGACTGGGGGACAGGGAAGGGGGCCCTCTCCTCTGGAAATTGGAGGTGTGGGGGTGGCTGACCAGGCAGCCACTTCCTTCAATAGTGTGACCGCACAGGTGCACGCAGCTCTAATCAGGAATCAGCGTTTCCTTAAGGCATGATCCAGGTGGGATCGGGCTGCACAGACCTCCACTTTCACACTCCCAGAGGTGTGTACAGCCAGGACTCCACAGGGCACACATATTACAGCATCCACTGCTCACACATATCAATGAACCCAATACTGCCAGACACCACTGGATTTGATCTCTTGCTCTAAGTATTGCTAATTCCCCCAAGTTGGTTAAATTTGTATTGAAGGTGCAACACTGGAAGCCATTGAAAATTTGGCAAGCCAAACATTTGGCTGAAGGATATTTTTTCTGTCGGGGGGATCATTACACAGTAGAATGTCAGCCATTTTTCCATCATGTGAGAACTAAACATCAACAATTGGCATAAAATAACTCAGCTGCAGTTTGGCCTTCTCTCACCTTTAGGAGAATGGCATAAACATTGTATGGCTAATTTTATGCTTGATTACACACATATAGTCACACCGAAAAAGAAAAAAGTCTTCTTCCTGGACCTGAAAGAAGATCTTTACTCACATATTCAATGTTAATAAATTGCTCCTTTAGGTGTCAGTGACTCTATTCAGGTCCAAGGATAAGAAAGGTGCCAAATAAGGCTTATCACATAATAAACTTGCCTCCATTGGGAATTATGGTGTTCGTATGATAAGAAAGTGATAGCTGATTTATGAGTCCTGCTGTCACACAAATCGAGGGGAAATGCGATAAGAATATAAACATGGCGAAATTAACACACCAGATGTACTTGTATATCTTTATCATCTGAACCTTTAAGTAATATGTATAGATCTGGTGAGCCTATATAAACACGAGATCGCATTAAGCTGAGAATAAATATCAAGGTTTCAAGAAAATCTATGGAAGGGCTTGAGCTGAAAATGTTGCGAATAGAATTTGGATGCTCCCAGATTAAACAGAGATCAACAGTTTTGATAAGAATGATAGAGCAATATAATTGACAGATGTCAACAGATATTTTATCTGTTATTTCACGTTATTTCTCCAGCTTGGAGCCTCATAAGGCGAGTGTTACTCCTAGTGCTACAAAACACTTGGCAGTTCAAGATCCAAGTGCTGCACAATGAAGTGAGCTCCCATCACTCATCCCACATCCTAACAACCTAGCAGTTCAAAAACATGAAATTCAAATATATCAATAGGTAACACGTTGGTGAGAAGGTAACAAGCTAGAAATAGGCCCCTGTGACAGGGGTCCCAATGTCACATCAAAACATAGATTGGATAACTTCAATCCAGGATAGTGAACTCTGTCAACCACACAGTACAAATACTGAAGAAACTGCTTTCTCCTGTTTACTCTCCCCGCTTTTCCTTTGGGTGGTATTGGCAGTAACTTTAAAACATTGTTTATATATGTGGTGAATGCTGAGATTTCATCTCTCACCCCTAGATATTCCAGAAGTTAAATTTCTGAATAGAGTGTGGATTGGTGATCATGCATGTGATTTTCATGCACATGATCATAAAGGCGCCATCAAATTCTTGTCTTGCCATGTCAAACACTGCTGTTCCTGAAGTTCATTTTGGACTATTTAGGGCACAATCCTGAAGTGCATTTGGGCCAGACTATCTGGCACTGGTTGGCCTAATGCCATAGGGGCCAGCCTAGCTGCACCAGAAAATGCCTGGGCTGGCGGAAGTCCACCTGGGCTGGCACAAGGCAGATGGACCTGTGGCAGCCTAGCAGTGCTAGCCTGGGTGGCACAATAGGAACATGCTAGGGGCATGTTAGTCATAGCCTAGAAAAGCGCAGTTAGGCTTTATCCAGATCCCATTTCCAGGGCAGATGTGTCCCCTCTCAGCCCTTCTTACACCTCAGGAGCAGACATAAATCTGAGTAGACCTTCGGAGGCTATGATAAAAATGGAAGCAAAAAAAGTTCTAAGTCCTAAGCTGGCCTAAGCCACTTGTCCTGCCTCTCAACCTCAGAATACAGCACAACAGCCCACCTCAGGATATGGCACAACTCCCACATCGCACTCCAGCAGCCATACTAGTGATGGGATTCAAAGAAATTAACAACTGGTTCTCTGCCCATCTGGCAGCCACTTTTAAATGGCTATTTTTAAACTTTATATGTCCTATCTCTCATTAGCAACCAGTTCTATAGAGTAGGTGCAAACCTCCTGGAGCCCACCACTGACAGCCCTTGCACACACCCTACACTACAGATACTGAACCACATGACAATGGATGTGGGTGTTTCCAGCTTTTCTTTGGTACTGTCCCCCATTTATCTTGGGTGCCCTTCATTGGGAGGGGGTGTTGATCTCTTCCTTTTGCACTCCTGGCATCTGGCAGCTTTGCCCTTTCTTTCCATCATGCTGCAGCTGTTACTGGTTGCCAGGGTCTGACTTCTGGGCTTCCTCATATGATAGGCAGGGTGCAAGCACCACAGATGTTCCTTGTTCAGTGTTATCTGAGGCAGGTCTCCTTGAGAGCAAGCCCTTCCCAGGTACCAGTTACTTGGTCCTCAGCAGCACTTAGGCCAGCCTAGAGGCCTCCTAGCTCTGTGGATTTGTCCTAAATTTCATTTCTGGATATGACTACTTTAGGCTGCCATGGCTAGGCCATTCCAAATCAGAACTGCACTATTAGCAAGGCAATTCTGTTTTCTGGTGTTTGTTTAGTCAAAACAATACAGACTATCTTTGACCAACCAAGTCTGTCACTTTAGTTATCACAACACAGAGTACCATACTGTTGAAATGGTTTGGTTTGTTTTTATTCTTCTGTTCTATGGTAGTCTGTCTTGTGATATTATTTATTTATTTATTTATTTATTTATTTATTTATTTATTTATTTATTTATTTATTTATTTATTTATTTAATCAATTTATATCCCGCCTTTCCTCCCCCGCAAGGGGGAGCCCAAGGCGGCTGACATCAGGGAATAAAACATCATTAAAATAGCTCATAAATAAAGATTATGGTGTCCAAATATTTTGGTGTCCAAAAATTATGCTAGTTGTGTTGCCAGGGGCATCATTAAGGGGACCCAGGGGGTGCACTCTGCACCAGGGTGATGCACTGGGGGGTGACACTCAGTGGGGGGCAGTGGCCCAAGGAAGCCCCAAAAAGGAAGTTCACAATGGTGCCATATATCACTGGATTTGTCGTGGAGAGCAGAGTCCAAAACAACAATCCATTCTGAACTAGCACCTTGAACTAGCTGACAGTATGTCCAAAAACTATAAAAGCACCCCCAGCTCCAAAACTAGCAAATCGCGAGTAGCCCCAAAAACTTTACTCAAGTGTAGGCGAACATGTCATAGTCTGCCGGAAAGGGGAGGCACCGGAAATGTCCTGATCCAATTTACTTGTGAGTAGGCAAACATGGTCCTCCTTTTGAGGTTTGGGCATCTGGTCACCCTGATAAATAGGTATCACTATGGTGGGAAGATAACAGCATTCCATGTGCTCCTGGTATTTAGTCATGCTAGCCACATGACCACATAGATTTCTTCAGACAATGCTGGTTCATTGGCCTTATAATGGTGATGGATACCTTATTATTGGTCACAACCAGCAAGTCAATCTGCAGAGGATTCCTTTACCTATTGTAATTTGGTTGTAAGTTAGCATGAAAAGGGAAAAGGGAGGATAGAAATATTTTAAACAATAATACATACCACTGTTTCTCTATAATCACTACTTCAAAGCTACCAATCCAGAGGTTCAGTGTTGCTAAAAGTGTTTGCAGCAATTCTGAAAACACAAGCATATCCATTCCAGAACTATTTCCACTGCTAAATATAGCAGTTTGGAAATCTAGCCAGCCAGTGCTTTTGTTAAGCTAATAAGCCAGTAGGCTAGTTAATGGATCTTAACTCCCTAATGGTTCTGAATGACAGCATCCATTGGGGCACTGTCTGAGATGGGAGGCTGCAGAGTTGCATGATTCCTCCCCAGTAAGACCAAAGGTAGCATTGAAGCAAAAGCAGGAGATGCAGGATTTGATTTGAAAGATACTGGCAAGGAAACTGACAGCCCAATTCTGTCTATGCTGAGTGCTGAAGGAGCATATGTTTCGCCTGCACTGGCTACTGATAAAGGGCCATAAAGCACTTTCTTGCAGCACACAGAGTAGCTCACTATTGGGATACTAGTGGGAAGGCCTTCCCATAAAGTTTTCCCACATGCTTCATCAGCTCTTCCACATACATTCCATACTTCCACATAGGAATGCCAGTGGGAGAGGTGGAAGACTAGGGAGAGAGTAAAACAGAGGTGGAAGGGGCAAAACTGAGCAGGGAGGGAGTGTATTGGGAACATGTAGACTGCAGAAGGCGATGGATCTTGCAGTGATTGCACACTGGATCCTATCCCCCTTTCCTGCATCTTCCTCATCCTCTTTTTTTCCTTTGACTTGAAGAAATTGCTAGCTAGCAAAATTGCTAATACAGACCTATGGAGATCCATTGCAATCCTATTCAAATTTCCAGTGGGAGTGTGCACTGCATCCTGTACTGGAGAGACAGTCCCTGGGATCTGCTAAAGGTATGGGAACATGTTTTCCCCTACCATGGCACTGCATTGGGGCTGCACCATTGGTGGAAAGTTAGATAGGATTGGGCCCTGAGAGGTTTGCAGAGGTGAAAGGGGATTTAAATCTCTCTTGCTTTTGAAGCCTTCTGATCCCCCCAATAGACACAGTTCACCTTTAGTGTGGCTGCACCATTGAGGGTGAACAGGTTAGGACTGGGCTGTAAGAGAAGGAATTGGCAGCAAGGAGATGCAGAGAAGTTTACAGAGCACATATACTTGATTTTACTTACTTCAACCTGCTATTTAACCTCTCTATTCAGAAATAAAGCAACTATTTCAAAGATACTGTAATCCTCCAGTGATTTCTGCCCCCAAAGAAATCCAGATCCAAATCTAGATCACACTGGACTCCCAAAACCTCTCCCATATTGGAGAAGCAGGATGTAAGCATGAAACAATATCATACAAAACATTTTTTAGCTTTTCATTATCATTTTTACTATCTGCACAATCCTAACCATGCCTACTCAAAAGTAATCCCCGTTGTATTCAATTAGTCTTTCCCTCAGGAAAGTGTCTTTAGTATTTCAGCCTATGTTGCAGATGCCAGAACAGGACAGCTATTTGAGAACATAAACGAAAAGAAAAAGTGAAGTAGTAGGGATGGGTGCATTCAGGAAATGTTTTTAGTAATGGGTTATGATTAGAATGACCATGTCCTTTTTTACTAGGATAAATCCTCTTTTATAGCTTTGTGGCCTGGGAAGAAATCTTCAATGTTATTCTTTTCCTTGTGAGCAAGCAGTATATAGACTTTTTGTAATTAATAAACTGTATGTAATAAATTATATTTAATATTTTTGAAATTAATGTAGGCTGCAATCTTAAGCTCCATTTAGGTCAGTTTAAGCCCCAAAGGTCAAGCCCCATGTTGACCTTGGGGGGGAGGGCATCAGAATATTGGCATAAGACATTTCTGTGCCACTCCTGGGGAAAGGTTAGGCCAGTGCACAGACATGCATTTGCCTCCATGCATCACCACAGGAATAGGAAGACAATGAGTTAGGCCAGCCTAGGTAAGGATTGCATCCATAGTGTATTGGTTTATAATTTATAATAATATTAATAACCACATGAAAGCAATGTTTATGAATTTTAGCTTTTATTTTGTCAAGTCCTACATTTTTCTTGAGTGTCCTACATTTTGGGGGGAAAGGGAGCTTCCTCTCTTTTACAGTCATGACATCTGGTCACCCTGGCTATGACATAAACACATCTGTGAAGTGCTGAAGGGTATACTGAGATGAACCTTGGTCTAGCACACATAATTATCTGATCTGCCTGTCCCTTTTAATTAAAAACATAAATACATGTTGCAAGAAAGATATTTTCCATTTGATATTAAATAGATGTTGGCAGAACAAGACTGCAGAATGCAGCTAAAATGTTATAGAACTTTTTAATGACTACAAACGGGAGACACACATGACCTTGGTGTGAATGCAAAATACCTAGATTTTTGAAGCCTTCTCATTATTTCCTGAAGTGTTGTTTCATTATATCTACTCTCCTGTCTCTTCATATATTTAGTGTGAACAGCTATTCAGTGTTGCCCCTGTAGACCTCACTTTCTTATTATTATAAGTGCTAGATTGTCACTTTCCCTTGGAACATTATTTCTGCTTCATCCCATTTTTTTATTTACTTCCATGCTGAGTTGTTTCAGAACTGAAATCCCTGATTCACTCTATGAGGCTGCAACAAAAATTAAAGAATTTATATCAGGCAAATATCTTATCAAACAACATTCAGTGGGGCAATATACAGAAAAATGTTTTGGTTTTGCATAACTGTATTTTTTTCCATGTATTACACTGATATTTTGTTCGTTTGTTTTAAGAATGCACTATTTTCTGAACTCAGTTTCCAGAAGGGATGCCATGTTAGTGTATTATAGCAAAGGCAATAAAGGGCTTTGCTGCACCTTAAAGATGCTAACATTTTAAGATTTTAACTATGAACCAGAGTTCCTGCTTGCACTGTATGTAAAAGGTAAAATTTCCCCTGGCTGAGACATGTGTCCTACTCTAGGGGGCAGTGCTCATCTCTGTTTCATAGCCATAGAGCCAGCATTGTTTGAAGACTCTTTTGGGGCCATGTGGCTGGCATGAATAAACACCAAAGCGCAGTGACGCCATTAGGGTTCCCATTACCTGGTGAAGGAGGCCAGCGAGTCACCCCCTGGCATGGCAAAAACCTGGGTGGTGGGTGTGGTTATGTCCCTTTGCCCCATAGCCACTTGTTTTTGGTCCACATATTTTGATAGAAAAAGGTTTCTTTCATGGAAAGTGGTTTGTTTCATTGCATTCTTTAAATTATTCATTGCAAGCTTTAAATTATACATCCAACCATATATGATAACCCATGACGATCTTATTCCTAAAACCATGATTTTAGGCATTTTGGTCACCAGCAGTGTCACCCTCTCAGGAGTACCACATTTCTATCACCTTATTGCAGGGATTTCCAAACCTTAGCTTGGGACCCACTTTTTAGAGAGACAGTCTGGCCAGGACTCACCAGAAGTGATGTCATGGCTGGAAGTCACATCATGTAGCACAGTAGTCCTCCACCTTTTGGCCCCAGGGACCGGTTCTGTGGGGAAAAAATTTCCAAGGGCCAGACAGGGGTGAGGGCAGAGTTCTGTCTCTGGCAACATGGAAGGAGGGCTTCCCCACCTATAGCACAGCACAGCTGCCTCCAGCTGTAAATCCCATTATAATAAACAGAGCTATTGCTAGGTTACTGTGGATAGGATTGCAGGTGAGAGCCCAGTGTCTCGATGGATGTGTACTCAGAGTAGGGATTTTCAATCTTTTTCAGTGCAGGATGCATTGAAAATGCACAAAGCCATCCGAGTCACTCTGCCTGGAGAGTAAGCCTCAATGACAATAATGGGACTTATTTCTGAGTAGACAGGCATTGGATTAGACTCTGAGGCTGCAATCTTATCCGTGCTTTCCTGTGAGTAAGCTCCACTGACTACAGTGGGACTTATTTCTGAGTAGACAGGCATTGGATTAGACTCTGAGGCTGCAATCTTATCCGTGCTTTCCTGTGAGTAAGCTCCACTGACTACAGTGGGACTTATTTCTGAGTAGACAGACATAGGATTGGTCTCTGAGGCTGCAATCCTCCGAAAGAGCCCTCCTGCTGTGAGGAGAGGAAGATGCACTAAAAGGAATCCTCTCGTGGACCGGCCAAGCAGTTGCAAAGAACCTCCAGTGGTCCCCAGACCAGGGGTTGAGAAACCCTGATCTAGCAAATTAAAATAAATAATTTTTAATAAATAAATTCTTTATTAACACTCTAAATAAATAAATAAATATTAATTTTTTTAAAACAAATAAGCTAAATTATTCCTTCCCAAATTTTAGTTTTACCCAATGCTCAGTTCAATTCATGTTATTACATTTAAACCAGTTCAGTGTGATTTGGTATTAAATGTGTTTCAAATCCAGCATTTTTTTTTAATTTGTGGTAATCAAATCAAAACAACATTAACCTCCTCTCCCTCCCCCAAAAATAAAATCACTGAAAGCCCAGAGGGATGAGGAAGGGAAATTAGTCCAGTATTGTCCAGTATACTGGATAATAGTTCACTTATGATGACCAAACAGGGGCTTAAGACTGCAGCCTCGCTGTCCAATTCTAAGTAAATTGCCATTTGATGATGAAATGGTAACACTGTATACTGCAGGGGAATTTTGACTTAGGGTAAGGGAACACCATTTACCTTTTGTGGGTAAAGATACCTCTGGGTAAACTCCAGGAGCTGACAGGGGTCAACTCAGACCTATGCTAGCTATATTACTGTTGTAAATCTGAGTTGATCACTGCATGTGGATCCAGACCAGGAAATGGAAGATTATACAGACTGCACTGATGCCATTGGTACACTGTCAATGTAGCAGAAAGTGTTTCGTGCCATGAGTACATAGGTGATGGTAGGCATGAGTGTGCTTACCACTTCCCATCCTCCCATTCATAGCTGTCTAGGGAAGCCACAAGGGCTTCAGCCAGGCCACAAACGTGCTCTTTGCAGTGGTTGGCTGATAAGGTGTGAGTGCAGCTTCAGCCAGCTGCGCATGAGCTCTTCTCAGTTGGCCAGGGAAGCCTTGCCTTCCCAGCAGCAAAAGGCACATGTGTATGTCCCCCACCACATGCACAGATTACAGCTGCAAAATGGAATACAAAACAAAATGTCAATTGTGCAATATTTCTTATTTAACTAACTCAAATCAAAACAGTTTTTATGACAGTAATCCAATGTCTTTGAAGAGCTACCTGACTCACAAAAGTAAACTGATGATGATTTCAAAAGTTTAAGTGCAACATGTAATACTGTGAACCCCACGCTATGTTCTTTCTGTCTGGGCACCACTGAAACCTGCCAGGGGCACCCTGGAATCCTTTCATTAATTATGTAACACTAACTGGCAGCATTTCTAACGTATTAGGAAACTTACCCTACAATCCAGAGTAACTACGGGAGGACGTAAGAGACTTTACGTGCACCCGTAGTTACTGCACCACCTAGTGAAAACCTATGGGAAATTCATATTGCAATCCAGAGCAAATTGTTCTTACACCGGAGCAAGGACTCCCTGTAGTTACTCAGGATTGCGCCCATAATATGAATGATGCATTGACAATGTTTGAATTGTCAGTGTATTTGACTTTGTTGAATTTCAGTTAGAAATTTTCAGGTTTTCAGGTTAGAATTGCTTCAGTTATTTCATTCTGTTTCATTATATTTCATTAGGGTTGAATAGTAATACAGCCAATTATGAATATTTCAGCAAAGGAACCACATGGCAGAAATCTAAAAAAAACTTATAATACCTTCATTCAAATTATTTTTAGGGAGCAAAATGAAAATACTATGGAGTCCCAACTTACCCTACCTTTCTCTCCTCCCAGTAACACGTGGCAACTCAGTAACCCACCCTTTAACCCACTCATTATGGCAAGGGTGCTGTGGGTTGAAAAAGTATTGAGTCACCACTGAAGAGATGAACACAACAATACCTTGAGGTGAATGAGGTAGTCATAATTCCTGTACAGATGTCCATATGTAATCATTCCCCAAGGAGCACCTATAACTATTATTCTGAAGCAGTTTTTTCTCAAATAGTCCATCTATTTAAGTATCATTGGAAGGAACAGGCAGAGACATAATCGCAAGTTACTGCTGGACTGGGAGGCCTGATGCAATGTGGCAAACACCAGTAAAAGGCTCCCAGTGGATGGGAGGGCTTTTCAAGTTAAGAACAGCATGCTTTGGGGTTCTGCTTGCCGAGCTCAGCCTCCTACTACTGTTTGTTGTGTCATATATCTGGTTGTGTTGGTATGCAAAAGGTGTCAGGAGTCCTGCAAGTACCCCCAGACACACCTTAAATACCACTGATGGTATCCATACCACTAGTTCAAAACAATGGTCTAAAGTAACCCCAAGATAATATTTTAAAAACTTTCCCTTTTTGCAATATAGGCTGCAATCCTAAAGACACTTTCCTGGGAGTAAGACCCATTGAACACAATGGAACTTACTTTTGAGTAGACATGGTTAGGATTGTGCTCTTAATCTTAAATATATCAAGGATATATGCAAGCCCATTTAGTTATTTACTTATTTACAATACTGATATCCTGCCTTCCTCTTACAGACCGAAAGAGGCTATAAACCATGTGTCCCCAAACCCTGGCCCAGGAGACAGATGCGGCCCTTGATGAGCCTAAATATGTCTCCCCCCCCCCACAAGACCTCTCTTTTTTGGCTCTGGGCAAGCCCTGTAATCCACTCCAATACATTCTTAAATGTAAATTTATGTAAATTTATTCAAATTTGAAGTGTAAATTAGTTTTCTGGCCCCTGACACATGTCAGGGAGATGATGTGACCTTCTTGCCAAAACGTTTGGTGGCCCCTGCTGTAGACCCTTCCTCTTACAGACCCATGGCCCATGTCCCTGCATTCCCTGAGGCCTCCACCTTATTTTGTGATCCCTGCTGTTACTTGCATGCACAACTGCATGAACAGGGTGGAAGGGAAGGTAGGCCAGCGATCAAACAGGCAGGTAAGAGGCCCATGAGCATCTATGGGTGGAGGGGGGAAAGAGAGGCGCTCCCACACCACATCTCTTCACTCTGCTAAAGCTGTGAATTGAAGCTCCTCTACCTCCTCTGCTAAGAAGCATGCGCTGCTCCTACTTATTGGGATGGATACTTACTATATATTTTTATAGCTCTAAAACACATAGCTATAAAAATGCTCTGCTGGGAAGCATGTACACAGGGAGCTCCTATGGTGAGTAGTACTCCTAGGGTAGGGAGAAGAGATAGAGAGGAACTCTGTTCTTTTTGCCTTTACTTACCAGAGCTCTGCATGAAGCCTGTTTCCCTCGCCTCACTACTTCTATTTGAAATGAAGAAGAGCAGCATGATCTGGGAAGTACTTGAGGTTTCTTGAGAATTTGATGGGTAGGGAGAAGTAATTTGGAGCTGTGCATGCTTTCCTCCTTTTAGTTGTGATAAGGTTACATCTGGAGTATCAGGTCCAGTTTGGGTCACTCACCACATCTCAAAAAGGATATAATGGAATTGGAAACGAAGGAAATGACCAAAATGATGTGGGATGGGACATCTCCCATTTGAGGAAAGACTTTTCAGGCTCTTCAGTCTTGAAAAAGGAGGGCTTGATTGAGACATACATTATACAGGGGATGAATAGAGAGAAGTTAGTTTCCCTTTCACACAACACCAGAACCAGAGAACACCCATTAAAACTGGCAGGTGGGAGCAGGTGGGAGAGTTAGAAGTGACAAAAATATGTTTACCCAGCATGTAATCTTTGAAACTCATTGCCATGTGATGGCAACTGAAGGCCTAGAGTTCTGTGAGATCTTGGACAGCTGTGTGAAATGTCCATAAGAGGTTACAAACCATGACAACGACCACATTTACTTGAATCTAATGCAGCATTGACTCAAATCCACACCCCAATTTCAGAAATCTTGAGATAAAAGATGTCTATTGGTGATTGTTATGCACAGCTGCAAAGCAGGTGCAAAATTTAATTTTACCACATATAACAATAAGTTAAATGACAACAATATGACAATGGGTTTATGTTATTATTTTTACCTAATTGCACTAAGTAATAAAACCCATGCAATGGATTTATGTTACATTTTTACTACAATACTAGCAATTTACTACAATACTAGTAAAATTTCAAGAATATTTGCACACCGCTCCTCCGTGCAACATGCCCCCATGCAGTGGTGGTCCCATAGCCCCACATGCAACACACACACCCACGCAATATCCTGCCATGGACACCATACCCCCACCAGGCACCATCCCTGCCAAGCACACCATCCCCCCTCTGTGCAACATTCCTCATCTGTGCACCCACCTCCCAGTGCACCAGGCACCAAATTGGCTGGATGTTGATCAGTCAGTATTCAATATTAAGCATAGGACGAAAACATGTTTCAACCCTTTTCACCCCCTTAGAGGATAAATTTCTCAAAATAGTTTATTGGTGGGTGGTCATGTCATGGAAGGAACACTGTCCACAAATTTCATGATTCTAGGTCCAAGGGTTGGGGCAGGGCATTGATCAGTCAGCGATTCTTCAGTGTAAAATATAGGGAGGAAAACCCATTGCACCTCTTTTCATCTCCTTCTGGTTAGAATTTCCAAAAACTGGTTCTTAGTGGGTGCCTCCATCAAAGAAGAAACACCCTCCCCAAATTTCATGCTTCTGGGCCTGATGGTTTTGGATGGACGTTGATGAGTGAGTGAGTGAATGACTTTTCAGTTTTATATATATAGATAGATAGATAGATAGATAGATAGATAGATAGATAGATAGATAGATAGATAGATAGATAGATAGATAGATAGATAGATAGATAGATAGATAGATAGATAGATAAACTGTTAAACTTAATACTGACCTATACTTATAATAAAAACATTGTATTTAATTGAATCTAATGTGCCATCAAACTAATGCACACTCCAATTTTAGAGACTAAATTTGGCTGAAAAAGATAGCATTAGATTTGAGTAAAGAGGTATATTCAACCTCCTGGTTTTCGAGACAGCTGATGTCTGAAAGAAGTGGCTGCAGGATACAGGTATTTTATGGCCCTGAGTGCTCCCTGAGTGTCAAGTGGGCTACTGTGAGATACTGGAAGCTATATTAGATGGGTCCAAATCCTTATACCTTCTTATGTTCCTATGAATTGCCGCTCTCCTGGTCTTCTTCTTTTTCTCATCATTTCATGTTGCTTCAAATCTAGGTCGGCCCAACTGGAGATCTTGCTGTAACCTCCCCTCCTGCTTCTGTCTTTCTTTCCTTTTTCCTTGAAGCCTGAAAAGGAGCCCTTTGTTGAGGTTTTCCCTGACCCAAAGTCAAAGGCACCTGCTGCATTTCTGCAGATCAGACAACATAGGAGTCCTGCCAAAAAAGAAGAAAAGGTTGTCAACGCTCTTTACTGGAGACATTAACTCCACAAACAGATTTTCACCTAGAGCAAACAGAAACCAGAAAGTTTTGCCTCATTTCTACTGTGAATGAAGGGCTTCAAACACTTTGCGATGCTCCTAAGCCGCTCATTTTCCCCCCCAATGTGGTCTTATTCTCATAGTATGTAACGAGATCCAACTTGGAAAAAACCATCAGGCCGCAGGCTCCGAACGCCGCAACTTCCAAAGCTTGTCACTAGCTCAACACTTGCGTAAGCAAAACTCCCCCCTTTTTTCTAACAACAAAGGTACATTTAGTAAGACATGAATCACTCTCCTGTACAATAATCCTTTTTGTGTCATATAAAGTGACAATTTCGTAATCAGTTTTTCATTTATTTACACTTCCCAGGAAAGAGCACCTTAATCCCTAAGTGGAAGGTCATTCTTAAAGGCACAGAGATGTTCAAAGCTGTCTCATTTTTCAATATGCTGCTTCACCACCAGCTGAGGTGTTTATGAGCCAAGGACCTTTTGTGACACCACACATCCAAACAGTCTGTGTGCATAATGCGGACATTTGTCTCATGCTTGAATACACAGGTGTAGAAAATCATACCCAGGAATGGCATGACTGAGGATGCTACCCATGCCACACCACCTCCCTAGAATTCATGTACTGGATGCTCTGCAGTTGTTCTCTAAGGGGGGGGGGGTGATGTCCCAAAAATCTGGGTGCTACTGGCACTGGGCATTGCCATTGTGAAATGGGACACTCAGGGTGCTTTCCTGTGAGAAAGGCCTATATCCTAAAATGAAATTAAGCCCCTTGCTCCGGAGCAGTTAAGATGACTTTCCATAAGATAACACTAGAAGGTGATGTAAATTCACGGACCCATAACTGCTATGGATTTTGCCCTAAGTCTCATTGAACAGAATAGGACTTACTTCCAAGTAGAGATGGAGGAGTTCTGGCATCACAGTGATGTCACTTCCTGTTTCATGTTAATTTCAGCCATGACATTTCTGGGGAGTCCTGGACAGTCATTCTCAGAAGGGGGTCCTGAGCTGAAATGTAATTTCAGCTTGGTTTATGGTGCCTTGGTTTATGAGCATAACTCGTTCCAGAAGTATGCTTTTAATCACAATGTTTGCAATTTAAAGTGAATTTTCCCATAGGAAATAATGGAAACTCAATGATTGGTTCCACAGTCCAAAAAATATTGATATAAAAATATTTGCTGGATATAAAAATGATTACAAAACACTGTAATAAAGAAAACACTGTACACTAGTAAACTGTACTGTACCTTTGAAAACAGTGGCTGATGTGAGGGAGACAAGAGAGGAGGGATTTTGTAGGAAGTCTTTCACTATCACTAAAGGAGTCACTGCTATCCATTGGTTCAATGGGCTCTTTGACTTTTTATGCAACTTTTAAAATTCCCATGATGCTGATGGGGAGCAGCATTGCAACATTGAGAAGGCCCACCTTCCACACCGCTGCACACAGATCCTACACACATACCTGGCTCAGGCTGCTCCCCCCAGGAAAGATTAGTACAGTAATGGAAATAGTGGTACAGTGGTACCTTGTAAGACAAATTCTTTGTAAAAAGAATGCTTTGTAAGACAAACTAAAATTTCTAAGGAATTCTGCTTTGTAAGACAAACAGTTTTGGCAGAGTTTGGCAAACAGTTTTACAAGGAAAATTCATTGTAAAACAAACAAATGGATGGATCTGCATTGTGAGCAACAGCAAGAGGTTCTAGAGGAGATCACATCTGCAGAGGAGGAGAATAAGGAGGAATCTCTCACATGAGATTAAGGGCATTTGTAAGCATTGGGTAATTATGCAAAATTTGTAGAACAGCACCACCCAAATAAGGCTGTAGCAAGCTATAAATCTGTTGAATGACAATGCAATGTCACATTTCCATGAAATCCTCAAAAGGAGACAAAAGCAAGTGTCATTAGAAGGTTCCTTGTAAAAAAATGCTCAAAAAAGATACTAGCGACTTTCCCTACAATCCAGAGTAACTACGGGAGCACGTAAGAGACTTTACGTGCACCCGTAGTTATTGCATCACCTAGTGAAAACCTATGGGAAATTCATATTGCAATCCAGAGCAAATTGTTCTTACACCGGAGCAAGGACTCCCCGTAGTTACTCAGGATTGTGCCCTTAGTCTTGGCCATAAAGGTTTTTCTTTTCTGTTTTACTGTACAGTATATTACAGTGTTTTTTATTAATATTACTGTAATTGTGTTCTGTATTATATTAGTGTTTTGAATTCAATTACAGTGTTCTCTCATCATTTTTATATACAGAATATTTTCAAAAGCATATTTTTGGATTGTGGAACCAATCATCCGAGTTTCCATTATTTCTTATGGGAAAAACAGCTTTGTAAGAAGAAAGCTTGGTAAGACAAACATGCTTCAGGAATAAATTATGTTCTTCTTACATGGCACCAGTATAAAAAAAATATAAGCATGTATTGAGGAATGCACATCACATGGATTAGGTTGTACGGTTTTTGAAATAAGACTATTTGGGCGAAGCTCAAAGTTTTCAAAAGCCCAGTTATTATCTCTGGCTGACTCCATTTCTACCACCAGTCAGAGAGAAAAGAAGGCATATCACACACTGTGATCCTAACACAGGGATACAGCACAGGGCAGTTGGTGTGTGTTGGATCCAGTGCAGGTTTGGAATTGCTGCTGTGCTACCAAGTCACAAGAGGAAAGATTCCTTTTTCTCTGGTTACTGCAACAGCAGTCCCAATGGGTCTACTCATATTGGCATCACCTCAGAATGCCTGAGGAATGGGGCTTGCATATAACACCTTCTGCTCCCAGGAATGCCCTCCATTCACTCACCCCCATCCCCAGACCTCTTACCTGGACAAGATCAGCCAGTGCAATTCATTGGCCTCCAAGACCCACATCAGTGCAGGGAAGCTGTTGCAACTTCTTACAATTGCCTCTCCTCCTCTCTGGGGCTCACAGGTGTGCTTTACAACATGATTACAACACACTGGGACAATTCAAGTGACTCGCATTGAGAACAGTTTGGATTGCACACTGACACTGTCTGGCTTTGAGCACAATCCTAACCATGTCTTCTCAAAAGTAAGCCTCAATGTGTTAAATGGGTCTTACTACTAGGAAAGTGTCTTTAGGATTGCAATCTCAGAGAAATATCTCATGATAGTTACAATTTAGAGTTCTCTGCCACAGTAACATCATCAGTAGTGTGAAAATCAGAGAGCAGAGATTTTATGCGTGTAGTGAATCAGATTCGCATCTGCTAAGGTCAGCGAAGATTATGTCCACTCACCCAGAGAGGACCATAAACAAAAACTGTACTTTACCAGTATGATAATCTAACTGAAGTACACAATCTACTGGTGAAATGTTGGTGATAAATTTTAATAATAAAGGTCCATATAGAATGCCATGATATTCCCCAAGGGAAATGACAGTTACACAAGGCTCCAAGTTAATGGCACTACAAGTACGAGTACTGTCAGTCCCATGACTGCACACCCACTAAAGCAGGTAAGCCCTGTGCAGAGAACAGAATGGGGGATATAACAGGTGCAGGACTGTTGTATCTCTGGGGCTTCCTGTCCTGTATCTCCTGGTCCTTTCCCTGAGGAGATCTCCAGCAGCCCCAAATCTCCCATAGCATGCAGCAGATGCCACTCTGGTGTCATTGCATCACCACATGTGGATTCAGGTAGAATTGGGCTACTAGTTTCCCAGTCTTATCAGAGCATCCAAAAAAGAGCTGGACCACTGCAAGATTGCTGAAATCTGCTTCTTCAACTATGACTTGGTGAAAAAAATCTATATCATCTCTCTAAACGTTGTCATTGTTCACATTTCAATCGAGAAAATTTCTCTCTTAGAAATCAATGAAGCTGTGAGAACATTGCCATGATGATCATTTTGTAAAAGATGCTTGGCAATGAGTCACATTAAAATGCAAAATCCTAGCAGCCGCTCCTTTTAGAAGTACAGTGGTTTTCATTGTTTTATGATATTAGCTATCTGAGCAGAAGGGTTCTGGCACCAGGTGTCTGTTACTGCCAGTTACCTGGTTTCCACTCAGCCCTGCAGAAACACCTTAAATCTACTGGGAAGCTGGTACAACAGCCAAGGATAAAGGCCTCTTCATTAAGTTGGGCTATGAAGGTCTTTCTTTATCTGAGTTTCTTGGGTATAAGCCAACACAGGTTGGAACTTAAACTCAAGTAGCAGTGAGCTGGATTGCACTTCCTTTGACGTTGCATTCAGCTTACAGATCCTGTGGTCCGGTGGCTCCAATGCTAGTTTGCATGTGGACAATTCAGATCTCCAAATTCCTCCTCTGCAATTCCTTGCAACAATGAGTTGTGGATTGTCTTTAAGCTTACCGGTAACTACCTCACAAAAGTTGTTTTGAGGCTATTATGTTAATGTTACTTTGAGCTAAGTGGATAAAGATTGAGGTATCTAATGACAGTCTGTTTCTAATACAGTGGCGCCTCACTTAAAGAGCTTAATTCGTTCCGGAGGCATGCTCTTTAAGTGAAACACTCTTTAAGTGAAGCGGATTTTTTCATAGGAAACAATGGAAACTCAGACAATTGGTTCCACAACCCCAAAAACATTCAAATAAAAATATTAACTATGTAAAAATGATGACAAAACACTGGAATTGAATTCAAAACATGCATTGAATGTGCATGATCCTATGAAGTCTACTTAGGCTGCAATCCTAAAGACACTTTCCTGGGAGTAAGCCCTATTTAACACAATGAGGCTTACTTCTGGGTAGACATGGTTAAGAGGCTGCAATCAAAGACACTTTCCTGGGAGTAAGCCCCATTTAACACAATGGGGCTTACTTCTGAGTAGACATAGGAGGCAGTAATAAAAAACACTTTCCTGGGAGTAAGCCCCATTGAACACAATGCGGCTTACTTCTGAGTAAGCATGGTTAGGATACACACGGGGGATATAGCTTTTGCTTCCCCACCGCTTCCCTGGTCCCCCACAGGGAGGCAGGGAAGGGGCGCAGGGAAGCCCTTGTCGCCCCTCTCTTTCTGATGGCAGCCTGAGCCAGGCAGTCCTTGGAAAAGGGGCAGAGAGGATCCCTCGACACCCCCCTCTTTCTCTCCGATGGCAGCCTAAGCCAGGCAGCCCTCAGAGAGAAGGAAAAAGGGCAGAGAGGAGACCTCTCCGCCCCTCTCTTTCTCTCCGACGGCAGCCTGGCACAGGGAGCCTTTGGAGAAACAGGGAAGCAGAGGTGAGGAGGCACTGCGGGTGAATGATCAGCTGCCCACAGCGCCTCCTCCCTGGCTTCCCTGGCTCAACACTGGGCCAGGAATCAACAGGGAGGCGGGGATCATCACGAGCACTTGCCGGCTGCCTTTTAAAGTTTAAAGGGCAGCCGGCAAGCACTCGTTATGTGAATCTGCCTCGTTAAGTGAGGCAGAGCCCCCGCATAACAGAGTGCTTGTTAAGTGGAGCGCTTGTTATGTGGGGCACTCGCTAAGATACCACTGTATTAGGTTCAAATTGTGCTTTGTTTTTTGAACTAGTTATGTTTTTAGGGAACTCTGTCCTTGTGCACTGCCTCCCCAAAATGTCCAATGTGCTCTCTCTCTCTTTCTCTCTCTCTTGCACTCGGTCTCTCTTGCCTTCACTCTCTCTCGTTTCACATGTGTTGGTGAAAGTTTCAGTGCCACCTTGGGCAGTCTAACCTCATTCTCCTGGAAGTAAGCCCCAGTGACTATCATGGTGCTTACTTCTGAGTAGACATGCACAGGATTAGGCTCTATGATACCTAGCCTGAATATAAAGCAGAGTAAGCGGGTTTGAAACTAAAATAAAACATTCTGGCCATTACACATTTGCAGAATATACCTGCATGAGATTTTGAAATGTTCTTTGGGATAAGGAATATAAATGTGCTAGCAGCTGTTAGAAACATCTAAAAAGAGCTTACAGATTTTGGCAGGATGGATTGTTATGTAAATTCTCAAATTTTGCAATTGTACATTGAAATTCACATCTCATAACTAATTTGGGCCAAGTCTGGTCTCCCAGCACTTCGCAGTGGCCAGAAATGGGAGATTCTGCTGCAGAGGCCAGCATGGGCAAGCACTGTGCCTCTGAGCTGGTCAAATGAGCCTTTGGAAGCATCAGTGGAAGTATCCCACTGTATGTGGGAGTGTTTCTGGACAGGGAAAGAGAGGAGGGAAGGCAGTGTGGGGGCAAAAGTGTACAGTGGACAACAGGGACCTGTTCCTCTCCCCACCTGAAAGCCCTTCATAGATCTACTCAGCTCTGCACCAGTATTGAGCTGGTGCAGATCTGAGAAGACACAAGGTAAGGAAAGTTACACTTCCTAACTTTAAGGTGACCACTGACTGTCTCTGTCCCTATGAGATACAGAGGGGGCCCATATGGTTCTGCAGTATCATGGGATGTCAGCTGCATAAGATTTGGGCTTCAAATTTTCAATTACATAAGCATCACAGGATCCATGGGCCATGCATGAATAAGCAAGATATGAAATAATGTGTCTTCAGTATGGAATTCCATGACATTAATACACGGGCTGCCTGTGAATGCCTCCACTATATTGAGCTGTCACCATCTGAAAAAATCAATGTATAATAGCATGGAACAGAATTACCAGTTGTCCAGGTGAATTACTGCAATCGGTCTTTACTTTTGTTTTTGTTGTTGTTATTGTTGTTGTTCCACGAAGAATACAAATGAAATAAGAATTAGACAGCTTCCGGAATAAGCTATAAAAAGATTTTGAAATAAAGTTTGTTTCCTAACAACTACACACTCCCTAGAATGGATAAAAAGTACTAAACATGCATCTCTTTCACTATTCATTTGGCAGCTAGCACAATTGTTTCTGGAAAGCGTTAGAGAATAATTGCAAAAGAAAAAAAATCCGGAACAGAAATGCAAGTGAAAAACATGACCATGGCGGGGCTCCTGAGGACCAATTCAATTGCAAATCAAGAACATGCCAACTTATTTAAGGGAGACAGGTGTCCATTACAGGGTGTGAACCATAACTTGGTTTGATGTGCCAGCTACAACCGTACATGAGCTAGGATGCAAAATACACTCTGGCTGCAATTCTACACTCATTTCCTGGGAGTAAGCCCCATTCAACCTAATAGGACTTACTTCTGAGTAAACATGCTTAGGACTGCACCCTTACAGTAGAAGCCTATGGCTGTAATCCTAAAGACACTTTCCTGGGAGTAAGACCCATTGGACACAATGGGGCTTACATCTGAGTAGACATGGTTAGGATTGTGCTCTATGTGGGAGTTAGCAACTCTGGACAAAATTGGACTTACTTCTAAACAAACATGCAAAGTTTTGTGATGTTGAATTACTTAGGTTTTTAACAAACGGCAGTACATGCAAACATAGTCTTTTTGACCAATGTAATACATGCGTATCTTGTACTGAGCTGGGGAAATTCAAGTCCAAAATGTAACAGAAAAATCACCTTTAAGAGCGGTGTCAAGTTCTGAGCTTGAGTTTTTCCCAGAGAGTTGCAACTTTTGGTATCAGTCTTCCAGTGCTGCCAGCTGATTCTGAATACAATGGAGTTATATTTTCCTGTTGCAATCTTGGCTGCTTTGCAAAGGCTCTTGTCAACTTGCAAATGGTACTTGCTCATTTTCAATTTCCTGTGGCCTGCTATGCCAGGTACATCCCGCTTTCAGCTTGCTCATTCAACTGCATTATCATGTCACTCGGTTGTGCTTCAGGGCGTTTTGAGAAACAAGTGGGAAGGAATAACAATTCCCCTAAAAACGAAAAATATCTTTTGTTTTGTAGTGTTTTATTTTTAACTAGGCATGTAGAGTACTGAGCAAAGACCGGGAATTAATATGATCTAGGTATGCTCAACTTGTTTGCCCTTCACTGACAATTCCAGTTTTGGAGTATGAATGTAGTTTCAGCTGCAATCCTAACAAACTTTCCTGGAAGTCAGACCCATTGAACACAATAGGGCTTACTTTTAAGTAGACATGGTTAGGATTTTGCTCTTACTATAATGCAGAGTATGGTTGGCTACTTGTAACAACAGCATGTGATGAAACAGGAGACCCTGAAGTGGAACTGAAAACTTTACAAAGCAGGATATCTTTGGGTGATCTGGTCCTCCTTCCACCCTTACTTGACCAGCCTGTCTCCCACACCCCAGTGCTTCAGACAAGCAAGGAAAGAGAGAGGGTTCACCTGAGCCCCCTTCCTTGCCTTCCTTCTACTATCTCACTAGATTTCTTCCTCCACTCATTCTGACAAAGCCCCTGGCTGACTGCCCGTCACAGTTCTTGGCTCTCTCATCTCACTTCTTAAATCCAGTTTGACAAGTTGCACATATCCTGTCAGTGTCCCTGCTGGGGAAGGCCTTAGATCAAGAGGAAAGACTGCTTTGGCAATTGAGCTAATTGAGCCACAGTTCTCATGAGATGCTGGATTTGAAACATGCCACAGAACCGTGAACCACTCACTAACCACAAGCAAACCCACCATTTAGTCCCATGAGAGGCAGATTAGGATGGATCACCAAGATTCAAGTGTTGATTGCAAATGCTCTGTCATACCAGGACTGATATTGCAGAGGAAAATAAAGAAGTGGACACCAGAAACTGGTTAAATCAGGTAATAACTTAATTCATAACAAAAAAGTTTTCCATAAGAAGAGGTCAAAATCCACACTTAATATTCCAATGCCAAATTCCACACTTAATATTCAAATGTTAACATATGTGGTCCCCCCCCCCCCACATATATATATATTCATTACAGCTTCATTTAGGAGTCAGTTAATGACACGTTGAGCCATCAGTTCTTACCAGGTTGAGGGAAATGATGCTTAGATGAGTTAGAGAACTGTGAAGGCTAAAAAAAGTTTGCCATACAATAAAACAGATACAAAATATACAGAGCCACAAACCTATGCATGGAATCAAGGTGTTGTTGCCAAACTATAAAACCATAAATTCACAATTCAAGGACAGAAAGGCAAGTTGGTGACATCATTTACTATTTAATGTTGCCGTGACTAATAACACTGCATCAGGCACAAGTAAAATAAACTGAAAAGGACAAAGTTTAGGACTGCAATTCAACCCTACTTCCAGTTTTTTTTTACTATGATTATAATTTATTTTGAAAATATTATGATCTACCAACATAGGACACAGTGAAAGATATCAGGGGGAAAGTTGCAGAAATGGGAGGGACTGGAGGAGGATAAAAGAAAGGGGAGAAGGAAGATGAGCAAGAGATGAAGGAAGAAGCAAACAAACATTAAAAGACTGAGCAAGAATAAGATTGAGGTACACCACACACACCTCTTTTGGACACCACCAAAATGAGAGGAGTATCATCCAAAGGGAGCCTGGAGAGGAGAAGCCTTTTGCCAGAACCCACAGTTGCCTCAAAGGGGATTCACCTAGCAGAGAAAAAAGCAGAGCTGCATACTGAGCAGAGGGATTCAGGGTACCCCCTTTTACATGGACAGCATCTATGTACGGGAAAGGCACCAGTAAGTGGGTGCCATAATGCACCACACATCTCAAGCTATGTAGCTACACAGAGCCTCCATCTAACCAGACTGGGAAATGGCTGACTCAGCAAATGAGCTGCTGGGCCTTGGAACGATTTATTAGTCTAAGGTGTTTAGCATCCTCTTTTGTGTTTAGCATCCTAACTGAGATTTTATTTTCTCCTGAAACTTAGTTTAAACTCCTTCAGACTGTGTTTACATATGTAAACATAGGTCTACATTTCATGATTCTGTAATTACTGTTATGCCAATTACAAAAATTGGTAGCCATCCTGACCTGTGTAGAAAGCCAACCACTCAGTAAATACTTAACTAATAACACAAATGTAGTTGTTCAGTGGCAGTGACCTCTCCAAGTTTGCTAAACTCTTTCTCAGTGTCTTCCACAGTCAGTTTGTTTTTTCCTTCCATTTTTCAAGTTAAAGTTCTTGCCCTTCTTCTAGTACCCCCTTAGCTACCACCTTATAAGAATACTTCATGCTTCATAGGAGGGTAGAATGTGGTCCTAAAAGATCCGGCCAGAATAATTCCATTTATCTCTCAAGTTCCTACTGAGATTGCCATATCTTCCTCTAATGTTTGACCCTTATTGGGTCCTCCCACCAGTCCTTTCATCCATCCAGTCTCCCTGCCCAATGTTTTTTTTTTAACAGAGATGAAACAAGATTATAAAAGAATCAGTGAATACATGGGTAGGAGGTACACAGGTTGCAACCTTGCTTGTTGTGTTGGTATATTTAATGGTGTGCGCCTCACCGCAATGCACATCCTGTTCTTCTGGAATGTTTTTCTTCCTGGGTAATTGCTTGCTGAACAGAATTTTCCCACAGCAATCTCAACATTGGTCTCAAAACTCTTTATTGTACATGACACTTGTTGTGCAGTACAAGCTTTCTAACCTGCTGCACCTCCAGGCTTCATTGCAGTAAGTTGTCGTCTTGTGGAAAAGGCATGATTTTGAAAATATAATAGAATGGCAAGGTATAGGACTGCTGGCCTTGACTAAATTGCAGCTAGCAGAGTATAGGTCAATAAGTCCAGAAAGCTTGTCAAAGGTTTACAAGAAATTATAAGTAAAAATGAAAACTCTCTCAAAGTTGTTAACATCAAATGCCGAGTAATTCTAAAGGTCAGTGTTCTCCGTGGCAGTGCACAAAAATCACCCTTCATAATTCCAGAACACAGAAGGTCCTTCTTTGCAAGCCCTTTATCTGAGTGCATTTTAAGGACCAGTGGAAGATCCTGACCTTAACTTATCAAATGTCTGTGAATTAACACCCAGTTAGGGATGTGTGAGGTGTGCACCCTCCCTACAGTTCATTTTTGATCAGAGAAACTATACTGTTATCACAATTATTTTTCTCCATGGTTGGACTCAGCTCAGTTACACTTGGAAGCCAGCTGCATGTGGAAAGTGGAAGGTAGGTGGAGAGAGGGAAGTGGCTGCCTATGGGAGGGAGAGGGGGTGGGAGAGCATACCGCCTTGTGTGCGGGTGCCAGAAATTGGGGGCAGAAAATTGGGTGCCGAGAAGGCTAATGACACCACTGTCTTCAATTAGATCCCAATCCATAAGTGGACGTGCCCTCTTGTTTCCTAACCATGGAGTTTTCTTGGGGGCCTCTAGTGAGGAACTGTGTCAAATACCTTCTAAAAATCTAGATATATAATATCATTGGGTTCGTTTACATCCATATGTGAGTTGTCCTTTTCAAAGACCCACTATAGTCCTGTTCCTACCTGACATTGACCCCTGTGGCTTGTCAGTATCCTACCCTTTATCACCTCTAGTTCCTGTGCACTGAATGAGATATTGCTTTTGTTATATAGTTTTACATCCTACCATTTGGTTTCCTAGAAAAGCTCAAAGCTCAAGGACTGCAAAAATAATACAAATCTCATTCCTGTAAAAGCAGCAGGCTGGTAAACAATATGAAGAGTATAAAAAGGAATCCAACATCTAGGAGAATAAAAGCCACACCAATTCCCACATCAAAACCTTCCTCAAAATAGATGGGGAAAGATGTCTCTCAGCTGCAATAGTCAGAACTCCCCAGTTGAATGCATGCAAGTGTATGCATACTGGGCGAATCATATTTTTATAAGTTTACACTGCACTAATGCCATATACTAACTAATAACTTCACATTATTTAAACAAAATATACTTCGTTTAAGACCTTACTTTCAAGCAGTTCTACATATTGTGGTCCATCAGGTAGACTTTAAATGTCTACTTTGTTAAAACAGGTTAAAGGAGGGAATTCAGAATGTAAGCACCAGAGATAAGCTTTGTATCATGTCTCTGACATTGTATTTTATGTTATAAATGAAAGATAACCACAGCTCCCTTTCTGAGGCACAGGGAAAGTCAGCGAGTCATTATAAATACAGAAAAAGAGATGGTTTTTCAGTCAATGATTAAACCAACCTTCTTTTCCTTTCTCTTTTCCTCTTCCTAGCCTAGTAGTACATGGGCTCAGCAGGTGGGAGAGATAATACAGCTAGTAGATAATTAGCTTCAGGCTTTTACAGTTTTCAGTGGTAAATAAAAAGGGGGCTTTATCACTTATCCAGCTTCACTATTCTGTTCCCTCACAATATAGGACTCCACACAACTAGCTTTCTGATTTTCTTCCTCGTTTCCATAATTTTCTGACAATGAATTGGATTTATGTACTGTATAGCACATGTTGAGATGATTGATCTACAGTAGAACACCTCACCAGGGATCAAAACTATTCCTGACCAAATTTGCAGTCACTAGAAGCCCTGCTAGGGGTAAAGACACCCACAGCAGGATGCCACCAAATCATATGTTAAGAGTTGTTGGCATTCAAGCTGAGAGTAAAGCTTGCAATGAAGACATTTTTAGAAGCTTCCTCAAAATGGGTAGACAAATATTCCATATATAGTATTCTGGGCTGTTTAGCAACCCACAAACTAATCACCGGCCAAGCCTTTGTCTGAACTAGCCCCACCACCCATACAGATCTCAGTACATCATCACATAAGATATAGATTTGTTGTAGATGTACGTAATGTACTGTAGATGTATATGTACATTTGTACATGAAATGTAGATTTGATGTAGACATAGATAAGATTTGTAGTACATCATCATCAGTTCTTGCTGCATAAGCCACAAAGAGGTTAATTCTAAACATGAATAACTACTATTTCAACTGTGGTAAACATAGTACCAATTGAGTCAGGTCTGAAACTGAAGAAAGGTGAGGGAAAATGCAGGTTGCCTGGTTAAAATTTAATTTGTTTTAATACAGAGGAAGAGAGAGATTCTCCTTGTTAAATGTTTACCATCCAAATCCAATCTATGTGCAGTCATAAATCCTAAGAAATTGATATACCATTAATCAAAACAGAGAACTCATCCGTCATTAATATGTTGTTTCCTTTCAACAGTGAAGAATCACTTATGTTGTTCTGGGAAGAAAACTGAAATATATTTCCCTATCAATAGGAAACACCCAGTGGTACAGAACCAGTTATAATTGGGAGTCTTCACAGGAAGAATGGAAGGAAAGAGATTTCCTTCTCTGAGGTTTTGTGACAGTTGCAAAGAGCAACTCTAAGACCACAGTAGTTCACATGATGCACTGGGAATCTCTTGCAGTCCAGTTCATAATTCAAAGTGTCAGTTGATGCAGCGTAATCTAAAACTTTTGTGGTACATATTTATCATTCAGACCTAGCTTCAGTTTATATACCACATTATTGCAGCTGGTTCTGAACTCCATCCTGAGTGACACAATCATCTGTATAGGCTGTAAGTCTAGAAAAGAGTGTCAAACATAAGGCCCAGGGGCTGGAGGTGGCTCCTGGAAACAATTTATCCAACATCCATTATAGTTAGGCTTGATAACTAGTCTCCTAAAAAAATATGAACAAGATTTGCAAATTTTTTCTTCTGTCATTTGAGCTAATGAGTTTCTATGCAAGAACAAATTGCTTATTTCTGGCAATCATCTGCTTAATAATGCCACTTCTTAATGCTTAATTATATCAGCGGGTGCCATGAATGCTATTCAGCCCACCATATGAAACACATTTGATATCCCTGTTCTAGAAAAACAATGCAACCTGTAGCATCTCAAAGGCCTATCCCCTACAACTGGCAATGTTGACTAATGATGATCATGCTGACTGGGGTGGGTGGGTTGGGGGAAGCGGGTAATCAGAAGGTCATCTAGATAAGTGAAAAACATTTTTACTTAACTCTGGATAAGCCTTTTGGTCACTTTTGGATCTCCTTGGACCTATGCCATCTGTTTTTCTGGCTTATGCCTGAGGGCAAAAAAGAATCTGGGATGGGATAAATTTAAAAGGGAGAATCTGAAAAGGCACGCAGATATCAGAGAGTAGTGGAGCCTATGAGAGTCACTCATTCACTCACTGTACCTCTGCCTTGCATTAAGTCATATACTACTGCAAGTGATGAAACTGCATGTCAACTGCAGTTAATTAAGTGGCTGCCTTTAAAAAAATCAAGCAGCATTCCAGGTAACACCACCACTGGAGGATACCATGTAATATGGTGTCAGGAGATGACCATGTACCATGTCAGGAGATCTTTTCCTGATTAAATTTCTTTGTAAACTGTTTTGTGAACTTTTTAGTTGAAAAGTGGTATATAAATACCGTAGATAGATTAAATACAATGTTTTATTACATTATTCATTATCTGCCTTGTCCCAACTTTGGAAAGCTACTCCAATTCATTCCCACACCATATTTCACATTCATTATATCACACCCCTTCAGTCAGACCTGCTGTTTACCATGTAATTAACCAGCAGTCCACAACATCATATTTTAATTTTCTTTGCAAAGCTGACAAGTTCTAGAGAAAATATTCCATATATATGAATACATTTAAAACAAATTAATTTTGTGCCAAGACAGCCAGGCAAAACAAGGGAAAGGAATCTTACTGAAATCACAGCAAGGGAAAACCCCATACGTTTGAAAGAAAAGGGGAGCAAAGTGATTGTTTTCACTTGGTAAGAACAGATTACAAAAGATCTATAAATATTGACTGACATTAACTTCATCTAAAAAGTTCATACATTTTCTGATGACAATAATTTTGCTAAACTGATAAATAGATGCCATTTGTTTCAATTACTGTATCTTACATAGATAGGTCAAACATATTCTATCCTACTCTATTAAAGAACTTTCTATGATATAAAAGTTTTGTGCTAAAAATGTTCTCTCGCTCTTGCTCTGTGTGTGCGTGTGTGCGCACACACACATATGTACTTTGATGGGAAAATCCCAATGTGCTAGTATAGTCAGGCTGTGGATCGCTTCGGGGAGAGGGGATATTTTCCCTTTACCCTGTGTTGAGTTCCTGCCTGCCCTATGGAGCTACTCAGATCTGTGCTATTTAGCATGCCCCTAGTGGGTGTTATGATTGTTTGCATGCCCCCCACCCACCAATTCTGCCACCCCATCCGGCCAGATCATCCATCCATTTCACTCTTCCCATCCAAAAATGCCCCTACCCTTGCTATGTTTTCCCACCACCTTTCCCCATCTCTTGGACCTCCCAGCACAAATGTACCCCGTCTGGCTGGTTCAGGGTGGAAGCTAGCCCTCGCAATCTGGTGTGGGCCACTACATCAGCCTACCCAACTCTCTAGTCAGTGTGAATGTGTCTTGCAGTGCTTATGGGGCCTGAACTGGGTCAAACTGATGGTTGGATTACACTCTTAAATGTGACACTTTGCAATGTGGCTGTTATAATTGATATATAGGAAAATATTTTCATAAAAATGCATTGTAAATAGAGGAAGCTTGCGATGGATGCATTCTACCTACGTGCACGTTCCTAAAATAACAGTCATGGGAATGGAATATCTCAAAGAAAATGTTATTAATCGTAACTCTGCTAGTAACTGTAAATACATTGTATCAAAACACCAAAGCCAAAATACAAGAACAGCCTTTGCAGGCATCCCCTGGCTTTTATCATTTCTTTTATTTAGAAAAAATTGAAACCTATTGGAAGTTTTGATATCCCAGGTAGGCCCGGGAAACAAATTCACTTTCTCAAAAAGAAAAGCAGTGAGCTTGCCAAATGCACTTTTGTCTGGGATGTAGACTAATCTCTCCAACTTCTCTCACATGCCCCTTTCATTTGAAAGTAAATATTATGATTCCAGTGAGTTCCAAAGTAGGGAACCTGAATGCTGAAACCTGCTATTTGTCTGCAGCCTGGGTGGGTGAAATGTAAATCTACGCTGAAATCTTGTCATAAACCAGTTATATGCGAACCACCTGTAGAGCACAAAGCTGGGTTGACCTTGCTTTCCTGTAAGAATGACATTATTCAAAATGCAGAAAGCTTTCTTTATCAAAAGTGACCAATGGTTTGAGTCTAATATATACAACCAAGTACCAGTGGTGCCATTTGGTAATGTAAATACCGCAGCCACGTTAGTACTGATGATAAACAATCACAGACACTAGCAAAGTAGTGTTTTGAGAGGCCTCACATGCTCCTTGTACTTTAAAAACAGGTATTGACCTCAGGAATCCATCTGAACAAGAAATGTAGAAATGTGTCCTGAATACCAATTCCAATTTATGCAAAGTTGTGTCCTGTTTAATCCCTAACACCAGAGTCTATCTTTTGAAACTTTCTATTTCCAACTCATTGAGGAACATGCAACAAGAACCATTAGCATAAATTTATTGATATAGATTATCTAATATTTTGGCCTTGGCACCTTAATTAATGACAATTTATATGATGTACATTAGAAAAATATTCAAAGTATTGAATGAATCACTGAAATGGCTGTCAGATTTATCTGGCAAGATTTATTCCTCTAGGTCAGATATGTCCAGGGGCCAGATGCATCCTCTGATGTGCCTTGATTTGGCTTTCGGGCAAGATTTATAATCCTCCTAATCTGTCTGTAATACAATCTTATATGTAAATTTATTCACAATTGAAATGTAAATCATTTTTCTGGCTCCCAACACAGTATCAGAGAGATGATGTAGTCCTCAAGCCAAAATATTTAGATACATTTGCTCTAGGTCAGGTGTCTCCAAACCCTAGCTCGGGGGCCTGATGCAACCCTCAACAAGCCTCAATGTGGCCTCAAGCAAGACCCCCCTGGGGCAAGCCTTGTAACCCACTCCTACGTTCTTAAATGTAAATTTATGTAAATGTATTCAAATATGAAATGTAAATTAGTTTTCCAGCCCCCAATACATTGTCAGAAAGATGAAGCGGCCCTCCTGCCAAAGACCTTGGAGATCCCTGCTCTAAGTCATGTAACATCAAATTAGTAGCTTGGTAGATAAGATCCAGTATACGCATGTCTCCAACATTATCTTTTTATGGAAAATATATATGGTGCCTTTCTTTAAATAGTACCCCAGGTGATGTACAACAAAAACATTTAAAACATTATGGTTAAAGAATGAATGACAATCAAGCATGTAGCCAATAAAACAAAACAATGCAGCAGATTAAAAACAATGCAGAACAATAGATTAAAGGGAGAGCAAAGAGATGCACATTATTTTTGCCACTGATCTATGCATTGCATTGAAAGACATGAAGGAAAGGTGCAGAGAGCTTATTCAGCTTGAAAGAACTTGAAGCCTGTCAGCAAAATGGAAAAGTGGTGAATGCAGTAACAACCACCATAAATTATTAAAGAAGGATGTGGTTAAAGTGCAGAGAATAAGAGCAAGAAGGGCAACAAATGTGCAGTGGAGGGAATCTCTTGGGTTGACTACTGATCTCAATGGGCAAAATGTAGGTTAGCAAGATTTTGTTAAGACCTACATGCTGCCAGGTGCCTTTGCTTGCAAGCCAAAGTATCCTGTCATTTGGGACTCCCCAATCTGAACCAAAGATAACAGATCATAATCTCTTAAGCATGCTAACAACTTCTGCTTTATGCTGAGACTTCAAACTGCAAAAATCACTTCCCACTGGCAGGGACTTGAAGGGGGGCAATAAAGGGAATAATTTGTACCCAGGCCCAGAGTCCATACCACCACAGGAAATTATGCCAGGTGAGCTATGTCAGCCTCAATATGCACCCTGAGTTTTCATGTTGTGATTGGAAATTTTTCATTTAAAAAACCATATAATAATAATAAAGCTATAATTCAGTGCATACATTCTAGGGAGTAAACCTTATTGAACACAATGAGGCTTACTTTTGAGTAGACATGAATAGAATTTCACTGTGAGTTTCTCACTAATATTTATGTCTTCCGATGGTTGGATCTACATATTAATATAAATTGATGTTTCAATTTGAATACTTTCTCCCTATCTATATTGTTAATTTTTTTCATCTGCATTACAGCATAAACAGATATGATCAAATCAAATTTGCTTTCTTATCCTGTTTTATTCATTTATATGTATTCCACATACCCCATCACTCCCCGCTGCCCTCCCAATTCATTTTTCCTTCCCCTTGGAAAGAAGCCCAAAAGAAACTTTGTACTCCCTGACAAAATTCCTCTGAGAGGTCCTACAAATAGGAATAATAGTATCAAGCTAAATTGGATTGTTGCTGGATGACTCTCTGACTCCTCAGAAATTTCCCAGTGATTTCAAAGGCCATGGGGTCCCTAATTCTGAGGAAAACATCAGAAGATTAATTTAGATAACACTTGTTTGATCACACACAATTGTGTGCACCCTGCTCCATACAACTGGGCCATGATCATGCAAGGGCTGCTTGGACAAGGTTCATATGAGCCAGCTTGTTAAACAACTAAAATTTAATTAGAAAAAGAGTTGGAATTCAATGTGCTTCATGCAACTATCACCATGCATATTTTATGTAAACCATTTCTATGCTTGTGAATCATACTGAGCATTATGTATGTCAGAAACACATTGTTCTGTTGTGGCATAACCGTAGATGTTCAACAAGCATTCTTGAAACTTGTTAACATGCATAGCCTCTATGCTGTGTTCTGAAATATGACACAGAAGTAAATCAGGGGCTAAAATTGGGCAGCTTTAAGCTGGCCAAGGTGTGATAATAAGGTAATGTTTGTGAGAAGCAAAGGTGTCCTGGGAAAAAAATCATTTGTCTTGTGAAGCACAAAAAGTCTTTGCTACTCAATCTGGCATGAATGCAGAAATCGCCTGTGTCTTGCACTGGATGCCTATACTATAATGCGGTTGTGCCTTAACTAAAACAAATCTGATAGGCATATCTGGAGCTATGGACATTTTTTATTTTATTGGACCAACAGAATCCTTCCTGAAATTTGGTAATATTCTGGATTTGGGTGGCATCCAAACAGTGGATCTGGGTGATAGACTTAACAGCTGTGTTTTTAAATATGAACTGTGTCATTAGAAAATGAACCATCACTCTTTGATGAGTACTAGCAGAAAGTGTCAAATAGAAATATATATTTTTGCATATTTTACAGGATAAGTAAAATATCTGGCACAGAGGGTAACTCTGTGGGTGGCAGTATAATCAATAAGAGACAAAGTAGACAAAACAAAATAGGATTTTCACATATCCCTTATTCAACAAGTACATGATCTTGAATCTTTCCCTATTATAGCAAATTCTGGAGATCTTCTCCTGAATTATGTTTGGTATTAGACATGATAGCAGAGAGAAAAGGTTTTAAATGACCCAAAGTTATTTTCTCACAATGTTACCCTCTTTAGATTAGTGTTGTGGTGTGGCACACCAATACAAATTTTTCCTCAAAACTAACTTGTGATAAGGTCTGTTCAGATTTTTTTCACATGCTAAAAGTTCTTAGAAAGCATTTTTACAAGAAGAAGGGAACTGTCCAGTTTCTGTTCCACTACCACGTTATAAACACAGTGAAGCATCTTGATGGAATTAGAGAGTTCTGAAAAATATTGAAAGTGAACTTTCTATCCGTATATTTGTTTGTAAGTCTAAGGGTGCAATCCTAACCTAGGCCAGCACATCAGTCTTCCCGTGATGTAGTGAGGCAAGCAGAAGACTGTGCACTGGCCTAACCCTCCTCCCGGAGTGGTGCAGAAGCATCTTACAGCACTTTTATGACACCCCCAGGTCAGCACAGGACTTATACCAAGGCTTAGGCTGGCCTAACTGGGTGTTAGGATTGAAGCCGAAATATTCTGCCATTTGGGACTCCCAAATATGAACCATAGCCATACCCTACAATCCAGAGTAACTACGGGAGCACGTAAGAGACATTATGTGCACCCGTAGTTACTGTACCACCTAGTGAAAACCTATGGGAAATTCATCTTGCAATCCAGAGCAAATTGTTCTTACACCGGAGCAAGGACTCCCCATAGTTACTCTGGATTGCACCCATAGATGGCCAAAAAGCCTACCTTGATGTAAGCAAAACATTGTTTTTTTAAAAAATTTACCTTTGGTTGGGGGGCTGCTCCCCAATATGTTATTCTCCACTATAACATATGCTTGATTGGTAAGGCTGCCTGCTACTAGACAGAACAGGGTTGTCAATGACTGCATGAAAAATAAAATAAATAGGTTTTAGACCATTAAACTAAAGAGGCCAGCCAAATGCAATTTCAGTGGCAAGCTACAGATGATAAATGCTTACACAGTGATCAGACATGACAGCCAGTATTTGACAAGTATTCTGCAATAACTGCAAGTACTTGGGCTGATAACTGAATTTATGGTGCTTATGAAACTAATCAATAAGCTCAGGGTACAATGGATGAAAAACATAAACAAACTGGCATTTTTAATAGGTGGTTTAACAGGAATCACTTACCATTATATAGGTACCCATCTACCAGTTTTTAATTCATTTTCATCAGCTGAAGAGGAAAGAACAGAAAAAGAATAACTGAATTGTTATTACTGATTTGGCTTTCTTTTTTCAAATTTCAACCATTTCTTCAACTGCACCATCCTTCTTTTGCCCCAAAAGAATAAAGCAGCAGTTGGTACAAATAGATCAGTGAAAAATCCTCTGAAGGGCCAAGTTCATCAGCATTCAAATGAACACACAATCTCTGTTACAAGTACATCTTTCGGGAGTCTTAAAGGTGATACACCCTTGAAAACCATCTGCAAGGATAAAAGCTGTTATTCATCAGAAATGTATTACTAGCCATTTTTCAAAGGAATCCACTTATACCATCAGCCTCAGGAAAACACAGATCTTAACTAAAACAGAGATAAATTGACCTTGAAGGAATGTGCTGGGTAAGACATGAGGAACAGATCAACCAAATATACGCTGAATGGTACACAGACATTGAGGCTCAGCCTCCATTTAAGTAATTACATGAGAAGCTCTGCTGCTAAATAGGCAATTTATATGTGTCAGATGTAGCTGCCTCTCGCCATCTTGGAGTAATCAAATGTATGATTTTTTGGGAGAAAGGGGCAAAAATAGGTAAGCCGCTCACATATTGTCATTCCATGGAAGAGGGTACAATAGGAGATGACATGGAATTGATGTGCGGATTTTATTTGTTTCGCTCATTCACTTGAGCTGGGCTGGAGAAAAAGGGATAAGTGTTTGGTCTGAATGTTCTGTAAGGATGTGCTGAAGTTTGTGACAAGCCTGTGTAAAGGCAGTGTTATCCCATGGCGAAATTTTGTGAATCCATAACTGACAGCTCAGTTTTCAAGTAAAGCTAAGGCTTAGTGCTCACAAGTGTCAAATGAGGTGACAACCCTGATTCTGAGCTGCATCACTTAGACAGGAAGTGTGAGGTGACACAACTGGCTACATACCCATCACAAATATCCTGGAAAAAGAAAACTAGTAGATCAGGGAAAAGGCTTGACTGAAATCCTTGCTTTCTGTCTAACATCTATTTTCCTCTGCACACAAAATTGAATCTCATGATCCTATCCACTGTAAGAGATTTCTTTTATAATTCAGGGTAAACTGCTCCCATCCATGATCGTAACCACTGAGGTTGAGTCAAAGTGGCAACCAAAGTTGTAGGCTGGCAACCAAAGCAGAGACTAGAGTCTAACTTTAACTGAAAGCCATTAACGCCATGCAGGGTGACCATATAGAATGGAGGACAGACTCCATTGCATAGACTCCCATAGAGGGTGGAATTTAGACAGGTGCTGCTTTTTAAACCTTTGTGTTTTGAGCTCAACCTGCCTAAATTCCCTCTTTTATCCAACTGTTAAAGGCAGAGGCACTCTATCCTCCATTCTATATTGTCATCCTGGATGAAGATGAAAGAAAGTTAACCAAAATATATACTTTTGTCCCTTGGGAAGGAAGTCATGGTGCTGAGAGAAACACCACTCAAATGCAAATATGTTAATTGTATTATAAATCATTTCTACTAGTCGACCTTGTATAACGAGTACCAGATTCTTCACAGGATATGTTAAACATGTAGATGGGGCAGAGACAAGGGTGAACAGTTGTGATCCCACTCCCCAGCAACCTGGACGACTGCCTAATGCTGTCTCCATTCTGCCACTGCCAGCTCATCACATTTTTTTAAAAAGCAATCCCTTACCAGACTTAGGGTAAATCCGTGGCAGCTACGGGTCCACGCAGTTACGTCACCCTCTAGTGTTATCTTATGGAAAGTCATCTTAACTGCTCCGGACAGCAGTTATTGTAGGGAGGCAAGCGCATGTAAGGAGCCTCACTCAGGAGTGGCACAGAAGTGTCTTATGGCTCCAGCTCAGCACAGAATTTATGTGGAGGCTTAGGCTGGTCTAACTGGAGCTTAGGATTGCTGCCATTTTGTGCAATTTCTTCACTTGCAGAAATGAAAGTTTTCTGGTTTGATTTATAAGGACTTGTGCAGCTGAAGGAGCTCCAGATGTAAATTAAACCAGATGTCCTGTACTTGCTGGTTTGACAAACCACTCAAGGAGCAAGGTTGGAGGGCTTGCTTTTAGTGAATGAAAAATGGATCAGTATGACTCACACCTTCAGCAGGTTGGAGATAGATGGAGCATGAGTTAGGGTGGAGGGAACCCCACTTCTGCCACAAAAGTTTGAGAACTGCTGGGACAGGGAAGTGGTATCCAAAGGCTATGATGGATTAAGTATAAGGGTTTGCTGATTCTCTGTTCAGACACCAGGTCCTCTAACTTTATAACTCATAAACTCATATAGAATAACAGTCCTCTTAGTCAATTTTATCATTCTCTTTCTATAGCTTGATGAAGTTTAAAGCATATAAAATTGCTCATCATTATCAACATCTAACTACAGTATTATATTCCACCAGAGTTGTTCATTACAGTCCAGTTTATCATGCCCTATAAGTGAGTTACGTTCCAAAAGGCTGATGTTCAGCCAGTTTGAAAAAGTCACTTTCTCCTCTGACTTATCTTTCCACATGTTTGCAAGGGAGGTGCAAAGTTCAGGTCAGTTAAGTCTTTCCTATACTCTACCATTCTTTTGGAATAATTTCTTTTTGAAAGGGATTTTGTACAAATAGCTTGTTGGCTTTTATATTATTTTTATATTATTCACAAGAAACATTTCCTCTGCAAAGCAAAAGCAATCAACTATTTCAGTAATCACTTGGAAGGGGTTAGTGAATACCAAAAATAAGATCAGGCCTTTACTGAATGTATTATATTTGCCACAGAGCTGTGCTGCTGTTCATTGTGTTTGCATATATAACACATTTATTTTATGTATCCATGTTACAAGTATCTTTAGTACACTCAGTAACAGCAGTAGACAGTTTTAGGCTAGTTGGCCCAATGGTTTGACTCAGCATAGGGACATTCACTTATTCCAAATAAAAAGGCCTAAAGAGACATACCATGAAGGTAAAAAATGCTGTTTCCACAATGCTTTGATGTTTTATCTTGATACATCTTAGTTATTTGAAGAAACTTGCTTTTAAAGACTATACCATTGAGCTCTTTTTAGCTTTTCTGAGAAATTTTTAAAAACTGCAAAAAGTCCATGTCCTTTGAACTATTTCCTGTACTCAGAGTTCATTCAAAATCTCCAAGGCTCTTTTCAATCATCCATATAGTACAGTGGACAACATAACAAATTATTCTGGCTTACAGTTTGTTCCTACTTCATTTTGCTGTAGGTTATTATTCTGCCAGCTTTGATTCTATCACACATGTTTGATTTATGCTGCTATAATCAGCACATCTTCATATCTTTTTAAGATGTAAAGCTCCCAGAAGCAATGAACATTCATTTAAGATACAAGCTGGGTTTTAACTGTAGTGTGGGAAAAATTGGATTTTTTTTTCCTTGTTCTTTCCTATTTAAAAATAGAATGTATTAATTTCCATAATGTAGCATAGTTTTCACAAGTATAGCAGGGAAAACACCGTTTCAAATCTCAGCCAACCTTAATATGAACTGCATTGCCTCAGTCAAAGTACCGTCCCTCAGTCCCACGCTCTCCAAAGACTGTTGGCCTACTTTCCATGAGTGTTGTAAGGATTTAAAAAAAGACCTTATTATGGTTTTGGCCATTCAAGAGTTTTATGCTTTTACTTCTGAACAGAGAGGGGCTGTGGTACCTTAGGAGTTAAAAGATGCTGTGCTTGTCAACCTGCAGGTCAGCAAACTGGTGGTTCAAGACCCAAATAACATATTATCAAATGAGCTAATGTTACTTACCCAGCTCCTTCCAACTTCACAGTTCAAAACATGTAAATGCCAGTAGATAAAGGTCGTGGTGAGAAGGTAATGATGTGAGCTTTTGGCACATGCTGGCCATATGACTGTGGAGATGTCTTCAGACAACACTGGCTCTTTGGCCCTATAATGGGGATGATCACTGACCTTAGAATTGATCACAACTGGCAAGGCAATCTGTGGAGGATACCTTTACCCATTACTGAGTGAATAGAAAGAGATCAATCAATGCCAAATACTGTATAGAAAAAAAATTTAATCTTCCAAAGCACTACTAAAACAGCATTTGGCTGCTTAATAAAAGCTGTTGTTTGCTTTGTTTACAGTGCTAGGTCATTGCTGGAATTGTTTTTATTTGTCCATAAAATATACTGGTTCGCTACTATTTCAAGTTGACTGTCTTGATTCAAATTAATGTATCTAGCTTCAATGGGGGAGGGAATGATAACTGTCCTTGAGGGCCATGTTTAATTTATCAAGATGATGAAATGAATTTTTGAGGATGCCGTCTGGCTCTTAGCTCAGAGCAAGACACATACTAAAAAGAATGGATTTTCTGACACATATGTCCCAGTCCTGAATAGGCTTTATGATGGTGGAACAGAGCTCCAGCTGTTGTAAATGGCTAGAGGGTAGTATACACAGCCATTCTGGTGCCACCAATGCAAATGGTGGTGATGTTGGTGGCCTGGATACCAGTAGAAGTAAGGTCAGCTAGAGTGGGAGGTGAGAGAGATGGGGAGGGAAGGGGGAATGAGGAAATTTGGGTGGAGAGGCAGAACAGGAGAGGGAAGAACTGAATCCTGGCAGCACCACCATGGTGCTGGATCCCAGTCCAGGATCTCATACCATTCCCAATACTTTTTCCACTCCCTTAAAAACCCTGATTCTGCACCAGCAAAATGGATGATAAAGATATGAGGAGACAGAGGCTTGCCCACGTCTATCAGTGTGAGATCTTTGTGAATTCCCCCATCATTGGCATTGCTGTATAGGTGAGGGGTTGCAGTTAATATGGGATTTACAAGCAGTTACCCACACATGCAGTGATCATAGGGTGTTCAGCATGCCTTACAACACGATAAATCACTTGGGAAAGTCAGATCTCTCAGGAAATATTATTTGAAGTTCTTGTGTTTACCCCATGTCAGGCGAAGCTCCCTGAATTCCCATAAGCTCGAAGGTATGCATAACTGCCCACTGTTATAAAACTGTTGTTAACACCTATTCTAATGCTCTTAAAGTGATGCTCATTAGGGTATGCAAAGAGAATATTTGAAATCTGATTCAAAAACTGCATTTATTAAATAAACAATAAATACTGAAATTTGTAATAACAAGGAGGAGTGAAACTGTTAAAAAGGCAACCTATACGAACCTATAGTTTATATAAGTTAGTTTTAGGGTGCAATCCAGAGTAACTACAGGGAGTCCTTGCTCCGGTGTAAGAACAATTTGCTCTGGATTGCAATATGAATTTCCCATAGGTTTTCACTAGGTGGTGCAGTAACTACGGGTGCACATAACATCTCTTACGTGCTCCCGTAGTTACTCTGGATTGTAGGGTAAGTTAGTTAAAGTTGATAGTTAGTTATTAGTTTATATAGTTTGTATAAGTATAGTTCGCAAAAGAATCAAGGAGGTGCAAAGGTGGCCAAATTGGCCAGGGGGTGTCACTACTGCTCCCCACAAAAGAAGCTGGAAAAATGACTAGGGGGTTTCAAACAGCACCTAGAACAAGGAAGGAACTAGGAGGGGCAGGCCTCTTGGCCATCATGATATAGAGAGGGAGCAAAAACAAAATCTCATGGAAAAAATTTCCAGCTACGCCTATCCTAAGGTTAAAAGGATCATTTCATCCCATTCTATTTGATGCGAAGAAAACTTTCAGTTACAAGATATTGTACAAGTATTGTATAGTTGATGTTGCACAGTATCAGACCACCATAATGGGGAATCATTAGCCTCAGAGAGCAATTAGTACTTCTAACTGATTCTCACTAGGCCCAATGCAATTATATTTCAGGCCAGAAATGAACATATGTGTCATTGCTACATTTCCAGTTCAACGACTTGCTAGACATTTCAGATAATTTAGCAGTTTAATTCTTCACAACATAGCCCCTTGCCAAATCAAAAGTGTCAGATAAATATTTAGATAGCAAAAATAATAGGATGACATAGATGCCTGTTGAAATAACAAGCAGATGAGTGCAGATAATGCACATGGTACAGATGACTATTTATTTTTGCCCCATGATTGCAAACGATTCTGTTTAGATAATCGTGGAAAGATAATGGTCTGTGTCATCTAAATGCCTGCCTGCAGTAGTGTCATATTTTCTTCTCTATGAGTTCAATAGAATATACCCTGCAGGGCATGGAATCTCCTGCAGGGCAAGCAGTCTCAAATGCCGTGGTTGGCATGTGTGATACTTATTCTATACACTCCATCATATCAGGCACTATTCTGCATTCACATTTCAGGGCAATCTTTTAGAGAGGAGTTTTGCCAGAAAATGTTATTAAAAAAACATGAAAACCTTCTGATCATAGTCTAGAGAGGCTTAATAAATGAGTAAAATACAATGAATAGTCTAATTTACCAAATTTGAAGCTGCTCCTTGCCATCGGCACATGAGCATGTGCATACATGCGCACGCGCACACACATACACAGACACACACACAAACATGATTGCTTTGCACCTAGCCGTAATGTACAGTGGTGCTTCAGTATTCACAGGGGTTCCACTCTTGGTACACTTGCAGGTGCAAAACTCATGGATAAACCCACAGGTCAGGGCATACAACTGTGTCTGGAGATAGTGCTTTGCACTCCCTTCAGCTTGCACTATGTTTTGTAGACAGCTTCACTACAGTGTGCAAGCAACCCTTCCCTTTCCCCTTCAGAGCCATTTTTAGCAAGGGGAGCAAAACGGAGGCACTCTTTCCTTCTCACCTGGAATGGCTTCAAAGGGTGGGGACGGACTACTTGCATGCCCCAGTAAGACTCTGTACAAAACTTAGGTCTTTGCACTCGCTCTCGCTACACCACTGGATCAGGGGACCCACACTGAATCAAATCCGTGGCTGAAAAGTCCATGGATAACAAGGTCCAACCTGTATGTGTCAAGGGAGCCAGAACATATTAGATATAAATGCACATATATTCACCTATTTGGTACCATATCCAGTTTCCATTATTCTAGATACCAAAGAACAAGAAATTTTAAAACTGCATTTATTTTCAATATTTATACCACATCTTTCCAATTCTGCAAGGTAGCACATAATATATCGTTAAAGTCGATAAAAACAGGGAAAGAAGTTTATTTGTGTGAACTCATGAAGATTCATCTGGTGGCTGTTATATCAGCAAATGACCTTCTGATTGCTATGAGCCGTGGCTACATGCTATCATAACAATTCAAGAAACTCAATTTTCTCTAATGTAAGTGAACCTGCATATTTGAATTCTGTCCTAGATCGTAATACATTTCATTTAGCAATTGGAAAACCAAGTGACTCAGGAGCAAATCACACAGCTGCTTAGTCATGATATATTTTTTTCTGATCATAGGAGATCTCTGCTCGTAGCAATTCCAATGGTATGACTCATCTGTTACAAGCAGGATCTGTTTGCTTTGCATGCTGCCTTAAATCCTGTTACTGAAGGTGCTTGTGATGCGTCAAGACTTGGCCCCAGTAATAGATACCTCTTCACCAGAGGAGGCTGCAATAACAGGGAATCCAAAGCTCCAGCTGCTTCAGGAGGAGGACCAATCATGGGTCCAAACTTACATTCAAATCTGAGAATGAAGCACCCATTTGGTAGCTTGAGGTCCTCTCCTCTATCTAGTTTACTTACTAGGGAGAGGCAGGTCCTGTATATTCTCTGTAATGATCTGGGAAGAAGCAGAATATCTGAGCCCAGAGCTGACTGGGCAAAATACACCTTCAAATGGGACTGGGAAAAAGACACCTCAGATGGGACTTTAAATGAAGGAGATCAACTGTTTCTGCTCACAATAGCATAATGTCTCCCTCTGTCACTATTTTCTGGTGAAGTCTGATTATGTGTCAATTAGATTTTGAGACCATTTGGAGCAGGAGACCTGCTCTTCTCCATGGCCTCATTCCCATTCCATCCTTCCATGGTGAAAGGATGGCTGCAGTTTTCCTAATGTGGGGGATAGGACTATCTACTAGTGAGATATATTGATGAATAAGCTTTACCTGCAAGAAACTCTGTCCAGAAAATGAGAAGCCTAGTTGAGGAATGCTGTGACTCAGCAATAATTCCCATAGCATATCCATTAAAAATAGGAAATATAGGTGAAGGTGGATTTTTTGCATCTCTCCTTTAATGCTCAAGAGACAAAACAGAAATCCTTCGGAGTGGGAGATTGGAGTTACATGCACTTCCATTCATGCATTCAATGGAATAGCATGCACTTCCATTCATGAATGTGACATACAGGATTCAAGCATGTGATGCGATGTAGTCTTAAGAGACTGCACCACCACCTTTTTCTATGCAAAAGTCAAACTTTAGAAAACATTATTAAATTTAAAAACCATAGGGTTTATCTCATTGTTTAAATGCAGGTGAAAATGTTTCACATGCACATTTCCATTCTGTTTCATAATGGCATCACAAAATTGCATTCTACAAACTATTTTTAAAAAAAGCCTCCAAAAAATATAAACAAGCTGCCAATACTGTACCAAACATCTGAATCTGTCCATTGAAGTTCAAATCCTCAAAATCTAAGTATTTTTTAAAATTCAGTTAACAGTATTATAAGAACTAAAATCATTTCAAAATAAATCTCTATGTCCCTTCAGCATAATGTGAGGGTGCATAAGGGCACATAACTAATTCCAGGTCCAGGCAGAAGTGGATCTCCCATATAGTATTTGACAACGTGCAAACAAGGGAGTGGGAGTTTAGCAATAACCTCCTGTGATCTGCTTTCTTACAAAAATAATGTTGCCTCCTTTCTTGTCATTTTCCCCCTTTATTCCTGACACTGTTTATTAACAACTTGACTGTTCTAACCTATCTTTCACTCACCTCCCCCCACATTTTTACCTCAATTTCTCTGGTTCTCTCAGTATGAACTTTGATGCAAGTCTCCTTAAAGCCTGATTAAAAAGTACCTGGGTTAAAAGACAGATTGATTTAGGGTGCAATCCTGACCAATTTAGGCTGACCTAACTCACCCGGCATATCTTCCCGTGATGATGTGGGGATGTCGGCATATTTCTGTGCACTGGCCTAAACCCTCCCCCCACAAGTGGGACAGAATAAACTTGTGACACCCCCAGGTCAGCATGGGACTTTTGCTTAGTTTATTCCAGACTAACAGCCCAATCCAGAGTAGCACTTGGGTTGCCCTATCACTAGGGTGGAGCAACTGCAAGATGCTCCACCCCAGTTACTCTGGAAAAGTCTTGGGGCAGAGCAAGGCAACATAGGCTACCCCAAGAGAGGTGGACCTGCTCTGCCCTAACTGGGTCAGCCTAGGCAGCGCAGGAGAGGCATGTTGAGGACATGTTTAGCATTGCCTAGGGCAGAGCAGTTACTCTGTATCCAGAGCCTGTTTCCAAAGCAGAAATGCCCTCTTCCAGCCCTCAGAGTTATACCACCTCAGGAGCAGGTATAGAAATGAGTAGACCCATAGGGGTCCATGATAAGGCCCAAGTAAGAATGGCAGTGTTGACCAAAAACCTGAGTTCTTGGCCAGCCTAGCTGCAACCCCTGCCTCTCAAGCTCAGGATGTGGAACAACTACTGCAGCCACTAACCTGGGGATACATCAGGCCACTCCAAGAATCCACCCTCCACTAGAGGAATTTCAGCTGTAACTGGTTGTCAGGAACTTCTGGGCATTCTTATAAGGAAGGCACCACAGCTGTTCCTTGTTCAGTGTGATCTGCGGGGGGGCGGGGATCTCCTCAGGAGCAAGCCCTCCCCAGCTGTCACTGACTTAGCATGCTCTGGAGCAGTTTGGGCAGCCCAGGCTTCCTGACTCTCTGTATGCAGCATAACTTTCTGTTCTGGATACAGACTAGTTGGGGCAGCCCAGCTAGGGCTCTCCTCACTGCCCTTAATCTGGATTGTGCACTAAGTGGAGATTAGGATTTCAGCCTCAGAGTCCAGTCCTATCCCACTTTCCAGCACTAGAGTTCTGAGGGAAGGGAACAAATGTCACCTTATTTTGAGTAGGCATTCTGTACTGACCCATCACCACAGGATGCAGTGCATGTGCTTTTTGGCGATGGATGTTGAACAGGGTTGCCTCTCTCTCTCTCTCTCTCTCTCTCTCTCAGCATAGCTTGCTGTGAAAATAAAAGTGGAGGGGAAGAAGCCACATGTGCTGGAAAATAAATACGGCACTACAAGTCAAGTCAACCAAATGCTTCAGGGCCTTTTGGGTGCTGTTTGAATAATACATTGCAATGCAAAGGTGGCACATGTTGGCTGAGAAACTATAGTGTAAAAAGCACATGACCAACGAAAAAAAATGGCCAAGAGGGAATCTAATGTTTATTGGTTAATGGTCATCAACACATAGTAGTTGCTTGTCAGTGACTGCAATAAAAACAGTAATTGACCTCCTGATAATGAATTACTTGTTAATGAATTAATTTGCCTTAAAATCAATGCATTACTGATTAGCACCTTTGAAAGACTTTAAAATCCTACCATCTTTCAGGAAACAAAATGCAGCTTGTCTGTCTTGCATCCAAACCTCAGAGGAATGCCCTGAAGTGGGTTGCCATTGTCATTTTACATGGAAGCATTTGCTCCAGGTACCCAAGTGGTCAATTTGGCTCAGCCTACAAACAGGTTTACAGAGTTTCCAGGAGCTTACAATATAAAATAGCCAATGGGATGAAATACAGAACAGTAGAAAGTTAAACAATTGTAAGAACATAACACATGGGGATAAGAGGTGTAATGGTTAGGGAGTTGGACTGAGACTCTCCTGGACTAAGAAGCCCTCTGGGTGACCTTGGGCCAGTCACTCACTCTCAGCCACACCTACCTCCTAGGGTTGTTGTGTGTTCAACAGAAGGGGATGAACTTAAGTTTTAAATGCCATCTTGGGCATTTGCATGGCATGAGAAAGGCGGGCGATAAATCTTATATATATATAAAATTTGTTTTCTTACCCTCCATGGATGGTATAAGTATCCTCAATCTCGGGTCCTCTACCAGAGGCCTGGAGTTTGAGGGTTCTACACAGTATCTTAGCTGTTCCTAGCAATGCACTTTTCTGGAGCTTAGCTGTTCCTAGCAATGCGCTTTATATATATATATATAAAATTAAAAAATTGTTTTCTCACCTTCCATGGGTGATGTATGTATGTATGTTATCCTCAATCTTGGGTCCTCTACCAGAGGCCTGGGAGTTTGAGGGTTCTGCGTGTATCTTAGCTGTTCCTAGCAATGTGCTTTTCTGGATCGAGTGTTCTGCTGTCCCTCCTGGGATCTGTTGGAGCCATTCTTCCAGCTTGGGTGTCACAGCCCCTAGTGCTCCAGTCACTATTGGGATCCCATTCACCTTCACTTGCCACAGTCTTTCTAATTCCTCCTTCAAACCCTGATACTTTTCCACCTTTTCATGCTCTTTTTTCCTGATGTTGCTGTCGTTTGATCTATCACGAGGGCTGTCTTCTGGCCTTATCCACCACAACAATGTCTGGCTGGTTAGCCAGTACCTTCTTGTCTGTCTGGATATGGAAGTTCCACAGGACCTTAGCCCTGTCATTCTCCACAACCTTCAGAGGGGTCTCCCATCTGGTCTTGGGAAGGGTTAGTCCAAAGACTGAGCAGATGTTCCGATTTGACAAAAAGGAAAGACCTACATCCACACTAAGCAAGAATAAAGGCACCCACTAAGAACCATCCAGAAGGGAGTGAAAGGGGTGCAATGCATTTTTGTCTCTATACTTTACATTGAAGAATTGCTGACTGATCACTGCCCTGCCCCAACTCCCTCGACCTAGAAGCTGGAAATTCAGGGAGTGTATTTCTTCTTAGACAAGAGCACTCACCAAGAACTGATTTCTAGAAATGGGTGCAACACATTTTTGGACTTCACTTAACACTGAAGACTGATCAACACTCAGCCCAAATCTTGCACCTGTGCAGTAGGGGTGCTTGTGGTTTTGAGGGAATGTGGCATCGGGTGGGTATTGCATGGGGGGTTTGCACATGGCAGGGTGGGAGCACATGGTGGAGGAGTTTTGCATGGGGGTGTTATTCATGGGGGTGTGGTACATGGGGGTTGAGGTGCATGGTGGGTTATGGTGCGTGGAGGGTTTTGACCTCTATTTTGATGTTTGGTCAGGGGGGTTGTTGGGCTGGGCAGGGTTTGCACATGGCAGGGGTTATGGTGCATGGGGGTTGTGGCGCATGGGTGTTGTGGTACACAGGAGGGTTGTTGAGGATGGCAGTTGTTGTGCATGGGGGGAATGGCACACAGGGCAGATGGCATATGTGGGTATTGCGCCTGAGGCTGGGGGTTGTTGGCACATGGGAGTTAATGCACATGGGGATTGTGGCACATGCGGGGTTGTGGCATATGGGGGATTGAGGCACATGGGGGTTGTTGCGAATGGGGGGAATGGCACACAGGGCAGATAGTGCACAGCAGGTATTTTACTCCCACAACGTGGGTACATTTCATTAGTCCTTTAAATAAAAATAAAATAAGCCCCTCAGAAAGGGGTGGTTTTTGGGTTAACACTGACATTTCAAAAATGCAAATTAGAAATGAATTCCTCCCATGAAGAAACACCTGAGAATTTTCAAGGCAAGCAAAATGAGTTTCAACAAAAGAAATAAAATTTCCTGGGAAAATTTTCTGCCTAAGAATTCCTAGAAGAATTTGACAGTAGAGACATATACATGTTCAGAATGAGAATTATATGTACAGGGGGCAGCAAATAAAATAAGCACATCACGGAGGGCAAGAAACTATTGGTTCATGTCCCAGATCCACCATAAAACAACTGGTTGGGGCCAGATTTTTTTTCCAGGTCAAATTAGAGTCTGTAGAATACCTCAAGCCCAAGAAAACAGGAATCAGTTTTGTTGGCTTTTCTATTAAGATGTTCATGTGAGATTTTTTTTTTAAGCAATCTAGGTTTGTGTTATAAGGTATCAGAAATGAGTCATCATCCTTGCAAAGAGAAAATACAAAGAAACATCAGCACAGATGCATTCTGTAGAGTATCTGGCTTCAAATTATTTTTCCTCTGCCAATAACGTGGTGCAGGTTCAGAATCTTCTGCTCTTTCCTAAGGAAAATGTCAGCTATGATTTGCATCATTAATGTGAGACAAACTATTTGCAAGGGCACTTGGAGACATCTGGACACGTCCCTTGTTTCTGAAAACAGACTGGATTGTGCTGTACAATGGGCACCGTTTATGTGCCACAAAGTGTTTCTTGTCATTTTCACATACACGGTAAAAAAGATGGAAAGGTTATATTGGTGTTTTGCAGATTAAATAACTGCACTCCAGCAAGCAAGCCAGCCAGCGGTTATGCATATCCTAACTCCAAAAGGCTTTATAGTACCAAGAAAAGTAATCTTCATTGGCGTTGTCTTCTATCAGACCACAATCTCCAAGACCCAGCCCACAGAGATGCGGCTAGATGCAGCCCATGGAGAGCCTCTGTTTAGCTCACGGCCATCCTGAAAAGGACTACATGTTGTTTGAATTAACTAAATACATTAGAGATGGAAATTAAATCTATATATATAAAAGAGAAAAGTCTCTCACTCACTGACTCACTGACTCATCAACGCCCTGCCAAAACTGCTGGGCCTAGAAGCATGAAATTTGGGGAGGGTGTTCCTTCCATGACGGAGGGGTGCACTAAGAACCGGTTTTCAGAAATTCCAACCGGAAGGGGGTGAAAAGGGGCGCAACGCGTTTTCCTCCCTATACTTTGCATTGGAGAATTGATGACTCATCAACATTCCACCCCAACTGCTGGGGCTGAAGCATGGAATTCTGGGAGGGAGTTCCTTCTGTCACCTGAACACCCACCAAGAACCATCTGGAGAAATTAACCCTTCAGGGGCTGAAAAGGGGGCAACGTGTTTCTGTCCTATACTTAACATGGGAGACTGACCAATATCCAGCCAATTTGGTGCTCTGTGCCTGGTGCACTGGGGGGACGTTGTTCGGAGGAAGAGGTTGCACTGGTGAGGATGCTGCGCATGGGGGGAAGTTGTGCATGAGGGGAAATTGCGCTTCAGGGAAGTTGCATGTGGGGAAAGTTGCACATGAAGGAAAGTTGCGCATGGGGGAAGTTGCGCATGAGGGAAATTGCGCATGACGGGAAGTTGTGCATGGGGGAAGTTGCGCATGGGAGGAAGTTGCACATGCGGGAAGTTGCACATGGGGGACTGATGCAGATGGGTGATGCTGCATATGGGGAGTTGAGGCACATGGGGGAAGTTGCGCATGGGGGAAGTTGCGCATGTGGAGAAGTTGCGCATGTGGGAAGTTGCCTGTGGGGAAGTTGCGCTTGGGGGATGATGCACATGGTGAAGTTGCACTTGGGGGATGATGCACATGGGGGACTGATGCGGATGGGGGAAGTTGCCAATGGGGGGAAGTTGCGCATGGGGGATGATGCGCATGGGGAAGTTGCACATGGGGGATGATGCACATGGGGGACTGATGCAGATGGGTGATGTTGCATATGAGGAGTTCAGGCACATGGGGGATGATGCACATGGGGGAAGTTGCGCATGAGGGATGATGCGCATGGAGGAAGTTGCGCATGGGAGAAAATTGCTGGATGGGGGAAAGTTGTGCATGGGGGAAAGTTGTGCATGGGGGAAAGTTGCGCATGGGGGAAAGTTGCGCATGGGGGAATGTTCTGCATGGGGGAAAGTTGCACTTGGGGTGTTGATGCGCATGGGGTGTTGATGTGCATGGGGTGTTGATGCGCCGTGGGGGGATATCGTGTGGGAAAATGTTATTCCCGCAAAGCGGGTACACTTTTTGCTAGTGAACAAATAAATGAATGAATGGGCTCAATTTTCCAAGTTGGGTAAGACACAATTCCACATACCTCCACAAGCCTGCATTTGCAGCAATAAATCAGACACTGCGAAGTCCACTGAAATAATTGCTTATTTTTTCCTCTTTTGTTGTGACCCTCTTTTGACGTGATTTTTTTCTGACCCTCTTTTGATGTGGCCCTCTGACCAAAATGTTTTGAGATATCTAAACTAGATCTACACATTTCTTTTCTCTGTGTTGACAAAAATATAAGAACATCAAGCCCCATTTAAAAAGGGGCAGGGAGGGTACATAGACCAGCAGTTATCATAGGAGATAGACTTAGGAGCTGTGTCCTGACCCTCACTGTCCCCCGCCAAGGATACCTCGATTTCAGACTCACTGACCCTCTCATCCTCCATCCTGGAATGCTTCCCGACTGATCACCAATGAGGAGTCCAAACAGGTAAGTAACAAAAGTTCTTTTATATAGGAATTAGAGGGGGGTCATTTATCAGTCATACAATTAGGAACACAGGACGCACGGGCTTGGTTGCAGGATGGTGAAAGGGAAGATCCACTCTCTCCTTCTTATAAAATAAAGTCCATTTCCCCAAGTCCTCAGGCAGGTTAATTCACCCCCTTTTTGGGTCAAAGTCTCTACCTGCTCAACAACTCTGTCTCTTTCCTTCTGCAGGTATTCTCCCCTTCCTCTTTCCTTCTACAGGCTCCAGGTGAGTTCACCTTGCTATAACACAACAGGTAAGTACAACTATCAACCTCAATTGGCATCTAACTTGTTTCTTTTCCTTTGCAGGTCCAGGGCGGCACTTCTCATCTGCTGGACAGCACCCGCGCTGGTTCTCCCTCCGTCCTCTTTCTCCTCTCCAGCCACTGCCGCTTCCCCTTCCCACCAGCCCTTATATACATCTGCCACCTCCCCGCCCCTGGGGCCCTCCCCTGATCCACCTCAGGGCTCCCAACGAGCGGGAAGTCCCTGGATTGGGCCGGTCGGTTATGGGGCGTCCAGGGTAGACTCCTTTCCACCCCACACAATACAAACATAACAAGTCCCAATAAGAGTCCGACCAGTGCACTCTGTCCTCTTTGGTTGACTCCAACACCCGGTCCTAAGGAGGTCTAGGCCTCACTTCCTGGGCCAACATGCTGTCTCCACCTCCTTCAGCTCCACCACAAGCGTAGACAGAATTGATACATAGGGGCTGCTGCACTCCTATCCCAATGAAAAGTACAAATCTTCCTTTCCCTGGAGTAGCACTGAAACAGTACCATAACTATGCTGGATATAGCACAGACTCAGCCAGCCTGCCTGTTCCAGGGCAAGTTTGGACTGTGATCGGAAATTCTTTAAATGAAGATTTTGTTCTGTTGTCAGGTCTGAATAGTACTCTTCATTGATTTTTCTTTACCCCCTACACATCGCCCCAAAAGGGACACACAGTTCTTTTGGGAAAATGGACCACTTTATTAATGATTTAAACACCACTGCAGCAGAAACAAAATGCTAAACTTGTGCAAGCCAAATTTGGGAGAAAGTGAGCTGCCCATCTACCTCCCCCAGAGGGAAATGGGCAAACCATTGGGCTGCAGCTCTCGATGGGTAGCAACCCACCATTTCTCTCATTGCTGCAGCTCAGTAGCACAGCCACATGGGCAATCCTATGTGCGCTCTTGACTATCTGGCTTGAGTTCAACTGACCTCCCTCACCCAGGCAAACAGGAATGAGCAGGCCTGTTTTTTCCCTGGCCTTGCTGCCTCACAACAGACATCAAGATTTTTCAGGCCTACCCTACCTGCACACTAGCTGTCAGACAGAGCTATCAGCTTCTATGGCCAAAAGTACATTGCCAAAAAACCAACAGGAGTAACAGTACATCAGCATGTCCACCACCTGGGCTGCCCTGCCCACTGCAAGGAAAGAGTTCTATCCTTCCTCCATGGAAGAAGTGCTTGGCGCACTTGCTTCCTGCACCAGGTGACACAAACCACAGTGACACAACTGGTTGGACTCTCTTGATCCTTGATCATGGCAGAGCAGGGCTGCTCTCCCAGCAACTGATTGTTGGGACAGTGTCTCTCTTGTGTTGTTGGCGTCTCTGTTGCATCGCTGAAGGGTCATAGCTGAATGTGCTGTCTCTTCCAGCTAAAGTGCAAACCTTTGCTCTCCGGTTCAGACACATTGTTTCTGAGAGATGAATTCTTTTCATCGGGCTACAGATATGGGGACAAAACTTCACAAGTCATAGACAACAGAAATTGTTTGCTACAGATTCTTTAACCTTCTCAAAAAGCAATCATACAATATAGAAAAAGACAGTTGCCCTGAGCTGTGTTGTGAATTTTAATGTTATTGATGGCTTTCAAGTAGGTGGCTGTAGAAGGTTGAGCCATAGAGAAGTTCAGGGTTCCATTGTTGTCAGCTTTCTAAAGCCTCATAGAGTCATTCCAGCATCTGCACACAGCACTGTAAAGCTGGAGAAATATTGCATTAAAGTGATAACACACCCCACCACTCATAGTGATTGCAGAGCAGCTGCTTCAAGCCACATGAGTAATTGCTGGGGTTATAAATTATTACAAGCTCCTTGTGTTTAAAGCTTTGAAAAGTGCTGGCTTACTTTATGCATGTTCTGTTTCGACCAAAGGCACACTCAGAAGTAGGATGAGGTCTATATTAGCCTTTCCATGCAAACCCAACTCTTTGGCGAGCAGTTTTAAAGACTTTACTTTGAATTGGATTGGCACCCAAGGCTTTTAAAACTGAAAATTGTATAATCTACCAGGGTATAAGCCGCCTTGAGTCTCCCAGGGAAAAAGTTGGGATATAAATAAAGGATTTACTTAGGTACTTATATATATCAGGATTGCAGCATCCATTCATTTCCCTGCAGGCTAACTGTAACAGTTAGAATAGTAATTCACAGAATTCCTTATCAAATAAAAACTGGAAGCTGGGTATGTCAATATACCAAGCTGCTAATGAGCTATAATGAGCTACTAATGAGCTATAATCCCCTCTCCTAAGACATAACTTCATCATTTATCATTCAACTCAGTTGCAGCCTAATCCACAGGGTGACCTTATGACCAGATTTTTCCGAATTTGTCCTCTTTTTTAGCCTTCTGTCCAGGTGTCCTCCAAAAGGACTTCATTGTCCCCCATTTTGGCTTCATTTTGGAACTTTGCATTGGTGTGCACTACCTCATCCTGTCATATGTCATTGGATTCATATTGAAGAGCAGAATCCATTGCAAAAATTGGTTTTGAAATATCTCCTTCCTTAGCAAAAAAACTAAAAATCAAAAATATACATTGAGTACTATGTGAAACTGAAAGTGTCCAATATTACAGTTTTACTTCTGAGTAGGCAAACATGCCATTGTCCACCAGAAAGGCCAGGGTGACAGGAATCCAAGTCCTCGTCCTCCTTTTGAGGTTTGGCATCTGGTCACCCTGGCTTAATGGTGCAATCCTATCCATGTCTACTCAGAAGTTAGCCCAATTGTGTTAAATGGGTATTACTCCCAGCAACATGTGCACAAACTGAAAGCACAATCCTAACCAGGTCTACTCAGAAGTAAGCCCCAGAAAAGTGTCTTCAGGTCTCCTTGGACCTTTGTCAGCTATTTTGCTGATAGCTGGGAGATATCTGGATTCAAAACCCTGTCAATCTACTCAAGCCACAGTATTTTTTTGCTTGAGACATTTTTTTGCTCCCAGCCTAACCTACTCTCTAACATAACTTACTTCACATATTGTTGTCAGAATAAACTCATGTATGAAGCCCCAAGCTTCTAAGTTGGATGGTGGAACACAAACTTGAGGAATAAATAAATGGCTCACAGGGCTAAATATGGCCACACTTAAAAGTATTATGTCTGAAGTCAGGTGACTTATATGCAAGCTCTGTCTGTGATAACTGGTCTAGGTCACCTTGCAGGCATGGAAATCAGTTATAGATGTCCAATGGTAAACATTCCCTAAAGACACAAGAACACCAAGATGGAATCTACCTACTTTGCATTTTATGGAGCCGACATAAAATTAAGGAATAATAATCAATCACCATGAAGGGAAAAGGAAGAATTTGCATAATAAAGAACCCAAAATGAATAAGAAAAGGGAAATCTTTCAAAATTAACCAAGGAGATCAGTTCTGAAGTTTAAGCCTCTGTTCGCAAATGTTCAGTCAGCATGAAAATAAAAACAGAAGTGAAAAGCGAAAAACAAATTATGCTGCAATATAAAATGGCAATGTCATTTTAATAAAATGGCTTCCAAGGGAGCTTTAGGTTTCCTGAGATTCTGGAAGGAGCTTTCAGAGGCAAAGATAAATTTGCATATTTACCAGTGGCAATAACAGAGATATGTGCTCCAAGAGTTCCTAGTGGTGAGCATATCGTATTTGTAAACATGCTATCAGGTAAAAATATGTATAATTTTTCCTTCATTATCTGAAGACTGAACTTTAACAAGGACAACCCATTTCCATTTCAAAACCACAGACTGTAAAATGTTGAGAATCCAGACTGTTGAATGATAAAATAATTCTTGGCAGGCCTCTTGGGATTCGAATGTGGTGCTCTTCCTAAAATTTAAATACCATGCTTAAAGAATTTCCAAGAATTTTCTGTCATTTACAATTCAAGTCACTGATGTACTTGAGCGAAAATGTTTCTGACAAGTTGAGATTGCAAACAAAGACCCAGCCTTTTACTTGCTTTCTTTTTGGGCAATGAGCATGTTTATCTCTTTCCCTTGAGAAGGAAAAATGGGCTCAAATCTTTGCATTACTGAGTAGGACAGGATATTTTAACAAAAAAGTATCTTGAGATAGTCAAGGAATGCAAATCTTTCTCTGATTTACAAAGCAGGAAAGAAACTGCTTTGCTGAGGGGCTTATTCAAGCATATGTCAAAGAAGGTAACAGATTTTGTACATTAACATTGTGGTTTCTTCGTGCTTTAAAAGCCATATATCAGTTAAAACCAATCCTAACTAAATCCCTCCTGCACCAATGCAGTGGCACTAGAGTAGACTCTGTATACTAGGGATGGTAGTCACAGAGGTCTTTTCCAAGTAAGAGGAGTAAGACTGCAATCCTGATGACACTTCCCTGGGAGAACTCATAGAATACAATGGGGTTTACTTTTGAGTAGACATGGTAAGGATTGTCTAAGTCTCCATTTTTCCATAATGGATCACCTCAGATCAGCACCAGCTACTATGGTGAGCGAGTAGGGTGAGTGAGGAAGAAGGAATAGTGCAGAAACAGGATGAGGATATTAACACAAGTTGCTGTCACCAATATCCACTTTTGTCCATTGTTCCATACAATTTTTTCTTGAAATAGTTAAACTTTAGATGAAATAGTTTAAACTTTAAGTTTTAGTTAAACTGTCCCCAGAGAATTTTTTTTGAAAAGCTATAAAAATTCCATTAAAACAAATTACTTAATAATTCTCTTTTCTATACAGCACATTCCTATGCCTATTTACTCAGAAGTACACGTGACCCCCACTTTCTGCCACTTTGTTTTTTATTGTTTCACACTCTCATCACTCCTTAAATATACCCAGAAGTCTGTTTTTTATCTAGAAGACTCACTTATTCATTAGTTTTTTTTAAAGGTGTAATTTGCCACATATGCTTTTTTATTTTAGGATAATTTTATATGTATTTTGGCTATGTGTTAATAAACATGTGCTATTTAGGCTTTTGCAAGTGATATTTGTATCTTTTTTGTGCCCATTTTGCATTTGCAAGCTGAAAAAATGAGTTCCATTTTTCAACAGTTTTCAGTTTTAGTGGGTACTCCAGTCCCTAGCAAGTCCAATAAGTGGGGGATGCCTGTAAGTCCCACTGAAGGTAAAGGAAGTTTTCCCCAGGGTAAGTGTGTATAGGGCTGTAGCTTCAGTATACAGTATGTTTAAATTATTTTACTTTCCAGTAATCTGGAGGATTCCACCTCCTTAATTCTCTATAAATAACTTCTTTCCTTCCTTCCTCATCCCATCTCCGGAGGCCATGCCAGTTTCACTAGAATTTATCATATATAAGTTTAACATGTTGAGATTTGTCCAATGCAGACCTTCATAATTCCTCAGAAGTGTCACCACATTTCTCTTGATTGCTAGTTTGTTTGTTTGTTTGTTTATTTATTTATTTATTTCTGCTATTTTGTTCTTCTGGTTTGTCTCTTTACCCCTCTTTTTCCCCTGATACTATTGCTATACATCCACCATATAGCGACTGAAAAAGTGTATGGGTGCATAGAGTGGAGCAACAAATAATTTATGCATACTTCAGCCTTCTATTTACCATAGTCTGAAGGTTTGCAACACCCTATGAAACTTTGATTTTCTTCTCCTTCTTCTCCCCTTGTAAAAAGAAAGGTCAAACTATGCATTATGATAAGGACATGTTTAATGCTAATATGCTTGATGCTTTTTTGTTTTATATGAAACTGAATCATTACTGGGACCACAGATTGAAAGAGAATGAAAGCCTCTCATACCAAGTCCTGATCTGGATCAGAGTCTGTATAGTTGCTTTTTGCCCTAGAAATAAGCTCATGTTTAGTTTACACATAGATTGACCCTAAAACAACCAATCCAAGAAGTAATGATGCACAATAAGGACCTTCATTTAAATAAGGGGTCTCAAAACATTTTGGCTCCAGAGACACATCATATGAGGCCAGGATTTGAGATCCCTGATAGTATAGTATATACTAGAATTTAAGGGAAGTATGGAGTGGGAAACATTTACACCACCAGTAATAAGTGACCAGCAAGACATCCTATCTATAGTATAAACTGGCTAAAATGCATAAAATTAGAGTTGTGCAAAAAAACAACTGTTATTTTCCTAACTCAGAAGTAAGCTCATTGTGTTCAGTAAGACTTAAAACGTAAACCTATTTTGCTCACAGGAAACAAACATCTCTATGAATAATGCATTTGTGTGCTGGAGGTACTTAGAAACCAAAAAGAGGAAAAACTTTGGTTCCCTAGTTAATGCCTGTGATAACTTGACAACTTTCTTTTAGACTTTACTTTAGGGTCTTCATTTCTCAGTTGCAGCATTAGTAGCCGCAGTAAGTTTCATCAGAGAGCTGACTTCTGCATGCCCGCAAACACACTCCCAAATTGATTTCTGCCAGTGAAAAATTCCTTTTTGACTGCATAGTGGTTCAGAGACATTTTCCTTTTATGTTTTATTTCAAAATTCAAAATGCTAGATGACACCCATACAATGAGATATGTCAGCCATATCTCAGCCAGGCTCTGGAAATCTTGAAATTCACTTTTAAAGAGAAAGTGCTTTCAAATTGCCTTAAGGTGTCCAATAAAGCACACATGACACAACAGAGAAGACAGTGTATATAACAAATCTCTTTTTCTCAGAAATCCAAACATTTCTATCTGTGGTTCGGCTGCAGGATTATTGACTATCCCTGCGTGTCCCCCATGCGATGTCAAATTTAATCAGTACTAGCTCTACACAGCACTTCCAGTGAGTAGATTATGTTGGTATACACAACCTATTTTCATATGCGAATTTCAATTAATTAAATTAGTCTTATTAATATCTACTCAGAAGCAATTCCCATTGTGTTCAACCTTCCTTGCAGGAAAGTATGCATAGTAATACTGCCTTAAGAATCTACAAGTCACTATATCAGTGATTTTCAATCTTTTTCATCTCACTACACACAGGCAAGGTGTTAAAATTGTCAAGGAAGTCTTGACAAGAAAATCACCATCAGTTTTTTGACCATTGACAAACCACAACATGCTGCAGGAAGGGAGTTCAGATCCCCCAATTGTCCAAATGACTCTCCAAACCTATGGACCATCCAGGGCACACCATTGTGCTATGGCAGAGAGGATGAAAATTGCTGCAGTAAATGATAACCAGGCACTTTTATGGACCCCTTGGATCCCCTCCAGCAAGGCGCCAATGAGTTTAGCTTTTTATTTTGCTCTTTTGAAGAGTTCTATTTCCTATTTTCAGTTCTAATCCATACAAGAAGCAGGCCATGCTGAGCTCACATGCTGCTTCTAACTAACAGATCATAAACAGAGTATTGGCTTGCTAATTGTCTTCAGGTATTCATCCAAACATTATGAACATATTGGCCACACTTCACAAAGGAAATGTTTATCACTGAAAAGGAGGTTAATATCAGTGAATGAACCATTCAACCAATTTTTAATTTTAAACTAATAAAAGTAATCATCAGCATGGCTCTTCTTTGCTACTGCATCCTTGCATTATATAAGCATTGTAGCTCAGTGTGCTTCTAGAAGAGTGTTTATGATGCAATTCCACCACCAGAATCTACACCCTCCGTGTGGCAGTCATAGCCTCCCTGATCACTTATGCGTCTCCTTGGAACAGTATCAGTCATTTTGCTTGCTTAAATCTATCTACAGTGTATGCGTGTGTGTGCGCACACACACACACACCACTTTTCAACTAAAAAGTTCACAAAGCCGTTTACAAATAAAAAGAAAACAATTAATGGCTAATGGCTCCTTGTCCCAAAGAGCTCAGAATCTAAAACAAAGACAGAAAAGAACACCAGCAGAAGCCACAATAACAGACATTTCTGGGGTGAAGAGGGCCAGTTACTTTCCCCCTGCTAAATAAAAGAGGGATAAGTGCCACTTGAAAAAGTGCCTCTTGCTCAGTTAGAAGACCAAGGACTGAAAAGTGGTGGGGTGACCTGTGAAGCCAGGGTTAGGATCTGGTATATGTGGTTGCCACCAAGATCAAGCACAGTCACCACCTCCTACCCCCTAGTCTCCCATCTCAAAACCTGCCCTTCTGTTATCACCCATGATATATTTCCACTGTTGACAATAGCATTAGGAACTCTGTTAATATGGAAGTGGCTTGGCCTTCACACCACTGGAAACCACCCTGCTTTGGCAGAACATGCATTCTGGCAGCACAGGGCAAGCAAAGGATTGGGTTGTTAAATACCTATTTAGTGTGATCATTCCTGCATAAGTTCAAGTAGGTTCAATACTTACAACAGAATAAGATAGAGAATATCTTATAGATTTTCTATCTTATTCTATTCTCTTATACCTGTTCTATTTTTTCATTTCTGAAAGCAACCAACAAAAAGGCATGATTTGGGAATTATCCAATTATCCTCTGGCCTTACTTGGCAAAGCACCATATTTCTTGGAGCTTGAAGCAAAAGAGTCAGCTGTGTCACTAATGAATTTCAAGATGTTTCCTTGCTAGAAGAATAAACTATACTGACATGCTTTAAATAAAATGTCCCCTGCTTTTGCCACTAGATCAGCATGGTGACAAAAGCCGGCTCTCCCCCATGTTTATCATACAGCATAATCATGGAGCTATTATTCCTTATAGCTGAATGTTAAGAAGTGCTTTATGTTTATGGCCCAATTCTATCATCGCCTGATGGTACATTATTGGTAATAGCACCAATAGAATTTTAATCTACTTGCAAAAAAAGGAAAGACGGAGCACTGGATCAAGGAATACCTCCAAGCTACTGAAAAATAGTACCAGAGCATACCTTTCCACAACAATTGGTATTTTTGTTTCCTTCGGGTAAGACAATTACAATTAGGTTATTTGAAAAATCTACTCAGATGTTTCAGCATCTGCAGTTTATCTGTTTTCCAAGCAAAGAGATTGCTGGCTAGCAGAAACAAGTAACACCTATCTTGATACCCAGTGCTGTCAATCAGTTATCTAATGGTTCAAATAAAGGTGCCAGCTACAAAAGTCTACTCTAAATGATTGAATGCTCCATTTTTTCCAGGAAGCTACCTTATCCAGGAAGATAAGGTAGCTTGCATTGTAGAATGAGCCCCTTTCCTCTCAAATCGGAGAACAAAACACCTTTTTAAAATGTATGGGAGCCCAAAAGTCAGTGGAGATATTGGTGGATGGAGAAGACAAAGGATTATGTGGTGAAAATGCAAGCCTTAAAATAGTACAATATTTTAAAGTTGCCTAAACCAGATATGAGTGCCTTCTTCTAAAAGATGACTGAATTAAACTCACATACAGTTCAATCAAATACAGGTCAAGAGTATTGGCTCCAAATGGTTACAGCCAGACCCTGTGCTTATGTAGTGAGGTCCTGGCTTCATCGACAGGCCTAAAAAAAACCCCTTCCATTAATATGCACAGCCCAAGTCTCTCTCTCTCTTATACTTGGCAACCTGATCCATGCTTGAGAAAACCATCTATTTGTGTCAATGCTTCCCTTTCGGTACAGCTCATTAACTTTTCTAGCACAGCTTGTGATGGGGCCCATTAACACAGACATGCGCCAGTCCTTCCGTAGCTCCTTATCTGAAAACACAATCCATTCCCTTCACTTGAAAGGTCAGCCATTAAAAAAGCACCAGTTCTGTAACCTCGGTGTTTGCTTTCGGATGGCGTTGACACTGTGTTTTCACATTTGCAGTGTTTGCTTCTCTATCCACCAAGTTCCATGTTTGAGCTTTAGGTACAATGCAGGAAGCAATGCCCACTATTATTCATCAAGCTGAGAAGGGTCCAACCAACATATTATGAAAGGTTTGTTTGCATCCCTATAGTTAAATATAAAAAGTATAGTGAAGGTTCATTTGCTGTGAAATGTGGTTATTTCTTTGCTCCTAAGCAGCAGACCATGGATACCACTGGCTGTAGCATCACTATAGAGTGCAGGAAGTGCAGACTGCAATAGGTGACATGCTCAGAAGCTAACACACTATAACTGCAATGTTTGCAATTATAATTACAATTATAATTATAAATCATATTTGCAATTATAATTGTAATAAACACATCATGCTATATTCTGTTGGATGTGAAAAAACTGAAATGAAAGATCTCCTATTCTTTTCTATCCTATCAAAAGCCAAAAAAAATATATATTGCCCAATGGAAATTGAGTTGTATTTTGCAATTACTCGCAAGTAATTGAGCTTGCCTTAGTCCAATGGGGGACTTGCCCCCAAATCCAGAGTAACTACGGGAGCATGTAAGAGACATTACGTGCACCTGTAATTACTGCACCACCTAGTGAAAACCTATGGGATATTCATATTGGAATCCAGAGTAAATTGTTCTTATACCAGAGCAAAGACTCCCCCTAGTTACTCTGGATTTTGCCCCTAGTCTAATAGGGGGCTGCAGGTGCTCAGTGGTTAGAATGCTGTGGTTGAATTCTATGCTTGCCGGCCAGAATGTTGGCAGGTTGGCAGTTCAAGACCCAAGTTCAAGACCCAAGTTCAAGACCCCTGAATACTGCAAAACAGAGTGAGCTTCTGTCTCCGGCCCAGCTCCTGCCAACCTACCAGTTCAAAAACATGTAAATGTAAGTACCAAGAATAAGTACCTGGCAGTAGGTATAAAAAGCATTCCACGACAGATGGAGCGACACATAGGTTGAAGTATATCTCAGTTGTGTCAATGGCTATGTCTAACCAAACAAGCAGAGCCGGCCTAGATAGCAATAACACTAAGATGACAATGAGTTCCAATCTTATTTAGGATGCTTTGGGACCATCCATTAAAGATGCACCAGAAGGTTCCTGCTCAGACAAAACATCACAAAAAATTTAAAAGGAAAGGTGAAAGTTGGATTTGATAACCACCATTTGTAGGAGTGTTGTGCACAGCAATAAAAGTACTGCATCTTCTTGACAGAACAGCTTATTAAAATTGAACAGAAAGAAGCATCTGCTAAAATGCTGCTTCCTCAAAATAACTAGAAAATATCTGTGTTTAAATGTTGACATTTAGTTTTGATCAAAATGAGCAGCATGGTCGTTTTAATGGAGCTTTGTATATCTTACTACACTATCTGTTCAGGGTCTTCTTAGTGTACAACATTTTGACTGTCTTCTTGGCAGATATTTCACAATAGGAATAGAAATAAAGTATAACTATTTCTTACTGTGCTTGTTAACAGTGCGGAGGAAAAATAAAAACTATGAACTGGGCAGAAATTCAAAGGATTGCATGGAAGAAATAGAGTGCAATCCTACCTTTCACTTTGGCCAGTGCACGTCCCTTGCATTGGTCCAGGAATGTCACAGAAATGCCATTCTGCGACAACTCAAGAGCAAGTTGTTCCAGTGGAAGATATATACTGGCCTGCTCCTGTTGGATCCAGACCGGCACAAGGTAAGTTCACAAAGTTTTGGAAGAGATGGGGAGGACAAAATAGAGGTCTTTGGGGGCAAAGGAGGGCAGGTGGTAGGCAGGTGGGTGGGTGGACTGGACTCTGGATTGGGTACACCTGACCTTTGCACTTAGACTAGATCCTAACTGCCTTTTAGATCATTACATTGGGCTGATCAGATTTGTGCCAGTGATTTTGCTGGTGTAGATCCAAGTAGCCCCATTGACAAGGCTGAGGCATTAGTTGGGGACATAAATCCTCTTACTCCAAGGTGCATTCCCTCTACCTTCAAACCTGCCCTGGATACGCAGGACAGCACAGGTTATCATTGGGCTGTGTGATGCATCCCATTCTCTCTTTCTTGTCCTGAACCCCTCTCAGTAACAAAGCCTCTACCAGGGAAGGTGATCTGAGTCACTTCTTCATCTTCCACATCAGACATTTTGAAGACCCAAGGAGGAACACATGCAGGTAAGTAACAAAACAAGAGTTTGCTTTACTTCAAGAAGAGGTTCATAAGCATATTGGCTTCTCACAGGTTACTCTCTCAGTTACAGGTTCAACACAGTGCAACTGAGCATGCAGGCTCTTCAAACAGGTAAGGCACACAAGTGAATAAAAGTCTCTACAACTGTCCAGGTAAGTATGGATAAGTCTTTAACATCTTCTCTCTTCTCTCCTAGGTTTCTTCTGGATCAGCGCCAGGCTCAGCATCCTCTCACTCAGCAGCCTCCAAGTCCTGCTGCTTTCCATTCCACGGCAACTCCTCCAGCTGACTTTTGCGCTCATCCTCGTTGCTTAAATTTCCCACCTGGTCCACCCTCCCCCAATATTCTTGCATGCTCCACGGGAGGATTCTCACTCCTCCCCTTGCATACCACCAAGGAGATGGACCCATCGTAATCCCTCTCCTGTGCCCGAAGTTCCCCCGTCCTCTGTTGTGCAACTCAACCATGTCTTTCATGGACCACACCTCCACAGAGTACGGGAAGAGGTCCATATCAAGGGTGGGTACGTGGGTTGCCAGCTTACATACAAGCTTTCCCCCATGTAAATCCCCATGGGTTCCACATTGTGCTTTTTGTAGTCCTCCCAGGCGAACTCACCATAGGCTGGTATAATTCGATATCCATTTTTTTTAGGGTGTCTACACATATAGTGGCTAGAATATATTCATGCACAACATACATGTAAATACCATAAGAGAAATTCAGTTTTCTTAGAATGCACCTGCAACAGAGATGCAAACCAGTGAATGTGGATTTTCCACATTGACATAACTTCCTCCTGCATGTAGTAATTTATAATTACAGTTCACTTTTTAGACTAAATAAATATTCAAACAAGCTGATAAGAAATACAGTTGAACAACTGTGCACAACATTTAGTTAAAAGCAATTAAAATGTAAATAAAAACAGCATCAAGAGGTGTCTGAACAGGATATGAAAATGGTAGTTATAGATTAGAACTAGTTTGAATTAAAAAGGCACGAAAAAGGCATGAATTAAAAGGGCATGAACAGTCCACAGGTGTGCTGTGAGAATTTGGGGGAAAATCATTCCTTTATTGGGGGATATGAACCCTTGACAGCGGTGAGGTGCCTTGTCAATGGTCAAAAAACTGATGGTGTGCGTTGACTATTTTACTGCCTTCTTAGTGTGCCACGTGATGTAAAAGACTGGAAATCACTGGCATAGATAAGTGAAGCCATATTTGTCTTTGGCTGATATCAGTGAAGATGGAACAGCTGATAAAAGGCATTCTTCCTTACAGCCACCATCTGCTGAACCAGAAAAAGTGACATCTTAGGGAGTACCCCCAATCTGTATATCTACTGCCTCAGGGGAAGGCCGACTCCATCCAGATCACGTTTGAAAATCCTCCCTGATTCACAGACCTGGATTGTTTCAATTTGATCACTCCATCTATTCCCAATATGTTGTCAAGCTTTGTTTTGTTATTTCCATGGCCTCCTTGGATTAGAAGACGGAAATATGAAACAGGGTTGTGCGCCATCAGCGTACTGAAAATCCCTCAGCCCAAATCTCCTGATGATCTCCTGGGAGAACTGAAGAACGTGGAAAATGAAATACAACCTTCCTTAAAATTAAGCCAATGAACATGGAGCAGAATAGCTGTCTTCAGCAATGACCACCTTCATGTAAGTAGCAGAAGCACTACAAATGAGGGTCTTCTATCTCATCACTAAATGGGAATCCAGATAGACTTGACTGATGGTATTGAAAGCCATGCACCAGCTCAACCTTCCCTCCTCCCCACACCTGATTTTGATCTACTTTGCATTAGCGTTGCAGTGAGAGAAGAAATTTGCTATAGTTGCCACAGTCCCCAAACCGGTCATTTGTATAATGCCAAACTCCACCTGTTCAGGCCTTGGCAAAGCACACACTGCTGTACATAAACATGTAAAGCCAAAAATGTTTGCTTCTCCTTCTGTAACCATATAAGTCAATATATCAGCAAATAGGCCAGTGTTGATTCAAAGTGTTGGTCTCTACAGCCTGAGGACAATTATGTCAGAAGATATGAATAACTACAGATGGAGCTCATGTGTTGCTACTGGCCTGAGCAAATACAGCTGTTATTTTTGCTTAATGAAGGACCAGGGCGTCTGAGAAAACAAAAGTGGGATTTGCTGTTTGAAAATGTCTTCTTTCCACAAAAGCAACTTTTAACTGTTGCCTTACTGCTGATGGTTCAAAAAGTACGACACGTCCTCTAGTGAGGAGGAAAGTTCAGCAACAATATTGCTGTATTTTTGTGGATGCTAGAAGCAAATTTTAGAAAATTCAAATGAATTTGAAAGGCCTGTGATGGATGCTGGTTAATCTGAGGGGAGAGAGAGATTGTGTGTGTGTCCTTTGGTGAATTGTGTATTCTGTGTATCATGATATGCCTTGAATACTATGTTTTCACGGGACCTTAGTAACATGATTGCCACCTCCTTGTGGTTACTTTGTACACCTTTGATAAGATGTGAACAAGAAAATCACAGAGGAAGGACAGGTGTCACTCCACCCTTGACCAACACATCTGCATGTTTCAGTTCAAACATGAAAGGCTAATAATGTAGTGCACAGTGGCCCATACGTTAGCTACGTATGGACTATCTTGCATAGGAAAATGTTTTGCAAAAGATTCTTTTGCAAAAACATTGTAAATTATTCTGCCTGGTTACTCTTGTATTTTGTGTGTGTGTGTGTGAAAGTTGCTATTACTAAATGGAGGGAAACACTGAGTGTGATAAAAAATGTGACTACAGTCTGAATTTTGACCATATTTCTGCCACACTCTCAACCTCCAGGGATTTAACATAAGATGCACATAAAGCACCACCCTCTGACTTGAATTTCCAGTGTCAACACGTTGTTTGAGGAAGGAAATTGAAGTGTTCTCAATGTTCATAAATCCAGATTGGTTACTCATTCACCAATGACCCCCTTTTTGTGTTATGTTACTGGTGATTTTATTGGTTGTAAAACTGTTTGTCCATGAAGAGTATAAGCACACCTAGGATTTGAGTATTACGTACGTGCTACCTCAGGAAGACGCATTACTCTCAGTCTTTCATTCAAAGGAAGCAAAGTGGTGGGGGTCAGAATGTTACTTGTACCCTTTCCTTTCATCTTTATATTTGTTAAAGTAGCCAGCATGTAAGGGGTCTAAGAATTTTTTATTTTCTAATTTCTTTCACTATTCTTTTGTGGTGGTGGACAGCATTTATGTGGTTATGTATTCCATTGATTAAGGGCTGTGGGTGGTGCAAGTGGTTAAGTCACTGTGCCTATTAACCAGCAGGCCAGGATTCGAGACCCAGGTTGGCCCCACAAGACAGGGTGAGCTCCTGTCCTTAGCCCAGCTCTGTGACGCCAGCTGGATCCAATTGTATTGGCTCTGCCTGTCCATTGGACTAATTCAGTGGCATGGAGAGGGGGGATTTGCTGCTTGCCTATCCTCCATAACAATCTAACCCAGGCTTTCGTGCTTCGCATGCAGCGTATGCAGTGCCGAGCACGATACCATAGTCTTTCAAGACTGACGGAGGCCTGCTTTTTATTCCATTGATTGTTTTTCATTGTTGTTTTAATTGTTGTGAGCAGTCTTGGAAATCTATTTTGGGGGATAAAAGGTGGTATAAATGTAGAGGCGTCCCCAGTGGTGGGATTCAAATACATTCACAACAGGTTCTATGTCCTAATAACCTAAATTAACAACAGGTTCTATGTCCCATTAGTAACCGTTCTCAGAACCAGGCACTCATTAGCAAAGGGTTCTATAGAACCTGTGAGAACCCCCTGAAGCCTCCACTGGGCATCCCCCACTTTCTGATGCTTTGTTTTCTGATGGTTCCGCTCTTTCAACACTTTCCAATTATACCCAGAACTCATTCATTCAACACATGCTTCACTCTTTTAACCTTTCTCTTCTGGTCTATAGGCTAAAATGTTCTTCCCTAATGTTGATTTGCAGGTGACATGGTGATCAAACTGTTTTTTGGCTTTTCCTTACAATTTTCTTCAGGAAAGAACCTCATTCAAATACATAAGATATTCATTGCCTACACATGTCTTGTTCATTTTACTGTAATTTGTTTTTTTGGATATGTGTTAACAAATGTGTTATTTAGGGTTGTAACTTATTTATAATGTAAAGACAAGAGTGGTTAAGGCACTATGCCTGTTAACCGGTCCTACAAGACCCAGGTCCTACAAGACAGAGTGAGCTCCCATCTTTAGCCCTACTCCTGCCAACCTAGCAGTTTGAAAGCATGTAAATGCAAGTATATAAATAGATACCACCTTAGTGCACCTCAGATAAATAGATACCACCTTCAGCAGTCTTCAACAGTCATGCCCTCAGCAGTCATGCTGGCCCCATGACCCTTCAGACAACATTGGCTCTAAAGGTATAGAAACGGGGATGAGCACCACACCCTCCAGTCGGTCACAACTAGCTGTACAACCTACAGCTAGTATCACCTTTTTAAAGCTGTATCACCTTTTAAACTGATATTTATATCTTTTTGGTGGCCATTTTGAATTTACAAACTGAAAAAGACTAGGTTCCATTGTTTCACCATTTTACTTTTGGACAGTGCTCTGGTCCCCAACCTGTCCAATGCACAGCAGGGGATGCCTGTATATAATTTTTTAAAATGAAACAAATGCAGCATCTTCATGAGTATGCAGGGGCAAATTACTGAATGCAAAGTTGACACAATGTATCATATGAATTGCGAATAGTGTGTGTGTGTTAATTATTTGTAACAGAAACCTGAGCTCTGCCTGGTGACCAGAGCCTTTTATCCATAATGTTCAGTGTTGCATCGTGGTCAAAGTGTCAAGCAGGATGGGCAGAAAACATCCTGCACACACCTCTGAGTACATATTGCCACACTGACCCACAAAGCTGTGCCTCATAGTCTGGGAACACTGACCTAGTATCAGTTGTGATACTTGTTGATCCCTGGGCCTCTCAGGACCAGGACTATAATTTGCTGTCCCTTCATATGATTCAGAGGTCTAAAAACATCACTTTTTATTGAAAACCATAAATGATGTTTTAGTCATTCCATAGGCTCCCTTCTGGGTGCAAGGAACATTTGCAAACTACCATGCAATTTAAGACCTAAAAGTATTCTTAAAAACACTGTAAATGAGTGTGAGGGGGGTAAAGAGGTGTCACAGAATTAGACCTGGCACATTCCCCCCAAGTCTCCCAAGGTGTGTCAGTACTTAGAATACCAGGACAGAGAACAGAGTGAATTTAAACATCAGGCTTCTTGACTGAAGACATTATCATGCTGAAGTTATGCAAAACCTCTCACATTTTCTATTACTTGAATTATACTGGAATTTGCTAACTGTCTGGCTCTACTTTTATCAGTTCACTTTCCTCATTTGGCTGTCAACAGAAATAAAGCCAGTTGAATCTCATAAACTGCATCAGTCTTTCAATGGTATATGAAAACAGTTTTCATTCTGCCTTTCAATTATGAACATGACATTAAAGTAAAAGTTCCTATCCTTTGTAATTGAAAACCGAATGAAATAATGTTTGAATGAGTAAAGCGCACACACAAAGCACCTGATTAACACTGATAAATTAGAAAATCAATGCTGATCTGTGCAGATTCTGAAAGCACATTAGAATTATGGGCGGATGAGCATAGCACTTACTTCCTGAGATAATACAGCTTTCTGCTGCATGTAGCAGATGTGATCACGGCTGTGGATGTGTGTGTATTCTTCTCCACTTGTATTGAAGGTCTAGAGAACAGATGGTACTGCTTATCTCCATTCCTTTCTTTAATTAGACATCCTTGACTACATAGTACATTAGGCCAGATTTTAGAAATGAAGTTCCAAACTTTACTTTCTCCAGTGTTGCTACAGGAAGTGAATCCTGCCAATGTGGCAGTCAAAGCCCAATATAATCCATCTTTCCATAATCTGATAATCTGAAATGTTATGCATTGATGAGCTGGACTGTTGGGGTGACCTTAGCTAGCACAAGATCACCCCAGCAGTCCAGCTCATCAATGCATAACATTTCAGATGATCAAAACCCAAATAAAAATAAATATTGAAGAGGAATGGAAGGAGGACAGTCACAAAAGCTTCCAATCACTGAATGCTGAAAAGGAAACCAAATCAACAAATTTCTCAATTCTTGTTTTGAACCAAAAAAAGAGTGCATCAGTATATATTGTTGTGTCAGAGAAAGGTCTGGATTCATTGGTAGCAGTCACAGAAATGGCTTAGAGAATGAGTCTGCCAGTATGGATTGCTGGAAATGCTGCTCACATCACCGGAATGCCCAGCCACAAGTGGTGTCAGAAAACTGGTGCAGGGGTGGGCTTAGAGGGAAGGGGAGGATTACAGCATTCAGGGGGAGGAAGCAGGAGTATATAAGGGAAAAGAATGAATCTGGGAGCAGTTTCTTTTTCCTGATCCTATCCAAGTAAACCCACCTAAGAACATTCTCTGGCTCTCCCCAAGCCATCTCTATAACAGGGGTGGTCCAAAGAGAGCCACAAGAGCCAGAAGGACTTCACAGAGATAAGTGCAAATATTATTTAACTTACTTCTTGTTTGCCTTCAGGTCAATCCACCATAGCATGCAGGGCAGCCTCCAATGGGGTGAGGAGGAAGAGGGTTGGGCTGTGCGTCACTGACAAAGGGCAAAATCCAGAGTAACTACAGGGAATCCTTGCTCCAGTGTAAGAACAACTGACTCTGGATTCGAATATTACTTTCCCATAGGTTTTCACTAGGAGGTGCAGTAACTATGGGTGCATGTAAAATCTCTTATGTGCTCCCATAGTTACTCTGGATTTGGGGGAAAGCATCATCTGGCAAAGCAACACATAGGTGGAATTGCTAAATGTTGTGTTCCAACAGGGCTTGTATAGGTTGCAAGCTATGAGGGTACAACAATATACAATAGCACCACACTGGATATGAAGGTGTGTCTGCCATACTCTACACGACATTTCTGAAGTACAGGATTGGATTGCCAGACAGTAGTGCATTATTATTACAGATCAAAAATAATATAATTGAAGTCATCCTCACTGAGAGAACCATAATGTAAGAAGAAGTACAGAGCATATGATATAATCTCTTCACTAGTGTTTAAAACTCCAGAACTAATCTGTCCAGACATCAAAGCTCTTATGAATTTGGACTTCATCTGGCAGTATTGTGAATGTTTGTTAACAAGATGAGAGAAAATGGAATTCTTACTGTGAATCTCCTATTCTATGAGGAAGGAGGGATGACATTCGTCACTGCATTAGTTGACCTCCCGCATCAGGAGGTAGGCCAGACTTAGAGCACAATCCTAAACATGGCTACTCAAAAGTAAGCCCCATTGTGTTCAGTGGGTCTTATTCCCAGGAAAGTGTCTTTAGGATTGCAGCCTTAGACTTCTCCTAGGCGCCCCCCTAATCCCTTTCCATATCAATGAACTGGAACACGGGAGTTCTCCCAAATAAGCTGAAACACGTGCTAACAACAACTCATGGAAGAAGTGTTAGAGCTGAGTTAAGGCAGAAAAAGAAAAGGGGGAACAATCCAAGGAGGATTCCCTAGAGCAGTGGTACTTGAGCATTTCCACTCAGGACCCCTCTGAGAATGACAGTCTGGGAAACCCCCACCTCAGAAGTGATATCTTGGATAGAAATGACATTAAAAGTGCCCCATGCCAGATTCCAAGATAGTTGCACTCAGCTTCTTGTGATTCCTCTGAAATAAAGTTGTGACCCCATAAGGTTGTGACCTCCTAAGGGGGTCCCAATCCTCTTGCTGAATACCATTGCCTCAGAGCCATTACCATCACCAGCACCATAGAATTATTTCACCAGCCACAGAGGCTGTGTCTGTTCCAATGTGGGTGGGCCGAGTGTCATCCCTCCTTCCTCATAGAATAGGAGATTCATGGTAAGAATTCCATTTTCTCCCTTCAGAAGGAGCGATGACACTTGTCACTGCATGGGATGTGACAGAGCAGTACCACATTGAAGGGCATGGGATCTGACACTCTCAACATAGAACTACCTTTTGGAAGACCTTCCAACCATAAACAGCCTCTGCTAAGGCGGCCTGGTAGATTCTGTAAAGTCTTGTGAAAGAGGAAAGACTTGTCCAAGTGACAGATTAACAGCAGAGGCAGCTTGTATTTGTATTTATTATCTATTTTTAATGGTAGAATAGAATAGAATAGAATTTTATTACAGTCCAAGACCATCCTTAATTAAACCAAACATTTAAAAATATAAAACAATCAATGTACATCTTTCCCATTAGCCACATTCTGTTATTAAAATTATTTTAATGGTATTTTATTGTTTTTAAATGTTGTTAGCCGCTTTGGGTTTTGTTAAGGAAAAAAGAAGGGATATAAATCAAATAAATACCCCATCCTGCTCTACTTCTGTGAACTGGCCAGTTGAAAAAAATGTTAAACCGATTGACATGTGACCTATGGTAATAGTTGCCCATGAAGACCCACACAAATGAATGGAGATTATTGAAGGTCTCTCTCTCTCTCTCTCTCTCTCTCTCTCTCTCTCTCTCACACACACACACACACTTGTTGTAATCACTCCCTGCTTAAAGGGCTTAACTCACTATCCTCCAGCATAAATCAAAGACTAATAGCAACATTAGTTTCATGTCCACAGACTAAGTAATCTGGATCAAGGGTGACAAGAATCCCCTTCCAGTGTTTAAAACAGTGGAAGGAATTGTTTAAACAAGAGAGAGCTCCTTTATTTTAAAGTGGTAAGGGGGGAATAAGCATGAAAAGTGGTCTCTGCCGTAAGAAAAATGTCAAAGACTTGACTCAAACTGTGAGTTTGATTAAGAACAACAGTGGCGCCTCACATAAAGAATGCCTCACGTAAAGTAAGTTTCACGTAACAAACAAAAATATATCTAGGATTCTGCTTCACGTAAAGAAAGTGCTTCACTCAAAGAAACACATTCGTTGGCAGTTGGGGCAGATGCGCTGGCCGGCAGCCTGTTTAAAAAGCGTCAGGGCTGCCTAGTGCACCTGCCCATAGTGAAAGCAACACTTCCATGCTGTTCCTCCTGTGGCCAGATGTCCATTGGGCAGAGGTAGAGAAGAGCAGTGGAGAAGAGGGAAGCAGCTCAGGGCTAGCCAGAAGGGAGCAGGGGAGAGAGAGGCTCAGGATGGAGGGAAGGAGAAAGTGGGGAGACACTTTGAAGGTGTCTTGGATTGCAGCCTCCTAACCATGTCTACCCGGAAGTAAGCCTCATTGTGTTAAATAGGTCTTACTCTCAGGAAAGTGTCTTTAGGACTGCAGCCTAAGTAGACTTCATAAGATCATGCACATTGAATGCATGTTTTGAATTCAATCCCAGTGTTCTGTCATCATTTTTACATCCAGTTAATATTTTTATACGTATATTTTTGGGGTTGTGGAACCAATCGTCTGCGTTTCCATTATTTCCTATGGGAAAATCTGCTTCACGTAAAGAAAGTTTCACGTAAAGAAACTGCCTCCGGAACGAATTAATTCTGTTACGTGAGGCGCCACTGTACTTGCAATGTGATTTCCAGTGTTCTTATGGCTTCCATCATGCCTATAAACCTGCCAACTTCCCTGGGTCTCATATCCTCAAGGAGCAAAGAATTAAACTATTCTCACGTTTCAGTTGAAACCTATAATCCTTCCTGTTTGCCTATTCAACTGCCTTCAGACTTCTTGCTACTGAGTTAGCACATATGAGGGGGCTTTTGCTAGCAAGCTTTATCTCCTGCCAGTGTCCAGGGGGGTCTGTGGAGCCCCATGGGGGGACACTCTGCAGTGTGGTCTCCCTGCAGCTTGGAAACTGCTCCAATCCATGATTGTGATAGCAAAGTGGGTCACAATTGCATTTTGAACAGTTTCCAAACTGTGGGGAGCACTGAAGAGCCTTCCATGAGGCTCTCCAGATCCCCAAACACTAGAAAGGGGTAAGGCTTGCTAATGGAAGCCCTTTCTGGATCCAAAGTGATGTGCTCCTGGGGATGTGTCGCTGCCTTCTCTCTGTCCTTGCAAACACTTAGAATGACCTCAAACTCTGCAAGTTTAAGAATCACTTCTATATACAAACTTATATCAGCTCTGACATTGGAGTAACATTTTTCTGACGCTAGGATCATGTATGCTTTCTGCAGAGCAGTTAGGATATGGTGTATATTGAGTCCTTCTTGTCCATCCCTATCTCCTTGTTTTCACCTGCCAGTAGTGTCGCCCTGGCATCCAAATGATGTCTGAGCTACATTGGAATGGCATTAAGCTGGATTTGCACCAGCACCAAATATACACTTATTGGCAGGTGGACTTCTACACAGCTACCAGTATACCCAGCGTATGTGTATATCTACTAGTATATATACTACTGTATGTACTACTAGTATATCTTGAGATAGGAGAGGGCCTTAAGTTAGCTAACAGACTGTTCCTTACTCAAGGAAATTGAATAACTGCCTTCAACAATTGCTAAGCAATTAGATAAATATTTATTCATTGGGATGCACATTCTATGTTTGCAGAGGTGGTGAATAGTCTTTTGTGTATATATGCCTTGAAAAATCTATCTAAAATGTTAACTGTATAGTTACAGAATGTCTTCTGCTACTCTGGAGCCAATTTCCTGGATTTGCTGAAAGTGAGAACGTTCTGAAAGCCCACAACTCTCAATGGTGTTGTGTGTAAGGAACTGATAAGACAAATTCTGTGGAATGAGTTAAAGAAAGAGTATCAGGATATCTTGTGACAAATGGTTGAAAAATAAAAAGCAGGTTGTCCTCAGCTAGATCCTAGCATTCCTACATAAACCACCTTGGGTTTCCTTTTACAGGAAGAAAGGCAGGAAATAAATAAATAAATAAATAAATAAATAAATAAATAAATAAATAAATAAAGAAAGAAAGAAAGAAAGAAAGAAAGAAAGAAAGAAATAAATAATCTTGCTTAGCTGAACTGCCATATGTCCAGCCATAAAGCCTTATAACAACAGTTTCCTAGGCTATGTTTTGCAATATTTAAGCAGGCTGTTTAAGAGCCCTTTGGGAGGCAAAGGCAGGACAGAGAAAAAAATAATAACAATATTTGCCCACAAAGTTGCTAAATACACTGAATTCCATGATCACATCTGCTCTTCAATTTCATCCTTCACTCAACAGTCTATATTAAATTTTAACATTATTCTTTTTAAGATAACGTCTTTTGGCTGATAACCATGGTGTATCACGGTGGGCAATGAGATGAGATGGAGAAGATCCACCATTTGGCTCTTCTGCTATAAAAAGAAGGGTAATAGTACCATGTGGGGAAGTTAAATCAGACTGGCACCACAGCACAGGGGCAGGGGAATTAACTCTTTTTTCCCATGCTACTAAACCAGTTAAAATCCTTCCCAGCTTGCTTGCTTGCTGTCTGTCTGTCCCAAAGAGACCCAAATCAACTCATGTGGGAGAAAGCATGCAGTCATATTGGCTGCAATTGTAACCACACTTTCGTGGAAATAAGTACTACTGAACTCAATGGGACTTGTGTCTGAGTAGACATGCTTAGGATTGCACTGATTGTTTACTATAAAATACCTATAAACTGTATTTGTGAGGGAAATATCTTCAATTATGAAATCAATCAAGAGATAATTTCAATTATGAAAATTGTGAGGGAGAAGGTTAAAAAAATCTCCTGCAGTGTGGTCCTGATCTATTTTGGAATCCATAAAATTGCTATTGTTATTAATCATGGCTTTTGACCAAACTATACATGGCGGCTCACAGGTCTCCTAAATCATATCTTTTTGGGATTATATACAAGTGCCAAAGTCACAACTCCCTGCTATGCACACTTGTTTGTGCAATGAACCAGGATGCTACCCAGGTTCCTCTGCTCCCATTCATTTGAAAGAAGCAGCATAGAGCATGAAGGCTGCACACTGCACTCATTATAAGAGAAGGAGGCACTTTCATAAGCGAAGGAGGCACACCTGCTCATTTACCTGCCTGTCCTCACCCATCCTTGAAAGTGCTCAATGGCAGTATTGAGGATGGGATTCAGGAGTCATGGAGGCACATCCCCCATTCACGATATTTAGTATGGAATAATGTGCTGTCATTTAGATCACTGATCTGTAAACTTTGCTCTGACTTTAAAACTGAAAATACATTTGCTGATTCATTGCAGAAGCTGTAGCCAAATGGCACTTTTACAAGTGACAGCAGGAATGCCTTTTCGTATTGACCTAAGTTGTAAAAGTGATAAAATCATTTTAAATCTAGGTGATAGTCTTTAGAAAAAACAGATGTTTCAAATTACAGAGCAATATTCCAATTGTGTGTGTGTGTGTGTGTGTGTGTGTGTGTGTGTGTTGTGTGTGTGTGTGTGTGTGTGGCGGGTGGGGGGGAAATCTCATACTCACTATTTTAGAATTATCAGCAATCTCTGTCTTGGGGTGAGACATCTAAAAATAGAACAACAGAATGGTTTAAAATTGGGAAAGGAGTACAACAAGGCTGTATATTGTCACCTTGTTTATTTAATTTATATGGAGAGTATATTATGAGAAAGGCTGGGCTGGATGAATCACAAGCTGGAATTAAGATTGGTGGGAAAAATATCAATAAACTCAGATATGTAGACGATACCACTATAATGGCTAAAATGTGAGGAGGACCTAAGGAACCTCTTGATGAGGGTAAAGAAGAAAGTGCAAAATGTGGCCTAAAACTGAACATTAAAAAACTAAAATCATGGCTACTGCTCCCATCAATCCATGGCTAATACTGGGGGGGAAATGGAAGTCGTGACAGAATTTATTTTTTTAGGCTATTTATTTTTCTAGGCTTATCTTTTTTGCTGCAATGGCAATTGCAGCAAAGAAATTAAAAGACACCTGCTTCTAGAGAGGAAAGCTATGACAAGTCTAGACAACTGAATTAAAAGATGAGACATCATGTTGCCAACAAAGATTCATCTAGTTAAAACTATGGTTTTCCATGTGGTAATGAATGGCTGTGAGAGCTGGACCATGACGAAGGCTGACAGCCGAAGAATAGATGCAAGGAGATCAAATAAATCCATCTTCCAGGATATAGCTCCAGGAAATCAACCCTGACTGTTCACTGAAAGGACACACAATGAAGCTCAGATATTTTGGCCACATCATGAGAAGGGAGGACTCCTTATAAAAGACCCCGATACTGGCAAAAGTAGAAGGGGATGGCAGAGGATGAGGTGATTAGATAGTATCACCAAGGCAATGAACATGAATTTGGAAAGACTTGGAAGCTTGTGGAGGATAGCGTGGCCTGGCACGCTGCAAACCATGGAACCACAAAGAGGCATTGTGACATCCCAACCAGAGAGCCCTGGAAATGCAATTGCCAGCAATGCCATTGCCAGGATTTTGACATCATGGAAGGATGCAGAGGCTTCACAATGGAGGGGGCAGGATCACATCCTTGCCCTCTCCTCACTCCTACACATACTTACAACAGCTCAAATCCTCCCCAAGATTTTGAGAACCACTGCCTATAGGATAGAACCTATAGAACCGCTCCCTCTGAATTCACTTTGACAAGACTTCAGGCTGTGTGGAGAACTGTAATGGTGCCAAACTGAGGGCCATATAGACCCTACCTGACTTGGCTTCATTACTCCAACTTCACCATAAGTAACACAACACCATTTTGCATCACAGATTAGAAGTGACAGGGTTGCACTTGCAATCTGAAGGCCACCACAGCCTTTCATACCTGAATAAATAGTCCAAAACAGTATTTTCTGTTTATGAAGCACTTTACAAATATAATGTTGTTGCAATCCCACCTGCTCACCATTGCCTTCAAAATGGTGCCTCACCCAGTGATTCCTACTGGTTGCCACAACCAAAAAGGAGAATGGGAGGCTTACCTTCTCATACAGAACCTGAAGCTCCACCATTACATTTTGGCGTGGCTGCTCAACACTGGTGGCAGGGAATAGGATTTGGGCTGTGTACTTTCCCCCAGTACAGAATATCTATTGCCATGGAGTTGCTGTCAAACACTGATACCACAATATTAATATCTGTTGACTTTAATGCTGTTTGTGCTCAGTGTGTGCTTTGTTAAGATTAACGTGCATATCTTTGTATTTCATTTCCAGGGTTTTAACATTCATAATAATTATATGCATGTTCCATATTTTCAAGAGTTAATGTTAACACACACAATAATCATAAAAGTTAATCATGTTTTTAAAAAACTCTACAAAAGAAATATTAAAAACTGTTGCATTCGTACTCAATTTAATTTCCGGCCTACCAAAGCAACGCTTATTTAAATTTCTTAAAAAAGAAAGCTGTTGAGAACAACCTTAGTCAGACACGGTTGGGGGGGGAACATTTACACCTGAGGGAAGAAGTGGTTCACTCTTCCCCTCAACTGTTGAAATGTCAAAGAAGAATTAGTATTAGAATTTGCCTGTGAAGTTTTCTCAAAATTTTCTGTTTCACAGGAAACTGCCACTTCATGGGTGCTTTTCACCTTAAAGTGCAGGAGAAAGAGCAAGCTGCCATGACCAAGAAGGTAATTTTTTTGAGTCACTAGCCATGAGTTACAGGTCAGGTTCGAGTCAGTGATGTTCATGATTCAAGTTAACACAAGTTGCAAAAATGTGGCTTTTTGTGACTTGAGTTGGGTTCCTGTGCCTGGTTCCATGTCAAGATGTGCAGTATCAGGCTGTCCGCTGTTCCTGCAGACTGCAGGAGGCAGTTCTAATAGAAATATTGGCTGCAGGCCTCTGGAAGGAGATGCATTGTAAGAACTGTCACAAAGAGCTAAGTAATAATCATTTCCTGGCTCCAAAAAACTCCTCCACACATCATAATTACTTAGCAGCTGGCGATATCTCAAAGAATGTCCTTCACCTTAAGTGCCAACCTGATTTTCATCAGGAATAGCTCCACCTCTCACAGTTAAACTGCTTCATTTTGACAAGAAGCAAGAGAGGGGAGTGCAACGTACCTAAAATAGGTATTGGCAATGGGATGCTCTTGGGCTTCCTGAGAAATGCTTTCAGGGTTCCCAGGTGCTAGCTGTCACTCTCTCTCTCTCTCTCTCTCTCTCCCACACACACACACATACACACACACAAATCTTCACACTGCCTTAGGAGACTTGAGAGTTTCTATGGAATAAACTACACATTGCGAGGGTTTCTGTCAGTCTCTCCTTTGCTCTACAGAGGCTGAGCAAAGGCAAATGGGGATGTTACTGCCCTCTATATTTCTCCAAAATTGCCCTCCCTTCGTCAGGCTCCCGCAGGCCCCCCCCTTCATGGGGGGTAAGTATGTGGAGATGCTATAAAAAAAACCTATGTCTTTTCATCCAGGCATAAAACAGCAATTTGGGTATGATGATTTTGAAATGAAGAAGGGGTTGCAGAGGAAAGGTTTAAGTATCATCTTCCTGCCTTTGCCTTCCCTCATATCCCCAGCCAGCCCTGACTGCTTTAGGGTGTAAAAGCAGAAGTAGATTTAAAAAAATCACAATTTGTCACATCATACATTATTTGAATTTATGTCTCATTCATAAATGTCTGAAAAAAATTTCTCCAACACATGTACTTCAGGTTGCAGAGTCTCACGACAGATATGTAGAACCCACTTCTTGGTGGTGACAGCTACTACTTTCTGTGGCCACAGCTCCAACTTTTTCAGTGATTTGGGCTGTAATCCTAAGCCCCAGTTAGGCTGGCATATGTGCTGGGACACAAGTCCCCTGCTGGCCTGGGAGTGTCACAAAAGTGCTACAAGGCAACTCTACACCACTCCTGGGGGAGGGTTAGGCCAGTGCACAGACATGTGCTTGCCTCCCTGCATTGCCACGGGAAGACTGATAAATTGTGCCGGCCTAGGTTAGGATTGCGTTTGATTAGGTTAGGACTGGAAATTGTGATTGAACTTCCTTCCTTTCCTCCTCAAGCTACTACTGAAACTGGCTCCAGATTCTTGTAGACTTTTGTTCCCTTCCACCAGGCCCTGATTGTGCTAAATAGTGAATTGTTGAGAGGTCTTGTGTCAGGCCAGGATGCTTAATGTGGGGTTCTGAATTTGGTAGAGCAGAACTCCAGCTTATGGCAAGCCTTGTGGCACATTTGCAATACACAAATGTGTGGTGGAGAGACAACGCTGGGCAGAGGGACATTGTTGAGACTTCAGGATTGGGCCATGAACATCTACTGAATATTAGAATTTGAGACTCTTGCTTCTTCACACAACACACAGGTTTTTTAAAGAATGGAATTTGTTGGCAAAAGATGTGATGATGGATGCTATCAAACATGACTTGGAAAGAGGATTAGATAAACTCAAGTAGCTACTAATTATGGTCGCTAAAAGGAACCCCTGGATAAACTGATGGCACAGGCAGAGAGCAATTGCTGAAGAAATTTCTTGTCTTTATACCCTGCATGTGGGTTTCCCTGAAGTCCTTTGATCTGGCCCCAGAGGGTTCTTCTTAAGTTCTCCTCAATGAATAGAGGTGTTGTTGGAATATACTCCAATTATTTATAGTTTTTGCCAATGCGTTTATATTAAAGGAGAATATTGAATGACACAGATGTTTGAAATATATACAATGTGAAATGTTCTTTCATATGTTTCCATGATGTGATGTTTTGTTAAAGCCTTTGAAGTGATGGTTTATATCCTGGATATAGCAATCAATAAACCCTAACTCTGAGAACCATTTCTTCTTTGAACTAAGCATTTGACTAATGAATTCATAAACGAAATCAATAGAAACTGCATATTTCTAATTTTGTTGTAGTCTTCAGGATGACACTGTAAATGTTCTGTAAGTTCAGAGGTACTTGACGGGGATAACCTTTGCTATAACATGAATGATTGAATGAGTCTGAATGCTCCCATCCTAGATTGATGGTTCCTATTGAAATGCACCCACCCTTACCATATTTGATCACCCTTGACTTTTTAATGAAGGAAAACTTTCCTTTCCAACTCCAAAAAAATTTAGCTAGTCTTGTCAACTGAATTTATCTCACCTCCAATGACATTCGAGGTGAATTCTGAGAGTACTACTCTGATGTCTTTCAGTATTCTGATGCAAATTAAAATAATTTCAATAAATTAATTTCTCAGATTGAGTTCTCTGACGAACATACTGTATACACAACACACACAACTCTGTCACACAATTTGACCTAGTATGAAATTTGAGATTAATTTAGAGGGATGCTCAATGAAGCAATCAGTATCTTCACTCTTATGTAGTGCTGAGACAAAAACCTTGTTTTGGAGTCTGTGAGGACTTGGTGTCCATTTGAAAATATTGGTGAATATGAGGATAGAACACCAAATTTCACTTTCAGTTTCTTCTGACTTGATTGATTTAATTCAGTCTCAAAGAATACTGACAGCCAGTGCATACTCTACAGTAGCCATCAAACCCAGTTGTTCCAATGGATGTTTTCTATTGAGTTGTTGGATGTACGGAAGTTCTAGCTCTTCATCATCAACCTGGTTCCTCTGATCAATTATACTTTCCCTTCACCATCTTGCTTTGAATCCATGCATGAAGTACTTGAAGTAAGTACTGACTTCTACTTGAAGTAAGCCCCACTGACTTCACTGTGATTTACTTCCATGTAAATGCGGACAGGAGTCCAGCCTCAATCCTTGCCCTTACCATCAGAACCCTTCATGGTGTTGATCTTCCTAGTCCTCAGCTCTTGTTTCTCATTATTCTCTGTCCTGTTCATTCCTCCAGCTTCACAATCTACATCAAGAGATTTCCTGCACCATACTTTCTTTCTTGCTGTCCTTTATATTTAGAATTCCTTCCCATAATACTTGCTTCTACCCTGCTCTTATTTCTCTGAAACCCCACATTTTCCATGAAATATTTATTTTGCACAATGCTCCAATTCTACCCCCCACCTGCTTATGTAATGCAGCTATGACAACTGTGTGTGCATGGCATCCTATATTGAAGGCAACTAGATGGTCTTTCAATATAAAGATCCTTCTATCTTCAGAAGAGTTAGAACTCTGAATAAAATGGCAAAAATTATGATGACATTGTACAAATTGATGGTGAGAAGACATTTGGAGTACTGTGTCCAGTTCTGGTCGCCACATCTCAAAAATTATGGTATATAGAGGAAATGGAGAAGGTTCAGAGGAGAGCAACTAAAATGATGGTCTGGGATACCTTCCATATGAGGAAAGGCTACAGAATTTGGGTCTCTTCAGTCTAGAAAAGAGGCGCTTGAGGGGGCCATTATTGAGACGTACAAAATTATAGAAGGGATGGATAGAGTGGACAGAGAGATGCTCTTTTCCCTTTCACATAACACTGGAACTAGGGGACAGCAACTAAAATTGAATGTTGGGAAGGTTAGGACAGACAATAGAAAATATTTCTTTACCCAGCATGTAGCTGGTCCTTTGAACTCCTTGCCTTAGGATGTGGTGATTTAAATCCTTTTAAAAAGGTGATTGGACAAACTTCTACAGGAAAGTACCATCAGAGTTACAAACCATAAGTGGTGGGTGTAGAGGTGGAAAACCTTAAAATACCAGATGCAGCAGGGCACCTGGATGCAGGTGTCATATGTGCTCCCTGAAACATCTGGTAGGCCACTGTATGGTTCAGGAAGCTGGACTTGATGAGCCTTTGGCATGATTCAATGGAGCCTCTCCTTATGATCCTAACTCACACTATGGATGACATTTTCCGTGGTATACCAGTAGATGAACCACCTAATTCTACCTAATCCTACCAGCACAACACTGATGCGGGAATGCTACTTGCCCAGGCTCAGAGACCTTTTTGAGGTGAGATAATGTTTGTTCCTTTATGCTGCAGCACCCCGATATGTCTACTTGGACCCTTGTCAGTTCTTTGGCTGATGCAACTCCACATGGACCAGGGGAGTTGGATTGAGGCCAGGAAAGGAGATTGGATATTGACAGAACCTCTGCCACTGATAACCATTGAAGACGAACTAGAGTAAATAATTCTACCAGAAATATTACTACTCTTCTTCCCATTTTTACATTGCTATTCCTTTCTGTCTATCACCTGCATGTAGAGATTGAGGAACATGGCTAAGAGTTGATCATATATGTGTGCTAGAAAGCTCACTTTCTTGCCATCACAAAACTTTTTCTTTCAATTTCAGTACTTCTGTTACAGAGCTGACCTTCTGCTGGTTTATTTTGGAGTTTATAGAATTTACAGCTTCTGATGTTTTGTTTCAAGAGGGGTATATCTTCACCATAATAAAATCCCAAGGTGATCCTTGGGTGTACATTCATCTCTAAGTGTACAAATCAACTCTCCATTAAATTTAATGAAGAGTTAGGATAGCTGCACTGCAGAGACTTATATGTTGCTTTCAATGACCACTCCAGGGAGTTGCCTGTGCTATCACAGGGCAATAGGTCAATTCTAGAAATTAAGTACTTTGAAGCACTGCTTTTAGGAGGTACTTTGGGCAGAGAGAGGAGGGGAAATGCTTTTAAGAGGATATTTAAATACAAATTTAATTCATTACAAAGTTAATTTTTACTTTTTTAACCTTTGAGGGAAGATGCTTGTAATTTTCTTATAGAGATTTTAAAAAGCAAGTTTGTAAAAGGTTGGTGGGACATCAGTGGCATGAAACATGCATTTGACCAGTACAAAAATATTTACAGTATTTTGTCAGCCATTGTTATTACAAAATTGTGAATCTTGAAGTGCTTTTTGGGGAATAGAAAAAAATCTGTAATAAATACAAAAGCAAAATAAATTAATACAACCTGAAGAGATTCCATAGTGACTCAAGTGAACAGTATGGGATTCCCAGTGGACACATGATCAGTATTCTGATAGTCTTGTGAATCAAACATATCTGAATGTTGCATTGACACCACATGAATTTTGGCTTGATGCTAAGCCAGACCAAGCAATACCATGCCTCTTGCCTGAACCTCCCAGTAATGCAGCTTCCTGACACAGGAACATCACTTGCATGACACTGGCAGTCAGGGCCTCCAAAAGAAATTTTTTAGGGCGGTACAAAACCCATTTGGGGCACCTAAAAATTATTTTGAAATAAAAAAATTGAGGCTAATTAGTGTGCAACAAAATTCCACAAGTGCTCATTTATTGATCATACTAGCGAAAAGTGTGCCCGCGTTGCGGGAGTAAAATTCCCCGTATGGCATCCCTCCATCAATCCCCCACACACATCAACCCCTCCATGCACATCCACCCCATGCGCAACATCCACCTATGCACATCAACACCCCATGCTCATTAAACCCCCATGTACAACAACCCCCATGCACAACATTCCTCATGTTTATCAACCCCCATGCCCATCAACCCCCATACGCATCAACTCCCCCATTAGCATCAACCCCCCATGCACATCATCTCCCCATGCACCTCACCCCCCATGTGCAACATTTCCCCATGCGCAACATCTCCTCATGTGCTTCAACCCCCAATGCGCAACATTCCACATGTGCAACATAATCCCCCATGCACATAATTCCCCCATGCACAACATTCACCATGGGCACCATCCCCCTATGTGCGTCATCCCCCTATGCGCATTAAACACCCACACGTATCAAACCCCCACGCGCATCAAACCCCCACGCACAACATCTCCCCATGCGCAACATCTCCCCATGCACAACATCTCCCCATGCACATAATTCCCCCATGCACAACATTCCCCATGCTCATCATCCCCCTAGGCGCATCATCCCCCTACACGCATCAAACCCCAACGCGCAACATCTCCCCATGCGCAACAACTCCCCACGCACAACATTTCCCCATGCACAACATCTACCCATGGTGCAACATCACCCCATGTGCAACAACTCCCCATGCTCATCATTCCCCCATGCGCATAATTTCCCCATGCACATCAACCCCCCCATGCACAACACCTCCATGCACAGCATCTCCCCAGTGCAACCTCTTCCTCCAAACAACATGCTCCCCAGTGCACGGAGCACAAAAGTGGGGAGGAAAATGCGTTGCGCCCCTTTTCACTCCCTTCTGGTTGGAATTTCTGAAAACTGGTTCTTAGTGCACCCCTCCGTCACAGAAGGAACACCCATCCCAAATTTCACACTTCCAGGCCCGGCAATTTTGGCAGGGCGTTGATGAGTGAGTGAGTGTGTGAATCAGTCAGTGACTTTTCTCTTTTATATATATAGATAGATAAAACATTATGTTAAAACATACCGGGATTCAAGTAATGTGACAATATAAAATGCTAAAATCTTATCAAGGGAAAAATTATAAAAAACATTAATTAGTGCTTTCCTGGCTTTCTTATGTGCAAAACTTCTAATAACGCAATCAACTTGTCTGGCGATGCTAGACTCAATGCTTAGTCTTGTTAGGTCAACAAGTCGAGTTTGTGACATAGTAGACCGCAAATAATTTTTTATAAATTTAAGCTTACTGAAAGATCTTTCAGCAGATGCTTTATTGTTTTACTATAAAACAAAAGTAAAAAAAAAATTATGTTTGAAATTGTATGTATATATGCGTGTGAATGTCCTTCAGATGATTCTCAAATAGTCCTTCAGTCATTGGCCCCTCTGTAACTCTTCGGCCCCGAAACAATGTACCTGCTGGACCCCCCTCTCATAGGCCCTGTTGGCAGCACATCAGTATACTATCCTTTCCCTCACCCCTTCTACTGCCTACTATATACCATGGAAGGACATAAGGATCATGCTGATCATGTTGGATCAGAATCCAGCATGGCATGGTTTGGTCTGATGTCAGGAATAAGAATCTCATTACTTTCCAACTGGATAGCAAAATCCAGCATGTTTCAAATCCAAATCATTATGCCAAATCCAGCATGTTTCTAAACAGAGAGAGAGGGAGAGTACCAATATCTCTCACAGTTAGTCTCAATGTTTCTGACAAGCCACTTGAACGTCTTACAGATTGCATTAATGTATTTCAGGGTAACCCTGCAATGACCCCACTGCTTTTCTTCTTTCCTGCTTCACTGCATCTTTCTGGAAATAGCTGGCACACTTTTCCATGCTGTGGTTTTTGGCACAAGCACTGCTGTGGCAAAGAGGGATTCCAGTCTTAGTAAAGATATCTGTCCCATCGGAAAATTTCCAGAAGGCTTCATGGTGCATTAATGATATTGAAACATGGGACTCTGGGAGAAAGGGAGCTTTGCTTATTTATCTGGAGAGAATAGACCTTTTCCAAACAGGCATTATCTCTACATTAATATTCACTTCAAGATGTGTTATTTATTCTCTTTGGTTTGCTTTTTGAAGAAATACCAGCAAAGAGCTTGAATAAATATCCCACCCCAAACCTACCATCTATCTTCAGTATGTGATCAGATTTTGAGCCAAATTGGGCAATCACTTTCCTGTGGCTGTTTGCCTCAGTTGGTTTTATCCCAACCCTGATTTGATACTGAAATCCACCTGATTTTGGATAAGTACACTAAAAGCATGTTTCACAATTTTAACATTGTCCATCTAGTCGAAGTACCATCAAAAGTAACTGGCAGTTACATGGTTGCCAGTTATTTCTGGGTTGGGAAGCCAGATGCAATGTAACAAATACCGGTAAGAGTCAGGGGGTGGACGAGGACGGCTTTGGGGGTCATGAAAAAGTATGCTTGGGAGCTCTGCCTGCCGAGCCTCCTTTCACTGTTTGTTGAGTTGAATTCCTTGTCTTCTGCAAGTTGGCAGGGGTTCAGGTGTTCCCAAGTACTACCAGAGTTTTAAATTTAACTACCACTAATTTTAAGTTTACTGATTTACAGTTTCAGGATACAGTCATGTAGGTGAACTCCTGAAACGTCAGTCTTCAGAGTCAGGCTAAAGACTTAACATAGCAAGCTTTATTCTAATTACAACATAGCTTATAGTATTATTTGAGGAAGACCCACATGGTGAGTTCAGCATGGCAACTTCATGCATGATAAGACACTTCCAACTGGCGACCCACGCATGATAAGACACATGAGAGCATGTGTGCCACTCCCTCTCCTGGCACACCATTCTGCAGCTTCATAATTTTCAAGCACCTCTTTGGTGGTATTAAAGTGCTACTTTGATATGTGTAATATTGAGGCTCTAGAACAGCACTTGAGAGGGAGCAGGACATGAGGCCACACGTCCCAAATAATTTGATGAATCAGATTGTTCAGACTGGCTCCACAGAATTCAGGAGAGCCATGAAATGAATTCCTTCAAGCTCCCTTCACTGAGATCAAGCCCTGTACATTTTCAGATGTTAAAATAAAATTGCCCTTAATCAAAATGTGTCCATGAATGAAAAAGAGAGGGGAAAAAAGAGGATTTCCCCCCCCCCCCCAAAAAAAATATCAAAGGGCACAATCCAGAGTAACTACGGGGAGTTCTTGCTCCGGTGTAAGAACAATTTGCTCTGGATTGCAATATGAATTTCCCAGAGGTTTTCACTAGCTGGTGCAATAACTATGGGTACATGTAATGTCTCTTACGTGCTCCCGTAGTTACTCTGGATTGTAGGGTAAGTCTCAAATTTCAGAAATAGCAAAATCTCCCACTCATTTATGCTTTTAAATAGCATATATATAAATATAATACAGATATTGTGGTTCATATGCACCTGTAAGTAAACCAGGCAGAGCAAAGGCATTTTAAATGTGTATAATAGTATCACTCAGAGTTATATGAAACAGTTCACTATTCTTGTAATCAGGGATGCATTTTGGAACATGAGGGAGAAATTCTGCAGGTGTATGGTGTCCAACCAGAGCACATTGGTACGTGCCTGGAATTCTGGGATGTATTTTTTGCTCATCTTTAGTCATGCATGGTCTCTAATACAAGACAGTCTGCTTAGCAATTTGGACCACCTAGTTTCTGAATCTGAATCATACATGCAGCGAAGATTAATTTCCTAGAAAATGTGAAAACATAATTCTACTCCTGAGGCAACTGCACACTTAAATCACGCAGAGGGAGCTGGCACATTCTTAAGCAATACAGGAAAAGGATAGTTATGCAAAAAAGCTAAAATATCTGGAGAGCTCCTTCACTGCTGGGATGCTCGACATAATAATCCTGACAATTCTCCCATCCCCAGTGAAATATGAGAACAAGAAATTTCAGAGTGAAACACTCACTCCTGCTCTGGGAAGACACACTAACCCCCAAATCCAGAGTAACTACGGGAGCACGTAAGAGACTTTACATGCACCTGTAGTTACTGCACCACCTACTGAAAACCTATGGGAAATTCATATTGGAATCCAGAGTAAGTTGTTCTTACACCGGAGCAAGGACTCCCTGTAGTTGCTGGATACTCCCTGTAGGACTCCCTGTAGTTACTCTGAATTTTGCCCTAAGTTTAAGACATCATTGAATATTAATGTCCTAAAAATAAGAGGAAACTTGAGGTCCCCTTTTAGTGCGAGCACCCCTTTAGTGGGTTCAGAGAGAAAGGCTTGGAGTGCCAGATCAATGCCCCCAGGAGGCTTGTACTGCAGAATTAGCAAAATAAAATGGGACTGTCCTGATTGGTTCAGTAGTACACCTTACCAAGGAATGGAGAATAAATTCTCCTAAGTCTCAGCATAGTTCTGCTCTCTGGACAGCCCACTGATTCTTCAGTGTGTCCTAGCTATAAATGCAGATAAGGCAAATCTAAGCCTTTGCCTGGGTAAGATCCAAATACAGTGGCGCCTCACATAACAGAATTAATTTGTTCCAGAGGCAGTTCCTTTACGTGAAACTTTCTTTACGTGAAGCAGATTTTCCCATAGGAAATAATGGAAATGCAGACGATTGGTTCCACAACCCCAAAAATATTCATATAAAAATATTAACTGGATGTAAAAATGATGACAGAACACTGGGATTGAATTCAAAACATGCATTCAATGTGCATGATCTTATGAAGTCTACTTAGGCTGCAGTCCTAAAGACACTTTCCTGAGAGTAAGACCTATTTAACACAATGAGGCTTACTTCCAGGTAGACATGGTTAGGAGGCTGCAATCCAAGACACCTTCAAAGTGTCTCCCCACTTTCACCTTCTCTCCATCCTGAGCCTCTCTCTCCCCTGCTCCCTACTGGCTAGCCCTGAGCTGCTTCCCTCTTCTCTGCTCTTTTCTCCCTCTGCCCAGCGGACATCCGGCCACAGGAGGAACAGCGCAGAAGTGTTGCTGGTGGGCAGGTGCACTAGGCAGCCCTGACGCTTTTTAAACAGGCTGCCGGCCAGTGTGTCTGCCCCAACTGCCAACGAATGTGTTTCTTTACGTGAAGCACTTTCTTTACGTGAAGCAGAATCCTAGAGATGATTTTGTTTGTTACGTGAAATTTACTTTACGTGAGGCGTTCTTTACATGAGGCACCACTGTACTCATTTTTCTTGTGTAGCCTCCTAGGTTTGTTCCAAATGTTGTCAATCATTCAATCAGGTTCCTTATTTGCTTAGCTATTGTTCTGCTTGTATTCTCAGTCTAGGCTTTCTTTCAAAGGAGTCCTTAGCTCAGTATCACTTGTACTTGGCTCTGCCTCTAGATCAACACTGCTGAATCTCAGCCCCTGAACTCACTGAGATGCTGTCGGTTCTGAGACTTCAGCTTCCCATATCCTCAGCTGCCTACAACCATCACTGACATTTTCATTTGTCACATGGAAAAGTTGCATAGAGGTAGGATTGCCAGGTTTGTCTTTTTCAGATCTGTGACTCAACGATGAGGAAATATTCATCTCACCATTCTTCCTTGTACTGTTTGTAATTCTGAAAAGACAAGGACTCTTTCACAACCTGGAACTTATCTGATGACCTTGACTTGGTGACATACTTTTCAGGAATTTAAGGTTAATAAAGTCAACAGTTTAAACATTTCTCCAAATGAAATTCAGCTGACACTTTGTATATGTTGCTAAAATGTGCTGCTTCCTTTAATGCTTTTAAATGACAGCTGTACAGTGAGAGTTTTTCAAGTTTCTTCTTAAACAACTCAGTGGTTACACCTGGAATAACCTGAGGGGTTCTGTGTTCTGTTGGTTCATATCCTGAAACAAAAACAGTAGTATTTTTCCCTAGCAGGGAAAAGACCTAGACTGCAATTCTAAACAAAACTTTCCAGGGAGTAAGACCCATTGAGCACAATGGGGCTTACTTCTGGGTAGACATGGTTAGGATTATGCTCCAAATCTCAATTACCCAGAATAATTATTGAATATTACAAGGCATATAGATCAATCTCATAGTGTTGCCTAAGGTTCAGGCAATAAAATGATCTAACAAACTAATCAGTCATCCTCCATTTTGTAAGAGTGTCATAAGAGGGATTCACCAGTACTTGGTGGGAAAGTAGAACGGACCAGTTCTTGGCCTATGGCCTTATGCTGCAATGGGGAAACTCAATCACTCAAATGTGACTCACTATATCATGTTTTCCTTCTTCTACATTATGGATGAGAATGTCAGCAGTAATCCTGAAAAAGGTCACAGAAACATTGTATTGAGTAAAATCTTTTTCAATAAATGAGCAAACAACAGCAACCACAACTTCTACAACACCATTATCAGCTCTTCTGAAGAAAATGCCTGCAATTCATCTTCACAATGTTTCAGATCCTATTTGTTTGTTTTAAAGATGAGTCCCAGAACCCCAATCTATAACCCATTATTATTTTATCACTTTTATGCAACTGGTTCAGAAAACATCAGAGACAACTTTTCTATTTCAATTCATACAATATTGACAAGGAGAGGAAAACCAGTGAGAATCTGTCTAAAAATCAAGGAAATAAATAGCAGGATGTCATTACATTAAATTGTTTCACATTTATGGGCAACATTAACTCTTGTTCAAAAGGTCTCTGAAAATAGCTTGCTGGGTTTGGAATCAGAGACCTTTATTTTTACCTCTGATGATTCTTAAAGTCATGGCACTGAGGTTCTTATTGAAGTGGAGGTAAAGTACAGTGTTGCTCAGCCAAGAAAAATAGAGATAAACAAATAGGAAGGGCACCAGGTGACTATGCGTCAGTCAGAAGAATATGTCTTTAATTCTACTAGATCACAGGTGGAATATGAAGCAATAATAGAGTGAGGGTGCAAAAAAGTAATAATTTTAGCAATTAAATTAAACACATTTATCACAAAACATTCATATAACAGAAACAATTATTAACCGAAGGAAAGTTATGAGGAAAAACTAAAAAAAACCAGTCCGGGGACCCCATCCAATCCCTGCCACTCATACAGACACAGCCATGCCAAAGGAGGCACATGCCATAGCCATACTACTCAGGAGGAGGGAAGCAATCAGAAGGCAAATGGGATGTAAAAATCTTTTTTCTTACATTTGCATCAGTCCTGGGGCTGCCTATAGGGCCTCCTATTTTGGTGGTATATGTCCAAGGAGGGAAAAGAGGTTTTCAAAAAAGGGATAAGATCTGATATTCACCAATGCCATTGGATCCACCCTTCTCTTCCTCTCCTTGCCCCTAGTTCCTTTCCCAGACACCCGGTTTTTCCCATCTCTACCAGTGATGGGATTCAAAGAAATTAACAACTGGTTCTATGCCCATCTAGCAGCCACTTTTAAATGGCTATTTTTAAACTTTCTATGTCATATCTCTCTATAGAGATATAGAGTAGGTTCTATAGAGTAGGTGCGAACCTGCTGAAGCCCACCACTGATTTCCCTATGCATTATCCTCCTCCTCAGTGCCAGTTTACTTGCTTGAGAGCTCAGTTCCATTGTTGTAACTAGCTCAATAGTTGCAACTAGCCCAACTGATCTGTTAGTCATCATTCAAATATTATTATCCTTAAGTGAGTGCCACTGAAAATATTTAAGTATGGCAATGCTCTAGGTGAAAGATCTCTCTTTGGGAGATGACTGACTGAAGTATTGAGGCTGATCATAGTTATATAATATGGCATGTAAATGAAATTCTACTAATATTAATAAGAGTAATAATTTGAATAAATAACCTCCAAATCCAGAGTAACTACGGGAGCACATAAGAGACTTTATGTGCACCAGTAGTTACTGCACCACTTACTGAAAACCTATGGGAAATTCATATTGGAATCCAGAGTAAGTTGTTCTTACACCAGAGCAAGGACTCCCTGTAGTTACTCTGGATTTTGCCCTAAGTAGGCACTGTCTTAGAAACAAATGGGGTCCAGATTAAACGGATGTTTCATTTTCATGTGTAGCAGAGCATCAGCTACACATAAAATAAATCCTCCTGAAGCCCCTGAACTGAATTTCCATTTCCATTTCAAAATTAATGCTTTCATTTTCACATTGTTTACTCTTTGGCTTACAGCTGTTGATAAGTCATGAGTATTTTTCAGAGGAAAAATAAAAAAACAGAAATGCTGTGAGTTGTTGATCAAGATGAGAGTTACACAGGAGTCTCCCATATCCCCAAAAGGTTAGCACAAATAAGAACTAATTCTTTTCTTGTCTCTATACAGACCAATTGTCAACAAAATACAGAAAAATATAAAAAGTAAAATAAAAGGATGGAGGAATAGCTATTGTTGTGTATCTGAAAAAAACAACAACCAGGAATGTCTGTCACCTGTATAATTGATATACAAATGATGTATACAAATGATGACAAATGTGGAGGCTTGTAAGATAATAGATTCTTCCTCTTTGAGTCAAATCCCACCTGGAAAATTGATCAAGGTACTCCCACTTGTTAAAGTGGCATAGGTACAATATATATAGATTTATATAAATATATATAACTGACTCATCAATGGCCAGCCAAAACTGCTGGGCCTAGAAGCATGAAATTTTGGGTCGGTGCTCCTTCCATGATGGAGGCACCGACTAAGAACTGGTTTTTGAAAATTCCAAAAAGAAGGGGGTGAAAAGGGGCACAACACGTTTTCCTTCCTATACTTTACATTAAAGAATCCCTGACTGAGGGACATTCTGCCCCAACCACCAGATCTAGAAGCATGAAATTTGGGGAGGGTGTTTCTTCTGTGACATCAACACCCACCAAGAACCAATATGGAGAAATTTAACCATTAATTAGATGACCATCTAAAAATAGCCTAATTTGCATAAATTATAATTGCCGGACAAAAAATCTGGTTGGTCATCTTAGTGGTATTACGAGGGTCAAAAGGGGTGCAATGTGTTTTTGTCCTATACTTAACATTGAAGACTGACTTATCAACATCCAGCTGATGCACTGGGAGGGAAGGTGCACAAGGGGTGATGATGCGCGGGGGGGATGTTGCATATGGGGCTGGTGAACATGGGGGAGGGTGCGTATGGGCAGATGTTGTACAGGAGTGTTGCACATGAGAGATGTTGCACATGGAGGTTGATGCACATGCAGGGTTGATGTGCAGTGGAGGGATGGCGTACAGAGGAATTTTACTATCGCAATATAGGTACATTTTTCCTAGCATGTGTTATAAAATCATCATGATTTGCATTTTAAAGCAAGACACAATCATGCATCTCACACACTGAGTTTAGGTACTTTGAATACTGCTTGCAACCTGAAACTTGAAGATAAATCAAGAATAACTAGGTTATGTTAATAAATATAATTATAATTAGAAGAAAAGAACTAAAAAGGATAAGAACAGAAAAACCAAATCCTGGATTGCAGCTCTGCTGACATTCCCCCAACAATATTGTTGGTTGTTGTTATAAAGCAAGGAGTGGAATTGTAGAATCCAAGAATTGGAAGGGGCTTTGATGGTCATCTGGTCCAAACTCCTGCCAGGTGTGATTTCTAGAGCATTCCTGACATGAAGCTGGCCAGTATCTGCTTGAAAATGCCCAATGAGAGAGACAGAGAGAGAGAGCTCATTACTGCATGAGACAGGCTGCTCCATAGCCAAAGACATCTCAGAAATTTTTCAAATGCCTAGCCAACGGGTAGCTAACCCCCACCACAAGTGCCAAGTTCGGCATGCAGAACAGTGCTTACCGGTAGGCCAAAGCACTGCTGGCAGACACAGTCAGAAGTACTGCCACTGCCCCAACTGTCAGCAGGTGACAGGCCCATCACCAGTACCTAGAAAGCCAACATCTCTCCTCACCTCATCTCAACCTGGGTGGAAGGAATTGAAGGCCCTGTGGCAGAGACCCTGTGCCCTCTGGAGCCTTCTAAAGGAGAGCAGGTGTGCAGCTTGGATGTGGCCAGGCTGGGAGAACAGTGCCCAAAGACCGGCTTCATTCCCTTCAGTGCCTCCCTCGGCTGTCCTCCCAGGGCCAGCTAAGCAGGACTTGAAGCACCAAGGCCAGGCAGGTGGGCAATGCCAGCAAGGGGACTTGAAGGCCACAGGGGCAATGTGAGGCCCTCTCTGCCACCCCAGCAACCAGAGCCAGTTGTGGGGCCAGTGAAGGACAGCCTCACCGCTCTGCTCCATTCAAGCTCACCCTTTCCTGCGCCTCTCTCTTCAGAAGAAAGCCCCTTTGTAAGAGGCATGCCAAGGATAGAATCTGGCTGATCTTCCAAATCTCAGCAGCACAGGGAAGGAGAAGCCCTGGGTCTGGGGGAAGAGGAAACCACTTGGAGGCTGGAGGACAGAAAACTCCCAGCGGTGGTCTCTGCATGTGCATATATAACTTTAGAATCATGTCAGCATACAGAATAACACTGTAACGTTATTTTGGCACTACACTGCCCAAACGTTGCTGACCCCTGGCCTAGACTAAACCTCCTTCCCTGTACAGAAAAACAGGGAACTTGGATGAGAATAATTTGGATTGGGAGTGTTTTGCAAATTTCTAAGAAATTTTAACTTGATATACAAGTGATGTCTTGATAAACAAGCAAAAACAATAATCCCAGATGGAATACAGTTGGTTTAAATGCTCCACCAGTACCTCCTCAACCTCTCCTGAGAGACCAGAATATGAATGTCTACTCTGAAGTACACCTGTTAGAGTCAACAGGGCTCACTCCTATGTAAGTGGGACAATGAAAAGGAGCCTGCGAGACCTAGCCTTGCCTGTCTACTTAAAATAAGCACTACTATAATCAGTGTGGCTCTCTCCTGTGTAAGGGGGAACAATTGCAGCCTGAGAGACTAACTGCAGGGTAATTTGCTTTATTTTTTCCTTATATTTTATATTTTCTTTATTATTTTGTATTATATTACAGTATTGTAATCATTTCTAAATGAATATTTTTGGACTGTGGAACAAATCATCTTCATTTCCATTATTTCTTATGGGAAAATTCACTTTGATATACAAGTATTTTGGATTACAAGCATGCATCCAGAACAAATTATGCTCATAAACCAAGGTACCACAGTAGTTTTAACCCATTGGTTTGAGTCATACTCTCAGGAGCCAAAGAGAATAAGGACCTAATTGTAAATCCAGGAGCTGCTACACTCCCAGGGTAACCACTATCATGCAAGTGGCACAAGGCACTTCTCATTGCTGGGAAGACACCTCTGAGTATTGGGCATTAGTAGTGGTGAGGATGGTGAGCTCACACCATAAGGATAAGGAGACATTGGTTTCCTTACACTGTGGTAAGCCCCTGCCAGGTCTACTGCACCAGCTCCATAGCTGGCCTAAGTCCTCATAGATCTGCGAAGGTGATTTAAGGCCAGGATGAATGAAATGTTTTCATACAGGCCAGAGCAAAAATACAAGGATACATAATGTACTCAAAAAGATTTCCAACATTTCTAAACCTGAGGCCACCGAGACTGGAAGGAGGCTTGCCCTCCGTTGCCCTCACTGTAAACACAAAAAAATGGGGAAGTTGTTTCACATATGAAGCATCTCTGCTCCTCCCTTTAAAAGTAGCCCCCATATTTAGTAATTGATCAGATTGCCCAGAATCAAGATCAAGTTCTCATAATTATACAGTAAGGGTGCAATCTAGAGTAACTACGGGAAGTCCTTGCTCCGGAGTAAGAACAACTTATTCTGGATTGCAATATGAATTTTCCATAGGTGGTGAATTTTCACGAGGTGGTGCATGTAATGCATGTAATTTTCATGAATTTTCACGAGGTGGTGCAGTAACTATGGTGCATGTAATGTCTCTTACGTGCTCTTGTAGTTACTCTGGATTGTAGGATATAGTAAGAAACATTTTTTCCTTTTTTCTTGTATTGGTTGTAGAAAAAAAAACTCAAGGTTTGCTGAGGTCATTTTCTATTTTGAAACTTTATAAAACTACCATAGTGTTCTTGCTGCTCAATGCTTCATATGGACATATTACTGTAACTCTACGGTTGCTATACTGATTTTCTTTTACATCCTCCCTCCCTGTTATGCTTTGGGAGAGTAGGCAGGAGAATGTTTCACCAGAGAGAGATATACCGGTAATTTATTCCAGCAATAGTTCTGATAAATAGGTGCTTATGATAAATATATGATAACCATAATTATACTATTCTACTACCAAGGCATTCGACACTGCTAGTTATTTAATCTGGCCACACATGAGTTTTGCAAGTTATTTACCTCCACAACTTTCAGTTGATTTACCCATTATTCATTCTCTCATGAACAGCAATAGCAGATTCCATTGCATGATCACACACCAGAGGAGGTATAGAATCACAAATGTTTAGCAGCAATCAAATTTTCTGATGCCTTCAAGTCATTGGAGATTCAGCTGGCTGCCCGATGTTGGATATTCTTGTTCTGGAAAAGTAGCATAAAATATGAAGCAATAAAGTCTGCAAGCAGCAGGTCTACTTGTAATAAGGCAATGAAAATGAAATAACCCACAAATATATAGTAAACATGTTCTCTGAAGTGAAATAGCTAGCTGTTGGTAATTCATCAACAATGGTTGAATGACTGTAAAATAAATGAAATTCTTCAATTCATTCTCTCAAGGCAGTGGTGTAAAAACATATTGCACCTCAGCCTCAAGCCTCTGCTGGATCAGGCCAAATGCCCATCTAATCCAGCTGCCTATATCTCACACTGGCCCACCAGATACCTCAGGGAGCATATAAGACAACAAGGTATCTGCATTCAGGTGCTCTCTCCTGCATCTGACATTAGGAGGTTCCTTATAATCTATACACACACATGCACAACACACCCATACCCACCATGTCTTGTTACCTGTGATGGTCTTTTCCTCTATGTCATCCTTTAGAAAATGATTATTTTAATTCATTCCATATCATTTATTTTTATTCCACTAGGTGTTGTCAATTACTAAAAGCATGTAGAGGAAATTTTTACTTTGGGCTGTACCATTTTGGCAGCAGTTCCCACTCTGTCCTGTGTGTGCTCATTAGTCTAATAGAACTGTATTTTATTATCATTACAGTGCCCAGTACAATAGCACTATGTGAATTCTTATCATAGAATCACTGATATTCGTTTTTACCAAAGCAAGCAATTTTGTATTGGTCCCAGGCTGTGCTTTTTTCTGGTGGGGGGGGGGGGAAGGTGCTGGTACTCACCAGAGGTCATCCTCATATGACTAATTATTAATTAACTGCTGGTGGGGCAGGTTGAAAAGGTGCCAGTACTGAGTACCAGCGAGTACCCCAAGAAAAAAAGCCCTGCATCTAAATTTCTCCCGTTTTGCTTCTTTTGCATGACTACACACACACACCACACCACACCTGAATCACAAAAAATTGTATCACAAATATTCTAAATACATTCTACCAGCTTGGTGTTAAACATTTTGTGATAAGTGGGTCAGGAAAACTGAGCATGTGGGTGCTAAGATTTGTAGAAGCCAATGAAGCTCCCTCGCTCTTTCTTTCTTTCTTTCTTTCTTTCTTTCTTTCTTTCTTTCTTTCTTTCTTTCTTTGCCATATGTCTTGAAAAACAAGGACAATCCTGATTTGGGGGGATTGTATTTACATACTGGCAAATGCAGGGTGACTAGATGCCCAAACCTCAAAAGGAGGACAAGATCTTGGTTTCCTCTCAGCCTGGTCTTTCCAGCAAAAAATGACATTTTTTCCTACTCATGAGTAAAGATGCGATATTGGGCACTTTCCCTTTCCCATAGAGCTCAATGCATATTTTTTATTTTAGTTTTGTGGCCATAGGAAGGAGATATTTCAAAACTGATTTTTGCATTGGATTCTGCTCTTCAATATGAATCCAATGATATATGACTTGATGGGGTACTGCACACCATTGCAAAGTTCCGAAATGAAGCCAAAATGGAAGACAATGAAGCCCTTTTGGAGGACACCTGGACAGAAGTCTTACAAAGAGGGAAAATCCAGAAAAATTTGGTCATATTTTGACCCTGGGCAAATGGGACAGAGTGTCTTATCTATTTTGTGGAAGAGAATTATGGCAACCCTAGTCTGGCAGCAGCAACTTGCACGTGGATCCAATTCCCAAAACACCATTGCCAGAACACCCTCTGGCTCTTCTCAGACTAACCCCAACAAAATGTTTGGCATAGGCCCCAGGAGTTCCTCAGGCAATCTGGCAGCTTACCATACTAACTCTTGCAGACTATCTCGCCTCCCCTCATCATTCCACGCAATGCAGCTATGGTGTGGAAGGCCTAAGGAGGCCCAATGCAAGACTCTGCTTCATGGCCCTTGACAACCTGGTGCAGGAACTGACAGCACCAATTTCTGAATGGAAGCAGTGGCTGAATTCCTCATATTAAAAATATATACAGTGGCGCCTTCATGTAACAAATGCCTCACATAAAGTATGTTCCACGTAACAAACAAAAATTTCTCTAGGATTCTGCTTCACATAACAAACTGTGCTACACGTAACAAACACTTGTTTGGCAGTTGGGGCAGACATGCTGGCTGGCAGCCCATTTAAAAAGCATCAGGACTGCCTAGTGTGCCTACCCATAGTGAAAGCAACACTTCCGTGCTCTTCCTCCTGTGGCTGGGTGTCTGCTGGGCAGAGGGAGAGAACAGCAGTGGAGAAGAGGGAAGCAGCTCAGGGCAAGCCAGAAGGGAGCAGTAGGGAGAGAAGCTCAGGATGAAGAGGAGGAGAAAGTGGGGAGACACTTTGAAGGTGTCTTGGATTGAAGCCTCCTAACCATGTCTACTCAGAAGTAAGCCCCATTGTGTTAAAGTGGAAAGTGTCTTTAGGCTTGCAGCCTAAGTAGACTTCATAGGATCATGCACACTGAATGCATGTTTTGAATTCAATTCCAGTGTTTAGTCATCATTTTTACATGCAGTTAATATTTTTATATGAATATTTTTTTGGGTTCTGGAACCAATAGTCAGAGTTTCCATTATTTCCTATGGGAAAATCTGCTTCACGTAAAGAACATTTCACGTAACAAACATGCCTCCGGAACAAATTAAATTTGTTACGTGAGGCACCACTGTACATTTACAGTAACTTTATTGCCCATTATTCTGGGAGCTATCGATTTTAATGTGGCTACTCATTGAGTTTGGTGTTAAAACAAGTTCTGTTTAACAAGAGCAACAAGTGGCCTGAACAAGGTTGTTTTGACAAAGAAATGCTCATGAAGGATTAAGATGAAAGTATATTGGAAATGTGTAGCTCTTGGTCTTCAGAGTTTAACAGCTTAAGAAGTTCAAATTGGTTTTTGCCTGGGTTTTGAACTGTAACAATGACGCCAGCAGGGAGCCTCATTCATTTTTTTCCCCTTGAAGATTGGGGCAATAGGTCACATCACTTTAAAAGATGCTTTTAAGTTTATTTATGACTACTTTGTGGGTATTTTTGTCACTGAAGCAGTTTGGCTGTACTATTTATCAGTGTAGTTGCATTTTACAGCCTTGAAGTTTTCAGGTTCCTTTTATGTCACATTATATAGAAAAATGCTGCAATATTTGTTTTGGGGGGGCAGGGAGAATACTTATAATAATGGATTATAATTTGATCAACCTATTTCTGGAATTTGGAAAAATCCACTAGGTATTGTCTCCTCATCACTGAATAATAAGTACACTTATTTGACAGGTTAGGGACCAGGGCTATGACAGAAAATGGAAATGGTTAAAAAGCAGAACCCAGTCTTTTTCTTAGTTTACAAATATTACTGCCAGTGCTTTCTTAGCTAGCAGATTGCAAACGCCTTTTGTATTTTGCAAATTCTTGCTGTCACACAAAAATTTCTGCAAATGGGTTCTTATGAGAGCCTTGGAAAATAGAAATTGGCTAGACCAAATTTGGTCTGTGTATTCCCCCCGCCCCTCCCCCCCCTCTCTCTCTCTCACACACACACAAAAGGACAAACTTCAAAACAGTTTGGGTTGCCTTGTCATATGCAAATCACAAACGGTTAAGGCAATTTTAGTCTTTAGAACAACAAAGAGAAACTGAAAGAGTGGAACATAAGTTGAATGAATGACTTCCAGGGGTAATGTAAGTATGTTGAAAGAGTGGATCATCAGAAAATGAACCGTCAGTATTCAAGTGGGTACTACTGTATTCAAACACATGGTTTGGTACCTTGATAATCATTCTGTATAATCCACTTTTCCAGTATGATAAACTCATTAATGTAGAGGGGGGAAAGCCATTTTTTAAAAAAGATGATGAAAAGTTTAGGTTACCCTTGAGTTTAATTACAACAATGATTAAAATGCTATTCAATTCTGCAAAGCAATTAAAAAAACTACTGCAAAGCAATTAAAAAAACATGCTCAGGAATGGCCATTACAATTAATCTGAATCTGATTCAAACTGAATTAACTTGCTTATGGCTAAGCATCAGGCCCCACTGTATCCATGCCATTAGGTATTTACACTGCCATCAGCCTTTCCTGCAAACAGCTTGGGCCCGGACTATCTTAAGAACCATCGACTTCCATACAATCCAGCCTGTTCATTCAGGTCATTGGAAAAGGCCCTGCTTCAAGTGCTGCCACCCAGGGAGGTTCATGGGATAGCAGCAAGAAATAGGGCCATCTCAGTAGAGGCACCAACCCTCTGGAATTCCCTCCCTCTTGAGTTAAAGCTCCCTCCCTCGAAACTTTTTGACATGGCTTAAAAACGTTTTTATTTAAAACAGCCTTCTGAGCTTTTAATCAACTGGTTTTTTAGTCTGTCCACTCTACTGCACACTCTTTTAATATCGTTTTTAATTAGTGTTTTTAATTAGTGTTTTAACATAGATGTTTTTTAATGGATTGGATTTTATTCAATTTTGATATATTGATTTTATTGTTACTATTTTAGCAACCATAATGTTGTAAGCTGCCTTGAGTCCCTCTGGGAGAATGGTGGGATATTAATAATAATAATAATAATTATTATTATTATTATTAGTAGTAGTAGTAGTAGTAGTAGTAGTAGTAGTAGTAGTAGTAGTTGTTGTTGTTGTTGTTGTATTGTATTGTATTGTCATCCATCAGTCTTGAAAGACTATGGTATTGTGCTTGACACTGTATGCAAAGCACAAAGGCCTGGGTAGATTAATATGGAGGATAGGCTGTTACCCAAGCAGCAAATCCCCCCTCTCCATGCCACTGAAATAGTCCAATGGAATTGCAGAGCCGGTACGATTAGTTCCAGCTGTGTCGCAGAGCTGGGCTAAGGATGGGAGCTCACCCTGTCTTGTGGGAACCTGGGTCTCGAACTCTGGCCTTCTGGTTAACAGGCACCACTTGCACCACCCACAAATGATGATGATGATGATGACTGTCAAGTCAGAGACATTCCAAAACCTAAGATTTAAGAGGTTTTGCCTAATATCACAAGGCGGACACTGATGATTGCCAGAGGTGTACCTAGGCAGAATTTCACCTGTGGCAAGGACTGAAATTTCACCCCATCAAAACAGAAGGGATCCCAGGACAGGCTGTCCAGACGTCCGGCTTTCACCAGATGCCTCCGGGTTTTATTACCTTGTTCGGGGGAGTAGGAAAACACAAGAGTGGCTCTGGAATTTATGAGCCATGCACAGTAGCTCAGATTTCTCTAGCCCTAAATGTCCAGTTCTTAACCCTTTCAGAGCCCTTTAAACTGTGGCTAACGATGCAGTTTCCAAGCCCTATAAATCTCCAGCTCTTAACCCTTTCAGTGCCTCTTAACCCTGCCTCTGCCAACAATTCAGGCTCTGCTCCACTTCTAGACCTGCAAGGTAAATCCTGCCTGGGGATACTCTTCTTCCTCCTTCCCAGTCCTTTACATCCTGTGTTTGTGTGTTTAGATCTGAACCACATACATTGGAGCCACTGGCTTGTGTTATGCTACTACAAACAGTCTCTAATGTCTGGGTCTGAATCATGCATTTTACAAGGTTTTTAAAGTGTTGAATTAAAGTGTTGAAAGTAAGTACAGGAAAACAAGATGAGTATTTCTGCTTTATTTTAACATGTCCTACATTTTTTGCAGTGTCCTTCAATTTTTTAAGCACATAGAAATTTTGTCTTCGGGGTAGGAAAACTGGCCTTGGGGTTCAGGGATTTTGCGTTTGCCCTGTGCAAAATCCTTAGTGTCTGGGCATTAAAAGAAATAACTGTTTTTATTTTCCATAATACCAAAACACAAGTGCCAATTTCCCCTCCCAATTCATTCAAACCTGGACAGAACCTACATGAAGGTGAAGGCCTCATCTGGCAAGGTTGTTTAGAAAACTTACCCAACCAGACTGGGATGGGGTGAGCAGAGAGTTCATCATTTTTCAATTTAAAATAAGTAATATAGTGTAATATATGAAGTACAGGAAAGCAATACCAGTGTTTTAGCTTATTTTTAGTGTTTTTAGCTTATTTTAACATGTCCTACATTTTGTCCTACATTTTTCAGGTAGGGAGTAGGAATTTTGGCCTTCAATCAGGAATTTTGGCCTTGCTGTTCAGGGATTTTGCATTTGGCATCTGGTCACTCTGTCCCAGGAGGTCATCTGGTCCAATCCCCTGCTTGTAGCAGGAGAGATCTCTGCAAAGGACTAGACATTTGAACTTACAAACACATCATAATGTGAGATATATGTGTGTGTGTGTGTGTGTGTGTGTGTAATAAGGCCAGTGAGTTCAACACACATGATTCTGACCCAGATATGTAATATGCCCTCAAAGCAACACAAGCCACATGCCAGTGGTAGAGAGCATATATGGGTATCTGGGAGGGAGAGGGCATTGGTTGGGATCTGAATGGGGAGGTTGGAAGGTAGGTAGATGGGTTGGTAGGTTTGGTTAGGTAGGTAGATAAAAAGGGGATGGGTGGCTGGTCAGCAGAGGAGCATGGGAGGGAGGTGCACTTGCCTGCTTCTGCTCCTGCTGGAGGCCGCCAACCAAAAATGCACCCTGCAGCATAGAAGCAGCTGGCCGCATGGAGGCTCCAGAGTTCCATGGAGCTCTGCTGGTGAGGCTGCTAGGAGCACTCCAACTGGCCGCAAGGTGGGGAAGGAGCTTACTCTGGTCCCACACCACTTTTAACAGCTCTGAGAACACCCAGAGCAATGCACAATTCAAAAATGGCTGCTCCAGAGTGTGCCTGAGGAGGAGCGTGGGAAGGTGCAACTGGGGGGCCACCAGAGGACTGTCAGTGTTGCCCCCTGTTACCCCTGGTGCCCTTTCGCCCATGGCAGATCGAATCCCGTGCTATACCCTTGTTATGCCTCTGGCTGTTGCCAATTACTGAGTGACATCCATGTCCTGTTGCTCTCCACCCAACTAAAAAAAAAATGCCTTCTTGTATCTTTTCAGGCCAAGTGAAAGAGGTGAAGTGACAGCAGCACCCATACAAAATGTGAATGAAGGAAATGAGGCTGGAGACTCCAGAAGTGATGAATGGATGGTGATTGGGTGACCCATTCAGACCACTAAACACAGCTTTCTAATATAACCTATAGCCTAGACTATATTCTTCCCTCCATATATGCAGCCATGATATCAAAGGTTCCTCAGAGGCAGCCACATTTAGATTAAGCCTATTCAGTGGTTGCCCAAATTTACCCACATCTGTTATCTACAAGCAAATGTGAGTGTTCTGGGCATGTAACCGGCTCCTGCTTCAGGCAACATTTGTACAAGTAGAGATGAAGTATGGCAGTGCAAGAGTTGTGTTTATTACACATGTCAGATTGCCTGTGCCTGAGTAATTTCTAGTGAATGCAACAATCCCTAAGTTTAACACTGAGCTGAAGTCTCCAAACATAAATCAGTAAAAGTCCCCCCCCCCTTCAATCTAAATTCCCTGAACGTTAGCTAGGCATTTGGTTCAAGGCCACTTCTCATTTCTTTGCCTTAAAATGTGAGGGGGCAGAGAAAGAATGGTACTTCAGCTCCCATCAGCATGACCTTGGTGCAAGAGAAAGATTACTAGCATTCACTGAGGAACTCATTCTCTCTCTAAAATAGAGCGGAGAAGAGCTATTGTCAGCTGGCCTTTTTAACTGCAGGAGAAATCGGTATGGATGGAATTGTTTTCTGTTTGATTAATGTGGATGCCTTATACTAATGTACTTGAAATATAAATGATTTTTTCTAGATAGAACTAATTTTTAAAAACATTTTGTATTGATTTTATATTGATTTTGTAAACATTTTGTGTTCTGTATTGATCACATTTGAGGCATAACTCAGCAACAGCTCCATTTTCTGAAATTTGCATGAGGACCCGGGGTAACACTGTCAGTGCAATCCTAAGCCTGTCTACTCAGAAGTAAGTCCTATTGTATTCAGTGGGGCCTGCTCCCAGAAAAGTGTGTTTAGGATTGCAGCCTATGTTTTGCAGGGAGCATCCTTGCAGAGGATCTCCTTTCCTTCTGAACCTTTCCTGGAATTACTCAGAGAATCCTGAGCCTGGAATGGCTCAGTGGGGGAGGAGATTCCTTGCATTGAGCCATTCCTGGATGCTTTCCCCTCCTAAAAATAAAAACATAAGAAGAGCCTCCACTGGATCAGGCCACAGGCCCATCTAGTCCAGCTTCTTGTATCACACAGTGGCCCACCATATGCCTCAACGAGCACATATTACACCTGCATCCAGGTGTCCCCCCTTGCATTTAGCATTTTGAAGTTGTCCACCTCTTCACACCCCTCATGGCCTGTAACCCATGATGGCCCTTTCCTCTAGGAAAGGTTTGGACCATTTGCCCAAACCCTTCTTAAAGGCATTGAGGCTAGATGCCATCACCACATCCTGTGGCAGAGAGTTCCACAGAGTTTTCTCTTGTTTGTCCTAACCTTCCCAACATTCAATTTTTGTGCATGTCCCCTGGTTCTGATGTTATGTGAAAGGGAAAAGAGCATCTCTCGGTCCACTCTGTCCATCCCTTGCATAATTGTGTACATCTCAACGAAATCCCCCCTAAGCACCTCTTCTCTAGACTGAAGAGACCCAAATGCTGTAGCCTTTCCTCATACAGAAGGTGTCCCAAACCATCTCCTCTGAATCTTCTCCTTTTCCTCTAAATCCTTTATGAGATGTGGTGACCAGAACTGGACACAGGAATCCAAATCTGGCCTCACCATAGATTTGCGCAATGGCTTCATAATTTTTGCCATCTTATTCTCAATCCCTTTCCTAATAACCTCAACCATGGAATTTACTTTCTTCATTGCTGCCGTCCATCGGAGTGACACTTTCACTGAGGTATCCACCAGCACCCCAAAATTTCTTTTCTGCTCTGTCACAGATAGCTTAGAGCCCATTAACCCATTAATGTAAAGTTAGTATTCTTTGACCCAATGTGCATAACTTTATATTTACTTACATTAAAATGCATCTGCCATTTTGTTGCCCATGTTGATGTTACTTGATGTTACTTCTGGTTGTGACATCTCTTCTGGGGCAACATTTTGAGTTTTGCACTGGACTGCATGACCATTAGCTTCACACTGAACAACCGACATTTTTTTGCACAACAAAAATATTGGTAATTTTGCTTCTGGAGTCAACATGAGCTTTTTAAGGATTTGATGTACTTTAGAAACACAGAAATGGATTAAAGAAACAGAAGCAATTGAAATACTGCAATCTCAAAATAAAAGAAAAAGAATATAATTGGAAAACATTGTTAAACTTGTGATTTAAAATGGTAAGTTTTACAAAGTAGTAATTCAAATGCAGAGTGTACTCTTGAAAATGTACAATATATCATCTGATTTTTTATATACTTGTAATATTTTATATTCTTATTATGGGATTGGATTAGCCACTGCTGAGTAACAATATAATACTGAGAATAGTCTGTCATGGTTTGAGATCACTGAACCAAATTTATTGCTACAGTGTTTTACATGAAAAAATATGTGGCACAAAAGAACTGAAATATGTCCATTGAACAACCTCCTTTGTAAAATAAGTTTGTAAATGCTGAGGATTTTTCCTTATTCTCCTTATTTCAAGCCAATCCAAAGAATTGTATCATAAGCAACTGCACATGACCCTTACACACATAGGTTTCCCATCATATGCATGTTGTATGCACTTTACAGCACACCAGCTAACACTGTGGCTAAAAGAATTACCTTTGGAAGCATGAATACAGCCAGGAACAATTTCTATATACAGACTGGTTCACATTATAGTTGAAAATTGCCATTTCTGCTTAACGCTGCAATCCTAAAGACACTTTCCTGGGAGTAAGGCCCATTGAACACAGTGGGGCTTACTTTTGAGTATTCAAGCTTAGGATTGTGCTCTAAAGGTAACGAAATATCTGTGTGTCCTGCATCCTTATTTGTTCATTTTCATATCTTCATTCCAGGAGCTCAGGATAGTGAGAATTTCTCTTCTCCCCTCCCCATTATCCTCAGGACAACCCTGCAAGGTAGGTTAGGCTACCATGACATTCCCAAGGTCTTCTGATAAGCTTCAAAGCTGAGCAGGGAGATGAACCTAGATTTCCCTGTTCTGATTTTAATAGACAAACAACTGCAACATTCTAGCTGTCATTCACATCTATGGAATTGTTTCCAAGAAAGTTTTCAAACATGTCATGCTCCAATTTCCACAAGTGGATCAACAGTTAGAGCAGTGAAAAATGTAGCACACTTAGAAGACACAAATAGCATCTTTCATGAGCAAGTGGATGCAGAAAGTCCTGCCTACTAAAGTTTCCACTGCATTATCTGTAAGTGCATTTCTATCTACATAAATGCATTAACTTGTGTGTAGGGGTGTCCACATCTTCTGGCCAACATTCCATTTAAATCAAACAGGCTGAAGAGAGAGAACTATCAGCATACCAACTGTCAACATTTCAGCTACCATTGGAAATATGGGAAGATGAGATGATGGAAAGGAAGATGGGTTTTATTTAACCTATGAATATTGTTATATTGTACAGAAGTGACAGATGTGGGCTGTTACTATATTATATTATATTACTGCACTTTGCTCACATGGATAAGCCTCTTGCCGGCTATATCTTGCCTAACTTGAAATACCTGGTGGAGACATGTCAACAGCTGTTTAATACTTGGTTTCTGCTTGTTTCTTTATTTTTCACTTTGGACTCGATTTTCATTTTATACCATCGGACTAAGTTAAGATTTTTTTCTTCCAATTAGCTGTATATTCAATTCATCTTTTCTGATATGTTTAGTACATGCAGATCACTGTTGTGAGAACATATACTGTACTGTGGTACATGAATCCACATGGTCTGATTCATATTTTGCTTTCCTTCCTTTATGGAGACATGATGGATACAATCAGCACTGAGCAGGCTCAGGCTGATGCTTCAGGCCTCTATTCCAGGCCAACCTGGTTACAGCACAGTGTATGAAACCTGCCAGCATCTTTAAATCTGCTTCCAAATCTGTGAGAGTAGAATTTCATTAGCAATTATTGGAAAAGTCTACAAATACTAATAAACATTTTTTTCAACTTCACTCAAAAGGGGGGGGGGGGCAAGTATCTTGGCTGGAGAGCAGCCATCACCTTTAAAACATTTGCTAAGAGAAAGATGCCTGGCTCAGTGACTCCAGCCAGTGCATAGCTAGGGGAATGCAGGGAGAGCAGTTGCACCAGGCAACAAGCTGAGCTTGACACTAATGGCTAAAATTGTGAAAAACAGGGTATATATGCCCTAGCACAGCTTTGCTAACCAATAAGAGGCAGCATTTTCATATTTTTTACTTAATTAAATTTGATTTTGTGGTTGCGGGGTGCGGGGAATAAAATCTTCTTTGACTCCAGTTAACAAATAGGTGCTTTAGCTATGCCACTAGCAGAGCAAAAGGGTGGTGAATTGCTGAGGAGGAGGAGGCAGCAGGTTTTTCCCCAATTTCTTTTTAAAAAATACCCAGGGATAACATCACTTCTGGTTGTGACATCACTTTCAGGGCAACATCACTTTTGAGCTTTGCAGCAGGCTACATGATCATTAGCTACGACACCAACCTTTCTCCAGACCTGTCATACGTAGATAGCATTAACACTCAGAGAGGTCACGTTCAATTGCCATTACCCACAGATGAAAAATTTGTTGTTTTATTAGCATACATTACACATTACAAGAAAAGATTCTTAAGTGTAACAGGTAAAACAAATCACCATTCAAGATTACACATATCAATAGTCTACATGGTAAAATAATAATAAAGATCAAGTACAAGGCAGCCTTCTGTACCTCTGGGTACAAATAAGCCAAGAAGATTTATTCACATGAGGAAGAAACTATTTCCAAAGGTGGCTGTGGTCCCTTCCTGAAAAAGTGCTGGTGTGTGTGGTCCAGGTCTGATGCAGTATACTAGTTTGGTTTGTTTGATCAATGGTGATAGCCTGTTCTGTGGCTGAGGGCCACATCGGCTCATAGGCCTTATGCTGGACACCTCTGCTCTAGATGGCCCTAAACATGAAAATTCACCAGCCCCATTCATTTTATTTTTTGTCAACTTGGCTTTTTAGATTGGGTTTTTGAGCTAGTCTGAGATAGTTTTTTTCCTCTTTTATGGTGCTGTAAGAGATCAATGCCCTTGTAATTGATTAGGTTTAAGTCTGTGTTTCTGTGGGTGGTGCAAGCGGCTAAGACACTGTGCCTGTTAACCAGCAGGCCAGGGTTTGATTCCCAGGTTGGCCCCACAAGACAGGGTGGGCTCCTGTCCTTAACCTGGCTCTGCGACACAGCTGAATCCAATCGTATCGGCTATGCCTTTCCATTGGACTAATTCAGTGGCGTGGAGAGGGGGGATTTGCTGCTTGGGTAACAGCCTAGCCTCCATAACAATCCAGCCCAGGCTTTTGTGTTTTGCATGCAGCGTATGCAGCACTGAGCACGATACCATAGTCTTTCAAGACTGACGGAGGCCTGCTGACTTCATATAGTCTATTACTACTTTTTTATTGGTGATATTGTTTTGGTGTTTCTGATTGTTTTTCACCTATTTGATGTTAGCCACTTATGCTCACAGGGTAATAAAGACAGACATTCTCTGAATCAGTGAAAGATGCAAATAAACTTCCATTGGACCTGACAGGAAGTTTGTGTTGTGTTTTTATTGGAATTTATTATTATTACTAGACAAGACTTTCTGACTTTTTACTGCTAATTAGGCAGTTACAAACCCAAAAGCATGAAAGTTTTGAATTTATAGTTTTTCTGTAAGTTCCAATTTATACATATTATCCCGGTCGGATCCATTGAACCCATCATGCCTTTCATGGGTCTTACGGATCCAATGGATCCGTGTGGTGTTAGGTAGGTGAAAAAAAAATCCGGGTCCAATGGACCCATGCAGTCTTAGGTGATAAAGAACATACCGGTATTCTAAGCTAAAATTTTACTAAAATTTTACTTAAAAAATCATTATTTCACAATAAAAATAATTATACTAAAACTTGACACAACAGTATTCTAAGGGTAAATGTGAAAGATGCCTGAATATCTGAAGTAACTGTCAATGTTGAGATCTGTGAGATCCAAACAAGTCACAGAGGTTGAGAAGGAAAATGTGCCCATTTTTGTGGTTTAACAATCATGGGACTGAGGAAGGAAGAAAATTAAACATGTTATTGAAATGGTTGGGAGTGACTGAAGAGACCTAGCATATGTGTTAATAAAGCTTAAACACAAAATAATCATTCTGCACCTTGTTGAATGCAGGATACGGGGAAATTCCATCTTTGCAAATTAAAAAAAATCCTTGTTTTGGCAAAACTAACCATCTCACAAATGTCCTACACTTTATAATATTCTCACACGGCATTTTGCAATCAAAGGCTTGGCAAATTCCCAATTTCTGATAGTGGAATAGGAAGTGCTTTCTAAAAAAGACTAAATCCTGGGAAGGTGCCAAAATGAATAAGAGATTAATTTTATTGAGGCCTCTAATGAAGATTTGGGCCAGTGCATGTGACAAGTAAATGATGGCATGAGAAAAATACAGTCATTTGTAAAAGGTTATATAACTTCCCATTTGGCATAACACAGGGTGCCAACAAGCTGACAGCCAGGATATTTTTTTCAGTGGTATTGGCAGATAATACATATCTAGCTACACAAAAGCATTGAGGCCCATTTATTGATTTGGCAGCAGAGATGTTTGCCTACTTGCAAGGTGAAAGGCAGCCAAGATGTCAGAAATGGCTAGTGAGCATTGATGGGAGTTCTTAGCGCCTAAGAGCTCTGGTGACTTACAAACACTTAACAGTTGATGTCAGAGTTACTTCTTGATCTCGCTTCAGTCGGCTCTGCCAAGGCATAAGACACAGCCAATGGCAGGAAGGATTGTGTTTAACCTGTCAGGGGACTCAGCAATAATTCTCTCAGGAACCTTATGAAATGGAGACGTACAGGGCAATGGTACTCTGAATGTTCAGCTGAAATGAGTCTTTAAGAATTACAATATTGTTTTCGCTGTCTGCTATGGGTACATTGGTGAAATATTACAGGCAGCAAGCTGGCTGTTTGGAAAAACCAGAACAATCCCCTTGGATCTTTCCTCTTTACATGCAAAGTTGGTGTTGATTTAGGCTGCAATCCTAAAGACACTCTCCGAGGAGTAAGACCCATTTCACACAATGGGGCTTCCTTTTGAGTAGACATGGTTAGGATTCTGCTCTTTGGCTTTTAATGCATTAAGTAGCCTAACAGACCTGCTTTTGTAATTTTAGATTGTTTTTGTAAATTTAGATTGAGCCCTTTTGGGACAGGGACCTATTAGCCATTAATTTTCACTTTTTTGTAAACTTCTTAGTTGAAAAGCGGTATGTAAATATTGTAGACAGACAAGACAGACAGATAAATAGATAGATAATTCACAGAAGAGTGAACACTATCATAAGAATACTTTTCTCCCACCACAGCCAACTCCTGGCATGACTGTACCACAGCATTCAATGGGTTTACAGCTGGTGATCTAAAGATTTTTGTAATCATGAAATGAATACCTGTTGGATCTAAATAGTAGACTGCCTTATCAATGATAAAAAAATGATGGTGTGCCATGAGATGAAACAGGTTGTAAATCACTGTTGTAGACTCTTACAGGACAGCTGCTTCTGAGTATACTGTCTTCCATAAGCCCTGGGATCAAAGTGCAGAGCCATTAGGGGGAGATATAAGGCCCCAGAAATTCCATCATCAAAGCATTCCAATCAACCTCCCATGAATCAGTCATGGCTAGAAGCAGTCTGAAACAGTTTCATTTTTCCATGAATGGTGGCATTATCCTAAAAAGGGGGGCTTAAGGCAGTGTTATAGCTTATGTGATACGTGTTCTTACTCAAATAGTATTTTAGTCAAATTTTTGGCATTTTATTGAGTGCAATCATCACTGTCACTTATATATTTATGTTGTTATGCCTGTGGCTGTCAGCAAGCATAGCCACAGGAATAAAAACAATTTCTCTCTCTCTCTCTCTCTCTCTCTCTCTCTCACACACACACACACACACACACACACAATCACACACACACAGAGAAAAAGAGAGAGAGAATAAACAACTACAGTACTTGAATTAAACCTACAGGAGCCGTTTAAGATTTGCATGCTACTTGTATGGACAGCACAGTGTTGTCAGACTTACAGTGCAATCCTATTCGTCTCCACTCAGAAATAAGTTCCATTGAGTTTAAAGGCACTTATTCCCTGGAAAGTGCTCTTAGGATTGCATCTACAAACAAATTACATTGCCAAACTAAAAAACTGAGAAGACATGAACATGAACAAACAGAATTGAACATAATACTTCAACATTTTTTTGAAGACAAACTGGGAGTAAAGTGTAGGGGAAAAAACCTATTACTGTAAATATTTTCCTACTCACTAATAAACACAAATGTATAGCTCAGTTTTGCTTTCCATAAAATTCAATACATTTATCAGTTTGAGGAAGACACTTCCTTCTTCAGTGTTGTTGAGGCCTGTGTTCATTGGTTTGGATAAATTCTGTTGACATTGCATTCCTCTTGGCCTGCCCTTTCCAAGGAACAAAGCACAGTTGCCTACCCATAAGTAAAAGAGCAAGGTAGCTCAGTTTCACTTTCCATAGAGCTGCATACAGCTTCTGAGCATGCTCAGAATATATTCTACAGCAAGTTAGGGGAAGCCGCAAATCTCCTGAGAAACTGGGGGCTTAGAAACATAGCAAGAAGCACATAGGAAGATCCACAAACACTTGCAGCCATTTTAATAGGTACATGGCAGTGCTGATTCATTAACTGTGTGGAATTTTGCATTTTGTCATTTCATAAGCATTATTTTGTGTTTTGGCTGTGTTACAGATCAAGCCTCTTTATAAGTGGGATTATGTTCCAGATATGGTCTCTGATACAAAAAAATACATTATTCAAAATAGTGTGCATGTGGCGGGACTTCTCTTACCTGATGTAGCAATAGGCAGCAGTCTGAGAAGCTGCAGGAACTGCACAGGATCTCCCCATTTACCCTCTGTTGTGGAAGGGAACCTCTCAAATACAGCTCCTGTGGTCCTGATCACTTCTTGCATGCCTCCCACTCTTCTCCTCCTCCTGTCTTTCACACATACACATTCATACCTTAACTTCATAATATATAGGCCCAAAACTAGAAAGCTGCAGATAAGCCACACATAGGGCAAAATCCATAGCAGTTACGGGTCCATGCAATTACATCACTCTCTGCTGTTATCTTCTGGAAAGTCATCTTAACTGCTCTGGAGCAAGGGACTTAATTTCACTTTAGGATATAGGCCATATGCATTGTTATCCCCTCCAAAGGAAACTGATGGCAGAAAGGCAGCTGGGAACATCTCAAGAGATGTCTTCCATTAACAAAGAGATTCCAGTATGCAATGTAGCTTCCAGCTCCTGGACATTAGTAATTGCTTGATTTAAATAACTTCATCCAATATCAAGTCTCTATGCAAATTCCTATTCCTGACTGAAGTTAGCAATCAGAAACCTGCAGAGGAGCAAGCAATTTTTACCTTCAAATGCCTCCCTGTGTTCCAAGTAAATGAGAAGAAAAGTAGCAAAACCCAGCCTTGCAAAGCATCTGCATTCATCCTTTTGGAGATTAAGTGGAATGTAAATTACTGAGTGGCACTTAAGGAAACTTTCTACTCAGTAAAGTGCTTCTGGATTCTTCGACGGCAGTTGCAGGAATCTAAGTAGTGAAAACCCAAGTCAGTATCAGACCTACTTTCCTTTCTCTTCCTAAATCCTGCTGGTGAACAGCTGGCTGTAAGCCTGAGGCTGTGCTTTTCTGTGATTATTTGAAGGGTGTTATCTATCCTGTAGACTTAAAGTAGCTTAACAGACATTGTTTCTTCCTAGGGAACCCATGAAACGGGGTGGGACTGGGTGGCGGAAGTTGATCTAAGAATCAACTGAAACTTCTCAGCACTCTCATCACAATTCCCAGGATTGTTCAAGGAAGTCAACAATTTAAAGAATTATCAAGCTGAAATAAGCTTGTAATATAGTTCTTATACCTGTATAAATAGTGAGTGTGTAGTCCAACACCTGCATTCACAAGCTTTTCTTACACAGAAATTGCCTGTCTGGGGAAAAGTACATCATCTGTGTGAATTAATTTGAAATGTTCAATCCAGTTGTTCAGTCCATACCTTGCTGAGATATGTCTTTATTTCAATAGATGGTAGAGGGGAAAAAATTGGTATAGAAAAATTTGTTATAAAAAAAGTCTTAAAGCACCTTATAAATGAACACATTGATTTCAGTATAAAATTTTCTGAACTACAACCCACCTCATCATGTGGATTCATTTTCTAGCCATTGTGTCTCATAGATATTGCTTTCATGTGGTTAATTTAAACACCACATTACTTATTATTACATTTAAAAATGTTACATAGAATTTATAACATAAAAAGTATTACAAGAAAACTCTATGCTGCCTGCTTACAAAGGAAAGGAGGACATTGATTTTTTCCCCAGGACACAAGGCTAAAATCCAAGGCATGTCTAGGAAAAGGGGAACAGATGGGAGAGTAGGGGGTACCCCTATCCCCGTTGATTGGGGTAGGTCCATTGATAGGTGGCAAAGAGGTGGGTGGGGGTAGAGTGGGGCAGAAAGAGGGTGTTTTGGTGCAGGGGCGGGTGATTCAGGCGGATGCAGGGATGACAGAGAAGGCCTCAGCCACATCCCGTTGTCCACAGTGGTCCTGAGAGCCCTACATGGGGCTTCTTTCTTCTGTTCAGCAATTGAACTGATGCAGTCCCAAATAGAACCATAAAGGTTTCCAGGGCTGAACATGGGATTAGGGAATGAATGTTCCCTTGCCTCAAGATCACCAGCTGTCTCTCTGCCTGTGCGGGATAAAAAGGTGGCCACTTTGGCGCCACAGTGTTGTAGTGCAAGCAGCCAGTTAGGACTGGGTTGTTAGCCATTATCCAAGATCTCTCAAGGAGTTTAGTGTCATCTTTCATGCTTTTTCCTTGAACCATATTAAATATGAAACATTGTGATATGGCAGTCTGAAATCTATGTTTGTCCTGCCAAATTGAGTTACACCCAGGGCAATTTAAATAGTTATGAGAGAGAAACTCACGAGGAAAAAAAGTCAGTCTATTTTTTTTACTATAAAAAATAGTGAGTTATTATTCTGCCCACAAAACTTTACAGCCTGAAATACAAGAAGGCAGATCTCCTCTTTTGTTGATTCAGTTTGGCTTTAAACTTCAAATGTAGGCATGCTGGATGTTTAGCTTTGGAAAAAGATAGGCAAAATACCAAAACGAAGTGTAGGGATATGGAAGAGGAAGTACATCTTGTGCTTATCAGTTATCCCATGATTGATCTAATGAGCCTTGCTCTGGTCTTTGTAACTTAGCAGAGTGTACAGAATTGAAAGGGCTATATCAGAAACACCATATGTCAATCATAGTCCATGGTCCAGTTATTGGAAATGTGTGCTGTCCTTGGGGATCGCCTGGGAATCACCCATGTTTGTTATTAAGTAAGTAGCAGAGTCTATATAGCAGAGTGCCTCCATATCGCAACCCTGTAGTTCTTCTTTCTTTCCAAAAGTACAAAAACCATGCATGAGTGCATCACTGAGTTTAATAGGAATTCTTCTCAGGTATGCATGCCCTATCCTCCCCATACTGGGTGGCCTTAGGCACTTTATAATTCCCCCATGGCCTCTCAGAAGAATTGACTCATATATACAACTTAGGCTGCAATCCAGAGCAAATTCAGCCTGCTCTGACCTAACTGCACTCTCCTAACTATTCTGTATCCAGAACAGACAGTTATGCTGAATCCAGAGAGTCAGGAAGCCTGGGCTGCCCTAACTGCTCCAGAGCATGCTAAGTAATTGACACAAGGGGAAGACTTGCTCCTGAGGAGACACCCCTCAGATCACACTAAACAAGGAACAGCTGTGGTGCCTACAGTGGTGACATGACTCTGCACATCACCTGGTGTGGAAGTCTGTGCGTCATCCCTGGGATGCGCGCCCCCCCCACCTGGACTGCACAGTCACCAAAGTTGGCGCCTGCGCAGTTGTTTCTGAAGCCAACTGGCTTCAGAAAGAGTACTGCGCAGGCACCATCTCTGACACCTGCACAGTACTTTTCTGAAGCCAGTTGGCTTCGGGGGAGACTGTGCAGGCATCAGAGTTGGTGCCTGTGCAGTACTCTTTCTGAAGCCATTCGGCTGCCGCTCCGCCTCCTGAGTGAGGCCGAATGGCTGTGCAGAGGCGCGGACTTTCTCTGCTCTAAGGAAGTCTCCTCTGAAGCTGTTTGGCATGCTCAGTGTGTTTCTGCGCAGTGCACCTCAGATGGCCGTTCAGGCCAACTCCTCAGACAAGTGTCAGCTTCTGGCTGATTCTCCACCTTGGAGCAGGCCTGAATGGGTGTGCTGACGCCCGGGGCCTGCCAAAGGACAGTCAAACGTCAAACTCCTCCGGCACATCACCCCATACAGAGCGCATCCCCAATGCAGCCCACACCAGCCACACCAGTCTGGTGATGCCACTGGGTGCCTGCCTTATAAGGAGTCCCTGATGAGATGCCAGTACATTCTACAGTGAATACAAGGGGCTTCTTGGAGTGGCCTGCTGTATCCTGAGGTTTGTGGGCAGCCGTAGTTTGTTCCATATCCTGAGGTTGAGAGGAAGGGGTTGCAGCTAGGATGGCCAAGAACTCAGATTTTTGGTCAACACTGCCATTCTTACTCGGGCCTTATCATGGACCCCTATGGGTCTACTCATTACTATACCTGCTCCTGAGGTGGTATAACTCTGAGGGCTGGAAGAGGGCATTTCTGCCTTGGAAACAGGCTCTGGATACAGAGTAACTGCTCTGCCCTAGGCAATGCTAAACATGCCCTCAACTTGCCTCTCCTGAGCTGCTTAGGCTGCCCCAGTTAGGGCAGAGCAGGTCCACCTCTCTTAGGGCACCCTATCTTGCCTTGCTCTGCCCTAAGCCTCCTTCAGAGTAACTGGGCTGGAGCATCTTGCAGTTGCTCCAACCTAGTGTTAGATAGGGCAACCTAAGGGCTCTTATGTGGACAGATTAGTTGCTCTGGATTGGGCTGCTAGTAGGAGCTTGCTCCCAGGAAACTGTGGAGAGGATTGCAGCCTCAGAGCACCATCCTATGCAGGTCTACTCTGAAGTAATTTTTTTTTAAAAAATTTAATTCTTAAATTAAAAACTGCCCCTGGCCCCGCCCTTTGACCCTGGCCCCGCCCACTTCCAGAGAACCGGTTCTTGGGCCAGGCTGTGCCCACCCCTGAAGTAGATGCTTTAGCTGTGGCAGTAGCAGAACAAATGAGTCGTGAAGTGCTGAGCAGGAGGAGGCAGGTTTTACCCCAATTTTCTTTTTTTAAAAAATACCTTGGGATGACATCACTTCTGGGTGTGACATCACTTCTAGGGCAACATTTTGAACTTTGCACTGGGTTATATGATCATTAGCTACACCACTGGCCACACACGAGCTTATTTGAGAATAGCTGACATTGTCTCAAAACTTAATGCCACCAGACATGCCCTGCCATCTTAGGCACCATCTTGGGGACTCCAAAACTTCAATAACCCTGGTGCTGATGAGAGGCACATGAAGAGACATCTCTGGAAGGCCACCTGAGGCTGCTGTGAGGCTGGGGCAAGCCAAGGGAAGCAGCCTAAAAGAGGAGGAGGAGGAGGACACATTAATCAACCATCTTCTGTGATCTCTGTGAAATCATTATTGGGCCAGCAACCTTCACCTCCAGAGACCCAGTGCCAGTCAGTAAGGATAAAACTGAGCAAGATGGATCAATGGTTGTCTGATCTAGTGTTAGCAGTTTCCAGTGTTCCTACCGCCTGTATCCAAAAGCACTTTTTGCTCATTTCAGAGCAGCAGCTTCCAAAAGATGAGGCACAATAAACCCAGCAAGACTGCCTGCACTGTATCAAATCCAATCCCTACAGTGTTTCCTATTGCTTTGTTTCTCACCTGATCATTTGTGTGCTTTGAAAAGAGAAAATATTTCTCTCTCTCTTTTCCCGGTTTACTTTCTTCTGTGAATCGGTGCATCACTCACTGGGATACACAAGTGCCTTTTCATCAGAGGTAATGAAGTGAGATCACCCAGGCAGTAATTTCCATCTGTTTCACACTGTAATGCTTGGCATGGTGTCCCATATGTGAAATTATTTGCCAATAATTGGTTTTATCATATTATAAGACTAAATATGTATCAGTCAGGATGCTGTAAAAAGGGGCACTGCTTTGAAAAGTCTTTTTTACATAAAGCAGGCTTTTGACAGACTTGGTGATGATCCCATGATGATGAGTGATGACAGACTTGGTGATGATCCATGATGATCCCATCAGTGGCATAGCTTGGTCATTTTATACCCAGCTGGGGCCCATAAATTTCAGACACCTCAGTACAACAAAAGTATTTAATTACTATCATTATTTGTACAAATAATTAATAAAAAAATGTTAGTATTTTCATTTCTAATGGGAGGGAAGGAGGAACCACGCGCATCACTCTGAGCACCTTAGACTAAGGGCGCAATCCAGAGTAACTACGGGGAGTCCTTGATCTGGTGTAAGAACAATTTGCTCTGGATTGCAATATGAATTTCCCATAGGTTTTCACTAGGTGATGCAGTAACTACGGGTACACCTAATGTCTCTTACGTGCTCCCGTAGTTACTCTGGATTGTAGGGAAAGGATGTTATAAAAACTCAGGGTGATGTGCATGGTTACTTTCCTTCTTTTTGTCCTCAAAACAACCCTTTGGTAGATGAGGCTGATAATAATACTCATGACATGAAATTAATAATAATAATGATGGACAGAAAATAAATGCAGTGAAGATTTTCTCACAAGCAATCGATGAACAGTTCCTTCCCCTGCTTTTGCTTGTATGCACATACCACTCAGTGACAAACTGCCGCTGCTTTTGGAGTTTCAGTGCAGCCATCAGAGTTAATGACCACTGATAGACTATAGTCCACAAGAATGTTTAGAAACCAGATTGCCTGGAAACACTGGTCTGTTCACCAGGAAAAGGTGGCTCCAAAGGGCAGTTCCATAATGGAAGCACAGTTCTACCTGGTAGATAGATCTGGATATCACATCTGGCCAGGACCCAAGTCTCTGTCTGGAAGATGTGGAACCACAGGGCAATCCAGAGGGCAATCTCGGAATGGGAGCCAGGACTACCTAGAAGGCACAGACCTCCTGCCAAAATAAAAAAAAGACCAAAAAGATGGGAGACGGTCTCAGAACAGCACACATGATGAGCTGCTCTGTAATCTGCCCTGCTTTATGTGGGAGAATGATAGCATTGCATATAAAGCTTTCCAGGGAAGAGTCTTATTTGGTGATTAATATTATTAAAGGCACACAAAAATTGCACTCAAAGAATGCAACGGACATGTGTTATGAAATTATCATTGCATCTTAACTTGTGCTGGAATAGGGAGGCCAGCAATCGAGCCCTATATCCGGAACTAGTTTCAGGCTACAAGTGGTTCAGTCCAGGGAAAGGAAAAATACTTGTAGAAAGCCACTGCAGTGCCAATGGTCTACTCAGATCTGTGCCATTTAGCTGCATGTGAACAGGCTCAGGATCCAACACAAATGTCAGCTATTAGCCTGATGCCTTGCAGAAGCAGCCATGGTCATTACCCATGCATGTAATAAATAAAAACCAAATAAAACAGGTTTTTTTAAAATTTGGTGTGTGTGTGTGTGTGTGTGTGTGTGTGTGTGTGTGTGTGTGTGTGTGTGTGTGTGTGTGTGTGTGTGTGTGTGTGTGTGTGTGTGTGTGTGTGTGTGTGTGTGTGTGTGTTAAAAATGAGAACAGAAAGCGGTATGTGTTTTCATTAACACCATTTTCTCCCACCACTAGAGTGCTCAGAAACACGAGATGTCATTTGCTCACAATATTCAATCTTACCTTGTCCCAGCCAGATCCCAAGGAGGAGCAGGATGTACATGTGGGTTTTCATTTTGAACATTACAGAGTACATACTGTATTTACTCAAACATAGCACTCATCTTTTCCAGCCAAATTCAGTCTCCAAAATCAGGGTGTGTATAAGATTAGATGGTTATACACTAAATACAGTATCGAGTAATATTTGAGTAAATACAGTATCTTGATTACAAGTAAAGGGTGCGCATTAGATTCGATGGCACCTTAGATTCAAGTAAAGCCGGGTTTATTGGATATAGGGCTCTGTGCATCTCCTGCAAGGCCAAGTGAGACAGGTGATTCAAGCAATATCCCCCACAAGCAATATGTTCCAAAACATGCCCTGTTTTGAAGAAGGCAAGGTGGCAGGAGCAGGTATGAAGACTGTTGCATTCTCCATCCAGTGGGTTTGTTTTCCCCTTTGTTTTTCTGGTTGCTGTTTGTTTTCAGCTGCAAGAATCTACTAGGCTAGATTCATTTTGAAAGATGAATTAAATGCAGCATAATAATTTCAGCTCCAAAGCTGACCTCTCTCTTTATCAGAGCACAAACAAATGAATAACCACATCTTTTGTTTCAAGGAGATCGGGGCTGCAGTCCCCCATGGCAAGGCATTCAGAATCTGTAATTAATGTGATGCTCATGGGCAATCTTCAAGCGAGAAGGATCACCAGTTCTGTAAACACAAGAAGAGAAGCTTGCCCTCCCAGTCTGAATCAGACCCTTCGTGGCTGCTCTCCGAACATATATAATGAATACAATTAAACAAATGTAATGACATCAATGAATGTTTAAAATAATCTACACATTTTAATAGCAGGTTAAAACTGCCCATTTTAACATATTTCAGAGTAATGAGACAGCTCCATTTTCCTACCAGACCTGTTCAAGGATTACAGTTTTAAAAAATAATGAAAGAGGACTCATTGAGATCTCTGAGGAGTAGAACCAGACTTCAATGTCTTATGTTGCATCGATGGAAACACCAAACTCAAGATCTTACAAGATTTTATTTTCTTCTTTTCAACTAGAAAGTTTATTTTTATTTTTCTAGTCCTTGCTTTGATTCTTATTTTTTTTGGCATCAGTGGCCTCTAAAAATAATCAGTTGAAGTTAGAAATTCCATGGCAAACTGTGCAAATCTAATTTGGGATAATTTAAATAATTTCGATGCAGCACATTTATTCTTTGTTCTTTCTTATTCCCTGAAAACTCAGACCTATCTCCAGAGGAAGCCAATAAGGAAATGAGAATAAAAAGATCAAAGCTCTAGAGACCAACTGCTGTAATGGGAAAAGTACCAGGCACACCTGTCAAGGATAGAATTGGCTAACTAGTGAGAGGGCATCATCCTTGTAGGTTCTGTCTGCCATAGCATGCTAGATAACAAAAGCACTCAGATCGATACAATTACCAGGAAAGATACAAAGAAGAAATAGATTTGAGAGGTTGGTACAAGATGTATGGTAGAAATATCCTGGGGATCGCATTGCTGCCTTTTTCTCCCTTTGGAAACAGTGTTTCCCAAACTTGGAAGGAGAACTTTCAGAACTATTGTCTTAATAGGATCTGAAGAGAAAACACATCCAACCCAAAATTCCTACAGGATTTAAGGTCACAGACTTGAACAACCCAGAACTCCAGCTTTTTAAATAGGACTGAATAAGGCAGGAGTGAATTAAGATCTGAGGACCAAATACCTTCCTTCTGATCCCCATTTTTAACACTCAGGAAGGAGGCTGAAGTGGCCATGTTCATCATGCCACATAACCCTCCACTCAGCATCTGTATCATGGTTGGACCAGCCTTGAATAAGAAATCTAGAAATGATAATAATTCAGATATAACTTCTCTTACTTGCTTTTTGAAATGGAACAGTCCTAGAATGATTGTTCCAAAGGTCTAAACAGGCCTTGACTCTTAATAGCCTTTTTTTTAAAAAAACAAAACGTAAGTTACACATGCCTGATTCCTTTTGGCTGCAATCTTATCCATACTTTCCAAGAAGTAACCCCACACAGTAACCCTTAGTACTCCTAGGAATAATTTCCCATTTGCATACAATAGGACTAACTTCTAAGTAGACATGCATAGGACTGTGCTGTTAGTCATCCTCAGAGGATTTGCTCCTTTTTAGTGTTCTCTTAGTGTTATCCAGTGCGCTAACATCCCTGAACTCTGAAGACCACAGGAGTTCCATTAAGGTTTCATCAATGCTCCGCCGAATAGTTCTATTACCTTCAAGTCTTCAAAATGATTTCATTTGATGCAACTTAAAATGGATTTGCCCTTTCATGTCACAGCATTACATTGTTGGCATGCTCAGTTTACCTCCTAAAACTCCGAAATCTTCATCCAAATTCAAAGGACAACAAATGTAAGCTTTAGGAATTAGACTTGCCAGTTAAGGTGTAATTTCAACATCTTTGTTGATACTATCACTTCCAGAAAGAATCTTGACTTTCAGATGGCTCGATAATTTTTACATCAGCCTGTCAACAAGGAAAGGTAACATAAGAGGAAAAGAGATGACCTTCACGTTTCTCCAGCCCTAATGTTATATTTGTATCTGATTGTAAAAAAACACAGACTGTTAATAAGACAGGAGCAATAGCCTTTAACAAAGATTTTTTGTATTTTTTTTAATCCGACTTAGGGATAGGGTTTTTTATCTGACTGCAAATACATTTACTGCCCAATCCTATCCCTAATCTGGTTAGATAGTGTCACTGAAGGAATGAACATGGATTTGGAAACTTTGGGAGCAAGTGAAATGTAGGGTGCCTGGGCCTGACATTCCGCGGTCCATGGGGTTTTGAAGAATTGGTTACAACTTAATGACTGAGCAACAACAACCTATCCCCCGTCACATTATAGCAGTGATTTTCCATCTTCTTCATCTTAAGGCACACTGACAAGGTGATATCGGGATCCAGTTATGCCAGATCCCAACCCTGTTTCACAGAGGACCCTCAGATTGTTCTGTTCTGCTTATATCGCAGATCCAGGTGGATCCGCATGGTGCAAATCTAACCAGATCCTTTGGGCTGCTGCTGTGTTGCCCAGGATAAGGTTTCCCTTGCCCTGCAACAGTGCAGCAGCAGCACAGTGCAGGCATGTCAGCCTGGCTGCTCCAGATGAAGCTAGAATTGTGCTGCCCATTGAGAAACTCTGACTTTTAGAAACAACCAACACAGTAATTTTAGGCACCAAACTACAAGGTTCAAAAGAATCATGTAAGAGGGTTTTTTTTTTTTTACAGATTAATGGAGATAATCAAGAAGAACAAATTAAATGAAGAGGACTTCCAGAGAGAATAAATTCACTTAAGTAGCTGGCTAGAGGGTAATTTATTTCTAAATATAGATTCCCTTAGATTGCCTCAAGAACCCAAAACAGTGATCTTTATGTAGGAGGCATAAAAGGAAAAAATCCATTTCTTTGTATCATTTATTTATTGGCTATTCAGTAATGAGAAAGCAGACTGGCAGAATATATGGGAAAGGAGTTTGTTTCCAAGTTAATACACTTTAATCAGTGATTTTCAACCAGAGTGCTGTGGCACACTGGTGTGCCATGGATAGTCCTCAGATGTGCCACAGGAATTTGTGGACAGTTATTAATTAATAGGAAAATAGGGGGATTTGAACAGCTTGGTGTGCCTTGTCAAGGGTAAAAACAACTGATGGTGTGTCTTGACAATTTCAGTGCCTTGTTAGTGTGCCATGAGATGAAAAAGGTTGAAAATCACTGCTCTAAACAATAGATGTTCTCAATCACATTTTGGATGTGTAGCAGTCAGACTGCTTGTGGAAACGGCACATTTGCTCTTTTTCTCTATTTGAGCAAAACTCAAAGGTTGATGAGCACATCTTACAAATCCAACAGGATTCTACCACACATAATTAACTCCCCTCTGATTACAGGTTCCTTTCACCAGTGAGAGTGCTCCATATGTGAAATGGAGGACTCACGTTTTGAATTTTCATATCCTCCCTCGATATTGTCACAACCATGGAACTTGGCATGAAGACCAACAATGTTTTACCTCCTTAGAACCAAGCTTGGCCTGACTTTTAAGCCAGGGTGACCAAATATCATAACTACAAAAGTGGACATGTTCCCATATAGGACAACCAAGAAAAGCAGGACATGACAAAATAAAAGCTAAAAACACACATATACATGTATATTACTTTAATGGGGCAAACACTATATTATATTTAATTACATAAAAGCTGTAATCCTGACGGGCAGTTAGGCTAGCCTGTCTTCACTGGGTTGGCCTAATTCCAAGATCGGTCAACCTAGCTGGAGCAGAAAAGGGCTAGCCTAGGCAGTTCTGCAGGTATATGTTGAGGGCATGTAGGGCATGGCTTGGAACAGTGCAGTGAGGCTGTATCCAGAGCAGACTTGCCCCCTCACAGCTCCTCAGAGTTAGGCCACCTCTGGAGCAGAAATAAATCTGAGTAGACCCATAGAGGCCCATGATAAACCAGAGTAAAAATGGAAACAAAAGGAAAAGTTCTAAGTTTTTTGCTAGCCTAATTAGCACTCCTGTATCTCAACCTCCAGATACAGCACAACTACACCAGCCCTAATAAGCATGCTGCCCTTGTGCTGCAGCAGTTAGGCCAGCCTAGAGGCTCCTGGCCCTGTGGATTTAGCCTGTCATCTCAGGAAATGTCCTACTTAGGCCAGCTTAGCTGGGCTATTCTCTCTGGCCTACGTCAGCACCCATAATACTCGTATTATTGCCTGACTGGCTGTTAAAGTTGTATGTGCTCACAGCACATGCATATCCCAGCTCTTCCCTGGCTACCAGCTGAATTTTGTTACCCGCACATGTGTGCAGCAACCAACAATATGGTCTTTCACCCAAGCAAAATGTCGCTGTTTCCTTCATTTTTGATTGACTGTGTTCATATTGGAATCATAAGCATGGGAAGTACATGGGATATATAGCAGTTCTTCATTAAACAAGGAGTTTCTGAACATTATGCACCATGCCATGCAAACTGAACATCTGGTGCTGATACCTTTTATATGAGTCCTTTGCAATACCAGGAGCTTGTTGTTTGAACTTCAGTATTTGGAAGGAGGTTAAATGCACTACTGGCTCCTTTCAAAAGATCTGTGTGGATGTGCCCTTAGGCATCAGTTGGCCAACTGGCTCTGCTTATAGGGATCCAGCCTCAATGCATTCTCACTGGCAGGAGCTCTGTTAACAAAATCAAGCAATACACTCCTAAAATGCCAATTTTGTTAGAATAATAGAAAAGCATGTTGAGAGTTGTAAGCCCAAGCCCCCAGGTGTACAGCAAGATGGATCAGCATATGGTGGGATGTTGCTTTTTTAAAAAAATTGAATTTCACCAGCCTTCAATATGATAAGTGTTGTAATTATTTATTTTTGGAAATGGAATGTATTTTGAATGCTTGATTTTGTGTCTTTTTTTTTTGCAATATTGAACAATGAAAAAATTGGGAGGGGGAACAATTTAATTTAAATTTAAATAAAAAATAATAGAATAGCATGAAGAACAGTGACTTGCAGCACAATCCTGTTTTGCACTGGAATAGGCAGGCTCGTGTACTGCTTAGAGGCTACTGCTGCACTACCCTGTGGAGGGAAAACTTCTCCCCTATGCTGCTGCAGCCTCCATGGGTCTACTTGGATTTAGATCACCTCGGAGCCACTCCTGTCTGCCCGCAGGATGAGGTTAGGATCAGTGATGGGATTCAAAGAAATTAACAACTGGTTCTCTGCCCATCTGGCAGCCACTTTTAAATGGCTATTTTTAAACTTTATATGTCCTATCTCTCATTAACAACTGGTTCTAAGAGTAGATGCGAACCTGCTGGAGCCCACCACTGGTTAGGATGCATCATAAGTTGGATCCTGGTCCGAAACCCCTGCTCTCTTCTCTGCCGCTTTGTGCCAACTCAGGGCACTCTCAGGATTGTACCCTTACTTGATTATCTTTACTAGAATGTAAAGTGTCTTTAGGTGCAGTTAGTCAAGAAGATTCTTTATCATTTTATGACGAAGGGCACAATATAGAGTAAGGGCAGTGAGGAGTGCCCTAGCTGGGCCGCTCCAACTATTCTGAATCCAGAGCAGAAAATTATGCTGGATCTAGAGAGTCAGAAAGCCTGGGCTGCCCAAACTGCTTCACAGCATGGTAAGTCAGTGACAGCTAGGGAGGGATTGCTCCTGAGGAGACCCCCCTCAGATCACACTGAACAAGGAACAGCCGTGGTACCTGCTTTATATGGAAGCCTAGTAGCTCCTGACAATCAGTTACAGCTGCAGTTCCTCTAGTGGAGGGTGGATGCTTGGAATGGCCTGCTGTATCCCCAGGTAAATGGGCTGCCATCGTTGTTCCATGTCCTGAGGTTGAGAGGCAGCTAGGCTGGCCAAGAACTTAAGATTTTTGGTCAACACTGCCATTCTTACTCAGGCCTTATCATGGACCCCTATGGGTCTACTCATTACTGTACCTGCTCCTGAGGAGGTATAACTCTGAGGAGCTGGAAGAGGGCATTTCTGACTTGGAAACCATCTCTGAATACAGAGTAACTGCTTTGCCCTATGCAATACTAAACATGGCCTCAACATGCCTCTCCTTAGCTGCCTAGGTTGGCCCAGTTAGGGCAGAGCAGGTCCACCTGTCTTCAGGCACCCTATGTTGCCTTGCTTTGTCTGAAACCTTTTCCAGAGTAACTAGAGTGGAGCATCTTGCAGTTGCTCACCCTAGTGATAGATAGGGCAACCCAAGTGCTACTCTGGATTGGGCTGCTAGTTGCTGTATGTGAAATGAGAAGATGCATGAAAGCTTCCAGACATCATGTCTCCAATAATGCAGCAGGCCTCCGTCAGTCTTGAAAGACTATGGTATCATGCTCTGCGCTGCATACGCTGCATGCGAAGCACGAAAGCCTGGGTTGGATTGTTATGGAGGATAGGCTGTTACCCAAGCAGCAAATCCCCCTCTCCACACCACTGAATTAGTCCAGTGGAAAGGCAGAGCCAATACGATTGGATCCAGCTGGTGTCACAGAGCTGGGCTAAGGACTGGAGCTCACCCTCTCTTGTGGGGCCTACCCGGGTCTCGAACCCTGGCCTGCTGGTTAACAGACACAGTGACTTAACCACCTGCACCACCCAATGCATAGAATAAAAAAAACATATTGTGTAAGGTACTTCTCATCACCTCTTCACATCATCTGCTATGTCTTTCAACTTTTGGGAGAGACACAGAGGAAGATGCATATGGGTGCTGCATACAAATCTTCCTGAAACAGGTGTCCTGAGCCTAAAAGAAAATTCCACATGAATTTGCTATTTCCTCCCACGTCTGAACCTCATTTTTTTCCGTAAACTTGGCTTCTCTTAATAAAACTATAGGCTAGGTGGGTGACAGTTTGCATAATCATTTGTGTTTGCAGAGATGTCCAGATTGGCTTCTATGACTAATATTGTGCAGGTGTCAAGTAATTGTAAATAGCATTGTTTGGTGTGGTTTCAGGAGAATTTGTGTGACAAAAACAGAAAAAACCTTAATGAAGGCAGGCATGTGTTCGAAATCTGCATCATAAATCACTGTCATTCCAAATAAAAAAATATTTAAAAAATAACTTTACCATTTCAGTAAGGTGTAGTGCTTGTATTGTGTTTCTGGATGGGTGAATTTGATCTGTATAATCCGAACTATTTTTCGTTTCCACAGTCTTATTTAGGTTCTCAGGGAGCAAAGGAATTTGTTTCGATCTGCTTCAAAGAGTACACTATATGGAATTACTATCTGATCTGATGCGGACAAACGGATTTGTAAAGAGAGGGGGCAGAATTCAAAACACTATAATATAATACAGACCACAATTACTATAATAAAACACTGTAATATTCTGTACAGTAAAAAAGAAAAGAAAAACCTTTATGGCCAAAGATGGCTAATTTTCACAAAAAGAATCACTGGTGTCTTTTGGAGCATCTTTAACAAGGAATCTCTCTGTGTGTGAGATCTATCTATGCAACCTAGATAGGCAGTTTGCAATAGCAGAGGGGCAAGATCCTATGCTGTCTACTCAGAATCAAGCTCCATTAAATCCACTAGGAGTTACTCACACGAAAGTGTGTAGGATGCAGCCTGACTCTTTCCAAGTTTGCATGAAGAGCAAGAGCAGAGGGGTAAGATCCTATGCTGTCTACTCAGAATCAAGCCCCATTGAATCCACTGGGGCTTACTCACAGAAAAGGCAGGGAAGGTGGTGGGGGGAAGAGGGTGGTTGTAGTGAGTCCAGGTGGGGGGGGGCTTCCTTTGGGGGAAGGGGTTTGTTTGAGGGGGGCTCCAGAGGGGGTGCAGGAGTTTTCCCTCCTACCTGATGGAGGCTGCGGTGCAGAGGCTGGGCTGCCCACATGTTTACTGGCTGCAGGAGGCAGCCATCTTTGTTGTTCGACTGAAGAGGCTCCTGAGCTCCCTCTGCTGACCTCTTCATGTACTGCAGGCAGAAATAGTACCGCCTCAATCCCACAATCCAGCCAATGTAGGGAGGAGGAGAGAGAGTGCAGCTAACGGGCACTCGTTATGTGAATCATACTTGTTATGTGAGGCAAAATCCCACACAAATTTTTAGTCGTTATGTGGAACACTCACTACGTGGGGCACTTGTTATGAGAGGTACCACTGTAATTTGATCCTGAAAGCAGACCAGCTGGATGGGGAAAGTCACTTTGCCACCAATACAGCCAAGCGGGTGGAATTAATAAGATTGGGCTCTTATGGTGCAATCCTAACCTAGGCCAGCACAATTCATTGGTCTTCCCATTCCCACAGTGATGTAGGGAGGTAAGCGTATGTCTGTGCACTGGCCTAACCCTCCCCCAGAAATGGCACAAAATTTTCTTAACCACACTTTTATGACACCTCCAGGCTGCATGGTAATTTGCAGGGCTGACCTAACGGGGGGTTAGGATTGCAGCCTGCTCAAATGCACTATCGCCCACAACACTACACTGTCATACGAATCACTTGGACAATATCCTTCCCTTTTATTTTTCAGACAAAATGCTGGTGGGTTGTAGCATGAGCACATAAGTGTTGAGTATATAGTAACTTCTTACAGGTTAGAATGGAGTGGTGGAGTAGACCAGAAAATTACATAAATTTTCTGATAGTAGGTAGAAAAATAATTCTACCTAATTCAGATAAATTTTCAAATTAATGCTAGTCTGAGTGGAAAGGGAAATTGTGAAGTGAACCCTGAATCCACTGCCTCTTCATCTTGAAATCTGCCACTGATGCAAACCACAACAGCCTGCTTCATGGCTGGGCCAGACATGATCCAATCCAAAGAAATTCTGGGTTCATATAGGCTAATTGCCTTGCTTGTTTACAGCAATTTTAGAAAATGTTATAGAAAATGTTTACAGCAATTTTAGGAAACCAGCTCCAGTATTTCAAAGTACATCCAAGCCAACCAAAAATGCTTCATGCCCTAAAGACAGATATCAGATTCAATTAGAAAAGTCCTGAACACAATTTATTACAGTAACAGAAATAGATTCCCCGTTGGTGATGCTATCTTTAGATGTCAGAAAGGCCTTCGACAATCCAAAACGGCCTTTTCTTGCAACATTTTACAAAAGTATGGCCAAGGCTCCCAAAGTAATTTTGACTCACAAATTTATTCGCTTTGGGAAGGACCCCTCTTTACCTGCCTTTGTTAGTCTTAACCACTATTGTCTATGGGACATCCACCTATCTCTCTGGCCCCGGGACAGTATTTGATCACACCTGTTCTTGGGGATAACATCCTCCAAAAGCTGGCCAACCTGAAGAAGATTAATTTTACTCCAATTACTGTTACTGTGAGATGCTTTGAGAAAAAGTTTGCGCCTCAGAAAAGGAGTTGCTCACAAAGGAGTATTAGCATCTGAAGTAAATCAGAGCAGAATTCTAAGTATATCTATCCAGAACTATGTCTTTTTGTGTTTAATGAGGTTTATTCCCAGGAATGTGTGCATAGGATTGCAGTATATGTATGTTTACCCAGATGGACTTAGAGGTGATGATAAGCAGTTTTATGTTCTTGGCTGCAACAATGGAAAGGAGGAGAAATGGTGGAAGTTGGGAAAAGTGAGAACCCCCCTAAGGTAGGAGAAACAAACAGGGATATTCTATATGGAAAAGTACTGTAGCTACAAACATAGAACATTCAATGGTTCTATGGAACATTCATGGTCAATAGAACATGAACTTTCATGATCTCTTTTACTGTATGGTTGCTTTTGCCTACAAGGTAGGGGAAAAGCAGCTAAACAGAAATCTGGTAACAATTTGGGGAGAGCAACCCAGAGATCTTTAATAGGGACTAAGAGCACAATCCTAATAATTTCTACTCAAAAGTAAGTCCTATTGTGTTCAATGGGTCTTTCTCAGTGGGGGGATTCAAATAAATTAACAACAGGTTCTATGTCCTAATAACCTAAATTAACAACAGGTTCTATGTCCCATTAGTAATCGGTTCTCAGAACCAGGCACTCATTAGCAAAGGGTTCTATAGAACGAGTGAGAACTCCTGAAGCCCACCACTGGGAAAGTCATTAGGATTGCAGCCTAATTTCCCCTACTGATGAAGGCCAACACTTGTTGACCATATATATGTTGGGTGGCTCAGCTCCTATGCCAGCATTCTTCCTTGACATTCTTCCAATTGACAGTGGCAGCTCCTTCAGTCTCCCTTTATGGCCTTAATCCACAAACCAGGTTCCACTCAGACTTATGCCAGTGAAATAGCTGTCACATATCCATGTGCACTCAGGAGGACAATGGAGGATTGCTCTGGAATGAAGTAACCAATGCTTCCTTGCCTTGATTAGGCATCAAGAGTTCAGAATTCCCCCATGGGATGCAATGTACACTCCATTAGCATGGCTATGTTGGCTGTAACATTGAATTGAACTGTAAACCTAGCCTGAGTACTGTGCTTACCTAATCTTCAACACAGCTTAGATCAGTGGTTCTCAAGCACATCAGCTCAGGACCCCTTTCTGAGAATGAAAATCTGTCCAGGCCCCCCTCCCAGAAGTGATATCATAAACTTACATGTGACATCATCAACTTAGATGTGATGTCAAGGCCAGAAGTGACATCAGAGCTCCTCTATATCTAATCAGAAGTAAGCCCCATTGTATTCAATGAGACTACCAGTATGGATTGCAGCCCAAGTGCACCATTCCGAGATGGTGGCGCCCAGTGCCTGATGCCAAGAAGGCAGCACCCAGCTTTTTGAAACCTCCCTGCAATGATGTCCCAATCCCACTTTGAGAACCACTGGCTTAGAGGTACCTTAACAAATTATTCAATATGAAAATAGTCTAAACACCAAAGGAGCTGAAAGTCCAAGGAACTTACTGTCATATGTTAAAAGCTTCAAATGCAAGCGCCCCATTCTGTCCAAGTCTGTTTTCAGAATTCTCAAAAATCACCCATCAGTTGCACCATGCTTAGCACTCGCAATGCTTTTTTTATTCCCAGGAACATAGGAATCCTTTTGGCATAAAGAGATAACCTTCCAGCAGCAACAAATTTCACAGTGGCAAAATGTTGGAAATAGTTAGCTATGACACACTCAAAGCCTGCTAGCAACACGTTTGTCTCAAATGAAAAACTCTCCGACCAACTTTGAGCATTAAAGGCTTAAAAGGAGTCAAACTGGTTTTATTCTGCTTGGTTCCGATTTATTGAGTTCATAAATGTAGCAAACTTTGCATATCCACCTCCAGGCAAACAGTCTTCAGTGTGAGAGAGAAAACAGAGACAAGAAGCCTTTTTAGTGCACAGCACTTAAACATTAAACAGTGTTATGTTTAATAAACAACTGACTTCAGTTTCACCGCAACTTTCCCCTATACAAGAGGCAAGATTTTACACCGCAGCAGATAATTTTGTCCATAAATCTCTTTTAACTTCTCTGCATCTATGCTTGTAGCATGTGGACCAGTGGTGGGCTCCAGCAGGTTCACACCTACTCTATAGAACCAGTTGTTAACGAGAGATAGGACGTATAAAGTTTAAAAATAGCCATTTAAAAGGGGCTACCAGATAGGCAGAGAACCGGTTGTTAATTTCTTTGAATCCCATCACTGATGTGGACATCTTTCTTCCTTTCTTAGGAAGTCTGTCAAAATCTAATAAAGGGTATTAAAATAATTTTTTAAAACATCGACGAGTCTGTTGCAACTTTGCATCATTTCTGTTTCTCATCTGAGTAACATGGCATGGCTCCACCAAAGCAAAACATCTGTTGCAAATAACAGCCATAATCTCCTTCATGACAGATGGATGGTTTACTTTTTATTGCAGTTATCGGAATAGAGCGGTTGCAACAAAGGCTATTTATTTCTTTGTATAACTTTGTTACCTTTGCTACCTTTGCTAACTAAGGAAAGAGGGCTTGCTCTTAAAATGGTGGCTTTATTCTATTTAGCTGAGGAGGACAATTATCTATAATTGTGAAACCTAAAAATTTTTCAACCCAATGTTGGGTTTTTCACAAGCATTGCTTATGTGCAATAAATAAATAAACGTTCTGTCCCCCTTCTTTATTCCTCAAAGAGCAACAACTGTATTCATCCCTGAGTTTCTCTCCCTATATCTGTAACTGGATGTCTTCCTGGTGCTCCCCTTTTTAAGGGGACATCTACAGCTACTACAGGGTTGAAAACCATCTCATTCCCTTTGCAATGAAAACCACTTTGAAAGTGTCTTTATGATGGAAAGCCGTATATAAATAGACCTAGCATTCCATTAGCAGAAAGCTATGTCTGCTAGTAGTTCAGATGCAGCAACCAAGCATGTAATGGGGGCTACCTGCAAGAATGGCTGGTGACCACACACGGAGCACCCAGCCACTACCAGAGAAGGTACGTTGGTGGGAATCAATAGTAGCAGGCAGGGAGAGTGTGTAATGAGGCATTTTAGGAGAAGTACTGGAGGCATATTAGGTGTGTACTGGAACTGGCAGAAGTTGCACACATTGGGTCCTATCCCTCATTTTTAGGCCTACTGGCTCTCCTTCCACACTGTGCTTATACATTGCTGACATAGGTCTAAAGGAATCCATTTGCCATCTTCAGACCAATCCTGAACAGGCCAATCCTGTTCTGGTCCTCAAATACAGGCAGGAGGTATTCATCCGGAAGCAGAATCTTCCGGAAAGAACTGAGAGTCTGAGTCAAAATTAGCCAGATGGCAGTGAAATTCTGTGCATGTCTACTCAGAAGTAAATCACATTATAATCAATGGTGCTTACTCTCAGGAAAGTGTGGATTAGATTGGAGCCTGAATAGTATCAAAAGAATTGCTGCAAAAACTGATATTTTAATGCTGTAGCCTTTATTGCTACTTTTGAATTTTTGAAGGAATCAGTGTAAACCTAATTGTATCTATAGTTATTCCTTATGAAACCCCAAGTATGGACTAATATATTTGTATAATTATTTTCTTTACAGTTAGTCCCAAATGGAGGAGGACAAGGAAAAAGACAACATACTAGAAACTGAGTTCAAGGAGGCTACAATTTGTACTGGTTCCAGCTCCCGGAAAACTTGGCATGGATGGCGTAAGTAGGAATCCGCCCTCACAGACAACCAATTTGCTGAGCTGGGAGATAATGTACTGGGTGCTCCAGTCTTCCTACACCGGGTATGCTTGATGCACCAACATAAGTCCTTATCTTTATGATCCCTTTTGAAGGCTTCTTCTGGGGTTATGAGAGGAGCCCAACACCACATGCTTCATGTCTGAAGACCCGATCTAATGCCCAGTGACACAGGAAGAAGAGTAACTTGCCAAACTCCACTGTTGAAATAATGCAAGCAACAACCAATCGAAATTGCATATCATTTAGACACGTCATTGTAAAAGTCCATGTGACCTTTATAAATACATATTTGTGTGTGCATATGCATGTGTGTGTGTCAGTCTGAAGAAACTATGAGAAATATAATTGCTTATGAGAAATATTTGGTGCCGGACGACATCTTGGCTACAGGAAGATGCAAAGTCTAGAGCGCCTTGTTTCCTTTCTTCCACATTCAGTCAGTCTTTCTGGGACCTACAGCACCTTGTCATGGTCACTTTTCAAGCAAGCTGAAACCGGATGATTTTGGAGAACTGCTGTAGGCATCAGTCTGTGAAGCACTTCTGCTGGCTATCACTCCCTCACCTGAATAACAATGATATCTTGGGAAGGGGGATGACATTGCACTGTTTCCTTCAGATGCATTAGGGCCAGCTAATGCTGAAGAGCAACCATGAGATGGAGGTGGGAACATATTTGAACAGGGAGTCAGAACCATGGATAATGATAGGAGCAGCAATTCCCTCCCTCATGCCATAGCCTTAATCTAGTCTAGTCACCCCTGCAGCTGTCTTGAAGAAATATGCACACAAACACAAAACATATGCTTGTCATAATGTGCCATTTGACCCCATTAGAGTGTTTTGATTCTAGTGCAGCTGTCCATCAAGTTGCCGTCTTGCATAAAAAAACTGAAGGTCAGGTACTTTGCTTTCAGGGTATCTAAAGTTTTAATATTACTGTTCTCTCCAGACTAATCATAAATTACTTTTTTATGGTTTGTGAAACTGACAGGGCAGATTAGGTTATGTGCATCAAGGGTTAAACCAGGTGCCACTTTGGGGAAGGGGTACTCTACTATTCAATCACCATTATAACCAAACTCCTTGGTATTTATAAATCAGGCAGCAGCCTATAAAGAAGTGTTTCCCTAATTCTCTGGGAGTTTGGAAACTGCTGTTAATCCAGGGAAGGGGAGAAGGCAACAATGCCATTGACATAATCATGTCACTGCTGAGGGCAGAACACATTTTCTTAAGGTACTCCTGGTAGTGCCAGCCTTAGGAAGGAAGGTTGCAGGAAGGTTGCAAACACCTCTGAATGCAAACTGCAAACAAGTCTCCCCAAGCTTCCAAAATGCTAAAAATGGAAATTGAAACTGCCTTCTGAGTTACAATTGCAACACCAGAAGTAGTTTCAATTGCTGTTTTTAGTTTTTCTGAGATGTGTGAACTCTGCAGAGGGGTCCACCAATTTCCCACATGTTGTAGAGAACTGGCAATCCCAAGAATAAGTGAAATGTTTCTCTTTACCCCAGGTAATGCAACATCAGCCCCAATTGATCTACTTGAATCTGTGCCTCTAATTTCAGAGGCGCAAATCAAAGCAGCCCTGGATTGCTGCAGGATGCTTGGGAATGGGGCTTGGATCCAGCACAAGTACCAGGTCTCAGCTTCACCACCAGATCCCTGCCAACCTGCCCACAGTATAATCTGCCCTCTCCCACCCTAAAACACCTGCTACCTTCCTCATCCCCCCTTCCCCAAGCCATGCACTGGCCAACTTTAGCCAGCGTAACTCACTTTTTTCAGGGCCCCGTGGTGCAGGGGGAGGTGGGGCTGGCACATCTCCCTGCCCTGGCCTCCCCTCCTCTTGGATGACTTATGGTTTGTTTGCAACACTCCTCAGCTGGCACAAGGAAATTGCATTGGCCCAAGGACACATCAGGATTGCACCAAAGAGACATAAAAATACTTCAATCAACAAGATTATTTGGATATCTGTGTCACTGAAATCTTCACCGACTTTCTTTAGAAAAAGTATAGCTGTGCGTGTGTCCAAACATATTTTATACTGTGGAAGCAGCAATAGTTCCCCAGTCCATTCTTCCTGATGCCCATATAAGTCACAATATTTACAATGAATTGTATTTTCCGTAATAGCACTGACACAGGGAGGTTTCATTTGCTCTGTTCCTTTTTTAAACACCTTTTAAATTGCATCCTTTTTCCTCTCTGAAACTAGTAGGTTGTTTATTTCACTGAACAAGCAAGATTTTAAGGATTCCAGTGGGGGGAGGAAAACCCTTGTGACCCATAAATCATTAAATGATGAGTATTACATTCCAATCCAAACTAGCATTTATGGCAGTGAAACAGCTGATCTGTTGTTGTAAATGGCTACTGAAGAGACCCACTCAAGCAGTGAAATATTGTCCTAGGGTGAGGGAACAAAAGTGAGCAGAAGTTCCCTTACCGTGAGGAGACCTCTATGACTGTCCCCACCATGGGCTATAACTGTTCCCCCACCATAGGATGAATGCCCCCCCCTAGGATGCAACCTATGTTCCACTGGTGTGGCTATGTTGGCATGGTATTTTTCATTAGGACTGGGCTGTTAGCCTCCTTGCTGTGCTGAATGAAGTGAGCAACGATAGACCTTCTAGGATTCCCTTAGCAATGTGAAATCCATACCTTGATCCAGCCCAATATTTTATTTTGGGAGTCCTGGGTTAATTGCAATATCCCAGAACTTAGTCTGGAACAAAAAAGACCAGGGATGTTAGAAAACATACTGTACTGTTTAAGGTTTTATATTTGAAGGATACCTTATATATATGTTGCACCCCATTTAACCCCCTTCCAGTTGGAATTTCCAAAATCTGGTTTTTAGTGGCTCCCTCAATCATAGAAGGAACATCCACCCCAAATTTCATGCTTCTAGGCCCAGTGGTTTTGGCAGGGCATTGATGAGTGAGTGAAAGTGTCCCTTATATATATGTTAATGGCCCAATTCTACCTAATTCCCCCTGCATAACTGCAGCCACACCAACTGGGCACATACTGTATCCCTAGGGGGAGTTTTCGATCTCAGAGGTCTTTGAGGCAAGCTTGCAGGGCCCTGGGGATCTCTCAGACCTATGCCAGCAACAGACCTATGCTTGGATAGGTAGAAGAAGATCCAGTATTGACAGCACTTTTGAGACTGCCCCGTTGGCTGCCTTAATATTCCTTCCTGTGCCAGGCGCAGAATGGGCATGCCAGTCTCCACTCCTCCCTTTTCTTCCCTGTTCCACCCACCCTTACCTTCCACATGTTCCCTGCACTGGCTTACTGATGCCAGGGCTCAATGGTAGCCCCAACCATATGGTTTTAGTGGTAGCCTGTCTCCTTTTGCATGTCTCTTTTTGCAGCAGCAATAAAACATGTTGTGCCATCAATGAATCAACAAACCAACCAACCGTACATTATTTATATACTGCTTTTCAACAAAAAGTTCACAAAGGGGTTTACAGAGAAAATGAAATAACTAGTGGCTCAGAACACAAGTTTCAGAGGTTGCTTCTTATTCCTTTGGGCCCCTGGCCCTCTGACTCCTACGGTCTCTACCAATAAAGAGAAATTTATGGATCTATTGCTTCTGGCAAACAATCTCCCTGAATCATAAGAATTAAAGAAGTGTAAAGAGCTTGTGTATTTTATGCCAAGAATTGCAGTAAAAGATTAAAATGGCACGCCAGCCTGGGCTACCTGTGTGTTCTTGCAATGGATTAATTAAAATGGTAGCCAAATGCTCAGTTACATAAGTGTTGCTCTTGAATATGGAGGCTTTTAAAGCCAGAGCATCAGACTTTCTCAGATCCTTCCATTGTCATCTTTCCACTTATAGTTAATTGTAAAGAAAATAAAAATACAAATAATTGAGTTTATGTAAGGAACTAGCCAAATCTATCTTTCTTTTTTATCTTATATAAGTAGTCTTATATAAGACTACTTGAGTATAAAGCTTCCCTATCCAAAAAAAGCTTCCCTATCCAAATCTCCAGCACTGATGCAGTCGTACCAATGGGGTGTGTTCTGTATCCTACTTGGGGGGGGGCAGTCACAGAGGCCTCATCAAGGTAAGGGAATATTTGTTCCTTTATCTCAGGGCTGCAATGCATGTGCATTGGTACTGGAAAGTTGAATAATACTGAGCTCTCAATTGCCATCCTATAATTTTTAGAGTTGCCATTCTAAAGCAAATTTCAATGCAAATCTTCTCTGAACAACACAGGTGAGGAATTTGCAGAGAAGCCAACATTTTAATAAAGCAAGATAATTTTCCCCCAAGTTGTTTCCATATATCCCTCAGACCCAGATACAATGGTGGGATTCAAATAAATTGACAACAGGTTCCATGTCCTATTAACCTAAATTAGTAACTGGTTCTCAGAACTAGGCACTCATTAGCAAAGGGTTCTGTAGAACTTGTGAGAACCCCCTGAAGCCCACCACTGCCCAGATTCCACATCAACCCCAAGCTACTACTGTAGATCTTGCATACGAGGTCTTTTACCTTACCTTTCCTACCCAGTTTGTGCATTGGAAAGCAATCCAAACCTTGACTTAGGCTGGTGCTAGTCCCTTGCACCAGCCCAGGAATGTCATAAAAATGTCATAAGACCTCCAATGACATCGCTCTGCACTTAGGATGGCACAGAGACATGAGCTGTCCTATCCTTCTTTCTTTTGGCTCCTAGGTCTCTCAGGGTGAACTGGTAGGTAAGCTGGTAGCTATTCATTGGCTGGTTGCCTGGTGGGAGGAGCTTTGTAGGGCAGCATCAAGGCCTGAGGACTTGTGAAGTTGACAGGAGATGGAAGGGCAGGGCGCAGTTGTCGTGACATGCACCACGTGTGCCATGTTTGTCTTCTTGCCCAAGGACCCCGGGGATTATCGATGCTGCAAGTGCAAACTGGTTGCACTGTTGGAGGAGAAGGTGGCAGCATTGGAGGGTGAAGTTTCCACCCTTCGTCAAATTAAGGCATCTGAGGAGTTCCTCGATGCAACGCACACGGAACTTCTCCAGAGGGATGAAACCAGTGGGAACCCCAGCAATGATGTCTCTTCGTGGAGACACGTGACAGTCAGGAGAAAAAAGGGCAGGAGCAGTCGAGAACCACTGGAGCTATACAACCGTTTCCAGAGTCTCTCAGATTCCACCATGCTGGCAGAAGTTCCTCTTGCTAGCACACCTACACCAGATCCTGGCATTGCCCATACTGGCATGCCTACAGATCCCCCTCATAAACTGCAGCCACAACCAGTTAGTGTGGGGGAAGCTAGACACAGAAGGAGAACACGGAGGAGGGTGGTGGTGATTGGAGATTCTCTCCTGAGGGGCATGGAAGCTGTATGCTGACCAGACCTGTTTTCTCGTGAGGTGTGCTGCCTCCCTGGTGCCAGGATACGGGATATCACGGAGAGGCTACCGAGGATGATCACGCCTGCTGATCGCCACCCGTTCTTACTCATCCACTTAGGAACAAATGATACTGCTCGGGAAACTTTCCAAAAGATAGTTGGGGATTATGAAGCTCTGGGGAGGAAGATTAAGGACCTGGGGGATACCCAAGTGGTATTCTTATCCATCCTTCCAGTAATCGGCAAAGGTCCTCAGAGAGATGGCAAGATTTTCCAGGTCAATAGCTGGCTTTGAAAATGGTGTCATCGAGAAGGATTTGGATTCTGGGATCACAGGATGAACTTCCTTGAGGAAGGACTCCTAGCAAAGGATGGACTACATCTTACAGGTTGGGGGAAGAGTGTCTTCAGATGGGAGATGGCCAACCTTATCAGGAGGGCTTTAAACTAAATAAGAAGGGGGTGGGTTACGTCCAAAGGGAACCTAGGAATAAAGAAAATGCTCTGGATGGAAATTACCAGGACATGGCTATAAGTCAAAAATCTTTAGAGGGGCCTGGCCTTACAAAAAAGGAGGGAAATGCATTGAGTTGCAACCTCCAGGGCTTACGTTGCATTTACACAAATGCACAGAGCCTGGGAAATAAACAAGATGAGCTGGAGCTTTTAGCAAGTGAAGGGAAATTTGATTTGATAGGAATAACTGAAACTTGGTGGGATGATTCCCATGACTGGAATGCAGAACTGGAAGGCTATCAGCTGTTCTGAAGGAATAGAAGTGGCAAAAGGGGAGGTGGAGTAGCACTGTATGTCAAGAACATATATACATCCTCTGAAATCCAGGAAACTGGTCCGGATATCCCTGTGGAGTGCGTTTGGGTAAAGGTTAGGGGGAAAAACAAGAAACAAAACATTGTGGTGGGCGTCTACTATAGACCGCCAGGCCAAGGAGAAGGAGTAGACGTCTTCTTGGAGCAACTGGCAGGCGTTGCAAGAAAATATGAGGTAGTAGTAATGGGGGACTTTAACTATCCAGACATTTGCTGGGAGAGAAACTCAGCCAAACATAGAAGCTCCAGTAGATTCCTGGGGGGCCTGGAAGATAACTTCATGGTCCAAAAGGTGGAGGAAACAACAAGGGGAGGGGCCATCCTTGACCTGATCTTAACTAATTGTGATGAACTGATAGACCAGGTCAACGTGGCAGGAACTTTAGAGGAAAGCGATCATGAGCTGCTGGAATTTAGAATAATGTGGGAAATAAAAAGAGTGCAGAGTGAAACTTATACATTGGATTTCAGGAAAGCTGATTTCAACAGGCTTAGAGGAGTCATAGGTGGGATCCCATGGGTTGATGATCTAATGGGGAAAGGGGCCCAAGATGGGTGGGAGCTCCTTAAGAGGCAGCTTCTACAAGCACAATCAGAAACAATTCCCATGAAAAAGAAAGGGGGAAAAAACCTGAAAAAATCAGGTTGGCTCCACAAGCAACTTGGGGATCAGCTGAAGTTAAAGAAAGAGAAGTATAGGGAATGGAAATCTGGAAAGATCACCAGGGAGGAGTACAGGCACATAGCCCGGTCCTATAGGGAGGGGTCAGGAATGCTACAGCTCAGTATGAGCTGAGGCTGGCCGGGGAGTCAAGGATAACAAAAAGAGCTTCTTTAGATATGACCAAAGGAACAGGAGGAGAGACGAGGGGATGGGGCTGCTCCTGGACAAAGATGGACAGCAGGTGTCTGGAAACCAGGAGAAGGCAGAACTGCTCAACTCCTACTATTCTCGGAAGGAGGGCTGTGCAAATGGGGGTGCGGGATCATTGGCTGATGCGGGGATGTGCTTGCATCCCCAAAGAGGTAATGAAAACACAGATGGTGCAGAACAGCAGATTAAGATTGATAGAGAACTGGTTCGAAACCACTTAACTGGCCTAAATGAATTCAAGTCATTTGGACTGGATGAGCTGCTTCCTCGAGTTCTTAAGGAACTCGCAGATGTCCTTGCAGAGCCTCTGGCAATCATCTTTGAGAAATCCTTGAGGAGTGGAGAAGTGCCACTGGACTGGAAGAGGGCAAATGTAGTCCCAATTTTTAAGAAGGGGAAAAAAGAAGACCCGGGAAATTATAGACCAGTCAGTTTGACTTCAATCCCGGGCAAGATATTAGAACAAATGATAAAACACACAATTTGTGCACATCTAGACAAGTACTCGGTGATCAAAAGAACCCAGCATGGATTTACCAAGAATAAATCTTGCCAAACAAATCTGATCTCCTTTTTTGATCGGGTTACGAACTTACTGGACAGTGGCAATGCTGTGGATGTCATTTATCTTGACTTCAGCAAAGCATTTGACAAAGTCCCACATGACATTTTAATTAGGAAGTTGAAAAAATATGGGCTAGACAGGGCAATTGTTAGGTGGATCCACAACTGGCTCGATGGACGCACTCAAAGGGTTTTAGTAAATGGTTCTGTGTCAACCTGGAGGTCAGTTTCAAGTGGGGTCCCCCAAGGCTCTGTCTTGGGCACAGTTTCTCTTTAACATTTTCATTAATGACTTGGAGGAAAGGATACGGGGGAGCCTGATCAAATTTGCAGATGACACCAAACTGGGAGGAGTAGCAAACACAACAGAAGACAGGAGAAACCTCCAGGAGGATCTGGATAAACTGGAATCCTGGGCTGTAACAAACAGAATGAATTTCAACAGGGAGAAGTGCAAGGTTCTGCACTTAGGCAATAAAAACCAAAAATACAGTTATAAAATGGCGGATACTTGGCTTCGCAGCCCAACATGTGAGCAGGATCTTGGAGGCGCCATGGATCACAAGCTGAACATGAGTCAGCAGTGTGATGTGTCTGCAAAGAAGGCAAATGCCATTTTAGGCTGCATTAAGAGGACTGTAGCTTCCAAGTCGTGAGACGTTCTAGTTCCTCTTTATTCTGCATTGATACTGGTAATTGGTATTGGTATTCTGCATTCCTCACCTTGAGTCCTGTGTTCAGTTCTGGGCACCTCACTTTAAGAAAGATGCAGCCAAACTGGAGCAAGTCCAGAGGAGAGCGACAAGAATGATCAGTGGGATAGAAGGGAAGCCCTACGAGGAAAGGTTGGGGGAACTTGGGATGTTCAGCCTGGAGAAGAGGAGGCTGAGAGGAGACATGATTGCCCTCTTCAGATACCTGAAGGGCTGTCATAGGGAGGAAGGGGCTCATTTGTTCATAGCTGCCTCTGAAAGCAGATTGAACCAATGGATACACACTGCAGGAGAGGAGATTCTGGTTGGATATCCAGAAAAAATTCCTGACGATGAGGGCGGTTTGGCAGTGGAACAGATTGCCAAGGGAGGTGGTGGACTCTCTCTCACTGGGGATCTTCAAGCAGAGGCTCGACGAGCACCTGTTGGGGATGCTCTAGGGGGATTTCCTGCTGCAGGCAGGGGTTGGACTAGATGACTTACTAGGTCCCTTCCAACTCTAGGATTCTATGATTCTATGAATTATAGTGCTTACCGATGCTCAGTTACCCAAATCACTGACCTAGAGGTTCACTATTAATCTAAGTGAGCAGGTGATAGTGCCAATGTGAAGAGGCATCCAATTCTGCTGGCACCCCCTTTTTTAACTCCTGAGGGTTCAATTCTCACTGACTGTCACAGAAAGATGACAAGCAACGAGCAGCTGCATCTGCAGTTTCTTGCCACTATAACTGCTCTTAAACATACCAACCAACCATATAGGCAAGTGAATGAATAGTTCCTGGACCCGAGTTGTTGCTGTCCAGAAATGTCAATTCATGGTTGTTCAATTCAAGCCTAAATTGTTAGTGTTTCTACAATTGGGTTAACAATTATATCTACAATCAGGACCGGGGCGGGGGGAGAGCACATATTCCCCATATCAATAGTTTCAATTAACCATAAGGGATTCTGGAATGGAAACGCCATGGATATGGGGCATTTCTCTTTGTTTTCTTATTTACAGGAAAAAATAAGAAGAAAATGAGCACATAATGCAAACCTTTTGGCATCTAATGTTTAAACTCTGCTTAAACTCTCAAATTCTTTTAAAGAAGAAATCATTGACATATTTTGCCTTTTTATAGTTTCTGCCGATGTCATTTGACTTGAATGACATACATTGACTGAGGAAATCATACCCAGGTGGAATCCTCCATGCATTGATACAGGAAAACCATAACCTGTTTCAATGGCATTAGTCTAGGTCCATAGATCACAGATCCATTCAGATTAGATAATGAGAGAAAGCAGCTAATTAATAATGTTTCCTATATGATCACACAATTTTTTTAACTGCACCAGTGCTGGAAAGTAGGATAGGATTGGGCCTGTCCTTCTGCAGTATGGACAGGAAAATATTTCAGATACCAATTGCAGGGACACGTAGTGATAGAAAGGGATAATATGCTGCTGATCGTAGCCTGGATGTGTTTGCCCTACACGCATAGTGCTTGCCTACCTGTCCCTCTGGATTGACTATCCATCTTATCTTACTGCTTGACCTGACCATAAATCATCATATTTTTGCGGTCTGTGTGATGCTCAATTTTACATCAAACTGAATACATTAAAGGGCTTTTATAGTAATCAATTCTAGGAAACAACTTAAACAGCATTATGTGCATGCAGTAGACATGGCTTGATTCAGGCTGTCTTTATCAATCAAATTTTGCAATATGTAGCTTTGTGAGACTGCAGATTGTGGTTAGAACTTGAGGAGCCAGAAAGTCTTCAGAAATGCATTTCTTTTTACTACCCACTACATGTGAGAGAACTCATAGCCCAATTACTAGGAACGGGCTTTCCTTTGTGACATCAGGACACAGTTTGGTGTGGTAAATGGCTATGTGGCAGCCAGTGGCATCATCCAGAGCAACATCACCCTTATCACATCTGGGAGTGCTCATGCACTCCAGCCACTGTTCAGGAAGCACCTGGAACACACATGCTTCACGGCACTCCTTCTGGCCTGGCACCCTGGGGCATACAACCTTCTGCTCTCCACTTGCTACGCCACTGATGGCATAGTGTACCACGAGGAACCATTTTGCCATGCTTCTGCTAACAATAAAAGTGCTGGATGCCTACTGCTGCAACTGGCTATTTCTAGCAGAGAAGGTGAGCCACTAGGAGGGATTGGCTGGGCTGGATAGGAAGGAGGAGGAATTAGGGACTTTCTGGGTGGGCACAAATGAGATGCAGGTAGAAGAACAGGCTTGCACCAGGGTCCTAAATTTATTGCTTCACACCTTCCCTTTCTTTCCTTGTACCTTTGCCAGCACAATTGCTGGTGCAGATCAGAGGAGACCCATTGAAGACCCACTGAACTCCTGGACAGGAGTTGCTGCTGCCCAGAAATCCCAAATCATGGTTGTTGTCCAAGCCTAAATTGTTAGTGTGTCCTACCCGCAGCAAAGGCTTGCCCTGAAGTAAGGGAATAAATGTCCCCATATCTTAAGCCTCCAGACTTCATCCCCTCAAGATACAACATATGCTTCCATCCACATGCCTTACTGTAAGACTCTGTTTTGAGCTAATTATTACTTGACTCTTCCTATTGGCTCTGACTGTGAGCTTGATACAGCCCAGATGCCTTTTTTACTCTTGTGACGGATGGTGTTGCATAACAATTTTTGATTTAGCCATTTTATTCATTATTTGAAGAGCTGTAAATGCTTCTTGAAGATGTAAGGGAATTGTCTGGAGGGGGGAGGAATGAGGAATCTTTCTAAATTCAAATTATGTTTTAAAAGGGCACTTAAGAGAATTTCTGATTTTAGAAACTTCATCTTAGAGGAGATGTTATTATCTAATGTTGACATGCAGCTTTAGGTCACTTCCAAAAGGTGCTCAGCTTCAAATGCCCTATAGTTGATCTTACTTGAGGACCATTTTCTTCCGGCCTGTCACATTCCTAAAAGACATCAACAACTGTTTCCATCTTATCAAGCTTCCTCGTATCTCATCAGCATTTTGTACCCTCATCAACTCAGGGCACAATCCTGAGATACCCTTGGGTTGGCACAAGTTCTTGGCACACAAACACTGCGGCCAAAGCAAGGGCTAGCACATGGACATGCATTGGATTCCCCATGCCATCATGGCTGCCAAGGAAGATGTGGGGAAGAAGCTGGAGATCTCCAGTGCAGTGAAGAAGCCACATAGCCATTTACAACAGTGGAACTGTATCCTGCTATTTCAAAGCTGTTCAAGACAAGGGAAGGGCAATACTGGAGATTGGCAGGTTTGGAGTAGTTTGCAGGGCTGGGACCCAGTGATATACAATACATTGGAGCATTTGGTTGCGTGTGTCTACTGCACCGCCTACAGAGGCAGTGCAGAACCAGTACACACATTGGGGCTGCTACAGTCCTACAGAAGGATAGGGGAAAATTTTTATATGGTAGCACAACAGCAGCCCCAAACATGCACACTTGACAGAGCATATGCATGCTGGCCTGCCTCTTCCAACACAAGTTATTTGATTGGTTGGTTGATTGATTAATGACATAAAATTGTCATTAACCCACCCTTAGACTAACCCACCTTTATGACTAATTGTCATAAAACCCACCCTTAGACTAACCATTACAATCCAGAGCAAAACAGTTACCCACTGCACAAGAAAACTCCCTTCACCTCTTCCCCAGTTCACATCAGAGCTAAGCAAAGGGAGGCACATTCTTAAATGGAAGTCAGTGAAATTTGTCCTTCCTAAATTTGAGTATCCTCTTACATTGAAACAGCTGAGGAATTTAATTTTATTTATTCAAATGTTTCTATCCCACCTTCATTACTGACCAACAGTAATGAACACATTACTGACCTTTGTGATTTAAAACCAGATGAGACATTATTGCCTAACTACAGGCATGTTTCTACAGCTGCAAAAATGGCCCAATATGGATCAAGACCATATTTTATCTTGCCAAGTACTCATATACAATCCCTCACCCGTCCAATGGCCAATCCTTCTCCACTGCAGAACATGCAGTGTCTTGAGAGAGCATACGAGGCATGCAGAGTTAGGAATCAGACAGGTCAGGAGAGAAAAGTGTAAATTATAGGTGTCTGGTCTCCAGTAGGTCTCCTTGGACCTATACTAACTCTAAGTGGACACACTTGGGGAGTGTCCAGTTAAACATAGAGAACACCAGGAAGAAAGATAGGATTACAGTGTGCATGGCTACTACTTTGACCTTCACCCTTACACCTCTTAACTTCCTCACCTGGTCCACTCTTTAATCCTCCTATGATCCACCCCTGTTCTAATGGAGGTTCTGCAGCCTCCCATTATCAGTATGACAGCCTGCCGCTGTCACTGCCACCATCTACAGTAGTTTGGTCCACTATTGCACTGTATTTCCTGGTTTTAATGAAAACTCATTCCTTCACATTTACATGGACATTTTATATCCTGTAAATGAGCTGGTACCTTTATTCTAAATTCTCCACTTTTCTCCATCTGCTGCTCAACTTGGACTGCTGTGGCATTCAACCAGATCTACAGTCATGCCTGCTGGTTGTACTAAGAATAGATTTATTTTGTTTCATTACCTGTTCTCATTCTCGTCTCTCACTCAAAAGGCAACATTTGTGTGCCAAACTCATAGATATGATGTACAGCTTAATTGAATTAACTATCTCTCACCTACATTGTCTGGCTCCTGCGCCCAATGTTCATTTTCAGTCAGGCAAGCTCTGTACCTACAGAACTGTCAGTGCTGCTTTCCTAATACCATCACAGCAGGGCTAGCTCAAATGCTGTTGTAATAGCCCCATGACGCCAGCATTGTGGGATTCTACAAAAGGAAACACACACAACGGTTTGGCAGCAGGTGATAGGGAAAAGGAGGGAGAGGAAAAACAAATAGATATGACAGAACAGCAGGCTGGAAGACAACTGCACATCACAGCATACATCATGAATGCATCTCTCAACATCTTCCAATCGGATTAAAAGCAGCTCAGGGGTAGTGGTTCTTTGGATCAGGGTCATGATGCAGGGGAAGGTGTGGATTGCCTTTGCACCATTTCCTTTGTCCATATGTCTTCTATGAACTCTAGTAAAAGGTAAAGGTAATCATGACCCCCTGCAGGATACCATGCTAGTCATGACTGACTGTAAGTGTGGTGCTCATCTCAATTACAAAGCAGAAGAGCCAGTGTTGTCTGAAGAATCTCCAAAATAATGTGGTTACCATTACTAAACTCCAGAGGTGCATGGAACACTCTTACCTTCTCATTTATCTACTTGCATTTTCCTTCTTTTGAACTGCTATATTGGCAAGAGCTGGGCTAGTAACAGGAGCTCAGTCTGACAAGCAGTGCTCAAATTTCAAACCTTCAACCTACCAACCTCTGGTTGACAAGCACAGCATCTTTAACCATTGAGCCACCACAACACATTTCCATTAGCTCTAGAGGGGAACACCAATGAGTTGTTCTGGCCTAAGTTAGGACTGCACCCTAACTTAGGGTGCAATGTCTACTCAGCATAAGCATATCTACTCAGAAGTAAGTCCAACTGTGTTCAATGGGACTTACTCCCAGGAAAGGGTTGATAGGATTGCAGTCTGCTAGTTAGATTATTGTAGAAAAAATACAATGCATGCTGCACCTTTACAAGTACCAAATAAGTATTTCTGAGAATCTGAAAAGCCTGACAATCATTTCAGAGGAAGAGTGAAGAAAAACATCATTCTTTTGCATTTCTAATTTTATGAGCAGAAACACTCAAACTTTTTATATAAATGTTCAGTGTCTACTTGATGGAAGATCAGGTCAGAATAAGCAGTGGAGAGACTCTCCTGCAGTCTGAATGGGTGGCAGAAAAACAACTGGAGTAAAAACGTTATACCACAGGACAAAGTTGAAGGACTCCCGGTGTTCAGAGTTCTTGTGCATATTCCAGACACCCAACAAAATTGCACTAGAGAGGATTAGGACCATTTTTTTAAAGGTGCAATTTTGATCCAGGACATTACACAGAAAAATGGTTGCTTCCCACTTGGGATTGCCATTTTCTCCCCTCAATATCACCAGTGTAGTCTTATTCCACAGCACTGTGAGAAAAATTATGGTTTCCGGCCACAGGTCAGCCAGGTTCAATTCTCCCTGATGGGACCCCAAAGATGGATATTGATGGTAAGCCCTGCCAGGATGCTAGAGTCTTGGCAGCTGCCTTCCAATGTCAATCACTGACACTGAGCCTGTGGTTCTTTGGTTGCTATCAACAGCCTGACATTTGCACCCCTATGGAGAAAGTGAGTCATGTGAAGCACACTTCATACTGCTTCAAGCCATATTAATTCATTGTGTTTGCATCGATTTACTTTAATAAGAGGATGCAAAGAAAAGAAGCAGCTTGGGAAAACGTGCTGGTTCTATCTCTCCATGCTATCTAGTTAAATTCCAATTTTCTCCTTGGTCTCTGCAGCCCATTGTGTAGCAAGCAGTCTATATGAGGTCCAAACTCTATAAAAGGGATTACAAGGCTTGCTTTATGGAAAGAGCCTTACTTGCCAGGGAGCCTCCACAAGCACATGAATTGTGTCAACTCAGTACCACAGTATTGAGATGAGAGAGAACTTGGACTCTCAAATAATTTAAAACTGATTATGTCAGCAGTCAAGGTATTGAAGCATCTTCTGTTCTTCTTCTGCTTTTCTCCTCTCCCTCCTCTGCCACCCTTCTCATCTCATTAGAATCAGCCCTGTGAATTTTAATGAGAAGCAACCTTTATTTGGCTGACTTTCGCTAATTCAAATGATGTGTTATCTACAAATAGCATGATCACATCCATTTTATGCTCTCTCCATCAAGATGGAACATCCACCCTCTAGAGCAGCCTCTTTTCACCTTCAAACAAGAAAGTGGGAAGCCATCACCACATCATATTATTTCCATAGTGATCTAAAGGAGATTATTCTAACCATGCACAAGCTCATGAAAATACAGGTAATTTGCTATTTTAAAAAAATCACATAAATGTGAGTGATCTGGAATTAAATGGAAGAAATCTTAAGACTAGAACTATGGCAACAAAATACAAAGTTCTTATCTGTATATAAACTGATCTAGGAATTTCAATCTGTTTTCAAGCTGGAATTTGTGTCACAGAAAAAATTTTTGATAGATGGCTTATGTAGGAACCAAGAGGAATCATCCCTGTTGTTTCTACTGAACTTCTCAGAGACTTTCACATCTACTGACCACAATATCCTTCTGAATTATCTTGCCAGAATGGGACTTTGGATGGGGCTACTGTTTTGTAATGACTCTACAATGAGTGTAATGAGTGGTTGTCAAAATTTTTCAGAGGATCTAGAGCAGTGTTTCTCAAAGTGGGGATCGGGACCCCTTTGGGGGTCACCTGGAGCTTTCCTGGGGGTCACTTAAAGACCCCTGGTGCAAGGGGCCAGGTGGGAAGACCTGGCAGAAATGCTGGAGCCACTGCGGCTGGAAGAAACCGCTGAGAAGCAGCTCAGAAATAGCATGAGCCTCTGAGCTGGTGTGAGACTGATGTGGAGCCTTGGGGGCGGGGAGGCACCCGACACACTCACCTCAGATGGCAGCCTCCTCCTCCCCCCCAGATCCTCAGTGCGCCTGCAGGCTGAGAGTATTAAGTACGCTGAGGTGTGAGTGTGGCACCAGAGCTCTGGCAGGTGGGCTGTCTGGTGAGCGCCTCGCTTGTGCACCAACCATTGTGCCCTGCTCCTTGTGCTCTACTCAAAAGTAAGCCCCCTCAATGTTGTTGTTGTTCATGATAAGTGAATGGGACTTACTCCCAGGAAAGTGCTAGGACTGCAGCCTTAGAGCCCAGTTCTATGCATGTCTACTTGGAAGTCAGTCCCATGATAGTGAATGGGACTTACTCCCAGGAAACAGTGGCTGGCTCTGCTGCCTGAGATCCCAATCCTATGGAGGTCTCCTCAGAAGTCAGTCCCATGATAGTGAATGGGGCTACTCCCAGGAAAGTGCTAGGATTGCAGCTTTAGGGAGCAATCCAGAGTAACTACAGGGAGTCCTTGCTCCGGTGTAAGAACAATTTGCTTTAGATTGCAATATGAATTTCCCATGGGTTTTCACTAGATGGTGCAGTAACTATGGGTGCACATAATATCTCTTGCGTGCTCCCGTAGTTACTCTGGATTGTAGGGTATGAGCCCAATTCTATGCATGTGTACTTAGAAGTCATTCCCATTGAGTTCAGTAAGGTTTACTCCTAGGAAAGTGTGCATAGCACTGCAGCAGTAGCAACGAAAATAATTTTATAGTTGGGGGTCCCCACAACATGAGAAACTTATAAAGGGGTCACAGCATTAGGAAGATTGAGAACCACTGATCTCAAGGCTGCTCCCTGATTTATCAATGGTGGTCGGCCATTATTGGTGATTGGGCAGCAGTGCTCCTTCCACGAGTAGAATCCAGAGTAACTACAATCCAGAGTAACTACGGGAGCACGTAAGAGACTTTACATGCACCCGTAGTTACTACATCACCTAGTGAAAGGTATGGGAAATTCATATTGCAATCCAGAACAAATTGTTCTTACACCGGAGCAAGGACTCCCCGTAGTTACTCTGGATTGCGCCCCTAACCTTTGATGAATGTAGCCTAATCTGTCCTGTGGTTTATGTGTTTGGTGGTTTCACTAACCACCAAAATTAGGTTATAACCCACTGGTGAATTGCATAACCCATTGATCATTATAAATTAACAACCCCTAGGACTGTGGGGCTGCTCTCGCCCTTTTTCTTGGACAGTTTCCAAAGGTCAGTTAGGGACTCCTTTACAGCATCTTATCCAGTGGTGTTGCCTAAGGTTCCACTGTCTCTCCTGTACTTTTTACGTGGAACCAATGAAAAAGTAATGTGGAATTTGGATGACATCAATATACAGATAACACCCAATTATCTCTTTCATTTCTGTGTTAAGCTATGAAGTCTGTGGAAGTTCTGAATTATTGACTGCAGTCAGCAAGGAGCTGGATTAGGGCTAAGAAAGTGAAATTAAATTTGGAGAAAACTGAAGTGATATTAGTTAAGGTCTCTGCAACCCAGAAATTGGACTCTTGACCTGTTGACTTGATAGAAATATCAGGTTCATTAGCTCTGCTAACATGTTGCACAATATGGCATAATGGTTATAGTTAGGAAAAAAAACACTACTGCTACAGTATAAGAATCCATTAAATTATTTTTACTCATTCCAACCATATGCAAAGTATGCAATGCAACCATAAATCAACCAACTGAACCAGTGCAACAGATGAACACTGTAACAAAAATACTGTAACAAATTAACACAGTAACAAATACTGTAACACAAAGTGTTACTGTTATACTGGAACACTGTTACTGCAGACATGTAGCAATTTCCCTTTTTCCATTTGTTGGATCATCTTCAGGTCTCTTCTTTGTATTCTTCATTATAAATTAACAGTTGGATGGACCTGGAAAATAGTAACATGAGGTTGCAAGAACAGAACCATAGGCTGTTGTCTGGAAATCAAGAAATGAATCCTGAAGTTTGGGAAACATCCTATGTAGTCTATAAGAAACTTTGGAGGCCAAGGTGATATTTGTTTTAACACCTGAACAGGTTGGATCACTTTGATGAAACAGGTTGCTTTGTTTAAGGAATTGAATGGTCTCTGCATTATATTATTGTTTGTTTAGTTCATTTATAATGAAGAATATGAGGAAGAGACCTGAAGATGATTAAACAAATTGAAACGGGGAAACTACCAGTTGCCTGCAATAAAGTCTTATTTGATACTAGTGTTACACAGATCTTATATGGTGTGCTTCAGATACTTGTTCAGTCACAGATTGCTAGCGCTGATCCTTATTGTTCCTTATCAAATATTTCTTGGTACAGAAAGTCTGATGATGGGCTAGTAACAGGTTACATCATGCTTCAAACCTCAAGGTGAATAGCACTACCAGCACAAAGCTTTCCAGCACTGATTGGCACTTTCTAGCAATTGCAAAAGACAACACACTAGAATGCATGCCCTCCACTATAAGCAGCAATGCTTTGGTGTCAAAAAGGTGACCACCACATCTTATGATAAGGAGGCAGTCCAGAAGGCCTCTCCTGGATACAGAAACACTAGTTCCTTTATCTGGCTATACCTCTGTGGCAAGGAAGGAATTAGTTGGACCTGTGACAGCTAAATAGCTGTAACACACCTTCATGCATACACAACTAAATAAGGACCAGGAAGGGGGTTATTGGTGCTGGAAATTATGCCCCCTTCAGACCCAGTCTGCCCATCCTTCACTGCCTGCCTCCTTTCCACTCTCCTATTATTTCTCCCACCTCTCCCACAGATTTACTGTTTGATTCTCCACAGCCAATTGGGTTCCATTTTGGGAACCCTTTTTTGTTAAACATTTTGTTAAAATTTTCATGTTAAACAACAACAAAAAGATAATTAGGCAATGGTTTAAAATGCTTACCATGATAACATGGCAAGTAGCCAATCAATCAACCTCCCTCTCCCTTTTTGGGATTTAGAACAGACCCCAGGACTTGGAGACAGACTCCTCCTTTCCTCCCACAACAGAATCCAAAGCAATTCAGAAGTAATATTCACTTTGCATTCTTTTGCTGCTTCAGGAGGAAGGGAAAGGTCTGCCTCTAAGCTGAAATGAAACTATTCAAACCCTGAAGAGAGAGATCGATTGCTTGCTTTCCATGTTATGCTGTCATAAACTATTTTTAAGCACCGTATATACTTGTGTATAAGCCGACCCGCGTATAAGCCAAGGCGCCTAATTTTACCACAAAAACTGAAAAACTTATTGACCAGCACATAAGCCAAGGGTGGGAAATGCAGCAGCTACTGGCACATTTCAAAATACCATAAAAATAGATACCAATAAAATAACATTTACTGAGGCATCAATAGGTTACCGGTAAATGTAAAGGTTTTTTTCCCAGGACACAAGAGTGAAAAGAGGACTTGTCCTGGGAAAAGAGGACATATGGTCACTCAGTACTTTCCTGGGAGTCAGTCCATTGACCATGATGCTGCCAGCCCACAAAGAAAAGAAGGGCAATGTATTTTTTTCCCCACCAAGATACAAGGCTAAAAAAGAGGACCTGTCCTGGGAAAAGAGGACATATGGTCACTCTGTACTTCCTTCTGAGCAGGCATGCAGAGGATTGGGCTCTGATGCTGCAATCCTATCCACACCTACCTGGGAGTAAGCACCATTGACTAGGATGGGACTTGCTTCTGAGTCGACATGCAAAGGCATGCAAAGGAAGGCATGCAAAGAGTAGTGCAGGCACTCAAAGGTTCTCCCTCCCTCCTCAGGAATTCTTAGTGGGGCATCTATGAACATAACTGACTTAGCATACACAGTGGGAGGAGGGAGGGGACCTCATTTGCATAGACCCACCTTTGCAAACAAACAAGAAAATACCTCCTCAAAACTTGCGAAGAATAATATTTTTATCCAAAATAAGATGTTTAGCAGAGACGCTTCCTTAATAGCCTCCTCCAAGATTTCAGGGCAGAAAATATTTCTCACCCTCACTGAAAGTATACAGCTGTTTTGGACAACCTGTTTAGGCTTTGCAGGAAAGGAGGGGGTAGGATGGAAGAGCCCCTGGGGAGAGGGAGGAGCAGGAGGAATACAGAAATCTGTCCCTCCTTCTGCCAGACTAGGTGGCTGCTTGCCCTGTGTATAAGCTGAGGGAGCTTTTTAACAGCCCAATCCAGAGCAACTAATCTGTCCACATAAGAGCCCTTAGGTTGCCCTATCTAACACTAGGTTGGAGCAACTGCAAGATGCTCCAGCCCAGTTACTCTGAAGGAGGCTTAGGGCAGAGCAAGGCAAGATAGGGTGCCCTAAGAGAGGTGGACCTGCTCTGCCCTAACTGGGGCAGCCTAAGCAGCTCAGGAGAGGCAAGTTGAGGGCATGTTTAGCATTGCCTAGGGCAGAGCAGTTACTCTGTATCCAAAGCCTGTTTCCAAGGCAGAAATGCCCTCTTCCAGCCCTCAGAGTTAGACCACCTCAGGAGCAGGTATAGTAATGAGTAGACCCATAGGGGTCCATGATAAGGCCCGAGTAAGAATGGCAGTGCTGACCAAAAATCTGAGTTCTTGGCCAGCCTAGCTGCAACCCCTGCCTCTCAACCTCAGGATATGGAACAAACTACGGCTGCCCACAAACCTCAGGATACAGCAGGCCACTCCAAGAAGCCCCTTGTATTCACTGTAGAATGTACTGGCATCTCATCAGGGACTCCTTATAAGGCAGGCACCCAGTGGCGTCACCAGACTGGTGCGGCTGGTGTGGGCTACATTGGGGATGTGCTCCATATGGGTTGATGTGCCAGAGGAGTTTGACTGTCCTTTGGCAGGCCCCGGGCGTCAGCACCCCCATTCAGGCCTGCTCCAAGGCGGAGAATCAGCCAGAAGCTGACACTTGTCTGAGGAGCTGGCCTGAACGGCCATCTGAGGTGCACTGCGCAGAAACACACTGAGCATGCCGAACAGCTTCAGAGGAGACTTCCTTAGAGCAGAGAAAGTCCGCGCCTCTGCACAGCCATTCGGCCTCACTCAGGAGGCGGAGCGGCAGCCGAATGGCTTCAGAAAGAGTACTGCACAGGCACCAACTCTGACGCCTGCACAGTCTCCCCCAAAGCCAAAAGGCTTCAGAAAAGTACTGCGCAGGTGTCAGAGATGGTGCCTGCGCAGTACTCTTTCTGAAGCCAGTTGGCTTCAGAAACAACTGCGCAGGCGCCAACTTTGGTGACTGCGGAGTCCAGGTAGGGGGGGCACGCATCCCAGGGATGACGCACAGACTTCCGCACCAGGTGATGTGCAGAGTCATGTCACCACTGTAGGCACCACAGCTGTTCCTTGTTCAGTGTGATCTGAGGGGTGTCTCCTCAGGAGCAAGTCTTCCCCTTGTGTCAATTACTTAGCATGCTCTGGAGCAGTTAGGGCAGCCCAGCCTTCCTGACTCTCTGGATTCAGCATAACTTTCTGCTCTGGATACAGAATAGTTAGGAGAGTGCAGTTAGGTCAGAGCAGGCTGAATTTGCTCTGGATTGCAGCCTAAGCTCCAAAAAAGAGTTTTAAAAAACTCAGCTTATACGTGAGTATATACAGTAATTAATCACTGACTAAAGGGACATTTATCTTTTAATCAGCCTTATTCATGTGAGAAAAAAACAAAGGAGAAAACTCCACTGATAATTTGATTATACCTCTCCTCCTAACACCAGGAGAAGCTTTAACATGGACATGGAGGTGTAGACTTCTGACCAGCACTCTCTGTAGTCCCTTTTCATTACTGATGCAGAATGCTTTACAGCAGACAGTGCCAGTAGAGGATCCTCAAAATGGACATGCAGTAAGTATATGATTCGGCCCTTTGGGTGCAATCCTAACCAAGCCCAGCACAACTCATTGGTCTTTCCATTCCTGTGTTGTATTTAGGGAGGCAAGCACATGTCTGTGCACTGGCCTAACATTCCCTCGGGAATGGCGCAGAAATGTCTTACAGCACATTTGTGACACCCCCATTTCAGCACAGGACTTATGCCTAGCCTAACTGGAAGTTAAGATTGCAGCCTTAATCTCTGTTGTGGCCTATCTCTTAACTTCTGGACTGTATTAGAATAATTTATTGTGAGTTTTAAGTACTTTGGCCTTCATAAGTACTTGGACATTATTCAGAGGAACATGATTCGCCTCAGGAGTATACCTGAATGTGACACCTTATTTATCATTGTTAACTTCACTGATAGTTGCTTGGCTTCCCTACATTCTTTTAAAGTATTAAAATTAATGACTAGGCAAGAGAAGTACCTCAGCATATTGGGCCAGAACATTTTCACTCTCAGCTTGGGAATTTCATTGTATTGAAATTCTAGAAGGTGAGGGGTGAAAAGCAAATATTATTCTTTGTCCTCTCTTTGGAGATGCAGAAAGACAATTCCTATGTGTGCCGAATTATTTAAAGTGCTTTGTTGTACCTGACTTTAATGTATCAGGCTACTGGATTATTTTATTTCATTTTTGCTATTGCCATGTTTGTCCATATTTTCTCCTCTTCCAGAAAGTTATCGCTGCACTTCAGTGACAAACTCCATTAAGCATCCGTTCTGCAATTCCCAGAGATTTTACAGCACATTGGACTTGCATAATGATGCATTAAGTCTATGTCTCATGCGTGGCGTGTAATGCAGAAGTATCCTGATGGGACTTAACATGCAGAAGCCCTTTTGACATCTGTCTCATATTACATTTCACTGAGATAAAGTAGTTCTTTACAGATTATGACTGCCTTGCAATTGTCAGGTGGGCATCGCATCTACCCACTGCCATTTGGGTCAAAGACATTTTGCACAAGAAACAAGTAAGAATATTCAACAAGGTTTCATTCTTTAATGTATGTGCTGATACCAAGGATTTTATAACTCATTGCCATAGCTTACTTTATTTTACACACTTCACTGCCTGCATTTGGGTTGGGCCTACATAATTTGTATTATTTTACATGCCGTCTGGAAGGCAGCATAGTTGAACTGAGTTGTTTTTTAACCAACCAATTGTACTTTTCTAGATGTTTCATTTTGACCACAATCCTATGTGTGACATAAGCCAGTGCAGGTGCAGAAGTGTTATTACATGCTGTAAAGCATGGTCATGGCTACGCAATTGGACATAACTATTGTTATGACTAAGATACACTCCAAACAATGCATCACTCCATTTGTCATTGAAGGGTATTGATAAGAGGTCATTCCTTTGGAGAACAGAAGCCTTTTGCAGCCACTTGTCAGGGTAAAGAAAAAAATTATTTACATTTAAAGTTTGTATAAATTTACATAAATTTAAATATAAAAGCATATTAGATACGTTACAGGTCTTATCTGTGGGTCACATTGAGGCTTGCAGTGGACTTAATCTGGCCCCTGGGCTGGTGTTTCGACCTGCTTTAAATAAAACTGAAAGTCTCACATTTCCAGATTTGAAGAAATGATAGCCCACTGCAGACTCCCTCCAGTCCGCTCCTAAGGCAAATGATGGGAGCAACCTTTAGAAATATTAAGTTGTGTTGTTTAAACTGAAAAAGATTCTTCATTCTCTACTCTCTTTTTTAAAATTCCTTGTCCATCCCTGATGCATTTCTGTACTATCCAATTTTAAACAGCATTTCCCTTTTTCTTGCAGCTTCCTCCAAAACATGCCAGCAATTCCTTAAGTGTATAGCACTGGTATATAGTAACTAGCATGCTATACAATTCTCCTAGTGTCCCAAAGCCCTCAGCACTAACCTGATTCAATTCCTGGCCTACAAACATCAAAAATCTCAAAGCCAAAGTGAACCTATCAGATGTATTTTACATCAACTTATTGATGTAACTGTGAGGGCTTCAGTGGAGTTTCCCCTGTTTTATGCTGACGATAGCGGGAGTGACTCATGCAGGGAATTTAAACTCAATAGTGTTTTCCCCCTGAATCCATTTTAATTTCTTTGCCAGGAAATTCACAAAAAAGTCTACAAAATACTTTCTTCCAATAAAAACAGCATCTGCTACATCTGCACATTCACACTCCACATAAATCTTTAATGAACCCAGGCACCTTAGGAAAGAAAATCACTTTCAGAGGGCCAATTTCCAGGAAGTGAAATTATGGTGTCTCTTACACAAACCTATCTAAATAACCCTGAGATTGGGCTTTATTCCTTCTAAAACCAAGTTCCTAGGCAAGTTGATGAATGAGTGAACAGAATGCAAACCAATAAAGCTTAACTAGGTATTTGGACTTCAGCAGATTTACTGCTCTGCTGCTAGAATGTTGTGGGCAATTAGGAACAAGGCTGTGATATCCCAAACAAAACAGATATTAGAACAAATCATAAAACACACAATTTGTGCTTATCTAGATAAGTACTTGGTGATCAAAACAACCCAGCATGGATTTACCAAGAATAAATCTTGCCAGACAAATCTGATCTCCTTTTTTGATCGGGTTACGAGCTTACTGGACAGTGGCAATGCTGTGGATGTCATTTATCTTGACTTCAGCAGAGCATTTGACAAGGTCCCACAAGACATTTTAATTAGGAAGTTGGGAAAATATGGGCTAGACAGGGCAATTGTTAGGTGGATCTGTAACTGACTCAACGACCACACACAAAGGGTTTTAGTAAATGGTTCTGTGTCAACCTGGAGGTTGGTTTCAAGTGGGGTTCCCTAAGGCTCTTTCTTGAGCCTGGTTCTCTTTAACATTTTCATCAATGACTTGGAGGAAGGGATACGGGGGAGCCTGATCAAATTTGCGGAATACACCAAGCTGGGAGGAGTAGCAAACACATCAGAAGATAGGAGAAACCTCCAGGAGGATCTGGATAAACTAGAATTCTGGGCTGTAACAGAATGAATTTCCACAGGGAGAAGTGCAAGGTTCTGCACTTGGGCAATAAAAACCAAAATTACAGGTATAAAATGGGGGATACGTGGCTTGGCAGCAAAACATGTGAGCGGGATCTTGGAGTCACCGTGGATCACAAGCTGAACATGAGTCAGCAGTGTGATGTGTCTGCAAAGAAGGCAAATGCCATTTTGCATTAAGAGGACTGTAGCTTCCAAGTCACAAGAAGTTATAGTTCCTCTGTATTCTGCATTGGTGAGACCTCACCTTGAGTACTGTGTTCAGTTCTGGGCACCTCACTTTAAGAAAGATGCAGCCAAACTGGAGCAAGTCCAGAGGAGAGCGACAAGAATGATCAGTGGGATGGAAGGGAAGCCCTACGAGGAAAGGTTGGGGGAACTTGGGATGTTCAGCCTGGAGAAGAGGAGGATGAGAGGAGACATGATTGCCCTCTTCAGATACCTGAAGAGCTGTCATAGGGAGGAAAGGGCTCATTTGTTCATAGCTGCTTCTGAAAGCAGAACTAGAACCAATGGGTACAAACTGCAAGAGAGGAGATTCTGGTTGGATATCCAGAAAAAATTCCTGACGGTGAGGGCGGTTTGGCAGTGGAAGAGATTGCCAAGGGAGGTGGTGGACTTTCCGTCACTGAGGATCTTCAAGCAGAGGCTTGACGAGCACCTGTCGGGGATGCTCTAGGGGGACTTCCTGCTGCAGGCAGGGGTTGGACTAGATGACCTACTAGGTCCCTTCCAATTCTATGATTCTATGATTCTATAAGAAAGCCAAATAGGAAAATCCAGTGTATTGAATGAAATGTAGTCATGGATAGATTGTATATATATTCATCGGCAAAAAGAATTTATTTATTCACAAGGTCCAAATATCCCAAAATGTTTCCAACCAATGACTCTTCGAGCACAATCCTAACTATGTCTACTCAAAAGTAAGTCACATTGTGTTCAATAGGTCTTACTCCCAGGAAAGTGTCTTTAGGATTGCAGCCTTTATCAAATAAACTATGGGTTAATTTATGCTTGAATACCGTATAATAGAGATCTTGCCATTTTTTTCCCAGCTATTATATTATTTTTGGAACTCCCTCCTAAAATTTACCAGAGTGGCTTCATTCTTGACTTCTGCAAGCTAGTTTAAACTTTGCTTTTTTAATAGGCATTCCGGAGAATGTGGTGGATGTCTATTTCTTTTAATGGAATGTTATGGTTCTTACTAAGATTATTTTTTGCAATCTAAGCTTCTTATTTAAATACTGTTGAAAATAGTGTTAGCAGTGGTGACACTAAGGTTGCTTCACCCACTATGGGAGGCCAGTACATCATCCTCATAATGGACCTACCTCCCATGCACTCAGCAGACCACACACTGCGAATGTGGTAATACACCATTGCCCTCCCCCACTTGGGTAATTTTCTTTTTTTCTTTTTTGATAACTTCTGTCAGCATAGAGTTATCCCACACACTCATATGTTTCATTACATTTTGCATGAAATGAAGCATCAAATAATATATAACATGATAGTCTTGTTCAAAATTTGCCAATAGCGGTATCAACATTCAATGCACATCACCCAGTGTAGCCCACACTCCATTCACCCCTTAGGGATGTCATTTAGGATACTGTCCTAATCAATTTAGGCCAACACAACTCACCCATCTCCCCCCAGTGCACAGAAATGCACTGGCCTAACCCTGCAGAAGTGGCTCAGAAGAGTCTTATGGCACTTTTGCAACAACCCTGGCCAGCATCAGACTTGTGCCAGCCTAACCAGGATTAGGACTGTGCTGTGATTTGTAGTTGATTTAATTGAGCTTATTTATTCTTTAAATTTGTAAGCCACTGTGAGTCCAATTGTACTATGCAATAGGTTGTAAATGCAAAATAAATGAAAGTGTGAGTTACATCTCACACTTTCTACACCGATTCCCTATCTTTGACATTAAATATTTCAACTTTAATGTGCTTCAGAGTATCCATTTGCATGTCACATAATGAAATCCATCATTCATACAAAAAAATCATTTCAAGTTAAAGTACTTTTATTCAAAAGTCACTGAAAAAACCATATTACCTTCAGATTCCCTCAGCCTTTTACAGAAACAGGGAATGGTCATGGCCAGGGGACAAATGAGACAAAGGCCCTGTATCAGAAATCACCTGAGGATTCCATGAATGCTGCCTTGATTTCTATGATGGAAGAAAAGGATGAAATATTTATTTGGTTGTGCATTATAATATTGAATGCAAAATGCTATTTTCTGGACAGAGTTCATTTCTTAATTGGTTTTTAGGAGATAGAATAAAATTACATGCAGATTACAAAGTTGCTTGTCCATTTGAAGTGTGTGACCTTGAAAGTGATGCAAATGCAGTAACAAGAAAGGGGAAAACATTTATCTGGAGCTCCTATGAAAATTTTGCAGCTGCATCATGGTAGAACACAAACAAGAACATTTGAGTGATAGATTGCATTTAGATCCGATCATTCAACTTCAATATTTTTAATGCAGCTTACAACTTTAAAACAATAATAATGCAAGTCAATATATCCAATAAAAAGCAGCCAGTTAATGAAAAATTGCAGATCCCTACTAAACTACAATGTACTCAAGTGAACCAGGGAGATGCTCATGGCGCTTGACTCATGTATTGTATGAGGGTTTCCTGCATAACATCTGTTTGGGCTCTAATAAAGTGTAGCGATTGTATTCACTGATACAGGCTCACTGTATAATCAGTGCCAGGGCAGAAACTATATTCACCATTGAAAGTAAAACTAACAAAGGTCACATTCCTGCACAAAGAGGAGAAGTGAAACTGAGCAGGGAGATATCAGGAATAAGGGTGCCATATCCTATCCCACTTCCATGGCTGATGACTTGAATCTGTGCCAGGCTTGATTTGAATCTGAGTTTGACTCTGGCTTGATTTGAATCTGAGCCAGCTGCTGGGGTTCTAGAGGCTGCCAGCGTTTAACATGTAGTAAGGAAACATTCCCTTACCTCGCAGAAACCTCTGGTTGCCTCCCTAACCCCATGAGATACTGCAGCGGCTATTTAGGCTCCACTGTATTGTGACACCAGCAGCCTGTTAGGATTAGGCTGCAGTGGTTTTATTGTGGTTTTATTGTGGCAGAAGGTACTTGCCACTATAAAACTGTAGAACATTAAGATGCCGCAGGACAAATTGTAATCAAGCATTATGGAGCACTACACTGCATCCTGGTGAATCACAGCATTCATTGGAAACAAATCATTTTATGTTCATAAACTGAGGGGCCTGTGGTGAAAACTCTAAAATATGCATTCTAAAACCTTAGAAATGTTGGCAATCCTTAAAATCCCACAAACTTAATTTTTTGAAATTTTAATATAAAAATTAAAAAGAAACAAATCCGAATCTCACTTTTCTAGATGAGAAACAAAACTTGCAGGACCCAAGCCGATACATAATTAGGTTTTAGGTTTTTGTTTTCTAATAAAGCACTTATTTCCTGGATGCCTCCCCATCAAACACCTCATGAGCATAGCCTGGGGGAGTAGGAGAAAAACAAGTATAGGTATGCACCATGTAGCCACTGGACTATGCAGACAATGGTGGTCCTTCTTCCTTTCCTGCTTCCTTACCAACTCAACCAGCTAAATAGTGCTTTGCACACTTTCTCTTTGGCCTGCTACCTTTCTTATTCCCGCTTTCCTAGCCTTCCAAGGCCTTCTGGGGTGCAACCCAGCCTCTGCAAGGCATTTTGGAGCACAACCCGGCTGCCATTTCAGGTTCTCCAGGCAACGACCGATGTGCCTAATGATGGCACATCATTAAGCATGAGCATATTCTATCATTGCAGAGCATATTCTATCATTAAGCTGTACGTACTTGTTTTTTTCTTTGCTCCAGTGTCTTGTTTTTTTTGAAGGATTGTTTTTCTGAATCACTGAGCAGTGGTTCTTTCTGGGCTATGAGCCCTTTGTTCTTCTTGGTACAATGATTCAGAAAGGATCTGATAGAAGAGTTGCAAATATGGGTAATCCCAGGTCATTTCCAGCACATCTCTACACTTAGAAAAGGTCTTCACACAAGATGGATGAAGGCTATGCTGAATTTGCTGGCAGAAAATCACCAATCACCATCTGAGCACCTGAAGTATTTGCCAGCTGAATAAGGAAATGTAAACTATTCTGTAACCCTTCAGTAGCCAGATCTGGTTTTTAAAATATATATGATTTTTAAAAAATCAAGATGACTTTTGGGGGACACTTTTGGATGGGACCATTAGACATGGTATTGTTTGTCCATGCCTGCATAAGACCCACCTGATCCTGGCTGGAATGAGTCAGCCTCTATGACTCTCCAGCACCCTTATCTCTGGGGTTTTAATGCCTTTTAAGAAAACTACTTGATGATGTAACTTCTAGCCATAACACCACTTTTAGTGGATCCTGGACAAGTTGTCCCTCTACAAAGTGCATCCCAAGCTAGACAGTTTGAGAACCACTGCAATAAGTTGTTCAAAAGGTGGCACCCTTGAGGAGGTGACACCACTAGTGAACAAAATGGCTAAAAATCATGATTTTAGGAATAAACCCATCATGTTATATACTGTTGGATGCATAATTTGCAGCAGAATGCTGTGAAACAAACTACTTTGAAATATATTTATTTTATCAAAACTTGTGGCCATAAAACAAACAGAGATGGAGCAATGGCACATAACCATGCCCACCATCCGGTTGTTGCCCCACTCACAGCATGGGGGTGATGCGCTGGCCTCCTGCACCAGGTGATGCGAACCCTACTGACGCCCCTCCCCAGGTGCCACTGACATGGTGCCTACTGAGCATGCACTGGAGCAGCTAGGGCAGCCCAGGTTTGGTGATTCTCTGGATCCAGCACAAATTTCTGCTCTGCATTCAGCAGGGGCAGCCCAGTTACAGTAGGCCACTCCTCACTGCCCTAACTCTGGATTGCAGCCCAAACTAAAATTTCAAGACATGTCTACTGTGACTCTGGGAAACAGTGCAGACTTCATAGAACATATTCATTAGCAACTATATTACCTTCAAAATGACATTTTCTATAATATGTACAATTAAGAATAGCTACTCATCCTAACACTGGTCTAATTTATTTTAATTAAGTACCCAGGACCGTATTTATGTTTGATGAGGCCCTAAGCTATTGAAGGTAATGGGGCCCTTTATATGTCCAGCTGTCCTTTGTCAACAACAAATTGTCACTGTTTTTTGTGTTGGATGTATGCTATATGGTAATTTATGGACCTAATAGGTATCTAAAGCCATTAGCACCTAACAAACTATGTGCAGAATATGACAAAATATCCCAGTGATATTTTAGGGAGCAGGCTAGCAGGCGGGGACCATTGCTTACATCATAAGAGCCTAAACAACACAAAACACTGTTGCTTTATAAAGGTTTAATTTTATTTGTTTTTTATCTTACATTTTGGAAATGTACATCCAGGTTTTTTCCCTTTAAATTTTTTGTGGGGGCCCTTAAGAGAGTGGGGACCTCAAGCTATCACTTGTTTGCTTATATGAAAATCCGGCACCGGAATTACCAACATTTTTGTTATTGAGAAAAGCTGTTCTTGCTCATATGAAGAACAAGTGACATAATTAAAACTTTAAATAGAAGAGCTCATAAACGTCACTGGCATGTAAACTCCTTGCATATTGGCACTATAAGAATGTCAATTTTTACTGAAGTGCTAAGATACTCAAGGACATATTTTATTATTTATTGACTTACACCTTTGGTAAATGAATTGGACAGGTGCACCCAAAGTCTGCATTGATGCAGAAATAAATTTATGCCATTTCATCTTTGCTATAGCCTTCACAGGGTTCAACCCAATTCTGTATGGACCTTATAGTAGGTCTTTAAGGCTGTTGCAAAGTGCAACACACGTTCTTGAATAGATGGGCTACTACCACAAATGGTGAGCAGTGGAAGCCTGCCAGCAGTTCCATAACATCCCCTGGTGCTAGTACACCAGTGGCAGTGGTAGGAGAGGAAAGTGGGGAAGTGCAATGAACAGAAGGGGTACAGTGGTGGGCCCAGCCTCACCCAACAACCGGTTCTCCGGAAGTGGGAGGAGCCAGGCCAGGGGTGGGGCTGAGGTCAAGGGGCGGGGCTGGGGTCATGGGGCAGGGCCAGGGAGAATTTAAAGGGGAAATTTATAAAAAAATCTAAAAATTTTAAAAAATTAATTTTTTAAAAAAATCTAAGTTTTTGTTAGTGCCCCCCAGTAACCCTAACCACACTTTCCTGGGAGTAAGTCCCATTGACTGTCATGGGACTTACTTCAGAGTAGGCATGCATAGGATAGGGTTCTCAGGCTGCAGTGCCAGCCACACTTGCCTGGGAGTAAGTCCCATTGACTGTCATGGGACTTACTTCAGAGTAGTCAGGCATAGGATAGGGATAGAGAGGAAGGAAGAAGTAGAGAGAGAGAGAAAGAGGGGGAGGGAGGGGAGAAGAGTGGAGGGGGCACCTGGGGACTCCTTCAGCCAGCCAGGGAGGGGGGAATAGTGGAGGGTTCAGCCAGGCCAGGAGAGGCTTGGACTCTAGCATGGGGGCTGCAATCCTAAAGACACTTTCCTGGGTCAGGAGAAGCCCAGGCAGCCCCCTCAAGCTAGAGTCCAAGCCGCTCCTGGCCTGGCTGCCCCCTCCACTTTTCCCCCTCCCTGCCTCCATTTCTGGGGGACTCCTTTAGCCAGGAGAGGCCCCAGGCAGGGAGGGAGCTGGCAGGGAGGGAGCTGGCAGGGGGGCTTTAACTGTTGCTCCAGCGGCCGAATGAACCAGTTTCCTGGTTATTGCCCCTCCCCACAGCTACCAGATCACCAGCACCAGGAAATTGGAACAACCAGTTCTACAGAGTGGGTGTGAACCTGCTGGAGCCCACCACTGGCGGAGGAGATGTGGCCAGAATGGGAGCTGAATGCAGGCTGGACTGAGATGGTATTGTTGATAGCAACATTACCAATATCCTATCCCTCTTCCAGTCTTCAATCCACTTTCAGTGGACTTATTCCAGTGAAATTGCTGGCACAGGTCCAGGTAGACCCATTGGGGCATCAGATGTTTACCCCTGAATAAGGGAAGAATGTTGCATTATATAGAAAAATGACCTACAGGTCTGTATTTAGGTACTCTGGCAGCCTGACTACTGCTGCAATCCTAAACACACTTTCCTGAGAGTAAGTCCAATAAAACAGAATGGGACTTACTTCTGAGTAGACATACTTAAGATTGCACCCCACATCAGTGTTGGAGGGGGAGAAAGATATGATTGGGACCTAAATAAATAATCAGATTATGCTTCCTAACAAACAGAAGTACATTAAAATCTCATGGCAACTGAATTTTCAGTTACATGTGTTTTATGAATGTGTATATGATGTACTGTCCAGTTTATTGACAAAAACATTAGTCAGTTGACTGCTTGATACATGACCCATAACATACCCATGTTGTTTTATTCCACAGAAAGCACTCAGATGTTCAGGAAACTGAGGGCATTTTTTTCTATGAAGTATATCTCACCTGCAGTGAAAAATAGACTGATCTTTCATAAATATTCACTTAAAACCTCTACTGACTGAGAAGATAAGATTTTGTATAAAACATACACAAAACGGGAAAAGATTTTGTATAAAACATACACAAAACAGGAAAATGATTAGTGTTTTAAGAAATTGGGTATGCCAGTATAAAGCAGATGAGACTCCCACAATAATATTCCAATCTAAATAACATTCTGAAGTATTGGGAAGCCTTTTACTGATACAGCAGTAAAAGCTTTACTTACTTTACTGCTTTACTTACTAAAGCAGATACAGTGGTGCCTCGTGTAACAAGTGCCTCACATAAAGTATGATCCATGTAACCAGTGGTGGGCACCAGCAGGTTCGCACCTACTCTATAGAACCGGTTCTTAACACAAGATAGTACATATAAAGTTTAAAAATAGCCATTTAAAAGTGGCTGCCAGATGGACAGAGAACCGGTTCTTAATTTCTTTGAAGCCCATCACTGCATGTAACCAGTCTAAATTTCCAAGGAATCCTGCTTCATAACAAGCAAACCCCTCTGGCACCTAATAGGCACGCGCGCTATGCAGCCCTGATGCTCCACGCAGAGGCTGTTTAAAAGGGCTGCCGGCCAGCACTGCTGCCCCTAACTGCTCCCAACTTGGGGACAGTTGCTTGGGGGTGCCAGAGGAAGCTGCCCCTAACTGCCCCCAAGTGCCCCCACTGGCTATCTTGAACCTCCAGAAGCAGTCCAGATAAAGTGTTTTTGATTGCAGCCTCCTAACCATGTCTACCCAGAAGTAAGCCCCATTGTGTTAAATGGGTCTTAGTCCCAGGAAACTGTCTTTAGGATTGCAGCCTAACCTAAGTAGACTTCAGTTACAGTTGTCATCATTTTTACATACAGTTAATATTTTTATATGAATTTTTTTGGGTTGTGGAACCAATTGTCTGAGTTTTCATTATTTCCTACGGGAAAATCCGCTTCATGTAAAGAGCGTTTCACATAACAAGCATGTCTCCAGAACTAATTAAACTTGTTACATGAGGCACCACTGTATAAGATAAATCTCTATATGAAGGTGTCATTTGTATATATTTTAAAGGTACTACTATCATTTTGATGCTAAATTTTCATTTGCTTGCAGTAGCTCTAGTCAGAAATCAGTGGGTAATTTGTGCTAGAGTTAGAATGGGTCCAACTGGCATCTTTTTCTAAAACATGGATCCAGCGCATCTTTTGTACACTCCCAGTGCTGTTAGAAGGAACATGAACTGTGCCGTACTTTGTCCCAGGATTTGTCCCAGGATTTCTCAGCCCAGGACCTTGTTTTCAGTGCCAGAACAGAGCTTCACATGGTTTCACACAGAACCATCTCCATCTCTCTGCCTGTGAGCTTCCACTCCTTTTCCTGGACCATGGATGGCAGAACTTCCTCGCCCCAGTGGCGTCACTAGAGTGGTGTGGTCCACATGGGTGATGCGCCCAAGGGGGTGACGCGCACTGGGGGACCTAAAAACTGCAACTTCTTGATGGAATATCAAATCCCATCATGTCATATACCGCTGGATTTGAATTGAATGCAAAAATCTGTTTTGAAATAGCACCTTCCTATCAAACATTATGGCAAAAAAACTAAAATATGCATTGAACTCCAAGGAAAGAGAAAACAACCTCTGTCACAGCTTGACTCTTGAGTAGGCAGATCTGCCATAGTTCATGGAAAGGGCAGGCTGAGAGGAATCTAAGGACACCAGAATTGTCCTGATCCATTGAACACAACCTTCCCAAATCATCCCAGAAGGAGGTCCCTGATTGCATTGAAATTCATTGAAAATGGATGTGAACTGCACATCTGTGTTTACAGGACACAAGGCTAAAATCCAGTGCAGGAAAAAGCGGAAAGATGGTCACACAGGCAATAGGGGCTGCCTTCTTCCCAAAGCATCACCCGACTCTTGAGACCCACTGCTTCCCATTGGGGGCTAGCCACGTACCGGAACCTCCTGTGTCTTCAGAGAAAGGCAGAGACATGTCCTGATTCACTGCCTCTATCCAGCCCTTCATTACAGTGCCCAGAGCCACTTCTGACTCATGACACTTTGAGCACAGTCCTAACCATGTCTACTCAAATGCAAGCCTCATTGTGTTCAGTGGGTCTTCCTCCCAAGAAAATGTCTTTAGGATTATAGCCTTCATTACTCTGCCCACTCTGTCGGGGGAGGACACTGCAAAAGAGGACAGGCCCATCCTAAATCTTGCCAGACAAATCTGATCTCCTTTTTTGATCGGGATACAAGCTTACTGGACAGTGGCAATGCTGTGGATGTCATTTATCTCGACTTCAGCAAAGCATTTGACAAGGTCCTACATGATGTTTTAATTGGGAAGTTGGAAAAATATGGGCTAGACGAGGCAATTGTTAGGTGGATCTGTAACTGACTCAACAACCGCACACAAAGGGTATTAGTAAATGGTTCTGTGCAGAGATGGGCTGGCCCCATCCCAAGATCCGGTACGCCGGAAGTGGGAGGGGCCAGCTGGGGTCAGGGGGTGTGGGTGGGGCGAGGGATGGGACTGGGGAGGGGCGAGGGGCAGGGCGACGTTGTTGCCTGCGCAGTGCCTGCTTAGAAGCTGGCCTGCCAGGCTGGCCTGGCAGGCCGGCTTCCAAGCAGGCTCTGCGCAAGCGCCGACACCTACGCTCACGCAGAGCCTGCCTGGAAGCTGGCCTGGCAGGCTGCTTTTAGGCAGGCTCTGCGCGAGCGCCGGTGTCGGCACTCGCACAGAGCCTGCCTAAAAGCGGCCTGCCCGCTTCTAGGCAGGCGGCGGTGGGCGCAAAACATGGCGGACCGTACCGGTCCGCTATGTTTTGCATTTCCCTGTCGCTGGCGGTACGCTAGAGGCAGGGAAATGGGAAGAACCGGTACAGGCGCGTAGGCCCGTACTGGTAAGTGCCCACCACTGGGCACTAGGTTCTGTGCAGAACCTTTGCTGAACTTTGTCAACCTAGAAGTCAGTTTCAAGTGGGGTTCCCTAAGGCTCTGTCTTAGGCCTGGTTCTCTTTAACATTTTCATTAATGACTTGGAGGAAGGGATATGGGGGAGCCTGATCAAATTTGCAGATGACAGCAAGCTGGGAGGAGTAGCAAACACAACAGAAGACAGGAGAAACCTCCAGGAGGATCTGGATAAACTGGAATCCTGGGCTGTAACAAATAGAATGGACTTCAACAGGGAGAAGTGCAAGGTTCTGCACTTGGGCAATAAAAACCAAAAATACAGGTATAAAATGGGGGATACGTGGCTTGGCAGCACAACATGTGAGCGGGATCTTGGAGTCGCTGTGGATCACAAGCTGAACATGAGTCAGCAGTGTGATGTGTCTGCAAAGAAGGCAAATGCCATTTTAGGCTGCATTAAGAGGACTGTAGCTTCCAAGTCACGAGTAGTTATAGTTCCTCTGTATTCTGCATTGGTGAGACCTCACCTTGAGTACTGTGTTCAGTTCTGGGCACCTCACTTGAAGAAAGATGCAGCCAAACTGGAGCAAGTCCAGAGGAGAGCAACAAGAATGATCAGTGGGATGGAAGGGAAGCCCTACGAAGAAAGGTTGGGGGAACTTGGGATGTTCAGCCTGGAGAAGAGGAGGCTGAGGGGAGACATGATTGCCCTCTTCAGATACCTGAAGGGCTGTCATAGGGAGGAAGGGGCTCATTTATTCATAGCTGCTACTGAAAGCAGGACTAGTACCAATGGGGACAAACTGCAAGAAAGGAGATTCCGGTTGAAAATCTGGAAAAAATTCCTGACGGTGAGGGCGGTTCGGCATTGGAAGAGATTGCCAAGGGAGGTGGTGGACTCTCCCTCACTGGGGATCTTCAAGCAGAGGCTCGATGAGCACCTGTTGGAGATGCTCTAGGGGGAATTCCTGCTGCAGGCAGGGGTTGGACTAGATGACCTACTAGGTCCCTTCCAACCCTATGATTCTATGATTCTAAATGTATGACATCCAAGAAAATTGTAGGACATGATAAAAGAAAAGAAAAAAATATTCATATATTGCTTTCAATCAATCAATCAACAATATATACTGCTTTACAACAAAAGATGGTTAATTTAATTCCAGTGGTTAAACACTATGAGCGCAATCCTAACCATGTCTACTAAAAAGCAATCTCCATTGTGTTCAGTGGGTCTTATTCCCAGGAAAGTGACTTAAGGACTGAAGCCTATAGTGCTTATTCAAAATAATTATAAATTAAAACTATTTAAAACTATTATATATAATTTATTACATGTAATTTTTAATCACATGCTGCTTGCTCACAAGAAAAAGAACAATGAAGATTTTTTTCTTCATGTTTTTAAAAAGAGGACATGTCCTGGAAAAAGAGGCAGATGGTCACCCCGAATGGAGAGGAAAAAAAATATTTTTTCCCCAGGACACAAGGCTTAAAAAGGAAGATACGTCTTGGAAAAAGAGGACACATGGTCATCTGGTTTTAAAACTACTATTGCATATAATTTATTACATCAAATTTATGAATTTTATCATATGAATTTATGAATTCTTCATGCAGCTTGCTCACAAGAAAAAGGAGAAGAATTTTTCCAGGACACAGGGATAAAAAGAGGACATGTCCTGGAAAAAAGGGACAGATGTTCATGAAGGGAGTACAGTGAAAAGGAGGACAGTGAATATTTTTCCAGGACACAGGGACAAAAAGAGGACATATCCTGGAAAAAGGGACAGATGTTCATGACGGGAGAACAGTGAAGAGTTTTTCCAGGACACAGGGACAAAAAGAGGACATGTCCTGGAAAAAGGGACAGATGGTCATGAAGGTAGGACAGTGAAAAGGAGGACAGTGAAGAGTTTTTCCAGGACACAGGGACAAAAAGAGGACATGTCCTGGAAAAAGGGACAGATGGTCATGAAGGGAGGACAGTGAAAAGGAGGACAGTGGAGAATTTTTCCAGGACACAGGGACAAAAAGAGGACATGTCCTGGAAAAAGGGACAGATGGTCATGAAGGGAGGACAGTGAAAAGGAGGACAGTGGAGAATTTTTCCAGGACACAGGGATAAAAAGAAGACATGTCCTGAGAAAAGCAGAGAGAGGCCACCCAGTCCTTGCCTGGGATCCCTGAGGGGTCTTTGCTGCAGGTGCGTCCTGAGGCTCTGGGGAGCAGGAGCTGAGCTGAGCTGAGCTGAGCCGGGCCGGTGCTGGGGAGTCCAGGACTGGGTGGGCGTGAGCGGCAGCAGCTGGAGGGAGGTGAGCTGAGCTGAGTGAGCTGAGCTGCTGGCTGGGCTGGCTGAGGAGCGGCGCTTGGCGGGGCTGGGGAGCTGCGGAGAGAGCCAGAGAGAGCGCTGAGTGCTGTCAGTTCTGGGCAGGAGCAGTGACGGGGAAGGGAGGGAGGCAGGCGGGGGTCCTGGGCTCGCCCCCGCCCCGCACAGGTGCATTAGCGGAGGAGCCTTCGGAGAGGAGCCCTGGTGTTGCCGCCACTACTGCTGCTGGTGCTGGAGAGCAGCCTGGACGCGCCTGAGGTAAAGTTTCCGAGGGGGTCTCCGCTCCCACATGCAGAGCCGGGATACCCCTCTGGGAAGGACAGCACAGCCTCCCCGCAGCTCCTCTTTGCTCTCCAGCGCCTCAGGGGTCCTGGGAAGGACTGACGGAGACAGACACACAGACAGACTTCCTCCATTTGGCTGGCTGACCGCTTGGAGCATGTCTACTCGGAAGTAATCCTCATTAAAGTCAGTGGGTTTACTCAGGACACTGTGGATAGGACTGTAGGCTTAGACTCCAATACTATGCATGTCTACTTGAAAGTAAGCCCCATTAGAATCAGTCGGACTTACCTTTCTCACCCTTGGACCCCAATCATATGCGTGTCTACTTGGAAGTAAGCCCCATTAGACTAAATGGAGCTTACTCCCAGGAAAGTGTGGATAGGAGAGTCTTAAAGTGTGGATAGATGATAGCCTCAGTCCTATGCATGCCTACTCAGAAGTAAATCCTATTAGAGTCAGTGGGCTTACTCAGGAAAGTGTGGATAGGATTGCAGCTTTAGACCCCAATCATATGCCTATTTACTCGGAAGTAAGTACCATTAGATGGAGCTTACTCCCAGGAAAGTGTGGGTAGATAATAACCTTAGACCCCAATCATATGCATGTCTACTCAGAAGTAAGTACCATTAGAGTCAATAGGGATTACTCCATGTCAGTATGGATAGGATTGCTGTTTTTCAGCCCTATTTTATGCATGTCTACTCAGAAGTAAGCCCCATTAGAGTCAGTGGGACTTAGACCTCCCAATCCTATGCATGTTTACTCAGAACTAAGAGAACAATCCTAACCAGGTCTACTCCAAAGTAAGCCCCATTGTGTTTAGTGGGTCTTACTCGCAGGAAAGTGCCTTTAGGATTGCAATGTTGCAGTACATGTCCAGTCATTGGGTTTATTCCCAGGAAAGTGTGGATAGGATTGCTATGTTAGACCCCAATCCTATGTATGTTTACTCAGCAGTAAGCCCCATTAGAGTGGGTGGGCTTACTCCCAGGAATATATGGATATATTTGCAGCCTTAGGGCGCAATCCAGAGTAACTACGGGGAGTTCCTGCTCCGGTGTAAGAACAATTTGCTCTGGATTGCAATATGAATTTCCCATAGGTTTTCACTAGGTGGTGCAGAAACTATGGGTGCACGTAATGTCCCTTATGTGCTCCCGTAGTTACTCTGGATTGTAGGGTTAGACTCCAGTCCTATTCATGGATATTCAGAAGTAAGTCCCATTAGAGTCAATGGAGCTTACTCCCAGGAAAGTGTTAATAGAATTGGGCTATTACTCTGGAATCAAGAGGTGTCTCTGCTCTCTGCCTTGTCTCTCCTTGCTGGGGCAGTGGTGATCTCAAGGGCAGTGGATCCATCTTACCCCCAAATGATTTGGCAGGAACAGTCCTTCCAGAATGGAACCATGTTTGCCCCACTGTGTATGTTGCTGTTGTTTTAGCCACAACCCTCTGACTCTGTGTTAAATAATCCAGAATAACTACCACCTTTTTAGGTTTCATGCTCAGAATTGCAGCGTCTCCTTCATAGGTTACCCTCATCCAGGCTGATTTATGATTGACAGGTTGTTTAGCTCTTTCTTATGGTGATATCAAATCTGTGTTGAGTGATGCTGGATGTATATATTGGGTAGGAACAAACTCTCTTCAATCCACCTGGTGTGATTTTCATACATTCCAGCAGATAATCTGTGTGGCACATTGCTAGAAACTAAGGTGGCTTACCTGAGCTGCTCCCTTCCTGTCGCTTTATATGCAATCAGTAGTGAGTATCTAAACATATGGGAAATGAGTCTCTCAACTGCAGTCAGGCAGTGTGAAGCAGCATGATTTGGGGGGGGGGGGGTATTAAATACTTTTTCACACGTGCACTATGTACGGTATATATTTTGATGGTCTGTAGGTTAAAGACTGTGCTCACCAGGTAAGATCTCTCTCATTTGAGTTTATTAGATGGTTTTGAGCAAACTACTGTTAGATGGAGAAGGTTGGTGTGCAGATTATAGGAAGATTGTGTATGTGAAGCACTGTGAACTTGTGAAAAGGATATATAAATGCTGCATATTTAGAATGCATTAAGATATTCTTAGCATTTATATAGTCCTCTTGCATAATCTCAATACTTCTCATAATCTTGCTGTAATCCTTACACCAACCCTGTAATAGTATTGGTACGTCTGAAATGCATGCTATGTCTTGTAGTGACTGCGACTGTGAGCAAATTTGTATCTATGCCACATTCATCTTCCAAACAAATACACTTTGTCTCGTTACCATTGCATAGTTGATATAATTTTATCCCAGTGTTTCCATCCTGTTAAGAAATATTTTCCCCAAGTGTCTCAGTAGCTTTGCACGCAAATTTAAATTAAAATACATACTTCTTTAACATAGTACAGTACGCAAATTGTATGCTATACTGTAGATTTTTTTTTGCAAAATATTGAGTAACACTTGGAAATTACTTATTATATAAATCTGAAACAAGCAAGCATGTACAAACATGCACAATTAGTTATGGCCAAGGGGCATAATCTGGCCATGATAGTATATTTGTCCAAGTGCTACTTGTTGGACAGGATTATTTAGATCTTTTATATGGAGCCTTTCCCCATAAAAAGACATCCAGTCAAGCCAAGGATACAGAAATCTCAGACACAACACTTATCAGAAATAATGTAGTTAAAAATAAACCACTTGGCTGTTACGATGGGGTGTTTTTGCTGGTTTTGAATGGTTTTTGCATGTCATTCTGAAGTGCCACTTTGAATCTCAAGCAATGATCATCAGCCTGAAACATCAAAGTGGCTGATTAATGTGCTGTAGTTTGATTTTTGTTTGCATCTGGATATTTAATCAGACCTAGTGTTTAGTTTGCTGAAAATTGTTTGGAATAGAACAGAGCACGAGATAGTACACTTGTAGTCAGCTTTGTGACTCTAAAAAAAATGTAGCTTGAGAGCTTGCACATATTATTCCTTGCTGTCTGGAATAGCTAGTGTCACAATGGTGCTTCTGAATGCTTGTATACCTTATGCTGTGGCTTTTCTTCCTGCTGTACTTTCTTCCTGTTAAAAGCGCAATAGAATGAAATGAATTACAAAAGGAAGAAGGAGTTTGTTGTCTTGCAGGTTCTGATTTTGTGTCCTTGCTGCTCTTTTTAAATTAAAAAAACACCTATTGGTATTAAAATAGGGTCAAAGGATACTTTCTGAGCTCTGGTTTATAATAATAAACTTATAATGTACAAGAATTGGAGAAATTATTGGAAATTACGTAATTGGAGAAAGTAATCATTCCAAACACTTGCTTTGTCCAGTTGGGGAAGCTTTAAATCTGTCAGTTGCACACATTACTAGATTGCAGAGAGATTTTAAAACTTGTCTAGTTCCACAGAAGTTCAGTTTTGTATTTTTTGTCACACTTGAGATAGTAGTGATTATATTTGAGGAGAGTTTGATTAATCTCTGCTAGTTTGCATGCATGTTCATATAAAATGTATACAGTATTCTGACAAATGAAGTCTTTTGGCATAAGAACACTATGCAAGAAGCCAAGCATAAAAAGAGCCAATGGAACTTGGAATTGCATTACCTCATTCTGCATTGGCTTGCTATCCAATAGTCCCAATATTTATGAATTAATCTATTCAAGAAAGATATGAATAGACCTGGGCTGCAATCCTATGCACAATTTTCTTAGCAGTATGACCCACAGTGGAACTTACTTCTGAGTAGACAGTGCATAGAACTATCCTGCTAGTGTGAGTGTGCTTGTCAGACTTCCAACTATAGGAAGAAAAAATGAGTCAAGATGTTTGGGGGAAAAAATTATTGTTGAACATTTCTGTATTGCATTTTTATGTTGTTTCAGAGTCCAGGAGATACTATGTAGTTTTTTCAATCGAGTCTAATAGTGGCTGTAATTGTTTCAAATATCTTTCCTTTTCTTGCAAGTGAATAAATGATGTTATTATGAATAAAATCACATTTTTTGAGGGGGAATCTTGAAATGTTTCCTTTAAAAGTCCTAATTATAAAAACTATTTCTTCGACACATATTGGTGCTTACCTGTGAACTATTATTTCTGTAGAGCCTATAACAATAGAGAGGAATTATTAGTTGGTGATACAGCATTGAAGGTGGTCTATAGCAAGATGAAAAACTATCCATCACATTGTGCCTGAGTGTCCATCAACAGCATATACTGGCCCAGTGTCTGATTTTTTTCCAACATTATCCTTGAATGGCTGGATGGACTGGACATTAACATCTGAGATGCCATAAGTCTATGTATAATTTGCCATATGCTAACTTCAGTAAATAGCAAGATGGATTATTCAATGTATTCTTCTATCTTTTCAGGTGTATAATTCAAACTAGCAGGTTTCATTAGTGTGAGGTGATTTTCATGGAACTCATGAAACTGGGCTTCATAGAAGCAAGTTGGAGAATAATTAAAATGGGGACTGTTCATACTGTTTCTAGAGGAGAACCATGTAAATAGTGACTGTCAAGACATTTTACTTTAACAGAAGTGTGAGCAAATAATGATCCTACTACATGCTGCTGTCCTAACCTACACTAACATTGAAAATCAGTAACACACACTGGCAGTTTAGTTGCACTGTCATGTTACATAACTATGGCTTCAGTGTGATGTTCATTCGCAAGAGACCATGGGGATTAGTTCAGAGACAACAGAATTGTGTATGGTATTAATTGCCAAGTTCTCTACTATGGTGCACTATGCCTATACAATTTCCTCCTCAATGTTGCTGGCCATTGATCAAAATGACATGCATGCCTATGTTCTCACTAAGAACCAGGCAGGTTTTTCATGGGTAATAAATTCACTGTGAGCAAAATCACAGTGGAAAGAAGGTTGCAGAAAGTTATGTTGCATAAATGAGAAACAATATGCATAATGATTAGAATGCTCCCATGCAATTTTTGTAAGAAGAGAAAGTATTGAAGATATGTCGAATGAGATATATGGAGCATTTGTTGCTAGAAATGTATTGAATCAAACAATTATAATAAAATTAATAGTACAGTATGGAGTTGTGCATACATTTCTGTATTGTTTTCCTGAAGAATTTGATTCCTGGTCTTCTAAATTCTAATTGGTGCAAGAAATTTGTCCTTTTGTAAGGAACCTGTTCTGCAAAATAGAAATTAGCCATCAAACTGATTCATGTGGTCATTCCGTAATGAACTACTCCAGAGTATTTCAGCAAGCTTCCAAATTGTGGTTCAGCATCTCTTTAATCCATACATATTTTGAACGTTTGGTAACAAGTGTTTGCTGACATGTTTTGGATATGCAATGGGGAATACATTTGATTGCTTTACTGCATGGTAAACAAAGCTGCCTTTTCTGTGTCAAAACATGGCATGTGGAAAGCTTCCACATGATATTTGAATAATCTTAAGTGTCATGTGTGGCCTGACTCTAGAATAGTCATTTGTGTCAGTGTGTGTTTTGTAATTAAAAAGGAGCAACAGGTATCTGCAGCACATGAAGTGAGCATTTTATTCATTCCTCTTTCCATGATACTAACAACAATGTCCTCCTACCTCCTGCTGCTACCTGGGAGGAAAATATCCCTTGATACCAATGTAAATGATTGGTTGAAGTGATCCCTCCAAACCAGAATTCTTAGTCATAAGTGATCTGAGTTTGCAAGGGATCAATTAAACCAGTGATTCTCAAAGTGGGGATTGAGATTCCCTTGGGGTCATGACTTCCTTTCAGGGGGGTTGCAAAAAGTTAGGTGCCCCCACTTCCTTTCAGGGGGTTGCAAAAAGTTAGGTGCCCCCATCTTGGAATCTCGCATTGGGCAGCAGGACCCAGCAGGCAACCTCTGCCATGGCACACTAGTCACCTGGAGCCTCCTGTCTAGGACAGAGGAAAGTTTGCTGTGCCAGATTAGGAGAGACGGGAGGGAGGTCCAAGCACTAGGGAGAGTCTTGATCTTCCTTTTCTCCCTCCCAGATGCAGCCGTCCTCAACTCATCCTGAGAGTAAGAGCACAATCCTAACCATGTCTACTCAAAAGTAAGCCACATTGTGTTCAATAGGTCTTACTCCCAGGAAAGTGTCTTTAGGATTGCAGCATAAGTCTCATTGAACACAATGGGACTTACTTCTGAAGAGACACAGAGGAGCTCTGGTATTATAGTGATGTCACGTCTGGCCATTACATCATTTCCAGGTTGGTGACATCATTTCAGGGGGATCCTGGATAGATTGTAAATCCCGGAGGAGGTCCTGGGCTGAAATGTTTGAGAACTACTGTCCTAGTGAGCTAATTTAGAAATACAACCCAGCAAACTGTCTTTTGACTTAAAGAAGAAATTTGCATACAAGAGAAGTGGGGAGCTGGGGAATTGAAGATGTACAGAAACTCAACTAGTTTACTGTGAAGGATTGTCTGTGTCCAAATGAATAAAATGTTTATTTTTATATTATCTGAAGTTCTATTTGTGCTTTGTAATAGGGTCACAGATGACTCTCTGTATGTCTGATATAAAGGCACTTCCTAAGGATTCCTTTGGTGCAAGACATTCTTACAGAAGTTGATTTTTACACAGGACAGCAATGGACTGTACAAGAAGAGCCACCGGTACATGCTCCTCTTTGAGGCTTTGAATACATGCTTTCTTTGCATTTGTTCCAAGCACAGGTGACCCTCATTACCCACTAGGGGTCTGTTCTGAAGCCTCCTGGATAAAAAAAAAAAATCTGTGTATATAGAAAACAATGGAAAAATAGGTTTAAAGACCCACTTCCCAGTTTCTTGCTCCTCTATTGCATGTAATTGAATGAGGTAGAGCATCAATATCTGCAGGGGTTTGATTCTGGGACTGAAAAATGGAGTGACTGTTTGCATTACTTCCTCTCTACAACAGTAGAAAAGCAGTTTTTTAATCTGAGGTTTGCAGTGGCCATTTGTGTTGAGTCAAATCGATGTATAACAAGGTTGGACCTGTAATTTAATTTCAAATTTGAATAACTTATATGATTGGATTTTACTGAGCTTTTTATTTAATACTCATGAGAACTACATACTTGCTCCATCATCTAAACAGACTTCATGAAAGAAGGAGCAAGCACAGTGATCACATCCCTTTGTTCATGCAGACTTTTTAAAAGAAAGAGAACGCACAAGGCACTCTGGAAATGATTCCAGCTTACAGTGTAAAGCAAGTGGCAAACATTACACAGTGGAGAGTGGTGAGCATAGATGGCTCTTGTATAAATCTTGGGAAAGTGCCTTTAACTGCAGGTAAGCCTAGAAAAATGAGAATACCATCAGAAACTGGAATTTTTAAAAAAACTAGGTCATCTTTCATTGTCACACAAAATACTATCCTTGTGACAAACATGTTATTGACATGAGAATCTATAAATTGTAAGGATTAAAGTATTTTTAAATGTAGATACTCAAAGCCTGGGTTATATGAGGTTATATGAGAAAATTATTTCTTTCAAGGAAATATGATTCTATGCATGAGCTAAACTGGTGTGATGAGTATTTGTGGGTTCCTTCATTAACCAAGGAGAAACTGGTTGTTGATGGATATACGGGACAGAATCTTATCGGGGCCTACACTCAAGTTATAGAATGTCCTGCCCTGTGAAGCCCATCCGATCCTTTCCATCACTGTTGTAAAAACCACTATCTTTCGACAGGCAGAGGACTCGGAATACATTTTTAGGCTTTCTACCTTTAAGTTGTTGCTTTGATCAGTAATTGTAACAATATTCAATAAAAACAACAAGTCTCCACGTTTGGGTTTTTTTTTAGCAAGTTTGGTTTAAATTTGTTATTTCTATAAATTTATTTTGATTATACAGTCTATATTGAGAGGAAGGGCAAATGGAGATTTGTTAGGGGTTTGCAAAGACTTTTAGGGCACAATCCAGAGCAAATTCAGCCTGCTCTGCCCTAACTGCTCTCTCCTAACTATTCTGTATCCAGAGCAGAAAGTTATGCTGCATCCAGAGAGTCAGGAAGCCTGGGCTGCCCTAACTGCTCCAGAGCATGCTAAGTAATTGACACATGGGGAGGACTTGCTCCTGAAGAGACACCCCTCAGATCACACCGAACAAGGAACAGCTGTGGTGCCTATAGTGGTGACACAACTCTGTGCATCACCTGGTGTGGAAGTCTGTGCATCACCCCCGGGATGCGCGCAATCCCCTACCTGGACTGTGCAGTTGCCAAATGGCTTCAGAAGAGTACTGCGCAGGCACCAGCTGACTGTGCAGGCGTGAGAGTTGGTGCCTGTGTAGTACTCTTCTAAAGCCATTCGGCTGCTGCTCTGCCTCCTGAGCAAGGCCGAATGGCCGTGCAGAGGCGCGGACTTCCTCCGCTCTAAGGAAGTCTCCTCTGAAGCTGTTCGGCATGCTCAGTGTGTTTCTGTGCAGTGCATCTCAGCTGGCCAGTCAGGCCAGCTCCGAGGATGAGTGGCAGCTTCTGGCTGCTGCTCTGCCTTGGAGCAGGTCTTAATGGGCGCACTGATGTCCGGGACCTGCCAAAGGACAGTCAAACTCCTTCAGCGCATCACCCCATATAGAGTGCATCACCCAATGCGGCCCACACCAGCTGCACCAGTCTGGTGACACCACTGGGTGTCTGCCTTATAAAGAGTCCCTGATGAGATGCCAGTACATTCTACAATGAATACAAGGGGCTTCTTGGAGTGACCTGCTGTATCGTGAGGTTTGTGGGCAGCCGTAGTTTGTTCCATATCCTGAGGCTGAGAGGCAGGGGTTGCAGCTACGCTGGCCAAGAACTCAGATTTTTGGTCAACACTGCCATTCTTACTCAGGCCTTATCATGGACCCCTATGGGTCTACTCATTACTATATCTGCTCCTGAGGTGGTATAACTCTGAGGGCTGGAAGACGGCATTTCTGCCCTGGAAACAGGCTCTGGATACAGAGTAACTGCTCTGCCCTAGGCAATGCTAAACATGCTCTCAACATGCCTCTCCTGAACTGCCTATGGCAGAGCAGGTCCACCTCTCTTAGGGCACCCTATGTTGCCTTGCTCTCCCCTAAGCCTTTTCCAGAGTAACTGGGGTGAAGCATCTTGCAGTTGCTCCAACCTATTGTTGGATAGGGCGACCTAAGGGCTCTTATGTGGACAGATTAGTTGCTCTGGATTGTGCTGATAGTAGCTTTCCATTTAGTGCTTCTGCTGTCAGAATCTCCTTTTTTCAAAATAGGAGCTCCTGATGGTGTTTCTTGGAATGCCATCCTTTGTCTTGGACGAAGTTGCACTAATTTTTTTAAATTATATCATCCATCTAGTAAAGTAGCACTTCTATTGATAGGCTGCAAGTTCAGTTCAAATGAAGAATTTTCTTCACATAACACAACTATCTTATGAAATGCATTGCTAAAAGGTGATGTGATAAGCCAGGGTTTTAGCTTACTTTATATTAAAAGGTGATAAGATCCATTAATTCATGTGTGCTATTTAAGCACACATTTTGAGTGCTTTTTATTCTACCATAAAAATAATCGTCGCTAATAAAATTTATTTACATCTTTACAATACTGCAAACCATAACTGTGAACCTGGGGACTTGCAAAAAATGTTTTTAGCTGGGCCCTGCAACTCACCAAGGCCCAAATCTTGGAGATAAACAGCATGTGGTGATCTCTCCTGCTTGCATGTTTCCCAGGAGGGTGAAACTAGCCATATCTAGAGACAATGAACTCTGTTAAAAGTTCTGCTTATATTTGAAATTAAACAACTTTTGCACGGTTTCAGTTCTCCAAGCTATGATGTATATGATAACATCAATTGGAATAAAGGATTATGAAACTTGAATAGCCATTGCAAGTTGAGAAACAAATGCCAAGTTTTGTGATAACCATATTCCTTTACCAAGAAGTATATTTGCAATGTATTTTTAAGAATTCTGTATTTGAAAACATGCCCAAAGGGGACAAGGCTCTGGCTGCAATCCTAACCACACTCTCATGGGAGTAAGCACTATTGAACACAAAGGGACTTACTTCAGAGGAGACACGCTTAGGATTGCACTGTTAGTCAGGCTTTTGGATGTGCCATGGATGTGCATACTCTACAAGAAGGATCCAGCTATGGAAACTTCAGTGACATATCTACATAGAATCAACTTCTAAATTGGGAGGGTTTGGTGTGTACTAAAGAAAAGTAGAGGATGATCAGAACTGGAAATTCTGTAAGGGCATGCTGTCTATGTGGTCATGGCACCCTGGAATATGTTTTGTTTCTGAAATTGGCTATCTTGACGAGATTTTTTTAATAAACATTAGTCTTCATTTTATGTTGTAGCCAATGCTGGTTTGTGTTTATATTTCACGTGTATTTCAGCCTCCGAAGTTAATGTTTAGCCCTCTGTCACTTGCAGTAGGGATTTTCATCGGTCACGCGCAGTGGCCCTGAAAGCCCCTGTCATAAAAACTGTCATAGCACCTAATTAATTAAGTTCTAATGCTCTTAAAGTGATCAGTGACCTTTATTAGGATGAACAAAGAGAGAGGATTCGAAATCTGAGTTAAAAAAATCTCATTTATTAAGCTTAAAGCAGGTAATACAAAAATGCAGTCAAATGTAAGACCCGCCACCATATTGCGTTTAGTTTTCATGATAAAAAATATCCAAATGAACATTAATTGCAAACAGGAATCCAAGTAGAGGCAAAGTAGAGCCTGTCTCACTGAGACAGATGATAGACTCCCCGCTGTTAGGGAGTTCAGCTGTAGAGAGGCATTGGCACATTGAAATGAAAATGTCTTTGAAATGCAAGGCACAATTCTGTGAATGTCTTGTGAATGAGTTGTAAAGGGGTTGTAAATGTCTGTAAATCACTTAAGACATAAATGATGAGAACTGAGCACAAATTAGGGCGACAAAATAGGGCGACAAGTCAGGGCGCACGTGGCATGAGAGGCCAGGGGTGTCATTACTGCACCCCACACAGGCGGTGAGAAAACTGACTAGAGGGGGTTTGGAACAGCACCTATAGAAAGGAGGGTACTAGGGGGGTCAGGCTAGGCTAGGCTCGGAGAGGGAGCAAAACCAAAATTTTTTGGCCTTTCTGGTCAGCTGCACCTGACCGAGGGTTAGGTATCTGTATAATAACCAGCTTTTTTCCCTGTGACATAAACACTGATAGGTTATTGTCTGTACAGGTTTAGTGGTGATTGACTAGTAAATTTTTCTGATTTATTTATACTACTTTTCTGATATCATTGTGGCTTTATTTCAATTGGCAACTTTGTAAATTCCCTCACAGTGTGCACTTATATCTGAAGGTGACTTGTGTATATATATAATGGTGGTGAGTGAATTTATGGCAAGGCTTCATTCATTTTGCTATATAAACAGTACTTGGCATCCATCAGTCTTGAAAGACTATGGTATCATGCTCGACGCTGACACTGCATGAGAAGCATGAAGACCTGGGTAGATTGTCAGGGAGGATAGGCTGTTACCCAAGCAGCAAATCCCCCCTCTCCATGCCACTGAATTAGTCCAATGGAAAGGCAGAACCAATACGATTGGATCCAGCTGGCGTCACAGAGCTGGGCTAAGGACAGGAGCTCACCCTGTCTTGTGGGGACCAACCTGGGTCTCGAACCCTGGCCTGCTGGTTAACAGGCGCAGTGTCTTAACCACTTGCGCCACCTACAGCCCCTTAAAACAGTAGGATATTTCACTATTGCTTCTGGATTAGGACTTGCAGAGATTTATTATGAAACATTATAACGTGAAAGAGACTGGGCTCACAGACCCAGTACACAGTCTGGTCTTATCAAAACGTACTAAAAAACCAGCCAGAGGACCAAGATGTCCTCAGAACAATCTTCCCCATTCCAAGACACAAATTATAAGAACAAAACAAGTTTAATTAAATAACCAAGGTTCATAAAAAAAGCCTAGCTCAAACAAGGTGAATTTTAAATGGAATATATCTTGGATATAAATAAAACTTATTTAAGACATGAACTCCTCTTAGCATAGATTTCTTTCCAATAAAGCAGATAGTTAACCTCAGCAAGAAGAGAAGGATGAATATGAGCTCTCAGAAATCCTTACAGCTTATCCAGGCTAAAAGAATGCAACACAGCTGACTCTTATCCCTGTAACAAACCCAATTTCCCTTAAAGGAGAAAATACTTCTCTTTCTTCCTAGTCATCATATAACTTTTCATGCCATATAAATATGTGGTCAATTTTGTATGTGCATCTTTTCTTCCTGAACTTCCCCATCTCTCTCTCTGTTTCTATAAATGAAAAGGGAAAAAAGTCTAGGGTTTTGCTTGTCTTGAGGAAATCGTGGGTGTAATATTCTATTTCTGCCGGGTGGACAGAGCTAATTTCTACCAATTCCAGAATCATTTGCATTGACAGATTACCATGTGTGGGTGTTCTGGAATGTATGGAGTTGATGCAGGATCTTCCCACTGTAACAGTCTTAACACATAATTACCACTGCATTACTACTGGGACTGTGGTAGCCTTCTGTGATGGGGAAACATCCTGTAATGATAACTATTTAGTACAACTTGCACAAGAACTCAGCTTCAATAAACAGTTCATTAAGCATCATGAAATACAAGATCTGAACCTCTTTTGCATACCTTAATTCTGAATAAGTCAATGCTTTTTAATGTCTCATACTTCCTATTACCTTAGGTTAAAAAAAAAACTAGAATCATGCAATTATCTCAAAGCCACAAAAATTCCTCATTGTTCATGGATATTCTGCAGTTAAGATTTCAAACAGCTCAGCCTGTTTGTTACAACATAAATGAAGAATTCCTTCTTTGGGAAAATTTGCTGTACTATACTATACATTTCTGTTACATTACTACCACTGTACAGGGTGACCATATGTCCCTTTTTTCCAGGACATGTCCTGGATTTTAGCCTTGTGTTCTGGGAAAAAAGTCTTCATTATGCTTCTTGTGAGCAGGAGCCTTCTTATAATTAATAAATTATATGTAATCACTTTAAATGTAATAGTAAGCAACACAGTATTTAAATTAAGAATGTGAAAGTTAATATATGAGTGTTTTTAGCTTTTGTTATTCCCTACATTTTCAGGGTGTCCTACGTTGGGGGCGAGCTTGCCCTCTTATTTTTTCATTATGACATATGGTCACTCTGTCATTGTATCACAGTGTGCCCGACTTGCTTCATAATCCTGACAGCTTCAGGTTAGTTGTTTTGTATTTTTTCTAGTGGCTACTTCTTCCCATAAGATAGTGGATGTACTAGTAGACGTATACAAGATTCAAGCAGTTAAGTAAACTATGTTCTTACAAGAAATGTAGCTTTTAATCATATTGAGCCAGTCACTTGGAGATATGCCTCCCGGGTATAGTAGCGTTTTGCCAATCTTTTGGGGTCATGGTGGATAATTCAGTGAAAATGTTGGCTCATTGAAAAAAGCAAACTCGGTTATAAGGGATGATTGTTAAAAGTGCCTATAAATAGTATTTGTTTTCGAAAATATTATTTACAAGACTATCAGTTACAGGTGTGATTAAATGTTGTGGAGTAGAATGGAACATATCAACCCCTTTTAGTCCTAAAGTAGGTCAATACCCCATGAATTTTGCTTTTCTATATATTCCCAAACATGAGAGAAACTAATGTGGTAATAGCTTATCTACTGATTTTTTTAAAAAAATTATAGAACAGGGTATATTTCAGAATATGAAAGTGTTTTCTGCTAGTTGGAAGTGGTGTGTTGCAATGATAACGGTTATCTTATCTTAAAATCTAAAAGCAGGCCTCCGTCAGTCTTGAAAGAATATGGTATTGTGCTCGGCGCTGCATACGCTGCATGCGAAGCACGAAAACCTGGGTTGGGTTGTTATGGAGGAGAAGCTGTTACCCAAGCAGCAAATCCCCCCTCTCCACGCCACTGAATCAGTCCAATGGAAAGGCAGAGCCCATATGATTGGATCCTGCTGGCGTCGCAGAGCTGGGCTAAGGACAGGAGTCTTGTGGGGCCAACCTCTCTTGTGGGGCCGACCCGGGTCTCAAACCCTGGCCTGCTGGTTAAAATCTAGTTTTGAATAAATTACTGTAATGAATGAAAGACCTTTCATTTCATGACCCATAGAATGATTTTTTTCAACACCCCACTGTCTATAAACAAATAAGTCTGACTGGATTTTAATGCCATGAAGAAAAACAGGTTGAAACTTGGCTGAAAGTGCCAGGCTGTTCAGTCTACCTTGTTCAAAGATAAATAGCAAAGTTACTTGTTCCAACTTTGTCTGTGCCCTTGAAATTATTTCATTTTGATCGATGCAATTCTGGTTTCCCGTAATTATAAAGGGAAGTTTTAGAAATACTGAGACTGCTGTAAATAGGGAAAAATAGCTTTCATGTTCTCTTAACTTTGATTATGACTTTTTAAAAATGCAATATTAAGATTTGTTTCACTTTGGATATGTGAATGTACAAAGTCTTCCAGGATCTGCCAATCCTGTGTTAGCAGATTCACTTTTCACCTCTGTCTTCCAAGGAGGTGGGAATATTGGGGTGTATTCTGATCACTGCTAAGGCCAGGTGTGTCTGCCTGCAACCTCTGCAGGCCTCAAATGATAGTTTAAAGCAGTGGTGGGTGAACGCGGCCCAGATGCCATTTGCTGACTCTGGTGACCCCTTATTTGGCCCCAAGGAGCCCCCAGTCTCTAGTGAGCCTCTGGTCCATTAGAGACTGTTGGAAACCATACTGCCCATGTCACAATATCCATATTTATTCTAAGTGCATTAGTTCCTGTCAGCTGAATGCAAAGCCTATTCACAACTTCCTATTTGCCCCATGCTGGGCAACTAGTTAGAAAATATAACTTCAGAAAGATGCACTTCTTCAGTTAGGTAGCAAGTTCTTGTTGTGCAGATACTTAGCTGCCCTATAAGTGTTAGCGAACATATTTCAGATGCTTCATGAAGTATAATATATTTTTTTGCCATTTTAGAGTGCTTAAATGTCTTTTTATGTTCACATGAAGGCTTTTCCTCTTTTAAATAGACTTCTTTACTATTATCAATAGTAAATAGCTTTGTAAAAAAGCAGACTTGGAGCAGCAGGCTCATTTTCTGTCTGAGTAGATATGAAGTACCTCAATAGGAAGAGTATTCTGCAGTAAGTATAGTTATTTAACTGTTGAAGCTAAGAGTGTAGTTCATGTAACAGACTAGTGTCTTCACTGACAAAGACAGGCCATGACTCTTTGTGTCTTGACTAGACTGAGAATTCTGCTTCCTGTGGGTTTTTGTAATGGCATTTGAAATTTTTGAAGTGCTATATTTTATGGACAAATCTTGCTGCTGTGCAGTTTTAAAATGTTAGTGCAGCTTTGACACCTTGCTGTTTGGACTGCTAAGAGTGAAGTACAATCTTATCGGTAGAACTGAACTCCTGAACTGAACTATGGTAGAAGACTTTCACCAAAATGAATATCTAGCAATAGGAATAATTAAAGTATTTTGGTTGCAATCCTAACCACACATTCCTCGGAGTAAGACACACTGACCATAAAGGGTCTGGGTCAACATGCTTAAGATTGGGCTCTTTAATATTTCAATAACACAAAAAACCAAGTGCTATCCATATTAGATTTCATTCTTTAAAAAAACCACATCATTCTTCTCTCCACTGTGCCTGTCATTCTTTCTACATGTCTGCTATAAATTACACTTAGGGTGCAGCCCAGAAGTGCATTTGGGCTGCCCTGTCTATCACAGGGGTGGCCCATTTCCAAGACGGGGCAGCTCAGTTATGCCAGAAAAGGCTTCGGGCAAACTAAGTCAACATAGACTTCTCCAAGACAGACGGACCTGGGCTGCCCTAGCTGTGCCAGGGTAGGCAGTTCAGGAAGGGCCTGTTGAGGGCATGTTTAACATTGTCTAGAACAGAGCAGTTATACCAGATCCACAGCCTGTTTCCAGGGCAGAAATTTCCTCTTCCAGCTCTTCAGTTATAGCAGGTAAAGAAATGAGTAGACCCATAGGAATCCATGATAAGGCAGAGTAAGAATGGCAGTGTTTACCAAAAATCTGAGTTCTTGTCCAGCCTGAATGCAACCCCTGCCTCACAACCTCAGGATATGGCACAACTACAGCAGCCCACTAACCTGGGGATACAACAGGCCACTCCAACAAGCTCCTTGCATCCACTGCAAACTGTTCTGCAGTCTCATGCTGCAGCTTTTACTGGTTGTCAAGGACTCCTTATAAGTCAGGCACCACAGCTGTTCCTCGTTCAGTATGATCTGAGGGAGTCTCCTTGGAAGCAAGCCTGCCCCAGGTGTGACCAACTTGGTGCCTACTGAGCATGCTCTGGGGCTGCTAGTTCAGCCCAGGCTTCCTGACTCAGGATTCAGCATAACCTTCTGTTGTGATGTGGTCTACTTGGGGCAGTCCAGCTAGGGCCCTTCTGACTGCCCTAACTCTGGATTGCTCTGTTAATCCACAATGTTGTAATGACTACCTTGAGTAGTAAAGTGAGCTGGCATCAGCAGTGACTTCTCATCACTGACAGTTTTGAAGCTTTCACTTAACAGTGGCAATGTGGCCTTGGAAAAGGAATATGTTATGTGCTTTTTGCTCACTTCCATGCTCAACTCCTTTTGTGCTTAAATTTTTACAGAAGTAAAAATTGTATGGCTTAAGGTATGAACAGTTGTTCAATCTTTTAAAAGGCTTCAGGTGACTGGTATGACAGACAGTGTTTTGTTAAAACTTTTAAATAATATAATAGATTAATTGTGTGATGGCATACAGTTCTGCTTCTGAGTTGTCAAGTTGTCTGTCTGGAAATACCTGTATTTTAAAGAATAAAATCAGTATTTTTTTCATCAGTATTCCACAAAATAAAATTTGTCTGAATTCATCAAGAACAAAAGTCCTAGCCAGATCATCTGCTTGGATTTGCATATACCAATTGATGTGCCTACGTCAACAAATGAGAGGGCAGATGGGAATTTTTTATTACAAGCTAGTCAATAAGACAACCTATGATCTTCTTAAATATCGTTTACTCAAGGTCAAGCCCAAGGATGCTAGTTTTATTCTTTACCTGGCTCATTCAGAGTGAATCTGTGCATAGTCAATCTGTGCGTTATTGGTGATTAGAGAGGTATAATGCCATCTAAAAAGCTAAACCCTTAAGTACAGTTTGGGACCAATGAATTAGGACATTTTGGGAAATTATTTTTCCAATACGTTTGCATACAATATAAATAAATTGTCCAAACTCTCATGGCACACCTTACAGCAGGCCTCCGTCAGTCTTGAAAGACTATGGTATCGCACTCGGGCATGTGAAGCACGAAAGCCTGGGTTGGATTGTTATGGAGGATAGGCTGTTACCCAAGCAGCAAATCCCCCCTCTCCACACCACTGAATTAGTCCAATGGAAAGGCAGAGCCAATACGATTGGATCCAGCTGGCGTCGCAGAGCTGGGCTAAGGACAGGAGCTCACCCTGTCTTGTGGGGCTGACCCGGGTCTCGAACCCTGGCCTGCTGGTTAACAGGCACAGCCACCCATAGCACAGGCCCCACAAGACAGGGTGAGCTCCTGTCCTTAGCCCAGCTCTGCGACGCCAGCTGGATCCAATCATATTGGCTCTGCCTTTCCATTGGACTAATTCAGTGGCATGGAGAGGGGGGATTTGCTGCTTGGGTAACAGCTTATCCTCCATAAAAAATCCAACCCAGGCTTTTGTGCTTTGCATGCAGTGTATGCAGCACCGAGCACAATACCGTAGTCTTTCAAGACTGACGGAGGCCTTCTGCATATAATTGTTGAATTTTCTGAGATCCACACCTAATCCTGCCAATTCCCAAGCCTTTTTCAAAGCCATCTCTGTCAATGTCCCCATATTATCATAGAATCCTAGAGTTGGAAAGAACCTAGTAGGTCATCTAGTCAAACCCCCTGCCTATAGCAGGAAATTCTCCAAAAGCATCTCTGACAGGTGGTCGTTGAGCCTCTGCTTGAAGGTCCCCACTGAGGGAGAGTCCACCACCTCCCTTGGCAATCTGTTCCACTGCACAACCGCCCTCACTATCAGGAATTTTTTCCGGATATCCAACCAGAATCTCCTTTCTTGTAGTTTGTATCCATTGGCTCTAGTTCTGCTTTCAGAAGCAGCTATGAACAAATGAGCCCCTTCCTCCATATGACAGCCCTTCAGGTATCTGAAGAGGGCAATCAACTCTCAGCCTCCTCTTCTCCAGGCTGAACATTTCAAGTTTCCCCAACCTTTCCTCATAGGCTTCCCTTCCATCCCACTGATCATTCTTGTCGCTCTCCTCTGGACTTGTTCCAGTTTGTCTGCATCTTTTTTAAAGTGAGGTGCCCAGAACTGAACACAGTACTCAACCAATGCTGAATAAAAGAGGAACTATAACTTCTTGTGACTTGGAAGCTACAGTCCTCTTAATGCAGCCTAAAATGGCATCTGCCTTCTTTGCAGTTGCATCACACTGCTGACTCATGTTCAACTTGTGATCCACGGCGACGCCAAGATCTCGCTCACATTTTGTGCATCCAAGCCAAGTATCCCCCATTTTATACTGGTGTTTTTGGCTTTTATTGCCTAAGTTCAGAACCTTGCACTTCTCCCTGTTGAAGTTTATTCTATTTGTTACAGCCCAGTATTCTAGTTTATCCAGATCTTCCTGGAGGTTTCTCCTGTCTTCTGTTGGGTTTGCTACTCCTCCCAGCTTGTTGTCATCCGCAAATTTGATCAGGCTCCCCTGTATCCCTTCCTCCAAGTCACTGATGAAAATATTAAAGAGAACTGGGCCCAAGACAGAGCCCTGGAGCACCCCACTTGAAACCGATCTCCAGGTTGAACCATTTACTAAAACCCTTTGAGTGCGGCCGTTGAGCCAATTGCAGATCCACGTACAATTGCCTCTAGCCCATATTTTTTCAACTTCCCAATTAAGATGTCATGTGAGACCTTGTCAAATGCTTTGCTGAAATCAAGATAAATGACATCCACAGCATTGCCACTGTCCAGTAAGCTCATAACCCGATCAAAAAAGGAGATCAGTTTTGTCTGGCAAGATTTATTCTTGGTAAATCTATGCTGGGTTTTTTAAATCACCGAGTACTTGTCTAGATATGCACAAATTGTGTATTTTATGATTTGTTTTAACATCTTGCCCGGGATTGAAGTCAAACTGACTGGTTTATCATTTCCTGGGTCTTCTTTTTTCCCCTTCTTAAAGATTGGGACTACATTCACTCTCTTCCAGTCCAGTGGCACTTCTCCACTCCTCAAGGATTTCTCAGAGATGATTGCCAGAGGCTCTGCAAGGACATCTGCGAGTTCCTTAAGAACTCTAGGATGCTGCTCATCCAAATGACTTGAATTCATTTATGCCAGTTTAGTGGTTTTGAACCAGTTCTCTGTCCATCTTAATCTGCTGCCCTGCACCATCCATGTTTCCTCTTTGGGGTTGCAAGCATATCTCCCCATCAGCCAACGATCCCGCACCCCCATTTGAATAGCCTTCTTTCCAAGAATAGACGGATGCAAAGAAAGAGTTGAGCAGCTCTGCCTTCTCTTGGTTTCCAAACACCTGCTTTCCATCTTTGTCCAGGAGCAGCCCCACCCCCTCGTCTCTCCTCCTGTTCCTTTGGGCATATCTAAAGAAGCTCTTTTTGTTATCCTGGACTCCCCTGGCCAGACTCAGCTGATACTGAGCTTTAGCATTCCTGACCCCCTCCCTACCAGACTGGGCTATTTGCCTGTACTCCTCCCTGGTGATCTTCCCAGTCTTCCACTATCTATACTTCTTCCTTTAATTTCAGCTGATCCCCAAGTTGCTTGTGGAGCCATCCTAGTTATTTGAGGTTTTTTCCCCCTTTCTTTTTTATAGGAATTGTTTCTGATTGTGCTTGTAGAAGCTGCTTCTTAAAGAGCTCCCACCCATTTTGGGTTCCTTTTCCTGTTAGTTCATCAACTTATGGGATCCCACCTATGACTCCTCCAAAACTGTTGAAATCAGCCTTTCTGAAATCAAATATAGAGGTTTCACTGTGCACTCTTTTTATTTCCCACAATATTCTAAATTCCAGCAGCTCACAGTTGCTTTCCCCTAAAGTTCCCGCTACGTTGACCTGGTCAATCAGTTCTTCACAATTTTAATGGCCCCTCCCCTCATCATTTCCTCCACTTTCTGGACCATGAAGTTATCTTCCAGGCCCATCAGGAATTTATTAGAGCTTCCATGCTTGGCTGAATTTGTCTCCCAGCAAATGTCTGGATAGTTAAAGTCCCCCATTACAACTACCTAATATATCCTTGCAACGCCTGGCAGTTGTTGATATTTTCATTAGCTGATCTTTTTCCCTTTGTGTTTATTAAAACTTCTTTTTGCTTCACCTTTTCTGTGGAACTCAAAATGCTTTGTCCAGTCCATATGTGCCCTTTAATGCCTTGTCCAGACTTCTTGGATCGTTGTCTACCTACAGCTAGATAGCTTTTTAAGGAATTATCCACATAACTGGGATGAAGGATGCTGTAGTGTAGATAATGTCTTTTCCTGACTTTGTCCTCATAGTGGCAGTAAGAGTCTACTAATTTTGGACCTGGTATATGAGCAGATTTTGGGGAAGGAGTAAGACATATGAACCATACAAACTTTTTCTTCCCTTCCTAACACCATAGCTATATTTAAGTGAGTTGCTGTAAAAATCATAGTCTTTGTGAAAATAAAAATTGACAATAGTTGATTAGTGTGCTTTCTTAATCTCAGACAAATATGTATCGTATAAATATTGGCTTTTGAGTCAATATTGGCAACCACTGTTGGCAACCAATTAAGCTCTAGTATTAAGTCACTAACTAGGAATGAAGAAGGGAGGATGAATTGTATCATTTTGACAGGCAAAGCTTAATCCTAAAATTCAGAAAATGTAGTCTGTCTATAATTTGCTTTTGAAAATTCTTCTTTTCTACAAGTTAAGCCACAGCTTGATTTAGGGTTTGTTTGCATTGAACTTCCCATTTCTGTGGCATGTTCATTTGTGCTTATTGTGAGTCGTCATGGTGCGTCTCTCAACACAAACAAGCACCATTCTTTTCATTTTGCATCCCTTAGTAATCCTTTTCTGCTATTCATTTAGGATAAATTCATGGGGCATTACTTTGGTATTAGGCTGAAGGTTGGGATGGATGGAGGACCTAGGTAAGAGCAGGCAAGAAGCAATCCTGTTCTGACTCCTAACAAGTGAGTGATTTAGAACAGGATTGACCTGCTACTTCTTATGACAGCTCTACTTCCACACTTCCTTGCTCTGCCATGATCCTCTTCTTGCTTGTTTCCACAGAGTGCAAATTGAAGCATTTTGATGGATTCTAGGGGGCAGTGAGAAAATGTTATTGCAAGCCTCCAGCCTCCTTTTAGTCACCCTCATGGATGGCCTGGTCTTGCTCAGTTGCAGTCCTCTTTGAGGACGTAACTCAGGACATCTCCTCCTCATCTCTCCAACTGGGTAGCCCTGCATTGAAGGGCTTGAGGAAGAAACCAGGGACAAGGGAGGGAGCAAGCAAACCTGACACACAACTCTGGTACTTGGTGATTGTTATAGCCATCTGAGGGGAACAGTTCACATAACAGGTCTTCCCAGCACTGAAAGATTGTTTCACCTTTGCTCACCACTCCCTGCTTGCATAATCACCCCATACATTCAGGCCATTTCATGCTTGTCCCACTTGTTCTTTGCTCTTCCTAGTACTTTTTTCTCCTAGACTCCAGCCCTCTGCTCCACCTCTACCTGCTTTATGTCTCTGCCTGCTCTGGGTGCTTCTAACTCCTTGCTTGCTTTTCTGCTCCCACTCTTATCTTGCTCTTGCTTTTTCAAGCCCACCCTCTTTTTTAGCCAGATATCAGCAACTGCTGCCTCCTCATGCTTCCCATACTCATTCATATTTTCTATCCAACCAGTACCCAACAGCAGTGTCACAGCTAGATGTCACAGCATGCAGAGAGGGTCTGCTGAACTGGTAAAATTATGCTCATGAAGCTGGGGTGCATCTTGGAGACCACAGAGGATAAAATAACATTATACCTTTTGACTTCATGCTTTCAGTGAGGGTTCATGTACAGGTACCTTTTTGTAAATTGTGAGCTTTTCCTTATGGATGTTTAACAGCTGTAGAGTACTGAATTAAGTATTTCTTATAATAGTGTGATATTGCCTTATCTAGTTTGCATGCTCTATCTTCTATATATATAAAACTGAAAAGTCACTCACTGACTCACTCATCAGTGGCCAGCCAAAACTGCTGGACCTAGAAGTTCCTTTTGTGATGGAGGCACCCACTAACAACCCTATACTTTCCTCCCTAAACTTTACATTGAAGAATTGGTGCTCAGCCCCAACCACTAGAAGCATGAAATTTGGGGAGGGTGTTCCTTCTGTGACATGAATACCCACTAAGAACCAATGTTGAGAAATTTTACCATTAAGGGGCTGAAAAGGGATGAAACATGTTTTTGGCCTATACTTAATATTGAAAACTGACTGATCAACCTCCAGCCAATTTGGTGTCTAGTGCCTGATGTACTGGGAAGGAGGGTGCACAAGGGTGGATGGTGCGCATGGGATTGATGCACATGGGAGGATGGTGCAAATAGGGGTACGCAAAGGGAGACAGTGCACATGAGAGAATGTTCTGTGCAGGGGGATGTTGCACATGGCTGGATGGGGTTGATATGCATGGGGTAGGTTGTGCATGGGGGTTGATGCGAATGGGGTTGGTGTGCATGGGGGTTGATGTGCATGGGAGGATATTACGCATGGGGGTTGGTGCATATGGGGGATAATACGCAGTGGGAGAGTGTTGATGCGCATGAGGGATTGATGCACAGTGGGGAAATGGCATATGTGGAGAATTTTACTCCTGCAATGCGGCTATGTTTTCGCTAGTTCTGTAATAAGTTAGGATTCATGCCTCAATTTATTTGTTATCCTAAGAAAATGCTTTTTCTGCTTCTATATGAAGTACTGGAAATTTTGGCAATATGCTTGCTTTGGAGTGCCTGCTTTGGCAAATGTTAATGGTCTTTCAGCTGTAAGTCATGATTGTTGACAGTCTTAAGTCTACAGTCATAGTCTTCAAAGTGAATGAAAATGTTAATCAGGAACCTCCTTGACACTTTGCCCAAATCATTCCATGTTACTTTTCAGTTTATTCTTTCAAACTATTTGATGTAGGCAACTCAGCAAAATTAAAACCTTTAATTAAAACGTGTATTGGAAAGACTGCTTCTATGTACTTTTTTTATCCCTTCATTTACAAATTGTATCAAAGACTTGTATGTTGAAATCAAAAGTTCAAGTGAGGAAATGAACTGACTTTGGCTCTGTTTTGACATACAGACTAAATGTGTGTGTTCTCCTATAGCATTTTTGGGTAATCAAGATATGGCTGTGGTGTTCTTTATTTAATTCTCTCTAGTTTGATTTTTGTTCATTGATTCGTTGATTTCTCTCTAGTTTGATTTTTGTTCATTATTATCAACATTGATAGTCTCAGCCAGAGTCCTTGCTGCTTGAGGTCTGAAAGCTTCTTCTCTAGGTCACTTCCCTCACTTTCTGTCAATATGAACTTTTCATCGGACAGGTTCTTGAGGTTATAATGTACAGTTTTATCTGGGAGCAAGTCCTATTCAGCACAGTTGGAAATACCTTCAAGTAAAAATGCGTACATTTGAGCAGCAGGTATACTTTTCACAAATTTGTGAAACGTAACACTGCTTTCTGTTGAAAAGAACAGAGTTTATTTGAATTTAACTTTTACTATTGTTTTCTAAGTTCTAATGTGTATTTCTAGTTTGGAAAACGATTCCTATTTTTAACACTTTCTGCCTTGGAGATCTGTGATTAATTTTTTTTAGTATCTCGCACTCTCACATACAGTGATTATACTGAGTAAATGTTAATATTTTGCAACCTTCAACACAACTGAACTGTAACGAAAGTAAGTGAACCACAGTGGGCAAACACTTCAAGTAGTGACACACAAGACAGTTGAACAATGGATGTTCAGGGCACTTAGATGCCAGTATACAGGATATTTTAATGACAGCCTTCAACAAGTTGCCAAGACAAATGTGCAGCAGCAATGTTTAGAGTTGGGCATAGTAATTCCTTATCTTCCCTGAAAGTTTGTTTTCTTGCATCATAACAGCAGAAGATGTCAGCCTCTCTCTGCAAAAAAGGGAATTAACAGCCCAATCCTAAGGGTTTATTCCAGTGCTTCACTGCCACATACTATAAAGCACATTTACAATTCCCTGTGCCCTTCCAGCACCAGTGGTATTTCAGGGCCAGCTAGTGCAGGTAAAATTGAATGTTGGAAGAGTTAGGACTACAAAGAAAATTTTTTTTGCCCAGCATGTAATGAATCTGTGGAACTACTTGCCACAGGATGCAGTAATGGCATCTGTCCTAGATGTCTTTAAAACGAATTGAATGGATTTCTGAAGGAAACCTCCATCACATGTTACAAGCCATGATGGGTATGTACAGTTTGAGAGTACCTGGTCACTCATCCTGAGGGATGGGTTGGAATTTTTTTTCCTGTCATCCAAATTAGCCATGAATGACAGTTTTTTAGTCTTCCCAGATTGGCAATGGTATGTTCAATAGTTTTCATTAAAATTTGGTCACTGTAGTGTCTTCTTTGAGAGATGAGGACCAATAAGTGGCGTAGCTAGGAAGGTACAAGGGGTGCAGTTGCACCTGGCTACAAGCTTTAGGGGAGCTTCAAGCTAAGCTTGACACTAGTGACTAAGATTGTGAAAAACAGGGTATTTATGCATGGTAATATCATCATGTTAAATATTGTTGGAAAGGTAATTTTATGCAGAATACACTGAATGAAACTGCACTGGAATATCTACAGTCTATCAAATGTTATGACCAATTAACCAGAAAATGAAAACACAAACACCTATGGAACAAAAGTAAATTTTCTTAGCTCAAACTTTCTCATGTTACTGATGGCTCTGAGAGCCAATGAGATGGAATTCTGGTACTGTATGGAACTAAGGTGTAAAAATGAATCAGCTCTGAGTACATATATCATATCCAGTACATATGTCATAAAACAGTTATGCCATGCTTACTGGGTATACAAGCTCCTCTTCTACTTAGCAGAGAAAAAAATAACCATTCCTCTTTATCCCGGCATAGTTTCCCTACCAATAAGGGACACAATTTTCATTTTTTTACTTCATTAAATTTGATTTTGTTGCTGTGGGGCTGGGGAGAAAACAAAATCTTTTTTAACTCCTGATAGCAAATAGGTTCTTTAGCTATGCCACTAGTAGAGCAAATGGTGGTGAACTGCTAAGGAGGAAGCAGCAGGTTTCCCCCCAATTTTCTTTTAAAAAATACCCAGGGATGACATCACTTCTGGATGTGACATCACTTCCGGGTTCACATTTTGGGCTTTGCACTGGGCCACATGATGATTCGCTATGCCACTGGGGCCAATAGAATGCCACATGCAGGGGAGCAACACCAAAATACAAGTATATTGTGGTCATGTGTTCTCCCTGAAGGTTTTTGTGGGCTGCAGTGAGATACATGAAGCTGGACTACATGGCCCATGTACCTGATCTAGCAGAGGTCTTCTTATTCTTTTATGTCCCATTTCTCACTGAGAAATCAGACCTGACTTCAGGTGGGAAATTGCATGGTTGAATGATTCTCCTTACGGGAAAAACCTTCCACACACACAAAAACAGCGAGTTGAGGAGAAAGGATCTTGGTTAGCCTTCTATGGAACACTGAAAAAACATGCACACTTCTGCCTTGTGTGCTTTCACATGCAGTAACATTAATACTTTGCTTTGGCTTAAAGTTGGGTTTCCATGGATGGCTTGGAAATACAAATAGTGAACATGTATGTGGCTAATTAATACCCTATTTTCTCAAATCTAAAACTTACATTTTCAGCCTAATTTTATCTCCAAAATCAGAGTGTGCTTTAGATTTGATGGTTAATTAGAATCAAGTAAATGTGGTATTTTGATTGTAAGTATAGGGTGTGCATTAGATTCACTGGTGCATTAGATTTGAGTAAATATGGTACTTTTTAGATAGGTCATTAACACCTTTGTTCTAGAGTCCAGCAAATCCAGTGATTTTTCAGCCAGTGTGCCACAGCACATTGGTGTGCTGTGAATAGTGTGCAGGTGTGCCAAAGGAGTTTGAAGGACGGTCATCTATTAAAAGGGGCATTATGGGATATGAGGCCTCCTCACCAGCATCGTGTGCCTTGTCAATTGACAAAAGAAAGATGGTGTGTCTTAAACAATTTTTGCACTTTGTCCGTGTTCCGACTGATGAAAAAGGTTTTAAAATCACTGAGGTAATCACTGTGGTTAAGGCAAGAGCTCTGGCCAGACAACTCAGTGTTTTCCCCCCTCATGCACACAAATAGGATGCTTTGTGTCTTTTTTTGTTGAAGAACCTACACTTTTGTCATAAACATACTTCAGGGGCAAAGAAAATTGAGTGGGAGTAGTATAATTGACTGCCCCCACACAGTGCAACTAGCTGTGTAAGTAAATAGAACAGGGTGGAGTTAAGCACAAACTATTGAAACAACAGAGGCCAAGCATGCAAAGTAAGCTTACAGTATATTAAGAAGCTTCATGGTTGACTGGGATTCCTCCCTGTTGCCTTCCCATACCACCATATCCCAGGATTAGAATAGGTCAACATCCAGTTTGGGGAGTGCTGAGTCTTCATTTTTGACAGTGGATCCACCCGCCAGGTGCACACCCAAGAACCCTTGGCAGGCAGGCTATTATTCCTTACTCATGGATCAAAAATCACATTTTAAATTTTCAGTACAATATCCTGATGATACAATCGATATACAGTATATAAAACTGAAAAGTCACTGACTTGCTCACTCACTCACTCAGGAATGCCCAGACAAAACTGCCAGACCTAGAATGGTTAAATTTGGAGAGGGTGTTCTTTCCATGAAGGAGGGAGCAACTAAGAACCAGTTCTTGGAAATTCCAACTGAAAGGGCATGAAAAGGTGCACAACGCGTTTTCCTCCCTAAACATTGAAGAATCCCTGACTGATGGATGCTCTGCCCCAAACTCTGGACCTATAAGCTGGAACTATATAAATTCAGGGAGTGTATTCCTTCCATGATGTGAGCAGCCACCTAGAACTGATTTCTAGAAATTTAACCCCTAAAGGGCTGCAAAGGGGTGCAAGGCATTTTTAGCCTAAACTTAACATTGAAGACGGATCAATGCCCAGCCTGAAGCTTTGCAACTGCCCGGTAGGGGTGCCCACGGTCATTGGGGGATAGTGGATAGGTAGGGGACCAGTTGTGCATGGCAGTGGGACAGTTGTGCATGGCGGGAACGATGCGTGTAGTAGGGTGTTGCTCAAGGCAGGATGTCGCTCAATTGGAGGTGTTGCTCAATGGGGAGAAGGCATATGGAGGTATTTTACTCCCACAATGTGGGTAAATTTTGCTAGTTGATTGATAAATTAGAAAATATTACTTCTTAGCTATATAGTAGAAACTATATAAAGTATATTGGAAGCTATAAAACTTATGCTGTTTCTTTCATCAAAAGGAAAAAGTGAAGACTCCTTGATTTATAGTCAATTTATTTCTCACAGCTATAGGAATCTATCAATCAACAGTATTTATGTACTGTTTTTCAACAAAAAGCGGTTGTAACCTCACATGACCTGTGACCTCACAATTATGACCTACTAAATACTTCTAAAAGTATTAGAAATCTGGGTACAAGCAGGCCAGGTTCTGGGAATTCAGTACACTGTGTTTCTTCTCAGTGTAACATGTCTACTGTTCCACCCTTTTTACCTGTATTCATTCCTGATGAGCAACAAGGTTGACAGTGATGGCAGAGCTGTTGGCAGGACAAACCAACAGTAGTAGATGTAGTAGATGTAGAAACTGGATGCTGTTTTGGAAAAACAGTAGCTCTGGTTACAAGTCCTGCAATAGCGTGTGGATATTTAAGTATATGAGGGTGGGACCATTATAGAACCATTGTCTTGTTTTTCTAAAGCTTTAATGAGAAGAAAAAATTTACAGTCATTATCTTGTATACTTGACAGTCCTGTGATCTACATTGCTATAGTGCTCTATTTACATGCAATGCATGAGCTGTTTCATGTAGTATAGAAACAAGCAGGTATGCACCAGTGTAACAGATGTCCAGTCACATGACATTCATGCGCATCTGTTTTTTGTCATCTGAAAAACAGTAACTTTAACATCTGAAAAAACAGTAACAGTAAAAAAGAACAATTGTAGTTCTCATATTATAGAGAGTTCTGTGGGTGTAAAGCATATACACAGAAGTGTGTGGAAACACATAGGTATATTTCAACTCCTGGGAACCCTTCTGTTCCCTTGATTTGGGATTGTAGGATATGATGGTCTACATTCCCTACCAACAGTACAGTACTATATTTATTCCAATATAACGTGCAGGGTTTTTCAGCCAAATTCACAACTGAAAAAGTGGGAGGCATTATATTTGATGGCACATTATATTTGAAGAAATACAGTATCTTATAGCTAGGGAGGGGAAGAAAAAGCAAGCAAGTTCTCTCCCTATACCTAAACAGTTCTGAAACTTCTGTTAGCAAACTTTCACAAGTCCCAGTCTGATGGGAGTTACCTTGTTGAGGCAGGAAGTATATTTCCAAAAATTAATTTGTTTCAAAAATTATAGAATAACAATACAGTTAAGAACATGGAGTTCTTGTATAATTGCAGAACATATAATAATAATTCTCCCCTCAACTTACTCAACATATTATTACTGAATCGTTCATTGAAATGAGGAACTATAAATTATCCTCCAGAAAGGCCGATCAAGTTAATTAAGACTAGGCAGCTAATGGACAGCCCAATCTTAACCTCTGCTTAAAAGGGAGGCTGGCTGGCTGGCCTGCCTTGTATCCAAGCTGGGGTTGGAGCTAGTTGGAGTTCAGCCTAGGGCAAGCAAGGAGAATTTTTTCCTCTTAACCCAGGTAAAGCAACTGAAGCACCAATGGATGTTGATTGTGTGTGGTGCTATTTGGACTCAGCACAGACCCACCTCAAGAGAAGGTACAAATCTAAGTAGCCTAGAGTTATTTTGTACTATCCAGGACTGAATTATGATTTAGCACAAGTGCCAGATGCTGGCCTTGCCCTTCACCTGCAACCCGCCTTCCACCACCACCTGCCCTCCCCCTGCCTCGGAAAGCCCCCTTCCTAGCTTCCCCTCATGCCTCCTGTACCAGCCCACCTTTTGTGTTGGCCTGCATTGCTTGGGCTGGCTTCCTTGCTTCTTGGTGGTGTTTACAACACATTTGCCACATTGCGGGGCTGGCCCATGCCCTCTTTTGGGATTGTGCTGTAATGTGATGCATTAGTTCCTTAGTATCCTTGCTATAAAACAATATAATTCTGAATAACTCTTGCCAGGTATAGATTAGCAGGACTTTTGTTAGTGTGTTTCCTGCCTCTTCCTCTTTTTGCTTTTATCTTCTGGTCTCCAGGATGGGATTATTCAATGTATTGCATATCCCATGACCATTGGCTGATTCTGTGATGATGCCTAAACTCCATCTAGTTTAACAAACTGCATAATTCAGTGCAGATGCAGGGGAGGGGAAAGCAGGACCTACAACATCTTCCTCACCCTCTTGTTTTGGATTATTTTCTTTCATTTCCTTTGGGCTCAGTCCTATGCATGCCTGCTCAGAGGCTAGTGCCACTGAATGTAATATAGAGTGGCGCCTCATGTAACAAATTTAATTTGTTCCTGAGGCATGTTTGTTACGTGAAACATTCTTTATGTGAAGTGGGTTTTCCCATAGGAAATCAGATGATTGGTTCCACAACCCAAAAAATATTCATATAAAAATATTAACTGAATGTAAAAACGATGGCAAAACACTGGGATTGAATTCAAGCATGCATTCAATGTGCATGATCCTATGAAGTCTACTTAGGCAGCAATCCTAAAGAAACTTTCCTGGGAGTAAGCCCCATTGAACATAATGGGGCTTACTTCTGGGTAGACATGGTTAGGAGGCAGCAATCAAAGACACTTTCCTGGGAGTAAGACCCATTTAACACCATGGGGCTTACTTCTGGGTAGACATGGTTACAAGGCTGCCATCAAAGACACTTTCTTCTGTAATCAAAAACACTTCCCAAGTGTCTCCCCACTTTCTCCTTCTCTTCATCCTGAGCCTTTCTCTTCCCTGCTCCCTTCTGGCTAGACCTGAACTGCTTCCCTCTTTTCCACTGCTGTTCTCTCCCTCTGCCCAGCGGACGCTCGGCCACAGGAGGAACAGCGCAGAAGTGTTGCTTTTGCTATGGGCAGGCAACCCTGACGCTTTTTAAAAGGGCTGCCGGCCAGCGCGTCTGCCCCAACTGCCAACAAGTATGTTTGTTACATGAAGCACAGTTTGTTATGTGAAGCAGAATCAGAAAGAAAATTTTTGTTACGTGGAACATACTTGTTACATGCAGCGCTTGTTACGTGAGGCACCACTGTAGATATAAATTGTTATGGAAACTGCGTTGAACATATATACAAATTGAAGGGTCACTGGCTGACCCTCTTTGCCCAGCTCAAACCGCCGGACCTAGAAGCAAGAAATTTTGGGAGGGTATTCCTTCTGTGAAGTAGGCTCCCACTAAGAACCACTTTTTGGAAATTCAAACCCTCAGCATGTATAAAGGGGTGCAACATGTTTTCATCTTAATACTTAACATTGAAGAATCACTGATTCATCAATGCCCAGCCCAAACCCCTGGGCCTAGAAACATGAAATTTGGGGAGCATATTCCTTCTGTGATGTAAGGACCCTCTTACATGCCCACTGGTGCCTGGTGCCTGCTGTTGTCCAGCAGGAATGCCCATTCCCTGGAGGTGCCAGGTAGAGATGCCTGGTGCCCCCCAGTGGTATATGGTGCCTGGTAGTGCCCAGTAGGAAAGCCCAGTGCCCTGTGGTGCAGATGCCCAGCAGAAATGATCTGTGATTAGTGGTGCCTGGCACCTAGTGGTGCCTGGTGTCCAGCAGGGATGCATGGGTCCCTGTCCGGTAGGTCCCCACTGCTTGCCAGTGCCTTCTAGTGGCCACCGCTGCCAGATGATGCCTGGAAAGGTTGGCTGAGGGTGCCCTTAGCTCACTGCCTTGTAGTGTCCAGTGCAACTCAATTGTACCTGGTGGTGCCTTGTGGTGCCTATTGCCTAGTAAATGCCTGCTACCTACCTGTGCCAACTGCTGCCCTATGGTGCCTGGTAAGGATGCCATGTGGTGCCCACTGCCCACTGTCTGTTACCGCTCAGTGCCGCCTGCCCCATAATTGCAAGTAAATCTTTGCAAAACTTTCATCTCCATAAAAGTTTGAGAACCAGTTATCTAAAAAGACCTGTGTTGTGTAGAATAATCTGTGAGAGTGCTGTGTTGCACAGAAAGGCCTGTTACTTTTTCTGCATATCATTAATGTGATTGTATGGTTGTCATTTGAATGCCAAAGATAGGAATTTATGTATTTCTAATTAAAGTTAAATTGTGCTTAAGTTCATGCGATTGGCTTGTGTGTTATATAGGTACTGTACAGTGTCAACCTCCTTACTGTTTAGGAGGGAATCTGGTGGTGGCATTGTTTCTGACCCTAGACAGCTAACATTTTCAAGAAAGACCATCAGTGTTTGACAATTAACAAAGCATCCCATACTCCCTTTCAGGGGTCCACATAACCTAGTGGCCTTACATTTTCCCAAACTCCTGTGGCACATCTGCAGATCATTTGCAGCATACAAACATGCTGTGGAACAGTGGTTAAAAATAACTTCCCAAGGGTCTCCTATTAATGTGTGAACTAGATATTGTACTAATTTAACTAAGGTTGCATAAAAGACTATATTAAGAGTGGTTTGGGGAAAAACATAATGTAGAAAAATAGTATGGGAAGTATTATTTGGGTCCTTCTTAAATTCAAAATGAAACACTTCATCTGGGGTGCTTGCTAGGTTCATATTACACAAGGGTTCTGTTTGCTATCACAGTTTGTTACCACAGAAGTACAAACTGAAAGGTAGCAATGATGAGTTAGTGCAATATATTACGTTAAATAAACTTGTCCTGTTAGCATGGCATGTACGGCTTTGTTTACATTACAGTAAGCTGTTTTCTGCTGTATTATAATTTTGCTGTACGAATAAATTAAGGGAGTCTATGACAGCTTGATTTATTTTCTTTACAAAAACTGAAAGCAATGATTTTTCTTTCTTTTTTGAATATTTGCCTGTAGGTAGGTAGATTTTTTAAAAATGTTGCTAGAGCTCTATCAATCCTATCATCTAAAAAAGAAATCAAATGAAAAGCTGTCTTATCTGCTTGTTGTCATTCTGAAAGGAAGAACAAATATTAAATATTATATTTAGAATTCAAAGGTATCGCAAACAGAACTGAATCATCTTTGTGAACAAGGGAGGATATATTAATAGGATGTATGTTTCCATCACATGGAATATTTTTTGAAGCTTGTGTTCTGTTCTCCCCAGTGGCAACCCATAGTTGGTGTGCTTGGGAATAAAAGAGGAAAGGGAAAGCATTTGGAATTAGATGGCCCTTCCAGATTTAGAGCTGTTGAAGGAATGTGTCACTTCTTTTATGTAGATATTCCTGGGACATGATACATATGGATGTGTGATTACCAAACTGACATAAGCCCCTATTTTCTCAAGATCTTTCAAGGTAAAGTCCTTATATTGGATATTTCTGCAGCTGTGCACTTCTGCACTGTGCACTCCTGACACATGTGAATCCATGTGAATGTGATGGACATGTGCACTCCTGGCACATGTGAGTCCATGTGAATGTGATGGACATTTGGAAATACAGCTTCTGAAATCATTAGAGTAGCTTATAAGGGTTCTCCGTTGTCACAGGAAGCAGAGCTTTGAAAGAGGTAACATAGTAAAGAGTTGCATAGCTTAATATGCTTAATAGTGGTGATCATGTTGGCAAACAGCCAGAGCTGGCATTATGAACTGTGGGTACTCTTCCACTGCAGAGACCTCTACTCACTAGGAAGAGTGGCAAAGCACCCAGTTGCTGAGTTACACCACCAACTGCTTCTGGGGGAGACAATTTCAAGCCAATTGAACCCAAGGGGGGCTGGGACAGAGGGCTAACTGCAGCAATACTCCACTCATGACACCTTGGCATGTCTCACAACCTTCCTTATGGCGCCTTGACATGGAAAATTCTGTCAGTGCATCCTTTACATAGTGATCAAGTTCTATATCAGCTACAGTTTCTCTGCTGTTCACCCCACTCCAGGGTCCCTCCACGCATAGGACCCAATTTGACCAAATTGGTAAAATTGCCCTCAGTCACCTCTATAGTGAACAGTGATGACATCCCTTAGTTTGTCTTGCATATCTAAAAAAACAATTGCTCAAATTTGCTGTTGCTAAGTGTACATTGTCTGGCAGTTGCAACTGATTTTCTGAGGCATTGTGTTAGCCTTGGTAAGGCAACAGGGGGGTATAGTGCTCTAAGGGCACAATCCTGAGTAACTACGGGGAGTCCTTGCTCCGGTGTAAGAACAATTTGCTCTGGATTGCAATATGAATTTCCCATAGATTTTCACTAGGTGGTGAAGTAAGTACGGGTACACATATAGTCTCTTACGTGCTCCCGTAGTTACTCTGGATTGTAGGGTAACTCTCATTTGTAATTAGCTTGTGGGAGCATGTTGTTGCTCCAATTGAGAGGGCATTCATCATGCCTAGATCAGATAGTGAAAATGCCCTGCACATTTTAGCAAAATTATTCTTCCATGCGAAATAAAGAAGGTTTTGTGCTGCCTTGGCCAGTGGCACATGCTACAGGGTTTGCCACTGTAGCAGCAAATTTTTGTGTTGAAGGCTGCCCTGGGGTTTTCTTCCTGTCACAGTTTTTTGGGCTTTCTTTCTTAACATTTCAAGAGTTTTAGTTTCTGTAGTCATTACTGTAGGTTGGGGAGTGCCTTCGTTGTGCAAATATCTTTTGAGTGAAAGTCAGGATTTCCAGAAATTTTTCTGTCTAGAATGTTGAAAACATTTTTTTCCCCTGTTTTAAAACAACAGCATCTTCATTGTACTGACAAGAAATCTAATTCAGAAAGGATTTCTACTGTTTGGAGTGGATCTGCATAGATATCAGAGAGCTTTTGACATATATTTTTAGTGTATTTTCTCTGATATGGTACAGCATCACAGGAATTTTATCATCATCTGACACATTCTCAGCATTTGTGTTTGCAAGGTAGAACTGAAGTGTCTACACTCATTTTCTTCAATATTATCTTAAATGCCCAGGTTCAGAGTGGGACAAAAAATTATCATCCCTGCCTTTTAAAATAAGGAATGAAAAGTCTTCTGCAAATAGTAATGTGAAGAGCGGCCACTTCTGATATTTAGTATTCCTTGAGGCATGGTGAATCTACTTTGCCTCTGATGCACCTCATAATTCTGTGCTCCAGGCAACAAAAAGAAACTCCTTTAGCTTCAAAGAGGGATTTTTATTGGCTACCAGCATGTCAGTTCAGTGGTGTCCAGCATATGGTGGCTCAGTGGTTAAAAACACTGTGCTTCTCACCCTGAAGGTTGGCAGGCTGGTGGTTCGAGACCTGAGTGAGACAGAATGATTTCCTATTATTTGCCCATCACTCCCATTATTTCTATGTTGACATTATGATTCTGGTAGTCTTACAGCAGTCATAACCCCTGGTTAGGCCGGCACAATTATATTGCGTTGACCTTCTCATTGAGCTATCCAACGCTATCAAGATCTTTCTGGAATATTGGGATTTCTGGGATTTGGTCTTCCCAGTGTTGAGGCTTGTTTCCCCAAGATGTGGATGGGAATAAGGAGTATACATTTACTGACAATGAATCTCATCAGCCATTGTGCTGATTATTCACTTGGTTTAGAGAGCTTCTTCTGGAGTTCTTCATTGTTTGCTTTAGATTTCACAAATGAAATTTTACAGACATCTCTTTTCCTGACATCATTATTGCTGCTTTATTTAAGTTCCACTTGGTTTAAAATTTTACATCCATATTTTGATTTTACCTCCTTGAATGCTCTTTATAAAAGCAGAATTGATGGTATGTAAATAAACAGTAATAATAAATTAGATGGTATTAATGACAAGTTTTTATCATTTAAATTGGTGCTCTAATTTAAAAAATCTGTTACAAAAGAACTGCTAAGTTGAACAAGTGCTTCAGCTTTGTCTATCGCTCTATCCCTCCCTGCCCATCTCATACCAGGTCCTAGGCATTGCTCAGGATTTAGTCCAGAGTGGCCTTGTCCTTAGTCAGTTTTATGACTAATGGTTCTAAGACACAGCCACTTTATCATAATGTCCTTGTCAGAGCCTAAATATATATTGCTTGGGCAAATGTGAGGATAATTGGAGTCACCCATTATTTCGATGTTTTCACTTGACTGCTTCCTTTGATTTTTTTTGCTCCATCTCAAAAATTCATCACATGAAGATGGTATGTCTTCTGTATTTATGACCTATCAGGCCAAGTATTTCTACACCAAATGATAGTGTGGAGAAGTTTGTTCCTCTAAGATCTATAATTCTTTGATTGTCTTCTTTTGACATATAGAAAACCATTACCCCCTTCCTTGTTATCTTCAGAGATAATTGTATCCTGCTATATAGATGTTTACTTAGTAAAACATCAAATTTGGCTTTAGCAGATAAACACCTACAAAAAAAGCAGGCCTCCATCAGTCTTGAAAGACTATGGTATCGTGCTCTGCGCTGCATACGCTGCATGCAAAGCATGAAAGCCTGGGTTAGATTGTTATGGAGGATAGGCTGTTACCCAAGCAGTAAATCTCCCCTCTCCATGCCACTGAATTAGTCCAATGGAAAGGCAGAGCCGATATGATTGGATCCAGCTGCGTCGCAGAGCTGGGCTAAGGACAGGAGCTTACCCTGTCTTGTGGGGACTGACCCGGGTCTTGAACCCTGGCCTGCTGGTTAATGGGCACAGTGTTTTAACCACTTGCGCCACCCACAGTCCTGTAACTAAGGGAGAAGGAATTTCTAGAGCTCTCTCATATACACACACATCACTTATGCAAAATTATGCATATAATGCAGTCCTATAATAATATGGTACATAATAAATAATAATAATATAATAATGCACTAATGCAATCCTAAAGCAAAATAATCAATTCTTGTATAGACATAGGTCTGTTCTTTCTTTTCATTTGTTTGAAGTTGCAGGCTTATGAATTACAAAAATACATTCTTTTATGTGTTCAAAATCTGATTAATGCTAATATAACTGATGAGGAGAGATTTTTTAATATTTGTTTGTTCAAAGCAGGCTTGTTGCTAAAATCAGTGATGCAGAATTGGATGTATAAATTCATTCTAAATGTGTGTTATTGCATACTTCCTCAATAACGTGGAGAGAGTTAGCTTTCATATTTAATCTTTGACTCTTTAATTTTTGACTCTTTAGTAGTTTCCTTATCTGCTGATGCTCTGATTGTTGAGGACAGAAAGGGATTGTCATGCAGACATTATGGTTTGGAGAGTACTGTGGAGCAACACATAATATTGTAGAGTTCAGTGTTTCCCACAAATCCTACTGTCTTGTAATTGGTCCCTAAGTTGAAACTCTCAGTCCAGTCTTTTCTTGTGAACAGGTGTGTGTAAAGGATGTCTTTAAAGTTTACACTGTTGCATGTTCTAAGAGTTCCTGGGGGCCTGGTTCTTATTGAATTTCAATAGTGTTTCAAAGATAGTACCAGTCCCCATGGCAAAGTATAAAGCCAAATGAAACAGGCAATAAAATCCTAACTATAGGGCAAAAAAATGGCCCAGCTAAGCTGACCTAGATTGGCCATATCCTGAGCTGACAAGTTGGCCAAATCCGCAAGACTAGGAGGCCCCTGGCTAGCCCATCAGCTACTGAAGAGGCAGCACCACAAGATGTGTAGTTGTGTTGTATGCTGAGGTTGAGAGGCAGGGGTTGGCCTAGGGCTCAGAATTTTTTGCTATCACTTCCAATTTTACTCTGGCTTATCATGGACCCCTATGGGTCTTCTCAGATTTATTCCTGCTCCTTGGGTAGCCTAACTATGAGGAGCTGTGAGGAGGGCACATCTGACATGGAAACAGACTCTGTATACAGCCTAATTGCGCTGTTCTAGGCCAGGCTGAACATCCCCTCAACATACCTCTTTTGAACTGCCTAGGCTGGCACAGCTAGGCCAGCACAGGTCGATTTTGGGCCAGCCTAAGTTGAATAATGCCAGTCCAAGCCTTTCTTGTATAACTGGGCTGGTGTATCTTGGAATTGGGTCACCTCAATGATAGATAGATTACCCAAAGTGCACTTCAGGATTGCAGCCCTTGTCTTCAACAAAAAATGCATGCATTTCTTTAATGTTTTTGCATGCTGCTTCAGTTCAGAATTTTTTGCCATCTCTTCCAACTTTCAGTCCATCCCTTCTCAAGGGCTCAGGCTTGGTAACAAGTAATAATTAAAATATACAAACACATTTGGTCCATGCCTGTTGAGCCTTGGCATTTGAAAGCTTTTCCAAAGAAGAGTATTAAGCCCTGTAAAATAGTGTGAACCACAGACGACACTTTAATTAATGCTTCTGGCCATCTTACTGTACACAAGATGTTTTAAAGCCTTTTAGCTTTGAATAAGTTACTGGGAGAAGTCAACTTCATTAGAAGTCACTTCATTAGAAGAGCGAGTTTCTGTCTTTCCAGGGATTAGATTAATTTTGTTCATCCTTTGCACTGTGCAAAATAGTTGGTCTACATGAGGATGTAATATTTTAGAAGTTGCAATTGGTAAAACTCCTGTGGGGGATACATTGTAGTTGAAAATCTATATATTTTTTCAAAATATATTACAACATGGAAGAGCCTTCATTGAGCAGATTGTTCTATTTTAAAGTGTGCAGAATGGCATTTGAGCAGGGCTGCCCAACCTTTCAACTTCAGGGCTCCTGGACCTTTAACAATTGTTTAGAAGAGGGAATTTCAGCAGGTGCTGCTGCTTATCTCACAGATCACAAGCTATACCTGTTGAAATTTCCTCTTCTGCACAATTATTAAAGTTACAGGAGCCCTAAGGTTGAAACGTTGGACAACCCTGCACTAGAGAATATTTAACACTATTATATTTATATACTAATATATAGGCATCCCCCCATGTATTGAACAGGTTAGGGATTGGAGCACTGTCCAAAAGTGAAAACTGTTGTACAATAGAACAAAGTCTTTTTCAGCTTGCAAATGCAAAATGGCCACCAAAAAAGACATAAGAGCACAATCCTAACCATGTCTACTCAAGCCCCAATGTGTTCAATGAGTCTTGGTCCCAAGAAAGTGTCCTTAGGATTACAGCCATAAAAATATCACTTGCAAAAGCTTAACATACATAACATACTGCAATAAAATGAACAAAGGCATGTGTCAGCAATGAATGCCTTATGTATTTGAATGATGGTCATTTATTGAAGAACATCATAAGAAAATGCCAAAAACAGTTTGATCACCAGGTCACATGCAAATCAACACAAAGAAGACAATTTTAGCCTTTAGACCAGCAGAAAGAGTGGAACATGTTCTGGGTAAATGAGTTCTCATATTTAGAATGAGTTCTGGGTAAAATTAAAAGATGTTGAATGAAACTGTTAGAAAACAAACCTTTAGAAAATGGGAGAAACCAGTATACTTATATCTATAGATTGTAAGAACCACTTACAATTTATCCTTATCCTATCTAAGTTTGAAAGAGCTTGTATTATGAAAATAGAGGTTTTTTAAGTGGGAAAAGGATAATAAAGCAGTCATCTTGGGAATCTGAGAACGGCCGCACATATCAGGCTTATAATAACTCGGCTATACCTCATTTGTGTAACTACTGGAAAAGGTCAAGACTGAAAATGGAGATAAAATGTGTGACTTATTTGAGAATTGTCTCTTGGTATTCAAACCATCAAGGAAGCTTAAACATTCACAAATAAAAAGTGGGAGATATTTAGATTGATGTCCGTCTTTTATGAACTAAGCTTATAACTTAGGTTAACTGTGAACCCATGTCATAATATCTACTAAGAAGTCCCGTCTACTAAGTTAGTCCCCTACCATCATGTCATGACATCTACTAAAATGTCCAATTTATTGAAGTCCCAATTATTACTTTTAGTCCCCTACTATTATGTCATGACAGTCAATGGGACCTATTTCCAAGTAAGTGTGGATAGGAATGCAAACTCATAAGTTAGAATTGTCAAGGCACAACATCCACAGGATCAGTTCTCATTACCATTGATGAGGCACACCAGGCTGTTCAAATCCCCCAATTTTCCTATTAATTAATGTCAATCCCCAAATTCCTGCAGCACACCTGAGGAATCTCCATGGCACACCAGGTTGAAAATCACTGAGTTAGAGGCTAACTCCTACTTTCTAGTGTGTGTTTTGGTAGTAGTGTGATAGTCCATAGAGCTTGGAAACGAAATACCACATTTTCATGAAACAGATGGCACAGAAGAAACCCAAGTAACTCAAAGAAACTCTTTGTGTGAGAGTTCTATAATAGCATTCACTGTCAACTCTTGGCGGAAGTGATTACCCACCCTATTGTCTCTTCCCTATTTTATTTGGCATATGAAAAAGTGCTTCAGCTAATGTGTGAACTGTCTGCACTGAAAGCTTGGTGTGAGTTGAGCAGAAAGTGTGAGTGCACAGCAACATGTATGTGTTGCATTTATCTTTCATGGAATATAAAACTTGGGGTTCCTAGGCCATTTTCCATCGAGGCACAGACTAGGAAGAACTGCTAAGCCTCAGGGAAGTGACTGTTTTATACGCCTGGGTAGTGGTAGCTCTGGAGTAGTGTCAAATGTAATTTTCAAATGATGAGCATGCATATGCAAAACAATATTTAATAAATTTCTGCCATTGGCTTGTCATTTTTTGGCATTATGACAAGGAAGAAAAATGTGTATAAGCATGCTTACTTGGAAGTAAATCATATTGGATTTACAAGATTTTACTTGCAAGCATTCATGCTAAAGGACTCATGCTAAAGGTTTAATGTCCACTTATCCAAAAACCATTTTTTGTTTTAGTTAATCCCCAATATCTTTTCTTACTAGCAAAGATGTAAACATCTGATAACAAACTGACTATATGCTAGTTCCAATCTAATAATAGCCCATGGTTTGATTGAACATGAAATAACCTTTAAGAACTCTCTGGCAAATGTGCTCCTCCTCCTTAGTTAGAAGAGGGGGAGGAAGTACATGAGTCCTAAAGTCATTGAAGACTCATTATAAACATAATTTATGCTGGATTTATTTGGAATTAAAAGTATTGCTTCCTACGGTTTTCTTAAACCAACTATTTCCAAATGCTTGTACATGGATGCGTCAGGTCTATTAGATGTTTGCCCAAAACACTGCATTCACGTGCAATGTACTCTTGCATTATTTCAATCAGTCTTTCTATAAATATATAAATGGTGGGCATGTGATGCAACTGTACAGTTTATCTTTTACAATTTCTTAGCTCATTGCTTTATAACCTCATTGCATACAGTAATTTTTTTCAGCTCATTAAAACACAGAGTGTTACAAACCTCTATGGAATTTTATAGTGTTTAGTACAACAAAACCTTGCTAAATCCAGCAGTTCAACAGAACATTTTCAGAAAGCATGGGAAAGTTTAGTAAAAGTAAAAATGTATAGTAAAAGTAAAAATGTTTAGTAAAACATAAAATATACTAAACATAAAACATAAAATATACTAAACATAAAACATAAAAGTAAAACATACTAAAAATGTTTAGTAAAAGTATAAATTCTGCTGTCTTGTCTCCTTCCTTTAGTTCTGCCAGCTGGTCTTACAGTAGTCAAGCAGTAGCCATTGGCAGTGTCACCCCAGTGGTGGGAAGAAACCCCTGTGTAGTATAGGAGGGACTTATATCAGTGGATATATAGATATCGATATATAGATATCGATATATAGATATCGATATCGAGATATAGATATAGATATATCAGTTATCCACAGCCCTGATACATATCCTCATGCATGCCCCCTCTGCTCCCATTGCTCTTGGATGGTCCTCTGAGCCCAACATCCATGGCCTTTGCTGAGTCTGACTCTGAGAGTTTAAAAAGTAACTTACAGTATGTTTCACAGAGAAACCAGAACAGATATTTCAGTGCCTTGGGAGGCAATTGGAAGCATGGGTAAGATGTCTGGAGGTGGGGGGAATGTGTGAGTTTCATCTGTTGTTTCATTTAACTGTGGGGACTCTATAATGGATACTAGGACATGCTTGTATTTGCCAAGAAAAGATCCTATTTAGGGTGTAATATATTTAGGGTGTAATTTTTCAGCTTACAAATGCAAAATGGCCACCAAAAAAGACATAAGAGCACAATCCTAACCATGTCTATTCAAGCCCCAATGTGTTCAATGAGTTCAATCCATTGCAGCATATCATACAGAACTAAAAAGGAGTTGTACATACCAGGGAAACTTTATTTGTATGGATTTAACAGGATTAGGAAATAGTGAAACTGGATGGGGAGGTTGTGAGAGAGAGGTGGATCTTGTGGATCTGGGGAATTTTTGGCAATTTCCCTGTCCCCCTTCCTCTGATTTGTGCTAGGGTATTTAAATCCTTTTCTCCCCCTCCCCATACACTGAATATAGTATGTGCCTTTGTTGCATGACTACACCAGCAGAGGTGGGAATGAATAGGATTGGGCTATGGGTTGTGCCCCATATCAGTCACTATGCATAGTTTTAATTGTCTTAAAACTATTTAAAGTGCATAAGAGGCTTTACAAAGTTACACCAACTTATTTGTAACCAGCGGTTGTTTGTTCACACATTGAGAAATATAAGTGACCCAGAACTCCTTAGTTTTGTCTTAACCCTTCGTCAGGCGTAGCCTCTTTGACTCAACCATTGGGCGCAGTGCGCACAAAATTCCACTGTTAGAAAACTGTCATAAGCACCTAATTAACTCAATTGTAACACTCATAAAGTGTTAAGTGGCAATCATTAGGATGTACAAAGAGACAATAATCAAAAATCCTCATTTATTAATCATACAGCAAGTAAAACCAAAATCACTGAAAATTAATACTCGCCTCCACATTGCCTTATGTTTTTATCAAAAAGAAAGACATATGAGCATTAATTATGAGCTGAACTGGAAATATAGGCACAGTAGGTACATACCATACCACAGTAGAGTCACTCTGAGTCGCTGTTGGGAAGTTCAGCAGTTCTGTTCTGTGACTGAAAGGAGAGCCTCGATGGCCGCATTTGGTTTAGAAAATCCATAGATGTGGCCCTTGTTGGGCAAGCCAAACTTCTCTGCACGTGTTCTCTGTTCCTATTGAAATCAACAGGAAAGCGAACAATAAAATTCAGGAGATGCAGCTATCCCTGGAAGGTGAAACCAACACCTCACCAAAGCTGGGGGCAAAGAGCCTTGGAAAGGAGAAACATCCATATCATCGGCAGGGTCAGGAACCCCATGAACAATGGGAGAATCCTATCTCAAGGCAAAGAGGACTTGTTCATTAGCATGTGCATAGATAGCAATCAAAGGTGTGAAGACAACATGAGCAAATGGTCAGTAAAATGCAGGCTGAGATGGCTTTTTTCAAAGACGAGAAAAAGATAAGAGAAAAAGCAAACAGGAGTACATGCTTGAACTCTATCTAATTGGCAACCCTAAGCAAAAATACATATTTATGTACAAAATATGTACAATATTATGAACAAAATACATATTTATGTACAAAATATGTACAATATTATGAACAAAATAATAATATACACAATCTTTGTAATTTCCATTCATAAAAAGAGCTAAATAAACAGTTATGATGAATATAAAAGGAAATAAGAAACTTCCAAAAGTTAGCTTAGGAGGGGTGACGGTGGTAAAAATTTACCAAAAATTTACTGCTCCCCAGAAAAGAAGCTGGAAAATTGACTAGGGGGGTTTCAAACAGCACCTGGAACTAGGAAGGTACCAGGAGGGGTAGGCCTCTTGGCCATCATGGTGGAGAGAGGGAGCAAAAAACAAATCACATGGAATTCAAATCCTATCTACACCTGACGTAGCTAACTTTGATGTGTAATGCTGTTTTGTGTGATGAAATAAATGACATTTCAGAAAGAAACCACGTAGTTTAGGAATGTGATCTAAAGTACCAGTCTTTCTGCTAGTATCTGGTAGTATCTGGCAGGCCTTTTAATTGCAGCACCACCACTGGATGCAGATGAGTTCCTTCTGCATGACTGCATCCATTACGGTAATTGTGGGCGATAGAATAACCCTACAATCCAGAGTAACTACGGGAGCATGTAAGAGACATTATATACACTCTTACTTATGGCACCACTTAGTAAAAATCTATGGGAAATTCATATTGCAATCCAGAGTAAATTGTTCTTACACTGGAGCAAGGACTACCCGTAGCTACTTTGGATTGCACCCTAGGACTAAATAAAGTATGCCACGAAAGGCACAATCCAGAGTAACTATGGGGAGTCCTTGCTCCGGAGTAAGAACAATTTACTGTGGATTGCAAAATGAATTTCCCATAGGTTTTCAAAAGGTGGTGCCATAGCTACATCAATGTAAATGTCTCTTACGTGCTCCTGTAGTTACTCTGAATTGTAGGGGAATGTATTTTGCTTCTCAAGGAATTTGTATGGACTATATCCTAAGTGTTATCTTTGCATTGGAAGAAAAAAATAGTATACAACTTAGGTTATATGGTAGTCCCTAGACATAAGCTTTTCCTTGCTGGATCACACTGTTACCCATCTAATACAATATCTTGACCAGCTAGTGTAAGAAGATAGCATATATTTTTGGAAAGGAATCAGCATTATTGGAGATAATAGTTTAATTGTATCCATTTACACATTTATGTTATTTTGAATGTTCTCCTGTGTGGTATGATTTTGTTCCTAATTTGTTATAGTATGTGTGCTTGAAGTGTCACTGAGACTTGAATATTATATGCAGTGTTGTCAGTTCTATTTAGTATTGTTTAACACTTCAAAATAATGGGAAAAGTCTATTTTTCATGCTGATGGCAGACTTTGCATTTTAATTTGGGAAAGCTCAGTTTTTTTGTAGAAAGCTTTGGCTTCCGCTTTGCCTTGTTTGTTTGAATTGCATGCTTGGAACTGACCTCATAATTTGTAAATTGTTCACCTTTCTTACCTCTCATCTTATTTGTCCTTGCTATGGTGCTTTGGAAGACTCGTTATGCTTGTAGCAGTTCATTTTTTATTGTGTCCATTTAAATGCTTCTTGTATT